>OY728128.1:1171817850-1174317850 GCA_963277665.1 Viscum album | reverse complement strand
TTTTATTTTTAAATGGAATTTTAATAAAAAAGATAAGTGATATACTCAAAATAGATCAAACACATTAAAATTATTTTCAAAATTTAGGATAAGGATCCATAAGTCTCTTGTGCCTTGTAGAAATCATACACACCTCAATCTGATATAACTTTTTCCTAGTATCAATAAAAGTGGTTGTTATCAATCTCAAATTGACATTATAGTTAAAAACATGTGTCACTCCCTAAAAACTAAGAAAAAATGCTCTGATTGTCTTGATTATTTAGAAAAAATGTTCATACATCATTTTTGACTTTTAGAAATTAGTTTCACATCAAACTAACACATGAAATGACCAGTATGACTCAAAGTACATATTTCTAGTTTAAAATGACATTTTAGTAAAAACGAAAAGTGACATACTCAAAACTGAGTAAACACATTTTGATTGTTTTGATAATTTAGTAAAATTATCCATAAATCATTTATGATGTATAGGAATTAGTCACACCTCAATCCGATGCACGGTGCGACTAGTATGACTCCAAGTGTGTCTTTTTATTTTAAATTTACATTGATTTTAGGGAAAAATACAAGTGACATACTCAAAACTGAGAAAACTCATTCAAATTATTTTGATACTTTAGAAAAACAACCCATAAGTTATTTGTGAAATGTAAGAACTAGGAACGCCTCAATATGATACACGGTGTGCCCGGTATGACTCAAAGTTTCTCTTATCAATTTAAAACTAAAATTTTATTTCAAAACATGTGTCACTCATTGAAAATAGAGAAAAATTCTCTAATTGTCTTGATAATTTATTTCAAATATTCATAAGTCATTTTTGACATGTAGGATTTAGTCTAATGTCAAATCGATAAACTATGTGACTGGTATGACTCAAAGTGTGTGTTTTTAGTTTAAAATTAATTTTTAGTAAAAAAACAAAAGTTAAATACATAGAATCTAGAAAAAATATTTAGATTATTTTTATACTTTAGGAAAATTAATCATAACTAATTTTTGATGTGTAGGAATCATCTTCACTTATAAAAGGGCACTACCTCCCATAATTCTTCACAACTCACAAGCCATTTTTATCAAAAAAACACCAAAAAATTCTCTCTTAAACATCCATAGTTATATTCTATAACTTTTGTTCCTCCCAAAATACCATCCCTAGGGTCCTTACGAGGAGATCCAATGAAGGTTTCTCTTAGAGAAGACAATTATCTTAACAAAATTATTTCATTTTCTTTATCTTCCAAAAATATATTATGTATTAATACTTAAAATATAAACATACAAGTATATTTGATACACTAATATGTTATTACATTTATGTAATAATATTTATCTGTCTCCACTTCCATCAATTGAAAAACAGAATCCTCGATCATGTGTACGACGGATTGCCGCATCACGAACTGATGTAGTTCATTTTCCATCACCCCCCTTCAAGGATAGATATAATGATATATTTAACACATGTATATTATATTTATGATATTATTATACTTATTTAATTTTATTATCGCATATACATTTTTATGTTCTATGTCGTTTAAAATACTACAACGTCGTTTGTGTGTACAATAGACTACCGCCTTGCAAAACAATGTAATTCATTTTTAAATTATGATATACATGGAATGTAATAAGGATAAATTAATGAATATATGTGATATATATGAGATGATATTTATTCTGTAAATTTAATATATCACCCACTTCCTTACCCTTTCACTCATTAAAGAAATGATATTGTCATTCATGTATACGTATGACTTACCGTTTCCACGAAGCGATGTGATTAATTTTCCATGTTAAACTTTAATAAATGATAATAATAATTTATATAATTAGTAAATATCATATTTAAAACATTATTATAATTATATATATGATAAAATATAAAATATTCAAATATTTAGGACTTTCATTACAAAACACTCATGAGAAAACAAGGCAATTAACACCCGAAACAATGAAAATAATGAAATATTATTAATTAAAGGGTGATGAGATGTTATAAAAGGATCATATATGATATTATAAATATTAATAAGATTATTATATAAGTTAATAACATGTTTAAAACCACTATATAGGTGTTTAAGGAATGTTTAACCAAAAGGAAGCATGAGGTAAGAGATTTTTTATCAATTTCCTTTCATTGAGGCATATTTGTTTATTATGCACCAATTTATTTTATATGTCTTATACACTACACATTTAAAATTTAATATCATGAATAATTCATACTTAATGGTATCCTATGTTTCAATTTTAATTATTTTATCCATGTGTATTTGGACTAAATATTACCATGTGGTAAGGGATTTCTTAACTCGATTTCCATTCATTGGGTTAAACTTCTACTTCATTGATTATATCATGCTAAGATTGTGTGTTTAATGAAATTTTACTATGTATTTTTGTATTTATACTTGTTTTATGTGTATTTACAATTGATACACATAATCAATTTATTAATTAATTCTCACTTCAACGTTATGATCATTTTATGCATTTGTTTCACAATCTCATTCTAATCGTGATTGTTTATTCTAGAATTTTTTATTAAAGGAAATTATTTTATTTTTGTATAATAAAACCATTTTATTTTATTATCCTTTATTTATTCATAATATTTTCAAGTAATATTATAATTTTACCACTATTTGGTACTTAAAATAATTGAGAAAATGTTTTTAAGAAAATATGACTTCATTTCTCTATTCAATTAGAAATCTATGTTCTTCCAAAACCATGTTTTCTAAAAATGTTTTCAAAAAATATTTTAGATTTTTCAAAATGATTTATTAAATATATTTTTACCCTTTTTTACTTTTTAAAAAATGTTTTGAAAGGAATCTTCATGTGATTTTCAAAACAATTCTTATTTGGATTTTACCGAAAAAGTGAAAGGAATATTTGTTTTAATGTGTACAACATGAATATAATTTCCACCTCTCATGAACAATAAAATGTTTTAAAGATTACTTTATAATTTTAAAATATTATTTTAAATGAAATTTATTTTCAAAACGTTTTGTGAAATTTTAGTTTAAAATTATTTTTTTCAAGATAAAAAAGCATATTTTCCTCAAGAATTTTTTAAATATATTTTCATGGTATTTCTATTAATTAAAGAAAACAAACCTTTATTTTTAATCCAATGGGTAAATGTTGTATTGATACTATCCTTATTCTTTATATGGATGGTTTATGATCATTTAACCAAGGAATGTATTGAAATTCAATTTTTTGATTCATTTTTTGTAGTCATTAACTTTCCCTTAAAATATTCACTTTCCTATGATAATTAGACATTAAATACCACCTAAATATCTATATTATTTATCATAAATATTCTTATTGATTAAAACATATCACATTTATACATACAATATTTTACTTTGAAAGTTATTTGATTAACTATTGAAATATTTAAAATATGTATTATTTCTTCAATACAGATATTTAATGGAAATGAATATTTATTTATGAATTAAATTGACCATTCGATATGTGAGGAATTATTTGGACATGAAGACATGGGTGGGGCCCAATTATTGATATCCCCTCGATACATCGATAGGTCTCACGTAAAAAATTGGTTATCTATCCTTATTTAAATGGGTTTATATCCATTAGTTTTAAACCATCTTGAGGAAATATATTGATTGTAAAGGTATCATGTTCTTGAGACATGACATATAATAATTAATAATTTCCTTCATTTATAATTAAGTTATTATTATCCATGATATTTTTTCAATGATATTGTCTCTAGATTCATTTCATTATCAGTTATTGATTACATGGAATCTATTTTCAATTATTTAACTTTCTATATTGATTATGACTTATCTTATTATCCATGATATTTTGATAATTATATTATCTATAGATTCATTTAATTATTAGTTTATTGATTAAATGACATGTTTTTTAGTTATTTACCTTTCCATATCGATTATGACTTATCATATTAGTCATGTTATTTAAATAGAATGTGTATTTTGTTATTTACCTTTCCATGTTGATTATTCTTATTGGTTCATGATATATTTTTCTGTACTTAACACTTACTGAGAATTTTAGGTCACTATTATTTTGTTTTCTTTCCACAAGATATGAAGAAGAATTCTTGGAATGAGTTTTCAAGGATCCAATTAATTTTATTTTTTTATGTATTATGTTTTATTTTCTTTTTTGGAATGTAAAATGGGTATCATGTATATATCTATTTCTCCAAAACTTCTAAAATGATTCATCCTTTGAGATTTTATATTTTATATGTATTCTAATTTAATAAAGCATACATCGGCTTTAGGATACTGGGGTTAGGGACACTACATTTTAAAAATATAAATTATGTATTAAAATGATAATTATGTCATGATTATTATATTATAGATATATGAATAATGAAATCCTTGACTATAGTCAACCTACCAAAGTCATTTTTGGACAAATGAGACAAATATCATTAAAATGTCCAATGAGAACTTAAATGATTAATTAATTTATTATAACATGAAAAAAAAAGAATAATAAACTTGAAAATGTTTCTTAATAAATTAAATAATTAACATAAGTTTATTACTTAGGAATATATTTAACGTATTTGATGAGTCTCACTCAAGGTAAGGTATGATCTTATAAAATAATCTTTTTTTAAAGTTTCTCATTCAACTCTTTTCTTACATGTCCATGTTCTTATAAATGCTTCAAGAAAATTATTATTTATGATTCAATAGATGATAAAGGTAATTTTCACCATATTTAACTTTCTTTGCAATATTTTTTTAAAAGAATATTTTTAAGTTTTTACGTAAAGGACACTACACTTTAAAAACCTTGTTTTAAATGTTTTAAATATTTATTTTCCAATTTTTTCTATTCCATGTCTATATTATTAAAATTATTTTATTAATGTATTTTATGGAAATAAATGAATTATAAAGAAAATTTTATGTCACTTGTGATTTTTTTCCAAGGGTTTCAAAAGGAATATTTTTACATATTTTATATGGAACATTTTGAATTTTTTTATAAAATAAAAAATTAATATCTTATTTTAATGTATATGGCATCAGTGGATTTTTCCATTGCCACATCCATTATTTGGTATTTGGATTTCTTTATAAAATTATTTTTTTTCTTTAAAGAAAAACCATCTCTCCCTTTATTCAATGTATTTTCAAAAAGGTTTTTAGATTGAATAGATATCTTGATATCTAGAAATGATTTTCTTATGGGTGTAATGGATCTCTCTGAACCACTTTTTTTTTGGGTTATGACCATTCTCTCTATAACTCACATTCTCTATCTATTTAATGTTATGGAATGATTCTGAATTATATATATATGTCTATCAAATTATACCTAGTTATTTATTCCTTCCTTTGATGGGGTAATACACGCCTTATGACCATTTCTCAAATACCTTCTTTAAGAAAACTCTTTTGATTATGATATAAGGAAAGATGATGCAACCCATTTTATTTCCATGGAAAATTATTATGTTTATTATACATGATTTAATTCCTTCTTATGGAATACATAATCATCAACATGTTATTATGGGTGTTCCTAGATAGCGCTCCAATGCATTGGGTAAATATTTTGTCTCATGAGAAGTTATGTATGAGATTAGGGAGTAAACCCAATCCACTCTGGGACTCAGTCCACCATGTGATGTTGCCTTGGAAGTTAGCCTTGATTTGTAATTATGACATGTTTTTGTGTTACTTCCACATTTACTATGTTTCCATAATCTTGTGATACCAAGTTATTATTGTTATGATCCCATGTGATTACTCATGAATTTATGTTTAAACGAAAGTATATTATACTCTATAAGGATGAAATTTATAACTTTTTTTAAATAGTTTTTATAAGTTTTTCATGATATCAAAGGAACCATTATGAATTTTATTTTTCCTTAATGATTTATAATAAAATTTCTATGAAAATATTTGGATAGAAAGACGATTTCTTGGGTAATTAAATTTTTATTTTTATCCTAAATTTTAATTTTTAAAATAAAAAATGTTATATAAGTGTTCATGAACTAATATATTTATTTATTTATTTTTATATGTCCCTTATTTAGATTTCTGAGATCATTAAAAATTTTAAAATTTATTTTATAAGGTTTTGCAGATTATTAAGGATATGGATGAGGTCAAGATGGAAATTGTGAAGATATGTCAATTAATTATAACTTTTTTGTATCATAAATGTTTTTTTGTGGGAAGAATGGATACTAAGTTGAAGTTTCCAATTTGTGATGTAAAATTTATTTTTTTTGGGGTGGAGGATTAATTCTCCAAAACTCTAAACCTTAAAGTTCTTTGGGATGTATGAAAATGAATTATTTACTTAAAACTCAAGATTATGTAATGTTTAATGTCTAGTATTTATAGTTGGTATTAGAGAAAAGGTTTAGATAAATTTAGAGATTAGGATATTTTGAGGTGAGGTTATCTTAAGAGATATGGATACCATTATGGATTTTTGATTATAAGGTTGATCATAATTTGAAAGTCTTATAAAGACCTTTTTTAGGTTTTATGTGATGGAATTTTAATGCGATTAATGACATTTTTGGAGATGTTTTATTGGGTTGAGGTTTATGTAACCCTTAGGTTCAACATGAAGTATTATTTGAGGAACACTTCTCTTTTAATAATTTTAGAGGTATTGATAACATTCAAGGTTTATAAGATATTTTATGATTAATATTATTTTTTGGGATGTTATAAGAATTATATAATATAGTTTTAGTAAAAAGAAAAACTTGTAACATACAAAAAGGTAGTGGGTATTGAACCCACAAGCGAAGGGAAATAAGGGTGCAATGCCTACCATTGAACTATGTGATGTCTTGTTTGGTATGATTTTTTAGATAATTTGAAAAATAGATATAAAATTGATTTTGGGAACATATGTTTTATCATATAGATAACCATGGGATTGAAAAGTTATTTTTTGATTAGATGATTAATATTATTTTAAAATAAGTTCACTTTTTTGGAACCTTATATGATTAAGGTAAACATAAAATTATGATATTTTATTTGAGTAAGAAAGGTTGAATTATATTTTGTAATCATATATGATTTTACTGTGGATTTATGGTTATTTAGGTTACTCATAGAAATGATTATCATATATGATTATGGAATATAAATTTTGGTATAAGACTTTAGGAGTGATTGATTTTATTTAGAGATAAATGTTAAATTTATCTTGGATAAATATGTGATAAAATAATTCAAATATTTAGGTTTCAACCATAGTTTTAAATATTTAGAAGAAGATTAAGGTTAATTATTTATCAAAAAATCTAAGTTGAAATTTGGGTGTTATTGTTGAGGCTTTAGAGATTAATGTTTTTATTTCATCGTATGAAGTTTTATTCATTTTGGGAATTATCTTATCTTTTTATAACCATTTTGTTTTTTTAATTTACAAAGATAGAAGGAATTTATTTTTATCTTTTTATGGATTATGTGATCTATTAGAAGTTGATTTTAGTGGTCCAAGTACAAAAAATTCAACTTCAATACTCATCATTTGAATAAAAAGATGAGATTGTTCTGAAAAATGTTTAAAGGATAAAATTTTAATTATAAATTAAGTATATTTTATTATATTACTCATATATATGGTAAAGGTATTCCTAAAAATAATGTACAAGTATCCTAAAACAAAAAAATTATCCCATTACCTTTATTTATGATGAATTGATTTTCTTTTTCACACCTCATCAGTTTGTGGTTTTGTGGTCTTTAACTTTATCCTGGTCATTAAATTTCTTATGATCAATGATCTATATAACTCTCCATATTTTTTTGGGTATTTTTTTCTCCATTCCTATATTTTCACTTCCCACTAATGTCTCATATTTGGAAACCTAGTTATGAGACAACCTTCACATTTACTTTCCCCTCTTTTAAAAAGGAAGTTTTATTAAACCTTTTTGTGATGTAGGATTTGAAAAAAGGTTTTGTTAACTAAGCCCAAGTTCCAATTTTGAGGATTTATTTAATTTATTGGGGTAATAATGTAACACCTTAATACATTAAAAAATTAATACTATGTTTGATAGCATATACGACACAAGACACTAAGCCTACACAAACCATGAAATTTATTAATTAAACATGATCATTATAACATAGCTCTTAAATTGGAGTGTATAAATAATATTAAATAATTTATGAAATATATATAAAGTTTATACTCAATATAAATTTATTGACTAATTATTAGTAAATAATCACTAAATTTTTAGAAGTCATTGTATTCTTTAAAAATATGTTATCTTAAAAAACAATTTTTTTGTGAGTAAATATTATAATTAGTTTCTCGAAATTTTATAAATTTTAATTTATTAAATTAAAATCATTTTTTAAATAATAATATAAAAATTAACTTAGAGTGAAATATTTGGATTTTTTTTGAAAATGATTGATTTTTCAATGAATAGTAAAAACTAATGATTTTTCAAATACTTCTATTTATTTCTATTGATAAAAGAAATTTAAAAGTCGCATCCTATTTTTGATTGTGTTTTAAAATTACATAATTTTTTTTATTAATAATAATCTAATTAATTTCATTTTAATATTCAATTTTAATTATTTTTATATAAGTTTATTTTTATGCTTAAAAATAGAGTTTTATGAACCTGTATTTAAATGCATAAATTTTATCCATTTTAAATAATTAAATTAACCAATAATAAATAAATATTTAAATTAAATTTATATATTATATATATATATTTATATTAATTTAAATTTATATAATGATGATTTCTAGTCATATAGTTTATATAAGATCATCTATTGCCTGAAAAATGCATTTTTTACTGAAAAACAATTTTTCATCATGTTTTTCCAGTTTAATATTAAATTAAATAACTCCAATTTATGTTTTAAAAATTTAAAAATGAATTCAATATTTGGAATTATGAGGTCTAAATTTTTAAAATAACACCCTTTTATTTTTTATCAATATGAATAATAATTGTATTGAATATTTGTTACCACGGTAAAGGTCAAATGGGTTAATTAATGATACAAATAAATTGAAAAGGACTAAAAAGTTACCATAACACTTAATTTTTTTTATTTTATGATTATATTTTATCTATAATCTTCCAAAATTTTAATATATGACCTTTATTTTTCATATGGCCATGATTGTGACCTCTATAATACTTTATGTAATGAAAAAATGTCACATTATTTCTTTTAATAACTATAATATTTTTTGACAGGGATAAAAATGAAATATTTTAGGTTATGAATATTAATTTTAAAGATATATTATTTTTTAATCATGTTAATTTATTTCTTATTTTTAGTAATGAAATAATTACCTTAAATTTTTACGCAACACTCATGCAGTAATTATTTAATTAAAAGAAAAATAAAATAAATGATTTTAAAAATATTAAAATTTATATAATTTGAAAAAATAAATTTTTCTACACAAAATTTTAAAATAAATATAACATTTTATGGAGGTTTTAAAGGTATAGTTTTGAATTCCATCTTTTCCTTGATGTTTTTAAAGTCAAATTAAAGGAATAGTGTTAAAATTGATATTAATGATTATAATAAATAATGTTTTATTAATTGATTAAAAATTACTAAAAGTCATATCCTCAACCAATTTATTTTTATTTTTTAAAAAATCTATTTTATGGTTCATTTATGAACCAATTTTTTTATAGTAACTATATTGACCCCAAAAGTGTAAAAAGATTGTTACCATGATAATTGTCAAAAATGGGTAACAAGAATTGAAAAAAAATGATAAGTGAGAAAAAATAACATAAACTTGTCAATTTTTTTTTATGAAATAATTTAAACTCAAAATTATCTTATCTTTTTATACTTTCAATTTGTATTCATTTGGATTTGAAAATTAATTTATATTAATTTAATAATTTAAGAAATTCCAAGAGGGTCCCTCCCCTCTATTATAAAAGGGAACCCATTATCCTCTTTTCTATACACATAAAGAATAATTTGGTTCATAAAATACCTACCAAAATACCTTATTAACATCCCTAACCATTTTATATAGGCCTATTTTGATTAGAAAACCAATTTATGAAAGATTTTGGTGCGAACCTCAAGAGGTTGTCTGAAGAAGATGTATTGTTCTTAATCAAGAGTTTTCATTTTATTTCTTCTTCTACCTAATTAAAATATTCTTCAAACATGATGAAATAATAACACCATTATATTAAATATACTTAAATATTAATATTTTAATATAATAACTTTATCTGTTTTCTCTTCCATCAAATGGGAAAGAAAACCATCATTCATGTGTACGAAGAACTACTACCTCAAGAAACTATGAAACTTGTTTCCCATAACATCATCTTAAAAATAGTAGTAATGATGGATTTAAATTATATATATTATATCAATTAAATATTTATAATTATAAAAATATAATATATCATTTACTTTCTTAACATTCCATTCACTGAAAAATGCTAACATCATTCGTGCGTACATGTGGGCAACCACCTTCATGTAGTGATGTGATTTGTTCTTCATCACCACATTACATGGATGATATAAATTAGTATATTTAAATAAATAATATATTATTTATTAAATTATTATCATTATATAAATATAAAATAATACTTACCTTCTTTCCATAATGATCTTTGAAAGTTAGAAATGTTACTCATGTGTACGTATGACCTATCGTCTCCATGATTACAACATAGCTCATTTTTCATAAACATACATAATGATTGGTTTGAGAAGTATAATCGATTTATTAAAATGAAAAATAATTCATTATTATTATTCTATATATTTTTTAATAATGACCATTTTGACCATATTCAACCTATAGAAGTCATTTTCGACATATGAGCCGAATATCACCAAAACATCCAATATGAATGTAATTGATTATAACATGGAAATAAAATTAATAATAAACATGACATATTTTTTTTAATCAATTATATAATTAACTTAAGTTTATAATTCTAGAAGATAAAGAACATCTGTGATTATTTAGACTCAATATAAGGGACTTTCTTTTAAAATAATCTTCTTTTAAAGTTTCTATTCCAACTCTTTCTTCTATGTCAATATTATTATAAATGTTTCAAGAAAATTATTATATATGATTTAATGGACGATAAAGGTCATTTTTTTACCATATTTATCTTTCTTTATATTATTTTTTAAACTAATCTTTTTACGGTTTTATGTAAAAGACACATTACCTTAAAAAGATCATTTTAAATGTTTGAAAGATTTATTTTCTAAATATTTCTCTTCCATAACCATATTCTTTAAATTATTTTATTACATTATTTATATGGAAATAAATGAATTATAAGGGTAATTTTAGGTTTCTTTTTAACTTTTTTCAATGGTTTTCATAAGGTAACTTTTTATGTATTATATATATATATATATATTTTGACTTTATTGATAAAATGCCAAAGGAATGTTTTAATTTAACTTATACAACATCAATGGATATTCCCACTACCACAACCAATATTTTGTATTTGGATTTATTTATAATATTACTTTTTTTATTCATAGAAAAACTATATTACCCTTTATTCTAAGTATTTTCAGAAATGTTTTTAAATGGAATGTAAATTTTAATAGCTGGAAATGTTTTTCTTATGGGTGTAAGGGATCTCTCTGAAACCCTTTTTTTGGGTTATGATCATTCTCTCTCTAACTCTCTATATATCTCTCTATTTAATTTTATGGAATTATTCTAAATTATGTATATATGTATCTCACATATATAAATAACTATTTCTCCCATCCTTTGATAGGTTAGTACATTCTTTATAACCATTTATCAAATACCTTCTTTAAGAAATATATTTTGATTATGATATGAGGAAAGATTAAAGAAACTATTTTATTTCCATTATAAATTCTTATGTTTATGTATTATGATTGATTTCTTTCATGTGGAATACATAATCATGAACATTTTATAATGGGTGCGCCCAGATATTTTTCAAATGCATTAGATAAATCTTTTGTCTCGTGAAACATTATTTCAGGGATTAGAGAGTAAACCTAATCCACTATAGGACTATGCATGTCATGTCATGTTGAGTTTTCAATTAGACTCGACTTCTTCTTATTTAATGTTTTGTGTTTCTATCACATTTACTATGTTTATATGATCTTTCGATACCATGTGATTTATGTTATGATCCCATGTTATTACTCAATAGTTTATGTTAAAAGGAAAGTATATTCCACTTCGTAAGGATGAAATGTATATCTTTTTTTGAAATTTTTTTGATAAGTTTTTCATGATTGAGAAGTAAAATTTATGAATTTTATTTTTTCATTTAAGATTTATTTTGAAATATTTTTTGAAAATATTTCGACAGAAATATGATATCTAGGGTAATAAAATGTTCATTTTTGAGACCAAAGTTTAATTTTGAAAAAGAAAAATCTTTTATAAGTATTCATGAACAAACAAGTTTATTTATTAATTTTTATATGTATCTTAGTGATATTTTTTTCTCATTACACATATTAATTTTTTTTACATGGTTTTAAGGATGAGTAGGGACAAATATTTGGTCAAGATGACAATTATAAAGATATTTAAAGAAACAAAAACTTTTTATATCATAATTTTTTTGTTTTTTGTGAAGAATGAATACTAAGTGAAAGTGCATACTTTGTCATGTAATATTTATAAATATAGGGGAAATGTCTTAATTCTACAATACTATATACCTAAAATATATCTTAAATGTAATAAAATTATTTTTTGACTAAAAAGTAAAGATTATGTAATGTTTATGGTTGGGTATTTATACTTGGTATCATAGAAATGATTTAAATAAATTTGGAGATTAAAATTATTTTATTTGAGGTTAAATTAAGAGTTATAGATACCATCATGGATTTATGAGTTTGAGGTTAATCATAAGTTTAAAGTCTTAGACAACCCTTCTAGGTTTCAACTGATGGGATTTTAATGTGATTAATGGGATTTGGGGAGATGTTTTATTGGGTTTAGGTATATGTAACCCTTAGGTTCAACATGAATTATTATTTGTGGAAGAATTATATTTTCATAAGTTTAAAGGAATTGATAATATTCAGGATTTATATGATATTTTTTATTGAGGTTATTTTTTTAGGTACATTATAAGAATTATTTTAATATAGTTTCAGTAAAATGAAAACTTGTCACATCTAGGAATTCCACGAGGCTTAAACCACAACCGAAGATAGATAGGGGTGCAATGATTACCAATGGCCAACATGATTTCCTTGTTAGTATGATTTTTTAAAATAATGTGACAGATAATGATTAAGTTGATTTTGGGAACATATGTATTATCATAGAGATAAAAATGGGATTGAAAAATGATTTAGTGATTAGGTGATTAATGTTATTTCGAAAGATGTTCACTATTTTGGGATCCTCATATGATTAAGTTAAACATTACATTATGAAATTTAATTTGATGAATAAATGTTGAATTATATTTTGTAGTAATATATTATTTAACTATGTCATTATGTCGATTTGGGTTATTTATTGAAATCATTATCATATATGATTATGGAATATACATTTAGTTGTGAGACTTTAAGAGTGATTAATTTTATATGGATATAAATATTAACTTTATATTAGAAGAATATATGATCTAATCATTTAAATATTTGGGTTTCAACCTTATTTAGAAATAATTTGAAGAGTTTTATTTTAATTTATTTATAAAAAGATATAATTTGAACTTTTGGTGTTATTGCTGAGGTTTTAGAGATTAATGTTGTATTTAATTATATGAAGGTTTATTAATTTTGGAAATTATCTTACATTGTGCTAACTATTTTGGTTTTAGTTAATTTCTAAAGATAGGATAAATAACTTGTTATCTATTTTTGGATTATGTAATCTATTAGAAGCTAATTTTAGTGCTTCAGGTATAAAAAATTCTTCTTGAGTACTCATCGTTTGGAGAAAAAATATGAGATTGTGGTATAAATTGATTAAAGGATAAAATTATACTTATCAAGTAAGTATATTTACTTCTATTATTTTTCTACATGGTAATAGAATTACTCAAACTCTAGGAAAAGGATATTGAAATAAAAATTTTATCCTATTACATTATTTTCTAATGAATTTGTGGTCTTTTTTACACCTCATTGGTTTATAGTTTTGTGGTTGTTAACATTCTCTTGATCATTCACTTTCTTGTGATAAATGATTTCAATCACTCCCTGTAATTATTTGGATATTACATTTTTTATCCATGTTCATATTTTCACTTCCCACTATTTTTCTCATAATAGTAAACCTAGTTATGTGAGGACCATATTATTTCTATTTCCATATTTTCAAGAGGGAGTTTTATTAACCCTTTATATGATGCGGGATTTCAACAAAGGTATTGTTAACTGAGTCTAAGTTCAAATCGAGAGTAAATAATTTATTAAAGTGGGGAATATTGTAACACCCCAAGATTTTTTTTAAAAATAAAACTATGTTCAATAGCGTATACGACGTGCAACACCGAGACTGAATGAACCATGAAATATTATCATTTAAATATGACCATTATAACATATCCGTTAAATTGGAACGTACAAATAGTATTAACTAATTTATAAAATATATTTAAATTTACTACTCAATATAAATGTATTGATAAATTCTTACTAAATAATAACTTAATTTTTAGTAGTCATTTTATTCTTCAAAAATATTTTTTCTTCAAAAATGATTTTATTTACTTTTTGAGAGAAAATATTATAATTAGATTTTATAACTTTTGGAAAATTTATTTTATAAAATGAACATAATTTTTTAAATCAACACATCAAAATTAACTTAGGGTGAAATTTTATGATTTTTTAAAAATGATTGATTTTTCTATGAATAGTGAAAATTATATATTTTTTAAATAATGTATTTTCTTTCCATTAAATCAAGTAATTTAAAAGTCCTATATGTAACACCCCAAGAATTTACAATATTTTCATTTCTGAATAAATTTAAATTTTTTTATTGCTTTCTTTTTATACAACACCATATTAAGCTTACACTACACACAACAATGAGTTGGCTTGCATTACACAAAAGACCCAGTTGTACCGAACAAAAATATATTAATAAAATATTATTATTTAATATAATATACAACCTAGCTGTTAAATTAGAGGTTATGAATAATATTAACCAAATTTTGAATTTTATATATTCCATATAATTTTAACATTCATATTTTTTATTTTCTAGAAATTATATAAGAAAAAAATCAAATTTTTCGGATAAAAGAAGTATTTTTCAAAAATAGAGATTTTCCAACTTTGAATGATGAACCAATTTTAAATCAAATATTTGATACTTTTATATATTCAATTTTTCAAAATAAACTTTTTATTTTAAATTTTAGTGTCAAAATTTACTTTGATTCAATTTTTGGTATTTTTTTGATAAGTTTCATATTTTGATGAATAGTGAAAAATACTAATTTTTAATTGAAAACAACTTTTTTCATCAAAATAATTTATATGGATAAATTATATATTTGATTGTTTTTAAAGTATAATTATATTAAATTTTTATCATTTAATATAATGTTGGCAATTGGAATTATTTTCACATTAAAATTTTGTATAACTATATGTCAATCTTTTGATTGTTTTTACTTTTAAAAAACACGTTTTCTCGTTCCATCAACGAGATTAATTTTAAATTAATTTTTCATGACCTCTTCCAGTAGGGAAGGTGCCGTGAATCCCCAAGCCCGCCTCCAATAGGCCAGGGGATGGTGACTAGCACCAAATAGTCATATCACTAACATGGGAGGCATTGCCTAAGTCCCTGTACACACGCACACATCTCCAAGCCCAAAAATGCCAAAAGGTAAAATCCCTAAAGGAACAAAATTCATGCATATAACTAAACCCAAACAACAGAGTACAACAGAAGTAAAGTGCAGAAAGTAAAACTAGGACAGAATACAAGCCCACAAAAACAAGAGTCTACACACTAGAAAGTCCAACCTATAAGCCCAAAGAGGTACTGGGACTACTGCTCATAGCCATAGGAAAACCTCAGCCTGTTGGGAACTCAGAAATCTCAGTCCAGTCTTAATCTACCCTGGAATCTATCAAAAGGCCGCTCATCTGAATAAGACACGACACATGTGGGAAAAGCCTATGCAGGGGTGAGTATAACAATAATCAGTAGAGGACCTCGAAAACCACAAATCAATACACAAAGGAAATGTAAAATTATCTCTACATAGTATTTGTCTATTGAACATGCCCGTCCGAGAAAAATATTGTTCATCAGGAAAATCCATGAGATATAGATACACTCATTTTAGGAGAACACACTCCTGAATAGAGAAAGATCACGATACACAGATGAGGATCACTTCTAGGGCCTTGGCAGATACCATGACTCATACGGATTCACCTGCTAAGTAGAGGATTGTTGTCCTATATCATTAGTCTCGTTGATACCTGACTGTACCTAGGGTCAATAATGGATAGTGGATCTCGCTCCAGGCCTCTTGGAGGGATACCTGACTCTATCTTGGAAAGTTCTGCTGAAGGGATCATACTCCTGTGGATGAAAGTGACACTTGACCTTCAGAGGAATGAGAAAAAGGGGCACTAACCCAAATGGAACCTATCCAAGGAACAATGGACAACAAGATCAAGCCATGTACTAAGAAGTACACTGCGTGTAGAAGTGTCACATGTCGTGTCTTCTGACCCCAGGTACTACCTATGTACAATAGCCCGTGCTGTAAGGCTTTTCATGTAAAACGCAACTACACAGCGTGTAGGAAGGATCACACACCATGTCAAAGTATCTAGGGTCCGCTTCGTGTACGCTGGTCATGTGCCCGTACACGGCCTCAACCCATGTATGCTAACCCATTTAATCAGCATATGGGGTGACCCACATTACTGGCCTTGTATGGCTGTGTTGTAGAGTACATGGCATGTACTCTACCCCGTGTTCGTGTATCATCTACGATACACGCCAAGCCCCATGTAAGGACCCACACACTGTGTGATAGTGGTCACATGCCGTGTATACGCTTCCTATCGCCCAAGAATTTATCCACCTCTGGGTGAAGCCAACACTCCATGTATTCTCATAGGCATGTCTTGTTATTCATCGCATGCTGCATGCAAACCCTAGCCGCTACCGTCGGTACCACATGGCGTGTTCTTCAGGGTACACGCCATGTGTTCTAGAAAATTCCAGAAATGGGAACCTTCACCGCCGCACCTCGGTGTTGCTTTGATCTTTGATCCGACAATATTTTTTCTACAAAACTCGAAAGTTAAGGTCACCCCGACATTGAGAAGTCGTATCCCTTGTTTTCAGGCCTCTGATCAGCCCCGAAAATGCGTATCGATCCACTCGTGTAAAGAACACTCAAAAAAAAGATCTCTCACAATCTGAGATGATTCATCATCTACCATTGTATTCACACCTTTACTAGGTCATCACGATGTTGGATCTCCAATTTGGGATCGTTGCGTTGCGAAGTGGATGCGTAATGATCTGATGTTCATAACCCCGCGAAAAATGTGAAGAATGTGAATTTAAAAGGAGGAAGAAAATCAATAAACAAAAGAGGAATGCACCTTCTCCATCATTCGTCATAGAATTGATCCTCTCCTGTTATTAGGATCAAATGGAGAAAAATCAAAACAATAGAAAAATATAGCATTGATTAATTCCCCAAAGTAAATAGAAAATAATAACCCTTCCATAAGAACGTACGATCCGCAGATCAACCTGTTCGTGGGTTGATCCGCATTCATATTTTAATCAAATAATGGGGAAGAACTAAATCAAAATAACAAACCCCTACCTCGATTTGGTTGTAGAACGATCACCACATCACGTTCGTTGGAGAGGTTCATCAAATCTGAGATGCATCGATCGATCGCATCATCATTGTCCTCCAATGAGTTCTCCTCTAAAGCTCCAATGGAAAATTCTAAATTCGAAGGGTTATATGGATAACCCTACAAACTTTCCATAAGCATGTATTTAAAGGGGAGGAATTATGTCATTTTTAAAAAAGGAAACATTTAAAATAAATTAGTTGCCAATTTATTTTATTTCCTTTAAAAAGATCAAAAATCTAACTTTTTCAGCCGAACCATGCTGGTCGATGTCAGGCCCCACCTAAGGTAAATTCGCTACTTATAATGCAACGGTGCCCTCATATTTCTGATCCAGGCACCCATTTAAAAGTAATTCCACTTTTTCAGGAAAACTGCTCGCATACACTGTTTAAAAGTTTAATTTATTTCAAACATTTATTCCGGGCACTTCGGGGCTTGAAATCACACGCCGTTGAAAAGTTTGGTCTTGAAATAATTCCATATAATATTTTAAAATAATACACATAAAATCCAAGAAATTAAATTCTCCCCACCTTATGGATTTTCATCCTTGAAAGGTTAAAACAACAGGCTACTCAAAAAGATGTGGGTACTAGGCACATATATGAGCCTCCCACTCCCACGTGATCTCCTGAAGATTCCTGTGATGCCTCCAGACACACACCAAGGGAATCAATCACCCATGAAGGATCCTATCCTGCTGATCATCGATCTCTATTGGGTACTCAGCAA
Source organism: Viscum album (assembly GCA_963277665.1). Lineage (NCBI taxonomy): Eukaryota > Viridiplantae > Streptophyta > Magnoliopsida > Santalales > Viscaceae > Viscum > Viscum album. The sequence continues at coordinate 1,174,299,161 of OY728128.1, read as the reverse complement.
AGGTCGCTTCATCCTGGATGTCCAGCTCACCCCAGTCAATGATGTGTGATGGGTCATGCACGTACCTCCTCAACTGCGACACGTGGAAGAAATCATATACCCGGTGCAACTATGGTGGTAGAGCTAGGCGGTACGCCACCTCACAACTTTGTGCAGTATCTATAAAGTTCTGATGAACCTCAGAGATAGCTTGCCGCCCCAACCAAATCTTTATAACCCTTATCGAGGTGAGACCTGAAGGAAGATATAGTATCCGTCATCGAAATCCATAGGTCTTTCTTTGTTATTAGCATAACACTTCTGCTGGCTCTGTACAGTCTTCATATGCTCTGGGATGATCTATACCTTTTCGGTGGTAGCTTGCACCAACTCTAGACCCATGAGTGCTGACTCTTCGGGGTTGTTCCAACAAAGCAGTGACTGACAGGGTCTCCCATATAAAGCCTCAAACGGTTCCATACTAATGGTGGAGTGGTAGATATTATTGTACACAAACTCCACCAGTGGTATGTGGTCCTCCCAACTATAACCAAAGTCCAAGATACAGGCCTGTAACATATCCTTTAGAACATGAATGGTCCTCTTCATATGACCATCTATCTGGGGATGGGATGTTGTTCTCAAGCATAGCTGAGTCCAAAAAGACTCCTACAATCCCTTCCACAACCGGGATGTGAAGCCGGCGTCTCGATCCGAGACTATTGTCGAAGGGACACCATGAAGCCGAACTATCTCCTACACATAGAGGCATCCCATGCTCTCTACGAAACTCTGCTCCTTGATGGCTAGGAAGTGAGACAACTTAGTGAGTCGGTCAATGATCACCCAGATGAAATAATTCCCCTTGGATGTCTATGGTAAGCCCATCACAAAGTCCATCGATATTCCATCCCACTTTCACTTTGGAACTTATAGAGGTGAAATAACCCTACTAGAACCTGGTGCTTAGCCTTCACCTACTAGCACTTAAGGCATTGAGAAACAAACTCTGCTACTGCCTTCTTCATACCTGACCACCAGAACTAACACTGGAGGTCTTGATACGTTTTTTCCACTCTAGGATGTACTGCCAAGGGGGATGTATGAAACTCCCTCAGGACCTCCTCTCACAATTCCATCGGTACAATAGTATGCCCTATGAGGAGAAAAAAATGCTCCCCACCTTGCGAATATCCACTAGGAGAATGTCCTGTAGATAACTAAGCACATAAAGCCTCACAGTTGACATCCCATAGCTATACCTCCCAAACTCTTTGTATGAGTGGAGGGGTGACAACCATCAATTAAAGGTAAGCTGCATCCTCTCTATCCATGAAGTATAACTTTAATGAGGCCAACTGTTCCATCTCCTCACTCAATAGCTACGAGCTTGATATCCTGATAAGATCATTTTCCACCTTGTTCCCCTTACCAAGAGTATATATGATCTAAAAATCGTAGTCCTGGAGGAACTCTATCCAACACATCTATCTCAGATTTATATTTTTCTACGAGAAGATTTATTTGAGTCTCTTGACGATAAACCACTCACCCATAAGGTAGTGTCATCACATCTTCAATGCGAAGACCATCGCTGTCAACTCGAGATCATGGGCACATAGTTCTTCTCATGTGGACTAAGCTAGCGCGAACCATAAGTAATCACTGCCTGTCTCTACATCGACATAGCCAAGCCCGGTCCCTGATGTGTTACAGAAAACTGCATACTCGACACCCTCCTCCATCAATCTCAAAATCGGGGTGCTCACCAAACTATGTCTCAACTACTCGAAATCCAGAAGGAACTTATATGTCTACAATAAGGGTTTCCCCTTCCTGTTCAAAGCTATCATTGGTGCTGATATCCAGGAGAAATCAGGAATGAATATCCAGTAATATCCTGCCAACCCAAGGAAGCTTTATACCTCTGTCATGCTCTGAGGTGGTTCCCATACTAACACTACCTCCATCTTAGCTAGGTCCATAGATACTCCATTTGCTAAGATGACATGTCCCAGAAAGTGGACCTCCTAAATCTGGAACTGGCACTTCAAAAGCTTCCCATAAAGAAGGTTCTCTCAGAGTATGTCTAGAACCATCCGCAGGTGTCTCGCGTGCTCCCCCTCTGACACCGAGTACATAAGGATGTCATTGATGAAGACCACTAAGAACCGGTCTAAATATGGATGGAAGATATGGTTCATAAGTCCCATGAACACTATGGGGAGTTTTTCATGCTGAAAGGCATCACCAAGTACTCATAGTGACCGTAGCGAAATCTAAAATCCATCTTTGGTATATCCTCATCCCGTACTCATAACTGTTTGTAACCTGATCGAAGGTCAAACTTCGAGAACCACTGTTCCTATCTTAGCTGATTGAAGAGGCCGTCGATCCTCAACAATGGATACTTATTCTTCATCGTCACCTGGTTCAGGCAATGGTAATCCAAGAACAACCTCAAACACCCATATGCCTTCTTGGCAAACAAAACTGGGGCTGCCCAAGGTGAGACGTTGGGTCTTACGAAACACTTTCTCTACAAATCCTCCAACTGCACCCTCAGATCACAAATCTCTAGGGGATCCATCTGATATTTTTGTGAGGAAATCAATGTCATTATGGTATGTAAGTAGATATAGAAGTTGATCTCCCGGTAGGGAGGTAGTCCTGAAAAATCTTCGGGAAAGACGTCCTTGTACTCCACCACTACTGTTGGGAACTAGAAGCTCACAACATCTACTGATCCAAGGGTAAGGCTATCCAACTCATGAGTGATCAACTGTACCTGCCTATACATGAACCCATTCTATTATGCATGGGTATCCTTTTCACCAACAAAGGAAAACCTCATCCCATCGTTGGGGACACACCACACTCTTCGCCTAAAGCAGTCAACCTGGGCATGGACCGAAGATAACCAATCCATATTGAGAATGACGTCATAAGGACTCGATGCTGCCACCAAGAGGTTCCAACTGAAACTCTCACCTCCAAGGGTAAGATAACACTATCTGCAAAGGTGCGTGATCATCGAGTCTCCTCTTATAGGTGTCTCCAAGCATAAGGGTCGAGTTAATAGCTCTACCGAAATATTAAGGTTTTACACAAGACATGTGACGTGGAAGGAATGAATGGAACCTATGTTTATAAGTATAGAAGTTATGGTAGTGAAGACACATATATTAACTCAGATCATCCCTGGAGTCCCAAGTTCATACACCTCGACCGCATGCAGCTATCCCCGCCCCTATCCCCCAACTCCCTAAGCCTAGTACAGACCTCCTGGGGGTGGTGGTGGAAGTAGGACGAAGCATCTACCACCACATGTAGCTCTCCCTACTCCTCTGCCATGTTTGCCACCTGGCGGGTCTGTCTTCTCCACTCTCTGCCTCTACCTCGGTGGTCTATCTGGTGCTTCCCTGTCAGCAGCTCGACAGGTTGGAAAGTCTCTAGCGACTTTCCCCCTACTGTCGCATGAGTAACATCACCTCATTCTAGGCTGACTGGATCCAACCTGAGATCCCTGTATTGTTGATCCCCTATCCTGGGTCCTCATGTGACGTCTCCCATGTCCTGATCCCTATGCCTGACATTGGCTCCCTGATGCTGAGGTCTCTACACCTATCTGCCTGCTGCTGACTGCCATTAGTTGTCTATGATTTTCCAAGAAGATCTTAATCACCAAGGTCTGCTCGATAACTACATCAAAAGTTGAAATTCATAGAGGCATGAAACTATCTTGGATGTTCTATCACAGACCTCACTCGAAGGTCCGAGATCTGAATTACTAATCCTTAACCATATCCATAGAGTACCCAGAGAGGTTGGTGAACCTCGATGAATAGTCATCTACCGTCATACTGCCTTGTTGGAGATAAAGAAGCTCCTGGATACACACTGCTCTCAGTATAACCAAAGATAACTCCTCTCTAAAGAGTCACTTGAACTCTTTACATGAAAGAGCCTACTCATCGCGAGTCTACGTGGTCAGGCTCCACCATCGTCCCGCTGAACTTGGAAGAAGGATTTCTCCCTGGATCACCATATGGTCTACTAGTTCCCTCACTAGACGAAAAACTCTGGTCACCACCTCAAGCCAGTCCTCTACTGCCTGAGGGTTAGGCTTGCCTTGGAACCTGAGGGGTCTCTATCTCTAGACCTCATGAAGCATGCTCAGCCTGCAACCCTCGTCTGTTGGTACTACAGGTACCACAGGCTTCTCCAATAATGGTGGGATAGCTGGTGCACCACCTGAAGGTAACGTCTGGGGAACTGGTCTCTGTATCGAAGCCTCATCACTAAGGGGGTCATCCTCTTGATCTAACTATTGAATACTAGCAGGTATGCATCGTGGAGGAATCCTGTAAGGAAACAAGATGTTCCATGGTTAACGAGTATATCTGAACAGATGAAACAAAAGACATGAAAAACACAACCCATTCATATATGATGCATGTACCATTCTTTATTTCCCCAAAAATAGTGTTTTCATGTACCGAGTCGAATTTAAGGTTATCAGAGTCATGATGTATGGATACGTCAGCTGCCCACACCAACACTGGAGTCTCTGGCCTGAAAGATGAGCTCAAAACACTTAACACCATTTCCCCAAACTAATATCATAGACTCTTGGTCTTAAGGTATAACTGACCACCTCTGATACCACTATGTCACGACCCATACTAGTGGGGCCTGTGTCGTGACTCCCCAAGCTCGCCTCCAATAGGCCTGGGGATGGTGACTAGCACCGAGTAGGCATATAAATAACATGGGAGGCATTGCCTAAGTCCCTGTACACATGCACAAATATCTAATCTCACAAATTTCTAAATGTAAAAAACAAAAAGGAACAGAATGTATCCATACAACTAAACCCATCCAACAGAGTACAATAGAAGTAAAGTGCAGAAAGTAAAATTGGACCAGAATACAAACCCACAGAAACAAGAGTCTGCAGACTACAAAGTCCAACCTATAAGCACAAAGAGGTACTGGGAATTTTGCTCGTAGCTGTAGGAACACCCCAGCCTGTATGGAAATTAGAAATCTCGGTCCAGTCCTGGTCCACCCTGGACACTGGAAAAAGGCCACTTGTCTTCACAAGACACAACATGTGTGGGCAAATCCTGTGCAAGGGTGATTATAACAATACTCAGTAAAGGACCCCGAAAGAAACAATGAAATAAAAAATTGAAAGGCAAAGTTATCTCTACATAGTATATGTCTACTTAACATATAATAATAGAAACACAATCCAGATATGCTCAAAACTCAGACCCGTATTCTAGAGACAAGTCACACAACTGCATACCGCCCCTTGGGATTTAGTTCAAAGGTTCCACAAAGCACTCGCCTGGGAGAAATCACTCTACGAGTCTGATGGATTTGATCACGTCTGTCCGAGAAAAATATTGTTCGTCATGAAAATCAATGAGAGATAGATACAATCATTTCAGGAGAACACACTCCAGAGTGGAGAAAGATCACGATACATAGATGAGGATCCCTGTGAGGGCCTTGGAGTATATCGCGACTCATCCAGATTCACCTTCTAAGTAGAGTATCATTGTCTTGTAGGATTAGTCTTGTTGATACCTAACTCTACCTAGGGTCAAGAATGGATATAGGGTCTCGCTTCAGGCCTCTTGGGGGGATACCTGACTCTATCTCGGAAAGTCCTGCTGAAGGGATCATACTCTTGTGGATGGAAACGACATCTGACCTTTAGATGAATGAGAAAAAGTGGAAATAACCCAAATGAAATCTATCCAAGGAACGATGGACAAGAAGATAAAGCCATGTACTGAGAAGAACACGATGTGTAGAAGTGTTACACGCCGTGTCTTCTGACCCCGGGTACTGCCCGTGTACAACGGCTCGTGTCATAAGGATTGTCATGTAAAACACAACTACATGGCATGTAGAAAGGATCACACGTCATTTCAAGGTATTTGGTGTCCGCTCTGTGTATATTGGCCATATGCCTGTACACAGCCTCAACCCATGTATGCCAACCCTTGTAATCAACACACAAGGTGAACCATGTTACTAGCCTCGTATGGCCGTGTGGTGGAGTATATATCATGTAATCCACACTGTGTATGTGTATCATTTGAGATACAAACCGAGCCCCATGTAAGGACCCACATGCCGTGTGGCAGTGGTCACATGCTGTGTCTATGATTTTTGTTGCCCGGGACTCCAGCCGCCGATGGGTGGGGCGCACACTCAATGTCTTCCCAGTGTCACATCATGTTCTTCATTGCGTGCCACATGCAAATCCTAGACGCCACCGTCGGTACCACACAACATGTTCTTTAGGGTACACACCGTGTGTTTTGGAAAATTCCAGAACTGCGAACCTGCACCGCCGTGCCTCAATATTACTATGATATTTGATCTGATAATCTATTTGCCATGAAACTCGAAATTTAAGGTCACCCCGACGTCCCGAAGTCATCTCCATTGTTTTCGGTCCTCCGATCAGCCCTAAAAATGTGTATCGATCCACCGGTGCGAAGAACGCTTGAAGAATGATCTCTCCCGATCCAAGCCGATTCGTCATCTTCCATAGTCATCGCACCTCTGGTAGGTTGTCGTGATGTCAGATCTCTAATTTTGGATCGTTGTGTTGCGATGCAGATGTTCAATGATCTGTTGTTCATAACCCCACGAAGAATGTGAAGAACACGGAGTTAAACGAGAGGAATAAAATCAATAAAAAAAGAGGAATGCACCTCCACTGTCATTCATCACAGAGTTGATCCACTCCCGTTAATAGGATAAAATGGAGAAAAATCAATACAATAGAAAAATATAGAATGGATTAATTCCCCAAAGAAAATAGAAAATAATAACCCTTCCGCAAGAACATATGATCTGCGGATCAACCTGTTCATGGGTTGATCCACGTTCATCATTTAATCAAAGAACATGGAAGAACTAAACCAAAATAACAAACTCCTACCTTGATTAGGTTTAATAATGATCACCAAGTCGCATTTGTTGGCGCGGTTCTCTAAATCCGAGATGCTTCGATCGATCATTTCATCATCGTCCGCCAATGGGTTCTCCTCCAAAGCTCCAATGGAAAATTCTAAATTCACAGGGTTATGCGGCTAACCCTGTGAACATTCCATAAGCATGTATTTAAAGGGGGGGGGGGGGGAATTAGGTCGTTTCACAGAAAAGAAACATTTAAAATAAATTAATTTCCAATTTATTTTTTTCCTTTAAAAAGTTCAAAAACTAAATTTTTCAGCCCACCCGCACCGGTCAATGTTAGGCCCCACCTAAGGTAAATTCGCTTCTCTGAATGTAACAGTACCCTTAGATTTATGATTTGGGCGCTCATTTAAAATTAATTCCACTTTTTCAGAAAATCCACTCGTGCGCACTGTTTAAAAGTTTAATTTATTTCAAATATTTATTCCAGACACTTCAGGCCTCAGAATCGCACGCTGTGAAAAATTCTGGTTTTGAAATAATTCCATATAATATTTAAAAATAATATATAGAAAATCTGAGACATTACATAATTACTTCAAATTTTATATTTTAAAATTTGAAAAATGGATTCAATATTTGGAATCAGTCGGTCCAAATTATGTTAATAGATTACTTTTATTTTTTTGATAATATGCATAGTAACTATGATAATTTTCATTTAACATGGTTAAAGGTAAATCAGGCAATTAAAGGTAAAAATAATATTATAAAATTACCATAACACTTGTAAAAACCCTATTAGATGACTAAATTCTACCCTTATCACGTAAGGTTCTAAATGGAATAATTTAACGGACACTTTTCCATGACTATGAGATGAATATTATTAAAATCAATGAATGTGACAAAATGTCACACTCTCATTTTATATAAGTGTATAAATTTTAATATAGGGATAACCAGGAGATAACATCAATTATAAATAGTCTCTGGAAAGATAAAATAATTACCTAAATCATAATAATTTATTTATAATTTTTATAGATTAAATAATTACCATTAATGATGACACAATAGTGATTCATAAATTATTTTACTTAAAGAAATATCAAATAAATAGTTATAAAAATATTTGAAGAAATAAAATTTGAATTAATTAAGGTGATCCATGAATTTTATAGGTGATAATGAAATGTTAGAAGTATATAAAATGATTTTTTTGAATTTATCTTTATTTTTGGATTTTAATTAAATTCAAAGTTATGAATAGTTTCAAAATTTACACTATTGATATTTTATAAAAATAATAATTTATTAAAATATTTAAAAATCCTAAAAATCATTAAAAATACAAAATGATTATTATATGGTCTAAAATGTAATAACATGTCCATTTATGGAAAATTTTCACTATATAAGTACATATTTATAACCATTTAATATTTAGAATATTATTATGATAATTAAAATTAAATAGATTAATTAAGGATAAATGAAAATGATAAGGTTTAAAATAAAATAAAACATATATAAAATTAATTGGTTGAGTGTGTTTATAACCATACTCATATTATATTTGAAATAACTTACTTTGGACCTATATGTATTTTAAAATCAATTTATATTAAATTAATAGTTTTGGAGTTTCCAAATATGCCCTCCCCTCTCTAATAAAAGGGCACATCTCCTTCTCTTTTATTCACACCTATGAAGACCTTTGGCTCAGCCAAAACCTACCAAAAGTTCCTCCCAGCATCCCTGAATGCATCTTAGAGGCCATAATTTGGGAATAAATCTAACCTATGTAGTCCTTTTGTGCATATCAAAAGGAGATACCTGAAGAATAAGTAATTGTTTTACCAACTCTTTCAAAGTTATTTTCTTTTTCTACTTCCTCTTACTAGGTTGTTTCCACACTAAAGTAATAAATCTAGTATAATGTATATTTTAATATGTTATTATGATTATGGTACAACCATATTCCTCCTTTTATCCATCATATGAATAACAATATCACCATGAGTGCGTACGTACGACTTACCGTCTCCACACCGTGGTGTAATATTTTATTCAAAACTAGCTTATTTTGATGGGTATAATGATGAGTATAATGGATATAAATAATGAATATAACATGGTTATTATTATTTATAATTAATATACCATCCAATTCCATACCATTTAACCATTAAGGGAATGATATCATCGCTCGGGCGTACGTACGGCCTACCGTCTCCATGACGCGATGAGATTCATTCTCCACCCAAACCATTCAAGAATGATTATAAAATTAATATGATGAGTAAATATAATTTTTATGAAAATAATATCACTATGTATATGAATAAAATATATCCTATTAATAATAAGTATGACTTACATGACAAAACATTCATAGGAAAAAGAAGCAGTTAACACTCGAAATAATGGCAATACTGAAATATTATTAACAAAATGATATAAGAGGATCATATATGATATCATAAAAATAGATATGGTCCTGGTATAATTTAATAGCATTATTTAACCATTATATAGGAGGTTAACACACCCTCAACTAAAAGAAATTACAAGGTAAGGGTTAATTTGACAATCTCATTATTATTTGAGGTTGGTTATACATAAGTATCTACTAGGACATATTTATCATCCATGTCCATTTTTCTTAAAAATTTTATTTCAAAATATTATGGACACTTATTTAAAGTCATTTTTACCTATGTTTTACTTTTTATAATTTTTTAAAGGAATGTTTTCATTGTTTTCTAAATGGGGTATTTTAAGTCCTTTTCGAAAAATTTAAGAAATAATGTTTTTTTACTTAGATGGAACAAGAGCCTATTTCCACTATTATGAAAACTTAAAATTTTGAAGCTTCCATTACAATATTACAAGGTTATTTTTAAAATAAATGTTTTATTTTATAATTTTGCATCTTTTAAATGATTTCAAAGTAAAAATAGATATTTCTCTCAAAGAGTTTTAACATTTTGTTAGATTATTTTCATCTATGTCAACATTATTTATTAGATTTTATGTTTAATTGAGGTTGATTTATTATGATAAAATATTTCATATTTTATTGAAGGTTTTATGATATTTTTGACTATAGATGTGTTATTTTGATACCATTTATGGTTTATGGTTAAATTATTAACACTCTGTATGCTAGTTTTTGTAACATCCCAGGTAAATAAAGAAATATGAAATTTTAATATTTATTAATATTTGTGAATTAAATATTAATTTTACTTTTAAGGGGATTTCTATGTTCGATGGCGTACCCGATACGCAACAACGAGTTTCTTTGAAATCTTACGTTGCACACTAACAATATAATATTATTATTTTAAATGGTAGTTAATGCCTAGCCGTTGAATTGGTGAGAATTAATAGAACCAACTAAAATATGATTATACATGTTTGTTAAATGTTTTTACATTTATCCAATAAATATTAGAGGTTTAAAATAATAAAGAATCTGATTTTAAGCATAAATACTCAAATATTCCTTAAAAGGTCGATTTACCGCCTTTTGATGGAGAACCCTCTTTAAATCTAGTTTTTGTCACTTTTATATGTTCTATTTGAAAAAAATAAAATTATTATTTAGAATCGGTACATCAAAATTTACATTGGATGAAATTTTGGTATTTTTCTAATAAAATTCATTTTTAATGAATCGTGAAAAAATACTGTATTTTAATTCAAAACTGTCTTTTAATATAATTTATTTATAAGGTTATATTATCTTTTTAATTGGTTTTAAAGCGTAATTAGACTATATTTTTACTATTTAATCCAATTTTTGTCATTGAAAGTAATTTCACTATGAAATGGGACATAAATAAGGGTCAATCTTTTGATAGTTAATATTTCTTAAAAACACGCCTTTTGTTTTGACAGCAGGAATTAATTTTAAATTAATTTATGCCACTTCTGTGTTTTAAATTTGGAAAAATGGATTCTATATTTGGAATCAGTATGTTTAAATCGTATAAATAGGTAAATTTTATTTATATACGTTTGGAATATTTACTTCAGTAAAAATTTTATTTACCATGGTTAAAGGGTAAATATGGAAAATAAGGGTAAAAAAATATTATTATAATAATATACAATTACCCTAAAATGTGTCCTAATCCTATTGGTTGATACATATCCTACCATGGGAATCCTTGGGTCAATTTTGGGATCCCATAAATCCACTTGGGGGTGATAATGACACTTTATATTAATTAATTTAAAGTAAAGACAAAAATGACATAAACAAATATCTTTTAGTAAATCAATTTTTACATGGGGTTATATAACTTATATATTATACTATAAATATTAATTATAAAGATAAATATATTTCCTAAATTATGGTATTTTTTTATAATTTTTAGACATAAAATAAAATAAATCATTTATGACACAATAATGATGCAGTGTTTACCCCATTAATAAATGATTTAAATAAATAATATTATAAATATTAAAATAATATCCAGAACCTGTATAATTATTATTTGATGATTTTATTTCTACCGTGAGTCATATTATCTTCTACTTTAATTATTTTTGGACCTTTTGAAACCGAATATAAGTTTATAATAAAATAATTGTTTTAAACTTTCCTAAAGAGCCCCTCCTCCCCCTTATAAAAGGACACCATTTCTAACCCATTACTCACACCTCTCAAGACCCTTGGCTTGTCCAAAACCTGACCAAATAATCTCTCAAGATCCCTATATTCTAAATAGAAGCCTTAATTTAGGAATAAGGCACTTCAATAAGTCCTTTTGGTTCAAACCAAAGGGAGTTACCTGAATTAAAGGTAAGAGTTTCTCTTAAATTATTTTGTTTTATTTTGTTTTATTTTACTTATCCAACCCCCTAAACTCATTTTATTACTTTATTTTATAACAAAACAGGTATCATAAATATACTAGGTTGTTTTTATGAGAATTATTTGAACTAAATTTACACACACCTCCATCTAATGGGTAAAGAACATACTGTTTCTGTGGACGATGAACTACTGTCTCACGAAATGATGATTATTAAAATATCTCCAACCGCCTCTCATGGTGTCCATTATGATGGAACTATATTTATATATGATATATATTATATTTATATTGTTTCTATGATTATTTATTTTTCATTTATAGAATAACATTATGGTTTCTATAGTGGGTAAATACGATAATCTCATTTGAGGAAGTGCGGACTACCGCCCCCTCAAAGTGATATGACTCGTTCATTCCTTATGTGGAATGTATAAAGGGTAGAGTTAATGATATTGTATATTATATTATACTATAATTATAATATACTTATGTATCATTAAGTTTTAATTCCATTAAAATATGAAATATAAATGGAAGTAGCGTTCATGCGTACGTACGACTTACTGTCTCCATGAACGGTGCATTTCATTTCTTATCTCCAAATGTTATGTACTATTATAAATACATGTATATACTGGATATATATGATATATATGATATATAAATCATTAATATCATAATGTATATAAGGAACTTTTGACCACATGAACAACTTGTAATTATAAGTACATTTTTGACTCAAGTACCAAATATCGACAAAATGACCATTATTAACTTAAATGATTACATAATGTTTATAAAATGGTAATAATTGATATAAAAGGAATAATAAACTAGAAAAAGGTTCTTAATCAAGTATAAATTAACTTTAGTTTATTATTCAGGATATTAAATAATTAATGGGTCAAGTCGGACATGAGTTTAGGGACTTCGTCTCAATCTCTCACTACTAGAAATTTGACACATACCCACGGTTTGAAACCGTGGGTATAGCCCCTAAAACCATGGGTATAGCCTATACCCACAGTTTCATGGAACCATGGGCTCATAAGGTGTTGGGATAGACCCATATCTATACCCTCTATTTAGGAAACCGTGGGTATAGCCCAGTCCACCGTGTCAGTCACCATGACACTGTGTCATTCACCTATACCCACGGTTTCAAAACTGTGGGCATAACATTGATAAAAAAAAGCATCCGTGGGATTCGATCCTTGGATGGATATTTTATTACTTCATCACCTAACCACTAGAATATATGTATTATTGGTATATAAATATATACTTAGTTATATATATTTATATAAACAGTGGCTATAGATAGCAAACTGTGGGAATAGGTGTTCCTGCGAAAAAAATTTGTGTCCCATGATTTTTTTTACACCATAAGGCGGGAAATCTATAACCATGGTTTACAAAAATATGGGTATAGGTCTTCAAAAATAAACCCTATACCCACAGTTTCTATTAAACCATGGGTATAGGTCTCGAAATACTACCCTATACCCACAGTTTTCGAAAACCGTGGGTATAAGTTTCCATACTTTACCTATACCCACGGTTTGACAAAAACTGTGGGTATAGAGGTACCTATACCCACAGTTTATGTAAAATTGTGGGTACAAGTTCCCATATAATACCTATACCCACGGTTTTTGGAAAAACTGTGGGTATAACTCTATTTTATAGTAGTGTCTTTTCATTGAGGCATATTTTGTTTTAATACACAACTTTCTTTTATACGCTGTATAAATACCTTTGAATTTTCATTTCATTCAAAGAGAATATTTTTCTACAAAGCGTTTTACTAAACGAAAAAAAAGAATGTTTCTTTTAACATAAGTGGTGACAACGACCTTCAACCACCGTGAGTATTATTTGATCTTTGGCTTCCTTAACAAGCCATAATTTTTTAAAAGGAAAATAAATACCATATACTCTTTTATATATTTTAGTATTGAAAATGGTTTTGATAAAGGATTTTTTATATCAATATATTTAAGTGATATATTTTGATTGAAATGTGGAAATGTTTTAATTCCTTTATATTTGTTGTATGTGTTATGATTTTATAATGGTACTTGGACATTTGACAGGTGGTTACATGATAAACCAAATGATAGGTGGTGCCATTATAAACCAGGATGAGTGGTTATGTTATAACCTCCAATGCATTGGGTATAGAAGTCGGCCATATGGCTATTCCATTTAGTGATATGTGTGGAATTCAACCATATGGTTATTCCATTTAAGTATGTTTATGTCCCAAATTACCTTTATATTTTATGTGTTATTTATATGGGTTTTATGGTAATATTTTGGTTATAAAAGGGTAAACAATGATATTTTATTAAGTGAAGAGTATTTACTACTTCATAAATGTGAAAAGTATTAATTATGATAAAGTATTCATGGTTTACTTGTTGTTTTGAAAAACTATCTGTTTTCCTTCTTTGTGTATCATTTACTGAGCTTTTTTTGCTCATCACAAGTTTTTGAAATGTTTTTCACAGGACATAAAGTGGAATAGGGTCAAAGATGAGATCAAGGAAAAGTCATGCTGTCTAAAACATGGAACTAGACATGACTCTTTTTTTCAAGAATTTTTATTTTGAGAAAAAAATGGAAACTGGGTAGATGTTTGTTTAATCCAAGTTGTTATGTATATGTTATGACCTAATTCTCTAAATCTCTAAACCTAAAAAGATCCTCAATGTGAATTATTAACTTAATTCAAGAATATGCAATGTTTAAGGCCAGATCCTTATAGTTGGTATCAGAGGTTGGTTTAGACAACTTTAAGAGTTAGGGTATTGTTAAATTAATATCCATGATTAATTTATGTTAATATTTAAATGATATAGTTTTAAAGATTACCATGTTGCTTCACCTAAGACATTTCTATGTTAATAATGTTTTTTCATAGAGTAAATAGAGTATCTTTTCTGGGAAGGCATACAGAGGGCAATGACCTTCCAAATCAGCATCCTCAGAAGGTCAAAATCAGAGTTGAACAACTTGTTGGAGTGATGGCTTAGTTGAATTAGGTGATAAATAGAATTTGTGTTTATTGATGATATTTTGGTTTATTCTAAAATTAAATAGGAACATGAAAGTCATTTAAAGGTTGTCTTTAAAACCTTAAAATAAAAGAAACTATTTGGTAAATCCAGAAAGTGTGAGTTTTGGTTACAACAAATTTCTTTCCATGGTCACATTGTTTAAAAAAATGGCATAACTATTGATCATGCTAAAATAGAAGTTATTGAAGAATGGCCAAGACCCACAAATATAACTGAGATCCATAGTTTTCTTGGTTTGTAAGGTTACTACCAGAGGTTTGTTGAGATTTTTTCATAGTTATCTAGCCCACTGACTAAGTTAACTCGAAATGGTGTTAAGTTCATTTGGATAAAAGAATGTGATGCTTGTTTTCAGGAATTGAAAAAAAGATTGCTGAATGCTCTAATTTTGGAAATGCCTTTCAGAAATGGTGAGTTTGTTATTTACAGTGATTCTTCATTGAAAGGAATTGGTTGTGTCCTTATGTAGAATGACCAGGTAATTGCTTATGCTTCACGTCAGTTAAAACCTCATGAGTTAAATTACCCTACACATGATTTAGAATTAGATGTTGTTGTTTTTTTCTTAAAAAATTTGGAGGCATCATTTTTATGGAGTAAAGTGTGAAATATATACCGATAACAAAAGTTTAAAGTATATATTCACTCAAAAATAATTGAACATGAGACAGAGGAGATGGTTATAATTAATCAAGGATTATTATTACACGATCCTTTACCATCCGTGAAAAGAAAATAAGGTGGCTGATGATTTGAGTCGAAAAAGTAATGATTCATTAACCATGATACGTTTGGAATGATATCATTTGGTTTTTGATTTGATGAACTTTGGAATAGAAGTTTTTGGTGTAGAAAATTCTTCTGTTTTGTTTCTAGTGTCAGTGAGATCATCTCTATCAGATAGAATTAAGAAAGCGTAGAAGGAAGACAATGAGTTATAGAAAAAGGTAGAGCTGGTTTAGAAGGGTAAGTTTTTGGAATTTAACATTGATAATTATTGTGTTTTGATGTTTGGGAAAAGATTATGCGTGCCTTGTGATTCACAGTTGAAGAATGAGCTGTTATGTGAAGCTCATAATTCCCCATTTTCAGTTCATCCTAGAAGTACTAATATGTACAGATATCTTCGAGAGTATTACTGGTGGGATGGAATAAAAAGAGATATTGCTGATTTTACTATGAAGTGTTTGACCTATCATCAGGTTAAAGCAGAGTGGAAGTTACTGAAAGGGATGCTTCAATATTTACCAGTGCCAGAGTGGAAATGGGAAAATACATCCATGTACTTCATTGTGGGATTACCAAAGACATCTCGAGGTAACAATGCAATCTGGGTTATTGTTGATCGATTCACTAAATCTTCTCATTTCCTTCCTATTCTAGATACTTTGTCTCTAGATCAACTTTATTGGTCGTATGTTAAAGAGATAGTCAGGTTGCAAGGTGTTCCCCTCTCTATTTTATCTGATCATGATCCTAGGTTTACTTCTAACTTTTGGAAAGGCCTTCAGAAGTCATTGGGTAGTGAATTAAATTTTAGTACAACTTTTCATATACAATTAGATGGGCAGTCATAATGAACAATTCAAACCTTGGAGGATATATTACGTGCTTGTTCACTGGATTACCAGGGAAGTTGGGACCAACATATTTGTTTGGTTGAATCTTTTTATAATAACATCTTTCATTCCGGTATATAGATGGCTCCGTTTGAAGCATTATATGGAAAGCATTGTTGAAATCTAGCTTTTTGGTATGAAGTAGGTGAAAGGAAGCTGATGGGACCAGAATTGGTAGAAGAGATGGTAGAGAAAGTTAAGCTGATTCAGAAGCACATGAGAATAGCTCATAGCAGGTAGAAAAGTTATACGGATAACCGAATGAAGGATCTCTCTTTCGAGGTAGGTGATCATGTCTTTCTCAAAGTTTCTCCATGGAAAAGTGTGATGCATTTTGGTAAGATAGGAAAGTTGAGTCTGAGGTTCATTAGACCTTATGAAATCCTAAATAAAGTGGGATCCGTTGCCTATAGAGTGGATTTACCTCTAAGTTTGTCTCAAGTACACAATGTTTTTCATGTTTCAATGTTGAGAAAGTATATGCCAGATCCATCTCATGTTTTGAGTGCCGAGGTAGTTCAGTTGGAAGAGAATCTCTCTTATGAGGAATAACCAGTCCAAATTCTTGACCAAAGAGAGCAAGTATTGAGGAATAAGGTAATTCACCAGGTAAAGGTTTTGTGAAAAAACCATATGGTTGAAGAGGCAATGTGGGAATCTGAAAATTCTATGAGGGATAAATACCCCCATTTATTTGATAAGTGAATAAAATTGTGAGGACACAATTTCCAAAAGGGGGAAGGATGTAACATCCCAGGTAAATAAAGAAATATGAAAATTTCATATTTATTAATATTTTTGAATTAAATATTAATTTTAATTTAAAGGGGATTGCTATGTTCAATGGTGTACCCGATACGCAACAACAAATTTCTTTGAAATCTTACATTGCACACTAATAATATAATATTATTATTTTAAACGGTAGTTAACGCCTAACCATTGTATTGGCAGAAATGAATAGAACTAACTGAAATATGAGTATATATGTTTGTTATTTTTTTACATTTATCCAATAAATATTAGAGGCTTAAAATAATAAAGAATTTGATTTTAAGCACAAATACTCAAATATTCATTAAAAGGTCGATTTACCACCTTTTAATGGAAAACCCTCTTTAAATATAGATTTGGTCCCTTTTACATGTTCTATTTGAAAAAATAAAATTATTATTTATAATCGGGACATAAAAATTTACATTGGATGAAATTTTGGTATTTTTCTGATAAAATTCATTTTTAATGAATAATGAAAAATACTGTATTTTAATTCAAAACTGACCTTTAATCTAATTTATTTATAAGGTTAGATTATATTTTTAATTGGTTTTAAAGTTTAATTAGATTACGTTTTTAATATTTAATCCAATTTTTTTCATTGGAAGTAATTTCACTTTGAAATTGGACATAAATAAGTGTCAATCTTTTGATAGTTAATATTTCTTAAAAACACGCCTTTTGTTTTGACAGCTGGAATTAATTTTAAATTAATTTATGCCACTTATATGTTTTTAATTTTAAAAAATGGATTCCATATTTTTAATCATTATTTCCAAATTTTTTAAATAGGTAACTTTTATTTATAGGAATTATGAATATTTACTTCAGTAAAAATTTTATTTACCATGGTTAAAGGGTAAATCTAGTAAATAAGGGTAAAAAAATATTATTATAATAATATAAAATTACCCTAACATGTGTTCTAATCCTATTGGTTGATATATATCTGACCATGGGCATCCTTGGGTAGATTTTGGGACCCTATGGAGCCACTTGAGTGTGATAATGACACTTTATATTAATTAAATTAAAGTAAAGACAAAAATGACATAAACAAATATCTTTTAGTAAATCAATTTTTACATGGGGTTATATAAGATATATATTAGACTATAAATATTCATTAGAAATATAAAACGATTTCATACATTATGTTATTTTTTATAATTTTTAAACATCAAATAAATTAAATTATTTATGAAACAATAATGATGTAGTGTTTACCTCATTAATAAATGATTTAAATAAATAAGATTATAAAGATTAAAAAAATATCCAAAACCTATCCAATTATTATTATATGATTTTATTTCTATAATGAGTCATATTATATTTGACTTTAATTATTTTTGGACCTTTTAAAACCAAATATATGTTCATAATAAAATAATTGTTTCAAACTTTCCTAAAGAGCCCCTCCTTTCCCTTATTAAAGGACACCACTTCTAACCTATTCCTCACACCTCTCAAGCCCCTTGGATCATTTAAAAACCACCAAAATAAGTTCTCAAGATCCCTATATTCAAACTATAATCCTTACCTTATGCATAAGGCAGTTCAAGAAGTCATTTTGGTTCAAACCAAAGGGAGTTACCAGAATTAAAGGTAACCGTTTCTCGTAAATTATTTTGTTTTATTTTGTTTTCTTTTACTTCTACAACCCACTAAACTCTTTTTATTACTTTATTTTATAAAAAATCCATTATACTCAATATACTAGTTTTTTGTTATGATAAGTATTCAAACTAAACTTACACACACCTCCGTCTAATGGGTAAAGAACATACTGTTTCTGTGGACGATGAACCACTGCTTCACGAAATGATGATTGTTCAAATATCTCCAACCGCCTCTCACAGTGGCCATTATGATGGAAATGTATTTATATATTATATATATTATATTTATATTTTTTCTATTCTTTTGTATTTTTCATTTATAGAATACCTTTATGGTTTCCATAGTGGGTAAATACGATAATCTCATTTGAGGAAGTGCAGACTACCGCCCCCTCAAAGTGATATGACTCGTTCATGCCTTATGTGGAATGTATAAAGGGTAGAGTTAATGAAGTTTTATATGATATTATACTGGAATTATAATATAATTATTTATCATTAAGTTTTAATTCCATTACAATACGAAATAGAAATGAAAGTAGCATTTATGCGTACGTACGACTTACCGTCTCCTTGAACGGTGCATTTCATTTCTTATCTCCAAATGTTATGTACTATTATAAATACATGTATATACTAGATATATATGATATATATGATATCAATATCATGAATATAATTATGAATATAATTAACTTTTGACCACATGAACAGCTTGTAATTATAAGAAGTCTATTTTTGACTCAAGTACCAAATATCGACAAAATGACCATTATTAAACTAAATGATCACATAATGTTTATAACATGGTAATAATTGACATAAAAGGAATAATAAAATTGAAAAATGTTCTTAATAAATTATAAATTAACTTTAGTTTATTATTCAGGAGATTAAATAACGAACGAGTCAAGTTGGACAAGAGGTAAGGGACTTCGTCTCAATCTCCTTTTATTAAGGCATATTTTGTTTTAATACACAACCTTCATTTATACGCTATATAAAAAACTTTTAATTTTAGTTTAATTCAAAGATAATCTTTTTCTATGAAGTGTTTTACTAAATTACAAAAAAAATGTTTCTTTTAATGTAAGCGGTGACAACGATCTTAAACCGCCGTGAGTATTATTTGATCTTTGGCTTCCTTAACAAGCTGTAATTTTTTTAAAAGGAAAATAAATACCATATACTCTTTTATGTATTTTGCTATTGAAAATGGTTTTGATAAATGATTTGTTATGTCAATATATTTAAGTGATATATTGTGATTGAAATGTGGAAATGTTTTCATTCCTTTATATTTGTTGTATGTGTTATGATTTTATAATAGTACTTGGACATTTGACGGGTGGTTATATAATAAACCAAATGATGGGTGGTGCTGTGATAAACCAGAATGGGTTGTTATGTTATAACCTCCAAAGCATTGGGTATGGAATTCAGCCGTATGGCTATTCCATTTAGTGATATGTGTGGAAGTTGACTGTCTGGTTATTCCATTTAAGTATGTTTATGTCCCAAGTTACCTTTATATGTGATGTATTCTTTATATGGTTTTTATGGTAATATTTTGGTTACAAAAGGGTAAGTAATGATATTTTATTCAGTGATGAGTATTTACTACTTCATATAGGTGAAAAGTATTACTTATGATAAAGTATTCATGGTTTAATTGTTGTTTTAAAAAACTAACAGTTTTTCTTCTTTGTGTATCCATTATTGCACTTTTTTTTGCTCATCCCAAGTTTTTGAAAAGTTTTTCATAGGATATAAATTGTAATGGGGTCAAGGATGAGATCAAGGAAAAGTCATGCTATCTAAAAAATAGAACTTGACATGAATCTTTTTTTCAAGAATTTTTATTTTGAGAAAAAATGGAAATTGGGTAGATGTATGTTTAATTAAAGTTGTTATGTATATGTTATGACCTAATTCTATAAATCTCTAAACCTAAAAAGATACTCAATGTGAATTATTAACTTAATTGAATAATATGCAATGTTTTAGGCCAGGTCCTTATAGTTTTAATATGAATGTTTATGTTATGTTTCACCCTTTCATAAGAGGAATGAATTGGACTTAGTAAGTTATAGTTGGGTCCTTATATAGCCCCTCGATGCATCAGTATGTATTATGAGATGAAATTAATTTTCAAATAACCCTTGATGTTTGTTTTCAAAGTAGTTTAACATTGTTAGGAGGATAGATATTGATACAAATCTGATGGGTTTCTACCCAAAAACTTCAACTTTTATGAGGATAAATCTTGAACGTAGCTATATTGAGGATATATCTTGATAGTGCATGCATATGGAATTATGCATTCCCTCATTATAATATTAGCTATGGATATTAAATGTGATTATTAAACTAGTATAATATTCATGTGAATGTTTAAATGAAATTATTTTATTTTTTCCATATTATGCTGAAGATTATGCTTAAAAGGCTTGTGTTTCAGTTTTATACCTTGAATTAAAAGTTTATACTAATTTATGATAGATTCCGCTATATTTTTTAACCTTATTGAGCATCTAATATCACCCCTTTATTATGTTTTATTTTCCCAGGATGTTAATAAGTGTTTTATGATTGATATGTAGGGTTAATCTAATAGAATAATATAATTCACAAAGAATTATCTATGTTTCATATTATATTTTGAATTGTAATGAAAATTTCATGTATATAATCTATTTTCTAAGACTGATAAATTGATCGGTCCTTCGGGATTTGATTCCTTATAATCGTGCCAATGTATTACAATAATGCACTGACTTTTAGATTCTAGGGTTGGGGTGTTAGAGTTGGTATCAGATGAAGTTTGGCCACAACCTTGGAAATTATATTTAAATTATAAAACATAACCCTATGAATAACATTGAGGATAATTCTAAGTATAGGATACCATCCTTTATATTCATCAATGAGTAACCTAGGTTAATTATATAAACTTATGGATTGAGAAGAAGATAACATCATTTAGAGATCCTATAAATGATTCTTTATGAGAATATCACTATGATTTATATTTCTCACCTTATTCTTTGAGTTTTTGTTCAATGGTTAGAATAGGAAAGGTTATACATGAAATGGTTATACTATTGATGTTGAAGAGATTACAAAAGAGAAATGAAATGAAGGAGGTATTAAGGAGTACAATGTTGAAGCAAAGTTATGGGTTTAAGAGTGAATTGGAATGATTAAAGTTATTTTATATTTGTATTCAAGAATAATTTCATCACTGGTTCTCTGGTTATAGGAATCATTAGATATGTAAGGATTGTACTGTAGTACTTCTTCATCAAGTATTTGGAGGTGTGAATGATTTCATTATAGTTTTTAAGGTGATAAAGGTATATGAAAATAAGAGTTACATTATGTTGTTTATAGAATCTAATGTATTTTGGAAATGTAGATACCTTTTTGGCTAGTGAATTTAGAGGGAAGTATTTTGGTTGAATCTTAAAGCTGGAATATGTTAAGTTGAACACTGAATATTATTGTTTGAGTTTTATGTATGATTTTTTGGATATTATATTCTAACTTTTTTAGTAAACATTAAAGGTTGAATGAAATACTCATGGACCGTACAATTCATTAAAAGTGCTTCATGCATAAAGAATCATCTTGAATATCCATATCAAGGTGAATAAAATGAAATTAAAATATATATAATCATAACCAAAGGATAACATTGACAGAATCAAGTAAGTTTTCTTGAGTTATACTTTTGAATAATAAAATAATCCCTCAAATATAGGAAAGTGTATCTAAAAAAATGTGTTATCCTAATACCTTAATTTTTGTTGAACCGATGGTATTTTAAATCATCATAGATTTATGGATTTGAGGCCCTTAATTTTCCATTTATTTTTCAATTCTTTGTGATTTATGACCTCAATCACTCCCTATAAATATTTACATTTTTCCTCCAAGTACGTATCTCTATTAGCCACTAATATACTCCTATTAGAAAGCCTAATTTTGTGGTGACCTTCGCATTTAATTTTTCATTATATTAAGAGTATATTTTATTAATCCTATTTCCAATTTGGGTTTTCCAAAAAGGTATATTTTAGTATCAACCTTTTATTTTTTAAGTGCAATTTCAAATTGTGAGGATGCAGTTTATTGAAGGAGTGGAGAATGTAACATGCTAATAATTTACAATATTTTTTTTGTCTAAATAAATTTAATTTTGTTTCTTTCTTCAGTTTTAAACAACACCATGTTAAGATTATGCTAAAAACAACACTGAGTTTCCTTACGTTACATGCAAGTCTCCCTTTTACTGAACACCAATATATTAATAAAATATTATTATTTATTATAATATATAACCTAGTCGTTAAATTAATGATAATGAATATTATTAACCACATTTTGAATTTTTTATATTTCATATTATTTTAACATTCATCTTATGTATTTTATAGACATTATATAAGAAAAAATTCAATTTTTCGGATAAAAGAAGTATTTTTCAAAAAATGAAGTTTTGCCGACTTTTAATGGTAAACCCATTTAAAATCCAATATTTGATACTTTTATATATTTAATTTGAAAAAATAAACTTCTTCTTTGAAATAGTAATTTCAAAATTTACTTTGGTTCAATTTTTGATATTTTTATGATAAGTTTCATGTTTTGATGAATAGTGAAAAATACTAAATTTTAATTGAAAATAACTTTTTTCATCAAAATAATTTATAGTTTTAAATTATAAATTTGATTGGTTTTAAAGTATAATTATAATATATTTTTATAATATAATATAATGATGGTCATTGGAATTATTTTTACATTAAAATTGGATATAAACACATGTCAATCTTTTGATAGTTTTTACTTTTAAAAAACACATTATCTCGTTCCACCAATGAGATTAATTTTAAATTAATTACTGAAAATTTTGTATTTTAAATTTTGAAAAATGGATTCCATATTTGGAATCATTGGGTCCAAATTATGTTAATACATTACTTTATTTTTTTGGATATTATGAATAATAAATACGGTAATTTTTATTTAACACGGTTAAGAGTAAATAGGGTAATTAAAGGTAAAAATAATATTATAAAATTACCCTAACACCTATAAAAATATATTGGATGAATAAATTATAACCTTATCACCTATTTTTCGAAATGTAATCATTTAATGGACACTTTTCCATGAATAGGACATGCATATTATTAAAATCAATAAATGCGACAAAACATCACACTCTCATTTTATATAATTATATTAATTTTAATGTAGGGATAACTAGAATATAACATCGATTATAAATAGTATCTGTATATATAAAATAATTAACTACATCTTAATAATTTATTTATAATTTTTAGAGATTAAATAATTACCATTAATGATGACACAATAGTGATGGAGAAATTATTTTATTAATATAAATATCAAATAAATGGTTTTAAAAATATTAAAATAAATATAATGTGAATTAATCAAGGTGATAAAATTTTTTATAGGTGACTATGACATGTTAGGAGTATATTCAATGATTTTTTGAAGTTATCTTTTTGTTTGGATTTTAATTAAAGTCAATGTTATGAATTGTTTCAAAATTAACACTTTTGATATTTTATAAAAATAATACATTATTAAATTATTTAAAAATAAAAAAAAACATAAAATGTTTATTATATGGTATAAAATTTTATAAAATTTCCATTTATGGAAAATTCACACCATATAATTAAATATTTATAACCTTTTAACATTTAGAACATTATTACCAAAATTAAAATTAAATAGATTAATTAAGGATAAATGAAAATGATAAGGTTCAAAATAAAATCAAAACATTTATAAAATTAATTGGTTTAGATTATTTCGACCCATCCACATCTTACCTTCTAAATAACTCACTTTTGAGCTATTTTGAATTTAAAATCAATTTATATTAAATTAATTATTTTAGAGCCTCCAAAGATGCCCGTCCCCTCTCTTATAAAAGCAAAACAATCCTCTTTTATTCACACCTCTAAAGCCATTTGAATGAGAAAAAATATTCCTAAATATAATCCAAACTTCCCTCAATTAATCATAGAGTCCATACTTTGGGAAGAAATCCAACCTAAGGAGTCATTTTTGTGCAAATCAAAGGAGATACCCGAAGAAGAGGTAACTGTTTTATCAACTATTTCAAAGTTCTTTTCTTTTTCTACTTCCTCTTCCTATGTTGTTTCCATAATAAAGTAACAACTACAGTATCATGTATATTATGATATTTTATTATGATTATGTTATAACCATATTCCTCCTTTTATTCATCCTATGAACAACAATATCACCATGTGTGCGAACATGTGACTTACCGTCTCCACGCTATGGTGCAATTTTTTATTCAACACTACCTTATTTGGATGGGTATAATGATGACTATAATGGATATAAATAATTAATATAAGAGTATTATTATTTATAATTAATATACCATCAAATTTCATACCCTTTAACCATTTAGGGGATGATATTGTCACTTGTGCGCACATACGACCTACTGTCTCACTACTACAAAAATGGGCAAGAGAAGCGCCCCCTTATATCAGAACTAAGAAAAACCACTGATAAAGGTTACCCTGTATCAGTGCTAAAATTTTAGCCCTGATACAGGTTTTCTTTATCAGCGCTAAAATTTTAGCATTGATACAGGGTAACCTTTATCAGTGCTAGAAAGCACTGATAAAGACTCTCTATATCAGCGCTAAAATTTTATCGCTGATACAAGAATGATTTATCAGTGCTTTTTTAGCGCTGATAAAACCTTAGTCCATTTTTTTATAAATTCGATCACACAGTTCCCTCGTTTTATCACAACCTAAAGCTCTCGCGGTACTGGAACCCTGCAACTCCCCTCTACCGCCTGTTGAGTTCTCGTTGCCGGACCTCCACCTCCCTTGCTTCTCTTTGCCGGTCCTCTGCTACCCGCAACGCCCCTTCAGTTTGTCGTTCCTCCGTCGCCAGCAACTCCCCTTTGGTTTTCCAGACCTCCACCGCCCGCAATGCCCGACTTCTTGTTTCCGGAACTCCGCCGCCATCGGTTCGTGTTGCCGGACCACCGCCTCCCGCAACTTCCTCTTCGGATTGCTGGACCTCCGCCGCCTGCAATGCCCGGACCTCACTTTAAGGCATGCTTTCCAAATATTTTTTTTAATATTGTTCTTTTTGTTGGTTGAATCATTTATTTGGGTTAAATATTTATGGTTATGGTGTTTAATTGCATCCTTAGGGCCTTTCCTTAGTTCAGTTGGTGGTTTAATTTCAATTTTGTGAAGATATAAAGAAATAGGTAGGTTGTTCCATTATTTGACATTGTTTTAGGTGTTTAATATGATTTATTTGGTTCTAAAATGGTTTTATAAATTGTATAGGTTGTGGGAAACATGTTTTACAATTTTTTTGTTGTGCGTAAGGGTTTGATAATGACTTGACTATTGTAAATGGTTGTTTGTCATGTGTGTTTCTGTTATTGGAAGTGTGATTGTATAAAATTGATATAATTTTATATAGGGGGTGGAATTGAGCACAATGGAATCCTAGTTATCTAGGTGGGTAGACTAGGTCTAGTATATTAGGTGAATTAGTCAGGCCGATGATTGGTCTTCTTAATAAGGATATACATAACAACACTAACTAAACATTCATGTGTTAGGGATTGGAGGCTCAAATAGGACCTTCATGTCTAAGAGATGTGATCACCAAGAGTACGAGGATACTAGGACCCTAGTAACCCTAATACCTTATAGATTTTCTATAGTGCTCATACTATTCTTACCATTATCTTGTCACATTTACTATCTCTTTTATTTCAAAGAATGTTTTATTTAAATTGTATCTTCCTTTTTCTTAAAAAATAACATGTTAATGTTTATCATAATTTCATTACATGGAATATATTTTTGTTGTGTTCTACTAGGTATGTTGGCTCACACCTTATATACACCCTCAGGTTTATGTAGACCTTCTTTTGTTTTACCCAGTTAAAGGAAAGGTTCCCTTGGTGCTGATGGTGCATATATGTGCTAGTAGTTCCCCTTTTGGTGACTGTTATTAGTTGTGGAATGGGGATGTTGACCCTCATGTTTCATGGATGCTTGGTTGTATTGTTGGTTCCCTTACCTTTTTTTTGTTATTTTGGTTTTGGTTGAAATTGTTAAATGCTTATCCCCTATTACAGTGTTATCTTTTGGTCTATTATATTGTGAAATTTGGTT
This sequence comes from Viscum album, assembly GCA_963277665.1. Lineage (NCBI taxonomy): Eukaryota > Viridiplantae > Streptophyta > Magnoliopsida > Santalales > Viscaceae > Viscum > Viscum album. The sequence goes on along the minus strand of OY728128.1, from coordinate 1,174,272,052 downwards.
ATGATATGGAGTTTGATTATTATGTAATATTTATAGTTTTTTACATGAAAAAACCATTCCCAAAGGTGTTACTCAATTCCTAGGCACTAGTTACAACCCATGGGGATTGGTAATTTCCTTTGGACCTTCCCATGAGTTGGGTCAGGTGTCAAGTGGGATGGCAACCTGGCCTAGTTCATGACAAGAAGTCTACACCATAGTATGGTTGTCTAAATCCTTTCTGTACCGTGTCCATGGGAGGTTGCAACGTGGTATCTTTTTTTATAGTCTTAAATTCCATGAGACCCATTTTATATTCTTTTTTCTCCTACACAACTCTCAGTTGAAATCTTGATTCTTTAAGGATTACAAGAGTCATTTTAACTCCTCCAAACTCCCTTATTCTCATATAAAGCTCCAGTGGATGTGTTTGGTTTCTCTCTGATAAGGGGATCTCCCATCGATTGTAAATCCTCTATCTCCTCTTATATCCTCCTTATAGAGTGATATATCATCATCTTTTTAGTGAATCTAATATTCTTTTTTTATGAATCTTGATTATAGGTTAGACTACTTGATCTTCTTATAAGGAAGTGGTTATCTTCTACTATATTTGGAAGTCTTGTTTTGTGTACTTGAACCATAAATACTAATATTTGATATTCAAATAGGATGAAGATGAATAAAGATTGGATGGATTCTAATCTTTTAACAATAGAGTACAATAACTGAGTGAATGAGTCCATCAAGTTTTCAAAGGATCACGCAAAGGATCCTTCTCAAATCCTTTTTCCATGTTTACATTGTTGTTATTCAATACTACTTACTCCAGAGGAGTTGGAATAACATTTGATATGTCATGGAATAGATTGGAGTTATAAATGTTGGAATAAATACAGATAAAAAGCGATTGTAGCTACCGGCTGGGATAAAACTGCGTTTTATGGATTGTCAGATATGAATAAAAATATGGATAATGAAGAAGACCGTATGGAGGATGTGATTACAGATGTCAATGATGATGAAGATCGTATAGAGGAAATGACAAAGACAATTCAATATGAAATATGTGATTGCCCAAAATTGTTTGAGAAGTTAAAGAGTTGTGCAAAGACGCCATTGTATGCTGCTTGCACTAAGTATACAACATTGTCAGCTGTACTGAAGTTGTATAAATTGAAAGCAGGAAATGGATGGAGTGATGTCAGTTTTATGGAACTACTTGCTCTCTTGAATGACATGCTCTTGGAAGATAATGAGCTCCTAAGCCAGACATATGAAGCTAGACGAATGCTACGCTCGATGGGAATGATTTCTGAAAGAATAAATGCCTGCCCAAAAGACTGTATATTGTTTCGCAAGGAGAAAAAATAACTTACAGAATTTCAAAAGTGTGGTGCTTCTCGATACAATAAAGATAAATCCAATCCTACGAAATTTGTATGGTACTTTCTAATCATTCCAAGGTTTAGGCGTCTATATGGAAGTGAAGAAACTGCAAGACAATTGTCGTGGCATGAAGATAAAAGAAATAAAGATGGGTTATTATGTCATCTAGCCGACTCTCCTCAATGGAAGAAAATTGATCATGAGTATCCTGAATTTGGAAAAGAGACGAGAAACCTTCGTCTTGCGTTATCTATAGATGGAGTGAATCCTTTTGGTTTTCAAACCAGCACTCATAGTACATGGCCTGTTATGTTGGTAAATTATAACTTACCACCCTGGTTATGCATGAAGCGAAAATTCATCAGGTTATCTATGCTTATATCATGACCAAAACAACCAAGTAACGATATTGATGTTTTTCTGGCTCCTTTGATCGAGGATTTGAAGTTATTGTGGGACTCAGGTGTAATGTTATATGATGCTTATAAAAGTGAATACTTTACGTTGAGAGTGATGTTGTTGGGACAATAAATTATTTCCCTGCTTATGAAAATTTGTCAGGCTATAGAATTAAAGGAACTCAAGGGCGTACCGTGTGCGAAGAAGATACAAAATCAATTAGGTTGAAACATTCATCGAAATCTGTGTTTCTAGGACATCATAGATTTCTACCTCGTCGGCATAAGTACCGATCTTGGATGACATCATTCAATGGAAGTTCAGAAAACACACAACACTGTCTCCACTAATAGGTGATCATCTATTTGAGAAAGTAAAAGATATGAACACTATTTTTGGTAAACCATTTTTGAAAAACCTTACGAAAATCGGTTGGAAAAAGAGATCAGTTTTTTTTGAATTACCATACTGGAATTGTTTGCACGTCAGACATTTTCTTGATGTGATGAATGTGGAAAAAATGTATGTGACAGTGTTATCAGAACATTTCTAAATGCCCCTGGCAAAACAAAAGATGGAATTAAGGAAACGTTGGACATGGTTGACATGGGAATACGAGAAGAGTTGGCTCCCGTGAAGGGTGAAAATTGAATGTTTCTTCCTACAGCTGCTTATACTCTTTCTAGGGCGGAGAGATATCAGTTTTGTAACTTCTTCAATGATGTAAAGGTTCCATAGGGGTACTCATCAAATATCAAGATCATTGTGTCAATGAATTATTTGAAGTTAAAAGGTTTGAAATCACATGATTTCCATGTTTTGATGCAAGATCTAATTCCTATAGCTTTATGTTGCATTTTCCCAAGAATGTTCGTCATACATTAACCAAAATTTGTTTCTTTTTCAAAGCTATATGTAGCAAAGTTTTAGACCCGGGGAAATTGCCAGCTATGGAAAAAGAAATTGTAATCATATTATGTGAATTAGAAATGTTATTTCTGCTAACATTATTTGATATGATGGTTCATTTGATGATTCACTTGGTGAGAGAGATTCGACTTTGTGGTACTGTGCACTATAGATGGATGTATCCTTTTGAACGGTATATGAAGATTTTGAAAGGGTATGTCAAAAATTGAAGTCGTCCAAAGGGTTGTATAGTGGAGTGATATATTTTTGAGGAAGCCATTGAATTTTGTATTGAATACCTATCTAATGTGGAAATCATTGGTCTCCTGAAATCTCGTCACACTAGACGCATTGAGGGTGAGGGAATTTCTAGAAGAGAAGTTGTGACAATCAGTATTACAGATCAGGAGCAGGCTCATCTTTATGTTTTGCATAATAGTTGGGAGGTTTCTCCATATATTGAAACTCACAAAGAAATTCTTAGGCAGTTGAATCCATCGAGGGATGAAAAATGGTTATCAGATACACATAATCACCAGTTTATAGGATGGTTTCAGGACCATATTTTTAAGCAGTTGGATGAAAATACGAATTCAATTTCAGAATGAATTTAATGGATTGATGCTGGACCAAGTGTGTATGTATTATCTTACAGTGGTTATGTAATTAATGGTTATACATTCTATATAGATGAACATGATGAAGATAGTACCATGAAAAATAGTGGAGTTACACTAGTGGCTAAAGCGATGCATGTTTTTGGTAGTAAGGACAGAAATCCAATTTATGAAAATATTTCATACTTTGGAATTATCAAACTAATATGGGAGTTGGATTATATGAAATTCCAATTGCTGATTTTTCAATGCAAATGGATTGATAACAATAGTGGTGTTAAAATAGATGAATGGGAATTTTTGAAAGTTTATTTTAGTAAAGAAGGGTACAAAGATGAACAGTTTATAATGGCATCACAAGCGGTACAAGTTTTTTATGTTTCAGATCCCGCAAACCGAAAGTGGTCGATTGTTCAGTTATCATCCAAAACTACTGAAGGTTCTAATGAAAATTCAGTTGAGGAAGATCCTTTTAGTGGTATGTCGCAATCATTTTGGAGCAGTCCCAATGCAGATGATGTTTTGTATGTTAGAGGAGACCACAATGAAGGGATTTGGATAGTCGATAGAGCTGTCAAATCCCTTCAACCTTTGAAAAAAAGAAAGAAAGTTCAGTAAACAGGTTATATTTTGTTTGTAATATAGATCTTGTTATCTCATGTTATTATCTTATCATTACTGAATTTATGTAATCTAAATTAACTATTCAACCACTTTTGCAGATAATGAATTCTGCACATTCTGGTGCTCCTAACCTTGAGGCTGAACAAGTCTCTCAAGCAGCTGCTACTGCGGCTGCTGCTGCTCCTACTGCTCCTACAGCTCATGCTGCTGCTGCTGTTGCTTCTGCTGCTGCTCCTTCTGCTCCTGCAGATGATGCTGCTACTGTTTCTCCTGCTGGGGCTCCTATTACTCCTATTGCTCCTCCTATTGTGGCTCCTGCTGCTCCTGCTGCTTCTCCTACTGCTGCGGATCCTACTGCTCTTAGTGTTGAGGTCCAACAACCATCATCACATGCCATTGATAACATTATAGATGAACATATAGATGATGTTTATATCGATGAAATGGCCGGGAATGAAGGACCGACGTCGAATAAAACTCAGGTGTGTCATAGTTTGACAGTATTAGCCAAAATTCTTAAGGCAAAAAGCAAAGACATCAAATTTGAAGTCGGATGGAATGAACGAGTCCAACATGTTAATCCCAACAAGGCTATGTTTAGCAGCTACATTGGAGTTGTCACTCAGCAACGCGTGCCAATTGACATAGATTCATGACACCATGTTGTGTTCGGGCTGAAGGCTGGGATCTGGGACGAAATTACGGTAACATTATCAATTTATTTCTTTAATTTACTAGAAAATAAAATAATGAAACAATGTCTTACTCTTCTTAATATCTTACAGAGTACATTTATAGTAGACGATTTACACAAGTATTATGCACTAAGGCTTGCAGGAAAGATTCATCGAGGTTTTCGAACTATTTTAACAAGATGCCACCTGAAAGATTCTAAAGGTAAAATAAACCCGCACCCACCCATTGTCTATGCTCACCTGATATCCCAAGAAGTATGGGATGCATTTATTGGCCTTCGTGGGGATAATAAGTTTCAGGTACATTGTGGGTGATAATACGTTGTTTGAGGATACCTGTATTCATCAATTTGATTGTCAATATTTCATTTATGAAACAGAAACTATATATTGAAAATAAGGAACGTGCATCAAAACCAACATACCCCTATCATAAAGCAAGGATGGGGTACGCTTCATTAAAAAAGAAAATGGTACGTATTTTAAATTTATAGTAATATTGTTAGGTGACAATAAACAACATCATAATTATCATTCTATGTTTATATGTAGATTGATGATTCTAAAACCAAATGCACTTCCATCCCACGTCATGTGCTATGGAAGGAGGAATGTGTGAAAAAAAGGGAAGTTAGTAGATGAAAGAACACATAAAGTGTGGGAAATATGTGTAAGTATGACACGATGATAAAAAATTTGTTTAAAATTGCTATTACATAAAAATAATTAGTTATTTTCCTATATCCAACAGTCACAGGAATCAGTTACTCCTGTACCTGATACAGACCTATTATCGATGGATTTGAAGCAGCCAGGAAAATACGGTCGTGTCAGAGGTGCAGGGTTTGGGGTGACACCCCAAGTATATTTTGAGAAGAAGAAAAAAATGGATGATACAGATGAAAAATTGGTGAAAAAATAGAAACCCTTGAAGAACTATTGCAATGGCAGGGGGAGTTTCTAGCAACTTTTATGGGTGGGAAGCAAAGGGAAGACAAAACTTAGGAACAACTGCCACATGAACATCCCGCCCCACCCCCACCATCTTTGAGGTGAGACATTCGCCTCAAAGAACCGTCTTAGCTGTGGTAATCAATATTCTAATAATTGTTCCCATGAAATATGAATCAGACAAACACTGATAATTTTTCTGTACTGATCTTCTACAGGGTGATAATGATTGTGATTTATATCTGTCAACACCCACCTATCACCTTGTAGCGAGGGCTACAATGTTAAATATCCCAGATGCCACACTGCATAATAGACCACTTCCAAAAGATCATCTGAAAGTGATGATTACTGTAGCTCATGATCCAAATCCAGAGCTACCTATTCCACTTGATGAGGATTATTTTCATACGGTCGAAAAGGCTATTGGGACATTCATTGCATGACCGTAACAACTTGTAAGAGTACATACGGACAAAGAGGTATTTATTTACTTTTCTTTTCAAGCTAAACCCTTAACAATTAATGAAAAAAGGGACTGAACCAATGATTGTTGTTATAGACAGAGAAAGGGAAGGGGGTGACAAACGTCGGCTCAAAACCATCTAAAGGATTGACCAACCGATCCCAAGGAGATACTGAAAGCACAATAACACCACCTATTCTCTATCCACATTTACTAGCATTGAAGACTCATGTGGATACGAAGCTAAAATATGGTAATAGTCATATAGTGGTTTTCGAAGAGAATATATACGGAGAGGAAAGTCAAGATTTTATTGCTGCTGAAAATGTAAATGAAATCCTTGAAAACGGTTGGCTAGGTGTCACAATTGTAAATGTATATATGAGGTATGTTTCCATGAATTGATTTTCTAAAAGCCGATCTAATGTGAAAATTATGACTAAATGCATTTTATATTGTTGACAGATGAATTTATGAAAAATAGCTGAATGATTTTTCCCATGAGACAAGATTTGGACTGGTTAGTCCTCATATCACATCAACACACCTAACAAAAATAGAGCCATCAAAAAGGGATGAAATAGTGAACGACTTGCTGAAAACATTTGAACGTAAGATTACAAATGACAGACTTTCCCTAATACCAACCATGCAGGGGTAATAATCTACAATTAAATCATATCAATTATATTTTCACTTATTTTATTACTTATTCCTTTTTGTGTTTTTAGGAAACATTGGTTGCTAATTGCAGTGAACGTGGATACTTCAAAGATTTATTTTTTGGATTCAAAGCAAGGATATCCATCAAACCAACCACACATGATGAAGTTTTTGAATCTGTAAGACACTACATCTTACGTTTTAGGTCTAAAAATCAAGTAATATAATTTATATTATCTTTTACTAAGGATTGTTTTATGATAGGGCAGTGTATCATTATCGTCTAAAAAAAGGAATGAGGACAGGGGATAAGCATAGGGAGGTGAGAAAGTACTACATCTGGACAAATATTAGAGTATATATAATAAAATTTCACTATCCAAACACATCTCAACACAAGTTAGTTATTCTCCTAATGATCATTTTTTTTGCAGTGTCTAAAAAAAAACAAACGACAATGATTGCGGTTATTATGTTTGTAAATTTATGAAAGAGATCATTTTTCATCAGCAAACTAGCATCCCTAAAGAGGTATTTTCAAAAACAACTACTAGTTCGTTTAAGTTATTTATTAATTATTTATTTTTTTATTTTGATGTACTACTCTGACTGCCAAAAAGACTCATACTCACAAGACGATATAGATGTGTTCAGAAACGAGTGGGATGCATACCTGATGGAAGATTGTACACAAATACAATGAAGATCTGACTTGGGGACATGTACAATTGGTGGTCAATTTTTAGAGGGGTTAAGTGGATCAAAAGATGAAACATTGTTGTATGTAAATGTTCGTAGGAAAATTGTAATTGTTATTAAATAAAACATCCTTTATCTAATGAGTCATTTTCCCATTTTAACAGATGATATGCACCAGCAACATGCAAGAATGATGAACCACTCAAAGGGTCTCTCTTTTGTTTAAAATGGACAAAATTTTAATTGAAAACAACAACTGACATATGAAAATCCAACCAAATGCATTAGGATTGACTTAAGATTTTATAAGAATGATCCAAGGGTCCTTGGTGACGTGTACAAGTCAACCACACCTCAATCCGAGTCACGGTGTGACCGCTATCACTCAAAGGGTCTCTCTTTGGTTTAAAATGGACACGATTTTAAGTGAAAACAACAACTGACCTACGGAAATCTGACCAAATGCATTAGGATTGACTTAATCTTTTATAATAATGATACAAGGGTCATTGGTGACATTTAAGAGTCATCCCCGCCTCAATACGAGGCACTGTGTGCCCGCTATCACTCAAAGGGTCTGTCTTTTGTTTAAAATGGACACGATTTTAAGTTAAAACAACAACTGACCTACGAAAATCTGATAAAATGCATTCGTATTTGCTTGATCATTTATAAGAATGATCCCAGGGTACTTGGTGATGTGTAAGAGTCAACCGAGCCTCAATCCGAGGCATGGTGTGACCGCTATCACTCAAAGGGTCTCTCTTTTGTTTAAAATGGACACGATTTTAAGTGAAAACAACAACTAACCTACGGAAATCCAAAAAAATGCATTCATATTGCCTTGATCTTTTATAAGAAAGATCCAAGGGTCCTTGGTAACATGTAGGAGTCATACCCTCCTCAATCCGAGGCACTGTGTGGCCGATAACACTCAAAGGGTCTCTCTTTTGTTTAAAATGGACACGATTTTAAGTGAAAACAACAACTGACCTACGGAAATCAGGCCAAACGCATTCGGATTGCCTTGATATTTTATAATAACGATAAAAGGGTCCTTGGTTATGTTTATGAGTCATTCTCGCCTCAATAAAAGGCACGATGTGACCACTATCACTCAAAGAGTATCTCTTTTGTTTAAAATGGACACGATTTTAAGTTAAAACAACAACTGACCTATGGAAATCCAACCAAACGCATTCGGATTGACTTTATCTTTTATAAGAAATATACAGGGGTCCTTGGTGATGTGTAAGAGTCATCCCCGCCTCAATCCGAGGAACGGTGTGGCCAGCAACACTCAAAGGGTCTCTCTTTTGTTTAAAATGGACACGATTTTAAGTGAAAACGAAAACTGACCTACGAAAATCCGACCAAACGCATTCGTATTGACTTTATATTTTATAATAAATATACAGGGGTCCTTGGTGACGTGTAAGAGTAAACCTCACCTCATTAAGAGGCATGGTGTGACCGCTACCACTCAAAGTGTCTCTCTTTTGTTTAAAATGGACACGATTTTAAGTGAAAACAACAACTGACCTACAGAAATCTGACCAAATGCATTCATATTGCCTTAATATTTTATAATAATTATAAAAGGATCCTTGGTGAGGTGTAAGAGTCATTCACACCTCAATCCGAGTCACTGTGTGGCCGATAACACTCAAAGAGTCTCTCTTTTGTTTAAAATGGACACGATTTTAAGTGAAAACAACAACTGACCTATGGAAATCCAACCAAACGCATCCGGATTGCCTTGATATTTTTTGAGAACAATAAAAGGGTCCTTGGTGACATGTAAGAGTAATACCCGCCTCAATACGAGGCACGGTGTGACCGATATCACTCAAAGGGTCTCTCTTTTGTTTAAAATGGACACGATTTTAAGTTAAAACAACAACTGACCTACGGAAATCTGACCAAACGCATTCATATTGCCTTGAAATTTTATAATAACAATACAAGGGTCCTTGGTGATGTGTAAATGTCAACCAAGCCTTAATCTGAGGCATGGTGTGATATCTATCACTCAAAGGGGTTCTCTTTTGTTTAAAATGGACATGATTTTAAGTGAAAACAACAATTGACCTACGGAAATATGACCAAACACATTCGGATTGCCTTGATATTTTATAAGAACGATCCAAGGGTCTTTGGTGATGTGTAAGAGTCATCCTAACCTCAATCCGAGGCACTGTGTGGCCGGTAACACTCAAAGGGTCCCTCTTTTGTTTAAAATGGACACGATTTTAAGTGAAAACAACAATTGACCTATGGAAATCCATCCAAACGCATTCAGATTGCCTTAATATTTTATAAGAACGATAAAAGGGTCCTTGGTGATGTGTAAGAGTCATTCATACCTCAATATGAGGCATTTTGTGACCGCTATCACTCAAAGGGTCTCTCTTTTGTTTAAAATGGACACGATTTTAAGTTAAAACAACAATTGACCTACGGAAATCCAACCAAACGCATTCGTATTGCCTTGATATTTTATAAGAAACATAAAAGGGTCATTGGTGACATTTACAAGTCAACCAAACCTCAATATGAATAACGGTGTGACCGCTACCACTCAAAGGGTCTCTCTTTTGTTTAAAATGGACAAGATTTTAAGTGAAAACAACAACTGACCTACGGAAATCTGACCAAACGCATTAGGATTGCCTAAGAACGATCCAAGGGTCCTTGGTGATGTGTACAAGTCATCCCCGCCTCAATATGAGGCACTGTGTGGCTATTAACACTCAAAGGGTCTCTCTTTTGTTTAAAATGGACACGATTTTAAGTGAAAACAACAACTGACCTACGTAAATCCAACCAAACACATTCATATTGCCTTGATCTTTTATAAGAACGATCCAAGGGTCCTTGGTGATATGTACAAGTCATTCCTGCCTCAATTTGCGGCACAGTGTGACCGCTATCACTCAAAGAGTCTCTCTTTTGTTTAAAATGGACACGATTTTAAGTGAAAACAACAACTGACCTACAGAAATCTGACCAAACGCATTAATATTGCCTTGATATTTTATAAGAACGATACAAGAGTCCTTGGTGATATGTAAGAGTCATCCCCGCCTCAATCAGAGGCACTGTGTGGCCGGTAACACTCAAAGGGTCTCTCTTTTGTTTAAAATGGACACGATTTTAAGTGAAAACAACAACTAACATACAGAAATCTAGACAAACTCATTCGTATTACCTTGATATTTTATAAGAACGATAAAAGGGTCATTGGTGACGTGTAAGAGTCATCCCCTCCTCAATCTGAGGCACAGTGTGACCGCTATCACTCAAAGGGTCTCTCTTTTGTTTAAAATGGACACGATTTTAAGTTAAAACAACAACTGACCTACGAAAATCTGACCAAATGCATTCGGATTGCCTTGATATTTTTTAAGAACGATACAAGGGTCCTTGGTGACGTGTAAGAGTCAACCACGCCTCAATCCGAGGCACGGTGTAACTGCTACCACTCAAAGGGTCTTTCTTTTGTTTAAAATGGACACGATTTTAAGTGAAAACAACAACTGACCTACGGAAATCTGACCAAACACATTTGGATTGCCTTAATCTTTTATAATAACAATACAAGGGTCCTTGGTGACTTGTAAGATTCATCCTCGCCTCAATCCGAGGCACTGTGTGGCCGGTAACACTCAAAGGGTATCTCTTTTGTTTAAAATGGACACGATTTTAAGTGAAAACAACAACTGACCTACGAAAATCTGACCAAACGCATTCAGATTGCCTTGATATTTTATAAGAACAATCCAAGGGTCATTGGTGACATGTAAAAGTAATAAATTCCTCAATCCAAGGCACGGTGTGGCCGGTAACACTCAAAGGGTCTCTCTTTTGTTTAAAATGGACACGATTTTAAGTGAAAACAACAACTGACCTACGAAAATCTGACCAAATGCATTCGGATTGCCTTGATCTTTTATAAGAACCATATATGTGATGGCCATATATTAATACATAGTCATACCCCAATTTTGTTCCATGTTCATGTTGTAGTACATGAATAGAACGTTATTGTACATATGTTATGTTAAAGTATAAATATTGGCTGGATATTTTGGAGTATACACCATTTACTCAAGGTACATGTACTATACTATTCCTTTATTACACATTTGAATATTCAGGGTGATTTTTTCAACCTAGATTCAGAATTGTGAAAATTCTAAGTCCATATTTAGTATTTATCTATATAGATCATGATGGTGTAATCGTTAAAGTATTTTTTAGTACTTTTAAGAGGTGATTCAAGGGAATCAATTTATGATAGAGCCTTTTTCCTCTGTTAATTGAATATGATGGTATTTTAGGAGTGAGACTTGGTATTAGAACTAGAAGACGGTCATGAGAATGGTTGGAGGAAATGGAATGGGATTTCCAAGTTCCTCTAATGGAGTATCTTAGGACAACCCCAAGAAAAAGGGACTAGGTTGTGACTTGAGGAGGTATATAGGTTGGGTGTTCAATTCAACATAGAGTAACTTATTAAGGAAATGGAATTGAGTTCATCTACCTTATGATAATATCCATATTTGGCTTTTGAGGATATGATATATTAGATATTGGTTTGTGGGATGTTTTACCACCAAGATATTGACGTTGGTCCAAGGGTTATTATTAAGATCAAGGACCCCAAATGGGGTGAATTGTTATATGATGACTTAGGGGACCCTAGTAGGTTCAATAATAACTTGTTGTCCCTAGTGATAATGCATCCATTGGAATGGGTAAATTCAATTATGGGTATTTATTAGGTACTAGAGTAAATGTGTTGAGCTTGTTAGGGTTGTAACCACATGGGTCACACTCTTGAGAGTCTATCCATGTTGTCAGGGTGGATTTTTCATATGAACACTCATAATAATTTATATATATATATAGGATTGTTATATAGTAATGGATATGAGTTTTTATGAATTAATGGAAATTCTCATGGAGTATTAGTGATTTTTGGATAGGTTTATATGTGTTTGAGTCATGTTTTTTAGAGTGATTCTTTATGTGATATCTTATAAAGGGTATTTAAATGGGGGGTCATGGCATGTGATCTATTAGGGGCCTCATATATATCAAGTCATGGCTTGGCTGGTATACTAGGGTGATCATGTGTTTGGGTCTATGATACTTATGGGCTTATATCTGGATGAAAATACTCCCATATGGGAGGGTGGATATGCTTGTGGGTCTTATTCCTTAAATGAGAATACTCTCATAGGGGAGGGATGAGATGTATATAGGTATTATTCCCCAGATGATAATACAACCATAGGAGTGGGATGATATTCTTATCGGGAATATTCACTAAATGAAAATAATCCCATAGGGGAGGGCTGAGATGATTATATAGATTATGCCTTAAATGAGAATACACCCATATTGGAGGGTTGATATGCTTCTAGGGATTATTATTTGGATGATAATACTCCCATATGGTAAATAATATATGATTCTTAGTATTATTCCCTAAATAAGGGTACTCTTATAGTATAGGGATGAGATCCTTGTATGTCTTATGCCTTAGAATTGGAAGAACACATATGGGTGGTCTGAGATACTATTGAGGGTATTCCCTGGATGAGAAAACTCCCATAAGTGGATTTACATGATGGATTATAAATAAAACTCACATATTGGAGGTCAATGATAATTATGTATATAGTGGGGAGACCATGTTATATTATATGTTTTGTGTGGTTCCTATGATGTACTCAGAGAAACCCTAACACTAGATGAAGTAGGTATGGTTGATCAAGCTTTAATACTTGAGGATCAATGTGTCTTGATGTAGATGGGGTAGGACTTGGTCAAACTATATTTTTATAATGTCGACACGATCCTTGTGACATGCTTGTTAAAAGTTCATCACTTGGAAAATTAATTTTGGTTTAATCATGGTCATGGATTTGAGGATCAATGATGATTTTTTTATTAGTTTTATTCCAATTATTTCTCAACTAGGTTGTGCATATTGCCTAATCATGCACTTACAATAGCCTATTGCAGGTTTAATATTGGGGTTTATTAATGAGATTCACCCCCCAAGTATGTGCACGTCAGTGTGTGTACAAACCTTATAACTTCTTTGAGGTTGAGAACATGATGCATAGTGGATAGAGAAAAGTCCAAAGATTTATGTATTGATAAAACACACCCATGTGGAGCCTTATGATTGAACTTAAGTAGGATTATAAGCTTTTAGAGAATGGTTATATTGTAAAGATCACATTTTTTAGTATTATTTTACTTTTATTTATTTTATTCATTCATGTATGTGTTTTTTAACCAGTGGATGGCCAATTGATGTGTATAGAATGACCATTTGAGTTGTATCTAAAATTTCATTTAATTATAGTATGTTTAGTTTAATTATTCTATTTATTATATTGTGTACGATGAATGGTCATTTTATTTTTATTGTGCACTCTAATAGGGATATATTGTATCCTTGGACACCAATCCACCCCCTGGACACCAATCCACCCCCTAGACACCCCCACCCCTGTAAACCCCCCCTGACACCTTGGACACCAACCCACCCCTCTGGAAAGCCCCCCGTACACCCCTACCCCCCTTGGATAGCCACCCCAAACCCTTGAACTGCCCCCAAACCCCCTGAATTCTGAATGGAATTCTTTATGTACTTAATTAACTTATGAATTATATGTTAATGGTGTACGGGTATACTTGTTGTATGGGTATACTTGGTCTAATTAGATTATGATTTATGAGTTAATTTTGTGTGGGTATACTTGCTTTAATTAGCTTATTGAGATGCTGATTTTTTTTTCAGGTGTTCAGGTGTGCTGCTGCAGATTTATGGTAGCAGCAGAGAGGGAATTTATCAGCGCTCTTTTAGCACTGATAAATCATGATTTTATCAGCGCTAAAAAAGCGTTGATGAACTACACCTTTATGAGTGCTAAAAAAGCACTGATAAAAGATGAGTTTATCAGCACTAAAGGAGTGCTGATAAAACACTCATTTATCAGCGCTTGTTTAGCGCTGATAAAGGGTTGTTTTATCAGCACTCCTTTAATGCTGATAAAGGCTACCTTTATCAGGGCTTGTTTAGCGCTGATAAAGGGTTGTTTTATCAGCGCTTTTTTAGTGCTGATAAAGTACCCCTTTATCAGCGCCGAGCTTTACAATTCTTTTTTAGCGCTGTTAAATCCCGTTTTTAGCACTGTTAATTCCCGTATTTGTAGTAGTGTCTCTACGACGCGATGAGATTCATTCTCCATGTTAACCGTTCAGGAATGATTATAAAACTAATATGATGATTAAATATAATGTTTATTAACATAATATCATTATGAATATGAATAAAATATATCCTATGAATAAGAAATATGACTTACATGACAAAACATGTATAGTAAAATGAAGCAGTTAAGACCCCAAACAATGGTAATACTAAAATATTATTAAAAAAATGATATAATAGGATCATATATGATATCATAAAAATGGATATTGTCCTAATATAATTTAATAACATGATTTAAACATTATAAATTAGGTTAAATTACCCTCAACTAAAGGAAAGTACAAGGTTAGGGTTAATTTCACAATCCCATTATTATCTGAGGTTGTTTATACGTAAGTATCTACTGGGACATATTTATCATCCATTTATGTGTTTCTTAAAAAATGTATTTCAAAATATTATTGAAAATTGTTTAAATTCATTTTTAACCATGTTTTAATTTTTATAAAATGTTTTGAAATGAATCTTTTCATCGTTTTCCAAACGAGGCACTTTATGACTTTTTTAACAAATTTAGGGAAGAATGTTTTTTTAACTTGTATGACATGAGAAAATATTTCCACTATTATGATGCCTTAACATTTTGAAATTTTCATTAAAATATTACAAGGTTATGTTTAAAATAATTTTTTATTTTATAATTTCGTGGATTTTATATGATTTCAATGTAAAAAGGGATATTTCTCTCAAAGTGTTTTAATTATTTTGTTAGATTATTTTCATATATGTCAAAATTATTTGTTGGATTTTATTCTTAATTGAGGTTGATTTATTATGATAAAATTTCCCATATTGTATTTAAGTTTTTATGGTATGTGTGACTGTAGATGTGCTATTTTTATACCATTTATGGTTTATGTTTAAAGTATTAACATTTCGTATGCTAGTTTTAAAACGAATGTTTATGTTAAGTTTAACCTATTCATAAGAGGAAAGCATTGGACTTAGTAAGTGATGGTAGGGCCCCTCTATATCCCATATATTCATTTTTAGGTTTTATGAGATGAAATTAGTTGGCGAAAAACCCTTAGTGTTTTTTTCCAAGCAGTTTAACATTGTGAGGAGGATAGATCTTGATACAAGTTAGATGGGTTTCTACCCACAGAATTAAAATTTCATGAGGATAAATCTTGATGATAGCTATATTAAGGATATATCTTTATAGTGTAGACATTTGGAATTATACATTACCTAATTATAATATTAGTTATATATATTATATGTAACTATTTAACTAGTAGAATATCCATGTGAATGTTTAAATGACATTATTTTATTTTTTTCATATTATTTTGAAGATTATGTTTTAAAGGATTAAGTTTTAATTTTATACACTTCCTTAAAATTTTATGCTAATTTTGATATATTAATTTATATTGTTTACCCTTATTAGGCATCTGAGATCACCCATTTCTTATGTTTTATTTTCCTAGAATGCCAAGAAGTGTTTTATGACTGATATGCAGGGTTAATCTAGGAGAATAATGGTGTTCTAAAATAATTATCTTTTTTATATTATATTTTTAATTTTAATGAAAATTTCATGTATGTAATCTATTTTTCAAGACTTCTAAATCGATTGGTCCTTCGAGATTTGATTCCTTATAATCATGCTAATGTATTATAATAATGCACCTCCTTCGAGATTTTGGGGTCGGGGAATTACACCATAATATTTTTTATTTATTCTTAAAGTTACATATAAACCATTTTATTTAGAAAAATATAATTTACTTCACTTGAATCATTAATTTTTGTGTTTTTTCATTTAAATTTATTTTAATGCTTAAAAACACAATTTTTTGAAAACTGTTTTTAAGTGAATAAAGTTTAACCATTTTAATTTATTAAAATAAAATTTGATAAATAAATATTTAAATGAAATTTATATTAATTTAAATTCATATATTGATTTTTTCTAGTCATATAGTTCATATAAGATCATCTATTTCTTGGAAAATGCATATTTTTGAAAAACCATTTTTCATCACATTTTTCAATTTAATATTAAATAAAATTCTTCCATTTATTTGTTTTGAATCTTAAAAAGTGGATTCCAAATTTTGAATCATGAGGTAGAAATTTTGTAAATAAGTCCCTTTTATTTTTTTGTCATTAGGTATAGTAATTTTAGTAAATATTTGTTACCAAGGTAAAGGTAAAATGTTTTAATTAAGGGTAAAAGTAATTTGATAAGGACTAAATAGTAACCCTAACACTTGAATTATTTTTATAGGATGAGTATATTTTATCTTTAATCATCAAAAAATTGAATATATAACCTTTTTTCTATATGACCATGATTGTGACCTTTATAATACTTTATGTAATGAAAATCCAAAAAAATACTTTCTTTCTTTTAAAAACTATAATATTTTTTGTCAGCGATAAAAATAACCTATGTCAGGTTCTAAATATCCATTTAAAAAATAAATATTTTTTTTATCTTGGTATTGTTTTTCTAATTTTTAGTAATTAAATAATTACCTTAAATGTTTACGTAATTACAACATAGTAATTATTAAATTAAAAGTGAAATAAAATAAATAGTTTTAAAAATATTAAAAGCAATATTATTTGAAATAATTATTTTTTTCCAAATTTTTTAAGATAAATATAACATTTTAGGAAATTTTGAAGGTATATATTGAGATTAAATATTTTTATTTACATTTTTAATGTCAAATTTAATGAATAGCATCAAAATTAACATTAAAGATATTATATAATAAATAATATTTTATTAAAATAATAAAAATTTCTAAAAATACTATATTGGTAATTTTTTAAAAAAAATATCATATATGTTCTATTTATGGACCAAGTTTTTATTTTATTGTAAGTATATTGACCCCTAAAGAGTAAAAACTTTATTACCATGGTAATTGTCAAAAGGGGTAACATGGCTTAAAGCAAAAAGATAATGGTGAAAACATCACCTAAGCTTATAAAATTTTTATTGTACTAAATTATTTGAACTAATAATTATATTATATTCAAATCTTATCAATTTTGATCCATTTTTATATGAAAAGTAATTTATATTAATTTAATACTTTAAGAAATTCAAAGAGTTCCCCTCCCATCTCTTATAAAAGGGAACCTGTTATCCTCTTTTATTCATATGTCAAGAACTATTTTTTTAAAAATTTAACAACCCAAATACCTTATTAACATCCCTCACCATGTCTTAGAGGAATTGTTTTGATCATAAGACTAACCTAGGAAATATTTCAGTGTAAACCTTAAGATGTGGTCCGAAGAAGTTGTATAGTTATTAATAAGGAGTTTTCATTTTATTTCTTATTATACCTCCTTCAAATATTCTTCAACTGTGATAAAATAATAAAAAAATTATATTTAATATAATTATATGTTTTTATATTTATGTAAAAATGTATATACATATCCTCTTCCATCAAATTGGAAACAAAACCATCGTTTGTGTGTACAGTGGTCTACCACCTCACAAACCGATGTAATTCGTTTTCCATCACCTCCTATTATGGATATTTTTAATCATAGATTTAATGTATATATATTATATTCATTAAATATTTATAATTATGAAAATATAATATATCATTTAATTTCTTATCTTTTCATTCACTGAAAAATGATAATGCCATTCGTGTGTATGTGTGGACTACCACCTCGATTAAGGGATATGATTCATTATTCCTCACCACAATATATGGATGATATAAATAAGTATATTTAAAGAAATAATAATATATTTATTATATGATGATAATTATGTAAATATAAAATAATAATAACCTTATTTCAATAATTATCGTAGAAAATGGAAATGTTACTCATGTGTATGTATGACCTACCATCTTTGGGATTGTAATGTAGTTCATTTTTCATAACCATAATTCATGATTGGTTTTAATATTATAATTGATGTATTGAAATAATAATTATGTCATGGTTATTATTCTGATGATTTTGGATTAATGACCACTTTGACCATAGTCAACCTACCAAAGTCATTTTGGATATATGAGACGAATATCATCAAAACGTCTGATGTGAACTCAATTAAGTAATTGATTATAACATCAAAATAAAAGTAATACTAAACTTGAAAAAGGACTTAATCAAGTATATAATTAACATAATTTTACTATTTAGTAATATAACCAATGTATGTGACGATTCAGACTCAAGGCAAAGGGACTTATTTTAAAATAATTCTCTTCTAAAGTTTCCCTACCAACTCTTTTCTTCCATGTCCATATTATTTTAAATGTTTCATGAAAATTATTATTTATTTTTAAATGGATGTTAAAGTTCATTTTACCATATTTAACTTTCTTTAAAATGTTTTCAAAAAAATATTTTTAAAGGTTTTATGTAAAGGAAACTTTACATTAAAAACATCAATTCAAATGTTTTAAAGATTTATTTCCAAATATTTATCTTCCATGTAAAAAATCTCAAAATTATTTTATTAATGTATTTATATGGATGTAAATTTTTATAAATGAAATTTTATGTCTCTTTTTACTTTTTTTAAAGGTTTTCAAGGAATTTTTAATGTATTTTATATGAAACAATTTTAATTTCTTTATAAAATAAAGAAGAAATATTTTATTTCAACTTATGAGGATTAAAAATATTTTCTCACTACCACTACCATAACTATTATTTGATAATAGAATTTGATTATAAGATTCCTTGTTTCTTCAAATAAAACCCCTCTTCCATTTTTTTCTATGTATTTTCAAAAAAATTAAATGTAATGGATATTCTAATATCTAGAAATGTTTTTCTTATGGGTGTAATGGATATCTTTAAACCACCCTTGTTTTGGGTTAGGACCATTATCTCTATAACCCACTTTATATCTCTCTTTAATGTTATATAATTATTCTAAATTCTGTATATATATCTCTCACTTATATACCTAGTAATTTATTTCTTCCATTGATAGGGTAAGGCATGCATTATGATCATTTCTCAAATTTATTCCTTAATAAATCTCTTTGAATTATTATATGAAGCATGATTATGAAACCAATTTTATTTCCCTAGGTAATTCTTATTTTTTTGCCTTATAATTTATTTCCTTCCTATGGAATAAATAATCAAGAACATATGATGGTGGTTGCACCCGTATTTTGATCCAATGCATTGGGTAAATATTTTTTCTCATAAGGCGTTATGTATCGGATTTTTGAGTGAACCTAATCCACTATGGGACTTTTTCCACCTTATGATTCTATCTTGAAAGTTATCCTTGGATTATGCTTATATCATATTTTGGGTTTCTAATACATTTCCTATGTTTCATAGATCTTTTTATACCAGGTTATTTATGATATTATCATATGTGATTAATTATGAGTTTATGATTAAAAGAAATTATATTCCACACCATAATGATGAAATGTATAACTTTTAGAAAAAGTTTTAATAAGTTCTTCATGATTGAAAATGGAAATTTTTAATTTTATTTTTTCCTTTTATATTTCTTATGAAATGTTTTATGAAAATATTTTTATATAAATACGATTTCTTAGGTAATAAAATTTCTATTTTGAGCCCAAGGTTTAATTTTGAAAAAGAAAAATCTTGTATATGTATTCATAAACTAACAAGTTTTTTTATTTCTCTTTATACATCCCTTACTGAGATTTTTTCACTCATTACATATTTTCAAATGTTTTTTCATAGGGTTTTAAGGATGAGTGGGGACAAGTATGTTTTCAAAATAAAAATTATTAAGATATATCTAATTTTTTTTATATCATGAATATTTTTTTGTGTGGGAAGAATGGATAATAAGTTGAAGTGTCTAATTTTTGATGTAATATTTATTTTTATAGGGATTATTGATTAATTCTACAAGAAAATTAAACTTAAATGATCTTTAGGATGTAATAATATGAATTATCGACTTAAAACTCAAGATTATGTAATGTTTAAGGTCGAGTATTTATAATACCTATTTTATAAAGCTGAAACTTTAAGATCGAATATATCTGGAAAATTACTCATAATCTTTTTAATAACAGTGGAGTTATCAATCATTTCTCAAAGACTCCAAATATTTCTGACTATCTCATTCATTCAAGTGAAATTTTCATCTATATTTTCATCATTATCATTTCTAATATCATCAAATATGATCCTCCAAACTTTTATCTCGACTTCCTTAACTTTGATATTTACTTTATAGTTTCTTCTAAAATTTTTCCATATCTCTTTTACAGTTGCATGAACCATTAATTTATTGAAAATTTTTTCTAATAAAGACATCAAAATAGAATTTTGTGCCTTTCCATCAATATTTAAATTCCTTTTATCTGCATGATTCATATTATTATTTTCATGAATGGGTTGAAATACTATAATAAAAACTTCTCTAATCTCAATGCTAAGTGAAATAAGGTAGGGAAGAATAATATTCCTCTAAATATGATAATTTATGCCATAATAGGTAGGAATTACTTAGATGTTCATAGAATTAATATTATCCATCTCCACAAAAAATTATTTTGAATCGTTATAGAAAAATTTTCCATTGATATTAATTGGAGTTTCCAAAGATCTATTTTCATTCCATTGGTGGGGGGGAATCAATGATCACTTTTAAAACTCAACCACTCTAACTAGTGGAAGTTCTCTATCCACTCAAAATAATATCTCAATGTTGCCTCATATGTAGAGATAAAATAAAGTGTACCACACATGATATTTACAAGTGTTCTCTACCCATGACCACTCCTTTCCATGTTGGTTAGTGACCCCAACATGTATTCTCTTTGATTTACCAAATGTCTTACAATATATATTCAATTGTGTTCCTTACACTTCTAAAGTCCATTGGAAGATACAAATCTTTACAAAAATGACGATTCAACAAAGAATGATATTGTTATCTTCCTTGGTTAATATTGCACCACTTGAGGATGTGATATTTCTCTATAAGAAGATGGATTAGAAAACCCTACATGTGTACTCCTTCAAGATATTTGATAGTTAATGGAAATTCTTAGCCTGCTGTTCTTGAAAATTCAACCATATCCTAAATGATAGGGAGCCATAATCTTATGAATACCTAGGTAATAGAATTTATCCATTGATAAATAATTTATTGGATTTAACCTGAATTATCTCTTCTCATAAGTTCTTCCTTTCTCACTTATGTCATATCATGTTTCTCACCTCTCTCACATATATTAAAATATGAATAGAGGAATTAAAATAATTATTGTTTGAATTTGAATTTAAAATTAAAATATAAACATTGAACTTATATCAACCACTTCTATATGATCCCTTGAACCATCACTCAATTTCTCTTCACTATATAATTTAAAATGGTAATTAAAATATACTAAAATAACCAAAAAATATTTTAAATGATTCCAAGTCATCATACTTATTCAAAATACTCATAATATGCATAAGAAACCACTTATATTACACGAAAAACTATTTTATGGTGTGAGGAGTGGCACTGTGGCGTAATGAATATCACTACGACATAAAAATACGGTTTTAAGTAGTTTGTTCTCAACTGACACACATGACTGTTTAATGGAATATTATTTGTGGTGTGGAGGTCCTCATTTTTCTAAAAACACCTAAAATTTGACCTAATCATCCACTATTATGTAGTATAATACTACAACATTTAAAAAACATTATTATTCTTCTTTTGGGGAAAATATTTTCACTATTGTATGGAGACTTCTGATTAAGCCTACCCAACAGTGTGGTCAATCACTCTATGACGTGAGGTCATGAAGACCATTTTTCATTCAACTACTAATTTCAATATCTCTATGGCATGGGCAAGATGCTATGACGTGATCCTCCTTTCTCCTTTATTTCCATGATGCGGTATATAACATGTGTCTTAGTCTCAACCTATAACTTCTTACTTTATCATATTCTCTCCTTCCATGATATATTATCACTACAAACCAATTCAATAATTATCTGAATACATTTATACCAACATGTTTAGATTTTTCATCAACTCACAATCAATACATCATAATCAACATATACTTTCAACATCCAATATTGTTCTTTACTTCAATTTCTTCTTCAACATATTGACATTAATAAATGCCTTATCTTATTGAAAAAAATAAAACTCATGATGTGAGATCAATAGTAGTGACCCTACTGTAGGATCCCTTATACACCTCCTTTTAGAGAAGAGTATTAGAATGAGATTAATATCCTGAGTATGATGTGGTGGAACTGTAAGATGACTTAGAGTTGTTGGTATTGCTGATTAGAGGGTTGGGAAAGTGTTAGTCCCCTAATAGAAAGTGCGTATCTAGGCGGGAATACCCTGGGTAGATTATGATAGGTAGGGTAAGTGGAATGACCTAGGATAAACTTGGGAAGTGTGAATGGAATTTTACATTATTTCTAGAGTGATGATGGCAAGGATTATCCTTTAAGGATAGTGGGGATGAAATGAGAACATGATGATGTTTAGGGATGTTATTCCCTCTAAGGAAAATGCTTGGACTAAGTGGTGAGATGTAGATCAAGGATCCCATGTAGGGTTTCCTTATCATTATGAGACCTATGGGACCTCAGCGGTCGCCTAGGTAAATACATTAACCCTTAAGAGGGTTAGTGTGGGAGTTGGTATGCATGATTTTAGGTGTCACATTAGAAATTTAATTGATGATATGAGCCTGGTATGGTTGAGTGGTTGGGATATGTCATACACATGAGAGGATGAACTTAGTTAAATGTAAGGGGTTGGGCAGGTAGATAACCCATGTAATTATTATTATTATGTGATATAAACTGGGTGGAAGCTTACACTGATAAAAAATGGTATTCTATAAGATGTCAAGGGATTCCTAGGATTTGGAAGTTAATCATAAAGATTACATGGAATTCCTAATGATTTTTAAGAACTTGGGGATCTACTTGATGATGTTAGAGAGATTCCTAGTGATTCCTAAGATATATTTATTATATATCATGAAGTTAAACTACTACAAAATAGGTCTTTAATAGAACTGGACTTTATCAGTGCTAGAAAAAAGATCTAAAAAAGGATATCCTTTATCATCATTTTTTAGCGCTGATAAAAGGCACCCTTTATCGGTGGTTTATTTTTAGCACTGATAAAGGGTACCCTTTATCAGAGTTTTATTTTTAGCACTGAAAAAAGTTCTGAATAAAATGAAATAACTAAACAAATAAAAATTAAAAATTTGTAAATTAAAAAAAAATATTAAAAGAATTATTAATTAAATAATCATTGATAAAAATGAAAAAATTTAATATACATATCTATAAATTAGAAAATATTAATACATAGTATACATTAAATATATATAGATATGTAAAATGAGTAAAATGAAATAATTAAACAAATAATAATTAAAAATAAGTAAATTAAGAAAAATATTAAACATTTTATTAATTAAATAATTATTAATAAAATTAAATAAATTTAATATACATATTTATATATTATAAATTTTAATAAATAGAATATATTAAATTTAGATATATAAACTGAATAAATTTTAATAATTAAAAAAAAAACTTAAAAATGAATAAATTGTAAGAATTAAACAAAAAAATTAAAAATGAATAAATTACAAAATTATTAAAAAAATTATTAATGAAAAAATTATTAAAAAAAACGAATAATTTTCATACATATATATATATATTAAATATAAATAGTAATAAATAATATATATTAAATAGGAATATATAAAATTAATAAAGTGTAATAATTAAAAACAAATTAATGTATTATTTATTTTTAATGGTTTTTATACATAATTATTCATTAATACATTTAATATAGAAATATATTCACACACACACACACACACACATATATATATATCAATTTATATAATATTTCAAAAAAATATGATTTATATAATGAAAAATATTTATGCTTACATTAAATAAGTCATATATTTAGCGAAGAATGATTTATAATTAGAAATTAATATTAATTAAAAATTCAGACTAATTGAATGAAGTAATGGAAAAAATTAAATATTGTTTGAACTTTCAATTTAACATATATCAAACATGTGTTACATTGATTTCACACATAAATATACATAATTAATGCATTTTTATATTCAACACACACACACACACAAATATTTACATAATTAATGAAATCTTTTATAGAAACACATACACCTAGTATTTATGTAATTTATTGGGAGAGGAATGGTGTTGCACTCCCTAGCACCTAGGGTTTCTCAATGAAACCAATTTCGATGGTGACTGAGGTTCTCCCACTCCTCGTCAGCATTGGTGGTGCTCCCACTTCGCTTGGTCCCTGCACCTCCTCCTCCTTTCCTTATTTGGGGGTGTTTGTATTTTTCCTTACTCTTCTTAGCTCATGCATGGTTCCCCATCATCCCTCTCAACATCATGTTCTGAGATCTGTTGCTTATAACCAAGATCTAGTCAATTTTCCTTCATCTAGCAATGGTGGTGGCATCATTGTTATGGCTTTGATGAAGGACGGGAATTGTGACATCTATAATGATGGAAGTGATGTGGATCATTTTCTGGAAGATGATAGATTTGGTGATGAATCTTATGGACTCGGATGGCTGGTAGTGTGTGTGGAGATGGCAGAGTGGCTTCTTTGCAAGAGTGCTTCTGGGTGTGTCCATGAATACAGTGTTTCCCATGGCTTTGGATGGCGATGGAAACAACGACAGTGAAAAAAATGATGACATGAATTCAGACAGCTTGGATGAGCTACTTCTAGTCTTCATGGATGGTTATGGTGGAGGCTTGGGCATGCCCCTAGTTATGGTTGCCGATGGTGGCTGGACCTATGGGTCATATGATGGGATTTTGGCCTATAATGGAATTTTTTTCATGGGTCTCCCTGACATTTTTTGGACATTATTCCACTCGGACTTTAGGATGGGTATGCCTCTACCTAGAGATTCTAACCTTGGTTCTAGGGAATTCAAAATTTCACTCATCATTACAGGTATAACGATGTGACTAGACATCTAACTCGATGCATTTGGAAGGTGGTGTTATACCTTCATGCATGTGTTGTCAAGTGGGCATCCTTGAAAGAGGGATGGGTGTGGTGACACCCATCATTCAACCATTTGTTTTCATTTTAGTTTTAGACAGGTGGGTTCTCAATCATTGCTTTCTACACAGTTCCTTTGGTGGGATTTTTTGGATAATTATGTTAATAGTGATGCGTTGACTATGGAAGCATTGTCGGGTGGGTGGATCGAAAGAGAGATAGGTGTGCTGAAATCTATCATCTAGTCCTCCCACATATGAAAATGTGGTGTGGAGGGGTGTTATGACACGTTTTTTCAGAACAATATGATATAGATTATTCACAGGGGGACACATCATCTTTGACTGGAAACACAGGTGCAATTACTTTGGCAGAGGGGGTGACGAGACATTTGACTAGTGATTATCACGACGCTTGCTTATGCTTGGGCCTTTTGGTCATCTCAGACCTTTAGATCACTGGTCCTTAGAACCATGTTTGGGTATCAAGGCCTTTGGTCCCTCATGCCATGTTTTGGGTTCCCTCTCTTCCCATTTTAAAAGGGGTTTTTCCTTTTTGATTTAATAAAAGAGGGATTGACCCTAAACCTTTTTAAGATTTTTTTTGCAATTTATTCAAATTTTAGTATTCATTTCAGAATTTCATTATAACATGATACATTTAATATATTATGTTTTTAATCAGTAAATATTATTTATTTATTTTAAATATTATTACATTTGGGTATTATTTATTCATCTTTAATATTTATTAATTTATTATTTTTTTTTGGAATTTAATCATTTTATAATATTTATTGGTATATATTTATTTACTATGTTTTAATATTTTCAATTTGTATTCATCTTCATTGTAATATATATACATATTTTTTAATAATTTATATTTAATTAATAAAACTTATCCATTTTTAATATTTTTGAAGTATACTGATTTTTAATTATTAAATTTGACTCATTTTTAACATGCATGCATTTAAAAGTATATATTCATTTTATAAATAAATATATTCATAAATTTATATTTCCTCTATTTATAAATTAATATATTTATATTTATAAATAAATAAATATTATTTTTTACAAAAATATTTATATAATTATAATTAAATAATTATATACATTTAAATAATTCTAAAATTATAATAAATTTATTTAAATAATGAATATATTTTATATATTTATGTTTATATTTATATAAAATTATTATTATTATATATATATAATTATATAAATTTATATAATGATATAAATATATAAATATTTTTTAAAGTGTTTATATAATTATAAATAAAAAATTGTACATTTAAATTATTATAAAATTATAATAATTATATTTAAATAATGAATATATTTACTATATTTATATATATATTTATATATATATATATTCTAAATATATATAATGATATAAATGTATTTATAATTATAAAATTATAATAAATATATTTAAATAATAAATATATTTACTCTATATATATATTTACTATATATATATAATTATATAACTATATATAATGATGTAAATATATTTATAATTATAAAATTATAATAATTATATTTAAATAATGAATATATTTACTATATTTATATTGATATATATATCATTATATATATATATATATAATTATATGAATATATATAATGATATAAATATATTTGTAATTATGGAATTGGTATGCCTGCTAAAAATAAAGGGTCTTTAGGGTTGTTATTAGTTGGGTCTTCAGGCCGTTAATAGGTGAGTTATCCCTTATGGGGGATATGACCTGCCCATTAGTGTTGAGGTGTGTGTGTGTGTGTTTCAGTGTAATTGTACCCCTATGTATCTTATATATATATATATACTATATTTATAAAATTATATAAGTATAATTATAAATAAAAAAATATATTTTTTAAAATAATTTATATAATTATAAATAAATAATTATAAAATTATAATAAATAAATAAATAAATACATAAATATATTTACAATTTTCCTTATTTATAATTATAATTATAAATTCTCTATCAGCACTAAAGATATAATACTAATAAAGATACCTTATGTCAGTGCTTCTTTAGCACTGATAAAGATATCTTTTATCAGTGCTTGTTAATTTAGAATTGATAAAAAGGTATCTTTATTAATGCTTTTTTGGAAGTGCTAATAAATCTCTCCCCAGTCTATTTAAAAGAACCCTAACTGAGACTGATTCAGTCATGATTCTCATGTTTTTGTGGAACTCACCTGCTTTTGACGCTCCTCCTCTACGTTCTATCAGACGAATCAAGGCTAGATCCAAGGTATGTTATTTTCTCCTCCTCACACATTGATTGCATATTTGGGTTCTATGTAAGATTGCTTCTGCACTGCTTTCCCTTCTTTTTCAACACTCAATTGCTGATTTATTCGACTCAATTTAACTCAATTTGGATATCCTCTACACCCTATATCAGATGGCCAATGTAGAAGATATCACTTATAGATTTCTCCATGTTGCTTCACCTATATTGTTTGGGATGTGATAGCCTTGTTTCTTTTTTGATGGTGTTGTTATAAATGGGAACCCTGGTTATGTTGATTCTACTAGTATATGATTAATATTTAAACACCCTAGGATCTAGTGAGATTCTCATGATGATTTTTCATTTGATGATTTATCTTAGAGATCCTAACTACACACACTGTTTTCATCCCTTTTTACATTTCATGGATATGTTGCAGAAATTTATTTTTGTTTACTATTATTATACATCATTGTTATAATGGATCTCATTTTATCTATATTTCATATTTAATGTATGGTTGAGTTTACTTTTTTTATTATAAAATGTGTTCTGAGAAAAAAATTTAATGAAAAAAATTGATTTTGATTTATTTCCATAAGCTATGAAGCCTAAATTTTAATATTTTAAAGTGTTTTAAATTTTAAATGTATGATTCCATACATTGGTTGGAAGAAATTAGAATTTCAAAGAATGATTTTAGATGTTTTTTTATCTACATGATTATAAATTTATTTATCTTAATCATTTTTTTATTTTATTTTCCAAAAAAGGTTTTACCATGGGATTTAAAAAAGAGATAAATGTATAATATTTCATTCCTTTATACTTTCATTTTTTGAATCATTTTTTTAAAATGTGTTCAGAATATCTTTTGTGAAATGTTTTATAAATGAAATTTAATTGGATATTTGGTGAGATATTACTAGGCATGTTTAGTTTACACCCTTCATACATACCCATATGGGTATATATATCTTTTATTTTTTGATATTTGTTCTGAGGTTATGATCTCAATTTGGATATCATTCATGTAGTTCATTTATGGAAATTTTGGTGTAGGTAAGCGACCGTGGGTCACATGGGGATGTTTGAGCTATGGTGTAGTGGTTAGTCTATTTTGGGATGTTCATTTATTAGAAAATTTGAGAATATTCTCTATTTGAATTTTATTTTCCTTAACAAACTATGTTGTTTTACATAATAAGTGAGTGTTTAGTTATTTTTCTTATGACTCATTGTTTTTGTTATTTATTTTAAACTATTTATTTTATGTACATGGTGTCCAATGTATAGACACACCATAATGGATACTCAAAAACATTTACAATTGTTGTTTAATGTTATTAAAGTGTGAAATCAATCTCAATTGTATATAGATTGATACCATGGTTCTTTCTATGCTAGAATCACATGTGTTGTTAGTAATGTGAAATTATGTTTTAGTAAAACTTTTTAAATAATGAAAATACCTAAGTTTGTGGTTTCATGAAAACAAACTACTTATTTAAGGTATTTATATAAAACTAAATCTATACAAAATTATTGAATAAAAAAGAAACATTTAGTACTTAATTTTTTTTAGTTTCAAAAATAAAACAAGTTTACGATACTTAATAAGTTATCATAAAAAATCCTTCCATACAACTTAATCAACATAGCCACTATCTCATCACTAATGCAATCACTAAATCAAGTTTATGTATTTTTCTTTGACTTATAATTCATTTAGGTTATAGTGAAAGTAAATGAATTTATTTGTAATACAAGAAAAGGTATAAAAGGGAATACTTAACAAAGTATATTCATACCATTTAAAATTAGGATTTAAAACTAAATTCAATTTTAATAAAAGTATTCAAAATATCACAACATAAATACATACCAAATAGTAATTTACTTTCTTGAAAAAAGGTCCAAGACATGTTAATATTTTGGCAACTTTATCAAAATGAAGTGAGGTAACATAACCCAAACATATGATAACTACATTCTTTATGTATCTTAAAATTATTTGGATCTTATAGAACATATAAGCAAGAACTTATATAAACTAAATAATATAAATAATTAAAGAACAAAGTCCAATATTTAATTTCATAGAATAATAATTTAAAAAAAGTAAAAATGTTTAACATACTTTACATAATAAACCAAGAATAAATATATAATGTGAACAAAACAAGTGTTATGGTTTCCATCTCACCACACCCAATATCATGAAAAAATATTACTCGGTCTTCCTATTGAATTTTTTTCAATTAAAATGCTTAGTTTCACCTATTGATGCGCTATCTCATCACTTTTTTACAATTCCTAAACAACCAAAATCATCCCATGATATTCTAACCACAAAAAAATGTTCAAACTCGAAAATTGGTTTAACTTCATGGTTGGTTCCTTGATAAAAAAACAAATTCCACTATCATTCTCTCACCCTATGTGTTAAAGAAAATCTGGTCCGACTCACACTTAGATAAATTCAAATAAAACCTAAGTCTCATATCACACAAGAACTCCATATAACACCTCATGATATTTTGGAAAATATTTTTCAATGTCATGAATATTTTTAAAACCTTCTTGATGTTGATTCATGAAAAAATTGTATGGAATTTGAAAGCATGGATTTGTGTATTCTTGTGTGATATTTGATGAAACTAGTTTTTTATAAATGAATATTCCCTTTATTGAATTTTTAAATAATCCCATGGGGACCTTGGTATTTATGTGGGTAGTCCAGGAAAATAATGTTAGGATTTAAATTGTTAATTTTCTACCATATTCTGAAAATGAATTATACGTGTCAGCTTTAAAAAATGTTTATGAAATGTTTAATACTCATTCTTTTCTTTAGAATGGATGGTGACCTAATTAGAATTTTTATCTTAATTCCTATTTTAAATTTTAGTTTTGAAAAAGGAAACTTGGTTTTAAATGTTAAATTTGGGTTTTGAATTGGAAAAATTATGTTTTCCCATAAAAATGAACTAATATGGATTCAGTGTTTTGAAACTCATGAATTTATTTCAAAGTGACTGTGTAATGTTTTAAACATTTAAAAGTGAACAAATTTCCAAGTAAATAGTTTTATAATTTTAAATTTTTATCGGTTTTTGAATATGATTTTAAAAATTTTCACTTGATGCTAATAGTTTTTATAGAAAAGGGGATTCATATCCCATTAAGTGTTTTAAAAAAAAATTGTCGATTTTTATTTAGAATAAAAAAAATGGATTTCATGTGGGTTTTTAAAAATTCAAAAAAAAACTTTTGAATTTTGAAAGTGGTTTTGATATGAGATTTGAAATTTTAAATTAATATGTGGTAATTTAAAAAGTTTTGGTCTCTTGAAAAGTGTTTTGTAAAGTAATTGGTTTTAATATAGAATTTATAAAACATTCATAGTCATAATATCATTAATTTCTTATTCATTAATATATTTCCCTAAAACATTTTTTTTGGAATTCATCCATTTCTTCTTTCATTCATTCTAAGGAAGAGGATTTCTATGTTTTATTCCTTTTATTCTAACTACGAGCCTTGCTATAGTGTCTGAAATAAGAAGGATTGGGAAATCATGCATCTCTTTCCACTAGGAGAGCATATTGTAGTATTGGTGAAATAATTTTCTATTCAAGGGATAGTGGTCCTTGTATACTCAAGCCAATGCGATCATGTATCTCAACCCATTGGGAATTGTGAAAGGGGTATAAAATAGTAAGTGTGATTTGAGTATATATTGTATGATTATGTCATCTATCAAACCATTGTGTGCATGATAAACTTTCCATATTTAGGAAACAAACTAAGAAATCTAGTTCAATGCTTCTCCAACTCCCAGACTAAGAACATTTATATTTATGGAGATAAATTTCATCCCCATAAGCTTCATCTCCTGAATAGTTATTATTTAATTTTGTTTTTTGAGACTCATCCCCCATCTCTTCTGAAAATGAACCTATGTTGATCGAACTACTCTGAGCAGTAGTCATCCCATACCAAGTATGGATGATCATTTTGATGAATTCATAGGATAAAAACAACCACATGGGAGTAATTATTTTCTTAAATTAAATTACCCATTTCCTTCAAAGTATACTCAACTTATTTGAAATAATCAAATGTTAGGTTTCACTTATTATAATTATCTATAACTTTAACAATTGATAATAAATATATTGTGTGTATTTTTTTATAAAATGAATATTTTATGATCCAAATACGATGGATATAAATAAAAAATGTATTCATCTAATTTTATGAAAAAAGAGTATGAATATTGAGTTAAAGAGTTCATCAAGTTTTCAATAGAGCATGTATATAACCCTTATCAAATCCTTTCTCCATGTTTGTATTATTTTTATTCAAGAAAAATTAGTCCGGAAGAGTTGGAAGAACATTTTATTTGTCACAGAATAGATAATAGCTATAAATACTGGACTAAACACTTGGAAAACTAAATGTGTACACCGATTGGGATGATACTATGGTGTATGGATAATTTGATATGAATACCATCATAAATTATGATAGAGATCACATGGAAGAAATGATAATGGAAATTTTAAATGACCTTCATGATTGTCAAAAGTTGTTTGAAAAGTTAAATATTTTTTCTATGATTCCATTGTATACCGATTGAACTAAATACAAAACATTATTATCTGTATTGAAGTAATATAATTTAAAAGATGGAAGAAGATAGAGAAACACCATATTTATATAACTACTTGGTCTCCTGAATGATATGATACTAGAGGAAAATGAACTTCCATGTCGAACATATGACATTAAATGAATGATACATTCAATGGGAATGTTCTCTAAAAAAATATATTATTATCCAAATTACTGCATATTGTTTCTCAAGAATCATGAATCACTCATAAAATTCCCTAACTATGGCACATATAGATACAAGAAAAATTAATCAACTCCTTTGAAATATGTATGGTAATTTCATATCATTATATATTTTAGAATACTAATTGTATATAAAGAAACCGCGGGAAAATTGACATGGAATTTAGATACAAGAATTAAAAATGGAAACCTGTGTCATCCAGTAGATTTTCCCTAATGGAATAAAATTGATTAAGAGTATCCTAAATTTAGAAATAAGCTAAGAAAATTTGATCTTACATTATCTACAAATGGAATAAATACTTTTGGTGTAAAAATTAGTAATCATAGTACATCTCTTGTTATGTTGGTAAATTATAACTTTCTACCATGGTTATCCATGAAGTGAAAATACATTATGTTGTCTCTACTTATATATATACCAAAAAACTTGGAAATGATAGTGATGTATATTTGTATCCATTGATCAAATATCTAAAATTTATGTGGGATACAATTGTTACAATGTATGATGCTTATAGAAGTGAATAATTCACATTGAGGGCCATATTGTACAAGATGTTAAATGAATTTCCTACTTGTGGAATTTTTTCAGGCTATAACATTAAAGGGATGTTGGGGTGTCCCATTTGTGATGAATGAAGACACTCAATTTAGTTGAAGCATTACTAGAAGATTTTGTTTTTAGGACATTAGTAATTTTTACCTTGATGACATAAATACCAATCTTAGATGAAAAAATTCAATGGGAATATCGAAAAAGCTATGGAACTATCTCCACTAATGGGCGATCAACTATTTGATAAAGTAAAAGCTATTGACACTTTTTTTGATATTTTTTTTCTAAAAACCTTATGAAATCAGGTGGTAAAAAGAGATCAAATTTCTTTGAATTTCCATATTGTAATTTTTGCAATGTTAGAAATTTTATTTATTTTATGCATGTAGAAAAAATTGTGTTTGATAATGTTATTGGAACATTACTAAATTTTCCTGGAAGAACAAAAGATTCTCTCAAGGCTAGGTTAGACATGATTCACATGGGGATAAGGGAATAATTGGCACTAGTAAAGGGTAAAGGGTGTAATTTTCTTCCTCTAGCATCTTACACTCTATCCAAATAAGAAAAATTGTAATTTTTCATTTTCCTTAATGGTGTAAAATTTTCATAGGGGTATTCATCAAATATCAAGAATGTCATGTAATTGAATAATTTAAAGTTATAGGGATGAAAATAACATGATTTTCATGTTTTGATTAAAGATTTTATACCCATTTATTTATGTTGAATTCTTCTTAAAAATGTATGACATACATTAACTAGACTCTACTTATTTTTCAAATCCATATATAATAAATTTATTGACCCAGCAAAGTTTATAATCATGAATATGGAGATTGTAGTCATATTAAGTTAATTAGATGTGTTCTTCACACCATCATTCTTTAATATAATATCCTAAATGATAGTTCACTTGGTTAAATAGGTTCAACTATATGGTCATATCCATTACATATGGACATATCCCCATTGAACTGTATATGAAAATTTTGAAAGGGTATGTTAAGAATCAAATTTGGACAAAAGGTAGTATTGTAGAACAATATATTGTTGAAGAATATTTTTAATTCTATACTGATTACCAATCATATGTTGATAGAAATGGTCTCCTAATGTTTCTTCGTATTAGAAACCTTACGGGAAATGGGATTTATATAATATATTTTATTACAATTACAATCATAGACCAGAAGTAAGCATACCTTTATATTTTACATAATAATGAAGAGGTTGATCCATAGGTTGAATCTCACAAATAAATTCTTTGAGATTTTAATCCATCAATGGATGAAGAGTGGATATCAAATACACCTAATAAAAATTTATAGGATGGTTGCGAGATAAAATTTAAAAGTAGTTATATGAAAATATGAATTCAATTTTCAAATGACTTTGATGGCTATCTAGAGGACCAAATGAAAATTTTATATCTTACATAAATTTTGTAACCAATGGTTATATGTTCTATTCAAAAGAACATAATGAATGAAGTACGATGAAAAATAGTGTAGTTATTATTGCGATAGAATTAATGCACATATCTGGTTCCAAGGATAAAAATACAATTTATGCGAATATTTCATATTTCAGCATTATCAAACAGATATATGAGTTGTATTATACAACATTTCAAGTGCTGATTTTCCATTGAAAATGGGTTGACAATAGGAGTGTAGTGAAAGTTGATGAAATGCACTTCATGAAGGTTAGTTTCAATGTGTCAGTGAAAAATGAAAAGACATTTATAATGGAATCACAAGCAGTGCATGTATTTTATGTTTCAAATCCAGCAAAAAATAATTGGTTGATTGTCCTACTATCAAATAAAACAGCTTTAGGGTTAGATGAAAATTCAATTGTGGGTGACCATCTCATTGGGAGATCAAAATCAGTTCATGGTGGTCCTAGTTTAGAAAATGTCTTATATGTTAGAGGGGACCATAGAGAGGGTATTTGGATTCTTTATAGAGGATAAAAATCCCTTCGACTGTTTAAAAAATCAAATAGAGTTTAATGAGATAGTTAAAGTTTTTTTAATATACTATTCTTTTCCTCATAATATTATATTTTCTATACTGCATTAACATAATCTAAATTAAATGTTTGAATACTCATGTAGAAAATGTCTATTTCACATGATGATGTTGCCAATCGAGGGGAAGAATAGACCGTTGATGTTAAAGCTGTAGAATTATTAGGGGTTCAACAACATATTAATGAAAAAAACAAGATCAATGCAACATCATAGTGAAAAGACCTGAAAAATTCAAGGAAATTTTTTTCTTAATTTTCGTTGGATTTTTACAAGAACGCAGTTTCTGACGGCACCTGATTCCGAGGCCCGGTGTGCCCGGAATCATTTTCCGAAGTTTGGCTCGGGTACGTTCAATGAACGGACGAGCGGGTTTTTCTAACTTTTGAACCGGTGCCTGAAATCGAATTCTGAGGGCACCGATGGAATTGCAGCACCGGTAATTGCTTAGAAACGCCTCTTCCGGAGTTGTGTTTGCTCGGGTGTGGTTTTTAATTTTTTGGGTTTAAAGTTATGAAATAAAATAAAGTTGTGCGAAAATTTTATTTTAATTTCACTTTAAGCCACTTGAAAGCCACTTAAAGCTGCTTAAGCGGAGTTGTTATGGATAGGGTGCTATCCAAAATATCCTACCCACTTGGTTGGATATTTGTGGGGTGGGGCCCGCATGAGCCCCACCGTTTCTTTTCTGCTAAGTAACGCACCCGCGAAAACCCGTCATTATGAAAGTCAAGTGACGCGTTTTCTTAAATTCTTAACGCACAATTTAATTGGGCAGTTTTATTCGTTGAATTAAATGGGCAGTTTATTCGTTGAAATTAATTCTATGAATTAATTTCATTCGTTTCTTAACACGTTTTCGTTTTGTTGGAATGTTAATAAAATAAGGCCAACACACCCTCCTTTTGAAATGTTGTGTTAAACCATTGAAGAACCTCTAATAATTCTTCATCCTCCTTCGCGAAGAACGCGAAGAACGCGAAGAACACGAAGAACGCCGGCCTCCGACGAAGAACGCCGAACCCGCGGAAATCGACGATGTGATGCCGTGTGCCGCGACGCCAACGTTTCCTCTCCCGCAACGTTCTTCGGCGACGTTCCTTCCTCTGCGACAAAAATCTTCGATCATCCGTTGAGGTGAGAGTTTTCGATTCTTTAAATTCCTTTGTGGTTTTTAACTCAAGATGGATTTAATTATTAAAATTAAATCTGTTGTTCTTGAACCTCGGAGTTCGTCAACACGCACCGTATTCCGCGACGACGCGACGCCCTTCCGCGACGACGCGACGCCTTCCACGACGCGATGATCGCCTCCTTCCGCGGCGATCAATTCCGCGAAGAACGCGCGTGCGACACTTGACGAGGTAGGGGTTTTATTTGAATGTTTTATATTTCCGTGATTGTTTCTTTTAAATTAAAGAACCCAGCTTCTTTAGAACAATTTTAATTTTATTAAAATTGTTATTTGATATGTTGATTATTCTTCCAGGTTGTTATCGCCTAACGCGGAGGGTGCGGGCCAAACGAACATGGCCCGACAACCCTCCGTAGTTCTTCGTTGTTGTGCGGATTTGGCGGGCGATGACAAAACGTGGCGCAAGGGTGATTTGATGATCCCGCAGTGAAGAACGGAACCCGGGAGGAACAGCGCCGCAGACGGGAAGGAAAAGGGACCACCAGAGCAGCTCCGGTGGCCCGCTGAATTCTCCGGTGGCGGCAGCCAGCGGACCCGCGGCCGCGCGGGTCCGGCGCACACGCGAGATGCAACCTTTTCCGCGTCTGTTGACCAGGGCGGCCCCCCCCCCCCCCCCCCGCGGGGGCCGCGGTGCTGTCACGCGGGGGGCAGTGAGCCCCCCCGTGCTGCTCGGCCGCTCGGCCGAGCCGAGCCGGAACGACCGGCCGAGCCGGGCCGCGCCCTGGCCTAGCCGGACCGGGTCCAGTTGGGTTGGACCGGGTCAGTTCGACCCGGTTCGGCCGACCCTGGGGGGGGGGGGGGGGGGGGGTCGGGCCGGGTCGGCCCGGGCCCAGACCCCCGTCTTCGGACCGTTTTTGGTCTTTTGCCTGTAACATGAGCTACGAGCCTCCGAACGACACGCCGTCAGCGGCAACGCGATCCTTGGATCGAGACGGTCGTTTCGGTATATCGCACTCAAGGTTTCGGAATACTTTGTGTTCGGTCAGGTTGGTTCGTACACGAAACCAACCGGGCCCTCGGAGCAGAAACACTCATATCTTGAGCTCCGGACGTCCGATCGACGTGCCGTCTGCAACGTTGAGTACGGTCGGGTTGGTTTTGCCTTAAAAACCAACCGGGACCCTGGGACGAAAAAGCCAATAACTCTCAGACCGGGTGTCTGATTGACGCACCGTCTGCAACGTTGAGTTCCTGTTGACGATACAGAACTTTTGGATACATCAACTTCGGACTTTGTGTCAGTTGATGTATCACCCTCTCGGCTCGTGGAGCGGACCCTCCCGATCGAGCTTGCTGTGTGCGGGAACCCTAGAGCTGGCTGCGACTGCTACTGTGACTGGGACGACGACTGTGCAGAGATTCTCAGTGGACTGCGACGACGACTGTGCAGAGATCCTCAGTGGACTGCGACGACTACTGCACTCAGCGATCCTACGTGGATCAATGCTACAAATCTTGTGTGGATCTGATCTTGTGTGGGTCAACGCTCAGCGGTTCTGTGTGAGCCAGCGCCTACAGGTCCTGTGTGGGCCCGATCCTGTGTGGGTCTTTGCGGGGGTTAGTTACCTATTGATCCTATGTGGGTCCGATACTGTGTGGGTCATTACGGGGGTTAGTACCTTTCGATCCTTTGTGGGTCCGACGACTTAGATGGATCAGTGATCATCTTTATCGTCATACAAGAAGTATACCTGTGTGAGATGAATCTTGTGTTACTCTCCTTTGTGAATTGTGTTGAACTATCCTGTGTGGATTTACTATTTACTCTCCTTTGTGGATTGTGTTGAGCTATCCTATGTGGATTACTTTGCTCTCCTTCGTGGATTGTGTTGTCCTATCCTGTGTGGGTATACGTTTTGCTTTCCTGTGTGGACTGGGTTGTGCTTGGGCTCGGATGTTGGAGCCGAACGGGAATTGATGACTTAGGTATATGTATGGGCATATACCTAAGCCCTGTCGGATGTTACTTCTTGATTGTATCTTTCCTTTGTGGATTATCCTTTGTGGATTCTGGGAGACCTTCGGGGGTCTCGGGGTCCCTACTGAGTAGCTTATACTCACCCCTACACGGGCTATGCCCGCACTTCATTGTGTTGGTTGCAGACGACGGACAACGCTAATCGTGGTGGAGGCGTGTGGAGCAGGACGGTACCTGGAGGTGGACCACTGGGTGGGACGTACTCAGAGCGGATGGCTGGACTGAGTAGCTGTGGAGGATATCTGTGCTCACCCTTCAGGTGGGACTCCAGAGGAAGTCTCGACACTGCGGCTTTTGTTTTCAGTTGTACTTTACAGTTGGGCTTGTATTTCCGACCCCTTTTACTTTCAGCACAGCTTGTTACAGTTTTTACTTAGTGTTTACTTTTCCACTTGCTTACTCTGTGGTGCTTGTTTACTTTTCAAAGGCAATGACTTCCCTTTTTCCGGGATTTACGCCTTGGTGCTAGTCGCCAGCCCCTGGCCTATGGAAGTAGGGCTTGGGGTAGTCACGACACGGGCCCCGAGTACGGGTCGTGACAAATTGGTATCAGAGGTGGTCGGTTCTACCGCAGACTCTGATCTTTCTTCTATTTGAAGAAATAGTGTTTAGCGTATTGGGTGTGGTTATCAGTCTAGGGAGTCCAGTGTTGGTGCGGCGGCTGACGTATCCGTACACCAGGACCCTGACTTCTGATTTCTGACTTAATGCACGAAAACATTGATTGCATGTGTGTTTTCAAGTTTTCTTCATGATTACCTTGTATCAGCTCACCAGGTATACTGTTCTGATCGTGGCGCACTTGTTTCCTTTTCAGTATGGCCCCACGACGACAGCCAGCTAGGGTTCCGAGAGTAGAGCGTGATGACAACCCGCCGAGCGACGAGGCCTCGGTGCAGGGCCCTTTGACAGCAGAGGCACCGGTGATACCTCTACCCCCCGAGCCCCCGATGCTTCCAGCACCGATCGCTGACGATGCATGTTGCCTCGGAGCTCTGCACAAGTTCCAGTGCCAGAAACCACCCAGGTTTCAGGGGGAGACGGACCCCCAGGTAGCCGAGGACTGGATGGAGGTGGTCGTACGAGTTTTCAGGCTAGTGAGGACACCAGCAGACCTCATGGTGATCCTCGCGGCGAGCCTACTGCACGCAGCAGCGGGCCGATGGTGGAGCTTGATGCTCCAGGTGCACGGTGAGGCATCTCTTCTCTGGACGGAATTCGAGAGTCTCTTCCACTCAGAGTTCGTCCCGGCCACCCTCCGTGCGGTGTGCATTCAAGAGCTTCTTCAGCTGCGGTAGGGCAGCTTGACGGTCGCCCAGTACGCGGCGAGGTTTACCGATCTTTCTCGCTACTCGACAGATATGGTACGGGACCCCTTCTTCTGGGTCCGGACCTTTGAGTAGGGTTTGAGACACGAGATCAGGGCATCGCTGATCTCCCTCAGCATCCCGACCCAGGCAGGAGTACTGGAGCGAGCCCTTCTAATCGAGAGATTTCTTGCCGAGTCTACTTCAGCAGCGAGACCAACCGCAGGGCGGAAGGTAGTGGAGTATTCGGAAGCAGGTAGCCGACGGATGACTCAGGGTTCCAGGCAGACCAGACCTTCCGGCAGATGACCTCGGGACACTGGCTCAGTAGTGCGGGGCACACAGCGCGGAGCCAGTCTTTCGAGAGGCAGGCAGTGCTACGCATGCGGCGGGCAGGGCCACATGGCTCGTGACTGCCCGACCCGCCGTACCGAGGAGCAGCAGACGGTGGAGGGGCCACCCAGACAGAGGCAGAGGGTCGACCGTGGTGGTCCGTAGGGAGGAGGCGGACGAGGCAGAGGAGCTGGCCGAGCAGCAGGTGGTGGGCGACACTTTGAGGCTCTTCCACCACCACCACCAGGAGGTCCGCCCCGACCACAGGGAGCTGGCGGGCAGAGACAGGCACAACTCCAGGAAGTGGAGGCCTACGACCACGGCGCGCCAGAGATGATTCGAGGTACGATCTATGTCTATTCCACCCTTGCTGTAGTTATTATAGACACAGGAGCGAGTCACTCTTTCATAGTCGCTGCCCTTGTTTGGAGCTCGGATATTCCAACAGAGACGTTGGCTCGATCCTTACGGCTAGAGACCCCTACGGGAGCAGACTCGACGATTACGCACTGGTTCCAGTAGTGTGAGATTACTCTAGGAGGCGAGAGCTTCGACTGGGATCTTCTTGTAGTGGCATTGAGGTCTTACGACATCATCTTGGGCATGGATTGGTTATCTACAGTCCATGCTCAGATTGACTGTTTTAGGCGCAAGGTGCGATGTGTGCGCACCAACGGGAGCAGGTTCACCTTCACCGGTGAGAAGGGAGCCTTTGCAGCACAGGAGGGACTCTCGCAGAGGAGGGGACATCCCATCACTCATCAGTTGGCTAGTCTCATCCTAGGAGCAGTGGACGTGCAGAGTCCTAGTTTTCCTGCAGTGGTGGATCAGTATGTGGACGTCTTCCCCGACGATGTTCCAGGACTACCTCCTCGTAGAGAGGTAGACTTTTATATTGACCTGTACCCTGGGACTGCCCCGATATCGACTCCAGCATATCGGATGGCCCCCTCTGAGTTTCGTGAGCTACAGGTACAGTTGGAGGACTTACAGGGCAAGGGGTTCATCCGACCCAGTGTTTCACCCTGGGCTTCCCCGATATTGTTCGCCAAGAAGGCGGACGGGAGCTTGCGACTGTGTGTCGACTATCGTTGCCTAAACCAGGTGACAGTGAGGAACAAGTATCCGCTACCGAGGATTGATGACCTCTTCGATCAGCTTAAGGGAGCACAGTGGTTCTCGAAGATAGACCTCAGGTCAGGCTATCATCAGCTCAGAGTTCGAGACGAGGACGTGCAGAAGATGGCCTTCAGGTATTGGTATGGCCACTATGAGTTCTTGGTTATGCCATTCGGCATAACCAATGTTCCAGCAGTGTTCATGAGCCTCATGAACAGGATCTTCCAGCCATACCTCGATCGATTTGTCGTGGTCTTCATCGACGACATTTTGGTGTACTCGACCACGGAGGAGGAGCACGCCTACCACTTACGGGTTATACTAGACACACTCCGAGAGCACCAGTTTTATGGCAAGATCTCGAAGTGTCAGTTCTGGTTAGGTGAGGTCCACTTCTTGGGGCACGTCATTTCTGAGGTGGGAGTTGCAGTGGATCCCGTGAAGATTGATACAGTGCTAGCTTGGGAGCCACCCAGGAGCGTGACGGAGGTGCAGAGTTTCTTGGGTCTAGCCGGATACTATTGGAGATTTATTCCAGACTTCTCTAGAGTTTCGGCACCACTCTCAGCTTTAACAAAGAAGGGGAAACCCTTTGTGTGGTCAGACAGATGTCAGCAGAGCTTTCAGGAGCTGAGACAGAGATTGACCAGCGCACCTATCTTGAGGTTGCCTGAGGAGGGAGTTGGATACGTAGTCTACTGCGATTCATCAGGGACCGGACTCGGATGTGTTTTGATGTAGGAGCGGGACGTTATTTCCTATGGATCACGTCAGTTGAGGCCGCATGAGCAGAACTACGCTACCCATGACCTGGAGTTAGCAGCAGTGGTCTTCGCTCTGAAGACATGGCGACACTATCTGATGGGAGAACGCTTTACAGTCTTTTCTGACCACCAGAGTCTCAGATACATCTTCTCTCAGAAGGACCTGAACCTGAGACATCGGCTATGGCTCGAGTTCCTCCAGGACTATGACTTTGAGATATTCTATACTCCTGGGAAGGGGAATGTAGTAGCCGATGCCCTCAGCAGGAGGACGGGCATTCAACTACTTGAGGAGGCGACAAAGCATCTAGTTGCCTTGCAGATATCCTTCGTGGATAGGGACGGAGCAGCCTTCCTTCAGTCTCTCACAGTCTCTCCTCCAATTCTACA
This sequence comes from Viscum album, assembly GCA_963277665.1. Taxonomy (NCBI): domain Eukaryota; kingdom Viridiplantae; phylum Streptophyta; class Magnoliopsida; order Santalales; family Viscaceae; genus Viscum; species Viscum album. The sequence goes on along the minus strand of OY728128.1, from coordinate 1,174,229,508 downwards.
GCGGGTCAGAGAGGCACAGCATGGGGACGCTGACTGTGAGACACGGCGTGCACAGATATCCTCGGGACAGGCACCTGATGGTTTCTCCCTTGGAGAATAGCACAACATCCTTTTCAGAGGACGTACCTTGGTACCAGTATCTTTACGAGAGGAGGTGCTGAGAGAGTTTCACACTTCTCCTTTGGTAGTACATCCTGGAGTGGCGAAGATGTACCAGGATCTCAGACGACAGAACTGGTGGCCGGGCATGAAGAAGGCTGTGGTAGAGTTCGTTTCTCGATGCCTCACCTGCCAACAGGTGAAGGCAGAGCATCGGGTAGCAGCAGGCTTGGTACAGCCCTTGGAGGTCCCAGAGTGGAAGTGGGATGGGATATCTATGGACTTCGTGACTGGACTTCCACGCACTTCCATAGGTCACGACTCCATTTGGGTGATTGTTGACCGACTCACCAAGTCGGCACACTTCTTGCCCATCAGAGAGCAGGGCTCAGTGGAGAGCTTGGGGCGTCTCTATGTTCAGGAGATTGTACGGCTTCGCGGTGTGCCATCGTCCATTGTCTCCGATCGGGACGCTCATTTTACTTCCCGGCTTTGGAAGGGGTTGCAGGAGGCGTTCGGGACACAGCTACGTCTGAGCACCGCCTTTCACCCTCAGACGGATGGTCAGACGGAGAGGACCATTCAGACTCTCAAGGACATGCTCCGCGCATGTGTCCTCGACTTTGGTCGCAGCTGGGAGGACCACCTACCCTTGGTGGAGTTCGCGTACAACAACAGCTACCACTACACTATCAGGATGGAACCATACGATGCGTTGTACGACAGATCTTGCAGATCTCCTTTGTGCTGGATAGACCCTGGGGAGTCAGCACTTGTGGGACCAGAGATGGTCCAGGCCACGACAGAGAAGGTCCAGGTCATCCAAGAGCGGATGAGGACAGCTCAGAGCCGGCAGAAGTCTTATGCTGACAGGAGGCGGAGGCCACTAGAGTTCGAGGATGGAGACCATGTCTTCTTGCGTGTCTCACCTTGACGTGGATTACGGAGATTTGGCCGAGGCAGCAAGTTGTCTCCACGCTTCATCGGACCTTTCCAGGTCCTCAGCAGGATTGGAGAGGTGGCTTATCGCCTGGCTCTACCACCTCAGTTGCACCGGGTGCACGAATTCTTCCACGTATCTCAGCTGAGGAGATACGTGCACGACCCGATGCATATCATTGACTATGGGGAGATGGACGTTGATGATGGGGCGACTTTTGCGGAAGTCCCAGTGGAGATTGAGGATTGACAGGAGCGGGTCCTACGTGGACGATCGATTCCTCTAGTTCCCATCAGATGGTAGCACGAGAACCTCCAGGAGAGCACTTGGGAGCGGGAGGCTCAGATGCGTGCTCAGTACCCACATTTGTTTCCCTAGTTTGTGATGTATCTTTACGGGGATGTAAAGACCTGAGGTGGGAGTGATGAAAAGACCCAAAAAATTCAAGGAATTTTTTTTCTTAATTTTCTTTGGATTTTTACAAGAATGCAGTTTCTGACGGCACCCGATTCCGAGGCCCGGTGTGCCCAGAATCATTTTCCGAAGTTTGGCTCGGGTACGTTCAGTGAACGGACGAGCGGATTTTTCTAACTTTTGAACCAGTGCCCGGAATCGAATTCTGGGGGCACTGATGGAATCGCAACGCCGGTAATTTCTTAGAAACGCCTCTTCCGGAGTTGCGTTTTCTTGGGTGTGGTTTTTAATTTTTTGGGTTTAAAGTTATGAAATAAAATAAAGTTGTGCAACAATTTTATTTTAATTTCACTTTAAGCCACTTGAAAGCCACTTAAAGCTGCTTAAGAGGAGTTTTTACAGATAGGGTGCTATCCAAAATATCCTACCCACTTGGTAGGATATTTGTGGGGTGGGGCCCGCACGAGCCCCACCATTTCTTTTCCGCTAAGTAACGCACCCGCGAAAACCAGTCATTATGAAAGTCAACTGACGTGTTTTCTTAAATTCTTAATGCACCATTTAATTTGGAAGTTTTATTCGTTGAATTAAATGGGCGGTTTATTCATTGAAATTAATTCTATGAATTAATTTCATTCGTTTCTTAACACGTTTTCATTTTGTTGTCATGTTAATAAAATAAGGCCAACACACCCTACTTTTGAAATGTTGTGTTAAACCTTTGAAGAACCTCTAAGAATTCTTCATCCTCCTTCGTGAAGAATGCGAAGAATGCGAAGAATGCGAAGAATGCGAAGAACGCGAAGAACGCCGACCTCCGATGAAGAATGCCGAACCCGCGGAAATCGACGACGCGACACCGTGTGCCGCAATGCCAACGTTTCCTCTCCCGCAATGTTCTTCGGCGACGTTCCTTCCTCCCCGACAAAAATCTTCGATCATCCGTTGAGGTGAGAGTTTTCGATTATTTAAATTCCTTTGTGGTTTTTAACTCAATATGGATTTAATTATTAAAATTAAATCTGTTGTTCTTGAACCTCGGAGTTCGTCGACGCGCACCGTATTCCGCGACGACGCGACGCCCTTCCGCGACGATCCCCTCCTTCCGCGGCGATCAATTCCGCGAAGAACGCGCGTGCGACACTTGACGAGGTAGGGGTTTTATTTGAATGTTTTATATTTCCGTGATCGTTTCTTTTAAATTAAAGAACCCAGCTTCTTTAGAACAATTTTAATTTTATTAAAATTCTTATTTGATATGTTGATTATTTTTCCAGGTTGTTATCGCCTAACGCGGAGGGTGCGGGCCAAACGAACACGGCCCGACAACCCTCCGCAGTTCTTCGTTGTTGTGCGGATTTGGCGGGTGACGACAAAACATGGCGCAAGGGCGATTTGATGATCCCACAGTGAAGAACGGAACCTGGGAGGAACATCGGCACAGACGGGAAGGAAAACGGACCACCAGAGCAACTCCGGTGGCCCGCGGAAGTCTCCAGCGGCACCGACGGTCGGAGGCGGCGGCCAGCGGACCCACGGCCGCACGGGTCCAATGCACACGCGGGATGCGGCCTTTTCCGCATCCGTTGACCAGGGTGCCCCCCCCCCCCCCCGCGGGGGTCGCAGTGCTGTCACGCGGGGGCAACGAGCCCCCCCGTGCTGCTCGGCTGAGCCGAGCCGGACCGGCCGGCCGAGCCGGGCCACGCCCTGGCCTGGCTGGACCGGGTCGACCCGGTTTGGCCGACCCAGGGGGGGGGGGGGGTCGGGCCGGGTAGGGCCGGGCCCAGACCCCCGTCTTCGGACCGTTTTCGGTCTTTTGCCCATAACTTGAGCTACGGGCCTCCGAACGATGCACCGTCAGCAGAAACGCGATCCTTGGATCGAGACGGTTGTTTCGGTATATCGCACTCAAGGTTTCAGAATACTTTGGGTTTGGCTGGGTTGGTTCGTACACAAAACCAACCGGGCCCTTGGAGCGGAAACGCTCATATCTTGAGCTCCGGACGTCTGATCGACGTGCCGTCGACTTAGTTGAATTCCTCTAAGTGAGATGGATCTTTTGGCTCACTCTGCCCGAGGTTTGGATGCAGGTGGAGTACGGTCGGGTTGGGTTTTCCTTAAAAACCAACCGGGCCCCTGGGACGAAAAAGCCAATAACTCTCAGACCGGGCGTCCGATTGACGCACCGTCTGCGACGTTGAGTTCCTGTTGACGATATGGAAATTTTGGATATAACAACTTCAGACTTTGTGTCAGTTGATGTATCAACCTCTCGGCTCGTGGAGCGAACCCTCCCGACCGAGCTTGCTGTGTGCGAGAACCCTAGAGCTGGCTGCGACTGCTACTATGACTGCGACGATGACTGTGCAGAGATCCTCAGTGGACTGCGACGACGACTGTGCATAGATCCTCAATGGACTGCGACGACTACTGCACTCAACGATCCTACGTGGATCAGTACTACAGATTCTGTGTGGATCCGATCCTGTGTGGGTCAGCGCTCAGCGGTTTTGTGCGAGGCAGCGCCTACAGGTCCTGTGTGGGCCCGATCCTGTGTGGGTCTTTGCGGGGGTTGGTTACCTATTGATCCTGTGTGGGTCCGATCCTGTGTGGGTCATTGCGGGGGTTAGTACCTTTCTATCCTTTGTGGGTCCGATGACTTAGATGTATTAGTGATCATCTTTATCGTCATACAAGAAGTATACCTGTGTGAGCTGAATCTTGTGTTACTCTCCTTTGTGGATTGTGTTGAACTATCCTGTGTGGATTTACTGTTTAATCTCCTTTGTGGATTGTGTTGAGCTATCCTATGTGGATTACTTTTCTCTCCTTTTTGGATTGTGTTGTCCTATCCTGTGTGGGTATACGTTTTTCTTTCCTGTGTGGACTGGGTTGTGCTTGGGCTCGGATGTTGGAGACGAACAGGAATTGATGACTTAGGTATATGTATGGGCATATACCTAAGCCGTGTCAGATGTTACTTCGTGATTGTATCTTTCCTTTGTGGATTATCCTATGTGGATTCTGGGAGACCTTCGGGGGTCTCGGGGTCCCTACTGAGTAGCTTATACTCACCCCTGCATGGGCTATGCCCGCACTTCGTTGTGTTGGTTGCAGAAGACGGACAACGCTTATCGTGGCGGAGGCGTACGGAGCAGGACGGTACCTGGAGGTGGACCACTGGGCGGGACGTACTCGGAGCGGACGGCTGGACCGAGGAGCTGTGGAGGCTATCTGTGCTCACCCTTCAGGTGGGACTTCCAGAGGACGGCTCGACGCTGCGGCTTTTCTTTTCAGTTGTACTTTACAGTTGGGCTTGTATTTCTGGCCCCTTTTACTTTCAGCACAGCTTGTTATAGTTTTTACTTAGTGTTTACTTTTCTGCTTGATTACTCTGTGGTACTTGTTTACTTTTCAAAGGCAATGCCTTCCCTTTTTCCGGGATTTACGCCTTGGTGCTAGTCGCCAGCCCCTGGCCTATGGAAGGCGGGCTTGGGGTAGTCACGACACGGGCCCCGAGGACGGGTCATGACACATAGTGTTGAATAAAATTATCAAGGCAATAAGTAAGGTTATAAAATTTGAGGTTGGATAGAATCAACATGTCCAACCTTTTGACCCCAACAATTCAATGTTCATTAATTTTGTTGGGGTCACAATGAGGTTGAATATGCCGATTGATATAGATTCATGGAACCATGTCCTACCTATAATGAAGTAAACCCTTTAGGAATATGTAAAGTTAATGTTACGATATACTTCCTATATTTTACTAAACAAATACATAATGAAATGTTGATTTAATTTTCATTATTCCTTGGAGAGTTCATTTATTTTATAATATTTACATAATAAATATTTTTTAATGGATATTGGAAAATACAATAGAATATTATGTACTCTTCTTACCAAGTTACATCTTAGTGATGCTAAGGTAAAATTAAAGCCCCACCCACCATTTAGTTATGCACACATTATAAAGAAGGAAACATGGAATGCTTTCATTTGTCATAATGACGAGAAATCATTTCAAGTGTGTTGTAGTCGATAATATTTTATTTTATATTATTTATTTTATCCAATTTGATTCATAATTTTTAACTTATGAAATATAAAAAGAGTGCTGAAAATAAAAAATGTGCATGAAAACCAATGTAACCATATTGCAAAGTAAGGATGGGGTATACATCACAAGATAAGAAAATAGTATGCATTTTAAATAAACAATTAATTGTTTATCTGATATGAAAAAATATATGTTCATTTTTTTATATGAATATTGATGAATCAAAATTTGAAGCCACTTTTATCCCACATCATGTTCTAGGGAAGGAGGCTTGTGCAAATAATAAGGGTAAACTAGTTGATGAAAACAAAAAAAGTAGTATAGGAAACATGTGTAAGTTTGACATAATAATACTTAATTATAATTCATAACAGTATTACATAACAATATATATTTATGTTCATTTTTTATAAGGTTTAGAAACAATAACTGATAGTGGTCGTACTAGAAGAAAAATACTTTTAGCAGATTTGAAGCAGTCAAAATAACATGACCATGTTATAGGAGTAGGTTTTAAAGTGTCTCAGAGAACAGATTCTGAGAAGATAAAACAATAAGAAGATACATATTAAATTATGAAATAATTTTAGGAATAAATATATTCTTTGCAAGATATTATTGTCCAGTCTGATTTAGCAAACAAATATATGAGAAAGTATCAAAGCGAACCGGTGGGGGAATAAAGATTCGAACATAAAGACCCAAATGACATAACTAGCTTTGAGGATAGTCATTCCTCTAAACTGCATACCTTACTTGAGGTAATGAAAATTTTCATTACTCTTTATCCTAAATTTGAATCAAACAACTCCTGATAACTTTATATTACTAAAATTCCATAGGGTAAAGTTATATGTGATTTCTATCTTCCAATATCCATGCACAACCTTGTTATAAGAGGTACAATTTATAATATATTGGGATAAAATATACAAAATAAATAACTCCCAAAATATCACATTATATTAGGGATTGAAAAAGCTCAAGAACTAATTTTTGATTTTCCCATTCCACTTGATGATCTAGATATTACAACAGTCAATGATGTTATTGAAACTTTCAAATAATGGCCATATAATCTTGTAAAGATATATGAGGTATGTATTTTAAAAAAAATTTCTTATGAAAAACCTATAACAATTGATGAAAAAAGGTCTAAAGGGAGGTATGGTATTAGAGACAAATAAATTTACTGGGAAACAGAATGTTGAATCATGACAATCTAGGGAATAAACTAAGAAACTAAAAGGACCTTCCAGGAGTACCTTCTTCCCACCGATTCCACATTAACATTTATTATCATTACAATTTCATGAAGAAACTAAATTTAAGGATGAATATATGTCATACATTCCATATAAAAAAGTGATATTTTTAACTTTCATTAAAAATGTATTTGGTTTTGAGAGTATAAATGAGATTATCATGTTTGAATGGCCGGAAGCCTCAGTTGTGAGTACATACATAAGGTGAATTTTCATAATACATCTTTCCAAATAGTGATCTAATATGTTATTTAAAGTTAATAACTATTCATATTTTCTATAGTCATTAATATTACTACTATATAAAGGGAAAACCATGCAAATAATAGTTTGGAATCAATAATCCCTATATCAGTTCTATGCAAAAACTTATTTAGAGAAGGAAGAAATTGATAAGAAGAAAGATGAGCTATATGATGTGTTTGAGAAAAAAATAATAGACTACATACTCTTTTTTATTCCTAAAATACAGGGGTAAAACTATACAATAAAATCACATAAAATATATTTTTATTTTTTCATTACTTATTTGTTTTTTTGAAGCACTAGATGCTGATCGCACTCAATATGGATACCCTAAATATTTAGTTTTTGAATCCAATGCATGAATATCCAACAAAATTACCACACATGATGTTTATTTTGAACTTGTAATACATTTAAATAAATATTTTATAAATAAAAATTGAATTATATATTTTATTATATGTTTTAATAAGTACTTTTTATGATATGGTGATCAATAAATATAGGCTAAATCATGGCATGAAGTCGGTGACTAAACATAAAAATTATGGGGATGACTTAAAATGGAAATAGGCTAAGGTATATTTAGAAAGATTTTTCTATCAAAACACATTTCAAAAAAAATTACTTGTTTTGGTCAATGTTATTGCAGTTTTTGTAGTAAGATAATGGAAAAGATTGGGGATATTATGTTTGAAAATTTATGAGAGAGATAATAAATCATGAAAAGTCCAGTATCCCCAAACAAGAAATTTCCAAAGGTAATTATAATTTCATTAAAAATAATTCTTCATCATTTGTTTGTTTATATTTTCTCAGTACTAACAATATTTTTGACGACCTTCATACTCAAAAGAAGAAGTAAATTTTTTTATAGATGAGTGGGAAGCATACCTAGTGTTAGAATGTTTTCTAAAAAAAATTTAGGTGATTACCTGCTATGTTTGTGATCTAGTACATGCTATAGCCTAAGAAATATATTTTGGGTGTGAATCATTAATATCATAATTCTTATATATTATTTATGATATATTTCTCAAGGATAAGTATATTAGAGGGAATCAATTTTATTAGAAACAAGAAGAAAACACAGTGTTAGAATGTATATAGGAATCATAGAGAGATGACTTCCTACTACTTATTGAGTTATTTTTCTCATCATTTTATCTAATTTTTTAGTAAATTTCCTTATCAAATTCAGAATAAAATTAGACAAATACCCTATCTAGGGTTCCATCATGGGTGGTGTTAAATGATATAATAAAAGAAAAATATTGTGGTTTTACTTTAGTGGGTAGAGGAATTATTTAGGCTATTCAATCACCAATTAGATGCATGATATAATATCAAAAAATTATTGTGAAATTTGTACAAGTAACACATCATCTTTACATTAGTAAAATGAATTGACTAAAACCGATTATTTTAAATGCACATTATGTAAAATTAAATCATCCCACCATTATATCACATAGAATCACACAATCATTACATGAGTAAATGTGTTTAATATATCCTTATTATATATATAGATACTGGTTCACCATCTCACCATCAAAAAATGTGGCCACTGGTTCGTCACTTTTATGCGTGTGCACATTCATTATGTAAAATGATCCATGTTCACAAGCTCATTAATAAAAATCTTATCATCATTCTGAATAAAAAATACATGAGAATAGGGATGTTCTCATTTTGATGGACAAATAATGATAATGTTATGTTAGAGTTTATCATTACCTAGAATATTGAAAATTATATATTAATATATAGCACAATACATGAATACTTATTGGATGCACTATATTTTAATGTCATTTGGATGCTATAATGGGATGTAATGATGTTTAATACTGAAAAAAGGGGGTAAATAATTTATAATGGAGTTTAGTGTCTAATGAAAATACATAATGGGTCACACTGAAGGTATTTTCACTAAAGAAGGTAAATGGTTTATTATAGAGTTTTTACTCTCTATGATGGTGAAAGGGAAAGATAGGTTTTATTATGTTATATAAAAACTAAAATATAAATATTTATTTTAGTTTAATTAATGAATAACAATAGGTTTCCACTAATGGTTAATGTTTTCTAATAATAAGTAAATCTATATAATAATGTTTAGTATAATTAAGGAATATATATTATGTTATTATAGTTTTTTATATGAAATAAGAAGGAAAATGTTTATATATAAGTTTTACACCAAACCAAAAGGATAAAAGTTTTTATGGAATTTTTTAATACAAGAATGCTATGTTATTATAAAGTGGTTAAATATATCATGTTGTTGGGATTGAGCTTCTAAAATATTTTATATATATCCAAAATGGTTGAATAAAAAATGTTTTAGATTGGAATCATTGTTTAAAACAGTGGGACTAGGAATGAATTATTTCACATTTTTCTTTAATTTATTTCTTTATAGTATTAATAACATAAGAATTATTTTCTTATACAGGTGGATTCTTTTTCTCAATTTGGGGTGGTTTATTCAAAGATGATCATTATAATGAGAGATTTAACTTCAAAGATGCAACTAATATAATTAAAACATTGAAATGGGTCAAGAATGTACACAACCATCACATAAAGGTGAATTCCCACTACTTATTTAATTAATTTTTTCATCATTTTATCTAATAATTGTAAGTTAATTTCCTTATCATTTTTATCAAATACTTAGTTTCTTCACATAAAATTTTCAAAGTCATATATTTTTTCAACTATCTACCACAAGATATAAAAGAAATAACATGTTCCTTTTTGATGGAAGATGATACCCTATACTTCTTGAAACATGAAATTTTAGATCCAGTATGAGGTTTCCACTTACATCATAATAGAACATGATCTACCTTTTCTAATTTTTTATAGATAGTTGAAAGAAAAAAACATATCACATATTTAATTAGTCATACCACAATCTGATACAAAATATGCTCATTAGGAATTAGATTGTATGTTTTTAGTTTATAATTTATATTTTAGTTAAAAACAAACATCACATGCTCAAAACTAAGAAAACAATTTAATATTGTATTGATACTTTATTAAAACAAACCATACATCATTTTTAACATGTATGAATTATCCTCACCATAATATGACACACATTGTTTCCGGTATGACTCCAAGTTTTTCTTTTTATTTAAAATTGAAATTAATTTTAGTAAAAAAGACAACTGAAATACTCAAAACTGAGAAAACACATTTGGATTTTTTTATAATTTTGAAAAACAATACATAAGTAATCTGTGATGTGTAGCGACTAGCCACACCACAATCTGACACACGTTATCCATGGTATGACTCAAAGTGTCCATTATCATTTTAAAATTAACATTTTAGTTCAAAAAGAATGTCCCTCACTAAAAACTAAGAAAACCCACTAGTATTTTCTTGATAATTTAGAAAAATTATTCATAAATAATTTTAACATATAGAAATTAGTCTCATATAAAACTGACACATGATGTGGCCGGTATTACTCAAAGTGATTGTTTTCATTTTAAAATGACATTTTAGTAAAAAACACAAGTAAAATGATAAAAAATGAGAAAAAAATTAATATTATTTTGATAATTTAGGTAAATGATCCATAAATAATTTTGGATGTTTAGGAATCATCCTCACCTCAATATGACACATGTTGTGACATGTATGAGTCTAAATGTGTCTTTTTATTTAAAATGAACACCAATTTTATTAAAAAAGACAAATAACATACTCAAAACTGAAGGAACACATTAATATCATTTTAATAATTTTTGAAAAAAAATCCATAAGTTGTTTTTGATGTGTAGAAATCAGCCATATCTCAATATGATACATGATGTGCCTGGTATGACTCAAAGTATACGTTATCGGTTTACAATTTACATTTTATTTCAAAAAGTATCACTCACTAAAAACTAAGAAAACACACTTATATTTTATTGATAATTTAGTATAGTGATTCATAATTAATTTTTGATATGTTGGAATTGGAATCATTTTAAAATGACACGCAATGTGATCGGTATGACTCCAAGTGCGTGTTTCCAGTTTAAAATGACATTTTAGTAAAAAAGGAAACTGACATAATCAAAACCAATAAAAGGAATTCTAATTATTTTGATAATTTATGAAAATGATTCATAAGACATTTATAATGTTTCAGAATAATCCTCACCTCAATCAGACACAAGATGTGATCGGTATGACCGCATGGGTGTCTTTTTATTAAAATTGACATTAATTATAAGAAAAAAGACAAGTGACATAATCTAAATTGATCAAACACATTAAGATTATTTTTACACTTTAGTAAAATGATTCATAAGTCATTTTTTATGCATAAGAATCAACTTAACCTCAATCTGATACATGATGTTCTTTATATGATACAATATATCTATTATCAGTTTAAAATTGACATTTTTCATCAAAAAGAGTCACTCAATAAAAACTAATAAAATGAACTTGTATTGTCTTGATAAGTTAGAAGATAAATTCATAAGTCATTTGTGACATGTAGGAATCATTATCACATTAAACATACAAGCAATGTGACTGGTATCACTCAAAGTTTCTATTTCCAGTTTAAAATGACATTTTAGTAAAAAAACACTTGTGACATACTCAAAACTAAGAATACACATTCATATTGTTTTAATAATTTATTAAAATTATCCATAAGATATTTTTTTATGTGTATGAACCATTCACACCTCAATTGGACACACAGTGTGATCGGTATGACTCCAAGTGTATCTTTTATAAAAAAATTGTCATTAATTTTAGTAAAAAAGACAAGTGACGTACTCAAAAACCTAATAAAACACATTATTATTATTTTGATACATTATTAAAGTTATATATAAGTAAATTAAAAAATTTATGAATCAACCTCACCTAAATTTTATACACGATGTGCCCGGTATGACTCAAAGTGTCTATTATCTGTTTAAAATTGACATTTTAGTTCAAAAAGTGTCACTCACTAAAAACTAAGAAAACACTCTATAATTGTATTTATAATTTAGGAAATAAATTAATAATTCATTTTTAACATTTAATAATTAGTCTCATTTCAAAACGGCACATGATCTAACTTGTATGACTCAAAGTACATGTTTCCAGTTTAAAATGACATTTTAGTAAAAACAAAAGTGACATACTCAAAAACAAGAAAATGAAATCATGTTGTTTTTTATAATTTAGTAAAATGATTCATAATTCATTTTTGATGTTTTGGAATCATCCACACCTCAATCTGACGCATGGTGTGATTAGTATGACTCAAACTGGTTCTTTTTATTTAAAATTAACATTAATTTTAGTAAAAAACACAAGTGACATTATCAAAACCCAAGAAAACACATTCATATTATTTTTATACTTTTTAAAAATGATTAATAAGTCATTTTTTATGTGTAGGAATAATATTTTCCTAAACATGATACAATATGTTCTCGATATAACTCAAATTCTCTATTAACAGTTTAAAATGGATATTTTAGTTCAAAAATTAGTACTCACTAAAAACCAAGAAAACACTCTCAGATTTTTTTGATAATTTTATAAAATAATAATAAGCCATTTTTTATTAGTAGGAACCATTATCACATCAAAACAACACAATATGTGACTGGTATGACTCAAATTTTGTGTTTATGGTTTAAAATTACATTTTAGTAAGAAAGACAAGTGACTTACTTAAAACCATGAAAATTCATTCAGATTGTTTGGATACTTTAGGAAAACAATACCTAAGTCATTTTTGATGTGTAGTAATCATAAAAACTTAAATATTATGCATGGTGTGACAATTTTGACTCCAAGTGCATGTATTCAATATATAAGTGTGATTTTAGTTTAAAACACACATCACATCACCAAAACTGAGAAAATGAACCTAGATCGTTTTCTTATCATTAAATCTGCTATTGATTAATTAATTTCTGTATCAAATTTATCTTATAATTATTTAGTTAATTTTCAAAAAGATAATTCTTGAAGGAGTTCATGAAATGTTGTGACATGTAATAATCAACTGCAACTCAATCTGATACACAATTTTTCTAGTATGACTCAAAGTTTAGTTTAAAATTAACACTTTCTCTATAATTTATTTATTTATATTATTACTAACATAAGACTTTTTTTCTTATATAGTTGTATTATTTTTCTCTAGATGGATGGTTTTTTCAAAAATAACATGATTGGGGTTCAGGTTCCAAAGACAAAGAAACATTAATGTTTTTGAATGTATTTGATAATTTTTAGTTACTCATAAAATTGTATATTCCAATATTTAAAATGTATAGAATATAGTGTTTATTTTGTATTTTTGTTTTAAAATTTTATTTTATTTTAAATCTATATTTGTAGCTTTGATCTTTTATTTCTGGTGTAGTAGTGTGCCGTAAATTTAGAATCACAATGGAGAATCCCCCTTTATTAGTGTTTTTAGAAGATATTATAAAGGATATACTTTTTTAGTGATTCTAAAAGTGTTGATAAAGTAAACCTTTATCGGATCTAAATAAAATCTCTGATAAATGTGTTATTTTATAATATCTTCTAAAAGTGATGATAAAATTCCCCTTTATCAGTGATTTTCAAGCACTGATAAAAGACTAGGGCTTTTAATCATGCTCTAGTATTCAACATTTTTTTATGCTGAAAAAGGCCAATTTTATTGCTATTAAAGGCATGTTTTGTATTAGTTTTGGATATATTCCTAATGATGCATAAGATCTCATGATTATAATAGATGATATTAGAGATATTTTTATGATTCAGTCACTATACCTGATGATATTGGGAGAGATACCCAGTGATTCCTAAGATCTAGTGTAATGCATTGTGATATAATGATAGATTCTTAGTGATTGAAAAGATCTATTCATTATATTTGATAATGTTTTGAAAGATGTATAATGATTCCTAGAATCTAGATTGATTCCTGGGGATATTATGTGATATTCCTAGTGATTCCTAGGATCTAGTGATGAGTTTGGTGAAGATATGATATACCTAGCAATTCCTTGGATTTTTTTATTTAATAAGATATTATGAGATTCCTAAGATGGTTTTACCTGATGTGTAAGCATTTTGATAAGATCCTAGGGTAGAACTTGTATCTCTTGAGGATATGTGTCATGCTCAAAGACATCTAGAACTGACTAAAGTAGGTATAGTTGATCCCTGGTGTCACCATTGAACCTGAGGGTTGATTATTTTTATTTTATTATCCTTATGCAATGTATTTACTATTATAATCATATCAAACATATATACACTATATTTAATGGTTTTTGGGACCCTATTAGTGGTTCCATAATGAGTTACAATCACACCCTTCTCGGGAGGCCATGACACTTTAATTCCTAAGTAGACTTCACTGATCACTAGTTCAGGTAACACAGAGGCCTAGCACGACATGTTTAAGTAGGATAGATTGAATTATCTTTTGATACCAGGATAATATGAGGATTGGGGTTAGTAGTATAGACTTTTTATTTTTTTATTTTTTATTTATACATGAGATCATCCCAATGAATTATCAGTAGATTCATGCTCATATGATCATGTTTTTTATGCTTTATTCGTTTAATATAGAATGCTTCATTTTTTTATGCATATAGTGAAAATTTGATTTTTTATTATGAAATGGAAAAGGGTGAAACATGAGAAACATCATGGGGATCTGAAGTTTTGAATACCAAGGGAATAACCACAAACAATTTCCTGATATACTTCATTTTTTTATTATTAGTTACTTCCATTGTTTTTTCTTACTCTGTTATAGGGGTATAGTCTCCCCATGGTAACATCTTAGACCCTTAATTCTAGTTGACAACCTCTGGCATACAGGGAGGCACAACTGAGGTCACATATAACTCTAGTCGAGTTAATGTGGAGTAAACCATGGTGGGGTGTTACAAGTCTTATAGCCTTAAATTACCCCCATTGTACTTTGAATAATGAAAGTTCTAACTATACTCTATAATGTTCCCATATACCTATCAATATTTAAACCTATAGATCTCTCTATGTGATAAGAATTTGAGATTCAACATTTCATTAAGTGATAAACATATGGTTCCCTCATTCCCTCACATGATGAAGAGAGAGAAACCTCTTATATGATAAGAATAATAAACACACCATTTCCCCTTTGTGATGAGCATAATACCTCTTATGTGATGAGGAAAAGAAACTTCCTTCGGTGATGAGCCTGAGGTGATCAGGGTCAATATCCCCTAGGTGGTGATCCTAGGATCCATTATGTGATTAGCATAAGACCTATTATGTGACAAACATAATATACCTTAGGTCATAATTCTTTAATAATCCAACTTTCATATATGAAAAGCATATGATTACTTATGTGATGAACATAAGATACCATAGGTGAAAATCTTAGAATGAAAGTCCTATATAAATGAATTTAAACTAAATAACACAAAACCTTACTGTATGATGTTAAACTACATTGATCATTCATATCACATGAATTTATATTATGAAAACTAAACTATGTGTACTTTGATTCTTATTAACTAAGATACATTAAAAGCCTCTTTAAGGTTAAAACCTAATAACCTATAGGTCATAGATACATGAACTTAAAAGGAAAATCATTTTTTCATGGTTTCATATCCATAAAAGGAACCAAAATGGTATTTTCCAATCAAAAATAAAATGTATGATGTGTCCTATTAAGTGGAATTTAACTGTACAGGTTATGATTTCATTCATAGGGTTATGTAGGAATCCATTCTCATTGGTCTGCTCCCATCTCAATAACACATTCCACCTCCTCGAATTCCATAAGTTCATGAGTACCTAGTTGTGAAAATTTAAACTATAACATCACCAACTAATAAGAATATTGAGAGCCTATAATATATATATTGTCCTATCGATGGATAAAATTTTGTATATAAAGATGGTCCCAATGATGGTGAACCTCTAATATATATAAATATTCGCATCGACACATGATCTTGATCAATCATTTGCACAATGGTAACTCGTACCATGCTCGGATTTGGGAAGGATTAATGATCATATGTTAAATATATAAGAGCGTCCCATAGTAGGTAATAATCCCCCCCAAAAGTATGTGATAAGCCTAACCTCTCATCCACTCAACCAATGAACATTATATGGTGCTTTTGGAATGTTTCAATGACTTATTCCGTCAGAAATTAGTCTCATAATAAATACAAAACAATTCACCAGTCCTAAATCCATATGAAAAAATAGTATTGATCATACAATGAGGGTTCTAGTACTCTGATAAACACCATTATATACTATGGTGTGCTATTTGAATTACTTTTATAATGGATCATGACATAAAAAAAGGATATCACATTACCATGATATTTCCTAATTCAAACAATTAAATCACACAAAAATAATAAAGAGACACTACTCATTGGAAAGATCATGCATTATCATAGTATTTCTCTACCATCAAACTCAACTTCTATAATAAAAAATCATTGTTATACCAAACAACACTCTCTTCTTCCAAAAACAAAAATACCTCATTATTTTCATGCCTCCAACCAATAAACCTTTCAATAAGAAAAATAAAAAATGAAATATAATGTTTACACAAGATATCTATAGTAATAGAATGAACTAAAAAATTCCTCAATAAGAAAACAAAAACTTGCACCATGTTAATATAAAAATTAAATCACATGGTTTTCATACATAAATTTATTTATAAAAGATCATTAAATTAAAACATTACTTCAAGAAACATTAAAATTTTCTTTTAAAACCACACACATTAAATGTTTAATATTCATACCAACTATAAGGTTTTTATTTAAAAATTATCCCTTAAAAATATATTTAAAATAAGAATATTAAACCTATATTAAAAAAATTACTCAAATTTTTCTTTAAAAAAACCCATTAACCACTTTTTCCATTTAAGGATACACATTACTAATAGAACATGCGACCATTTAAGCTAGTCAAGTAAAATTATTGAGAAACACTACATAGATTATTACACCAGAAAACCAAGGCTCTCATATCATTATATTCCAATCTAAATTAATTTACAAAATATTTTATTTTTATTTGAACATGCTCAATAATCCAAAAAACTAAATGAAAATTAATTTATAATAGATAATTAATTTTCTACACATTATATCATTTACAATTATCCTGTTTTCGACAAATCATGAAATAAAAAAATATGATTTTCATTTAACATAAATTTAATTTAAATTATTTTAGTATATCTTTTATCTAATAATTATAAATAATCATCAATTACCAAATCATGAAATTTATCTCAATATATAAAACTGTATAAAATTATTTAAAAATGAGATTGAAATAATTTATCTTATTAATTTTAAAGGGGTTTCCAAAGCTATTAACATATATTCATTTATTAAGGATGTATCTAGGTAATCACACTAATTACAGTTTAAGAAGGTTTATCTGATTATTAATTTGGTTTCAACATTACCAAGGATTTAATTTTCAATCACATAAATATAAAAAAAAAATTTAATGTAATTAAAAATTAATTTAGAAATTAATTTACACACAACATAGATAAAAACAAAAATAAATAAAGAATAAATATAATACATGAAAATAATAAAAACAAAAAAAATATATAATGGAGATATATTAGAATTAATAAATAATATGAACACTGACTACAACTTAGGGAAGATAAGATACAACACAAATAAGAAAAAAAATCCTAAAAACCTCTTCATACCCCTAAATAATTAACTTCAATCATAAAAATAGAACACAATCCCAACCTTATTATATTTATTTCATTTAAAATAAATAAATTAATATTTATTTTAAGATCCCATCATCTTCCTAATTCAATCACAGCTAAAATAAAGTATGATGAATGAACCTTACATAGTTCTCTACACTAAAAACAATATCACCTCACCTAGTATGTTCAGTAATATTGAGGCCCTTATATTATATCACATGATTCCCTAATCACCTATGTCCCAGTTAACCTCCCCTATTTACAACATGCACTGATTTTAATTGATATTGGTTTCTTATTAAACCCATGCAATCCCCACCAGTTCATAACTCCAAAATTCATCCTAAATCTCAACCAAAAGATCTTATGCCACTTTTTCATGAATTGCACCCACTAGTACCCATCCTGGGTCGACAGTAAATACAAATGTGACACCCTAAATCTACATCCAATATACCATGTGTTAGTGACATTCATTAAGGGTATAGAACACATATATGGTATAAATTTCCCTCATAAATCTTAGAATATTAGAATAAAACCACCAAAAACTCCATAATATAACAATTAAACCAACCCATAAATGAATAGAATATAATACAGAGATAAAAAAATCCACAATAAAAACCACAAGTCAACTCTTTTGGAAGAAACACCACAAACACCTCCAAAACCCAATAAGCATTATGTGTTAGTAAAATTCATCACATTCACCAAATAAGTAGTTTTTTATCAAAATAATATAGAATAATAAGTGTAAAAAATTCATTACCTAAACTAGGTCACCTAAATTTCCATCACCTCAAAGGATGACTCTTATAAATAAAAAATGGAAGAATAAGTAATATATTATTAAAATAATATAGAATAAGAAGTTACCCTACATAAACTTTCCCATTGAATATGTCACTCTCACACCCAAACTTAATATTTCACTGTACTAACATTCCATCCTTAAATCATATCACCGTATAAAAAATAATATTATATCCACATCACAATAACAAATACATATCTACAACCATTTCTTTATCAAATCCAAATCATCACATATCATAACCTAAAGCCAATATAACCCGAATATGTGTGAATCTAAAATTTAATGAATTATATCCCATGTGTTTTTGTACATGTCATAAATGTAAGCTATCATATCCTACACACACACTATTACCTTAATCCATTATATCTCATATGTACATATATGTTAAATCCTTATTCCATTACAACTCATTTATATATATACATATCATAACCTTGATCCCTCACAACTCATATATATACAAATATATTAATCTTAAACCATCATATCCTATATATACATACCATAATACAAAATGAAGAGAGAGTGGGGAATAGGGAGTCTTCAACCATCTATATCCTCAATAATATAGATTTTGAAAAAAACAAAAGAAACCCAAATACTAATATGGGAATTGGTCAAATTTCTTAACTTGGCTGGTGGTGTGTATGAAATAAGAAAACTACAATGAATATATAGTATAAAAAAATCCACAAATAAGGTCAAATATATATACTAATAAATCAACTTATGAATATTGTACCCATATACCAACTATGATACCACCTATATCCCCAACACGAACTATAACGACTTAAGATTTTAATAAAAAATTTCCCTCTAATTAAGTAAAAAAATATTTGATATTTTTCTCCACATGAAACACTAAACTAAAAACAACTAAGATATGTTTAGACCATTAAAACATATCCTTATAATTAATAGGTATGAATAGGAGTAATTATTGTATGAAATATATTAATTTATAGATTAATATATAAAGGCTATTTTATATAAATTTAATTAATCAATTATTAGGTTTAAGAATCTAACTTTTTATGCAATGTAATTTTTATTAAATAAAACTAAGTATACTATTATTAGATTATGATTTTAATAAAATATAATATTTATTGATTTATTCTATCTTTATTATATTTGTAATTAAGAATAAGATCAATTAATATTTAAAAAAGTTATCTTTATATAAAAATAGTTTCTCATTTTATTTTATTATTTTATTTAAAAGTTAAAATAGAAAATTTTAGGAATTTAATTTAAAAAAAATAATTTTTGGATATATAATATCAATATTTGTCTTAGTTTAATTTTTTTATATTTTTAAAAAGATTCATTTTTAGGTGCATAGTACAAAATACATTTTTTATAAATAACATGACATTTATTACATTAATAGTATATAGGTACGAATTGAAAATTCATGAAACCTTTTTATAAGACCAAATATGTATTTTATAAGTTAATTTATAATTTTAAAAATGTTTCTTTTAATTTACAAACCCATATTTGAAATTTTAGAACTTAAGTTCTATTTTTCAAAAAACAATTATTACATTTTAAGAATATATATCTAAAAAATAATTTTTATCACTTAAATATTTTGAATTAAATAAAATGACTTCAATTTTTTGGATTAATTATATGAAAAATATATTAGTAATATTTTTCAGTATTTTTCTAAAACAACTGTTTGTTGGTGAAAAATACAGTTTAAAAAAAAATGTTTTTTATTACACTATCATTATATAAGAGAGACATATAATATTATAAAAAATTTTAAATGATAAAATATTTATTTAAGTAAAAATTTTATTCATTTTAATGATATTTTAATAAATTTATAAAACCAATGTGTAACCTTATAAAACAAAATTAATATTTTAATTCTAATAAAAAAAACAGTTTTTTCTTTTTTCATTTAATTAAACGTTATTTTGGTAAATTTCAGTTATGAATTGATTTTATGGACCCATAAAATTTATTTTTTTATAATAAATTAATTTATTACTTTAATATAAAAATCATTGATAATTTCATCCCACACTTAATTTTTTATCTTAAAATAGACGTTTTCTAATAAAATAGTTTTTGGGTGTCATGTTTTCTATAACTAAAATTAATTTCTATAACTCTTAGAAATTTTATTTTAAAAAATGATTTTCATATTTTAATTAAAAAATTTAAAACTATTAAGTAATTTCAAATATAAATTTTCATATTAAATTTAGTTACCAAGTGTAAAAGTGGAGTTATTACGGTAAATGTAAATTATAGGAAAATAGTTTAAACCTTATGAAAGTGGATGAAACGTATAGAAAAAATGTATAATATTGGATTTTAGAGGTATTATACCTTATATATTTCCTCAAACCATTATTTTCTATTTTATATCCTGTTTCCTTAAATAATGGGGTGATATAGTTGATAAATAATGAGTTTTTTTTAAAAGATCACTTTTCTTCACTAAGAAAAGGAGACCACCTCCTCCCTATTTATCCACCCATTCAAAAAATTTTACTCAACCAAAAATCTAAAATAGTATCTTATAAACACATTACTAGTGCCTTTTAATATCTTTTCTTACTAAAATACCAAGCTAATGAGCCTTAAGGAGCTACCCACAAGAGAACTTCCAAGGGAGAGGTAATACACACCATCCAAACTTTCTAGTTATTCTCTTCTTCTACACCCCTCAAATAACCTCTATCTATATTTTTATAACAAAAAAATAAATTTTAATACGATTAAGTGTTATTATAAAAATGGAATATACATTTTACAATTTCCTTCAAAATCATTAGGAAAAAGGAAAATGAAATCATGCGTGTATGCAAACGACCACCTCCGTGAACGTTGTGTGTAACGGCCCTAACTGCAGCAACCTAAAGTCAGTGTATAAATTTATTATGTTAGAATAATATACTAGGAATAAAAAACTTAGTCACCAAATAATTTAACAGTATTATATAACTAGAAATATAAATTATTCTTATATTACATTTGAAAACACATATTACTATATATTTTTGACAATATCGTTATTCCCACTAGAATATCCCTGGATATTATTAACAGTACACTATCTGGGTTCCTGGGAAAGGAAAAAAATAAGGTTAAGTTCAAATTAATATTAATTTTTAAGTACAATAGTGTAAAGACCCCTAAATTTCAAGGGAATTTTTTTCTTAATTTTTTTGGGATTTTACGAGTACGCAGTTTATGACGACACTTGATTCAGAGGCCCGGTGTGCCCGGAATCAATTTCTGAAGTTTAGCTCAGGTACATTCAGTGAACAAACGAGAGGGTTTTTCTATCTTTTGAACCGGTGCTCAGATTTGAAATCTGAGGGCACCGATGGAATCGCAGCACCGGTAATCGCTTAAGAGGACCTTTACCGAAGATGTGTCTGCTTAGGGGGAGTTGTTTAAAAATGTGGATTAAATGAAAAGTAAAATAAAATTTTGTTACAATTTTAGTTCTTTTTCTAAGTGGTTATATCTTAGGTGTGGGAGTTGGGGTGGGACCCACAAGTTACTAACTACCCTTGAGAGGATAAAGGTGAGGTGGGGCTCACACAAGCCCCAACTCTTCACATTCCCAAACTCTCTAACTCCCCCTTTATTTGGGTAACTCCCCACCATCCAACTTTAATTCATGACAACACACACTAAATTAATTGATTAAACCTATTCAATTAATTTAGCTAAGTGTTTTGAATTTTAAAGTTTGAAATGCATGGAAAAAATAATAAAACAAGTAGAGGCCTTATTTTATTTGGTTAGTTTTGTTGTGTGAGGGAATTTCGGGAGAGAGATCTATTCTCTTGAAGAACATCATCTCCTTCGTTGAATAACACCAAGACTTCTACAAAGAATGCCGTCACCACAAGGAGAGACGACATGCCTTTCCATCCTCTCTTCGCAGATTGTGTTAGACACCGTCCCCTCCTTGGACGCACGCCAACACCGTCCTCAAAGCCACCCCACGACACCATCTTCCGCATCGCCAGAAAACAACATCGTTTATCGAGGTAGGGGTTATCTTCATTCAAGTTTAATTTAACATTTTTCATTAATTAATTTGGTCGCTTGTTATCATCATAATGGGAGGATATCGGACCGCAAAACACGGCCGATCCTCCTCTCCTTTTCTTGTTGATCCTCGTTGATCTTTGCGGCGAAGGCGGCGTGGTGCCATTGCACCGCGCAGGAAAAAAGGGGACCCCGACCGGAGCGGGACGCGACGGTGTTGCGCAACACCGTCGCGCCGTGTCAGTGAGGCCGAAGGAGGCCGCGACCTGGAGCGGGATGCGGCGGAGGGGCGCGACGCCATCACGCCACGCCAGAACTTCAAGGGGGCCGTGGCTGGGGCGGGCCGCGACGGAGGGGCGCGGCGCCGTCACCCGGCACCGGAACTTCAAGGGGGCCTCGGCCAGGGCGGGCCATGGAGGAGGGGCGCAGTGCCGTCACGCCGCGCAGGTCGGACAGGAGCCGCAGCCTAAGGCCGCGGCAGTCTTCAACAGGGGTGGCCGGGCTCGGCCGGCCACCGGCGTTCTAGGAGGCGGGACCCCTGCGGTTCCCACGGTGGCTCAACTAGCCAGCCACTATGGTCGTCCATTTCTGAAGAAACCGGGGGGCGTAACCCCCCGGACCTTCCTAGGGTGGACCCCACCAGGGGACCACCATTTCCGAAACAAATGGGGCTGCGCCCCCTTCATACCCCACTCGGCCACGAGCCGATCCGCAACCGAATTCCTTTGTGGTTTATCCTTTGTGGATTCTGGGAGACCTTCGGGGGTCTCGGGGTCCCTATTGAGTATCATATACTCACCTCTGCACAGGCCATGACCGCACTACATTGTGTTGGTTGCAGATGATGGAAAGCGCTGATCGTGGTTGAGGCTTGTGGATCGGGACAGTACCTGGAGGTGGACTATCAGGCAGGACATACACGGAGCGGACGACCAGACCTGAGGAGCTAAGGAGACCATCTGTACCCACCCTTCAGGTGGAATAGACGGAGGACGACTCGGTGGTTGCTGATTTACTTTACTGCTGCTGTAATTTCTTTTCAGTTGTACTGTACTTTCAGTTGGGTTTGTATTCTGTCCCATTTACTTTTTAGCACTTACTTTTTTACTTAGTTTACTTAGTGTTTACTACAGCTTGCGTACTCTGTTGTGTTTATTTACTTATATAAAGGCAATGCCTTCCCATTTATCAGGTTTTATGCCTTTGGTGCTAGTCGCTATCCCCTGGCCTATGGAAGGCGGGCTTGGTGTAGTCACGACTTGGGACCTGAGGACGTGTCGTGACAAATAGAATCCATCATGAATCTATAATAATAGACATGAAAAGGTAAATAAATGAATACACATGCCTTTTAAATAATTTAACTAGCATAATAAATATTGAATGGTAAATAAATGAACACACACAACATTTAAATAAGTATACTATAATAATCAATATTTAAAGGTAAATATATAAAAACACATTCTATTTAATCAATAACATGTCTACTATAGCTCGATACAACATAATCAGTATGGAAAGGTAAATAACTAAAAACACATTCCATTTAACCAATAAACTGAGAGTAAAATGAATCTATATATAATATTATTGTGAAAATATCATGGATAATGATAAATTAATTCTTGATGAAGGAAATTATTAATTATTTTATGTCATGATCTTAGGTATTAGAATACCTCTATTGTCAAGACCTTCCATAAGACAATTTAAAACTGATGGGTAGGTATACACTAGAAACCTATTTAACTAAGGAAATCCAACTAATTCATCACATTAGACTATAAATACATCAAGGGGATATCTATAAATAATCCAAAACAATATTTGTACATCCAAATAATTCCTCATATACTTAATAATCCATTTAATTCACTAATAATATTCCTTATCTACAAATATTTGTATAGGGTAAAGAACATGGATTTATCAATATTTTCCCAGTGAAATAAAATAAATTTCAATGTTAAACACCATATTTAGAAATGATATATGGTTTAATAAATAATTATAGACATGATAAATAATACAGATATTTACGGTAAATTTAATATCTAATGGTCACATGAAAGTGGATATTTTGATAAAAAGTTAATGACAACAAAAATGAATCAAGAAAGATAATGTCAATACTTTCCTTGGAAAAAATGATCATGAACCATCCAAATAAATAATAATGATTTTATCAATATAGCTTATATCTAGTTTATTATAAGTAAAATAAAGGATTTTTTTTATAAATACCATAAAAATATAATTGAAAACATTTTTTAGGAAATTATCCCTTTAAATTTAAAAATCAATTATTTAAAAGTAAAGATTTTTTGAATATTAGTAAAAAATATATTTTAAAAATAATGTTTTAAAAATTTAAAGGAATCTTTAATGAAATAAGAGTTTATGATATCCAAAAATTCCATACATACCGTATAAGTTAAAAAAATATTCCTTTCACACTATTTTATAAGGGTAAAAAAACCCTCATTTAGAAAGTGACAAAAATATTCCCTTCAAACCATTATGTAAAAGTAAAAAAATGGGTAAATTTGTTTTTTTAATAAATCATTTAGATAATGTTAAAATATTTTTGAAAACATTTTATGAATTCATGGATTTAGAAGAAAAATGATTTTTGACTAAAGAGAAAAATGAAGTCAAATTTTATTAAAGACATTTTATCAATCATTTTAAGTACTAAAAAGCGGAAAATTGTTCTGTTAATTGAAACTATAATTAATAATCATAGGTAATAAAATTAAACGGGTTTATTATCTAATTATCAAATAATTTCATTTAATGTAAATTCAAGCATAAACAATCCTGATTAATATGAGATTGTGAAATAAACTCTTATAAATTTCGTAACGTTGAAGTGATAATTAATTATGTGTTTTAAATTTATATCCATTTAATTTTTTTTTAAATAAAACATAAGATATTCAAAATTAATTATATACATAATCTAAGAATATTAAAAATAATGAATAAGTAATATAACCTAATGAAAAGAAATTGAGTTATGAAATTCTTCACCACTTAGAAATTTTCAATTAAAACCCCCTTTAATGAAATAATTCAAATTGAAACTTAAAATACCATGAATTATGAATTATTCATCATATTACATGTAAAATTGGAATAATATAAACCATATAAAACAAATTAGGTGTGCAACATTACAATATACCTCAACGAAGAGAAATTGAGATGAGATCCATTACCTCATGCTTCATTTTAGTTAAACTATGTTAATATCCTTTATAATAGATTTAAAAATTTTATTAATTCATAAAATAACCATATTAATATTTATAATATCATATAGTATTCTGTTATAACATATTACCACCCATTTGTTAATAATATTTACTTATTTTTATTATTTCATATGTTAATTTCCCTGTTTTCTCATAAATGTTTTGTCATTAATGTTTTGGTTCTTGGGTATAGGATATAGATAAATAATATATAGAATTATATTAATGTTATAAATATAACATTGAATCATTTTATACATTTTTATAATTATTATTGAAGTTTGGACATATAAAATGAATCAAATCGCTTCATGGAGATGAAAGGTCGTACGTATGCATGAGCAAAAATATCATTCCACTAATGAGTAAAAAGGAAATGAAGTGGGTGATATGATAATTTTAAATAATAAATATCATCTCATATATATCACATATATTCATTAAATTTATCCATATTAATTTCAATGTAAAGCGTAAGTGAAAAATGAATCACATTGCTTCGTGAGGATATAGTATGTCATACACATGAGAGATGTTATCGTATTTTAAATGGATTGGAAAGTAAGAAGGTATATGTGATATTATAATTATATAATAATAATATTATAAATATAATATTTTTTTAAATATTTAATTATATCCATCCTTTATAGGTGGTTATGGAAAATAAATTACATCGGTTCATGAGGCGTTAGTTCGATATACACATGAATGACAATTTCTTTTCCCAATTTATAGAAAAGGAGAAATATATAGATCATTAAATTAACATAACAATATCTTAGTATATTTAATATACTTATGATCTTATATAAGTATTTTTAATAATATTTTAATGTGGTATAAGGGCAAACCTAATAAAATTCTCGTTTAAGAATATAACTCTTCTTCAAACAACTTCTTTTGGTTTGCACCAAGGGCCTTTCAAGGTTTGATTTATGATAAAACCAAAGGATATAGTATGTTAAGATGGGTTTAATTCAGTAATTTTAGATTTTATTTTCCAAAAAAAATGCCTTTGGAAGATTGAAGAGGGGAGAAGAGGGGATGGCCTTTTATAAGTGGGGGAGAGGACACACATTAAATTTATGAAAAGAATAAATTACACCCATGTTTTTATTATTAAAAAAACCTAAAAAATGGTTTATTATATACCATGTTATAAGGTATAAATATTTCTATTAAATGGGTTTTTAAGAATTCAGTGGATTATTTTAACCACTATCTTCTTAGTTTAACACTATGGTAAATCAGTTTTTACCTTAACCACGAAGATTAATTTTTATTTATTTTACTATTCATAATGGTAAAAAATTATTTTTTCCATATTAGATAATATAAATTATGATAATTACAAATATGGAATCTATTTTTTCTAAATTCAATTTACAAAAGTGGAAGAATTCAACTTAAAATTATACCTATAAATGCGATGAAGAAGGGGGATTTTAATGAAAAAATTATCATAAGTATAGAAGGTTTTTAATATCCAAATTCAATATTAAATTAATTAAAATTACCTAAAATAGTTAAATAGTATTTTAATTGAACTAATTTTACTATAAAACTAATTTTAAAGGAATTATAAAGTTTTTAGTTATTTAAAAAAATGTAGATTTCAATAAAAATCATTATTTTGCATTATTCATCAAAAAAATGAAACATTTCATAGAAATACCAAAAAATCACCATAAGATGTTTTTTATATGATGATTTCAAAATGAAATTTCATTTTATAAAATAAAATTTATAAAAGAGATAAAAAATAATTTAAAATTATGTATACAAATCATGACTAAACTATATTTTAGAAAAAATATAGTTTTTTAGAAAAAAATTATTTTTCTTTTAAATGATTCTTATTTTATTTCTAATCAATAGATAAACAAAATTTTCATAATTTATTTATTAATATTCATATATGAAAATTTAATGGATAGGTTTTAATGGTATACTATATAAAAATTCATTTAGGTTCTAGGTTGCATGCTCCAAATGTTATCAAAGAGATTATATTTAGCGAAATATATTTTTAGATTGTTTATGTTTGGTATTGCCTGTCACATACGATATTAAATACAATGTTATTATTTTAGAATTTCAAGGTGTTACATTCTCCCAAACATAATTAAATTTTTTCCTCACAATTTTATCTTAAACTCAGAAATATAGGGTTTGATATTTTAAAATTACATTATTGAAAACCCACATCTTAAAATGGGTTAATAAAATGTCCTCTAAATAAGAGAGAAAGGGGAAGTAAAAAAGGTCATATGGAATAAAAAATTACTAGGTTTCTAAGTATAATAACATTTTTGGAAAGTGAAGATCTGTACATGGAAGAAAAGTGTAAATAATTATAGAGAGTAATAGAGGCCATTGATCACAAGAAAGTGAATAATCAATGGAATATTAAGGGCCTCAAAGCCATAAATATATGAAGTTTTAAAAGAATATCTTATTAATCTAACATAAAGGTAGTATGATATCATTTTTTGTTTCAATATATGTCTCCTAAAGTTGAGGAATTATTTTACAGTCAATGATTATAAGGAAATATACTTGACACATTTATATTTCACAAGCATAATTTCATCCTTTGGTTGTGCATCGATCAATTTCTATTTCATCGCTGAATCTAAGAAATAAATATCCAGAAATGATTTTTTTAGTCTTTGAGCACTAAAATTCAGTTTTAATGGATCATAATATCCTTGAAATAGTGATTTTTTATCTTCCTCTAATTATTTTCCAAAACCAATTTTGTTAGCTCAAATTATTGAATATAATACATTATTCTCTAATCCTCAAATGTAACAACACTAATTCAACATTATTTTTTTTTCAGATAATAATTTAACTAAAAAATGAAATATTAACTAGGATATCATGTAATTCAATGGTAGGTGATATACACTTATCATCCTTCGATTGTGGGTTCAAGCTCACTACCATGTTGGATTCAACTGGTTGTCACCCAGTACGTGGATTTCCCTTTTTCAAAACTATATTAATGTAATTCCTATAAATTTACCAAAGTGTAATAACCCATAATTATTACAAAATCAAAGATAATATAAACCCTAAAGGTTACCAGTTCCTTTAAATGTATGACCACATAAATTAAGGGTGTTCTTCCTTAAATAAATTTTTTACTAAAATATATACTAAAATAATGGTTTGTATTTCCATAAATGTCTCCCAAAATATCCTTAATCATGGTAACATCCCAACTCATAAAACCCAAAATGGGGTTTTAAGAATTTGAAATTATTATCAATTTTAAACTCTTAAACCCCTGATGGTATCCATAAATCTTAAACTAATGAACACATGTATGATTCTAAAATTTTACACAATCCTTAGATGATTCATAATTCTTATAACCAAAATACCATTGGTAAAAAAATGAAAATTTAATTCTTGAATCCTAATGCATAAATACATTATCCATTTAATTTCAACATAGTTCCTTCCATGGTCTTGGGGTTAACTATTATAAAATAAAATTTACTCGAATAATTACCTGGTTCCCCACATTTAAGACAATGAACTCTAAATGGATCTCTATGATAAGATTAATTTTCTTCCATCATACTTTAATTTTTTCCTTAGAAATTCACTAATTTATACCCTTCTTTTCCACGCTTAAAAATTTTTATTATACCATACAGAAACGTTCATGGGTGTCTCTTTCCATATTTCTAACATGAAGGAAAATGAGTCTTCTTTATTCCATGGTCTCCATCACTTGAGCTCTTAACAAACTTTATCCTTCTATTATTTGGGGAGTCCTAGAATTAGTTAAGGTATAGGTTGTTAATCATATTTTAGGATAACTACTTAGGAAAAATCATGATATATTTCCCTCATTTCATCATCACATTTGGTTTCTCATAGTCACTTCGTTATCCTTACATTTTATACCTTTTGTCAAAATCATTGGGAAAAAGGAAAATGTTTCTATACATGTGTGAAGACGACCACCTCCATGAATTTTTTGTGTAATGACCCAAAATATAGTTACCTGAATCAGGTGTCTTACATTATTATGTTAGAATAATATACAAGGAATTACATTCTCGATGACAAAATAGTTTAGTAGTATTTGTAAACTAGATACATAAATGATTATTATATTCATTTGAATTTTTTTTATAACATTTATTTTTCATACTATCATTATTCCCTCTAGGATATTATTTCATATAATTCTTAGTAAACTTCATTGATTCTTGGAAAAAAATATGTTTGACCTCAAATTATTAGTAAGGGTTAAGTATATCTGAAGCTATCACGAATCAATAAACATAATCAATATAGAAATATAAATAACTGAACACATATTCTATTTAATCAATAAACTATTAATGAAATGTATTTAGATATAATATCATTGAAAAAATATCATGGATAATAATAATATAATTATTGATTAATGAAATTATTAATTATTAGACATCATGATCTCAGTCACCATGATACCTCTACCGTCAAAACCATTCACAAGATAGTTTAAAACGGATGGGTAGGTATACAACAAAAAAACCTTTAACTAAGGATATCCAACCAATTCATCTCATTAGACTATCGATGAATCAAGGGTATATCTATAACTGGGACCCACCTATATATGTGTTTCCAAATCATTATTATATATCAAATAAATAGTTTAATTCATGAATAATATTACTTGTCAATAAATATTTGTATTGAGTAAAGAATATAGATTTATCATTATTTCCCTAGTCAATAAAATGACTTTAGATATAAAACACCATATATATAAATGATATTTTGTTTAAGAAACAAGTATATCCATAATAAATAATATGGATATTAATGTGAAATTTAATGTCCAATGGTCACAAGAAATTTGATATTTTAAGGGAAAGTTAATATTTCTTAACTCTGAACCCCAGTGGGTGTCGTTCATCCTACTGTGGGTGGCGGCGATGGCCACTCCGGCCTCCCTCTCTTCTATGGGGAGGGGGAGGGATCCTCCTTCCTTTTACCTCTTTAAACAAACTACCTTTCTCCCCAATTTTCCTAGAATATACCTTGGACCTAAAGTACCCTATCTTCACCTTGAGGCCCCATCACTTCCCCTCTCCCTCTGCGAATTATCTAAGGAGTTGACCCTCTTTGGCCACTCCCTATTTTCTCGTTTTGGTCAGAGATGTCCCCCACTTGATAGCTTCAAAAAATTAATCAATGATACTTGTCTATAATGCAGTGAGTCACCATTAGGTTGTTGGATTCTAACCACTTCATTCCTCATTTCACTAATGAGGATGACCATGCCGCGACTTGGTCTATGAGCCAACAATAATTTTAGGGATCTCACTTCTTTATGTTCTGATGGGCCTATGAATTTCATTGGAATCGGGATCCTCTTTCCATGGTAATTTTGGTATGTTTACTAAGTTTACCCCTTCCATTTCAAAACCCTTCTATACTATTAATGTTAGGAAATATCTTCAGATGTTTTTTAGCATTTGATAACTGGTCTCGATCCCCATTCCACCCCATTTCCCCTAGAATTTTCATAGAAATTGATGTTTTTAAGATTACTGTGGATTCTATATGGATTGAGGTGGATGAAGAACTCATATTCCATTAGTTAGTGGTTTTTTAGGATTGGTGAAACTACTCCTAGTCATGTTCTTGTTTGGGACACTCACCACATGATTGTCATTTGAGGAAGACGGAGTTGAAACATCCTGACTATGAGGCTAATAAGGCTCTAGTTGTTTCTTTTGGTGATTATAGTAAGAGTTTGGATATGAATGGTGATAGGTAAGTTGATGGTAGTGAAATATCTGTTTGAGATCTTGGTAATAAGGATGGTAATGCATGTTTGAGTGAAGTGGTGAAGAGAAATCAAGTTAAGGTATTACCTCTTAATCCAAGTGTAATTAGGATTTTTAGCAGGCTGAGAAGAGAAACGGAAAGTCCTCTAGGTGTCACTATGATTAAAGGGGATGCAAAAACTAGTGTAATGGAAGATGTTAATCTGGATATGCTCAAGGATAAACTCAAGATCTGGTGGATTCAGTTGGAGCTGAGGTTTTAATTTATATGGGTGATGTGTTCCCAAGATCTTGCACCTATACTATGGTTGTGTGTATAAGAAGTAGTAACATCATAGAAAAGGTGATATATCTGTATGGTGATGGAAATTATATGGATGGTCAGGAGTGGGAGGCACCTACACAAGTATCAAGAATGCATCTAAGTCCCAAATAAGGATCCAATTGGAGGAAGTCTCTGACCTATATCAATTTGAACAACTGCTTTGAGTATTTGCATTTCGATAGAGGGGTTTTATGAAACTACTTTTGTCCCTCATAATCTAATTCTAATGGTAAAAGACAAACCTAAAATGACAATGTTATAAGATAGATTAGTAAAGGCCTTTACAGTCCAAGGAGGAATAAGGGAAGTAAAGAAAATAGGGGCCCAAGGTACTATATTGTTTCAAATAAGTAGAAACCAAAGGGGCATAAAGACTACTAATATTTCCCTAAGACAATGGTGACAAAATCATACAAAAAAGGTGGTAAATCCAAGTAACATGAGGTTTATATAGTGGAATGCGAGGAGGTCCAGCACGTTTGAGACTCTGGGTTTCTAGAACATGGAAAGAAGGTTTCAAAGTCATAGGGTAACTCAAATGTTTTGGCGAACCCTTTGATGGATGAAAATGAGAGGTTAGAGGTTCAGCTTGGGGAGATACCACTACACTTCAAGGATCAGGTTCTAGTGAAGGAGGCATCATACCCTCCTAGACAGTAGTGTGAAGAGGAGCTATGGGAAATTATTATCCATTTTGAGGAAGAAATGTTGGAGATATCGATTCAATTCAACACCTCGAAAGAGGATAATGATAAAATGACTGAGATATCTCTTCATGTGGACACTAACAAGGTGAATATGGATTGGATCAAGAAGAAATATCATATTTTGAAAAGATTATTTGATATAGGGATGTTAAACATGGAGTAATTCATAAAAATGTGGGACAATTTAGCATTTTGGTTCGTAGAACTTATCTAAGATGATCCAGATTTAGAGGTAAATGGACTTATCTGGAAACTATTTAAGAATAATTAATCTAATCGACTTAAACTTGATTTAAATGATTCATATATCTTGTTTTTGATGATCTGTATTTTATACTGACTTAATTTCTCACTTCCCCTTATAAGTTTTTGAAAATAAAAAAGTAATTTTCAGGTCAGGGGAACATTAACGAATAAAAAATGAATCATGAAAGTGAATGTCAAAACTTTCCTTGGTCGAAAAAATCATAAACCATCCATATAAAGAATAAGTATAGTATCAATAAAATATATATCCATTAGAGTAAAAAAAATTAAATGGTTTTTATTGTTAATGAATAGAAATACCATAAAAATGCCTTTAAAAACATTCTTGAGTAAAATATATTTTTAGCTTTGAAAATGACTTTTTAAAACTATGAATTTCTAAAATATAATGAATTTTTTTAAAAACATTTTGTAATCTTGTAAAATATTCTTCGAATAAATAAGATTTCATGATTGTAAAAAACATCATACATTCTGTATAAGTTAAAAAAACATTCCTTTCACAGTGTTTTAAAAGGGTAAAAGATTATCGTTTGGAAAATGATAAGATGATTCCTTTAAAAAAATCATCTAAAAATTAAAAAATGTGTAAAAAATTATTTAATGAATAATTTGGATAATTTTTAAAGAGTTTTTAAAATATTTTCTAAAAACATGTATTTGGAAGAAAAACTATTTTCGATCAAAGAGACAAATGAAGTCATACTTTATTACAAACATTTTATCAATCATTTTTAGTGAAAAAGAGTGAAAAAATGGTACTATTACTTGAAAAAATCATTAATAGACATAGGAAAAAAAAATTAAATGGTTTTATTATACAATTATAAAATAATTTTTTTTAATGGAAATTCAAGTATAAATAATCCTAATTAATATGAGATTGTGAAATAAAACCTTACAAAGATCATAACATTGAAGTGAGAAATAATCAATTAATCTATTATGTGTATAAAATTTAAATCCAAATATTTTTTTTTAAATGAAACATAATATATTAAAAACTAATTACACACATAATCTAAGAACATAAAAGAAAATGAAGAAGTAATATAACACAATGAAAAGAAATTGAGTTATGAAATTCTTTTCAACTTATTAATTTTCAAGTCAAATACTCTTCAAGGAAATAATTAAAATTAAAACATAAAATACCATTAAGTATAAAAGATTCATTATATTACATGTAAAATGGTTACTATATATACCATATAAAATAAATTGGGTGCATAACATTAAAATATTCCTCAATGAAGGGAAATTGAGGTGAAATCTCTTACCTCAATTTATTTTGGTAGAATATTCTTTAATATCCTGTATAATGGATTTAATAATGTTATTAATTTAAAAAATAACCATATTAATATTTATAATATCATATATTATCCTCTTAAATCATCTTACCACCTATTTGCTAAAAATATTTCATCATTTTCACTGTTTAAGATGTTAATTTCCTTGTTTTATTGTGTGTGTTTTGTCATAAAAGTTACGATTCCTGATTATAAAGGATAGATAAATCATATATAAAATTATATTAATGTTATAAATATAATATTTACTCATTATATGTATTTTATTATCATTTTCTAATGTTGGACATGGAAAATGAACCGCATCGTTCCATGGAGACGATAGACCATATATACGCATAAGCGATGATATAATTCCATTAATGAGTTAAAGTAAAAGAAATTGGTAGATATATTAATATTATAAAATAAATATAACATCATATATATCATATATATTAATTAAATTAATCCTTATTACTTTCCATTTAAAGCGTAAGTGAAAAAAATCACATCACCCCGCGGGGCGGTAGTCCGCCACACACATGAGCGACGTTATCGTATTTTAAAAAGCATGGAAATTAAGAAGGTATTTGTGATATTATAATTAAAAAAGTATAATAATATAGTAAATATAATATAAATGTATCAAATTTATCATTATATACATCCTTAAAAGTTGGTGAGGTAAAAAAAA
Organism: Viscum album; assembly: GCA_963277665.1. Classification (NCBI taxonomy): domain Eukaryota; kingdom Viridiplantae; phylum Streptophyta; class Magnoliopsida; order Santalales; family Viscaceae; genus Viscum; species Viscum album. Next base: position 1,174,194,491 of record OY728128.1, on the reverse strand, counting down.
TTACATCGGTTCGTGAGGCGGTTGTCAGCCGTACACATGATCGACCGTTTTGTTTCCCATTTGATGGAAGAGGAGATGGATATAGGTCATGAACGTAACACAATAACATCTAAAAATATGTTAGATACTGATATTATTATTTAATCATAGTTTAACAATATTTTATGGATTTTGGATAAGAAAAAAATAAAAATTATCGTTTAAGATTGTTACATCTTCTTCAAACAACTTATTTAGGTTTGTGAAAAAATCATTCCTAGGTTGGATTTGTGATAAAAAAATGGCTCTAGGATGTTGTGATGGGATTAATTAATTGATTTTTTTTAGTTATTTACTAAACCAAAATGTATTTTTATGTGTGAATAGTGGAGGATATGGTGTTTCCTTTTATAAGTGGGGAGAGCACAAACATGAAATTTTAAAAAAGAATCAATTACAACCAAATTTATATCTTTTCAAAAGACTCAAAAATAGTTCATTATAGACCTTTATAGGTTTAAGACCGAAATAAGGTCATATAATGGGTATTTCATAAGTTCTTAAGTCATTTTAACCCTTATCAGTTTAGTTTAACCGTTCGGTAAATCAGTTTTTACCTTAACCATAGTACTTAATTTTTAATTCTTTTACCATTCATAATAGTAAAAAAAGTTAAGTTTACCTTAATATATAATATAAAATCATATGATCCCAAATATTTTATCCAATTTTAAAAATTAAATTCACATAATTGGTAGAATCCAATTTAAAACTATACTCGTAGATGCGATGAAAAAGTAGGTTTTCAAAGAGATAAATCTTATAAGTATAGAAGGTATTAAAATAAAAATTCAATATTAAATTGATTACAATGATATAAAATAGTTAGTTTTAATATAATTTAACTATGTTTACTTTAAAATCAATTTAAAATTCAATTTAAACTTGTAAATTATTAAAATGAAAAGGAATATTTCAATAAAAATCTAAATCTTCACTATTCATCAAAAAATGAAACATTTTAGAAAAATATAAAAAATTCACCCTAAGATAATTTTGATGTGATGATTTAAAAAATTAAGTAAATTTTATCAAATAAATTTTCTAAAAGTGGTAAAAATTAATTGTAAATTATGTGTGAAAAGCACAACTAAACCATCTTTTAGAAAAAAATACAATTTTTTATAAAACATTTCATTTCATTTTAAATGATTATTATTTTATTTTTAATCATTAGATAAAAATAATTTTCATAATTATGTTAGTAGTATTAATACATTCCAATTTAATGTATAGGGGATAATATTATTCTATATTATGGGTCATTTATACTCAGGGATGCATGTTTCACAAGTTAACAAAGAGATTAAATTTAAAGAAATTTATTTTATGGGTTGTTTAAGATCGGTGTTGAGTGTATCATATTATATTAAATACAATGTTCTTATTTTATAATTTTGGGTTATTAAAACATGTTAAATTTTACATCTTCACCTTAAATTTAAGGTTAAAAAAGGTTATTTAATTAAATAATAAGTTATTTTCAACATGAATATAATTATGAAATTATATTTTTTAATTTCATACCCCCTCCCATTCCATGGAAAATAAAGGTGTTGTTAGCGCATATGTATGAACTACCAACTTAATTAAATGAAATTTTTTTTCCACAAACACATAACATAGATGAATTTAAAATTTTATTTAAATTATAAAAATTATATTTTTGACATCATTGATATTTTGGTAGAATAATATTAGGAATTATATATGTTTGATCAATGGGAAATAATCGAAGAAACTTTAACCACCTTAAACAAAGTTATCAAGTTACCTTTATTAATTTTTCTCTATTTTGGGATAAAATTTGAAACTATATTAGTATAGTAACATAGACCTCCACAATTATGGAGATCATGAATTTGTTTCGTAAAACCTTTCACTACAGTTAACAAACCGAATGTGTTATAAAGAAAATAACCAAAAAACATTAAGTAACTGACATAAGTTATAAATATATTAAAAATAAATAAATAGAGATAATAAAAGGAATTTATAAGATTAATTATAGTTGAATAAGGTTTATAGGTATATATTAAATGAATTTAATTTAATTATTTAGGAAGTTAAGTGTAAGTGCAGAGCGATTTCAGACACAAGGTAAGGATTTGATCTCAATCACCCTATATTGAGCCATCATTTTATATTAAGAACTAATATTAATTTTTGTGGTGTATCTACTGTTAAAAATGACTTATAATATCATAAATTATTGTTGAACATGGAAACTTAACTTATATTCATGCTCTTCCTTTTTGTGGGCTACGATTGACGACTTTAAAAAAATATAAGGGTCTTTCATTACTCAATCTGATTTCTTGAGTTATATTGTTTCTCCTTGAGTTTAATATTTCATTTTATATGGTATACCCTAATTATATCTTAAGAGATCACTTTTAATTCAAATAATCCTTACTGATGTGTTCTTATCCATTTTGAATATTTAATTATTTAAAGAATAAATCTATTCCATTTAAATGATTGTTTCCCCCCCTTATTCATAATTTACCTTCCCACCAATAATATCCTTTTTTATTTGAAACATAAATAAGTGTTATATAATGTAAACATAATATTTAACTTATCCTATTTTAAAATGAAAGATTATATTATCTTATTTTACAATGTGTGATTTTAACAATGGTGTTTTAAAACATAAAAGGCATCTTTTGCACCGCCCTCGTTACCTTTTAGTTACACATTATCTTTATTTTTATCCATTTTTATTAAATACTATTTTAATGATATTATTATATTTTTTTTATATATTTCCCTTAAATATATACCTAGTTAAATATACTTTTCATTTTTTGGGTTAAACATATTTTTAGTATCCTTTGAAATTCCTACTTTAAATTAAACCTCACTCAAGGTAACTTTCTTATTTCTTGTTTCATGTCAATAATCTCCCCCATAAAATATTTTTAAACCAATAATAGATAATTAAAAACATCATTATTTTATATATAAACATCTTTATTCAATTCCTATTTAGGGAAAAAATAAGCTCTTTTCTTCTTTAAAAGCATCCTTACCTATTTTATAAAGAATCGCCCAAGTGGTTTTTTATTATTTCTTATCATAAATCTTTCTCATGAATTTTATACATTGGAACTCCATGTTCATTAAATATTTCCCCTTTTTAACTATAAAATTTCAAAATGATTTAATTCCTTCTTCTCTTGAGAATCCTTATGATTTATACTTTGGTTATACCTTGAATCATAATTATGAAACCCACTTCTTTCTCATGGATTTCATAATTATTATGGTTTATGTATGGTTTTTTACTCATGTAGAATGAATAAGTATGATTATAATTATATTGTGTATGGAAATAAAATTATATATCCCTACAATGTATTGTGTAAAGTTTTATATCTCATGAGGTGTTATTTATGGGATTTAGGAGTGAACATAATACATTATTGAACTTTTTTACACTATATTTATGAGAATGTGGAGTGAACCCAATCCAACATTATAATTTATCCACTTTATGATGATTCTCTTGGGATTTACCCTTGAATTATGTTTATGATGAATTTACTTTTGTTTTTTCACATATTCCTTGATTCTATGATCTTATGATTTCATTTCCTTATGCCATGTTTCCATGATTATAATCATTCTCTCTATGATATCATTTTATAATTTATATACATGTTTATTTAATTATTGGGATTTATATATCACCCTTTTCCCTATGTAATTTACCCAATGTATCTTATCTAGTTTTAGAAGATCTATGGAAGTTAAGAGAACCATGTATATTTTTAAATAGTAATGATTTTTTTTCAGGTTTTAGATGATGTATTTATGTCTATAATAATCCAAATACATAGGAACTCTAGATATTTGGCCTATATTATTGTAAAGTATGTTATAAATCATGATTTAAAGTTTTTTAAGGATTGGGTTACTATATTTTGAATTAGAGTAGTGTTTATTTATTTTTTTATGATTTGTTAATTATTTTTTGAGAATAAGATATGAAAACTTTAATTAAAACCCTAAAGATAATTCTAAGGGATAAAACTAAGTATTGGATGACATCCAGATGTTGTGGTAAAGTTTTGAGTATATAGTTTTCTTAGTAATTACATCCCTATCTGAATAATACATGTGGATGTAGTCAATGGAACAGATATACCATGGGGTAATAACCCCCAAAAGGGTGTGTTGGGTATTAACTCAACCATAAAATACTACATGAAAAAGAGGACTAATTTCATAATAGGGTTGAAACTCCCATGTAATATTCTTTGGTTGATCATATTCTATTTTTAAACCACTATTATAGATAGATTCCTTTGTTATTTTAAGGGATTTGGTTAATAATAATGACAAAACTCAACTTAAAGTAAACTATGATGAATCAAAAATGATATAGGTTGAAATAATGATGATATATATTTGATCTAAAAATGATATAGATTAAATTTTGAATTATATAAGTTAAAAAATAGTGATATATATTTAAATAAAATAATTACAGGCTAACATAATTATATTATAAAGTTGTAAATATTTAGGATAAATTTTCATTTGGTTATCAGGATACTTCTATTATGATGATAATTGTTAATCACCTATGTTAACCCCATTTGGTTTTAGTAATGTCTAGAACTAGAGGGAATAAAGTTAACAATAGATATGAGGGACAATTAACTGATTGTCTAAATGATGAAAATGTTCAAGTGGTAGATAGACTATGAAATATAGTGATTGTTCTAAACCAACTATAGTGAAATATGATTAACCATGTGAGAATATTTGAAATCCTGAACCCACTAAATAAGATAAGTATGAATCCTTGTGGGACCTTGAGTGATGAAAATTATGTAGAAAAACATATTCAAAATCCTATATGTCAACAATTTGGGAAAGAGCATCAAGGAAATTTCCTCAATTGGACTAGAAGATTATTTACATGTGGTAAATGTGGGAATTGAGCAACAAGCTATCGATGTAAAAAGAAGGATATAATTAAGGAATATATTTTTCATCCTAAAGATACACTAATGATTTGATGGTTTAGAATTTATGATTTTTTTCACTATGAAACCCAATGCACCAATCCATGGGTTAAAGTGGAATAAAACACAAACCACCTCCTAGATCACGAGAACAAAGAAAATCCTATGCAACGATTGGTATTTAGGTATATACTAAATTTTCACTCTATATTTTTCGATGTCTTATGTCATGTAATATTTCACCTATTATGCATTGATCTATAAAAAAATTGGTTGTATAATCATTAAATATATATAATATGAAACTTATTCAAGGTTTCTATAAATCTACACCTTATAGATTTATCTCTTCCTCAATCATTAGGAATCTATTAGGAATAAACTATCTCTTTTTATAAAGGGATCATATCAAATTGCATATAGGGAAATATCACTTTATATCCTAAATCTAACCATGATCAATTACCAATGTATGGTTAATTTGGATCTACCTATTGAAATTACTCCCATCATATGAGCTTTAAATTTTTGAGAACACAAATTATTTAAGGGTGGGAGAATGTAACAACTTGAGATTTTAATATGTGTTTTCTATTTAACTAAGTCAAATATGTTTGATATCTTACTCCACATGAAACACTGAATTAAAAAAAAATCATGATATATTCAAACCATTAAAACCTAGTCTTTTAATTACTATGTGTGACTAGTATTAACCAAACTATGAAATATATCAATTTATATATCTATATGTAAATGTTATATATAATTTTACATAATTCATTATTGTGTTCAAGAATCTACATTTTTATGAACTTCACTTCTTATTAAAGAAAAATAATTATATTATTATTAAATTATTATTTAATAAAATATAATATTTATTGATTAATGTTAACTTATAGTTTTTAACTAAAAATAAGAACAATTAGTATTAAAAAAATGTTATTTTCCGATAAAAACTGCTTCCCATTGCATTTTATGATTTTATTTACAGTTAAAATATAAAATAGAAGAATTTTAATTTGAAAAAATAAACATAATTTTTGAATTTATAATTTAAATATTATTTTAAGTTGAATTTTTTGATTTATCTAAAAATATTGATTTTTAGGTGAATAGATCAAAATACCATTTTTATAAAAAAACGGGGATTTTATTACATTATTAGTATATAAGTATGGATTTTAAATTCATTAAAACTTATTATAAGACCTCATATTTATTTTAAAATTGGATTTATAATTTTAAAAATTTTGGTTTTAATTTACAAACCTATGTTTAAACTTATACAACTTAAGTTATATTTTTCAAAAAAATATATTTTTATTTCATTTTAAGAACATATATATAAAAATAATATTTATCACTTATATATTTTGAATATAATAAAATTACTTCCATTTTTTATTCATCATTTAAAAAATATATTTGGATTAAATTTTGGGATTTTTCTAAAATAATAAATTTTTAGTGAAAAATACATTTCTTCCAAAACAGTGACTTTTATTACTTTATCTGTTTACAAGTGAGAGTTAGAATTTTTTTTTAAAAATAATTTATCTAATATTTATTTAATAAAAAATTTTATTCATCTTAAATATGATATATTATATATATAAATCCTATTTTTGGACTTATAAAAAATTAATATTTTAATTCTAATAATAAAAATGGTCTTGGTCTTTAAATTTAATTAAACATTATTTTGGTAAAATTTATATATGAAATGATTTTAAATCTAAATAAAATTTATTTTTTTATAATAATTTTTTTTAAAAAATAGAAAATATTTATAATTTGATCCCACACTTAAATTTTATTCTTAAAATGAACTTTTTCTAAGAAAACAGTTTTTATGCATTTCTATGTTAACACTAAAATTAATTTCTCTAACCATTCGAAATTTTATTTTTTTAAATTATTAAAATATTTTAAATCATTATATTAAAATTAATAAATAATTTTTATTTTTATTTTTTCTATTAAAACTAGTTACCAAGGGTAAAAGTGGCATTACTACAATAAGGGTAATTTAAGGAAAATGGTTTAAACCTTATGCAAGTGGCTAAAACATGTGAAAAAACATTTATATTATTAGATAGTGGAGGGAGTATCAAACTTACCTCTTTCCTCACACCAGTATTTTCCATATTTAGAGCCTTTGACCTTGAATAATAGAGTGATATAATTGAGAAATAATGAGTTTTTACAAAGTGACCTTTTGTTCACATAAAAAAGGAGACCACCTCTTCCCCATTTATACCAAAATTAAAAATATTTGAATAAAAAATAACTATAAAATAGTGTCTATTAAACACCCTCATAATTACTTTTATACATTGGTCTCAAAAAAATACCAAGATATGGAGCCTTAAGGAGCTACCTAAGGGAGAACATCCAAGGGAGCGGTAATACTCTCCATCCAACCTTTTTAGATATTTCCTTCTTCTATACCCCACAATTCCCCTCTATCCATTTTTATATAATAACACAATAATTTTAAATATAAATAATTCTTGTTATATTTATTTAATTTTCATTTTATACTTTATTACAAAATCATCAAGAAAAAGGAAAATGTCATCATGTGTGTGTGCGGACTACCGCTTCCATGAACTATGTGTACAATTTTCCATCACCCCCTTAAATGGATGGTTAAAAAATTTAATTAATTAAATAATATGATGTTAAAAAATTATTATATTTATTATATGAAAATTATTTTATTTCCCACCCCTCCCATTCCATTGAAAAAATTAGTGTCTTCTGTTCGTACTTGTGAATTACCACCTTAACGAAATGAAATTTTTTTGTTTTCCATAACCATCTAACATAGATGAATTTAAAAATGTATTTAATATTTAAAAATAATATTCTTCAAAAATAAAAATATTATTTTATAATAATATTGTGAAATATATATGTTTGATTAATGGGGAATAATTGTAGAAACTTTAACCACCTTAAACAGACTTATCAAGATACCTTTGTTAATTTGTGTCTATTTTGGGATAAACTTTAAAACTATATAAGTATTGTTATAATTTAATAATAATGGACATAAAAATCCAAAGATATGGATATAATGAAGTTATTTTACAACACATTTGACCATGATCAACAGACCAAAAGTGTTATAAATAAAATAACTGAACAACCTGAGTAACCGATGTAAGCATAATATAATAAATGGAATTAATAAATATATATATATGAATAAAATTATTGGATATATATTTAATTAATTTAAATTAATTATTCATGAATTTAAGTAAAACTGTAGATCACTTTAAGACATGAGGTAAGGGTTCTGTATCCATACCCTTTATTGAGACATACTTCAATATTAGACACCAATCTTCATTTGAATGGGGTATATACTACCCCCATGACTTATAATATCATAAATTATTTTTGAAAATAGAATCTTAAATTTCATTCATCGTCTTCCTTATTATAGGATATGATTTATGCCTTCCCTAAAATATAAGGGTCTTTCATAACCCAATTTGATTTCCAGAGTTATAAAGTTTCTCCTTCAGTTTTGCCTTTAATTTAATATAGTATTCAATATTTATGTATTTTGAGATCAATTCTGATTCAAATATTATTTATGGATTAGTTATAATCCTTATTGAAAATTAAACTATGTCAAAAATAATTCTTGTCCCTTTAAATGATGGTTTCCCCTCCTTGTCCATAATTTTCATTCCTACCAATGTTCTCCTTTTTAATTAGAACCATAATTATGTGTTATCTCAAGAGAACATATTATTTAACTTCTATTGTTTTGAAAATAATGTTTTATTAAATTATTTTATGATGTTTTATTTCAACAATGGTGTTTCAAAACATAAAAATAGATCTTTCGCACCACCCTCATCACTTCTCAGTTACATGTTCTCTTAATTTTTTAAATTTTTGTGCAATATTATTCTCATGAACTTATTATATTTTTTATATTTCCCTTACATATATACATTTTTAGATATATTTTTCATTGCTATGGTTATATATTTTTTATATTCCCTTTGAAATACCCACTTTAAATAAAACCCAATTTAAGGGAACTTTCCTATTTCTTATTTAAAGTCAATAATCACCCCCATAAAATATTTTTAAACCCTAAGTAGTTTCTAAAAAACATAATTATTTTATAGATAACTCGACTGGTTAAATTATGGTTTAATAGAAAATAATAACCTCTTTCCTTCTTTAAAAATATCTATATTTATTTTATAATCCATCACCTAATTGGTTCATTTTTATTCTTTATTATCCTAAATCCTTATCAAGAATCTTCTATATTGGAATTCCATGTTTAAGACCTATGTCCCCTTATATACTATAAAAGTTCAAAATGATTTAATTCCTTATTCTTTTGAGAATCTGTATGATTTAACCTTTAGTTATGACTTGAATCATAATTATAAAACCCAATTCCTTCTCATATGTTTGATCATACTTATGGTTTATGTATGGTTTTCCCTCATGTTGCATGAAAATATAATTTTTATTATGTTATTGGCGTTCTTGGAATTATATATCCCTATAATAAATTAGTTAAAATCTTTATATCTTATGGGATGTTATGTATGGGATTATGGAGTGAACCTAATCCACCACAGGACTTTGTCTACTATGTTTATGGGAATGGAGAGTGAACCCAATCCACCATGGAAATTTCTACATTTTATAACGATGTTATTAGGAGTGAAACTTGACTTATGTTTATGATTTAATGTGACATATTTTTTCCATATATTCCATGATTCTATGATCTTATGATTTTACTTCTTTATTTAATGTTTCTATACTTATGATCATTCTATTTATGATATATTTTTATTCATTTTGACTCTCATGTTATGATTTATTTCTATGTTTATTCCCTTATTGGGATTTCAAGATCACCATTTTCCTTATGTAATTTCACCAGGGTTTCATATTCAGTTTTAGAAGATCTATGAGATTTAAGAGCTCCATGTTTATATTTTAATTATGATAATTTTTTATGTTTAAGATGATATATTTAGGTTTCTAATCATTCAAAGACATTATAAATCCATATCTTTTTCTTTTATTGTTTGAGAATTATGTTATAAATAATGAATTAATGTGTGTTTCAGGCTTGCATTACTACATCAGACCATATCCCAACACAAACACATTAACATTAATAAAAAAGAATGTAAAATACATTTCATTTTCAAATAATCATATAATCATCTCACACAAATTACTATCTATGTAATATTTCATTATCTTATAACCATTCCTTGGTAATTAGTTTCAAGACAATTTTATTACAATGTTTATTAAACCACTATGCATATAATTTATACTTAATTATTAACCATATTAAAATTTATCATTTACATTTCATTCATTATTCCACTATAATTATAACCTTCAAAATTATAAATATGTTTAAATATTTCCATGTAACATTATCAATTCATTTTTCATATAACATCTTTCCACTATTTCATTCAAAATAACACATTCCTATCTCACTAAACTCCATTATATTACCAGTCAATAAATTCATTTATTATTTACATAATTTACTAAAAATTCCATTAATAATCCATTAAATTATATTTAATAGGTTATTCATTAATTCCATAATGTCATAATAATATAAACCACCCATGTTACTTTATATTTTTTTTATTACCATTCCATATTCAAGATAACTACGACACAACTATATATAATTTTAAGAAATTCCACATGAACTATCAATCTAACCAAAAAAAAATCATCTTAAAAATCACAAAAAAATGTATATCATGTAAAAATATTCCAACTACCTCAACATAAACCCTGAACTACTCCATTATCTCCCACACTAATCACCATTGCAAAAACACATCATCATCTCATCCTCCACTATAACTTATAAACCACACCACAATATTCTTAGAATAATAAGGATATAACTATGATAATAAACATAGTGGTTGACATTAATAAACAATAACTACTTCAAAAATATTACATATAAAACATACTTTAATAATATTAAACAATTTTATGCATAAACAACATTGATCACCAATTCTGAATTTATCAACTTCATTCAGTTACCTTCCTTAAGTCATTTATTCAATTCCAAAAAAAAATTATTTAACAACTATATTAAATAGTTCACACAATCAATTATTACATCCATAAAATCATTAGAAAAAAATTAATATAGAAACAATAAAAGGTTAAATAACTTTTTAATACTTTAACTATATAACTAGAGTAATAATAATATAAATTCAATAGAAAATACAATTTATTTAATCATACTACATTATCATTCAGTATTACATAGACACTCCATATCATCATTAATTGTTTACCATTATATATATGTATAATTTATTCTATTATTATATTATGAAATTTTTTATGAAATAAACATTATCTAGAATATTATAGTAGTAAGAAAACCAAAAAAATATAAGTAATGAAATATAATAAATGTTGTAAAGAACAAAAACCTCATAAAAATAACATCCACTATTAAAATTTATTTTCCCTATTTTATTATATTATTTGGTCAATTCCATATTTTAAAAAATGGTAATAATAACATGATAATTTCATATTCATGCATAATAAAATGAGAGAAGTTTTTAATAACCTTCCTCAAATTAATATTTGATTATCACAATGTATGAATGAAAGGAAAAACAATGAGCACACCACAAAGGATTCTCAAGACGATACCTAAATAACCTATAATCATTACACCTATATAAAAAATCAACAAAGAAATATAAAAATAGAAATCAGATCCCCCTAAATGGCTGTTCATAAAGAAAAAAAATAATAATTGAGATAAGAGGAAGAAAATATATGAGAGAGAGAAAATGGTACCTTGGGTAAAAAAGGGAACTTATCTCCTTAAAGAAGGTTTATTTATCCTTTATGTACCATCAAAGTAAAACATAAAAGACCCAAAATTTGACTTGGGATCATTGAGGTTTTATAGAACCTAGATGAGGAAGGAGGAACCTTGAATTTATAGAAAATCCCATGGGACCCACTGCTACCTTAAACTAGAACACTGCCATAACATGGATAGCCTAAGTAGATCAAGATCTAGTTTTGGTATCCATTAAAAAAGTATTAATATAAATGAACTAGTTGATAATTTATATTTAAAACCTGATATTTCCCTCACCATGGCATAGTTCCCCCGAAACTGGTGTTTTGTCCCCCTTGCCTCATTATTTTACACCAAACTTTTCGAGAGGCCGTAATATAAAATTCATATAACCACGACCTAAAGGTCAAAAAATCTTTAAAATGGGAATTAAACCATTATTAATTTATTAAAAAACCTTCACTAGTATCCACTAATATCCATTCCTTCAAAACAACCTCTAAATAGGCATTACATTCCCACCAACAACTAAAAACCATTAACCAAGCTCAAAAAGGCTGTAACCCACCCAAATAACTTAAATAAAAAACTATTATTCCTATAGAACCATCATGAAAAGATAAATATAATGACCTCATAAAAATCATTTTTTTCAAATCTAAACCCCAAAAACTTTTAAAATGGACAACTGATCACACCATAAACAACACTATTAGACCCAAAATATCTTGAAGTTCACCAACATTATAATTTCATCCCAACTTGACTATAGTTTCTAAATGGATTACCACCATGGTATTTTTCAATCAAAAATTGGTATTTTGACTCTAAAAATTTTAAAACTCACATTCTCACTCCCAAAATCCATCTAATTCAACTCTAATACATTCTATACCCTTAAATGACAAATTGGAGGACCAAGTAATGTTTCAGACTCTAGGGTATGCCTTGATTATTTTTTCCACATCACCTGCTATCATAATATCATGGGATAGATATATATTTATTATCTCTAGTTTGTAACCTTGATGATTGATTAGAATACTGAGATAATGAACATAAACATAGGAATCTAAACTTATAATCTTAGTATGATTCATAAAAAGATATCATTATGGGTCTTGTATAACATAATACCTTTCTCTTGTTCACTAGGTTTCATGACCATGATAATTAACATGGGTCATGGGTCCTCTTTAGCACCCGAATTAATTTATATAAGTTCATAAATGGTTAGATATACAACTTCGTTAAAATTATGGAAGCATTATTAAGTTAATCATATTTATGATCAAGGGTATTGAACGACTAAACTTCCTTTTTGTCTTCAAGTGAAAGAATCATATCAATTTTTTAACAGCTTCATATTTTAATATGTATTTATCCATTAAATTTATATTATATTTTATAGCTTATGACACATGAAAAATCAAACTAAAATGAACTATGATGCTTTTATTGATATAAAATATCACAATAAAATATGAACAACAATACATTATGAGGTTGTACTATAAAATTACATGAAGAAAAGTAAAAGTGTAGTAAATGCACATATATATAAAAACCAAAAAAATAAATTATTTATCCTCATGGGTTTCTATTAACATTGTTCCCAAATTAAAACTATGGGCATAAGGTAAAGAATTAGGAATATATTAGACATTATTAGAGAGAGTTAAATGAATAAATTTTAGTGAATCATGTAAGTCTGTATCTAGAATATAATATGATTGTCATATATATGGTCATTGGACACATAGTCATTATATATATAAACATTAGGTATATTTAGTCCTAATTTATATATAATTTTATGATAAAAATCTTACAACAATACAATTCACAACACTCATATAATTATTAATTTATTTGAAATATATTACGAGCACTTACAGCTCTAGAATGTCATTTTCTATAAAAGATATTTTAAAGTATATTCTAGTAAAATAAATGATTTATAAATTATATAAATTTAATTTTACAAAAATAATATCATTTTTGGATCCATTGTATCAAGATTATATTAGGGTTATTTTTTTATTTTTCTTAAAATGTTGATTTCTGATTGAAGAGTGAAAAATGCTTATTTTTTAAAAAACTACCATTTCTTTTTTAAAAATAAATTAATTTTAAAAAAACCATTATATTTTGGATATTGTCTTAAATTAACACATTATTCCTTTAATTATACATAATCTAAATGATCACATGATAATAAAACTTATATTTTATTTTTGTATAAGCAGATTTATAGACGTAAAAACACATTTTTTATAAAAAACAGTTTTTCATTGAGTTTTGTAAATTTATATTAATTTTTTTTCTAGTTATATAAATTTAATATTGAAAAATGTATTCCATATTAGTAATTATGAGGATAAAATTTGGTAAATAGTAAAACTTTATTTTTTGTTATAAATAATAGTAAACTTGCTAAGAATAGTGTCACCAATGTAATGGGTTTCATACCTCAATTTCATTTCATTGGGTTATATTAATTATTCATTGTCTATGTTATAAAATATTATGTTTATAATAACCTATAATTATTTTATATTGTATTTCCAATTTCCTTATGTGTATTTACATTAGTTATAAATAATAACTTTATTGATTAATTATCACTTCAATGTTACGATCTTTGTAAAGGTTTCTCATCTCACTTTTGTTTTTGTGATATATATGTCATATTCACAACTTTTTTATTTTGTATATTATTTATACCACCCATTTTATATTTTATATCATGAATATATTTATATCCATGGTGTTTAAAGTTTCATTTTTTATATATTTCTTTCAAAGGGGTTATGATTCAAAAGCTAACAAATTGATAAGGGTTTATTCAACAATCTCATTTTTACCTCAGATTGATTATATTTAAATTTACATTGAAAGGAATTATAACCTCTTTATCTGTAAAACTCCATATATTTTATTATTCTCTAGTTATCTATAGAGTTAACTTGTTTTCCTTTAATTTTCCTATCATTAGTACTTAATACGATTGAGAAAAAAATTTATAAGAAAATCCAACCTTATTTCTTCTTTGGTCGATGATCTTTTTATTCCATGAACATCTTGTATAAATATGTTTAAATAATTTTATTATTTACATTTAAATGATTTATTAAGGTTTTTTTCAACTATATTTAACTTTATTTATATATTTTATAAAAGAAATATTTTTAACATTAATCTTATGGAATATATTGAATTTCTTTATAATGTACAAAAGAATATTTTTTAATGTATACAGTTTATCTACTTATTCCCACCATAATTAATATGTTTTTTGAATCATCATTTAAAATTTTCCATGGTTATTTTAAAATAAAATTTTTATTTTAATATTCTATAAATTTTTAGATTTTAAATAAGATATTTTAAAATTAAAATTGTATTTTCTGTAAGAAATATTTTTGTGATATTTTAAAATGATTTTCATCTATGCTCACATCCTTTGATTTTATGATTTACTAAGGATTTAATATAATTATTCCATCCACTGTATTTTATTTTATGTCTTATGATCATTTTTACTACAAAAATTATTAGCATTTTGTATGCTAGTTCTTTAAATACATATGTTTATCAATTATTAAGGAATGTTGATTAACTTGTATTATTTATTCATTTGATGAATACAATGGAATTATCAAGTGATAGGTGGGGACTTAAATTATATATCATATTGATCCATCAGTAAGCCTCATGAGACAAATATGGTAGGGTATTTGGCATATTTTATTCCCATTTATGCATGATGTCTTAGAATTAGGCCTCGACCATAAGTTTTAGATGTATTGAATTATGTATTATATCATTATGAAATTAATTATTGTTATCCATGTTATTATTTTTGTTTTTATATCATCCATGGTTATATTCCCCTTTTATGATATTAGTTGTATATAATATTTGGCTATTTTTTTCTCTTCCATATTATTCATGCCTTATTTATTCTATGATAGCTTATGTTGTATGTATTCCCTTACTAATAATTTGAGCTCACCCTTTTATTTTTTTTCTTTTCACTGGGATTCCAAGAAGTGAATTATGATTGATATTCGAGGATATTATAGAGGGAATAATAATATTCTAAAAGAAAATAGTATATTTCATTTTATGTTTTTAAATGTAATATGATATTTAAGAATGTATTTAGTTTTCTAAGACTAATAAATAGTTTGATCCCCCGAGATGTGGTCACTTGAAACTATTGATAATGTAATAAAGTAAACACTATCTTTTTGTTTATAAGGTTAGGGTATTATAGTTGGTATCAGATAAAGTTTAGTAGGACCCTTGGGAACTATATTTAGGAAAATAATGATTATAAAACACAACCTTATTATACATTTTAGGGATAAGTCGAAGTATAAATTAATATCACGAAGATTTAGTAAATTATATATTTTATTGTTTTCCTATATAATACATTATCATATATATATTATAGAAAGTGTATGTGGCTATAGAAAAGATTAACTTAGGGGTAACAACTTTGAAAGGGGTGGATTGAGTATTAACTCAATCATCTTTGGTGTATGATTATTGGGACTAACACTAAACACTTAGATAGAAACTCCCAAGGTATATGTTTGGGTTAATTCATATTTTCCTTATAAACCATTATGATTAATGAGAGGATATAACCTATATAGAACTATAAAATTATATAGTGATATGTGATAAACCTAAAGTGTTATTTTTTTGATAAGTTTAAGGTTAATCAAAAGTTTAAATTCATAGATACCCCCTTTGAGTCTTTATGTGTTAAAGATGATTAAAGATATTTTCAAAGACATTTATGGGAATAAAGAGCTTTGGTTTAGTATGTTTATAGTGAAAATTTTATTTGAGGAATAATGATTTTATATTTTTAAGACATAAGTTGAAAAGTATTGATAACATTTATGTTTAATATGACCATTGATGTTAATATAGCTAATTGGGATAAAAGGGTTCTTACATTTGGGAACATATTTTCTATTGTATATATAACCATGGGATTAAAAAAAGATTTAGTGACTAGGTGATTAATGTTATTTTTGAAGAATTACACTATATTGGGAACATTATATTATTAAGGTAAATATAAATATTTTTGGATAATATGGAATTTTATTTCAATAATAAAGGTTGAGTTATATTTTGGAAGCATATTGGATTTTATTTTGGAATTATCATGATTCATGTTATTTATGGGAAATATTAGCATATTTTAAAGACTATATGATAAGGAATATATTTTTTTTGTAGATGAAATTATGAGTGATTAATGTTGTTAGAGATAAATATAAAATTAATCTCAGAAGAATATGCAATAAAATTTTTCTATTTTTTGGGTTTTCAACCTAGTGAGGAATATTTTTGAAGATTCTTAAGGTTAGTCACTTAAGTAAGGATATAAGTTGAACTTTGGGTGTTATTTTTGTGGATTTTGATTTTAATGTAGTAATTACTCATATGAAGGCTTATTTTTATTGGATATTATTTTATATTGTACTAACCATTTAAGTTTTTGATAGAACGAATAACTTTTCATCATTTTTTGGATCTTATAATCAGTTAAAAGTTGAATTTAGTGCTTAGGGAATGAAAAATACATATTGAATATTCATTTTTTGGAGCAATAGATGACAAATAAGTAGAAATTGATCAAGAAAATGAAAAATGAAATTAAACTTATATAGTGAAAATAAATCAAGTATGTATATTTTCTTAAAATTTATATCTTGATGGTAAAATAATTTCTCAAATATATCAAGTCTTATTCATGAAGTAATTCTCAACTGTCAAGGTATGAATTTAGAAACTCTTGTATAAATATATGTTATATAGGTGTACATTCATTTATTAAATAAAAATATTCATAACCTTAAACTAATAATTAAAGTTCTAGAAAAAATATATATTTTATTTTATTACTATGATAAATTATATTTAAAAAGAAAAATTCAAATTCAGAGGACATATTTTTTTTAAGAGTGAGATAATTTAACACCCCTATGTTTCAATATGAATTTTTCCTTTAAATTAATATTATGTTTGATAGATTGAGACAGATGAAAAATCAAACTAAAATAATCTGTAATACTTTTATTAAGATAAAATATTGAAATAAAATATAAACACTAATACATTATGAGGTTATAATATGAAACAACATGAAGAAAATTATAAGTAGAGTAAATAAATGTATATATAAAAATACCACAAACATAATATTTTTTTTCTCATTATTAACCATGAAGAATGTGAAACAAACTATATCTATATAAATAAGGAAAATAATTAAGTATATAATAGAAATGATGAGATATAGGTAAATGAATAAATTTTAGTGAATCATGTAAGGATATATATAGTATTTTAATATGACTATAATATATATGGTTATTGGACACATAACCATTATATATATATATATATATCCATTCGATATATAATCATTAGGTATATTTCAGTTCAAATAATATATAATTTTATGATAAAAATTTAAAAATAATATAATTCAAATCACCTACATAATTATTAATTTATATGAAATATATGAAGATAACTTACAGTTCTAAAATGTCATTTTTTCTATAAAATCGGTATTGCTATATATTTTAGGGAATTTTTTTAAAATAAATTAGAAACATAATTTGATTAAAAGGATTTAATTTATCTTTTCTTCATATCAAAATTATCCTAGGGTGAATTTTTTATAATTTTTAAAAAGGCTAATTTTTTATTGAACAGTGAGAAATGTCATTTTTTGCAAAACTGTCATTTATTTTATTTAAATCAAGTAACTTAAAAGTAATACTAAGTTTTATATTTGGTATTAAAGTAACATAATACTCAATTAATTATATATAACCTATTAAATCACACATGAGTCAATATTATATTTTATTTTTGTGTAGACTCATTTTTAGATATAATAACACATTTCTTTTCTAAAAGACTACTTTTTTTTGTATTTTGTATTTTTTTATTAAAATTAATTTCTAACACTTATAAATTGAATATTAAAAAATGGATTTCATGTTTGGAATCATGATTTTAAAATTTGGTAAATCTAGAAAATTTATTTTTGGTCATAAAGTGTAGTAACCTTCGTAAAAAGGTTTCCACCATATTAAGAGGTTTCTTAACTCAATTTATTTTCATTGGATTATATTACTTATTAATTATATATAGTAAAAAATATCATGTGTGTAATGAAATTTTATTTTTTTATATTGTATTTCCACTTTTTTATTTGGATTTTCATTTTCTACACATAATCAATTTATTGATTATTTATCACTTTAATGTTCTCATCTTTGTAAATGTTTACTATTTCACTTTTGTTTCTATGAGATATATTCCATATTCAAGTTTTTTTTTCATTTTTTGTGGTTTTTACACAACACCTTTAATATTTCATATCATTAATATATTTATATTCATGGTTTTTAAAGTTTCATTTGAAGTTATTTCTTTCAAGGGGGTTATGATTCAAAAAATTTCAAGGGGTAAGGGTTTATTCTTCAATTTCATTTCTATTTGAGATTGTTAATATTTAAATTTCTATCAAAGTAAATTATAATAATTTTGCCTCTTAAACACCATATATTTTCTTATTGTCTATATATCTATTCAGTTTATATATTTTAATTTCGTTTTCCTCTTTTTTGCACTTAATATGATTGAGAAATGTTTTTTAAGAAAAACTGACCGTATTTCCTCTTTAGTCAACAAAATTTTTCTTCAAGGTACATATTTTCTAAAAATGTTTCAAGAACGTTTTTATTTAAATTTCAATAAGTTATTAAGGACATTTTCAACTGTATTTTAACTTTATTTATAAAATTTTTGAAAAATGAATCTTTTTAATTTTTGTCATATGATACATATTGATTTTTTATAAAGTACAAAAGAATATTTTTTCACGTATATGGATTTGTCTCCACTTTCCACCATCATGAGCATTATTTTATTTGAATATTTTTTTAAAATTTTCCTTGGTTTCTTTGAAATAAAATGTTTTCCTAATATTCTAGAAATTTTATGATTTTGAATAAGTGGGTTCAAAATGAAAATGGTATTTTCCTCAAGAAATATTTTTATGATATTTTAAAAATATTTTCATATATCTCAAAATAATTTGATAAATATTATTAATTAATAGTTATATAATCTGATAGTACCACCCCCATATTTCTTTGGATGGATTATGATCATTTTCATTGGGGAAATTATTAATATCTCATATTCTTGTTTTTTCAATTTGGATTACTATTGATTATTAATGCATGCTGATTAAGTTTTATTTTGTATTGGTTTGATTAAAGAGTTTTAATTATTATGTTATGGGTGGGGACCAGAATTAAATATCTCGTTGATGATTTATTAGATATCAGGATACAAAACAGTTTGGTTATTTGGCATATGCCTTACCTATTTATATATGATGTCTTAAGACGAGACCTCAAAGGTTAGTTTAATATTTTCATCATAATTAATTCTATCATTATGAAATTAGTTATTATTATACATGGGATTATTTATGTTGTTATACCATCCATTTACATATTACCATATTTATGATATTAGTTATATGGCATATTTTACTATTTTTTATCTCTGTCATATTATTTATTCCTTATTTATTCTATAATATCTTCCACTACATGCATTCCCTTACTGAGCATATGAGATTAGCCTTTTATTTTTTATCCTTTCTATAGGATTCTAGGAAGTGTAATATGATTGATATTTAAGGATATTCTATAAGGGATAATAATGTTCTCAAAGAAAATACCATGTTGTATTTTATGTTTTAAAATATAATGTGAGATTAAATCATGTATCTATTTTTCCAAGACTACTAAACTATTTGAACACTTAGGATGTGATCGATTATATCTAGTTCCAATTTAATAAAAAATTACACTATGTTTATAGAGTCAGGGTGTTTCAAATTCCTTCTTTATTAGGAGAATTATTAATAGGGAGAATTATGGCCCTACATGTTTTGTGGAGCCTATGGGAATGTGGAGGGAAGATGTTGCAACCTACATTTTTCATTTTAAATATTTCTCTAAACTAATAAATTTATTTGGTGTGTTAAATTTTTATTAGTTATACCAATATTTTTTTAGGCACACACTATATGAGGGTCTACTCTCATGGTTTCTGTGGAATAACCCTTTTGTCCTTCCATGGTGGTGGGTGGTTCAATGACTACATATAGTTGTCCTATATATGAAGAAATTATTAAATGGTATTTACCATTAATTAGAATCACAAAATTTCTTCCCATGTTTTTATTTTTTTCATTATTTTGATGAATATGAATTAAAAATATATCATTTACATAATTACAAGGATTAAAAGGGGTGATCTATAATCAATTTAGAGCTATCACCTATGTTATTGTCTCTGTATGTAGTTTCTTCAACTCCATCATGTAATACCTAGTGTCAATGTACAAAGTTTAACATGAGTGAAAAGTGATCTATCACTAAATAAAACTTCCACCTAGCTATTTAATGAGTACTTCAGACATTGGATATATAATGATGGGATGACCAAATGCACGTGATACCAAGGTCTGCCTAGAATGAAATTAAGGATTTTATTAATATAGATAACCATGAATTAAATTTCATAAATAAGATCCATAAATTGGGTTTCTATAATGAAATTTCCCAAAGGATTTTGTTCACACGTTTTATAAACCCTGATTGTGAAATCCAATGGCATTCAATTAGCTTATCTAAATCCAATAAAATCAAGGTTCTAGGATAGAATAAGATTAATCCAAAAACTATTGTCCCCAAAAACTCAATGGAATTACACATCATTGAGATACCCAAATATATATAGGGGCATAATTTCCCCTTGTATCACTACTATATAGTATTTCTCTATGAGTGGAATCATTTTTTTTCATTCAAAAAATCCATTCTTAGCATGGTATGTATTTACTATAACCACCTTGGTGTCAAATTACAAAAAGTTTATTAGAGCCTCGACAAGGAATTTTCTATGTTATTTAGACAAGAAAAGAGTATCTAGAGTTAATAGTCACACTAGAACTATAATGAATTCCTTCAGTACATCAAATATAGTGAGAAATATTTTTCATAAGTTAAACTTAATTTATTTTTGAGTATTTAAGTTTAGGTCACTTAAAGAGGATAAAATAATTAATTTACTATTTTGTTTGACCTAAAAATTTTATATTGAACACAAAAAAGTAGTATTTTTAATTGAGGTAAATTTTGGTGAAATTATGAGGTAGTTGAATTATAAGGGATATTTAATATTTATTAATTAAATAAATATTTATCCCATGATAATAGACATAAATATCTCTCAAATAAGAACTCATATAAAAATTATAACACCATATTTGTGTTTTAATGGTTTTTTTTTCTAGGTGATGTATAAATTATGCACTCGATTGTCAATTTATATACCAATAATTTTCTCATATTTATTTTAAACACTGACTAATCCCCCACTTACCTTTTAAGAAAATAAAATATTATTTTTATTTGGGATGTAGTGTTACCATGTACATATGGTGTTAACATGAAATATTAGGTAATGGTGGTAGTGGTGGGGGTGTTATAAGCGAGTTGATCAAGGATATATGGGTGGTTTAGGGTCGAATTCAATTAAAGTTATGGGCTGTTACACATGTTGTTATTGGGGTAGAAATTAAAGTATTGGTGAATTTTATGAGAAGATTATTATTTTTCAATTATAGTTATTTCTTATCTTAATACTCTATAATTCATCTCAAAAGGGGTACTCTTTCTACCCCTATTAGTGGGAGAAAAATATCAAGAAATGATTCTACATTTTCTTGAAAATAATGGATTGTTATTCACATGATTATTATGAGTTCACAATATGAAAAAAATAATTGAATATTGAAATCATGAAATTTATTCCATGAGGTAAGACACCTTTCTTACCACACACCATACTTACATTGGGTGATCCAATCCTTATAGTCTCATGAATTAATAAAAGAAATTTCTAAGGTGATACAATGATTAAAATTTCACAAAGTTTAAAATATGATAAATTTCCAAATATTTAATTTAAATTTAATCAAGGATTATTACCAAGAATAATTAAGGAGAAATATAAATTTGGTAATTATATTTAATTTATTTCCTTTAAAAATTATTTTTTGGTGATTAATTGAATTATTCTTCTTTAAAAATTATTCTTTTTTAAAAGATATTTTCCAAAATAAAACTTGATAAAGATTTTTAGTAATAATAATATGGTTATTTAAAATAAAATACATAATTAAAAAAAAATATATTTTTTAGGGATTTTTTTTATATCTAACTAAAATCAATTTTTTCCTCTATTGAAAGTCTACAAAAAAGTTCATGTATTTTTAACACATATAATATTAAAAAAAATTCAAATGAATTAATAATTTGAATCATTATCCTATTACATGATTAATGGATTTAGAACTTTAATTATTTTATTTTAATCAATATTTCAAAATTAATTGATTATATTATGGGATTAATATGGGAATGATTCCTCCATGTTTAATTAAGTTTCAATTTGAAGAAATTTCTTAGAATATTTATCTAACAATGTTTGTTCACATTCATGAAACTTTATTCTATATTAATAAATTAAATTATTCTTAGAGGAATAATTATTTTAATATTACAAGTAAGAATATAATTTTCCCCCTCCTTGTATTATTTATTCTTCGTTAAATACGTTCAGAAACCTATTTTGGGTGTTCAATTATTCCATTGATCACTATTATCATTTTTTTTGTTTCTATCCTCACTCAATGACTCTCTCTCAATTTTGGGGCCCTAAAATGGTTAATAGAAGGAATTAAAGGTTCAAAAATGTAGTGGGTACTTTAGATTTTACTGGAAGTGTAGGAATGATTGGAGGTAGAGGTGATGTGGGTGTTCACAGTGAGGAATCAATGATTATGGAATTCTATATATTTTCCCACTACACGATGTCTAGTTTATAGTCACATTATCTGTATGTCTCCATTTACGATGTTTTCATTTTAATTTATGTCACATGAATTGTATATCTGATATACATGTCATGTATTTAAATAACCTTAGTGGATAAGGTTTCATAGAGAATTAAATATCACACTCCATATAACATTAGGTATCACGCCATATATCATGGGACAACTTCCCTCAATATGTATCTATGTAAATTTTAGTTCATTGAACTAGAACCACACATCATGTTCTTTGATACACATGACATGTAAAGTATATACATAAAAAGTTTCCATGTAGGATCCACTCATCATTCCTTTCATAGAGATGACATATATAGTTATTGGTTATTTGTCATATACCTAGATCAGATTCCTTCAAGACTAAGTAGTTCTATATATGGTGTATGTATAATTACATGTTTTTTACTTTCATACAAAAAATAATAATACATCAAAAAAATACACTAATAGATTTTCCTATGTGACTTACACATGGGGTATCCAGCAGTGACATGTTGTGTACTGAGATGTTACCAATATTCTTTATTTATTTCTATCTAGGTTCCAGTTTCGGATGTATGACTAGTCTATTTAGATAATTTTTCATATATTATGTGATGGTACATATATATTCATCATATTAGGTTTTTATTTAGAGTATTAAATTATTTTTAGTTTCACACCTGTGTAGAGATGATGAAAAGTGTACATGGATGATTATAGAGTATCCAATGGGTCTTTACCCTATTGGCAGCATACTGTCTCTAGGGTATGGTCCTCCATGTATTTTTTTTGGAGTATGTAACCCCTTGTAATTATGGGGAATGAGTCCTATACTCGTTGATTTTGTAACCCTCATGACCAATACACATTACACAGGTTAGGTCATGGGTCCATTATAAGGATCAATAACTCTCTAGAATAATGTTTTTAGAAGTGTGTGGGTCCCCAATTACTAACACTATTAATGTATTATATATATGTGATGGATGTTATGGATTTGAAAAATATTAGTTATTTTAGATCTTATGATGTATCTAAAATTTTGGATTTATTCATGTCACTGATGACACATCATGTCTTTATTCCTAAGTTCTAAAGATAGTTTATAGTTGGGTTTTGAATATGATATTTATGAGACTAATTACTCTAGAATCTTTATCTATTTTGAGATATGATCCTTTATGGATGTGATATTTAATTATTGGGATTATTAACTTTATGTGGTTGAATTAATCTTAGAATATATCTAGTTTTTCATTAAGATTGTTCTTCCCTTTTTCATTGGTCTTAGGTTTGAGTTATCTTGCTGGTTTATCTATAATTTGTGTTCAGGGGGTTTCATAATGGGTATATTTATACTCACCCATAAACAAGAATTATTCTCTATAAATATTATTTCTATGAAAACATCATGTAATTATGGGGTGACCTTAGTGAACATGGATCTAGTGGAGTTTGAGGAGTTTTTATGGTAAAGGATGGTGGTTTATGGGGGGGGTATTTGTAGACTGAGTTCATTCTAGGATACCTAATGGGGAGTTGTTTTTATCCCATTATTGGAGTCATTATTACCTAGTTTCTATTTTATTTTTCATTTATATTTTCTATTTTATATTTTTCTTCATGGTGTTATACTAAATAGTTGTTATTCCATATTTATTTTATTATGAAATTCATATGATTATATATTAATGGTTTTATTGGGAAGTGTCGTGTATTATAGGTGAATTTATACAAAAAGATATTATAGTTTGAGGCCTCAATGTATGATTATTACTTATTGGTTCTAGTCTCTATACCTTATCCTATTGGAGGTAGACATTGGGTGATACACTCAGCTTAAAATTGGTATAAGTGAGTTAATGGTGGTTTTGGTCATTTCATCATATTTTTTATTCAAAGACCTACGTATCGAACCGAGGTACTATTATTGAGATTGAGGTATTATAGGCTATGGAGATTATATGTAAGGAACATATAGAGTCTAGGGTATAGTGCCTTTGCAACATAAGAGATGGAAGATATGGGACCCATGGGGTTCCATGATTAATTATTTGATAGTGGTTCATCTAATTGGTCAACCAACTGAATTAAAGCTAGAATATCACTAGAGGGTCTCGATTCTAATAGTTTCCCATATTTATATTTTTTAAAATTTATACTTATAGTTTCAGTAACATATATAATGCGATTTGAAATAACTCCCAGACACCTAATTTGTCCTTGAGTGTGTCTTTATCTACCTCAATAGCCTCTCCCGTGACAGTTGTTATAGAATTACATGTCATACCACTTATCATCACCAATTTATAGTTTAATCCTTAAAATATTAGTAATGGGGTATAATGGGTTCTCCTTATTAGAGGGTGGTTCTGTTTGGTGGTGAAATACCCATCCTCCCAATACCAGGGGTATAAATTCCATAAAAGTAAAATTGTTTGGGGGACCGTTAGGATTTTACTCTTACTTATTAATGAAAAGACATCAATTATATCTATATTTAGAAGATTTAAATAGTGAATAATTTTCTACTAGGTGTTTGGAGGGAATTGGGTTCATGAATAAATGATTGATTCATTCCCTAATGATGTATTTCATATGATTAACTACCTATCAAGTGATCGAGTTATCAAACTATGGTACATTTTTTAGTTATTACTTTCATTATTTTTCTTCTAAGTGAATCAAATAAACAATGTGGATTAAAATTTTATTCACCACTAATTTTCTATCATCCTCTATTTTTTTGGAGTAAAATTTTAATGATGAATTAATATTGATCAGTGTGGCCCAATATTTGGAGGATATTTCAATATTTGGGGTGATTATCAAGACCTATCTCATTAGATTTAATAATATCAGGAATTGTGGTCATATTGTTCTCTAGAATTGACAAAATGTACCCAAGAACTTGTTCAGGATAGAAAGAATATAATTTCTTCTTTTTGGATTCAAATACATAACACCCCTTCTCCCCATAAACATCATGTGTATTGAGGTTATAACAAGCATATTATTATTTTTGAGGTTGAATTATAAGTATCATTTTCACTTAAAACTTAATTGTATTTGGGATATATATGGTTTCATAGTTTTTTTAAGATTTATTGTATCTATTTCCACCTTCTCATTGATATTTTTTATAATGAAATTGTTGGTCATGATTTCATCTTGGCTAAGTGAATTGAGTCATCTAGAAGTTTTTATGGTTTATATAACTACCTAAATCCACCAGGGTATTTCTTTTGGATTTACATAGTTGTTAAATCATACTATAGGTTCACTAAAGAGGTTTTTAATAGTTATTTTTAGGGAATTTAGGAAAATTGGAATTATTATAGTTTCATTAATCTTTCATTTTATTCCAATTTGTAATTAAGTGGTCATATATACTTATCTTCATCAATATTAAACTAAAATAGTATAATAATTTCTGGTTTATATAATCCAAAAATAAATATTAATATAGATTCCAAGTTACAATACAAGATAAATTCAAATCATTCCAATGATTAGACAAATCATATAAGTCTTATTACTTTATATTGATCTAGGTTTCCCAATATCAGGAAACAAAGTGAGGTGAAATGTGTTGGGTGTTTCCATGAGTATCCTATACCATTTAATGATGAGAAATTGAGATTAATAAAATTTGAAAGTGGAGGCATTGAATGAACCATCTTATGATATGGATTCTTTTAAAATTGCATCAATGATCACTTTAACTCAATTTATCCCAAACATGTAGTAATTGCATCAGGTATATTGACCACTGATATAATTCCCTATGTTGAGGTATACCCTAGTTGGATCACCAAAATTATAATTGAATGATAATTTGGGGGAAGAAAATACTAATGTTTCACAAGGTGTAAGGGTAATTAAATAGGTTAGTGATGTCAAAGATAAACAAGTTAAGAAGGATTTATTCTTATCAGATGAGTGGATCACTCCTATTGAGGTATATTTATTATATAAAATGATTTTCATCCCAAAATTCACCATCGTTGACCATGTTTCATCAGTATATTTAAATATTAACTCTTTAAAGTATTTAAATTACCTACCTAGATTAGGTGAGTTCCTCCTCAATTGATAGTTTTTTAATACCCTTTTTTTGTGGGTTGTACGATGACTTGGAAATTACCTTCCCCTTATATTTTATAATTGTATAATAAGTAATTGGGAAAGTAAATTCAAGAGGGGACCCCAAATTTTGGGTATGTCATTGATATCAGTTATGCACACCTTCTCAAATTACATTGAAATTAGAGATCTTTTAAAATAGAGGTTTATTTCCACCTTGTCCATTATTAGTATCATGATTAGATTTCTCATCAATTTCAGTGGTTCTAATTTCTAAGAATTCATACCTTATAGGTACTATTTCAAAAATAATTTAAATAAAGTACGGTACCTCATCATATATGGAATGCATATTGAATTCATTAACTATAATGACTATAGAATCCAATCTTATAGAGGATCTTATGGCTTCAAAACCCTAATAATGTTTGTCCATGTATTATCTAGATAATTTATTTGATAAATTAAAATATCCAAAATAACATGTAATATTGATATAATATCCTCTTATTTCCCCCAAACATAGATCAATAAGATATATTTTATAATTAATTGCCTTTGAGGGTGCCTCGACCTTATAAAATCCAATTTACTGGGACGAGATTCCACCACCTATGAATCCACCTTTGGATACATTGGTGGTGTGGGTGATTGTGGGTTGTGAAAAAATTCCCAAATCCCAAGGGGATAGGGTAGTCCAAATATATTTCAGTTGTAACTATATTCATAGGTCTTCTTATTTCTCAAGCTCATATTCTAACAAGCGATGGATAAAATGTGGTTTCTAGGTTTCCATTATTATAGTAAACATCGACTGTGGGTGAATTGTTATGGGAGGTAGCTTGGTCTTAAAAATTCTTTCCATTCTCATATTTTACCCCTTTATAACATGGATAACTTCAGTAGTGAGCTTGTTGACTTCTCAAAACCATTAATCATGTCACTATTATGCCTTATTAGTGGAATATAATGGTGGAGTTGACCAACTAAAAACTTACCTAGAGTTTAAGGTACCAAAAAATGTAACAAAATTACAAACCACCTCTTATAAAATTTATAAGGATTTATTAATACAGGTCTCTCAAGGTCCTATTATTATCATATTATAGCACAAAAATACAAGAAGATATATATCCACCCAACCTAGATATATGTTTATATTGTGGCCTCCTAAATCACTTGGAAAATTATGTTGATATTATTTATAAAAACATGTTAGTGGATCTTGTGTTTTATACTAGACTATAGGCTCCCTAATATTTAAAGGATAATAAAACCAACCTACCTGCATCATTCTTAAATTATCTTGATATTATATTCATATCCAGTATGTGGTATATATTATCTAATAAAATGATTGATCACTACCTATAGGTGTGATGAAGGCATGGTATGCATTCTATATAAATATATTAAATCTTAACATATTGGTTCATGGTTAGATTCTAGTACATAAATGATATATTATTCCATTCTAAATCTTCTCACATATCATTTGGATAAACTTCATTTTTAATTTATGGATCATCCACCTATCATACTTGAAAAGTTTACTTTCCACCAACATTATTGATAATGGATAAACACATATGGGTTTCCACTATCTTACCTAGGGTTATACATTTAAATATTGGTATAGATGATGAGTGTTACCTTAGAATGGTTGAAAATGGTTCTAGATAATCTCTATAATGTTATGGGATATCTAAAGTAGGAATCTATTGTGTTTGAAGGAAATTATTGTAAGAGGTTTATTTTATAAGATCCAGAATATCTATCAAATAATTAGTAGTTTAAGACACCAAATAGAAATTCTCAAGTACATAAGATCATGGTGTTTATATTCAAATAATAAAACTATTTAAAATGTATTTATAGAGGAACTTTAGAACATGGTGTTCCACCTATCCCTTTATGAGAAATCCTATGAAATAGAAAACTGAACAAAAAGATTCTAGTTTGTCTTAAAATAGGGATACTTTCTATGAACATGTTTTGTTTTTCCATAGGGAGAAATTATATTGAAAACATTTTTATTAGCATGGGTTAGCCCCCCACTCCAACTATTTCCACTTTTGTGTGGCATATATCTATAGTAGTTGATTATCCTCGACTGGTAAGAGTTAGTTATTGGGGATACTCAAGTACACCTGATCAGATATTAGGGCCTCCTATCGAACTTAAAAAAAATTACTCCCATGTTATTTTTTAAACAAGGAAATTGGATTTATGGGTCCATATTGAATTGGTAGTGTAATTGGTCACCCTTTGAGGGATGACATTAGTTTTACCCTAAAAGAACATCATCCTTGATACTCTAGTCTAAATTATCGAGTCTATGGTTCCTTCATTACATTATAAGGTAATTGAAGTTATGTGTTAATGGTTATAGTTGTGGTGAGAAGGATCCCTTGAAGGAAAATACATGGTTTAAATTTGAACGTAAGTGACATCGTCATTAACCTCCAAAAAATATGAAGTGTGTGGGTTTTCATACTTATAGTAAATACTCCTAAAGTGATAGGAGGTGATGATAGGGGGCCTACCCTTATTGATCCTTGGGTTCTTGATCAGGTTTCATAGCCTCATATTTTATGTATTTTTTAATACCATTATGAGATTTTCTATCATATCATCCTGCATATACTTCTATAATAAATAATTATCCATCAATTGATGAACATGGTTGGTGGGAGAGAGTGTGTGAAAATTATCAGGAGTTGAATGAGTGTAAATTATAATAGAAGCTTAGGTTAAAGTGATCATGGTATGGTGGTGATAAATTGTAGAGACATCAATAAATTTTAGTTTCCCCCCCACCTGTTGAGTAATCTATTAAATTTAATCTTTGATCTAATATATTAGTATTTTTTCGATAATTTTAAAAATTATAATTTTTCATACACTTGAATATTTGTCTTATTTGAGTTTTTACATATCCTAGTCAACTTGATAAGTGAGATAAAGTCTTGAACTGACCATGAGTGAAAATTTGGCTATATTTGGAGATAAATGTGAGTGAAAATTTGGATAAGCCTCAAACTGACCAAGAGTAAAATTTTTTCTTAGTCTGTAACTGAACACAAGAAAAAAATGTTTTAACCACATAGAAAAAAATGTACTGACTAGATGAAAAAAATATTGACTACATGAAAAAAACATACTTATTTCATTCATAAAAATTAACTGACCGTAAGAAAAAATGTACTAACTGCATGAACATAATTATAGTAACTACATGAACAAAATATACTAACCAAATGAAAAAAATTTATTGACCACATGGTCAAAAATATACTGACCACATAAAAAAATTATTGACCATGTGAAAAAAATATACTGACCACATGAAAAAATGTATTAACCACATGAAAAAAATGAACCGACCAGATAAAGAAAAATGATGTGATCGTAAGTTGAAATTTAGAAAATTATTAAGCCTACCTTATGACCTATCTACAGTCACTTAATTCCTTTATAATATTTTAGCTGAAAAAATACATAGTTTTATTTATTCTTTTATATTTTGAATTACTGTGTGTTTTTTTCACATGTTTATCTTGATTTAAGTATTCCTCAAATACTTATTAATTATTTTAATTCAATATAGTTTTATTAGGAATAATTTTATACATAATTAAATTCTCATCATGTGGGTTAAAGTTTCACACTATTTTATTTTGAAAATATGAGTTCCAAAATTAAATGTGGTTGGAATGTGAATAATTTATCTCACATACATTATGGGAGTTTTCTAAGGGACTTTAATATTGATTATAATTATTTTTTTGTTTTGTATTAATTATATTAACATGTTATCATAAAGAATAATGTTTTTTTATTTTACGAATTATCAAATTAACCTACATGGGTATATTTTTCATGCATGTTTAATAAAGAAATACCATGCGTCAATAGAAAACATGAACTACAACATATTTCAAATTTAAAAGCTATTATGAAAAGGTAACTTTAAATACATAAAACCAGTGAAATTATAGAAAATGAGTTTGAAGATATAATCTAATATTAAAAGTGTGACATATATTGGTGATAAACTACTACTCCCATCTAAACTATATCTGGTTGATCCTTTTCTATTGAAGAGTTAATTATTTACTTGACTCTCTAAATTTGAATCTTTTATCTGTTTTGGTTGATTTACTTCTTTAATTTCCTTTTTGCATTCATAATTTTAAATGTTTATACTACCAATTAAAAGGAAGTATTGTGGATTGTGAATCCCATAATTTTTTTGGCATTTTGTTGTGCCTTTAGGTGGGAAAAGGTGAACTATTTGGGTTGTGCCTCTAGATAGAAAAAAGGTAGGTTTTTTAGAGCCTCTATGGATAAAATAATTTTTAATTGGTTTGTGACTCTAAGTGGAAAAATTCATTATAAGACTCCATTATAGTGGCTATAGTGGGTTTCATCTCTCTCAGATCATGAGAGGAGGGAAGAGCGGACTAGGATCATTTAGATTTGAACGACTATAAATATCTCATGCATTCATTCTATTTTATTTCCACCACACTAATTTTAATACTATGATATAATATTTTAAAATTTAATTTTAGAAGAACAATGCACACCCTCTTATATATTTTCCCATATTAACTCTAGACCAAAAAATGGTATCAAATGAGGACCCCTAGCTCTCTGTATATATATTATTTAGGCTAACCATTTCTTAACTTAACTAGAAAGGGGAAAATATTTGTTTAAGATGCGAGGAACAAGATCAAATGATGGATGGATAACTCAGAAAACCCCTCATTTTTATGGTATTGGATATAGATACTATAAATAACATATGGAATATTTATTGAATAAACTTAGCATTGATCACTATGAAATCATAGAAAATCCATACAAGCTACCCAAAAGTGAAACTGAATTGTTATTTTTCAATGATGTGGTAAATTATGAGTTGAACTACAAGGTGAGGGATATTTTATATTTTTAAATAAATATAAATGTGTATATTCATGTATCTATATTGTAAAACTACTTATGAAATATAGAATAATGTTAATTTTCACATATTTTCTCAGATAAACTTATTACAACTATGTTAGGAATTTTTAGAGCTAAATATCAAGAATTTTAAAATGGTGAAGAAGAAATTGTTAATAAAATGTTCCATATATTTACTAGTATTGTAAATGGTATGAGTTATTTAGAATTAAATCTTGAAAATATCATTCTTATTGAAAGAGTACTTTGATCACTTCCTAAAAAGTGGCATACAAAAAAGGTTTCTATAGATGAAAATAAGAACTTCACGGAATACACTATTTATTATCTTATTGGATCATTATTAAAATATGAATTATAGCTCAAAAATATTGATTATGAAGATAATTCAAAGAATAATGTAAATAATTTTAAATCAAATTTATCTACTTACTCTTATGATTCTAAGTTATAGTGTATTTTTTGGAATGATACAACCTTTGTTACAAAAGGTGGATATATACAGAAGAATGTCTACTAAAAGAGATATCATAAAAACTATACTAAGGATGGTCACAAGGAGAATAATAAATGTAATTTTATTTCTAACTATTCTCATGATTTAATTTCTTATGAGTGCAGGAAGAGGGGAATATCAACCCCGATTACCCCAAACTAAAGAAGGACAAAAATAAAAAGAAGAAAGAAAATAAAGAAATGATAGATAAATTGAGTTCAACTGAAGATTCATGTACTAATAAATAATCTAGTTCAGAAAAGGATATGGAAAATTTATTCATAATGGATTCATCAAAACAAGTAAGTGACTCTACTTATTATTATTCCTAAAATTTGAATCAGAAAAACCTTCTATTGAGGAATTTCATAAATAAGTTTAAAATATTTAATATAAATTTTAAAAGTTCATTGATTTATACATTAAACTTAAGATATGGAATACATATGATGTTAAGGAGAATTAAAATACGAATAAATCAGTCTAATAAAGCTTAAAATCTGAAGAAAAAAATAGATCTAAAATCTATACATATAGATCATGAAATTTCTCAAGAAAAATTAAATTATGCTCTTGACGTACATGATAAATTAATGAGATAGGTTGATTTCATGTCTAAATTTCATGAGGTAGAAATAAGTAATTTTTATTCTATTCTTAAAGAGAATAAAAAATTCAAAAATTAAATTGAATGTTTAAGGTCAAATCAATCCATTTATGTTAAAAGAAGAGAGAAATTTGATAAAATGACGAGTTTTATTAAAATGAACAAAATGAGATATAGTCTTGGTTGTTATAATAATTTAACTAAAATTTATAAATATTTATTTATTAAGATCACTAGTGGTAGTACATCTACTGCTACTCTTTTTAGATCCCATATGAATGGTAATTATTCAAATGAGTGTTACATCAAATTTACACAATCTATTAAACATATTAAATATTTCATTTATAAATTATTATCTTCTTGATTTATTGTAAATAATTGTTTTAAATATTTTTGGGTTCTCAATAATTTATAATCTAATCAAATCAACCCCATGTTTTTATGGGTACTAAATAATTATTAAATCTATTTTTATAAGAAAAGTGTATTGGTAGCATCAAAAGAGATGTTTGGCATATGGATAGTAGAAAATAAAGACACATTACTGGTGAAATATAAAAATTTATATCATTAAATAAATTTTATGGATTTAATATTACTTTTGGTGAAAATTCTAAAAGAAAGGTAAAAGGTTTTGGTTAGGTTAGAATTTCAAGTTTTTTTATTATTTCTAAAATTTTATATGTCAAAGTATTGAATCATAATTTAGTAATAATTTTACAACTATGCGATGGTTTAATGTTTATTAAAATTTTAAAATATAAATTCACTATATTTAAATATTAATCTATTTTATTTATGAAAATAGGAAAAAAATATTTATTCAATTAATTTTTTTGAATTAACTGATCAAATTTTTAAACGTTTGAATGTTGTATAATATAAATACATTTTGTGGCATATAATTTTAGGACATCCTAATTTTAGGTTACTCCACAAGTTTTCTAGGTACTAAATATTTTTACAGTTACTAGAAATTAAAGTGGAAAACACCTTCGTATGTGAATTTTTCTTGAAAGGTAAACTACACAGAAGTAATTTCAAGACAACTAAATAAGTTAAAATAATATTTCCTCTTGATCTTATTAATTTGGAATTATTTTTTCTTATCAAACATTCATTTTCTAGTGGTAAGAGATATTGTTTTGTAATTATTAATGATTTTACTAGATATTCATGGGTTTATGTTCTTATACATAAATTTGAAACTTTATTCAAGTTTAAAACATTTTCTAAATTGGTTCAAAATGAGAAATGGTACTTAATTAAATAAATAATAAGTGATCATGGTGGTAAATTTATAATCTTTATTTTATCTATTTTTTGGAATAAAATGTGTATTTTCATAATTTTACACAACCTAGAACACCATAAAAAATGGTGTAGTTGAAAAGAAAAATAAAACACTTTAATAAATGGTTAGGTCTATGAGAAATGAGTTTAATCTAACTAAATATTTCCAGAAAAAATATATTGATACTTCTTATTATGTTACTAATATAATTATTTTAATACCATTATTGAAAAAGACACCTTATGAGTATTAGAAGTGGAGAAAACCTAAAATGGGATTTTTAGATTCCTTGGGTGTAATGATTTTATTATTAATACTAAAAATGATGTAGATATATTTAATGAAAAATATGATGAAGGTATGTTATTAGGACATTAAAATAATAGTAAGTAAAATAGAGTATATGATAAAACAACCATGATTATTGAAGTATCAATTCATGTAAATTTTGATGAAAGGTATTTGAAAAAAAGATATATTGGTATTGATGAAATTGAGGATGAATTTATATATTTTAATTTTGAATCAGTATAAAAAAATATAAATATGCACATATTTAGGTGTAAAATATTTATTCTCAATCTGAAACTATTCTTGAAAAATATTAGCATACTCATAGAGATCATCCTATAGATAATGTAATTGGTAATATTGTGTAAAATGTTAAAACAAAAAGATATGCTATGAATATTTATACTCATCATGCCTTTATTTATGATTTTTTACCTAATAATATTGATGAATCTATATATTATTCTAATTGGGTATTATATTTTCAAGATAAATTAAATCAATTTATTAGTAATAGTTTGTGGACTTTAGTTATTCCTCTAAATGATTCTCATATATTTAGAAAAAACTGGATATTTAGAAACAAATTTGATGAGTTTGAAAATATAGTTAAAAGTAAATATATATTAATTAATCAAGTATATTATAAAGAATAAGGTATTGATTTATAGGAATTCATTACACATTTTTTAAGATTAGAAGTAATTAGAATGTTGTTATCTTGTTCTCCCTTTCCAAGATTTAAATCATTTCTAATGGATTTCAAAATTGATTTTCTAAATGGTTATATTTTGGAATAAGTATATTTTATAAATCCCCACTAATTTTGAAAATGAATAGAATCTTGGTAATGTTTTTAAACTATCTTAGTATTTAGATGGTTTGAAACAAACTCCTTGAGATTAGTATGAAATACTAACTAGTTTTCTTGTGAAAAAAAATTGATAATGGAAAAGTTGATCCTACATTGTTTATTATGTAAAGTTGTGATTATATCATGATTGGGAAAAGTTATATTGGTGATATTATTTGTGGATCTTCATGTGAAAATGTTTTTAATGAATTTTCATAATTTTTGACTTCTAAATTTGATATTAGTATAATGAGTGAATTAAAATTCTTCCCGATTTTCAAATATTTCAAAGAAATGTTGGTATTTTTCTAAATCAATCCAAGTATGATAAATTGATTGTTAAAATATTTGGTCTATACTCTTATAAATGTGAAAAAATACACATGAGTACTACTTTAAAATTAGATTTAGATTAGTGTGGAAAATATATTTATTTTAAAACCTATAGAGGTATGATTTGAAGTTTGTTATACTTAACTACTTCTAGGGCCTCATTTTATGTTTTCAATTTACAAGTGTGCAAGAAATCAAAATGACCTTAAGGAAAGACATATAAAATATCATAAAATAATTATTAGATATGTTAATGGTTTTTTGATTCTTGGTTTATTTTATCCTACTAAAACTAATTTTTATATGAAATGCTATTATAATTTTGATTTTGGTAGATTAAAGATAGATAGAGAAAGAAATTTAGGAATGTTTCATTTTCATGGAAAATCATTGGTCTTCAATGAATCAAAAGATTACATATCTTTCATCTATTGAATCTAAATATAGATTTGATGCATCTTTTTATGAAGAATCATTATGGAATAAAAAAACACTTTTTGATTTTGTTTTTGATTTCGATAAGATACTTATTTTCTAGGATAATAATTATACTATTTATATTTCTCAAATTCCCTTATAAATTTTTTGTATTAAGAAAATTTATATTAAATATAGTTTTCTTAGGGATCATGTTCAAAAAGGAAATATAAATTTAGAATTTATTTATTCAAAAAGATGTTAGTTGACATATTTACTATACAATTAGATTTAGTTATTTTTGATAAAAAAAATTCAAACTTGGAATGACTGATATTTAATCATACAATATATATTTGGGCTGACATAATGGTTAAAAATATAGGTTAATTTTAGTTAACTATTTAATGTAACTTTATAAGGGTTAGTTTCTTTCCCAGTAATCATTTAGGGGGAGCCTTCAATGTTCAATTTTTAATTATAAAGGTTAGTTTACTTTTTAGTGATAAATATTTCTCTTAGGGGAAGAATCTTTAAACCTTAAATCTTTTTGATCAATTTCCGAAAAGGTAATAATTTTTTGGAATTAAAATTTATTTTTCAATTATTAAAAAGGGGGAGAATGTTGAATTTGATCCTTGATCCGAGTTATTAGTATTTTTTAATAATTTAAATAATTATAATTTCTCATACACTGTAATATTTTTTCTGCTTTGAGTTTTTACATATTATGGATAACTTTATAAGTGACCTTAATAAGTGAAATTGAGAAATGGAATAACGATTGGAATTTACTATGAGTTAAAATTTGGATAAGTCTGGAACTAACTGTGAGTGAAGATTTCGATAAGTATAGAACTGACCATGAGTGAACATTTGGATAAGTATAGAACTAACCACGAGTTATAATTTGGATAATTCTATATCTAAACATGAGTGAAAATTTGGTTATGTATGGAATTGACAATGGGTGGAAATTTGTATAAGTCTGAAACTAACCATGAGTGAAAATTTGACTATGTTTGGAACTAACTAGGATTGAAAATTTGGCTAAGTCTAGAACTAACCATGATTGAAAATTTAGTTATCTCTTGAACTAACTTCACGAAGAAAAATTTATTGACCACATGAACAAAAAATGTACTAATGGAATGAAAAAAATGTACTGACTGGATGAATAAAATGTACTCACCGTGTGAACAAGAATGTACTGATCGCATGAGAAACAATATTCTGACTGCATGATAAAAAATGTACCAAGGACATGTAAATTTTTTTACTAACTACATAAAAAAAATGTACTGACAGTATGAAAAAAAGTACTGACCATATGAACAAAAATGTACTGACTGTAAAAACAAATTTACCGACTACATAAAAAAAATGTACTCACCACATGAAAAAAATATACTGACTGCATGAATAAAAATAAACTAGCCTCATTAAGAATAATTAAGTGACCATAAGTCGTAATTTATAAAATTGTGGATCCTACCTTATAACTTATCTATGGTCACTTAATTCCTTTTTCAAATTTTAGGTCAAAACATGCTATGTTTTATTTATTATTTTATATTTTGAATTAATGTATGTTTTTTTCACATGTCAATCTTGATTTAATTATTTATTAAAAACTTATTAATTATTTGAATGTTCATGAATTCATTTGGAATATTATACTGGATTAAATACTCACAAAGTGGGTTGAAGTTTCATGCTAGTTTCCTTGGAATATACGAGTTCCAAAATTAAACATGGTTGGAATGTTAACAGTTTATGTCACATACTTTATGGGAGTTTTTCATGGGAATTTAAAATTGATAATAATTATTTATTTGTATTTTATTAATTTTACTATCATTTTATCATTGTACAAAATGTTTTTAATTTTACAGATTATCGAAGTATTCCATGTGGGTATATTTTTTAAGATCATTTAATGAATAAATCCCCTGCATCATCAGAAAATAAAAAATGTAATAGATTTAAAATTTGAAATCAATTGTTCAAAAGGGAACTCTAAATATATAGAGTGTATATAGCTAGTGCAATTATAGAAAACAAGCATGATGATATTCATGAACTATAAAAGTACAACATAATTTGGTTATCCACTACTACTCTCTATTGAACTATATCCATTTGATCCTTTAACGTTGTAGAGGTAATTTTTTTCTTAACTCTCATACTGTGAATATTTTATCTATTTCTATGGATTTACTTCCTTTTATTTATGTGTGCATAAATTTAAGGGGTTATAATACCCTTTAAAAGTAATTTTGGAAAGTTTTGACTATGATACAAAATTCATCCATTAGGTTGTGCCTCTAGGTGGGAAAAATGAAAACTATTTGGGTTGTTCCTTTGGGTAGAAAAAGTAGGTCTATTTGGGTTTTAACCTCCAAGTGGAAAAAGAATTTTTGATTGGGTTGAAAATACAAGTGAGAAAAATCATTGTAAGATACCATTATAGTGGTTATAGTGGCTTCCATCTCTCCCAGCTTGTGATGGGGGTGAAGAGTTGACAAGGATCATTTAGATCTAAACCAATAAAAAATATCTTAATTTATTTTTTTATTTCCTTTGTACTAATTTTAATACTTTGATATAATATTTTAAAAATTAATTTTAAAAGGAAAATTCATGCTCTCTTGTATATTTTCCAATCATAGCTCCAGACCAATAGAATTTAGAAACTTAGTGTATATCGAAGAACATTTGGATTGATCAGGTCATCCAAAACAATATATACATTAGTGTAACATCACAATTAATTATGTATGATTTATTAATCTCTTCCATGGGTAAAGTATCTCCTATTAGGTTCACCATTTTTCTTTTGAATTTCCCCTATCTCATTTCCTTTCTTTGTTTTAAATTCACTTTTATAATATAAATGTTTCCATGACCATATTGAGATATAAATGTTGAAAATGAGAGTATGGGAGGTTGTATGATCCTATAAAATATATTTTTATATATTATGGGACTCTTATATCAATTTAATTCATATTCATGAAATACTTCATATTAATAATACTAGTTTATTTTACATCATTTTTTTCCTTAGTGACATGGACACCCATTATGAAAAGGATTTATCAATCGATATATTTTAAAGGATACTATAATAAAGAATGTAATTTTATGCTTATTACATGAGGTAACTCATGATTCTGTCATAAATATATGAACATTTTTATTCTATATTTTAAAACTATATAGGAGGAAAATCTATAATTTAACTCCATCCATGATGGCGTAATGTTTTTTAGAGTATACCCTCATTCCATACATAGGTTTTGAATAACATGATCGTCATTAAAGAGTGTATGGGTTAAAATATAATTTTAATTAATACAATAGTACTTGAGGATTACATTAGAGTTTATTTCCATATAGTAAAGTGGGGATACATACTTAAAGGAAATATCTCTAAATAGGTTAGATAATTTATGCTAGTGACATACACGAATCCATGATTTGTTGAATTTTCACTAACAGGTTGGCTCATCCCTAACATATTTATAAATTTACTAGCTAATAACTATTGGGTTGTCTCAGCACTATTGAATTTAAAAATTTACTAGCTCCTTGATAGTAGATTTAATGGTTTATTATCTCATTGGTAATTTAAGGGTTTAATATTCTATCACCTTTAAAATTAGGGGTTTAGTAGTGAATCAAAAACAAATTTATGTTTTTATCATATTTTCACCTATATTTTTAGTCATCTACTATCTCATCACAAATAGTTTGTATCATCACCAATAATTTTAGAAGTTTACCAACTAATCACTAGAATTTTGGATCATCACCAATGAGATTTGTTTTTTACTGGATCATCACCAACATGTTGGCTCATCACTAGTGGATTTAGATGTAAACTGGGTGATCAAAAGAATATTGGCTCATCACCAGTAGATTTGGAGGTTTACTAGATCATCAACATAATATTAAATTGAATGAGGGTATTTTTTTTTAAAGAATACCAAATATTAAGATACACTAAATTTTTATTCAATATTGGATAGTTAAAGAGTTACACAAGGATTTAAGGTCTCCATCAAAGATAGATTTTTGAAAATAAGTAGAAGGTGGAATGATTTATGGATTGTTCCCATAAATTATATTCCTATATATATCCCTCTTAGTGGAATAAAAATCCATGTAATTTGATTTTATAGTTTAAGGATATGTGACAATCCATGAAATAACTTTTAATGTTATTTGAAAAGGATTAAAGTTACAAATTTTATGTTCATATGGTTTGGACTGATGGTATAACTTTTGAGTTCATAGATACATGGCCACAAATATTTGTTTATAGATATGTAGCTAGAAACACTAGTGTCCCTTTTAAGTTTATGTATCCAATACTACTGTATTTTTTGGTTTAATTTCATATGAATATGACCACAAAGTGAAATATTACTAGAAAATGTTTGGTTTGTGAATTATGAATGAGTGTATCTTTGTAGTTTATATTAAAAGATGATTCATGGGATGGTGTATAGTCTTACACCATGTTAAAGGAATTTAAAGCATGAGTCTTTAAAAAACTCAATGAAGGTGTATAGGGATTTATTTAAAATGGTAACCCATTTTTAATCACCACTTACCCATAGGAAAATAGTCAAGTTAAGGAAGATAGACCCATGGGAGGTGAGAAATAATTTGAATAATTTTAATCTAACTCCATGGAAGGTAGCCTATTCAAAATAATTTTCTCAATTATTGGGTGTTTGAACAAGATATGTAAGCATGTGAATCACACATAACATGGTTGGGTATTATGTAAGTATAGAACAATTAGTATTAGATCTCAAGTGTTAAGGTATAGTTTGTAACTAACCACGTGAGGGGAAAACATAACATGAGTTACAATTATGCAAAAGTAACCCATTTATTTAGATAGTGGGTGAACTAGGATAGGCTGGTGACCTATT
The DNA here is from genome assembly GCA_963277665.1 of Viscum album. Taxonomy (NCBI): domain Eukaryota; kingdom Viridiplantae; phylum Streptophyta; class Magnoliopsida; order Santalales; family Viscaceae; genus Viscum; species Viscum album. Next base: position 1,174,152,262 of record OY728128.1, on the reverse strand, counting down.
AAAGGGAAACTTAAGATGCAACATATTCCATAGGAGATCAAAAATGGAAAAGTAAATTTCTTATAGAGGGTTGTATCCCTTCAATAAATGGGAATGCATGAATGTGTGAATGTTTAAATCCCTTATGTGAATTTTAGGACTTATTCTCCAAAAACCTTTATTTTTAAAATTTAGGCATATATCACTTTTTATAGACAAAAAATTGTACGTAAGTCAAAGTTTTTCTCTAGTGTTTGATCTTATGTGTGCTATGGAAAAGTATTTCATGGTCATTACCATGATAGGGAACCCACACAAGTACATGTGGAGAGAAAGAACCTACATTATTAGATATTTAGGTTCCTCAAGTGAAAGTATTAAATTTAAACTTATACTCAAGGGACCATGAATGTGAGTTCCATATAGGAACTATCATAAGGAATTCTCAAAAGAAACCTAAGATACTATTTTCTCCCCACTATTAAAACTTTTAATCCTATAAAAATAATATAACTAATAATAAAAAGAAACAAACCATGAAAATTCAATAAATCTGGGATACCACCTCCTTCCCACCTTTTAAATACCTCTATCCTCAAAAATAAAATGAATATAAGATCTCTAGGCCAACTAAAAACTCAAATTTATACCCATAACACAAATTATCTCTAAGTAAGACCAATTTGTTTTTTTAAAAACAACAAGTAATATTATTATATATCTATTATAATCACATTGATTATTATATCTTCCCATATACCAGAGAGTAAAATAATGTACTAAAACATATTTTTATCTCCTAAAATATTAATAAGTTAATATAATATAAAAAATAAAAACTTGCACCTCACCTATAAGTGATCATCAATTTCACTCTAATCTAAATTCTGATATTATATGATAACAACCATTTATACTACCTACATATACCTGGCTCTCAAATATTCCACAATGATATGAAAATTTACTAATTAGAAATTACAATAATGGAATAAAAAATCATTCACTAAATGATTAAAAAATCATGATAAAATAGTATTGTAACATCTTACATCCATTTATGGAAAAAGGGATAACTTATAAGCCTCATAAAATATCATAAATTTACCAACCAGATAACATGTAAGAAATTTAACTACCAAAACCAAAAAACAAAATAGTCTTATTCAACTATATCACCACTAGAATCTATATTGAAACCTAGAATCACCTAAGTGTACTATCAATTGAAATCATTAACACTTTAAAAACACTTCTTTAATAACTCAAAAAACATAATTATTCATCTTAGGATAAGAACAAAATAATCCTTGTATTTCAAGGAGAAATATTAAGGAATGTTTGAATAGATCATTTGATTATATCAAACCCACCATAAATTTTTTTTGGTTGAATCCCCCATTACCAAGGAACAAGTATAAATTTCACTTGCATCATGTTAAAGTAATTTATATCCTCATAGAATATTACAACCAAATATATAGATAACAATTATTCCATCATTCATAAAATTTGTTTACAATAACTAAATCAAATAATATCGAATTTCATCTTTTATTTACTTCTCTAAAAAAATAATTTAAATAACATGTACATAATGATAAATTATTTCCATCCTATGCATGGATCTCATAATTGTCCTAACTCTCCAACTACAATGGTTTTTTATAGATCATCATCCATATCATCCAAAAATTTCTATAAGGAAACAAAAACCTTATATTAAATATAAAAAATAATACAGTTTTGGTTCTTATTTAATTCATTCATCCCTATAAATCAAGTTTTTCAAACCAATATTTCCAACTTACTAATTTAATGGGAAATACCAACCCTATCACTTCTTTAATTTTTCATTTACTTACTCCAAAAAAATCACTATCACCATCACATCATTTATTAAAAACAACTTTAATATAAAAAAATTAAAATGAAAAACCCATGTAATTATTATTTTCATCAATAGTCCAATGAAAATAATTCCTTGATCAATGTCACTATAACAATAGAAGATTTTATTAAGGAGGTGACATAACTAATCATAAAATTTATTCACCATCATATCAAACCCACCCCTCCTCTAACCGTTCTACCCAAATGTTAATTATTTTTTTAAGAACCATAAATTTTTAAGTGGTCAGATTTTATCATAACCAGGCAGCCACAATTTCTACCACTAACCCTAAGAAAACAATTATTGAATTAAGGGAATCTAAACAAAATAAAAAAACCATCACTAACAAAATTTGATCAAAAACCCATAATCATTGGTTTATTAAATTAGTAAAATTATTTATAATAATTTTACTTGAAGAAAGAGTTTTCAAATCTTTAGTACTAGACACATGAATTTAAATACAAATAGATTTTTATTTAAAAAAATATCATTTATGGAAAATTACTTTCATAAAAATAGATTTAAATTTAAAATCAAAACCTTAAAATCATCAAATGGTTATTTTTTCATAATTTTCTAAGAGAGTTAAATGTTTTGGTAAATAGTAAATATGGTAACAAATATAGTAATAATTATAACATAATTATTATTTTGAAATGATGAAATAATTAATATAAGTGAATCCATGACCAAAAATAACTTATTTTATTAATATAATTCATTATAATTAATTAAAATTATTTTCCAAACTTATAAATATATTTTTTAAAGTCTAAAAAGAAAAATTATGGTTTTAGAGACAATATTTTGTTGAAAAATTATATTCCCATGGAAAAAATAATATAAAATAATGGATTCATCTCCCAAGCTTATAAATGTCACAAAACATGCCTTGAATGTTAAAAAAACGTGAGCTAAAACCATCAGTAAGCTAATGATTATATTTTCAAGGCCTATGTTAAGAAATTAATAAAAAATTCTCCCTAATTCTCTATAACTATACACCTATCCATCCATTCATATTCACTCTAAAATTACTAAGTATGGTACTCATCTCATTTACTCTCTTAAAAGTCTCTACAAAAGAGTTTCTAAGGTTCCAAGTTTTTATTATCAAGCTTTAAGAAGTTACTTTGAAAGTTATGGGCACCAAATCTATTTTATATCTTTACATATGTAATAATTTTTGATTCATATTCGTTTCAATATAAAATGATATTATTCTTCATTATTATAAATTCCTTATCTTATTATCGGTGATAAATAACCATCCCATCTTATTATACCACCTTAAAAATATATTATAAGGCTCAAACATTCCCATAACCATAAACTCCATCTTCTAAATCTATATGTATGCCATGTGTTTATGGTATTATGAATTTATTATATCTAAGAGGTGGGTTTTGTCTGAGGAAGGATGATAACTATAAAGTTGGTGAATCCTTTATCTAGTACCAAGTGAATTAAACTTTATTTTGTCTTAAGTTCACATTTTCCATCAATGCATGAAAACCTAGAATTATTTACATATAAAAATGTTATATTGCTAATATATATCAAATATATATGATTCATAGTCCTACTTTTTAAGGGGATTCATCTATCATTTCATTATTCTCCTACCATTTTAATCTATTAAATTTAATGACTATTTCTATTTGATATCATTTTACCATGAAATTACCTTAGACTACTAATTCATTATAATTACATTGATAAGGTAACTTCCCATTCCATCATAATATCCTATAGTTACTAAGTTGATTATGAAGGGTTTTAAATGAATCTAATAACACTTATTAAAACCTATAAAAGTGATTAAACACTAGTTAGAGGATATCACAAGAAATTAATATGAAACTAAATATAAAAATAGAAATGAATAACTGTTATAAATGGAGAACATTTTGACAAAGAGAATCTTCAAAATATTCAAACAACATCACATGGGTTTGATAAAGATAAAAAAAGTGTAAAAAAAAATCTTCCCAACTTTATAGTACATGGGAAAAACTGAATCACCTATAATAAATGTAGTATTCTCCTTAATCCCACAACTTTCTAGAATCTTGGTATGAAAAGAAATAAAAAGAATAGAGTTATGGATATTTGAGAGTTTCATCCAAGAATAATTTATGCACACCTAGAACAATTCCATCATACAGAAGTGTTTATATGAGCCACAAGGATTCTCATTGGATAGTATCATTTACTCATGTGTTTATAACATATGAGTAAATTCCATGGCCATTTCATGTATTATATATATAAATTATATTCCTCCCAAATGTTTCATCAAATTAAATGCTACATTAAATGATATTCATGTGGATGATCAAACTGCCCAAATAATAACTATTATCATATGCAATATAAACGATATACCCATAATACATGAAAGTAATAATTTTTATACAAAATGATAAAACTTATATATATATATATATATCACACACACATTCATGGATTTAGGGAATATTTCCTCAAATCCCCAACTTTCACTAAATTCTCATTGACTTTGTGTCATTTCACATTATATTGTATCATATAAAAAAATTTTATGAAATAATTTTGAAAACTTTTTTTGATATTTTCCAAAAAAAACTTTTATAAAAATCATTTAATTAACCTTACATCACATCATATACAATCCCTAGTGAGTACTCATCCAAACACTTTTTGGATTAACTCTTATTCCCTTAGAGTAGCTCTCTAAATCAATACCAATCCCTAATCAATAAACCAATAGTGTGGCCCTACATGACTTTATAGTATTGAAAATAAATAAATATATCTGAATTCATATATACAAACAAAGAGAGGCCTTAAGAAAAGAGTCAATTCTACTCAAGCTATAATGTGACCAAGAGTGATCTCCATCAAATACATGTATCTCTATACCTATATCCACTTGTATGTATCATATAAAAATATGAATTCTCATATTTTATCATTGTTTATGACATCTAGTGACTAGGGGACAAGGAACATGTTAATCCCATATATCTAACTCATTTGTTATCAATTCTCGTAGTGTAGACCGATCTGATCGATAAATACATTGCATCTCATTCATCTTTATGGATAATCACATCACATATCCCTTATTCATATATATATATAATATCTTGGTGTGGTATCACACTCCTATAGTCTATTACAAGCAAGGTCCTAGATGTCATACTTGTCATATGGGAGGAAAAATCCCGTCTTGGTTAATCTCTAACTAACGACATGATCAGCAACATACCTAACCACCACCATATTAGTTAATTCAATATGTAGACTTGAAAAAGTAGGGTATCAAATTTTTAAGTTTATCATGCTAATTATCTCACTAACCTTAGTCTATGGGGACTAAAATGTAATCCATACACCCCTTGTATCCCAAATACATCTATATAAAATAATCCTAATCACACTAACCTTAAAATATCATCACAACATATAATTATACATGATGAAAATCATTTATGGATAAAATCAAATTCATACTTTTAGAGTTTAATTATAATTACATTTCATGAAATGTTTATATATACACACACACAAACACACATTTATATATCCAATGTGAATGAATTATAAAATGGAGGTTTCCTATAATATGACACATTTTAATATTCATAAAAATGTTGAGAATACTTAACAAACCCAAAAAAAACACCAATTTATCATATCATATATGATAAACTTCCATATTATCCTTATATTTTCTACACTTTCTAGTTTTTTCAACTCTTTATATAATATATAATTCATGTCACATCTCTATGTGACCATACAACAAAACCCTCCCACTAAACTCTCTAGTGAGAAACATCTATTAAGTAAGATAGTTTGAATAATAGTGAGACTTAAGAATCATATTACTAATTGTTTAATTTCTTGAACATATTCAAATTTTTAAACTTTACAATATCAAACATTATGATGTAAACTTCTATTATATACTTTAAAATCTTTTTAATTTTATCATCATCATCATCATTGGAACCATATTACATTAAAATTTTCCTTAAAATTATGAATATGCTTACATTATTTATATACCAGTCCTTCAAAAGACTTTTAAAATATGGTGAAAATTACCTTAACATGGTTACTAAATGCAACTCTTAAATTTTTATTTGCATGATCTGAAATCTTTTAGGATATCAAGTGTAAATAAATTTTTATTTTTATTCGTACAATCCTTCAAGAATATCAACTTTCTCTTTTTATGATAACTAAATGTAACACTTTTACATTTTTCTTTATCATCACATATCCTAAATTATTTTAGAATATTGAGTGATTTTTTTAATCTTATAAGAGTATAATTCTTTAAGAAATAGTGAACTTAACTTTCTAAATGGTAACAAAATGTAACACATTAACATTTTTCATTAACAACACATATCTTTAAAAATTTTGGACATAAAGTGGAAATAAATTTAACTTAATATTGGTTTAATTATTTATTTTTCAGTTTTGAACTTCCCAAAGTTCAAACAATCCCCCATGAGATTATTAGATACTATATTATTTTTGTAATATATTTCTAAGAAACAAAAACCCTTTTGTGTAAAGAAATAAAATTTATTTCTTTTTTTGTAGGAACATTTAACAAATAAACTATAATTTCCATGTTATATGTGGTTTTCTATGTGTTTGGAACATTTTTATTTGAAAATAAAACTTTATTAAAATATACCACTGATGAATGGTGGGAACAAGATCCCTATTATTTTAATAAATAGATGTATTAACACTTTTATCTTGTATAAACACTTTTATCCCTATATTCTTATTTTAAAATGTTATAGAACCCAACAAATCATAAACCATGTGTATATAATTAATCATATCATGTTGTTCATATCAACCCTTTTTTATTGAACATGTTATCTTATCACATAAGATAAATGAGTTGATGATACACATCTTTTACTTTGATTAATTTAATCTTGATAAAATCCTTTATATTAAAATCCTTGATATAGTTACTATTTAGTTCATAACATGAATATAAACTATGCTCTTAGTCAATTATTACTTTTATTTTGTTATCTTGTATATTTATGAAACATTTTAAAATATATATTTGATATCACATTCCTTTTAAAATCAAAAAATTAATTTAAAAAATATCCATACATAACATGTAAATTCCATGGTGTTTCAAAAACTCCTTCATATATATCACGTAAAATCCAATAATGTTGAAGTATTATTATTCCTTCTCAAAAACTCTAGGTTTTAGTAACCTTTATTGGATTCTTGAAGAAACATTTTTAAACTTTTCAACCAGATTTTCTTCTTTTGATTTGATATTTTACCTACTGAAAATATATATACATTACTTTAGAACCTAAAAATCATATTCCTAGTTCATTTTTATATTACCAAAACATTGAGAATATCTAGAAAATTTTCTTTGAATTTAATCATATAATCATAAATTTCCATAAATAAAAGAATTATAAATTTCATAACTTTAATAAGATTATTTTGTAATTTCCCCTTAAAGTGATTTGTATAACTAGAATAATAATTAACCATGTGTATTAAAAACACACATATCATTTCATTTAAAAATTATTTTTACATTCTCTTTTCAAGAGCTAAATGAGATAAAAATAAAAAACTTAATACAAGTTTATCCAATCATGAAGTATCCAATTTATCAATGTAGAAACTCATTTAATCCATAATTGAAAGAAAAATTATTTTAATCCTTTGACCTTCTGTATATTTAAAATAATTTTTAAAACATATGGTTGATATCATATATCTGTCAGAATAATAAAATTTATTTCTATAAACATTAGAGATAAAAGGAAACAATTAGTCTCACCAAGTCATTTAATATATTCAATAATATTGATTGTCATTTTATGTACCCAACTATATTGATTATATGAGACTATAATTACTTAAATCATTAATGTACCCAATCTCATATTGAGTACATGAGTGGTGAATAAGATTCCTTTGGTATTTTTTATCTAATTACTTTAAAACCATAAATGATTCACTCTAGGATTCTATAAGAATATACATTCACTTATTGAATTATTTTAGTATATGGTTACTAAGGAAGGAACTATTCTAATATAAATAATTTTTCATAAGAACTTTTTCGAAGTCACCAATATTGGGGTTTATTATATTAATCTTTTCTTTATAAATTATTGCTTAAATTTTTTATCTTGATGATGATTATATTATCTACTATATAATTTTTTAATGAGTATCATGTATTTTTATCCATTTAATAAGTACTTTTATTAAATGTTATCCCATTAAAATGATAGACCATTTTTAAAACACATCATATCCATAGAAAGGAAAATATCTATATTTCACCATGTATTACACCAATTATCATATAAATAATTCATGACTATATCTGGTAAAAACAATTATCAATCATATCATATATGAATCTTCAATAGTTTAGTAGTTTACTCTTTTCCAATCCATCATATGGATATACCCAACTTTATTCCTTCGACATCTTAACTATTAGGTCTCCCATTTCAAGTTTAACCTAAAGTAAACACCAATAATAAGACAACAAAAGAAGATAAGGGATACACATGTTAACTCGAAAATACTATTAGGATAATCCAAAGCTTCTTATAACTTTCTTTCCTTAAATAATATAATCCAACGATAGTCTTTCTAAGCTCAATAATACATGGTTGAATGATTGAGATCTTGACTAGTTCCAATTTGGAAAGGGTCTCACAGTAAGTATTTGAACGATATTTTAATCTCACCTATAAACTCATTTTATTCCCTTTTAAGTATAAATTATTCTATTAATTTAGTTTAGAATAATATTACATCCACAAAATAAATAAATTCCAACCATATTGATGTGTAACCCTTTACACATCCCAAAAGTTTTTGTTACTCTCCAAAGAATAGAAGTAAAGTATATTCATACATATATGAATACATCATATGCATAACATACATGAACACTTCATATAATGGTTTAGGATTATATGGGATTTAAAATCTACACATGAGTAAGCCCATAGTGAAAGATTACCAACCCCACTAACTTTCATAGACAAGGCATAAGCCTCTGGGTAAGTAGGTTGTTTTAACCCAAGTTTCTTTATTCAATGATACTTTACTCAAGATAGAATCCAATTAATTATAACTTTAAAACATAATATGTACAAACTATACTTAACCACTAAATTCAATCTAATAAATTCAATTACAAGCCAAGGTCAAGGAAGAAAAAAACTAAATTCCTTATCATAATTAATATGTAACGAAATTCTATATCCTCTAAGTACTTTAAAATTTTAAACTTAAGTATAAACAATATTAATATTTCTTAAAAAAATTACTAAACATGAATATAATAGAGAATAAACCCTAAAAAATTAACAATTCAAATATTTAAACATGAGATAGAATTCTATAAATAGTTTGTAAATAAAATTTAATTATAACCCCTTTTATAATTTCATCATTAACATTATAGACATTTTATAATTTTAAATATAAAAATTTTATATTAATTGTAATATAAACTCTTTCTTATTTATCATTACACAAAATATTTTGTTTTAAATATATTATATTATATGAATTATAATCTATTTATAATACAATTTATATTATGTAAACATTTCACATAATCTAAATATCATATACTTAATCATTATTTAAACCTCTATTATATCAATAATCATAATATTTTTTATGTGGATTAAATAATTTTCAAATAAGGCTCCCTTTTATTTTAAACAATTTAAAACAATTAATTATCAACAATTCATATTTTAAATATAAATTTTTTATATATTTTTCCGTATTTCGTAATTTATAACCCATTATAAATCATTTCATATGATTTCTAAATAAAACCTTTTATTTCTAGATCCCAATCCATGTTATATAATTTTTGTAAAAGGTATTTTACATATTAATATTTAATATTTAGAAATATAAAAGTTACATAAAAATTATTTAATTAATTATAAATCATTTTTAATTAATTAATTAATTAATTAATTAATCCTCTATAAATTAAATATTCATAAAATACCATTTATTATGATTTAAAAACATTTTATAAACCAATAAAATTATTTAATAATTAAAAAAACATTCTTTTTACCCTTACATAGAATCCATATTCTGCGTAAGGATATATGCTCTCAACCCTTATGCAAATAGTCTATGTAAGGGCTAATAGGCTTGACCCTTATTCAGCACATAATATATAAGGATACGAAGATCTGACATTTATATAAACCCTTCTCATAAAGGTAAAACTCAGATTACCCTTATGTGAACTTCTTCATGTAAAGGTAACCCATTTCATGCGAAGGTAAACAAGTGAAGACCTTTATGAAAGATTTTAAAACAAATCTATAACACTATTCACCAACACACATGCATATTATCTTAGCATGAGGAGGTTCTTACCTTGACGTAGCTAAGATAATTGAAATCTTACCCTTATACAAGCCAGGGGATCACCCTTACATGAACTACTCTATATAAGGGTATGTTGTTGTCATGCGTTGTTGAGTGTGCGAAATTAGAATTTATAAAAACTAATTACTACTTAGTACAGTGGTAAGATAGGGTCGAACCATAGGGAAGGACTAAATTTGTTCTTAGATGACCAAAAAAAATACTAACCAAAAATTGAAACAAAAAAAGAGCAATAAAACAAGGAATACTATATAATGGAATAGTGAAGTGGATGATGATTTGTGTGTGAGAGTGAGAGTGAATGTGAGTAAAGTACGAAAAGACATGAAGACAGTAATATAGGTAGACAAATAGCAAGAGAAATTTGAAAAATCAATAATATGGAGAGAGGGAAATCAGCTGTACAATCCCTAAAGTGACATTCCCTTATTCATGCATTAAATTGAGTCATCTGAAACTAATTCAAAGTGACTGACCGGATTTTTCATTTGGTTAACCTATGATTGTTTAAATCTAAAAATTTATCAAATTTAGTAACATTATAATCACCAATTGAAAACAAATCATAAATCATTGAGTTTAACTTATCATTTGAAGTCAATGAGTCTCTCTCTCTTGAGTAGGATTCACTTTTTAGTTTAATCCTCAAATTAAATAAAATTTGATTTTAGATTCGATCAAGATCATCTTTCATTTATTCTTATTGTTTTAGAAAATATATTCAATTTTCTGAATAATGAGAGAGAGAGGCATTCTAGTAGAATATAATTCATGAATAAAGAAAACAATCAGATTGAGAACCAGGTCAACTTATTCCACCAAAGGATTTTATATAAGAATCATAATCAGAATATTAAAATAATTAAAATCTGATAAATTCATGTTAAACATGAATATAGAAAAATAGAGTAAGCATAAAAGTGTTATATAAATCTCCCTACTCGATTTTCAGATCTTTGACCATCCTTTGCCTACTTCTCAATTAATATCTGGAAATGTATCTCCAAATCTCCCACCCTGGGAATCTGGAAGTGTGATGGTGTGATGGTGATCCACTACTAGATGTCGAAGTGAAGTCTTTTATATTGCTCAAACTACTCCTCTTATCGGGGTTATGGAAGTCATGAAGTGTTGAAGTCATGATGGGAGTCATGATTTCCTCTTATTTGTACTCTCCCATTCACTCAAATGTTTAGGATATGAATGATGAATTCCTTTCCCACCTCGGCTACTTCTAGAATTTTTTTAAGCTTGTTGCGAGTGCCTATCACAACATGTTGATGACTTCACTGGCCTCCATGTGGCAATTTCAAAGTGCCCATTCCTCCTCAACTATTACCAAAGCTTTAACTCCCTTAACAAAATGAATGTGCACGAGTCTGCAATGTCCTCCAACACAATCCCCCCTGCGTAAAAAATAGAAAAATAATCAGTTAGAAAACTAAATAATATTATAAATATAATTACTATTATATTTACATTAATATATATTATATTTATTATTAAACAAAAAACTATTTAGATAAAAAATAATACATATATTTATAAAAACATGTTAATATAATTAATACTATTAGAAAAATATTTATATATTTATAAATTTTTAATTACATTTATAATATTGTCATTAATTTAATTATTTAATTATATAAAAAAATATATTTAGAAATATAATTGTAACAAATATAAAAAATTATCAATTAAAAACCTATTATATTTTTTATTATTATTGTTATTATTACATTTATTATTACATAAGTATTATAATTATATTATTATTATATACATATTATTATTTTATTTATATTTATTATTATAATTAGTAAAAGTGTTAAATTATTATATATAAGTAAAAAAAGAAAATAAAATAAAAGGGGGGCGAGAAGAGGAGGCTAGAGGGGACAAAAGAGGAGGATGGTGGGTGCTGGTTTGTAAGGCTCAAAGGAGAATAGTAAGGGAAATGGGAGGGTTTTGAATTTCGTGTAGAGAGGAGATATAGCGAGGGTCGCGGGCTACCGCAAAATGGGTTTGGCCAGTAAGTGGAAAGGGAGGCACAAGGTAGGGGTAGGGGCAGGGGTTCGCGCGGTGGATCGATGGGCTTGAGCTCAGCTTCTAGCGTGTTCTATCAGTGGAGGAATGGTGGTTCTCATATCAATAAGTTGTGCTCAGGTTAAGATCTAGTGCTACAAGGTGCGAGCAATGAGGTTCTGGTTGGTTCCAATTTCTAGATCTGAGAGCTATATTTTTTCCTTCTTCTGATGACAAACTAGTTTGAGTTTTCAATTTGAAATTCTTCTGGTCAGTGGTTATTTTTTGAATCTAATTTTTTTCTTTCTACTATTTTATTATGTTCTCCTATGTTATTCTTCTCTTTTTTTCAATATTTTTTGATCTATGCTACTGATGGTTTGGTGGTGTTGAAGAGTATAGGATTGAGGTGGTGGCAGAAGGTGGGAAGGGTTGAAGAGAACAATGGGTGAGTAAGATGATCACGGTGTGAGGTATGAATGAAACACCACCATAGGGCTGGTGGAAGTAGGCGAGAAACTTCTAGAGGGTTGGTAGTGTGACGGAAAGTGGAGCGGAGGTAGGTGGGAGTCATGGAAGATGATGGGAGTCACTGCCAGGGTGGTGAGACACCACCAGAGTGGGAGTCTCACAGTGGGTGGTGAGACACTGCTAGAAAGGAGTGAGGTGGTGTGAGGGATGAGACACCACCAAATTATCTATAAATGTGACAAGAGAGGCTGGTGGTGCCTCAGAGATGGAAATTTTAACAAAGGGGGAGGCACCCCCTGGCTTAATGGAAGGTGGTCTGGTAGTGACTCGGTAAGTCACCATTGTGATCAGTATAGGGTGTGATAATGCATCCGAGCAGTAGTTACATGTACAACAAATAAAATAAATTAATTAAATAAAAATTTAATTAAATAATTAATTAACCTAAAAATTAAATTAAATAAATGAAAAAATAAATTAAAATTTTGATTCATATAATAAATTTAAAACTCAAAAAGTTATTAGTTTCATATTACAATTTAAACATATAAATTAATTAAAAACAATATAGATATTTAAATTGATCTTCTTAAATTAATTAACTGATTAATTATATAATTAATGAAATTAAATATTTAAAGTAAAACTAATTTATAAAATTATTTAATTAATTGAATTAAATTAACAAAAATCAATTGAATTATTTCATAAATAAAAATAAAAAAGTAAAAATTTATTTATTTATAGAAGAATTAATTAAATGAAATAATTAATAACATAATTATTTTTAAAAACAAAAGAGAAGAAATAATGAAAGAATAAAAACAATGAAAAATTAAAATTTAAATAAAAAACAAAATAATAAAAAATGAAAGTTGAAACAAAATTAATAATTAATTTAAAAATTATTCGGAATGAAACAATTACACACAAAAATAAACATTAAAAAAATGATTATTTTAATATTTATATACAAAATTGACAACATTTCGTAGTTATTAATTAAAATACATTTTTTTGACATTCAAAATACACTAAAAACAATAAAAGATATGGAAAATTGTATAAAAAATCACACACATAACCCCCCCACACTTAAATATTTGTTGTTCCTCAAACAAATACATGTTTTTTTCTTAATAAAACATAAAAAATTATTTGTCATAGTATGTTTTAAAAGAGAATGTTTGGAATTTTCAAAACATAGGTACAAAACCAAGATTGGCTTTTCAAATAATGAGTTTAAGGTTCTGCCTAAATTCAAAGCTTACTAGAATTCAAAGGCAACACAGACTTATCCATTTTTAGAAATGTTATGCCTCCTATATGAAATCACTAACTGTCCTACTTCAATTCAATTTCAAGTTTTAAATCAAGGAATGTGGACAAGTTAAATCAAGTGGAATTAAAACCTTGACCAAAAGTTCCTTCAATTCTCACATTCTCCTTATCTCAAAAAAATAGTTCAGTTATTTTCTCACTTTATTGATTCAAATCAAATGATTTTTATTTAAGTCAATTGTTCCTTTATTAATTTGGGTTCAAAATTCACCTCTTCTAAATGAGTTCATTTTGGAAAGGGAACTTTATTATAATTTTTCCCATCCATATTTCTTATGAAAATAATTATGCATAGCAGTTATTCAAATTGAAAATGGAGTTTTTTTATTAATAGAAATTCACCCAATGCACATTGTCTCAAAAACTCACCATGGGATCTCATTTTTCCATTTTACTCTAGTTACAAAAGACATAAATAATTATCATTTGGGTTGACTTACTAAAGTGATTAAATATTTTTTTATAAAATGTAAGTCCCCTAGGTTTCAGTAAAAATTTGTAGTTACCTATGGTAATGCTTCTAATTCCACAAAACTATCCAATCTCAATCCTTTAACCAGTTCATAAAATGAAAATACATATGGCAGTGAATAAAACTATTCATCAATCACTCATCCTCAACAGTTTCAAACAATGTACAACCCTTAACATCCAACAAGTACTTATCCTCTATAAAAGAAATAATTTTTGTGGAAAGTGATGCCAAAGAGAGAGGTGGGTTGGAGCTATGAAACAACTCATCGCCAGGTGAGGATGGTCAGAAAAAAATTGAAAAGTTTATAAGATGGTGGTGACTCATATGAGTCACCCTTGGTATCTTTTAGAAGGTGATGGGAGTCACCGCCAGCTTTGGTAGTGATTTAGAATTTTTGAAAAAAATCTGAAAAAAATTGACCATTTTTTACTAACATCAAGGGGGAATTTAAAGTGACACCAGAATAACCCCTCTCCCCCACAATTAAATGTAAACATTCTCCCAATGTCAATTCTCAAGGTGGGAGATAGAATTAAAAGTTTTAAATTTTTTTTGAGGGGTGATAGGAAGGTTCAAAAATAATTTTTTCCACACAAAAAAGAAAATAAAATAAATAAAAACTTATATGTAAAAGAAAGAGCACCGAAAATAAATAGAAAATAAGTGATTTTTTTTAAAATTTTGAACAATATAAAGAAAGAAAAAGTGTACCCTGTAGCAGTTGAAAGAAGGTGAAGGAATTGGGTGTAAGAAGGTTTCACTATTTAGTTCAAATAAGTTTTCAACTCTCTATATTAATGAATCTAAGCACCCAAGCATAATACAATTCACAACATTTAAAAAGAACTAAATGGGAATCCACCACACTTAATTCTTAGAAATATGCCTTAAAATATGTGTAGACAAATAAAAATGAGAAATAATAACAACACTTACCTAAGTATGAGCTTTGACAATTAGTGTTTACTGAAAAGATACTCTTCTGTAATACCCAGTTAATTGTTCTGATTGTCAATGTCCATTAACAACAGGTTAAGAAAGTGAACATAATAATATTGAATTTAAAGGTAGCAAAAATTAAACAATGGAATGATTTTAAGAGATTTTATCCATATGATTTAGTGTGATTCTCCCTTGGTTTTACTTTTCCCAATTTCTGGTAGAAGTAACACTCTCAAGCATTATAAAGTCATAAGACACCATTAGACAGACAAGAAATAAAACTAGAGATTAAAGCAAAATTAATTATCTTTACTAGAAAATAGAAATAAAAGGAATGGATCACAAAAACAATGGGTTAGTTTCCATTAAACATTGAGTTTAAATTCATTAGTTAGACTAGAGACAACTTCATTCTTCCAATAGACAAATGGCATACAAACCATTTGGATTCCCTTCAAAGAAATGATTTATCCTTTTTAAATTAACCAAGAATGGTGTATTTTCTTCTCCTACCAGTTCCACAACTCCATTGACCAGAACTCTCATATTGGAAAAGGGTCCTCACCACTTGGTCTTCAACTTACCTAGAAAAATTTTTAATCTAGAGTTGAACAGTAGTACCATCTTTCTAACCTTAAACTCCCTATTCTGAATTATTGATTCATTAAAGGCATTTATTCTTTGTTTTTAAATTTCAACATTATCATAAGACTATCTTCTTAGATCCTTCATCACACTCATATCTAATAGTATTCTCTCACCAGTTGACTTAAAATTAATGTTCAGGGTCTTCACAACCCAATAAGACTTTTGTTTCAATTTCAAAGGTATATGAAAAGATTCCCTAAAAATAATCTTGTATGGTGAAATCCCTATAAAAGTATTTTAAGAAATTATAGAGGCCCAAAGATCCTCATCCATCTTCAATGAATAATCCTTCATAGATCTAGACACTATCTTTTCTAAAATCTGTTTGATATCCCTATTTGACACTTCTGCCTACCCACTAGACTGTGGGTGATAATTGGTACATGTCCTATGAGATCATCCATACTTCTCCATAAAACTCATTAACATTTAATTTTTTAATTGTGTACAATTTTTAGTGATGAATTCCCTAGGTACACCAAACCTAGAATTTTTTTTTCTTGATGAATTTCACCACAATGAAAATAGACTTTTTGGGAAGATCTACTGCCTCTACCCACTTTGACACATAGTCCAAAAAACTAGAATATAATCATTCCCATAAGAGGATGGGAAAGGCCCCATGAAATCTAACCCCTAGACATCAAAATATTCTACCTCTATAATTCCTTTTTGAGGCATCTCCTACCTTCTTCCTACATTACCGAACATTTGACATTTATCTTAGCCAAGGACCGAAATCCTAGAATCTTTGAACCATTTTGACCAGTAGAAAACCTATTGTAGAACATTATAAGTATTTCTCTCTCCTCCATGGTGGCTACCCCAAGGTAATTAATGGAAGCCCTCAAGTATGGGAAATATCTATTACTTAGAAACACATCTACTCAAAATACCATCAAAACACCTCCTAAAAAGAAGAGGTTTATCCCACAAATAATATTTCATCTTAGAAATAAACCTTTTCTTTTGGTTCTATGAGAGATAATTTGGAATGACACTAACTGATAGAAAATTGGAAAAGCCTAAAAACCAAGAAGACTACTGCACAGAAGAATCAAAAAATTGTTCATCTGGTGAAGATGTATTGATTTATCTTATTTCCTCACTTTGGGTGTTCGGAAGCCTAAAAAAGTGTCCTACTATAACATTTTGAGCACCCTTATTATCATTAATAACCAAATCACACTCATGAAATTGTAATTTCTTCCTCATTAGTCTGAATTTTGAGTCCTCCTTATCCAGAAAGTACTTAAGGGTTGCATGATCAGTGAAAATGATAAATATAAACCCTATAAAGTACTGTCTAAATTTTATAGGGTAAACATCACAACATCCATCTACTTTTCAGTGGTTATATAATTAATTTGAGCATCATCCAACAACTTACTGGCATAGTAAATGACATGTAACTTTATATCCTAAATTTTCCTTAAAACATCACCCACTACTGAATAACTAGCACCACACATTACCTAAAATGGGAGCTACCAATATAGGGAAGTGATCACTGGTGAGGTAGTAATATTATCATTGCGAATATTAAAGGACTACAATAATTTCTCATAAAAAATAAAGGGGGTGTTCTTAACTAGTAGTGAGAATAGGGGTCTAGTAATCTTAGAAAAATCCTTAATGAACCCCCGGTAAAACCCATAATGTTCAAAAAAACTTCTTATTAGCTTCAAATTTTCTGTTGGGGGAAAACTTTGGATCACCTCAACCTTGGAATTATCAACCTCTTTTCCCTTCTTATAAACCTTGTGTCCTAAAACTATTCCTTATGTAGCCATGAATTGACTCCCAATTGAGAACCAAATTATTCTCTTAACACCTTTCTAGCACAGTTTCTTGATTTTCAAGGAAGTTTACAAAATCAGTTCCTAGAAGTGAAAAATAATCCATGAAGACTTCAATTATTCTATCATTCATATATGAGAAAATGACCATCATGCATCTATGAAATGTGGTCGGAGCACCACACAATCCAAAGGGTATCTGCTGGTAGGAAAATGTCCCAAATGGACAAGTGAAGGTGTATTTATCTTTGTCCTAAAGAGAAATAGAAATCTGATTATAACCATAGTATCCATTGAGAAAGTAGATAAATTAATTTTCATCCATCCTATCCAATATTTGGTCTAAAAATTTCATTGGAAAATTGTCTTTTCTTATAGAAGAATTAAATTTCCTATAGTCAATACAGACCCTCCATGTATTCATGGATCTATATTGGATTTGTTTATTCTTCTAATTTGTCACAACTTTTACTCTTCTATTTTTGGGGACAACCTTTACAGGACTCACCCAAGGACTTTCAGAAATGGTAAAGATGATCCTAGCATCTAGAAACCTGATAACATCTTCCCATGCCACTTAATTCATGTTTGGTTTTAGTATCCTTTTGGATTCTACTCTTGGTTTACACTCAGGTTCCATTGGGATTTTATGCATACAAAATGATGGACTTATCACCTTTATGTCAGCAATTGTCTAACCAATAACATATTTGAATTTCCTTAAGACACTCAATAAGTTTTCTTATTGACTTTCCTTGAACTTAGATGAGATGATTATAGGCAGAGTATAACTCTCCCCTAAAAAAGAATATTTGATATGGTTAGGGATGGGTTTAAGCTCAAGAATGGGTGGTGATTGGCTCTAGGTAAGACACTTGGGTCGGGGTAGACCAAGGTCTTCATGCTGCCTCTTGAAGAAGGAAATATAGAAGGATTCCTCCTTATCACTATTACTTCCATAAAAAAAATTTCCTCACACATAGACTCTTCTCTTCGGTATAAAATATACTCCAAAGAAAAATCATCTAGATGATCTAAAAACTCTCCCTCAAACTCATCAACAGGCTCTCTCTCCTTACTTGAGTTGATACCCATGCAAGTGGCAATATGGATCTTGGGTTAATTTTTGATATCCCTTATAATTCTTAGAAACTCTTCTTCATCCTCATCAACAGTACCTTATTCTACTAGAAACTCATCTTTAGGAAAGATTGAGTGGGTGGTTTCTTTAATTTTAATAAGAAAATTGAATTCTTCCTTTTGTTCATATAATTTGAAAATCAATTCCCCATTAAATACAACTATCATATCTCCCCCTATGGCCATGAAAGGCCTACAAAGGATGATAGGTTCCTCCTAGTCACATTTCTTATCTAGTATGAGAAAGTCATCAGGAAGAAAGAGTTTACCTACTCTCACTATAAAATCATCAACCCTACCCACTGAGTGGGTAATTTATCTATCACGAAGCTCTAAGACAATAGTGGTGGGCTGGGGAACTTCTCGTATCATGTGTTTAAAAGGTGATAGAGGTATCAAATAGATTATAGCTCCAAAACAACGAAGGAAGTTTAACCTTCCACCTATATCTATAAAAGTACAAGGAATAACAAATCTCCATGGGTCCTAAAGCATAGGAGGTATCATATTTTTCAAAATAGCACTACACACCTTTTTCAGATTATAGGTGGAAAACTCTCCAAGAGTCATTTTGTTTGAGTAGATTTTCTTGAGTGATTTTAATTAGGATGGACTTTGTATGAGAGATTTCAGGAAGGGGATATCAATTATCAGCCTTTTCACCACTTTAAGGATTTTAAGTAACTTAGAATAATGGGTTTTGTTTTTTATTCTTTAAGGAAAAGGGATTATAGTGGAAAGTTTATTAAAATTGAGGGGAATCCCTATAAGTTCCTCTTAGAGATTTTTTTGTCTTTGTTTTATTTATTTTTCAAACCATTTTCATTGTGTTTTTTAGTTGGAATAGCAGGAACCGAAGGGTTTCTAGTGTTTCTATCCAAATTTAGAGTTTCATCATTTTCCATATTTAAGTTTTCATATTCATCCAGTTTTTCATTTTCAGTGGTTTGGGGTATGTTCATAGTCTCTTAGTGGGTTTGGAGACCACTTATGGTGGTCACATCCATGGAATTATCTCTTGGGTTGGTATGAGTGGTACTGGGCATCCCGCCTCTATCTCTACTGCCCACATCCCTAGCCAACTGCCCCATTTGAATTTCCATATTTTTCATTATTGAGTCCATATGAACTTTATCAAAGGAATTTTTGGTCTTTTTTTCATAAAATATCCCTATAAATTGTTGAAATATATCATTCACCTCATATTTTTAATTGGATGACTCAAATTTGGGTTGGGGCTGGGGTTCGAATTATTTCCTAGGAGGCTGTTGGAATCTAGGATGGGAAGAAGGTCAAAGGACTCCCTACTCCCTCCAAGATAGGTTTGGGTGGCTCTTATACCCCTGATTGTAGGTATTTGAAAAATGATATTCCCTAGGCTTCATCGTAGGACCATATCCATAAAAACTAATATTCTCAATATCTTAGTTAGAATGTCAATGTTGGGAAAAAAATTATGTGAATGCCCATATATTCCATAGTGATGACATTTCTCCCTAAGTGTATTATGGATGTTCTCATTGAATAACCTAGATGTCCAAGAATTATCTTGAGCGGAAGGGGTGGTTTCCTTCCTAACAACGATTCTTCTTCTAGTGCACTTTTGGTGAGATTTTTTCCAGTTTATTGAAGATCTATTTCAACTCCTCAGCAATATTATCACTAAAGTCCCCTCCAACATATTGATCCACCAAGGTTTAGCAGTAAGGGGTGAGGATATTATATAAGTTTTCCATGAGAAACTGGGTGTGTATTTGTGATTTTTACATTGTCCAAGTAAACAAATAAACCTATCCCATGCTTCATGAAATAGATCTCACTCATCTTGTAGGAATCGAGTGATCTTGTACCTAATATCAGATGTCATTATCCAGGATAAAATTTCATTATGAAAGCATTGTATACTTGATCCTAGGTGACAAATATCTCCTCCTCTAATTTTTGGAACCAGGTCTTGGAATTTCCCTTGAGGAAGAAGGGGAAAAATCTCAAACTTATCTCTTCCTCACTCAGACCTCTCAGTGAAACCTAATAGATACTACAATATAATCATCTAATAAATTCAAGAGAGTATTTAATAGGCATCCCATTGAAGGTAAGCAGTTAAGAAAGCATATACTATTTTATTTCATAGATTGTTATCCTTGGTGAGAGCCTAATTCAAGAAGGATTACTAAATACAACAGAAAAAAGAAACTCTCTCAAACTTTTTCTGTTCACTATCTCATGGCAATGTTGGTTGACATTTTCACGTTGGTTTATGTTTTGGTTTTCAACTTTGTTGTCTTTCATTTTAATTTTCTATATTTTCTTTTTCTATTCCTTGTGGTATTTTTCAATTTTGGGATTTACATGTTCTAGTTTTTTAGATTTGGACCTAGTGATCATACAAGAGGAGTTTCACAGTTTTTTTTGAATTTTATTGAGAAATTTTTTATAGTTTTTTGTGTATTTATCTTTTTTTTATAATTATATTTTTTGATTTTTTAATATTTTTTTTGTATTTTTTAATAGTTTTCTTATTTATGGATTTTTTAAGATGTTTTTTTTGAATTTTTAATTTTTTAATGTTTTGTTTTGTTTTCTAATTTTTTTTTGTTTTTTATGTGATTTTTTGTTTTGTTTTTTTATAATTGTTGGTCATATGTGCCTTCCCCAACAACGAATCCAAAATTTGATGTCACACACCATTGAGTGTGTGAAAATTAGAATTTATAAAATCAACTTACTACTTATTATAGTGGTAAGACATAGTCAGACCATAGGGAAGGACTATGTTTGTGCTTAAATGACCATAAAAAAGACAAAACAAAAATTAACACAAACAAAAAAATAGGAACATAATAAATAATAATAGATAATGGAATAGTTAAGTGGATAATGATTTGTTTGTGAATGTGAGAGTGAATGTGAGTGATGGAAGGTAAGACAAGAAGACAATAAGGCAGATAGACAAGCAATAAGGGAAGTTTGAACAATCAATAAGATGGAGAGGGGGAAATTAGCTAACCAATATCTAAACTGATATTTCCTTATTCATGCATTAAATTGAGTCATTTAGAACTGATTGAAAGTGGATGAATAGATTTTTCATCTGGTTAACCTGTGATTGTTTGACTCCAACAATTTATCAATTATAGTAACCTTACAATAACCAATTGAAAACAAATAAAAAATCACTGAGTTCGACATGTCGGTTGAACTCAGTGTGTATCTATCTCTCTTGATAATAATTCACTTTTTAGATAACTCCTCAAATTAAAGACATCTTAATTTTAAATTCAATTAATATCATTTTTCCCTGATTCTAGATGTCTTAAAAAAATATAATTTTCCAAAGAATGAGAGAGAGATACATTCCAGTTGAATAGATTACATGAACAAAGGAAAAAAATTCAGATTAAGAACCAGCTTAACATATAACCCTGAAGAAGTTTAGCCAAGAATAATAATCAATAGATTAATAGAATTAAAATAAAAATTAAAATCAGATGAATTCATACTGAACAAGAACACAGAAAAACAGAGTAAGAGGAAAAGTGTTCTATCGCTCTCCCTGTTCGATTTCCAGATCTTTGATCATCATATGCCTACTTCTCGATTGATGTCTAGAAATGGATCTTCAGATATCCCTCCCTAGAAATCTAGAAGTGTGATGGTGTGATGGTGATCTGATTCTAGATATTGAAGTGAAGTCTCATCTGCTACTCAAACTACTGTTCTTCTTTGGGTTGTGGAAGTCATGAAGTGGTGAAGTCGTGATGGGGGTCGTGATGTCCTATTTTTTACTCTCTCATTCGCTTGAATGTGTAGGAGATGAATGATAAATTCTTTTCCCACCTCTATTACTTCTATAATATTCTGATGCATGTCGTGAGTGCCCATCATTGCATGTTGATGACTTCACTAGACTTTGCGTGACAATTTCACAGTTCCCGTTCCTCCTCAACATTCATTGAAGTTTGAACTCCCTTAATTGAAAGAAATTGCATGAGTCTGCAAGGTTCTGCAGCATGATCCCCCCTTCTTAAAAAATAGAAAAATAATTAGTTATTAAACTAAATTATATTATAAATATAACTACTATTATATTTAAATTCATATATATTATATTTATTATTAAACAAAAAACTATTTACGTGCAAAATAATACATATATTTATAAAAAAATGTTAATACTATTAGAATAATATTTATATATTTATAAATTTTCAATTAAATTTATAAGATTTTCATTAATTTAATTATTTAATTATATAAATTTATATATTTAGAAATATAACTATAACAAATATAAAAAATAATTAATTTCAAACATTTTTTTTATTTTTGATATTATTTCATTTATTATTACATAAGTATTAAAATTATATTATAATTATATTTATATTTATTATTAAAATTATTAAATGTTTTGAATTATTATATATAATTAAAATAAAATAAAATAAAGAAAATAGGATGGGAAGAGGAGGGTAGAGGGGGTGGAAGAGGAGGATGAGGGTGATGGTTCACAAGGACGAAGGGAGAAGAGTAAGGGAAAGAAGAGTGTAGTGATTATCGCGTGGAGAGTAGAGGCGATGAGGGTTATGGGTTGGGAGAAGGGGGTTCATCTGACATGTGGAATGGGAGGCACAAGATAGGGGAATGGGAAGGGGTTTTCACAGCAGCTCAATGGGCTTGAGCTCGGATTTTTGTGGGTTCAATAGATGGAGGAACGAAGGTGCTTGGTGTTAGGAAAGATGAGAAAGAGACGAACGCGCAAAAAATTGAAAAGTGAACACGCAGCGGAAATAAAATCTCCCCCAAAATAAAAGCATATGTGCAACGACAACATTAAGTATAGAAAAATAAAATTGAAACCGAATTTTTTTACATGAAAAACCCGAATGGGAAAAACCACGGGACCTAGTCCAGAAAGAGAGATCCACTAAAATCAAGAGTTACACGGTAGAGACTCCCCAAAATAGAAGGGATATCAAAAATTAATACTCAAGAATAAAAGTTTTGATCAAAAGATGGAGAGAAAAAAAAGATGATCGTTTAAGAAAGATGATCACCAAATGGGATTTCCTCTCGGTGTTGTTGCTGCTAGTGATGTTGAAATTCCTTGTCGCTACCTCCTTATATAAGAAAAAAAATCAGCGTCCAATTAATTTCTCCGTGCCAAAATTGTGTCACCGCGTGAATTAATTCATGTAGTCTTGGACTGCATTAAGAACACCTTATTAAAAGAGAAACCTCATAGTACTCTAATTGAGGAGGTGTTACGCGGTGCTCCAACCAAGAAGGCACCCAAAAAACACCCACTCCAAATCAAGTGGGGATCACTGCCAAACCTGCAATCAGTCACCATGCAGAAAGAAATCCAAAATTTAACTCTGACTATTATCAACAATGAAACATTCCTCATGACTTCTGCTAGTCAATCAGACTTTCGATATCCAAAAAACACCTCTGGTACCACCTCTGTCTTCTGGTAATGTCCTTTGAGTCTGTGAAAAAAACTGCTCCCTCAAATGTCTGCCACCGCATTCTGCAACTAAGGACTTCAACCAATCCTCTGATACCAGATGTTGGGAAATATCGGAAAGCGACGAATGTGCAAACAATTTAAAATAAAATGTGCAACGAAAATAAAATCCTTCCCCCAAAATAAAAGCAGATGCGCAATGAAAAAATTAAGTTAAAAAAAAAGAGTTGACACCGGAAATTTTTACATAGAAAACCCAAAAGGAAAAAACCACGAGACCTAGTACAGAAATAGGGATCCACTAAAATCAAGAGGTACATGGTAGATACTCCCCCAAATGCAAGGGATCTCAAAAAATAATACTCAATAATAAAAGTATAGATCAAAAAATGGAGAGTAATAAAAGATGATCGTTGAAGAAAGGTGATCACCAAATGAGATTTTCTCTTAGTGTTATTGCTGATGGTGATGTTGAAATGCCTTGTCGCTGCCTCCTTATATAAGAAAAATAACCAGTGTCCAATTAATGTCTCTGCATCAAAAGTGTGTCACCACATGAATTAATTCACGTGGTCTTGGACCATATTAAAAACACCTCATTAAAAGAGAAACCACATAGTAATCTAATTGAGGAGGCATTACGCAGTGCGCCAACCATGAAGGAACCCAAAACTTGGCTCATGTAGTGGTGGCTGGGTCATGATTTAGTGCTGTGAGGTACGGGAAGTGAGGTTCGGGTTGGTTCTGATTTCAAAATATGAGATATTTATTTGGTCCTGCTTCTGATTTTGATCTGATTTGAGTTTTTAATTTGAGAGTCTTATGGTATGTGGTTTTTTTATCTGAGTTTGGTCTTTTTACTGTTCGATTCTCTTCGACTAAGTTATGCTTCTCTATTTATCGAATTTTTTTTATCTGTGCTACTGATGGTTTAGTGGTGTTGAAGATTCAAGGATTGGGGTGGTGGAAGAAGGATGGAAGGTTTTAAGACAATGTTGGGTGAGGAAGATGTTGATGGTGTGAGGTATGAATGAAACACCACTAGAGGGATAATAGAAGGAGGTGAGAAACTGATAGAGGGCTGGTGGTGGGACAGGAGATGGAACAGAGGCAGGAGGGAGCGGTGGAAGATTATGGGAGTTGCCACCTGGGTGGTGAGACACTGCCAGAGTGGGAGTCAGGCGGTGGTGATGGGTGGCGAGACACTTCTAGAAAGGTGTGTGGTAGTGTGATGGATGAGACACCACCAGAGTATCTGGTGGTGGGAGTCAGGTAGTGGCGATAGGTGATGAGACACTGCTAGAAAGGTGTGTGGTAGTGTGTGGGATGACACACCGCCAGAGTATCTGGTGGTGCGAGGGATGAGACACCGCCAGAGTATCTGATGGTGTGATAGGAGAGGTCGGTGGTGAAAAACCGCCAGAGTGGGAGTCTGGAAGTGGGTGGTGAGACGTCGCTAGAAAGGAGTGTGGTGGTGTGAGGGATGAGACACTGTCAAAGTATCTAGCAGTACGAGGGATGAGACACTGCCAGAGTTTCTGGTGGTGTGATAGGAGAGGTCGACAGTTCCTTATGGAAAATTTGACAAAGGGGGAGGCACTACTAGGCTTGGTGGAAGGTGGTCTGGCGGTGACTTGGTAAGTCACCATTGTGATCTGTTTGGGGTGTGATAGTGTGTCCGATTACAATTTAATTATATATTACAAATTAAACATATAAATTAATTAAAAACAATACAGATATTTAAAGTGAGTTACTTAAATTAATTAATCGATTAATTAATTAACTAATTAAATTAAAAAATTAAAGTAAAACTAATTATTAAAATTATTTAACGAATTGAATTAAATTAATAAAATAAATTTAATTATTTCAAAAAAAGTCAAAATTTATTTATTTGGAGAATAATTAATTAAATTAAATAATTAATAAAATAATTATTTTTAAAAACAAAACAAAAGAAATAATGAATGAAAAAAATTAAATTTAAATAAAAATTTAAAGTTAAAATAGAATTAATAATTAATTTAAAATTTATTCGGAATGACAAAATTACACATTAAAATACATATTTTCACAAAAAATTATTGTTTTAATATTTTTATACAAAATTGACAACATTTCATAGTTATTAATTAAAATATATAATTTTGATATTTAAAATACACTAAAAACAATACAAGATGTGGAAAATTGTATTAAAAAGAATACACATCATAATACTAGATGGCCCTTACTCAAAACACTTTTGTGAATTGATAATCCATGCTGAACCTTACGTGAACACCTTCACATAAAGGTAGACATGGGTTACCTTTATGTGACCAATCACATATAAGTATCACCCTGATTACCCTTATGAAATTGATTTACATAAGGTTAATGACATGGTTACCTTTACAAAACCCATTTTTATAAAGGTAATACCTCAGTTACCTTTACATATCCATACTACATAAGTGTAAAACATTTTAAAAATTAATTTCCAGAACATTAAAAATCTTCTCTATTTTTTCAGATTTCTTAATTTCAAGTAATATTTCACAAATCTAAATCATGGGTTTCTTTTGATACCACTGAAGGGTTTAAAATGAATCTAGTAACACTTATTATAACATGAAGAAAAAATTTAAACCCTATATTGAGGATCTATGATGAAATAAATATGAACATAATTATGAAAACAAAAATTAATAACTAGTTTAAATGGAATAACATACACCAAAGAACATTTGTAACATCTTTAAATAGCACCACATGGTTTTGATAAAGATAAAAAAGTGGAAAAAAATATTTCCACATCCATAGTATATCTACAAGACAAACTAAATCCCATTTCATTCATGTCAAATTCTCTACTCTCCCACGATGTGCTAATATCATGGTGTGCAATGGAATAAGAATAAATGAGATACAAATATTTTTTATTTTTAAAAAAGAATAATGTAAGCACACATTTAACACTACCATCACATTTTAGTGTTTATTTAATCCATAAGGTCACTCCTTGGTCAATCTCATTTACTCATTCATTCATAACACATGATAAAATTCTATGGTTGGTTTATGTATCATATACATCAATTCATGTCCTCCCAAACGTTTCATCAAATGAAACACTACAGTAAATGATTTTCATATGGATGATCAAACTACCCAAAAAATAATTTTTATCTTAGGAAATATAAGTGATATACCCATGATGATTATAAATCATAATTTTCATGAAAAATTATACACCTTGTATATATATATATATTCACGGATTTAGGTAATATTTCCTTCATATTATTGGATAGTCAACTAGACAACCATATTGTTCCATTGAATGATGAAATATTCATATTCTATATATCCATTATTTTTTATATGGAAACTATTTATTACTTAGCCACGAATATGTATAACATTACTTAAGGAACATTATGATATCTATGTTAATCCATTCTCTTCATATCATGGATGCATTGGAATTATTATGTAACACGTGGGGGACAGAATTATATTGCCCCACAATGCATTGATTGGCCTTATGATACAAACTAGTTGGGAATTTATTCTATGCCTAATCTGATTATGTATGATATCTTGGAATGAGGCAATGACAATATGTTTATAGTGTTTGGAATTATGCATTCCATCACTTTGAGATTAGTTATTATTATCCATGTGATTTATTTTCCATTTTTATGTTATCAGTGGATATAAAATACTTATTTTATCATTCATATATCTACAATTTGATTATTTATTCCTATAATGTTATGTATATCGTGCTTATGTAGTTGTGTATTATATTGTATGTCATCCCTTACTGAGTATCTAAGATCTCAACTTTGTGTTTCTTCCCATTTCCTAAGGAAACCATGAAGATTACTACATATGACATATGAACTTTCAATTATAAATAGAAATTTTTTCATGTTTTTGGTATTATGTATATTCAATTTAATGTAATGATCATTTATGTATCTAGTTTCATGTGACCACTACATTGTTAGATACTGTGGTCTATGTATTTTTTAAAAATGTAATAAAATAACCACTGACTCTATATTAATGGATTTAGAGTGTTATAATTGGTATCAAATAAAGTTTAGTAAAAACATTAAGAATGATATTTAGAAGAACATGGTTAGAGAACATATACCTATGAAAAAATATTAGGATATTTTAAAAATATTTCCTGATTACATGAAATGAATATTAATTATAAACTATGTTTTTTAAATAATAGTTTTATTCATAAACTAATTATTTATATTCTATTGTTTAAAATGGAAACTAATAGAAGGAACATAAGTTGTATCAACACCCATAATTATTGTAGATATTAACCTCTATCCAAATAAATTAAGTTTGTGTTAGAGTTGAGTATATTATGAATATATCAGGGGAGTTAACTTAGACCATGATAAATAAATTTTTTCCTTATGGAATAACATGTTCCACCTCAACATGGTGTAGAAATGATGTTTTTTTCATGAGAAAAAACATCTAACTTTTAATGAAACCATTAATCTATTAGTGGAAGATTATTAGATCAAGACTTTAAAGATGATATTCCTTTATTTAGTATATAATGAATGGGATAATGTTATCATGGATGAATATCTTCTATGGGGAGATGCTAATCAATGGTGGTATTTTATTCAAAATTCCAAGAAGGTGGAAAATATAGAAATCGTGATGTGGAGATATTTTAAATTGATATTACTAGAGAAATATTTTCCACATGGGAAAAGATATGGCAAGGAAATGAAATTTATAAATTTAATAAAAATGGAATATTAATTTCCTTATTAGTATGAGGATAACTTTATGAGGTTATTAATACATTCTATAGATTATATATGCAATTTAAAAGAATGATAAATCACTTATTTGATGGATTAAATTGATGTCTTAGAAAGGAATTCATATCTTAATCATTTTCATCTTATGAAGATATTGTTTCAAGTGAAATCAATACTAAGAAGGAAAACTCCAAGTCTTATATTTTCCAAGGAAATAAAGATAAGAAGAGGGTTATTGAGCACCATTCTGAAAGAAGTTTAGCTAAGGGATACGAAAGGAAGGGTATAATTTACAAAATGTAATAATTATGGAAAGAAACACCCTGGTTCATGCTTGAAGGGCTTGGTACTTTTCTTCAAGTATTAAGATAAAGGACATCATGCTCATGAGTGATAGGGAAATAGAGAATCCACTAATTTTAAATGTTTCAATTTCAAGTAGATGAGATACTATTCAAATAAATTTCCAAAACATCAAGGGAATCTACCCTAGAAGAGGAAAAGGGGGAATTGTTAAGTTTATTTCATCACAAAAGTAGAAGTTGAAGTCCAAAATGATGTCATAGTAGAATGTTTTATGATAAAATCCAAGTTATATAATACATTATTGGATTCTATATCCACAGACTCATTTATATCTTGAAAATTTTCTAAAAAAATTAATCATACCCTGATGCATTAAGGAAGGAGTTTTCAGTTAGGATATATAGTGGAAGTCTTATAGTAATGAAATTATATTGGTATATATCTATTAAAATTATTAGAGGTTACATAGTTAAAACCTGGATGATATATCAATGGTTGACTCTAACATAATCCTTGGGTTGGATTAGATCTCAATGTATAACAAAATAATTTATTATCATAAAATAGATATTACAATATCTAAGGATAGAATAGAATCCATTATTTTTAGGTGAGAGTTTTTATTTCTAGAGTATTATATTAAACCACTTATAATGGATAATATTAATGAAATTCTTATAGAAAATGAATCAACAAATGAGAAGGAAACCCTTTGAATAGAGGATTTGTATCTTCTAAGTGATTATAACAATGTATTTCCTGTAGAATTCCTGGGATATCTTCCTGATGAAGAATTTGAAATATCTATTATTATTATCCCTAATGAAAACCCATATTTAAGCCTCCATATAGAATGACTATATAAGAATTGGTGGAATTAAAAAAACTATAAGAGTTGTGTGATAAGGGATTCATACACCCTAGTGTTTGACCTTAGAGAGAACCTGTCTTATTTATAAAGAAGAAGGATGGGTATGTGAGGTTATTAATTGTAAATTGGGAAATAAATTTCATTAAAATTAAAAACATATATCATTTACCTCTCATTTATGATCTATTTAATCAACTTTAAGGGGCTCAATAATTCTTGGTGATGGATCATTTTTCTGGTTATCATCAATTAAAAGTCGAAAAGGATGATATAATAAAGATATATTTTTACACAAGTTATGGGTGTTATGAGTTCACAATAATACATTTGGGGTTAACTAATTAAAACTATATGTTTATGGAATATATTAATAGAGTATTCAAGGACTATCTTGATAATTTGTTTTAGTATTTATTGATGATATCTGGATATACAAAAAGTTCTATGAAGAGCATGACGATCATTAACAAATTTTCCTTGAGATGCTATGGGAGAAGGAACTATATGAGAAATTCAATAAGTGTGAATTTTGGATTTAGAATGTTTCTTTTCTTTTACATATTATCACTAAAGATGGAATATTTGTTGAATTTATAATGAAAATAGTAATTAATGAATATCCCACATCAACAAATATAACTTAGATATATTTTTTCCTTGTCATAGCAAGTTACCATCCATTATTTGATGAATTTTTTCCCAATTAAATAATCCATTAACCATGATGACATGTAAATAATAAAAAATAACAGGGTCTAAGGAATGTGGAGAATTATTTGAGTAACTAAATAAGATATTGATAAATGTTCTATAAATAACCTTACTGTTAGGAAAGAAGGTATATTATATATACAATGATGCCTCAAAAAATATTTATGGTGTGACCTTATATAAAATGGTAGAGTTATTTTTTTGTCATTGAGGTAGTTAAATACCCATGATAAAATATATACAACTCATGATATTGAGTTTGAATTTGTAATATTTGTATTGAAGATATGAAGACATTATATTTATAGTGAAATATGTGGCATATATGATAATCGAAAAAGTTTTAAGAATATATTCACTCATAAAGAACATAAAGGAGAAGGATATAACTACTCAAGGACTATGACTGTATAGTACACTACAACCTTGAGAAGTAAAATAAATAGGTACGTGCATTGATTAAGAAGAATCATGGAGTTCTATCCATGATGAGGATACAAAAGGATCCAATATTCATGAATTTAATAAATTTGGATATGGAAATTACTATAGAAGGTGGAACATAATTTATTCTCAAATTAATTTATTAATCGTATTTACTGAAGAAGATAAATAAGTCTTGGCATGATGGAATGTGTTTACAAAAGAATATCAAGGAAATTAAAGATATAATATTTACAAACTTCACCTATGAAGATGGTGTGTTGATGTTTGGAAAGATATTATATATACCATTAGTACCTAAGATAAAGATGGGATTTATAGTTGAAGCTCATAGACTATGATTCTCTATAAACCTATATAGTACCAGGATGTATAGGGACCTAAGTGAGTGCTTCTGGTAGAAGAACATGAAGTGGTAAATTGGTGAAAATGTGTCAAGAGTCTTGGTATTTCAATAAGAAAAGGCTGATAAAAAACTTCCAAAGGGTGTCATTAAACCTATCCTTATACCAGTGTGGAAGTGGAAAATATAAAAAAGGATTTTTTACTATAATTCCTTATAAATCTAAGAGTAAGGATGTAATATGTGTCATTATTATTCACTTTACCAAGTCTGTTCATTTCTTATAAATAAGAGGATCTACCCCTTGAATATTGTGAACAACTATATATCAATGAAGTTATGATATTTAATTGTGAAAATTTATCAATTGTATCTGATCATGGACCTCATTCACATAAATTGTTTAGAGAAGTCTCCAAAAGGCTTTGAACATTGAGATAAATTTGTGCACTGCCTTCCATCCTCAAAATAATGGAATGTATGAAAAGATTATCCAAACATTAGAGGACATGTTCAGGTCATGATTACTTAGATTCCATGGAATTTATGACTAATACCTACCTCTAGTGGGATTTTCAAACAAAAATAATTTCTATTATAGAATTAAAATGAAATTGTATGAGGCCTTGTATGGGAAAATATGTTAAACTATAATCATATGAGATGAAGTTATGAAATGAAAGCTAGTATATCCATAACTTGGTAAGGAGTCAACTGAGAGAGTGTGATATATTCAAGATTGTATCAAGGAAGCTCAAAGTAGACAGAAAATATTTACTGATTATCGAAGTAATGACATGTAATTTAAATTAAGGAATCTTGTATTCTTGAAAATATCACTAAGGAATGGAGTTATAAGGTTTGGTAATAATTGTAAGCCAAGTCTAAGGTATATTGGGACTTTTTGGATTTCAAGAAGAATTGGACCTATGGATTATCAATTTGATTTTCCACCCAACCTCTCTAAAATACATGAAGAGATTTATTTAAAAAATAAAATTCCGAAATATAGAATATTATTTTCATAAAAAATAATTTAAATATAAAATCAACACTTTAAAATTTTCCAATGAGAATTATTTAAAAATTTTCTAAGACATTAAAAATTTCCATTAAATAGTAAAATATGATAAGAATATATAGTAATCATTATTACATAATTATGAAGTTTAAATGATCTAAAAATTAATATAAGTGAATAAAAAACTAAAAATAATTTATTTTATTCATATAATTTATTTTAATGAATTAAAATGTTTTTTAAAACCTATAAACAACATTAAAATGTATAAAAAGGAAAATTAAGGTTTTAAGATTAATATTTTGTGGAAAAATTATATTCCTATGGAAAAAGTAATATAAATTAATTTATTTCACTTATAAACCTAAAAAATATCAAAAATAATTCTTTATGTTTCAAAAAAAAATGAGTTAAAACTATATTTATGCCAATGGTTTTTCATTTTCCACAACCTATATTTCCAAGGACTTTGATTAGAAAATAATAAATAATTCTCCCTCATTTTATATAAAAATCCACCCATCCATCCATTCCTCTTCACTCCATAATTAGTGAGAATATTTATCCTCACATTTTCGTTCTCAAGAGTCTCTCCAATGAGTTTTTAAGGTTCTAATGTATTCTTATCAAGATT
The DNA here is from genome assembly GCA_963277665.1 of Viscum album. Classification (NCBI taxonomy): domain Eukaryota; kingdom Viridiplantae; phylum Streptophyta; class Magnoliopsida; order Santalales; family Viscaceae; genus Viscum; species Viscum album. The sequence continues at coordinate 1,174,118,486 of OY728128.1, read as the reverse complement.
TAAGAACCAAATTTTCAAGGTAAGGGTTCTTAATAACTAATTTATCTTTAATTTTTTAATCCTTTCCAATTCCTTTTAATTTTAATGTGAAATGTCATTAAAATTAATTGTTATAAATTTCTTATTTTAATATTAATTAGTGATCATGATTCCTTCCCATTATTCCACATTTATAATCCATTATAATGCTAAAACATTATCATAACCATAAATTTCATTATCCAAATTTCTATGTACGTAATGTTTTTGTGGTTTTATAGATGTATTATTTCTAATTAGTGGGATTTTTATAAGGAAGGATGATGGAAATGTAGCTGGTAGAGCCTTTATTAGATCCCAAGTGGATTAAAATTTATTTTTTCACATATTCACATTTACCATCAATCCTTGCAGACCTAGATGTATTTCTTTAAAGAAATATTATATCCCAAATGTGTATCAAATTTGTATGACACATACTCTTAATTTTTAATGGGATTCTTATATCATTACCTTAATCTCCCACCATTTTAATCTACTATATTCAATGAATATTTCTAGTTGATATCCTTTTACTATGAATGTACACTATATTAATACTTTGTTATTATTACGTTGATAAGGTTACTTCTCATTACATCATAAATATCCTAAAATTACTATGTTTATTGTTGAATACTCACCTAGATAGCCATACTATTGTATTGAACAGGGAAATATTGATATATGGTATATCCATTATTTTTACATGGAAAGTATTGATTATAGATCCATTACTATGTATGAGGTTCCATAGGGGACATTATGGTATCTATTTTAATACATTATTCATATGATGGATGCATTAGAATTATTATATGATGACATAGGCTTAGAATTACATATCCCCTAGATTCATCGATAGTTCTTATGAGAAAAAAAGTTGGGTATTTGGTATGCCTCACCTATTTTGTATTATGTATTGGAATTATTCATTTACGGTATGTTTATAATGTATAGTGTAATGAATTATATCACTATAAAATTAGTTATTATCAGCTGTGTTATTTATTTTATATTGTTATATTATCCATGGATATATTATGATCATGTTATGATTTATATAAAATCCATTTGATTATTTATTCTTACTATATTATGTATGTCACTCTTACATTATTTTAGATTTCACTATACGATTTCCATTATTGAGCACATGAACTCACCCCTTTCTATTTTTTCTATTTCCATAGGAAATGATGAAGATTACTATGTGTGACATATATATTTTTAAGGAGAAATAATAATGTTTTCATTTTTTCAGATGAAGTATCATCAGTTTTCAATTAAATATAATGTTTATTTAGGTCATGAGATTACTAAACCATTAGATACTATTATCTATGTATATTGTGCCAATGGAATAAAATAACCATTGAATATAGGTTACTGGAGTCGAGATTTTACACTTTTTATCAATGCTAGTTTAGTAGTATCCTTTGGAACTAGATTTAAAATAACATAGAAAGAGAACATAACCGTAGGATAAATCCTTGAGATATTCTATAATTTTTTTGATATTTCATGACATTCATATGAATTATATACTATGATTTATAATTAAAAGTTTTATTCATGAAATATTTAAGTATAACACATTTTTTAGAAGTGGCACGTAATGAAAGGTATAGAAACTATGTCAACACCCGTAATTATTGTAGATATTTCCCTCCTGACCAAATCAATGAACCTGGTGTTAGAGCTTAGAAAAATATGAATGTAGTAGGGTAGTTAACTAGTTTTATGGTATATAACCTTTCTCATATGGAACAATCTATTTCATGTTAACATAGTGTAACAATGTTGGACCGTATCATGAGGTAATAATATTTGGATTTCAATGGAACCAAAAAACCATTAGTGGAAGGGAAAAGGATCAAGTCTTTAGAAAATACATTCCTTTATTTGGTATATATTGAATTAGATAAGGTTATAATAGATGCATATCATCTAAGGGGAGATGTTAATCAATGGTGGTCTTCGATTCAAAACATCTAGAAGGAGGAAGGGATATAAACCATGGATTAGAGAGATTTGAAACTGATGTTACTAGAGAAGTATTTTCCTCATGAGAAAAGATATGTCATGGATATGAGATTCTTAACTCTAATAAAAAAAGAATAGGATTTTTTTTGTAGTACGAGGCTAACTTTAAAATGACATAAATATAAGCTTTAGATTATTTATTTAGTAAAAAAAAGAGAGATCAATTTCTTTTTTGATGGATTAAATCCATGCCTTAAATGGTAATTAATCTCTCAAGAATTTTTACCTTATGAGGAGATTGTTTCAGTCACAATCATTACTAATAAAAAGTACAATAAGGCTTATATTTTCAAAGGAAATAAATAGAATATTAGGGTGGTAGAGAACCATGATAAAAGAAATTTATCTAATAAGTATAAGGGATGGTTCAAATATTCAATGTAATAATTATGAAAATAAATATTATGAGGAATGTATCAACATCATGGGAGTTTTCTTCAAGTTTGGAGATAATGGACATAAAACTCATGAGTGAAAGGGAAATAGAGGAGTCACTAATATTCAATGTTTCAATTTCAAGGATATGGGATAGTATTTAAATCAATGGCCCAAGGGTCCATGGAATCTATGCTAGAAGATTCCAAAATATAAAGGTTGATCTTATTCTGTTACAATAGTAAAAGGTGATGTTCCAAATGATGTTATAGTAGGTACCATGATCATAAACTCAAATTTAGCTAATAAATTATTTGATTCTATAACCACACACTCATTTATATATTGAAAGTTTTTAAATAACATCAAACCATCCCCTTATTCATTAAGAAAATATATTTTAGTTAAAAATACTAGTGTAAGTCTTATAGAAATGAAATTATATTGGTTTTTCTATATTGAAATGAATGTAGTCTTTTTATGTGAAAAATTGGTTATTATACCAATGGTTGACTTTGGTATAATTCTTGAGATATATTAGAACTCAATATAGAATGTGATAATTTATTATTGAGAAATGATATTACAATATATATATATATATAGAATAAAATACCCTATTTTAGGGGAGTGATTTAATTACAAGATCATTTTATATAACCACACCCAATAAATCATCTTAATTAAATTCTTAGAGAAGATGAATCAATGAATAATAAGGACACCCTTAGTATTTAGGATGTATTTAATATAAGGATTATAAATATGTATTTACTAATGAATTATCAAGATATCCACCTAATCATGAATTTAAATTCTCTATTTATTTTATATTGGACACAAAACCCATATATGATCCTCCCTATAGAATAGATTTGGTGGGATTGGTGGGATTAAAGAATAAACTACAAGAGCTGTGCGATAAGGAATTAATGCACCCTAGTGTTTCATCATGGGGAGAAACTATCTTATTTATAAAGAATAAGGATGGGTCTATGAGGTTATGAGTTAAATACAATGAATTAAATTCCAATACTATTGAGAACAAGTATCCTTTACCTCACATTGATGGTATGTTTTATCAAATTTATAGGGATCAATACTTCTCAAAGATTAATCATCATTATAGTTATTATAAATTAAAATTCAAAAAGTTGATATATAAAACATATATATTTTGCCTGAAGTATGGTTATTATGAGTTCATAGTAATGCCTTTTGGGTTAACTAATTCACCCTCTAGGTTTATGGACATGATAAATTGAGTATTCTAGAATTATCTTGATAAATTTATCTTGTTTTTTATTATTTATATCATGATATACTTCTAGTTCTATGAAAAACATAAATATCATTTATAAATTGTGCCTAATATTATAAGGGAGAAGGAACTATATGGAAAATTTAGTACGTGTGAATTTTGGGCTTAAAAAGTTTATTTTCCTAATAATATTTTCTTTAAAAAATGGAATATTTTTTTCCCATGAAAATAAAAATATTTTTAAATAATGACCCACACAAACGAATACAATTAAGATACATAGTTTCCTTAGAGTATCTAGTTCCTATCAATGATTTATTGAAAAAATTTCCTGATTAGCTAATCTATTACCAAGTTAAAATTTAAGGTGTTCAAATTCACATTGTTAATGTAATGTAAAGAAATATTTTAGGAAACAAATTAGATATTTATTAATGTATCAGTATTAACCTTACCATCATTAAAGGATGGATTTTTTATATACAGTGATGCATCAAATAAATTACTAGGTTGTGTCCTTATACAAAATCTTAGATTTGTTTCTTTTGCATTGGGATAGTTAATGACCCATGAGAAAAATAATCCAAGTCATGATCTTAAGATGATGAATATAATATTTTCATTGAAGATATGGAATCATTATATTTATTATAAAATATATGACATATATATCAATAAAAAAAGTTTTTAGTATATACTCACTTATAAATAACTCAACATAAAATGAAGGATATGGCTAAAAATACTCAAGAAATATGAATATGAAATACACTACCACCATGGGAAGGTAAACAAGGCTCTATCTAATTTGAGTGGGTAGGATCATGGAGTTTTGTCAATGATAATAATATACAAGGATCAAATATTTCTGGATTTAGTAATGTTTGATATGAAAATTACCATAAAAGTGAAAACATAATTCCTTTTATTAGTAATTTTCTAACTATATTTACTTGAGAAGATAAAGAAGTCTTAGAAAGATGACATGGTTTTACAAAATAAGATCAAAGACATAAAAGACAATATATTGATATACTTATAAATGATGTCTCACTTATATTCCCCCATTGTTTCCCCATGTTTCACTCTGCCTTACATCCCACAACAATAGTCTTTCTTAAATTACCCCTCCACTTCTCTTCATCATCATCGCCTCTCACACCCACTATCATCACTACTGATTTTCACCAATCATCATGCAGTATCTATATCCCAACACCAAATCTTCCTACATCCCTCATACCCCCACCATTATTGTGTGTCACCCCTCCTATGTTGTCTCTTCAATCACCTTGCATTTCACATATAATGTACTAGCCCAGGTTCCACTATAACTGATTCACCACTCTGTATTTTCACAAGATCTCAAGATCACCTCCCTATATTCCAGAGGCTACCTACTACCAGTAAGGTTATAAAGAGGTGAGTGAGGATACTATATCCTCTTTACCAGAGTAAAAAAAAAATAGTTAAAATCAATATAAACATTAACCAAGGTGGTAATAAAAATAATCATGCATCATGTAATCAATTCCCCAAAATGGGTAAATCCACCACCATAAAATAACCAATTCATTCCATAATAGTGTCAAGTGCCAATAAAACCCAAATAAAGACACGTTTCAAATCCCTAAAATGGGTCCTAAAATAATGAATAGTCCCTTCATCCATGATCCATGCCCTGTCCCATGTCATCCACCTAACAAAGGTCCATTTACTATATCTTGACATGAAACCATGGAATCTACTCGGGTACCCAATGGTGGACTAAGAAGGGTGTGAGTTCAACTCAATAGAACAAAACCAACAATATCTATAATAATATCCAATCATATGTAGTGTATTCCTAAGTATTGATAATAAATAGAAAAATACTTGAATGAAATATGTTATCTAATTAAAAAACATTAGTTATCCCCACAAGCTCTTGTTTCCCACCTTGTCATCATCCACCAAACATACTTTTCCCCATACTGGAGTTTGAATCGAATAATAAGGGGTTAACACTACACAATGCAAGGGTGTTCAAAAATTAATACAAACACATGTTTGTACCTTTGAACCTTAGTGCAAGTAATCAATAGCATATCTAAATCATTCAATCTTGGAGCATCAGTCCAGAATCTCTCCTAAGAATTACAACAGTGGGGGCTTAATGTGTTAGCCTAGCACAACCCTTGGGAGTTTGAAGCATCAGTCTAAATTCCTTAAAATTTAATACACTGTGGGCCGAGGGAATTAGTCTGTACAAACATAGGGATGGGGAGTCTTTTTCAAACATCTCTTTCATACCATTAACTATGTTTTCAATTTCCATCATCATTGGACATTTTATCAAAGATAAATCAAAAGTTGAGTCCCATTTCAATTAACAACATTACCATAATTTATTACTTTCAAGACATTTAATCAATAACTTTACTAACCCATTTCTCTATTTATTCATGGTTATAATCATTAAACATACCTTTAACCATTCCATAACATGGATATCCCCACTTAAACCATTTAACACCATTACCCATAGTGATCCCATGACCCATTTAACATAATCAATTCAAACCTAATGACTCATTATACCATATTAACATGATAAATTCAATTAAAACTGGATTAATCTCATAAAACCATAAATTAATAATTTATCAACTCAATTTCTAGGTTTAAGGGAGTGCCTCACCCCATGGGTGGCCTTGGGCTTAGTATACTCTTTACCAACAGATCAAATGAGGTACATGAAAGGCCAAACACATCAATTCAACACTGAATTTATCATTTATTATTAATAAATAAAATGTGTAGCATAATTATACAAATTAACAACCACATAAATATAAAAGAAACATTTAGAATATGTGACATAAGTTATATAATACCTACCTCAAGCATGTAGACAACCACTCACTCAACCTTGGCCCTTGATTCCAGCCCAAACCACCATCAAATCACCAACTAAGAATCTCCTAAAAAAACAACAGTTTAGAGTATTTTTAAGGATAATAAATAATAAAACATGGGTTTTCTAAATAATATAAGGTATAGGAGTGGTATAATCACTTGAGGCTTCATTTTGTAACCAACAATGCTTTAAATGACTAATAATCGAAAGAGATTGATCCTTGGGAGGTTCAGTAAGAAAGGATTGTGACTCTTTCTATTGGAGGTGGAAATGAGGGGGATAATTGGGTAAGAAAAATTTAAATCTATGGAGTAAAATGAGAAATTATCCTCTTTAAAAAAGGTGCATGGTTTGGTTGCACGGTTGGCCAAACCAGGCACCAACAATGTGACACACTCTGTCCAAGAGGGGACCTAAGATTAACAATTTTCTAGGGATCCCACACGATTTTTAAAATAGTTTAGAGGCCATAAATCTATATTTTTATAAGAACACATGGTTTTTGAGTTCCCCTTGCAAAGGATTTCAACATTCAACCCTCCCCCTACATTCCTCATGGTTAAGGAATACAATTAGTAATAAATGTGCGCTAACCGTGCACCCTGCACAGTATGACATATTTTCTTTCTATTTTGTGTCCCAAACCCCTAATATACCCCTAATAATATTAGGAAACCTTTCAATAACCATTTTAAGGATATTTTACTCAAAATTAAAATAATAACATACCTCCTTGAAAGTTCAAGATCATACAACCTCTCCACCTTATGACAACTTGTCCTCAGTCTGCACTCCCATGCATCACTAAGCCACTAAGGTAAAAAGGTTGGGACATTAGGCCCGCATATCTACCTACCTCTCCTAAGTGTCCTCATGAACCTTACCATTCTTCTACCAAACTTTTGATAATGCGTAGTCTTACCCATTAAAACATTCTCACTATGATCCATAATATGAACCAGATGCTACTCAAAGGATGTATCAGCCTCAAAATGAACATCATGAACATAGATTAGATGAGAGGGGTTAGAGTGGTATTTAAAAATCCAAGATACATGAAAAATTACATTCATATCAGTATACCACTATCAAATATCCAATCAATATCCTACCAGTATAATCCTCTCTACAATATCAAATGGTCCTATATACTAGGGCATCAACTTGCACTACCACTGAATCCGGTGTTTCCCTAATATCGACGAAACTAGAAGGAACACATGATCACCCACAGTAAAATATAGAGGTTGATGATTTTTATCATCATACTACTTCTACCTATCTTGGGATCTAGCCATATGCTTCTGAATCAACTGAACATGTTATAATGTCTCCTTCACGAGACTCAGTGCCAATAACTATAATTCCTCTACTTCTATCCAACATAATAGAGATATAAAAGGCCTACCATAGAGTGAATTATATGGTCTTATCTGATTAATTTCCTAATAATTGTTTTTATAGTAAAAATAAATTAGTTCTAAGTGATACTCCCAATATCCACCAAATTCTAGGACACATTCCCTTAACATTTCCTATAATACATGGATAATAAATTCTGATTTTATGTCTATATGTGGGTAAAAATCTATACTTGAAATCACCTAAGTACCAAGATCCTTCTAAAAAGATTTTTAGAAGTGTAAAGTAAAATGAGGATCATGATATAAGACTATTGTCCTTGGCACCCCATGCAAACTTATTATCTCACAAACATACTAGTCACACAACCGGTTAATTTTAAAAGTCCCCCAAATCAAAAATAAATGAGAAAAATTTGACAACTGATCTACAATCACCTAAATTGTGTCATTCTTATAATTTGTCCTCAGAATTACCACCATAAAATTCATGGAAACATCTTCTCACTTTAATTCTGGAAAGATCTATGGCTATAAAAAACCTACAGGCCAATAATATTTGGACTTCACCTACTAACATGTGTAGAATCATGTCATGAAACCTAAAATATAGTTTTTCATTCCTAGCCACCAATACTGTTTCCAAATATCACTGTATATTTTTTTAAAACCAAGGTTAACTTCCCACTTCTAGGCATGAAACTCACACATCATCTCTTCCTACATACTAGTAGCCACAATAATATGACCCTAAACATGAATAATCCCATCATGATCAATAGTCACCTCATAAGGTGTCTCCCCACATTAAAAAATATCTCTCAAAGGAAGAAACTATGAATCCTAATACTACCTCCTCTTAAAATGGTTTAGAAGAGAGGGATTAATAGACAAGGGCATGAGTTTCATTAACTCATGCACCTTCTAGACACCTATGTGCATATAAACAAACAAGTTCATCATCTTCCACTCATAATTAGACACCAAAACTAATTGAGTATGCATTTTCTAACTCAACACATCTGTAACATGGTTTCCCTTAACGGATATATAAGATATCACAAGGTCAAAATCCTACATGTTCTCAACTCATATTCATTACAGAAGATTCAAATTATGTTGGGAAAAGATATACCTACGGATCTTGTGGTCAATATAAATGATAAACTTCTCACTTAGAAGATAATGTCACCAAAATTTCAAAGAATAAACGATTTTTTATAACTCAAATTTGTTCATAGGGTAGTTCCATTCATGTGGCCTCAATTGATATGATATATACACCAAAACTTGGTCTCCCTACATCAACACTACCCTAAATCTGATCAAGGATGCATAAAAAAAATGTATAATCCTTACCAGATTGGGTAAGATCAATATCAGTGTTCTAGTGAAATGATTATTCATCTCTTGGAAATCATTTTCACATTCTTCAAACCACTAAAACCTGACACTATTCTTGTTCAAGCCTGAGAGTGGTGATTTTATTTGATGGAACTTTTGTAATAACCCACTAAGCCCAAAAATATTTGGATAACAAAATAATTCGTGGGATACTTCTAAGAAACCACTAATTGAACCTTCTATGGGTCCACTTGTAGGCCTTCTTTTGAGATTTTGTGACCTAAGAAGTGTACCTTGTCGATCGAAAAATAAAACTTAGATATCTTGACATATATCTAATTCTCAATCAATGTACTCTAGATGATGTTAGGATGTGTGGCATTACCATAGTGTGTCTAGGAGAACACAAAGATATCATATAAAAAACTACAAACCGATATTAATGTGGGTGAAATTTTAGTTTTATCAAGGACATAAACATAAAAAGAGTTTTCATAAACCTTAATGGAATTGCAAAAAACTAATTCAAACAATACCTGCTTATGAAAGTGGTCCAAGGTATATCAGAAGGTATCATCCTTATCTAATGATACCTTGACTTCAGTTCAATATTAGAGAACATGATGTCTTTCCTTATCTATTTAAAGGTGAAATCAATACATAAAAGTAGTTATTGGTTCTTAATCGTTATTTTATTCAACATCTATTAATTAAAATATAAGCATAACATTCCATTAGCCTTCTTGTAAAACAAAACTAGAGATCCCCAAGGTGACATAATTATACTAATAAAACCCTTATCCTATAATTATTCTTCCTAAGTTTTATGCTCCTAAATTTCTACTAGTTCCATTATATAGGGAGGAATATAAATTGGCTCAGTTCCAGGCATTATCTCAACCGTGAACTCAAAATCTCTCTTAGGTGGTAGTCCTGAAAACTCCTCAGGAAACATGTCCTGAAACTGATCCACTACTAGAAGAAAGGCATCATGCCCCACTCCCCTATCAGAAAGAATAAGAATTTCCACCTAGTCTATGAGTTCACACAATTTATGATGAATTTTCCCTGCATGTCTTTCCTGGATATTCCATTCCCTGCTATGGATATAAGTTTCTCCCTCAAGAGATATGAAACTCACTATCCTGTAGTAAAAATAGATATGATCCTAGTATGTATCCAACTGGTCTATTCCCAGTATCATGTAAAAACCTATAATCTTAATCATATACAAGTACTAAATGATATGATACCCACCAAACTTGAGGGGACACTCCTTACATTAATGAATACCCTCTGATCTCACCCCAACAGCGTGTCAATTGAAATAACCCCAAACATCTACCCCATGGAAAAACACGAACTATTAAAAAACCAAGAAGATATAAAATAATGTGAGGATCCTGTATTAAATAAATCACTATAAAGTTTGAAAGCTACAATAATTGTACCTAAAAAAGTCAATGGTTCGACCCTACTACCAACCAGAGTAGGCTAGACTGCATGTAGTCGACTTGTCCCTCTACCCTAATCTCATATCTGGTTCCTATATGATAAACTATCCTGCTAATATGGTCTTCCTTATATCAGAACTCCATTTTCTCCACCCCATCCAGTGCAGTTAGTAAAACTCTAGATACCAAACTAATATGAGGTAGTAAATCCCCTACTGGTGCTCTGCATCAGTCTTAGTCATCCTTCACTTCCTATCTTTTGAAGGTTCCTACAGAACTTCTACACATGTCCCATCCTACCATATGCTCGATACTCCATCGATTGTTATGGAAACTAGCCACATGTGTGACCCAATATACCACACTGGTAGAAAAACACTTTACCACTTCCCTGAGAGACTGATCCTCTTCCTTGACTACTCTATCCTACTTTCCCACTTCCAGTAACCTCTTCCAGTTTCCCCTAAAAAACAAGAGAATGATTCACTAACTTAGCAAAATTATTCAAACATAATATATTCACCTAGAACTTTATCTCACATATAAGACCATACTGAAAACACCTTTACATATATTTCTTATCCCATACCATGTTTGGAACAAAGTCTTGTAAGTCATTAAAGCAAACAACATAATCCTTTATCGACATACTCCCCAAGTTCATATGCATAAACTCTATATCTCTCTCATGCCCTAGGGTCTCTGGGTATAAATGCTCCAAGAAATTATCTTGGATTTAATTCCATGAAATACCCTTAAACTTATCAACCTAATAATGTATATCCCACCAATAATTATCTAGTCCTCATAACATATATTCTACCAACTTCACCCTTTTCTCCATAGGAGTCTCTAAGTGGTCCAAAATAATCTAAATAAACTCAATATAGAACTATACCACCTCAAGTCCAACAACTCCATCAAATGTCAATGGGTTTTGAATCTAAAACACTCTCATTAGGTAAAAAATACTCATAATATCCCACCCTAGATCTCTCTCCATAAACGACATAAAGCGGCGAAGTTCTCATGGAACTTCTCTTCCCCTGTCACTAAGAATCAACTAGGGATATTGTCCCTCTACTATAGAAGCATTCAAATTGATGTTTTTTATCTAAAAACTATTAATTATCATCATGGTGGAATCTCTATACAATTATAAATGCACATATCAAATCAAAATACATATAGTTTTTACAATTTACACAAAAGTAGGTTCACAACTAGTCATGACCAAACCACTTTTTATACAATATCCCAATGGGTAAAATCAAACCCCATTACTACCCTAAATCATCCCTATCTCAGTCCATGGTTAAAACGGATTAAAAAAATATTATATAATCAAAATACTTTAATTAGACACCATTTTAACCATTTCACTTCATCACTTTTCAACTTATACAATTTCAATTTCTTTATTAGGTAGTATTATCTTAAAACTATAAGTAAAACAGAAAATAGATTTCATTTCCCACAACCCACCATATCCATTTTTTTTGTGAGTGCTTAATACGATGCATGCCACATGAATCCGATGTTCCTAAAATGACGCATGCATATAAAAACATTGTGCCATGACGATCCAAAAATATGACCCTAGAAAACAATAACTTATCAAAATAAGTACATCACCCAAGGTGAAATAACATATAATGGTAATATCAAACATCAAAAACAACAATCCCGCCCAAGGTACTTGGGATTTCCCCCACACATGGGTTAGATACTCCCAAGAATGAACTCATTTACAAGGCCTAACACATACTAATATATTGTTCACCTTCCCCAAATAATAATACCATAGAAATAAAATATTCTGATACAACTTTTTGACATCCTAGTTTAGGTGCCACTATAACTGGTACCCTGAGATAGATCTCCATGCGACTGCAAGAACGCCTCATCATCTTATAGAGGCTTCCAAATAGAAATGGGGGTCTAAAGAGGTTTGTAGGGAGACTATAACCTCTTTACTAGAGTAAAGAAAATAGGGTAAATCAATATAAACAATAATCAAGGTAGAGATAATGACAATCATGTATCATGTAAGAAATTCCCAAAATTGGATAAATTCCCCCAACCATACAATAACCAAGTAATGGGGTAATAGTGTTAAGTTAAAATAAAAACCCAAATAAAGACACACTATAAATCCCCAAAAATTGGTCCTAAAGTCATGATTGGTCCCCTAATCCATTCTTCATCCCTATTCCCATGTCATGCATCTAACATAGGGCCTTCACCCTTATCCTGACATGTAAACATGAAATCTTCTTGAGTACCAAATGCTGTCCTAAGTAGGGTGTGAGTAAAACTTAGTAGGCCACTCCCAATGGTGTCTATAATAATATATCATCAAAATAAGTGTATTCATAAGTAATGATAAAAAATAGAAAAATCATTAAATAAAATAGTTTATATAATTAAATAGATTAAAGTTATCCCCAAGGGCCCTCGGGTCCCACCATGTCATCATCCATTAAACCTTCTTCGATCCATGATGGATTCTAAATCCAATACTAAGGGGTTAACATAACACAACATAAGGGTGTTAAAAAATCAATATAAATATGTTATTATACCATGGAGACTTAGTTTAAGTACTCAATATCATGTCCAACTCATTCAATCTTGGAGAATCAGTGATGCATCTCTCCCAAGTAGCACAACAGTGGGGCTTAGAGTGTTGGTCTAGCCCGACCCATAAGAGTTTGGAGCATCAGTCCAACCCATCCCATAGGATTTTGGATCATCATTACAAAGTCCAAACAATATGATGCATTGTGGGAATAGAGCATTAGTCTAGACCATCTTGAGTATAGAGAACCACAACCCAACATGTTGGCCATACCATCAATCATGTTTTTAGGGCCATCATTGGTGTCCATGTTATCAAAGATAAATCACAAGGGGTGTACCATTTCGATTAAAAACATCACTATCAATTATTACTTTAAAGACATTAACTCAACCCCATGACTAACACATTTATCTATTTATCTATAGTCATAATCATTAAACATACCTTTAACAATTTCATAACATGGATATTCCAACTTAAACCACTTAACACAATTATCCATAGTCATCCCATAACTCATTTAACATAATCCATCAAACCAAATGACCCCATATACCATGTTAACATAATAAACACAATGAAAAATTAGTTTAATCTCATAAACACGTCAAATAATCATTTATCATCTCAATTTACATGTTCAAGGGATTGGTTCACTCCATGGGTGGCCTTAGGCTTGGTACTCTTTACCAACATATCCAATGAGGCCTGTGAAATGTTAAACACATCAATTCAACACCCAAATTAGCATTTATTATGAAGGAATCAAATATAAAACACAATGAAACAAATTCACAACCAAATAGACATAAAGAAACATCAAGACTATGGGATATAAATTTTATACCACATACCTCAAGCTCATAGAAAATATCTCACTCAACCTTATACCATGATTTAAGCCTAAACCACTGTAATAGACTGGACTAATAAATTTATGTAAAATAATGGTTTATATGATTCAGAATGAGAATAAAAAACAGGTCATGGTTTTCACAGAAATATAAGTAAGATGAGTGGTAGAGTCACCTAGGGATTTGATTCGCAACCAATGGGGCTTCCAAAAACTAAGTATCGAAGGATATTGATCCTTGGGAAGCTTGTGAGGAAAGGTTCGTAACCCTTGAACTGGAGGTGGAAATGAGGGGAAACATGGGTAAGAAAAATTTAATCATGATGGGTGAAATGTGAAATTACACTATTTTAATGAGGTGCATAGTTTAACCATATGGTTGGACAAACAATGATCCAATCGTGTGACACCCACTGTCCAAGATGGGGCTTGGGTCACATGTTTTTTTTGGGATCCCAAATAGTTTTTTCAAACCATGTGGAGGCCATGAATCTAGATTTCAAAAAGGACACATGGTTTCCAGGATCCCCTTGTATAGTTTTTCAACTATTCACCCTCTACCTATAGGTTGCATAATTAAGGTGCACAATTAGTACTATCCATGCACCAACTGTGTGCCATGTATAGTATGGAATATTTTCTTTCTCTTTCATTTCCCAAACCCCAAAGACACCCCTTAGATAATTCATACTCTTAAGAAACCTTTAACTGAATTTTTTTAATATATTTAACTAAAAAATTTAAATAATGATGTACCTCCTCAAAAGGTCAAGATCATACATCACCGTCAGCTATCACTACCACATGCATTACATTACTTACAAAATATATCATCACCCTCCCCTACCACAAAATATTTATACATGAATTTTCTTCCCATAGTTTTTTATTATGAATACCTCCCACTATTATATCATCACCCACTCAGTGTAGTCATTGTGATCTTCCACTCTGCACCACCTTCCACAGTCATTGGTCTCTTATGATTGGTGCTTCTGTCACATGGCAGTGGATAATTTTATAAAGTAAATAAATACAGAGGGTGATAAGTTGTTGTGGTTGCAAATGAAATCCTATAATAATTCATGGGGTGTAATATAAAAAACTTTTTATATCCATTTTTTGAAGTTTTAAAATACCATTTACTTGACTGGCCATAGCAGGTGCGTAGGCTCAACTTATGCCTGTGATGATGAGTTAGAGAGGTGGTCCAATCACTAGATTGGAGTGGATTCGTCTATTTTGTGTGACGAGGTCAAATGAGTGAGGGTGTCCAAGATTTTTCATGATAAAGAGATCTAGTTTTTTGATGGAAAAGATATGATATGACCTATAATTTATTGTTAGGTCATGTTAGTTCATGTTAGAGTTGATTCCCTAGAACCAAAATACTTTGATTACCTATATATTATTCAGCCTAAATATAATTACTTATCACATGATGATTATTATTATGTATAATATTAAAATGTGATAATGTCCTCAAAGATTTTTTTTGCATCAAAATGTTATAGCAGTTCCCCATAATATTGATAACCTTGAAGTGCTATGACAATATTCTGAAACATATGTTCTTTGTATAAAAAAATCTATATGATAGGAAAAATATGATGTTTTACTATCATTTTATGGAGGTTTATAAGACATTAAGAATTATTTTCATGATGTTCACACTTAGTAATCTCTAAGAACATAGGTTATGTGAACAGATACACCAATAGAAATTCCATATGTTATATGTTTCATTAGATATTCCTATCCAGATATGTGTGTAATGGTCCTCATACATGATATTATTATTAATGAATATAATGAATCATTTAATTTGATGTATTTATGAAAACTATAATGAATTATAGTTTCAGTGAGTTGGGAAACATTGGGTGTGTCATAAGTGATGTGATATTACTAGATAAATCAAGATAGAATTTAACCCTCCTGAGATTGAAATTTGATATCTTAGGCCCTTTGATCGTATGAATTCAATCACCAATTATTCTAGTTTGGAATAAATATTATTTGAATATTAAATAAATATTTATTCATCAATTGGTGAATATAATATTTTTTTATTTATTCAATTAATAATATAATGATATTTATTTATTTAAATAAATATATATTATTAAAGGTTTGATAAATTTCGAAGAGGATTGAGTGGTTGAATTGTGGTCCCAAATGGAAATAATATTTTCCATTTAATATCATGTTAAAAAATATTTAATTATTTAAACAAATATTGAATTATTCATTTAAACAAATATTGGATTATTAATAATATAATTATTAATATTATTATATGTGGTGTTAACTTAGAATAAGAAAATTATTTATGGGCCTTTAAGAAAAAATAATTTTCTAAACTAATTTATATAACCCAACTTATATCATTTATTAGGTAAGAGGAGTTGTGCACCCCATTTTCTCCAAAGAGTATTCTCTCAAGACTAAGAAGAATTCTCTAAGGAACAAGAAGACAATTCTCCCCTACTCCCTGTCAAGGATGAGAAATCCAAAAATATTTATTCAAGACCTAAAAGAATTTTTATTGCAGTTAATAAAGAAAAATGCATGACATTTTTATTTTCCATTCTAGCATATAAGGTTTCTATGGTAATCTTCCATGGTTTGTGGAGCATGTGTGGATATTGATAGAGGGATTCTGCATTGAATCCTTCACTACAATTATGGCGCAACAACAAAAGGTAAATCAATTCCTAATGAGTAAAGGATTATCACACCAAGGTAATTATAAATATAAATTAATTATAAATTAGATTTTATAAGATCATATCTTTGAATATTTTGGGGTTATTTTCATCTAATTATAAGGACATAATCTAATGAAATTGATAAGAAACTTTATTGGGTATGGGACCAAACTCTTCTGTTACCCCCTGAGCTATCAAATGGTATAAGACCGATCACATATTAATTTAAAATTAATTTTATTTAATTTCATATTTAATTTTTTAGTTTTTTATTTCTAGTTTTAAATCTAAATATGAAATTTATGATAACATGATCATTCAATTTAATATGACCAATAACAAGCCAAGAAAGGATGAATAACACTATAATATCTCATATAGAGGTGTCATAAATTTAGCTTACATGATATATATACATTATGTGTAATAGAAAAGTAGGCATTGGGTACCCATGGTAAACCACACCATGATGAGTCATGAAAATCATGGAACAACATCTAGGAGAATAGTACAAGGCGTCATTACATGCCTCATATTGAATGCTAGTACACTACTAGAAATCCGACCTATACCAATGCATCTATACCAATGGTTTGTAAAAACCATTGGTATAGGTCACCTTTCCCAACGGTTTGGACAAACCATTGGGAAAATCCCACTTTGAGGCCACTTTTTACAATGGTTTTCCAAAACCATTGGGAAAGGGTATAGATTTTCCAACAGTTTGCCCAAACTGCTGTGAAAACCCACTTTGAGTCAACTTTTCCCAACGGTTTGGCCAAACCATTGGGAAAATACCACATTGAGGCCACTTTTCCCAAAGGTTTGGCCAAACCGTTGGGAAAGGGTATGGATTTTCCAACGGTTAGTCCAAACCATTGGGAAAGGGTATGGATTTCCCAATGGTTTGGCCAAACCATTAGGAAAGGGTATGGGTTTCCCAACGGTTTGGCCAAACCATTGGAAAAATACCATTTTAAGCCCACTTTTCCCAATGCTTTGGCCAAACCATTGGGAAAGAGTGGGTACCTATCCCAGCAGTTCTCAAAACTGTTGGGACCCAACGGTTTTGAGAACCATTGGGATAGGTACCCTAATTTTTTATGAGTACATTTATTGAATATCATAAAATAAATCAATATATAAATTATATATATATTTATCCAAATATATTCATAAAGGAAACTCTAGGATAGTGGTAAATTCATTGATATATAACATGGAGGTTATGGGTTCAAACCTCTGTTGGAACTTTTATATATATATATATATATATACTTATCCTAGTGGTTTCCCCAAACCGTTGGAAAAGACCTATCCCAATGGTTTGGAAAACGATTGGGAAAGACCTATAACTACATTTTGAAAACCATTGGGATTGGTATTTGCCAATACTTTTCTCCAAACCTTTAGGGTCAGTCTTTCCCCACCCCAAATCACCCAACGGATTCCCAAACCGTTGGTATAGGTAATTTTTCCATTAGTGTTAGGAAAAAATATTTATAGAGTTGCATGGTGCATATATGGTATATACACCGTGTAACCCTATACGGTTTGATTCTATGGGAATCATAGAATTTATGTGGTCAAAGTACATTGCATGTAATTAATACATATTGGGTATTAACTATAAGATGATCAACACATTCTAGATAGGATAACGAGTCATATAGTTAGAATAAATTCAATGTAAAAAAATTATATCCTATATGAAATACATGTTGAGTCCCTATGAATGTGGTGTGGGTGGCCATAAATAACGTACAAGGATTTTAGTTATCTGTACACACCATATAACCCGTACCCACTCACACAAGGCACATGCCAAGACATGCACATCATGTGCTTCAAACATGCAGAGAGAAGAATTTGTTTTATCAAAAGAAAACCACATGGTGTGTAGTTGGTTATACAAATCATCTGATGCGATTTTCCCAATGAATTGCACATTGAGTGATTTTTAGAGGATTATGTGGAACTAAATGATTAAATTAATTATTATTTATATTATTTTGTAAATACATGATGTGTATGGTTATATTACATGTCATGTTCTTCATGTTAATTACTACATATATTTATATCATATTTTGTGGTCATACATGTCATGCATATTACATGGTTTGACCCTGAAAACAACATGTCATGTGATACCATGATGTGTTGCATATGCATACATGTCATGTAAGTACATAATACATGATAAATACCTTAAAAGTGTAATTCACATTCTATATGAGTGGTAGTATGTTCCATGTAATATTGAAGAGTATAATTCTTGTTAATACCAATATAGGTTGTATATATTAAATTCTATAGATAATTTAAAAACTTGTCAGAATGGTACATGTCATGTTCCCTGTCAGAACATGATGTGTACTAATTAATTTTAAATTAAAATTAATTAATTTAATTTATCTAAAATTTCTGAGGTTGGGAATCTTAAGGACTATTTGGATTGATAATTAAGATAAAATAATTAACTAATTAATAAGATAAATAATTTTTTTAATTCAAGATGTTTATCTAAATAAAGATTGTTTTGAAAAGAGTTATAGCTAGTTTAAATGCATATTCATTAAATTTATGGATGATCATGATCTTGAACGACCAATGTATGTTTTGGGTTTCAATTTTATTTAATATTTTATTGCATGCATTTTTTTGATAAATTTATTATTAAATTAAATATGATGATCTATGTGTCATTCCTTCTTAATTATTTATAGGTCTATGTGTACATAGTTTCTTATATATAACCTTACTCCCTTATTTCCCTTTACCATCATGTGAGTAAGAATATTTAAAGGATTAATCTCATAGTTAATGGATATATTTCAAGATAGTTCCATGGTAAAACTAACCAAGAAGATACATTATTTAGAGGTTTAATGCTACAACTTCAGTAAATACCACACCAAGGAGCTATTCCCAAAGAGCCAAAAGGGGTTTTTAATCATTTTATAAATAAAGTAACAAGTAGTAAAAAATCATGATAATACCATTAGTTTATTTTATTTTATCTTGTGTATAGTTAATTATTTACTTAGGAGATATATGTTTATGTTATTTTTAAACATGACCACATAAAATAAATGAAATAACAAGAACTCTAATAAAAAATAAATTAAATAGATTACACATAAATTATTTTATCAAAAAATGGACAGTAATTTTTTTAAAATTCATATAATATGAACAAGAATGTAAAAGATAAAATAAGTAATATGTATCCATAAGATAAATAAAATCCCTCAAGGAAATTTTATGTCATAAAATATTTCCATTACTTGACTTAGAATGAAACAATAGTTCAAATTACATGTCTAGACTCTGTAAGGGTAATTTTAATTATCATGGAGTTATAAAAAAAATTTAGGTTAACATAACCAAGTTATAATAAAGGTTTTATTTCCTCCACAAAACATTGTATAACTTGGAGGTAAGTGTTGAGGAAATATGTGTCTATGATTTCAGTATTGGGGAATCCACTCAACAGATCAAGGAATTTCCAATTTTTGTAGTTGGCTAGACTGGCTACCTAAATACCATTAATTAATTTGAAAAGGATTTTTTTAGGTTATATGAAGGGAAATATGAATCCTTTCACCTAGAATATACATGCAATAGGTAATTATGAATCCAATTATGGGGGATATAAGTATTCAATAAAATTTTAGGAGAATCATAAAATAAAATTTATTACATCACATTTTTGGTAGTTAAGATATTGTATTAAAATACACTTTAATTTTTTAAAGAAAATGGAAAATTTTATGACCTTGACATTATCCACATGATCTAAATTATATAAAGATAATCATATGACCAATGAAAACTTATAGGAGGGGTATAGAAACTTGTGAATTATATTACTCCAAGAGCATAATTTTTATGTGTTAGAGTCCCCAGTTTCTAAAGATACTTATGATGAGGATACTAAGGTGTAGAATACTATCTTATGGAAACATGTGGATGACACATTGGATGTCCAATGCCTCATTTTATCTTCCCTGACTAGTGATCTATATAATATGCATATATTCATGTATTCATACACCATGTTGTCATATACCTATGATTTATATCAAGATAAAGAAAGAAAGAATATGTTAAAGATATCTAAGTCACTATTTATATAAAATCAAAGATAATTTTCACTAAACATACCTAATGTAGTCAATATTATTTTGTATATTGAGAGTTTGGAAATTCTTGATTTCAATATGCATAAAGAATTGTGAACAAACCTCATTCTCACCTCATTAACTCAAAGATTCCCTAGTTTTATTATAAATTTTAAAATGAATATTATTGATAAGTCACCCATAGATATCTTGACTTACATTCGGTAGGTGGATAAAGACATGAAGTGTAAAAAACATTCAGTTCTTATGGTGAGAAATCAGAAGGAAAAGGTAAGGAACCCCAAGACTAACACCAAGTACAAGTCACCATCACACCACCCATCCAAGAGAAGAAGGATCAATGGGTGGGATAATAAAAAAGGAACAATGTGTTTTTAATTTGGAAGTAATGGAAACTATAAGAATAGTTTCACCTTAGTGAAGAAGTAAGGGGAAGCTTAAGGTTTATTTGTTATAAAATTTAACCTTTACATTTCTAGTATTTGGGTATTGAATATATCTTGTGGTGCTCACATTTGTATCTAAAAAATATGAACCAAGTAGATTCAGGAATTTTTCTTAAAGTGAGGTTGATCTTTGAGCTTCTAATAGAGAAAGTCTCACTACACTAGCTATTGAATACTACCATCTTACTTTTCCAATGGGTTTAGATTTAGTTTTAAATAATTGTTTTTATGTTACTAGTGTAACAAAAAACATTTTATATGTGTATATTCTAGACATGGATAGATTTATTTTCATGTTTATGAATAATATCTACTACTTTTATAAATATAGATTATATTATGGTATGAAACATTTGAATAACTTTATTTATATACTATAATATGATAATCAAGTATTGTTAATCGATATTGAATCACGTTCACATGACTCATATCACACCCAATTATGAAATCACATGATTGGTCATGTAAATGAGAAGTATCTAAAAAATAAATATCAATAAAGGTAATTAGATTATTTTTTAACTAAAACCACTTATTTTATGTCATTCTTGTTTTCAAGGAAAAATGACAAACCTTTAATTTAGTGTAATTGGTAAAAGGGCCACATGGATTCTTGAATTAGTTTATAATAACCTTTGTGGTCCTTTTCTAATTAAATTTAGGGGTGATAATATTACTTCATAACTTTTAATGATGAATTTAGTGTACATTAATGTGTCTACCTAATGAGTTATAAGTATGAATCCTTTTAGAAAATTATGGATTATAAGAATTAAGTGGATAATAATCTTGGTAAGAAGATAAAGAAACTCCACACAGAATATGGAAGAGAATATATCAACCAATATTTCATCAGTTTTTGAAGGGGGTTTGGGATTATTTCTCAGCTAACTTATCTTTATACACTACAATGGAATGATGTCAGTGAAAGGAGGAACCACACATTATTAGAAATGGTGAGATCTGTGGTGAGTCATGAAATTATTCCATTAACCTTTAGTGGATATACATTATATACTGCTATAAACATATTGAAATGAGTTCTAAATAAATAAAAAATGGTATTCTATATGATTTCATGTATGGGGGGAGATTTATTTTCCACATTTACATGTATGGGGTTGCGAATCATTTGTTAAGGCTATCTATAGAAATAAAGTTTCACCCATAGACATAATTTATATTTATAGTATATCCCAGATAAAAAGGTAATAATAGAAAAAATAGATATTCCTTGATGGAAAGAACATTTATAAAAGAGATAGTCTGAGAAAGATCAACTTTGAGGATGTTAAGGATCAAGATACATATGATTTGGCCCAAGAAAAATTCACAAAATTCCCAATAAAAGTACTTGTTCCAAAATACACTAGTACTAAAAATAATCAATATATATGATAAATAAATATATAGATATGTTTTTCTATTCATATAAGATGTTTAATCATCATTAGTTAATAATTATGATATTTTTAATATAAGGTATTAGTAATAAAATAAAAAATTTAAAAGTGGAAATAAGCTATAAATTTTAAAATATATTCCTTATACTGATACCAGATCTGGGTTTTGGTAGATCCTCTATTGTATGTAAATAAATTTGGGGAGAAATTTCAATTCAAGAAGCTATACATGGATATTAAAGTAGGAACCTATAAGAAATGACTGGTTGTTAATGGGTTTAAGCAACATCATGGAATAGAATATAATGAAAACTTTTCCCCAATATCTATAAAAATCTATTAAAATTATGATTACCATAGTATCTTACCATTATTATGAGATATAGAGAATGTATTTCAAAATTTACTTCCTTAATGTTAACCTTATGGAATATATCGATATGACACAACTGAAAGGGTTTATGACCCTAAAGGATTCTAATAAGGTATTAAATTTTTAGAGGTCTATTTATGGGTTAAATAAAAAATTAAGATCAAAGAACATTAATTTTTGGATCTCCATAATAAAATTTACATTCCATTAAGATGTGGTTAAAAAAATCTTCTCTGTGAAGGAATTTGGAAAATTATCCTACATTATAGCGATCAAGATCTATCATGATAGATCTAAGAGGCTACTTAGACTAATTCAGGGTATATACACTAATAAGGTATTGAATATATTCTATATGTAACAATCAAATAGGGGATTGTTTCCATTATCTGATTGTATAAATTGATCCAAGAAAATTTTTTCTAGGATAAAATAGTATAGAGAAATATAGAGAGGTTTTAAATAGCATTCCTTATGCCTTAGTTATAGGATATGTTATGTATGTCATGTTATGTACAAGTATTGATGTTGATTATTCCTTGATCATGGTATGAAGATATCAAGAAGACCTAGGAGAACAACATTGTATTGTTATAAAGACTATCATAAAGTATTTGAGGTATATTATGGATATGTTCCTAGTTTATAGAGTATATGGGGAACTAGTCATCAGAGGATACATTGGTTCTAGTTTTCAAATAGACTAGAATGACCAGAATTAATAATTGAGATATGTATTCTACCATAATGGAGGATCTATGAGCTAGAAGAGATAAAAATATCTAGTGGTTTCCAATTATATAAAAAATTATGAGTATATTGTGTCTTCTAATACAACTAAAGAAGTAGTGTTTTAACATAACTTCATCCAAGAGCATGATTTGGTGACTAAAAATAATGATTATGTCACTTTTTATTGTGACAATACTATAGTGGTGGTCTTAGACCAAGATCCAAGGTCACATCAATTGGAAAAGTATATACTTAAAAAGTATTACCTCTTAAGTGATTTTTTCAAAGGTGTGAGGTCATAGTAAGAATATTTTATTTAGAGGAGAACATGGAATACCAGTTTTTGAAATCCTTATATCATCAAAAGAATGAATATTATGTGGGAACTAAAGGACTCTAGTGTAAGTGGGGTTATATTGGAGTTGGTTCCCTAGAACCAAATTACTTTTTAATTTTGATTACCTATATATTCAAAGAATTAAATATTAATTAATTATCACATGATTATTTTTATTCTATATAACATTAAACTGTGATAATATCCTGAGAGTATTTATTTCATTGAAAGTTTATAACAATTCATTGTTATAATGAGAACCTTTAAGTGGTATGAAAATATTCTTAAATATATGTTTTATGGTTGGATAAAATTTATATGATAAGACACAAATGTTGTTTGACTATCAAGTGTTGGATTCTCATAAGACATTTAGGATTAATCTAATAAGCACTTGTTAATATCCAAGAATATTGGTTTTAATAACATAACCACTAATAGGAATTCCACATGTTATATGTGTTATTAGAAATTTCTATTCGTAAATGTGTGTATTGATCCTTATAGATGATATTATTATTAATGTGTATCATGAATCACATATATTAATGTATTGATCAATAATGTGATGGTATATTCTCATTATGAGGTAGGATACATTGTGTGTATCATAAGTGATAATATATATATATATATATAAGGTATCAGAGTTCAAATTATAACCAAATTAACAAACACACACACTCAGGGTTATAATCCAGTATATAACCCCCCAAGGGAAAGTTTGGGATTATTACCTTGTTTTATTTATTATATAATATATATAATAGTATCCCGCGGGCTACCCCAATCACTGGTTCGCACACAAATTCCCTTTTTTTGAATAAGTTGAAGGTTAATCCCTCTTTTAATAAAATAAGAAAGGAAATACCCTTTTAAAATAGGTTGAGGGGGAATCCAAGACATGGCCCATAGGTTCAGAGGCAAGCCAAACCATGTGACCCAAAATACCATACATGGTTAGAAGGACCAAGTGACTCTAAGGCCTAGAAAACACCCCACAAAAAGGAGATCCCATAAAGTCATAATAGGTAGAAATTATTATGCCAATCACTATTCATATTTCTTACCCCCACACCCACTAGATCTTCTTAACGAATGATGGAAATCAAGAATGTTGGGTTTCCCCATTTTTTAAAGCTGCATCATGATAGACAAACATAATTTGACATGTAACCCCCACCCATCCCACATTTTTAGTATAGGGAAGGACCAATGATGGGTGTCATCACGCCCAAAACTCTTTCAATCCACCCACATGAGGATTCTTGCATGACCACACTGCATCATCAACCTAATTCTTCAAACCATTTGACTGAATCACTATTCTGAAATCCACGAGGTTGAGTGCCCATTCGTACCACATGATATATTGGTTATGTCGATTTATCAATAAGTTTGTTTCAAGAAGTCAGAGAAAGATATATCAAGCATATAGTTTGATGACACATGTATGAAACATTCTTGAGAAGATATCAAGAAAAATAGATTATATTAAATATTAAGCATTTTTATGAGGTTGTTGTCATTGAGACATTAACTTCTTTCTCTATGGGTTCCCTGATGTGTTGTTAGATTCTAATATTGGGTTTTAGAACAACTAACCTAATGGTATTGAGAAATATGCCTAGTGGGTCACACACTAAGTGTATCAAAATTCTTAGTTAAATCCCATTAGAATTAATTATTAGAATAAATATTATTCTCAAGACCAAAGAATAATAATTATTCATAGTATATTGATTGCATGAATTAAATCACATGTTATTCTAGTTTAGAATATTGGTGATTATAATATTAAATAAATATTTTATAAATAATTATTGAATATACTATTTATTTATTTATTGAATGAATAATACAATTACA
Organism: Viscum album; assembly: GCA_963277665.1. NCBI lineage: Eukaryota > Viridiplantae > Streptophyta > Magnoliopsida > Santalales > Viscaceae > Viscum > Viscum album. The sequence continues at coordinate 1,174,092,269 of OY728128.1, read as the reverse complement.
TTTATTTATTTAAATAAATATTTATTATTCAAGTTTTGATGAATTTTTGGGTGGACTGATGGGTTGGGTGTAGGGTCTTAATGGGATTGTTATATTTCATTGAATATAAATTAAATAAATATTGATTTATTTTTCATAGTTGGGGTCGTATATGAGTGGTTATTACACCCTTTAGTCCTACATAAAACCCAATATGAAATATTGGTGGGGGATTTTGAAGTTAATATAGTAGTAATGTATCAAGTACTATAGCAGTGATGTGGCAATAGAACTATTCACCTAATTTTGGATTTCGGGCCACTGATTTGGGAATTCAGGCATCAAAGTCTTCATTCTATACAAGAACTTTGGGAAATAGTGCCTCTGGTCTATAGAGGGGGCTTTTTTTTAATACTAGTGGTCAGAAGGCAGAGTGACATGGACCTAGAAAATGGATAATCAGAACAGGAAGGTAGTGTAAGTAGGCGTTGTTAGGTGGGAAACCTCTACAAGAGGGATTGGTGTGCTAACACTTATTATCTATCCTTTTATCCACATGGAACCTATGTGGGGTGGAGAGGTTCTCTTCCACATGATCATCTACACTGAGGATGAATATGAGGATGAAAAGCTATAAGTAGGTGATGCAAGTGAGGGTCATGCAAGCATCATTGGGTGGGCATCTAGAAAGAGAGATAAGTGTGCTGACACATATAATCTATCCATACTCACATGCTATAGAAAAAGGATTGACCCACCTTGATGTGTTAACTTGAATAATGAAATGGTTCATGGAAAGGGGGATGAAAATTTCAGACTGGGATTAGGGTGTGGTGATTAATATTAAGGGGCATCATTCTATATGATGAGAAATATGGCATGATGCACACTACTTTCTCAGGGCCTTAAATGGATATGTTTATTCCTTCAGGTTACTGACCCTATAGTCCACTAAGAATCGTACTGGGCCTTCAAACCAGTAGGCCTTCGAGTCATGTAAATGGATACCTCTTAACCTAGTTGAAAAAGAGGGATTTATTTCCTTAAATAAAAAGGGGGGTGTTTCCCCATACCTATTTAAACAATATTGATTTATTTATTTTATAAATGATATTTAAAAACCAAAAGTTTACACATTTCAGGAATTATAATAATAAAAAAAATTATTTTTATTATTACACATGATTTTTACATTTAATATGGTAATTAGTTAAGAGACATTATTCAATAACTAATTTTTAAAACCTGAGTATATTTCACGACTTGTATCATTTCTAGGGTAAGAAAAGTTTTTGTGCATAATATTTTCTCTAAATAAGATTATATATAGAATGAGGATAATTCTCTAAATAATTATCTCTAGAGTAAGAGATAATTCTTCTCCTCCATCTCAAGAGTGAGAACTATAAATAATTTTATAAGCCTGAAAGAAATTATTTTTGTGATCAATAGAAAATGATGCAAGGAATATTGATTTTACTTTATAATACTTGATGTTCAAAAGTATATATTTAGAGGGTTGTAAAGAAATTTTAAATTCTATTATATGGATTAAAAATTTAATATATCCCAAATATAACAATACAATAATAAAATTTAAATTTATTCATCAATGAACAAAGAATTATCAAGTTATAGTAATTCTTAAAATAAAATAATTATAAATTATAAGTGAAAAAAATTCTCTCTTGGAATATTCAGGGGTAGAATTTATCCAATTAAAAGGATATTTTCAAAGTAATTTATACAAAACTTTTTTGGTAATGGTCCCAACCACTTCTTCTACACCTGATAACCTTCAGTTCAAGCGAGGGGAGAAGGTGGATTAAGCATCAAAGATTTGTGGTAGTTTTAAAAAATAGTGGAAAATATATTCACATGAATATGGGGAGGATGATTTGGGGTTTAATATGAGTCTCAAAATTAATATATTAAAATTTATTTAACTTATAGTGAGTTGTATTTGGAAGGATATGCATCCCATATAAAATGTGATATGTGGAGAATGTGTGGTGAGGGGGCAGAAGAGTTTTATAGGGGGTCTAATAAAAATTGGAACATGTGTTAGGTTTGGAATTATTTTTGAAATGGTTTCTTAGGGAAAATAAACCCTATTTATGATACCACATCTTTTAGGAAGTGTTAACAGGGTTCATGATTTCTCCACCAACCAGGCAGGAGGAATGAACCCTATTCATTCCTTCTATGCAACAAAAAAATAGAAGGCATAAACTTATCCTATGCAACCAAAATATAGGAGGTATGAATAAGGTTCACTCCACTTATGAAACCAAAACTATAAAATTATAATCCCCCCTATTTTCTCAAATTTTTACTATGATTTTTCTATGAAACTCTTTGATATTTTAATCTCTTTATCAAATTATCATTTTCGGTCTTTGGGAAGGAAAAAATCCTTCCTTAAATTTTAGTTTTTAAATTATTTTATCTATATTTTTATCTAGTTTTTTATATTACATAAAAAATATATTCTTTGATTTAAAAAAATATGTTTATTCAGATTATTTAAAAGACATGGAATTATTAAATAAATTTAAATATTATTTTTAGATGATTTAAATTTTATTTAATGGTTTAATAAATGTATATCAATTATTTTAGAAAAAATTATTTTAAAGAAGTGTTGAATTATTAATTGTGATTTATAAATAGTTCTAATAAATGTTGAATGATCATGAGTTATACCAACCAATGCATATGTGGTTTATTTTATTTGCATTTATAATTTATAAAATTTATTTTGTAATTTATTTTTTTATGATCTTCATATCATATATTTTAATTATATGTAGGGAATGTGTGTTTATGAAAAATTTAATGTGTCATTATCCCCTAGTACCCCTCACTTTCATGTGATTATAGTTGTAAAAAATAAATTCTCTGAATGAGATAATGATTTTTTATTCTACATCATTACAGGATGGTTGAATCAAATTAACTTCTTTTTTATTGAAGTTCATCAAAACATATGAGGATTTACCCCTATGATGTGGTTTTTTATAATTTTTTTATAAACCAAAAATATTTCATATACCTTATGATCATTTTACTATTTTTAATGATAATGTATAGTTAGTTTTTAATGTGAATGTGTGTTTAAAGTCTAGTAATAAATATAAGGAGAATAAAATTTAAATTTCATTTGAAATATTTAAATAATTTAAAATTAATACACAAATATGATATTAAAATAAAGGAATGAAATTAATAATACATATATATTTTCAAAATAATTAATTTTTTTAATTTTTTTAAATATATTATGAAAATTAAATTGATCTTATATATACATTTACAAAATAAATGATTGCTAAAGGATTTTAAGACTACTAGAGGCTTTCATGACTGATAAAGACTTTCATGACTACCAAATTTTTCCAAAGGATTTCATGACTACCAAAGGCTTTCATGACTACCAAAGTATTTCATTAATATCAATAAATTTAATGATTTTCAAAGGCATTTGTGACTACTAATGACTTTTGTGACTACCTAAGGATTTCAAGATCTCCAAAGTATTTCTTGACTATCAAAGGCTTTGGTGACTACCAGAGGGTTTTGTTTTCACTAGTCACTGTCATTCACACTATCACTATATCATCACTCTTTTTATAAATTTTACTTAAAAATATCCAAAAATGAAATTTATCTTATATATATTTACAAAATAAACAACCATCGAAGGATTTTGTGACAATCAAAGTATTTTGTGAATTCCTGAGTCTTTCGTGATTGAAAAAGGCTTTTGAGACAACCAAAGTTTTCCAAAGGATTTCAAAATTATCCAAGGTTTTCACAACATCCAATGTATTTCATGATTACCATAGGTTTTTATGATATCTAAAGGATTTTATGACCTCTAAAGGCTTTCATGACTTCCAATGAATGTCATGGCTTTCAAAGTTATTCAAGACCACCAAAGGATTTCAAAACTGCTAAAGGATTTTTCTGACACCAATAATCATGATTCACATTGTCACTCTCTCTTTATTTCTCACCTGTTACCCACTCTTCATCATTTTCACCTATAATTATCATGTGTCATCGCCCATACCACAATTTGTTTTTAAAATTTGAGACATATGTTTCTTTTAATAGTTTTAAAATACTTTAATATAATTAAATATATATTTATTAAATTTAATTTATTTTGTAATATTTTTAAATGAATGGGGAAATTAAATATAATTTTAAAATGAATTTATTTTTAATTTCAAACATATAAGAAATATTATTCAATGATGGTTTAATTTATTTTACTGTATATAGAAAATAAAAACGTATCCATAAAAAACCTGGTGAATGAATTGATGATGATTGATCTTGACACAAAAACACAATTTTTTATTATAATTTTTTAATTAGTTTATATCCCAAAACCCTTGAATTCCTCACGTTCATATGAGTAATATTGAGGATCTATAGTAGGTGATGATGATTAAGTCTGTATCTTTATAGCATGATTGAAATCAAAATAATGGTTACTAAAATCTTAGAAAATGGTAGTTCAAAGTGTTTTCCACCTAGGTCTTGATTGGTTTATCGTATAATGAGAAAACAATCCATATGAAAAATATCAAGACTAAATCACATTTATTTAACCAGTCATAATTAAAAATATATATTTTTGATGATGTAATATAAATATATATAAAATGTTACTAAATTTTATTTATAGGTAATCATATTTTCATCCATATATTTCAATTTAGAGGTAATTTATAATGGTCAAGGTATTAGTTATAGTTTACCACTAAAATTATTTGTTAATATTTATGACTGTAGGATATTGGAAGAAGTTCATACAAGGAATCATAATCACTTAAAAACAAGGGTTGGTATCTTTAATATGTTGACCACCTATGACATGTTTCATATCAGCTACTCGATAATGAGGATTTTTTAAAAACATCATCATTGTCTGGGTATTATTATAATCATGGTTTAATGTAATTCCTTGTGTACATTTTGGTTATTAAATTGTTGCAACCTATATCTATAGAATCTTATTATCAGAGATCTATTCAAGATGGACCTTTATAATAGTATGATTCAATGTATTATCATATTACTCTGATAACATAGACTATACATCTAGATATTGTGTGTCTTGTAATATTAAATGAGGCTACTTATAACATAGTGATGAAAATATCTTGAGAAATGTAAGAGACATCCCAATCGATACTCCATATTTAATGACTAACACTTTCTCTAATGAGGATGTATACGATGATTCGATAAGGGATATTGTAGTTATAGTAACAAAGAACTAGGGACTGTTAACCATCCTCTATTATTTAATTCTTGATTAGAGGTAATTTCACATGCATAATAATATTATTGGGATTTTATTATAGTAATTAGTTAATTCCTAGCTATTATAGGTAACACATCTACCTCAACTCATAACACATTACATGTTGGAAAAGGGATTTTAAAGTAAAAGTGAATTGAAAAATGTTGTTAAGAAATACCACATTGAATTAATTTTTTTATTTATGGATGATGAGTCAAAAAGGGTAAATACATCATTTAGTGTTTCTAATATATGATTATTTTTCATGACGGAAGATATCTAACATGGAAAACCCCATACTTGTATTCACCCTATCCTATTGCATTATCATTCTATTTTAGATGAAAAATTCATATCAACTTTTATTACTAGGTTGATAATAACATGTGTAGATGTTTTATGTATCTCATCCAGTAATGAATAAAACCATTTTTCAAATAAAGAATTATATATGGAAATTCTTAGATGTAAAAGAAAATGAAAATTATATAAGTGTTTCGGGATTGGGATGAATAATATAAGGTTTTTATATATAGAATGGGTTTTTTATCTTAATAATAAGTTAATTTATCATCTTGACACAATTGAGTATGTCTCTTAGGGTAATTTGGTTGATCAAATGAAGGTACAGTTCTATAGGCTATTTTGGAAATTTTTTCTAAGAATTCCCATATTTTTTTATTGTAAAAATTAAATTCAGGAAGATGAAAATTTTCTTTATATCAAGTGTACTAGTGTATTAATCATTGTTTCATCATAATATAGTTACCATGATCCTTTACTACATGAATTATAAATTATTAACAAGGATAAATTTGAATCATGGAGTTGGTTCTTGGACTATATATGCAACCATGTTTATAAAATCAAGGACTACGCTTCATATATGATAAATATTGAGTGATTATAGAGTTCATTAACTATGATGATCTTTTATGGGGATAACTTAATTTTTATCAACAATATCGTTTCATACATGTTTCTATTAATGTATATAATCATTTTATATATGAAGTAATAAATAATGCAATAAAAAAGTTGGGTAAATTTCTATAAACTTAAATCTATTTGAATATTTTTTATCCTTTTAATTACATTTATATCAACTAGATTAAAATATGATTCGCTATAGGGAAAATTTTATGAGAAGATAATATAAATTTAAATGAAAAATCAGGATGTGTATGATTACAATATTTGAATTTTAAATGAGAAATGGCCACTAAAATATGATGTGGGTAGAAGATATGGCCATATGAACACCAATATTGTGGAGTGTATAAGCGAGGTCTTTAAAGGTGTTCATAAACTATCAACCACGAGCTTGGTCCATGAGACATTATATCGACGTATGAATTAAATTGTCAAAATCTCCCAATAAAATTACTAGGGGATGAAAAATGGGATGAAATTTGGTTGAAATGTCTGAAGATACATTGATATGATTTCACTAGATGTGCTATTATTTCATATTCTGAACATTGATCGAGAAGGGAGAAATTTTTGGTAATAGAGTGTCACAAACCACTCAAAGGAAACTGTGATTAAGTGTTTCAGTCTTCTTAGAACATAAGTATTCTATTTTTGGTTATTTCTAGAAATAATGGTATCTCAGTGTACATGTAATTATAACTTTGGAATTTATTAACATATCCCAAGAACCCTATATTGATATAGTATATCACATTAGCACTGTAGTTTATTATTGAAATTTACTTTGGATGCCTATTGGTGATTTTGAACGTTTTACCTGATCTACTAATCTAATGATTGTTTTCACTTAAATTTATAGGTTGTACCCCTTGGGAATGAAAAAGTATACTTGGATAAAAAGAGATATGAACAATCCTAGAGAATGGGGACTGGGTCTGTGATGCACCATATATCTCGTAGAAGGTTACAATCATAAAAAAATGTCCAAACACTATTAGAAATCTAATTTATATCAATGAACCTATACCAATGACTTAAAAACCCCTTAGTATAGGAAACCCATAGAAATGGTTTTAAGGAATTGTTGGTATAGTTTAACTTTGTATCAATTGTTCTTGGAAACCATTGGCATAGGTTCTCTATTCCAATGGTTTTTAAAAACATTAGTATATAGAATATAAAAAAACAATTTAAAAAACCATTATTATAGGGTACATAACACTAAAATAGTGTAACCTGTAGAGAACCAATATTGGCATACATGTACGTTACATTAATTTTGCAGAATACTTAACACATAACAAAAAATGACACCTAAGGACCGTAATAGTTTAGTGTCTTTGGAAACTCAGAAAATAATCTTCTGATCATGGTGAAAGATATTCAACATCTCCCATAAAGATCTTCCAATTTTTTTTGCTTACCTAAAACCTTTATTTATATCTGGGGAAAAGAAAACATATAAAGGGAGAGCTCAAATGATCAGTAAGGGTAAACAAAGGAAATATCAATCATATCATATTCATAAGAACATAACATTTTGAAAACATTAACCTGCAAAAGAGATCATAATATCATAACATGGGATAAATCATAGTACTGAAATGTAATCCCAATAATCATAACATAAAACATTTAACTTTGTGGCATACACACATAATAATATAAAATCATTTCATATTAGTTAAGACTCATTTCCAAGACTATCATAGCAGACAAAGTCCATTTCTGAACCGAGTTCACTCCTCGCTCCAGTCCAGTATCACATAAGCGGTTTAACTTTCCATTCCTTCCATGTCTATCTCATGAGATATAAATCTTTACCCAATGCATTGGAGGGAGATATAGGTCCCACCCATCTCATAATGAAACCATTCTTATGTGTTCCACAAAATCATAAATCATATATCATAGAATAACCCATGTAACAAAAATGGGATTCTTAAACATCATGCCATAATAACATAATCCATATAAGATAAAAGGACTTCATAAAAATAATTCCATCATAACATAATAAAATTAATGAAAAAATAGGGATATAAACAGAATCCTATATTATCTTAGATGGAAAATAATTTTGATAAAACACTTGAACTCTATTTTTGAGGAAAATATCCTCTCTACTTCAAAAACAATTTTCCTTTCTTAACATGTCATAAAATTTTAAACTAAAAGAAGTTAATTAGAAATAAACTTGAAAACTTATAAATTAATATTCATGGAAATAATGTTCTATGAAATCATAAAAATCCATTCATGTCGTATAAGTTAAAAAAACATTCTTCTCATACTTTGGCCGAAAAAGTCAAAAAGTATCACGTACTGAAAATGACAAAAGATTCCTTTCATATATTTTACTAAAAATTCAAAAATATGTAAAATTTTATTTAAAATTTTTTATTATGATATAAATAATAATACATAATGATGAAACATGGATGTGGATGATAAATATTCCCCAGTAAATTCTGAAGTATAAACAATCTCAGATAAAAATGAGATTGGGAGAATTCCCCTTACCTTAGGTATGATATGATTTATACATGTCCAAAACTCCTATATAATGATTTAAATAATGTCATTAACTTATTTCAGAATCGTAATCATTGTTATGATATCATATATGGTCATATTCTTAGCTTCTTTTTAGAAATATTTCATTGCTACCTGTTATTCGGGTGTTCATTGCTTTATGTTCTTATTCGTGTTTTGTCGAATAAATTATTATTCCTCTTTTTAGGTTATATATACCTCATTTAAAGAATGGTATCAGTGTAATATATATCATATTTAATAATTCAATTCGTTTATACAATCATGGTTTAATGAAGATCATGTAGAACGAATCACATCGCATCGTGGAGACGGTAAGCCGTACTTACACACGAGCGACGATATCATTCCCATAATTATTGAATGGTATTGGAGTGGATAATATAATATCTCAGAATTAGTATCATGTTATAATAATCATATATAGTTATTATTTACACCATTATACCCATCCAAGTAAGGTGGTGGTGGAAAATAGAATACACCACGACGTGGAGACGGTATTCCGTACGTACGCACGCGTGGTGATTTCATTTTCCATAGGATGGATAAAAGGTGAAATAAGTTTGTTTAATATTTATAATAACATATCATAATATTAGTGATACTTATTTTATTACTTTATAATGAAACCAATAAATAATAGGAAGTAGAAGAAGAAAGAATCTTGAGAGAATCGGTAGAAGAGATTACCTCTTCCTCGACATGCCTCTTTTAAACTTCCTCTTAGGGCACTAGAGTTGGTCTTTTGAGAATACCAGAACCTCTATGATATAACTATATATGTTGAGAAGAGAAATGGGTAGGGTTTGTCTGGTATTGAAGGCTAAAATTTTTGTGAATAGGAGAGGGAGTAGGTTCCCTTTTATAAGAGGGGTGAGGGCACCATAGGAAAAAATTAAAATATTATTTTATAATAAATTCATATTCGGTTTATAATGACTCCAAAGTACCTTATTTAGAGGATAGGGTGGGTATGGGTCTCAATTATCACAACCAATAGTTTTTAGACAAGTTTAGGTTACCATTTTAACCTTATCCTATATATTTATCTCTAAGTTAAAATAATTTAACTTTTATCATGTCTTCTTGTATTCTTACACTATATGGTTAATAAACTTACTATAAACTGCCAATAGAACCCCAAATAGTTCATTAATGTCATATATATTATTATATAAGACTTTTTTCCGATCCTTAAATTTTTAGGACCATTATATCAATTAATAATATAATATTTGTTTTAAAAACTCTTTTATGTCAATTTTGACACTATTTGGTATTTGGTTTTTTCTAAATTCATAAAAGCATTATTACTTCAAAAACAATTAATCGAACTAACCCTAATATGTTATAGTAACCTATAAAATTAATTTAATTCATAAAAAGTCTAAAATTTCATTTATTTGGGTATTTATAATATCAATTATGTTAATATTTCATTAATAAGGCAATTATTGCATCATCATTGTGTCATGAATAAATTAAATTATTGAATGTTTAAAAATTATAAATAAAATACCATTATTTATTAAATATTTTGATATTTCTAATGAATATTTATAGTCTAATTTATCTTATATATAACCCTATATTAAAATTGTTTTACTTATTAAACTTTGATTTTAACTCTTTTAACTCTTCTTTGAATTAAACAATAATAAATGTCCTAATCTAATCCAAGTGGACCTAAATGGTCATATTTTATTTCTAAGTTTTTTTTGGTCTTATTACACTTATATAATAGAATTAGGACATGTTTTAGGGTTATAATAATATCATTTTTACCCTTAATTACCCTATTTATTTTTAAATGTGGTAAATAAAAGTAAAAAGTTACTATTCACAAAAAATTATTTTTATCTTATTTAACCACATTTTACTTACTGATATCAACCATGTCTCTAATATTTTTTAAATTCCACTCACAGAAGTGGTAAAATTAATTTTTATGTAAATTTTCAAATTCTCCTAGGAGGTGGGTAAAAGACGATAAAAAGTTCAATAAACTTTTTATATATCTAAAATTATTATAAAAAGACTCCAATGAATTACATTGAACTTATATGGGTATTATGTATCTATTTTGACCTAAAATAAATTTAAATAAAATAAATGATTATTTAAATAAAAAGTCGGTTTTAACCAATAAGTCAATGTTTTCACTATTCATCAAAAATTGAAAGTCTTCAGAAAAATACCAAAAATTCACCCTAGGATAATGTTGATATTCAGAATCCAAAAATGATTTCCATTTTTAAAGATAAAATGTATAAAATTTCAAAAAGTGGGTATTACTATTCATAACAGCTAGTTTATATAATATTGTAATAACATATCGTTGTTTAGTGAAACTCGGTATTGCGTACAATGTAAACTATCGAGGAAGGTTGATCTTGCATGTAACACAAGCCAAGAATAGTGTTGCGTATACTAAAAGATAACACGGTGTTGCGTATAGGGAAATATAGTCTTGGTGTAGCGTACAACAAAAGACATCAAATAAATTAAAAAGAATAATTCTCATAAAATCTTGGGGTGTTACATTCTACCCCCCTTAAAATGAATTTCACCCTCGAAATTCGTCGGGGTTATAAATGGTTTTCTACTTGAAATTTTCTTTTATAGAAACCCACATCATGAAATGGAATACTAAATCATCATTTTAAAAAGGAATGTTTGAAACATAACGAATACACAAAGTAACTCATCACTGGGTTTCCTCATAGGAGAATATAGGTGAAAATATGGATATGTAAGAGAAATCTAAGCATCAAGTTCTGATAGAGAGTGGTAGAGAACATGGATATGAAAAAGCCAAAAATCACAAAGCCATAAATTTGTGATGATCTAAGGTACCATATGATTCATCGGATATGAGGACAATAAGAATTTTTTTTTGTTTTTCAAGATCATTTCCCTAATGTTGAAGAATTTTTGAATTAAAATAAATACTTACTTGATTTTTGGTACAATCTCACTGTTGTTTGTGCCTTGAACAATTTCGACTTCATCTCTTAAATAAATGAAGTTGAATTTGTCTTCAGTGAAGTGTTAGTAGATCATGCGATAGAATGATGGGTCATTCCATCTATCTCAAACATAAGGTTAGCAATATCTATATACATAATTCCATATTATGGTGAGATTAACCATATATGATTCCAAAAATGGACTTATACTTCATCTATCATCCTGATTAATAAAATAAAACTAGTTTCTACTAACTAGGGACTTCCTGTAGGCCAGTGGTAGGCGATAAAGCCTTGTCGCACTTTAGTTGTGGGTTCGATTTCCACAACCTTGTCTGACGCGACGAGTTGTCGCCCATCTTGTAAGTTGTTCTTTTTCTAAAACTACACTATTATAACATTACAGAAATAATATCAAAAAAACTTCTAGCCTTAAACAATACTATCTGATGTCCAACATAATATATTCCAATATTTAGACTTATCCAAAATAAATCTGTCCAATCTCATAGTATAAAGAAAATGATTACTATAAAGGTCACATAACAAGCATGTGAATACCATCATTTATCCCCTATATATCATAAGATATACCTTTTTGATCGCATTCCAAACATGTGAATACCAGAATCATGTATTCTCTTGAAACATAAATTACCATATAACCTTAGAGAAAACATAAACGCTGTCAAAAGGTAAATCTTTCCACATACCAAAATACCATAATTTCTATATACTCAAACCATGATATAACTTTGTGCTTTTATCAGTCATGAGCTCATTAATACCATCAAACATATTATTTTCTCCTTATCCCTTCATTATTCACATATCATCTACTTTCCAAAAATATTTCAATCACTTTTCATGGTTACTGGTACCATATTCTTATGGAAAACCACAATGGACCAATACATAGATATTCCAATATACCATAAAATTACCTCAACAACATTATTCTTGAATACAAATACATAAACACTTAAATCCATCCTATTCAATGATTGTCATGGAATAAGTCCTTCCTTGATTTAGAAGTAACCTCTTAGGTTAGGGCATTGAGTTTGGTAATGCCCATGTTCTCCACAGAGAAGACATTGAACTCCATAACAGTCTATCACTCTACGACCCTATTCCCCACACATATAACATCTTCCCCTCCATTTTAGTTATTCCTCAAGGTTCTTATTCCATTCTTCTTGATATGTAGAAAGCTTAAAATTCCTTCCTCTATGTTCCTCACCATGCAAACATGCATAATAGTCCATCTTCCTCTTATTTGTTGACTTAGGAATACAACTAAAGTTCACCTTGTTAATCATATATCGCGATGAATGATTCTGTATAATCATAATATATTTCTTTCCAAAAATTAAAAAATTTTGTTGATCATAGTCACCAATTTTTCCATTGGAATCAATGTTAACGTAATTCCTTCTCGTTACCTCCATTGACTAAAACCAGAAACCAAAGTGTAAGAAACAGTTAAAATAACAAGGAACCACATAATAATAAAAATTAACTTATGGGATGTATGGGATGTCTAAATTATCACACATTCTTTAATTCCTAACACCTTAGGTTCACCCTAGGTTATTCATGATCATCAAAATAATTCTAGGACTGTAACCTATAGTTATACTAAACCTTAGGGACATCCCTAGACATACCTTAGAAATATCTCTAGGGATCTCACTAATGTTTTCGCATCCTAGTTTCCAAAGGTTAACTAAACCTTCACTCTGATACCAACTGTAGAGACCAAAGCTTGAAGTACATGGAAATTACATTACTTTTGTAGAATACTTAATACATAACAAAAAATCAAACCCAAGGACTGTAATGGTTTAGTGTCTTTGGAAACTCAGAACATAATCTTCTAATCATGGTAAAAGATCTTCAACATCTCTCATAAAGATCTTCCACTTTTGTTTTCTTACCTAAAACCTTTATTTATATCTGGGAAAAATAAAACATATAAAGGGTGAGCTCAAATTCTCAGTAAGGGTAAACAAAGGAAATATCAATCATATCATATTCATAAGAACATAACATTCTGAAAATCATAACCTGCAAAAGAGATCATAATATCATAACATGGGAAAAATCATAGTAGTGAAATGTAATCCCAATAATCATAACATAAAACCTGAAACTTTTTGTCATACACACATAATCATATAAAATCATTTCATATTAGTCAAGACTCATTGCCAAGACTATCATAGCGAACAAAGTCCATTTCTGAACCGAGTTCACTCCTCGTTCCAGTCTTCTATCACTGAACCAGATTAACTTGTCATTCTAGACATGTCTATATCATGAGATATAAATCTTTACCCAATTCATTAGAAGGAGATATAGGTCCCACCCATCTCATAATGAAACCATTCTTATGTATGCCACAAAATCATAAATCATATATCATAGCATAACCCATGTAATAAAAATGGTATTCTTAAACATCATGTTATCATAACATAATCCATATAAGATAAAAGGACTTCATAAAAATAATTCCATCATAACATAATAAAATCAATTTAAAAATAGGTATAGAAAAAGAATCTATATTATATTAGATGGAAAATAATTTTTATAAAACACTTGAACTCCATTCTTGAGGAAAATATCCTTTCTACTTCAAAAACATTTTTCCTTTCTTAACATGTCATAAAATTTTAAACTAAAAGAAGTTAATTAAAAATAAACATGAAAACTTGTAAAGTAATCTTCATGGAAATAATTTTCTATGAAATCATTAAAATCCATTCATGCCGTATAAGTTAAAAAAACATTCTTCTCGTACTTTGGCTGAAAAAGTCAATAAGTATCACGTATTGAAATAAAAAAAGATTCCTTTCATATATTTTACTAAAAATTCACTAATAAATAAAATTGGATTTAAAAAATTTTAGGAGGATAGAAATAATATTACATATTGAGGAAACATGGATGTGTATGATAAATATTCCCTAGTAAATTCTGAAGTATAAACAATATTGGATAAAAATGAGATTGTGAGAATTTCCCTTAACTTAGGTCTGATATGATTCGTACGTGTTCGAAAATCCTTTATAATGATTTAAATAATGTCATTGACTTATTCTAGAATCATACTCCTTGTTATGATATCATATATGGTCATATTATTAGCTTCTTATTAGTAATATTTCATTGCAACCTGTTATTCGGGAGTTCATTGATTTATGTTCTTATGTGTGTTTTGTCAAATAAATTATTATTCCTATTTTTAGGTTATAGATAAATCATTTAAAGAATGGTATTAGTGTAATATATATCATATTTATTCATTCAATATGTTTATATAATTGTTGTTTAATGAAGATCATGTAGAACAAATCACATCACATCGTGGAGACGGTAAGTCGTACGTATGCACGAGCGACGATATTGTTCCCATAATTATTGAATGGTCTTGGAGTGGAAGATATAATATCTCAGAATTATTATCATGTTATAATAATCATATATAGTTATTATTTACACCATTATACCCATCCAAGTAAGGTGGTTGTGGAAAATAGATTACCCCACGACGTGAAGACGGTATTCCGTATGTACGCACGCATGGTGATTTTATTTTCCATAGGATGGATAGTAGGTGAAATAGGGTTGTTTCATATTTATAATAACATATATGTATATTATTGATACTGATTTTTTTACTTTATTATTAAACAAATAAATAATAGGAAGTAGATGAAGAAAGAAACTTGAATGAATCAGTAGAAGAGATTACCTCTTCCTCGACATGCCTCTTTTAAACTTCCTCTTAGGGAACTAGAGTTGGTATTTTGAGAAGACCAGAAACTCTATGATATAACTATAGATGTTTATAAAATAAATGGGAAGGGTTTGGATGAGCTTGAAGGCTCAAAATTTTGTGAAGAGGAGAGGGAGGAGGTACCCTTTTATAAGAGGGGTGAGGGGCCCCTTAGGAAAAACTTAAAATATTATTTTATAATAAATTTATATTCGATTTATAATGGCTCCAAAGTGACTTATTTAGAGTATAGGGTGGTGGTGGGTCGAAATAATCTCAACCAATAGGTTTTATAAAAGTTTAGGTTACCATTTTAACCTTATCATTTAGATTTAACTCTAAGTTAAATAATTTAACTTTTACCTTGTCTTCTTGTATTCTTACACTATATGGTTAATAAACTTACTATAAACTACAAATAGAACCCCAAATGGTTCATTAATGTCATATATATTATTATATAAGTATTTTTTCAGATCCTTATATTTTTAGGACCATTATATCAATTAATAATATAATATTTGTTTTAAAAACACTTTTATGTCAATTTTGACACTATTTGGTATTTGTTTTTTTCTAAATTCATCACAACATTATTACTTCAAAAACAATTCATCTAACCGATTCTAAGATGTTATATTAACCTATAAAATTAGTTTAATTTATAAAAAGTCTCAAATTACATTTATTTGGGTATTTATAATATCAAGTATGTTAATATTTCATTAATAAGGTAATTACTGCATCATCATTGTGTAATGAATAAATTAAATTATTTAATGTATAAAAATTATAAATAAAATACCATTATGTAGTAAATATTTTTATATTTCTAATGAATATTTATAGTTGAATTTATCTTATGTATTACCCTATATTAAAAATGTTTTACTTATTAAACTTTGATTTTAACTCTTTTAACTCTTCTATGAATTAAATAATAATAAATGTCCTAATCTAATCCAAGTGGACCTAAATGGTCATATTTTATTCATAAGGTTGTTTTTGGTCAAATTAATATTATCCAATAGAATTAGGACATGTGTTAGGGTAATAATAATAACATTTTCACACTTAATTACCCTATTTACATTTAACCGTTGTAAATAAAAGTAAAAAGTTTACTATTCACCAAAAATTATTTTTATCTTATTGAAACACATTTTAATTACTGATATCAACCGTGTCTCTCGGATTTTTTAAATTCCACTCACCTAAGAAGTAAAATTATGTTCTATGTAAATTTGCAAATTCTCCTAGGAGGTGGGTAAAAGACGGTAAAAAATTCAATAAACTTTTTAAATATCTAAAATTATTATAAAAAGACTCCAATTAATTACATTTAACTTATATAGGTATTATGTATCTATTTTGACTTAAAATTATTTTAAATAAAATAATTTATTATTTAAATAAAAATTCGGGTTTAACCAATAATTCAATGTTTTCACTATTCATCAAAAATTGAAAGTTTTCAGAAAAATACCAAAAATTCACCCTATGCTGATTTTGATATTCTGAATCCAAAAATGAAGTCCATTTTGAAAGGTAAAATTTTAAAAAATTTAAAAAGTGGGTATTACTATTCATAATAGTTAGTTTATATAATGTTGTAATAACATATCGTTGTTTAGTGAAACTCGGTATTGCGTACAACGCAAGCTATCGAGGAAGGTTGATCTTGAGTGTAACCCAAGACAAGAATAGTGTTGCATATACTACAAGCTAATATGGTGTTGCTTATAGCTCAAGATAATCTTGGTGTAGCGTACAACAAAATACATTAAGTAAATTAAAAAGAATAATTCTCATAAAATCTTGGGGTGTTACATTCTACCCCCACTAAAAATGAATTTCGCCCTCGAAATTCATCGGGGTTATAAATGGTTTTCTACTTTAAAGTATCTTTCATAGAAACCCACATAATAAATAAGAATACTAAATCATCATTTTAAAAAGGAATGTTAGAAACATAATGAATACCCAAAGTAACTCATCACAGAGTTTTCTCATAAGAGAATATAGGTGAAAATATAGATATGGAAGAGAAATCTAACCATCAAATTCTGATAGCGAGTGGTAGAGAACATGACTATGAAAAATCCAACAATCAAAAAGACATAAATTTGTGATGATCTAAGGTACCATCTGATTCATCAGATGTGAGGGCAATATGTGAACATTTTTGGTTTTCAAGATCATTTCCCTAATGTTGAAGAATTTTTGAATTAAAAGAAATACTCACTTTATTTTTGGTACAATCTCACTGTTGCTTGTGCCTTGAACAATTTCAACTTCATCTCTTAAAGAAATTAAGTTGAATTTGCCTTCAGTGAAGTGTTATTAGATCATGCGATAGAATGATAGGTCATTCTATCTGTCTCAAACATAAGGTCAGCAAAAGTTATATACATAATTCCATATTATGGTAAGATTAACCGTATATGATTCCAAAAATGGACTTATAGTTCATCTATCATCCTGCTTAATAAAATAAAACTAGTTTCTACAAACTAGGGACTTCCTGTTGGCCAGTGGTTGGCAATAAAATCCCGTTGCACTTCAGTTGTGGGTTTGATTTCTGCAATCTTATCCGACGCAACGAGTTTTCGCTCGTCCTATAGGTTGTCCTTTTTCTAAAATTACACTATTATAACATTACAAAAATAATATCAAAAAAATTTCTAGGCTTAATCAATACTATCTGATGTCCAAAATAATCCATTACAATCTTTAGACTTATCCAAAATACATCTGTCCAATCTCATAGTATAAAGAAAACGATTACTAGAAAGGTCACATAACAAGGATGTGAATACCATCATTTATCCCCTATATATCATAAGATATATATTTTTGATTGCATTACAAATATGTGAATACCTCAATCATGTATTCTCTTGAAACATAAATTACCATAAAACCTTAGTGAAAACATGAATGCTTTCAAAAGGTAACTCTTTCCACATCCCAAAATCCCAAAATTTCTATATACTCAAACCATGATATCACTTTGTCCTTTTATTAGTCATGAACTCATTAATACTATCAAACATATTATTTTCTTATTATCCCTTCATTATTCACATATCATATTCTTTCCAAAAATATTTCAATCCCTTTTCATGGATACCAGTACCATATTCTTAAGGAAAACCACAATGGACCAATACATAGGTATTCTAATATACCATAAAATTACCTCAACAACATTATTATTGAATACAAATACATAAACACTTCAATCCATAATCTTCAATTATTTTCATGGAATAAGTCCTTCCTTGATTTAGAAGTAACCTCTTAGGTCAGGGCATTGAGTTGGATAATGCCCATGTTCTCCACAGACAAGACATTGAACTCCATAAGAGTCTGTCACTCTATGGCCCTTTTCCCCACACAGATAACATCTTCCCCTCCATTTGAGGTATTCCTAAAGGTTTTTCTTCCCTTCCTCTTGATATGTAGAAAGCTTCATCTTCCTTACTCTATGTTCCTCACCATGAGAACATGCATAAAACTACATCTTCCTCTTATTTGATGACTTAAGAATACAACTAAAGTTCACCTTGTTAATCATATATTGCGATGACTGATTCGGCATAATCATAATATCTTTCTTTCCAAGAATTACAAAATTTTGTTGATCATAGGCACTAATTTTTCCATTGGAATCAATGTTAACCAAATTCCTTATTGTTACCTCCACTGACTAAAACCAGAAACCATAGTGTAAGAAATAGTTAAAATAACAAGGAACCACATAATTATAAAAAATAACTTATGGGATGTATTGGATGTCTAACTTATCACAAATTATTTAATTCATGACACCTTAGGTTCACCCTAGGTTATTCATGATCGTCAACATAATTCTAGGACTGTAACCTATAGTTATACTAAAACTTAGCGACATCCCTAGACATACCTTAGAAATATCTCTAGGGATCTAACTAAAGTTTTGGCATCCTAGTTTCCAAAGGTTAACTAAAAATTCACTCGGATACCAATTATAGAAACCCAAGATTGACGTACATGGAAATTAAATTACTTTTTTGGAATACTTAATACAGAACAAAAAATGAAACCCAAGGACTGTAATAGTTTAGTGTCTTTGGAAACTCGGAACATAATCTTCTAATCATGGTGAAAGATCTTCAAAATATCCCATAAAGATCTTCCACTTTTGGTTTCTTACCTAAAACCTTTATTTATATCTGGGGAAAACAAAAAAATATAAAGGGTGAGCTCAAATGATCAGTAAGGGTAAACAAATAAAATATCAATCTTATCATATTCATAAGAACATAACATATTGAAAATCTTAACTTTCAAAAGATATCATAATATCATAACATGGGATAAATCATATTAGTGAAATGTAATCCCAATAATCATAACATAAAACATGAAACTTTGTGGAATACACAAATAATAACATAAAATCATTTCATATTAGTCAAGACTCATTGCAAAGACTATCATAGCAGACAAAGTCTATTTCTGAACCGAGTTCACTCCTCGTTCTAGTCCTGTATCACTGAACCGGATTAACTTTCCGTTCTATCCATGTATATCTCATGAGATATAAATGTTTACCCAATTCATTGGAGGGATATATAGGTCCCACCCATCTCATAATTAAACCATTATTATGTGTGCCACAAAATCATAAATCATATATCATAACATAACCCATGTAATAAAAATGGGATTCTTTAACATCATGCCATCATAACATAATCCATATAAGATAAAAGGACATCATAAAAATAACTGCATTATAAAATAATCAAATAAATGTAAAAATAGGGATAGAAACAGAATCCTATATTATCTTAGATGGAAAATAATTTTGATAAAACACATGAACTCCATTATTGAGGAAAATATCATTTCTACTTCAAAAACATTTTTCCTTTCTTAGCATGTCATAAAATTTTAAACTTAAATAAGTTAATTAAAAATAATCTTGAAAACTTGTAAAATAATCTTCATGTAAATAATGTTATATGAAATCATAAAAATCCATTCATGCAGTATAAGTTAAAAAAAGTTTCTTCTCATACTTTGGCCGGAAAAGTCAAAAAGTTTCACGTACTGAAAATGAAAAAAGATTCCTTTCATATATTTTACTAAAAATTCACCAATAGGTAAAATTGGATTTAAAAAATTTTAGGAGGATAGAAATAATATTACATATTGAGGAAACATGGATGTGGATGATAAATATTCCCCAGTAAATTCTGAAGTATAAACAATCTCGGATAAAAATGTGATTGTGAGAATTTCCCTTACCTTAGGTCCGATATTCTTTGTACGTGTCCGAAACTACTGTATAATGATTTAAATAATGTCATTGAATTATTCAAGAATCATAATCATTGTTATGATATCATATATAGTCATATTCTTAGCTTCTTATTAGTAATATTTCACTGCGACTTGTTATTCGAGTGTTCATTGCTTTATGTTATTATGCATGTTTTGTCGAATAAATTCTTATTACTATTTTTAGGTTATAAATACCTCATTTACAGAATGGTATTAGTGTAATATATATCATATTTATTCATTCAATTATTTTATATAATCATGGTTTAATGAAGATCATGTAGAACGAATCCCATCGCATCGTGGAGACGATAAGCCGTACGTACGCACGAGAAATGATATCGTTCCCATAATTATTGAATGGACTTGGAGTGGATGATAGAGTATCTCAGAATTATTATCATGTTATAATAATCATATACAGTTATTATTTACACCATTATACCCATCCAAGTAAGGTGGTGGTGGAAAAAAAGATTACACCACGGCGTGGAGAGGGTATTCCGTACGTATGCACACGTGGTGATTTCATTTTCCATAGGATGGATAGAATGTGAAATAGGATTGTTTCATAATTATAATAACATATCAGTATGTTAGTGATACTGATGTTGTTACTTTATAATGAAACCAATAAATAAGAGGAAGTATAAGAACAAAGAAACTTGAAAGAATCGGTAGAAGAGATTACCTCTTCCTCGACGTGCCTCTTTTAAAATTCCTCTTAGGGCACTAGAGTTTGTATTTTGAGAATACCAGAACCTCTATGATATAACTATATATGTTGATAAGAGAAATGGACAGGGTTTTGATGATCTTGAAGGCTCAAGTTTGTGTGAAGAGGAGAGGGAGTAGGTGCCCTTTTATAAGAGGGGTGAGGGCACCATAGGAAAAACTTAAAATATTATTTTATAATAAATTTATATTCGGTTTATAATGACTCCAAAGTGACTTATTTAGATTATATGGTGGGGATGGGTCGCAATTATCTCAACCAATAGTTTTTAGACAAGTTTAGGTTACCATTTTAACCTTATCATTTAGATTTAACTCTAAGTTAAATAATTTATCTTTTATCATGTCTTCTTGTATTCTTACACTATATGGTTAATAAACTTACTATATACTAAATATCGAACCCCAAATGATTCATTAATGTCATATATATTATTTTATAAGACTTTTGGATGATACTTAGTTTTTTAGAACCATTATATCAATTAATAATATAATATTTGTTTTAAAAACTCTTTTATGTCAATTTTGACACTATTTGGTATTTGGTTTTCTCTAAATTAATAAAAGCATTATTAATTAAAAAAAAAATTCATCTAACTAACCCTAATATGTTATAGTAACCTATAAAATTATATTAATTCATAAAAAGTCTAAAATTACATTTATTTGGGTATTTATAATATCAATTATGTCAATATTTCATTAATAAGGTAATTACTCCATCACCATTGTGTCCTGAATAAATTAAATTATTGAATGTCTAAAAATTATAAATAAAATTCCATTATGTAGGAAATATTTTTATATTTCCAATTAATATTTATAGTTTAATTTATCTTATGTATAAACCTATATTGAAAATGTTTAACTTATTAAACGTTGATTTTAACTCTTTTAACTCTTCTTTGAATTAAATAATAAGAAATGTCCTAATCTAATACATGTGGACCTAAATGGTCATATTTTATACCTAAGGTTGTTTTTGGTCAAATTACACTTATCCAATAGAATTAGGACATGTTTTAGGGTTATAATAATATCATTTTACCCTTAATTACCCTATTTACTTTTAACCATGGTAAATAAAAGTAAAAAGTTACTATTCACCAAAAATTATTTTTATCTTATTGAAGCAAATTTTACTTACTGATATCAACTGTGTCTCTCATATTTTTGAAATTCCACTCACAGAAGTGGTAAAATTATTTTTTATGTAAATTTTCAAATTCTCCTAGGAGGTGGGTAAAAGACGGTAAAAAGTTCAATAACGTTTTATATATCTAAAATTATTATAAAAAGACTCCAATGAATTACATTGAAATTATATGGGTATTATGTATCTATTTTTACCTAAAATAAATTTAAATAAAATAAATGATTATTTAAATAAAAAGTCGGTTTTAACCAATAAGTCAGTGTTTTCACTATTCATCAAAAATTGAAATTTTTCAGAAAAATACCAAAAATTCACCCTAGGATAATTTTGATATTCCAAATCAAAAAATGAAGTCCATTTTGAAAGATAAAATGTATAAAATCTCAAAAAGTGGGTATTACTATTCATAACATCTAGTTTATATAATATTGTAATAACATGTCGTTGTTTAGTGAAACTCGGTATTGCATACAACGCAAGCTATTGAGGAAGGTTGATCTTGCATGTAACACAAGACAAGAATAGTGTTGAGTATACTAAAAGATAACATGGTGTTTCATATAGCGCAAGATAGTCTTGGTGTAGCGTACAACAAAAGACATCAAAGAAATTAAAAAGAATAATTCTCATAAAATCACGGGGTATTACATAACACCCAAATTCTAAAGCATGACTTCACACTTATTTTTTTTTGTGATTTATCACTTATCCACCTATATTTTCTACATCCCCTTTGATTACCCTCATTATAAATTTATTTTTGACAATTTTTCATTAATATTTTGGTGAAATATTCAAGTTATGTTGTTCCAATTCACATTATCTCTCTTTTTATTATCTTATTTTTTTTTTATTTTCAATCCCTATATTGAAATAGTGAGCTAGGGTTTGATGTTACATTATTTTTATTGGGATTTTTTTATTTTTAGTTTTAATAAACATCACACAAGGAATTTTATTTTTTCTATTAGTGTAAAAACACTATACATCATTGGATTTGACATTTACAATTAGTGGTTATTCATACCTATGTTGGTTTAAATAACCTTGAATGATTTCATTAATTTAATTATGGGTTTAATATAGATTTAATTTTATTTTTATTATTAATGAAATGGTGATTTTAATATCATGAATTTACTTTGTTTTAAATGTGATAAATTGTGGGTTTTCCTTAAAAATCAAATAGTCCAATGTTTAAAATAGTAGGTAACACAAGGTTCTTGATAAAATGCAATTTTCTTTCGAAATTATTTATATTATTTCTATAAATTATTTATACGGTGTTATAAACATTGAACTGAGTGGTTTTAATAGTTTTTTAAAAATATTAATAATTATTTTAATTAATATCAATGTTGTTGGTGTTCATTATCATCAAGAATAATTATGTGTTGTATATTAATATCATTGTAATGGGGTGTAATCGAATTTATTTATTGATATCAATGTTATGGGGTGTTTTCTCCAAATGTAATGAATTTTTTATGGGTTGTTATAAACATTGATTATTTTTCTATTAATATCAAGAAGAGTTTGATTAGAATCATTATTTGTTTTATATGTTGTTTATCAATTTTATTTAAAGAATGAAATGTTTTTTTTCTAAAATTTAAAAGAGGGGAACTATATTTATGATTGTGAAAAAAATTCAAAATATGGGTTTTTCATGTTATATGGAATAATTTTCATGACCCATCCTAGTGGGGCCCAAGTTTTGACTCCCCAAGCCCACCTCTAATAGGCAAGGGGCTAATGACTAGTATCGAGTAGGCATATTACTAACATGAAAGGCATTGCCTAAGTACCTATACACACGAACACATATCCAATCCCAAAAAATGCTCCTATGTAAAAGTAATTGAACAACCAGTGCATGCATACATCTATAGCCCACAACCAGAGTACAACAATAAGTAATGAAAATAAACAGGGAAAAATACAGGCCCACCACAAAGAGTCTATAACACAAGTCAAACCTAAAAGTAAAGGTACTGGTATTGTTTTTTGAAAGTCATAGGAAGAAACCTCGATTTTTCATGTCTCACTAAGCACTATCCGGTACTAGTCTGCCTAGGAATCTATCAAAAGGTCGATTGTCTGCACAATACTCAAAATGTGTGGGAAAATCCTATGTCGGGGTAAGTATAATAATACTCAGTAGGATTCCCTAAAACCACAAATAATACAAAAAAGGAAATTACATTCAACTCTACACATGTATATGTCTACATCACATATGACAAGAATATCCATATATACTCAACAAATACACACAGTCTAGAGCTAAGTCACAACTATAGTATACTCAACCTATGATTCCATAATAAAGATTCCATAAAGCACTAATATGGGAGAGAAAACTCATGAGTTTGATAGTACTGATGATGTATGTATAAGAGGTACTGATCGTTAGATATTTTCATGAGAAAGATACACACTGATAGATCTAAAAGAAATATGATACATAGATGAGGATCACTGCCAAGTCCATGGGGTGATACCAATAAACTCAACATGGATTAACCTGCTAAGTAGATTATCAACGTCCACATAGTTTTTCTCACATAGATACCAAGAACTCCACCTAGGGAAAGAAAATAAACATAGGATCTCACTTTGGGACTCTTAGAGGGTTTTTAATGACTCTATCCAACAGGTCCTACTGAAGGGATCATAGTCCTAAGAGTATGAAATGATATCATACCTACCTTTGGGGAAAGGATAAGGGGAACAAACCATAATGAAACTTTTCCAAGATATAAAGGAAAAAGGATCTAATCCACGTATGAAAGAGTACATGAAGTGTAGTAGGGGTCACACATTGTGTCACTTGACCCCAAGTCCTGCCCTTGTAAATAGACATCATCTTCATCCTATGTCTGTTTAGTACTACATGGTGTGTAGGATACCCATGTAGTTTAATCATGTATCAGTACACATCTCCAGCTTGTGTACATCTGCATGTGTACCAATACACAGCTTAGCTCTTGTACCTAGTCCAGGTCATGTCGTGTGAGGGAGTACACAATGTGTAGGGTGCCTGTGTAGTCCACCCTGTGTTAGTGTACCTTCCTAAGTACATGCTGAGTTCACCGAGGAGGATCCACACATCATGTAGGCCTAACTATAAGTCATACGATACCTTTATCTTACCTGAAACCCTAACCACCACTTAAGAGGACCCATATGCCATGTAATCCCTGATTACACTTTGTGTTGATCGATTTTTTTCAGAAACCCTGGTTATTCCTCCAACTCATGCCTACACCACTGTTACCTTGAATTCTGGCTCCAATATCACCAGGTTTCATGGATCCACCTCAATCGAGCATCGTTGTTGATGAGAAATGCGTATTTGCCATCAAATCTAATTAGAAAACTAAACTATTCATCTAAATCATCTTCCACATATCTCACCCAAAAATCAGGAATTTCCAAATCGGTCTGATTTTTTCATCGCTACAGTCATCGCACCTCTGTTGCATCATACCGATCCTAGATCTATATTCTCGGATCATTGCACCAAGAAACATGTGAAAAATGATTGATTCATTAGTAAAGAGTTAAACCAAGGGCCAAATGAGTAACGTACATGATGAATGACAAATGGGGGGATAAAATAACAATCACTCAATAGGAAATAACATCAATCAATGTTTGTGTTGATATTGGTTCATTTCCGTTATAACGACGATCGAATAATCAACAATTAGTCCTAATGATAAATTATCCCAATAAAACCCCTCAATTAAAACGCATCCATCAAAGAAGTTGATCTGAAAATATATCCATTCATCGATTTATTTGTGCTCTTCATATAAATTAATAATGAGAAATAAATCCAAATAAAACACACGCCCTACCTCGACTTGGTTCAATTGTTGATGAAGAACAATGTGTTGTCATCATCATTGGAAAGATCTGTCGAATTCGAGTTGAATTGATTGTTAGTCCATGATCTTTATGTCTTTTTTCCTAAAATGATTCTCCAAATTTCTCTCCAATGGTCCTCTAAATTATCTAGGGTTATGATACTAACCCTTGAAATTATCCATAATAATCTATTTAAACATTTTTAGTCGTTACGTCAATGAAAAAGGAAAAAAAATTTTTTATTCATTTCAGCGCCCATGACAACTTTTCCAGAAATGACCCATGACAACTAATTTTAAGTCACACATAGGGAAAACGACACATTCCAAACTCAACAATTCCCTTAGATTTATAATCTGATCATTTGTTTATAAGTTATTACACTTTTTTAAGAAAACTATGTCCATATGTTATTTAATATATTTCAAACATTTGTTCCAAGTACCCCAAGCCTTATAATTGCACTCTATCTCAGCACCCATCCTTGAAGATAATCCATATAACATTAAAAAAATATTACATAGAATATATGAGACGTTACATTCTCCCCACGTTAGGGATTTGCGTCCCCGAAATCTGAAATAGGGGCTACTAAAAAAATGTGGGTACTAAGCACCAATCCGAGTCTCCCGCTTCCATGTGCTATCCTAGAGATTCTCAGGCTACCATTGGACATGCACTAAAGGAATCAATATCCCATAAAGAATCCTCTCCTACTGATCCTTTATCTCTACTGAATACTCAACAATGTTTTCTCCATCATCGATGTTGAGCTTGCCACAATCGATAATGTGTGATGGATCATGAATGAACCTCCTTTGCTATAACATGTGGAATAATTCGTGTACCTAGTCTAACTGAGGAGGTAGATCTAAGAGTTACACCACCTCTCTAACTCTTCACAATATCAGAAAAGGGCTAATGAACCTCGAAGATAGCTTTCCGCCCCCAACAAAATCTATATAATCCATGTCAAGGTGAAACTCATAGGAACACATGGTATTTTTCTTCGAACTCCAAATGCCTCTATCACTTATCAGTATTATAATTTTGATAGCTCTATATATTCTTCATCTACTCCTAGTTGATATGAACCTTCACTATTGTAGCTCAAACTAACTGTGAGCCCATGAGTGCCGACTCTCCTGGGTTAGTCCAACAAAGTGGTGACCTGTAAGGTCACTTTTACAAAGCCTCAAAATGTTTCATACTAATGGTGGAATGGTATTTGTTGTTTTATTCAACTCCATTAGTGGTAGGTGATCCTACCAACTATATAAAAATTCCAACATGAAATCTCACAAAATGTCCTCTAGAACCATAATGGTCCGCTCAGTCTGGCTATCATTTTGTTGGTGAAACATGGTTCTAAAGCATAAATAGGTCCCAAACACATCCTACAATCCCTTCCATAACCGGGATATAAATATAACATAATGATCAGAAAAAATCATCGATGTAAATCTATGGAGTCAAACTATCTCCTGTATATAAAGGCATCCCAAAATCTCTACTGAAATCTATTCTTGAATAACTAGAAAGTGGGCCTACTTTGTGAGTTATTATAAAATCACCGAAATGGAATCATTTACCCGAGATATACATGGTAATACTATCATGAAGTCCATGGATATACCATTCCACTTCCATTCTGGCACCTCAAGGGGTTGAGTCAAACCCACTAGAACTTGGTACTCAGCCTTCACTGGATGAAATGTAAGGCATCAAGATACAAACTTTGCAACTCCTATCTTCATTCCTAGCCACCAAAATTTATTTTGGAGGTCTTGATACATCTTTACCACACATGGATGCACTGCCAAATGAGATGTGTGAAAATATCTCAGAACCTCCTCCCGCAATGTAACTAGTACCATCATGCATCCTCTTAAAAGAATGACATGATCTCCACCTTTAGAAAAACCATTAGGAGCCTGTCTAGTGGATATCCAAGCACGGAGGGTCTCATAGTGAACATCCCCAATTTGTGCATCCCTGACTCATTGAAAAAGAGGAGGGGTAACAACCATTGACTGGAGGCAAGCTACTCCATCTATATACATAAAGAATAACTACAATGAGACCAACTACTATGACACCTCATTCAGTAACTGTGAACAATATATCTTACTAATAGTATCTTCTACCATATTCCCCTTCCTAGGAGTATAGAAAATTTTTAATCATAATCCTATAGGAACTCTAGACATCACCTATATCTCAAGTTGAGATCCTTATAAGAGAAGATAAACTTGAGACACTTGTGATTGGAGTAGATGATAAACTACTCTCCCATCAGGTAGTGTCTCCATATATTCAAAGAAAATAATACTGCTACTAACTCAAGATCGTGGGTCATATAGTTTTATTTATGTGGTATCAACTGGAGTGAACCATAGGCAATAATATCTTGCCTCTACTTTAGAACACAACCAATTCAGGTTCCTGATACATTACAAAACAACATGTACTCGACACCCTCCTCCAACAATCTCAGTATGGGAGCGCTTGTTAATCTCTACCTCAACTAATGGAAATACCGTTGGCAATTTTCTATCCACATGAAAGGTCCCCCTTTAAAGCCAAAACTATCATGGGTGCTGATACTCTAGAGAAATCAGGT
The DNA here is from genome assembly GCA_963277665.1 of Viscum album. NCBI lineage: Eukaryota > Viridiplantae > Streptophyta > Magnoliopsida > Santalales > Viscaceae > Viscum > Viscum album. The sequence continues at coordinate 1,174,062,995 of OY728128.1, read as the reverse complement.
ATGAATCTCCAGTAATAGTCTATCAACCCAAGGAACCTCCACACCTCCATCATGTTCTTAAGTGGCTCCCAAGCTAACACCACCTCATCCTTGGCTGAGTCCACTACCACTCCATTGTTTGAGATAATGTTTCCCCGGAATTGTACCACCGGAATCCAAAACTGTAACTTCAAGAGATTTCTATAAATATGGTTCTCTTAGAGTATTTCCATAACTATCCTTAAGTGTCTCACATGCTCCTCCTCAGACACCAAGTACACAAGGATATCATCAATGAAGACTACCACAAACCAGTCTAAGTAAGGATGAAATATCTAGTTCATGATTCCCATGAACACTTCTAGGGATTTTGTCACACCAAAGGGTATCACCATGTACTCATAGTGACTGTGGCAACATCTGAATGTTGGATTCATTATATCCTCACCTCTTACTCATAGTTAGTGATATCCTTATCTGAGGTGAACCTTCAAGAACTATTGGACCCTTCTCAAATGATCAAAGAGATCATCGATCCTGAATAGTGGGTACTTGTTCTTCACAGACACCTGATTCAAGAGCTGGTAGTCTATAAAAAACCTCAATCTCCCATCCACCTTATTAGAAAACAAAAATGGGGATGCCTAGGATGAAATAATGGTTGTAACAAAACCCTTCCTCTACAAGTCCTCCAACTTCACCCTCATCTCATGAAGCTCTATGGGAGACATCCAATTTGCTAGCATAGATATCAGTGTCGTCCCAGGGTGTAGATCAATGCATAAGTCTATCTCTTAGGGGGGAGGTAAACCTGTAACATCTTCGAGGAAGGCATCCTCATACTCCACCACCACTGTAGGAAATTGGAAACTCATAACATCCCTTACACCATGGGTTAGTCTAGTCAACTGATGATTTATCAGCTACATCCTCATATGCATGGGTCTATACTACACTTCCCAGGTTTCATTTTTTCCACAAAGGAAAACATGGCTTTGTCACTACAGAAACACCACACCCTTCTCCGGAAACAATCAATCTAAGATGAATTATGGATAAAAAGTCCATACTAAGAATGACATCGTAAGGACTCAACACTACTACCAAATGATCTCTACCAAAACTGTCACCTCCAAGAGTCAAGTTACACTGTCGACACAAGTGTGTGATCACTGAGTCTTTTCTAGTAGGAGTCTCCAAGCATATTGTTTGAGTCAATGATTCAAACAAAATCTCTAAATATCGACCAAGATATATGGTGAGAAAGGGATGACTAGTATTTGTGTCTAGAAATACTATAAATAAAAAAGAAAATACATTTATAATACCTCGAATAATTTTCAGAGCCTCTAGTTCGTAATCTTCGACCACTTGGATTTTTCCCCTCCCCTATCCTCCAGCTCCCTAAGCCTAGAGTTGACCACCTGGGGGTGGTGGCAGAGATAATTCAAAATGTAGACCACCTCCTACTTATCTTCCATCTCCTCTTCCATGTTCTCTATTCTAAAGGCCAACTTGATCCTACCTATGTCTCTACCTTGGTGTCCCATCTATAGTTTCTCTGTCAGCTATACGACGGGTCAGACAATCTCCGGTAAGATGTCTCCGACCGTCACATGAGTGGCACCCTACTCTATGGGGTGACATGAGCCCCCATGTGAGACCTAAACTACATATCCTATGTCCTAAGATCTCCTCATAAAACTTATCCCATGTCCAAGTTTATAATACTGAAATAGACTCCCTGATTCTATGTTCTCTCCTCCTTATTTTCCACTGTTGACAACCACTAGTTGTATCTTCTCAGCTAAAAAATTGCAGACCACCAAAGCTCTCTCTAGTACCCCAACATAGGTAGGAATAACTTGAGGGATAAATATGAATCACATATCCCTATATATACCTCTTTCTAAGGTATGATCCTTGAAGAACTGATCTCAAACCATATCCATCGAGTACCTGGAAAGGTTGGTAAACTTCAATGAATACTCAGCTACTCCCATGCTTCCCTGCTGAAGCTGCAGAAGCTCCTAGATACATATATTCCTTAGTGTAGATGGTGAGAACTCCTCTCTAAAAAGACACTTGAACTCTATCCATGAAAGATTCACCTCATCATAAGATGGGGTAGCTAAACCCCACCATTTCCCTACTGAGCCAATAAGAAGGCTCAATTCCAGGACCACCATCTGATCTGCTAGAATCTTAACTAGATGAAAAACTTAGGTCACCACCTCAAGCTAGTCCTCAATTTCATGTGGGTCAGGATCACCTTGTGACCTGAGGGGTATATTCAACTGAAACTCATGAAGTGTGCTCAGCCTACACACCTCATATACCGGTAATGCAAGTACCATGTGGTACGCTACATTTGGTATGGACGGTGCACCAAGAGAAGGTAACATCTCAGGAACTAGTCCCTAAATTAATGAATTGTCACTGAGGGGATCATCCTTGTGATCATAATACTAAATCCTAGCTAGTATACTTCACGTAGTCATCCTAAAAGTAAACAAGATGTACCCCTATCAATGAATATATCTATTGATATGAATCAAGAAGGACATGGAAACACAACCCATTAAAAAATGACTAATGTAACATTTTTTACCTACAACCAGTGTTTTCATGTATTGATTCAAAAATAATGTGATCAGAGTCCTTTTTTATAGATATGTCGGTCGCCGCACCAATATTGAAGTCCTTGGCCTGAAATCCAAACTTGAAACACTTAACATTGTTTCCCCAAACCAATATCACAGACTCTCAGTCCTAAGGTAGAACTAACCATCATATGATACCACTCTATCATGAACCATCCCAGTAGGGCATGTGTCACGACTCCCCAATCCCACCTCCAATAGGCTAGGGGCTGGTGACTAGCACTGATTAGGTATATCACTAACATGGGAGGCATTTCCTAAGTACATTTACCCACACACACACATCTCTAAGTCCACAAAATATTGAAATGTAAAAAAAAACAGAACAACCAATGCATGAATACATATATATCCCACACCCAGAATATGACAAGAAGTAAAAAAAATAAACACGGTAAAATACAAGCTCACCACAATGATTCTCTAAAAAAAGCCTAACCTAAAAGTAAAGGTACCAGGACTTCTATATGAAATCCATAGGAATACACCTTGGTCTGTCTGGTCTCACTATGAACCATCTGGTCATTGTCCACCTAGGAATCCATCAAAATGTTTATCATCTACATAAGACATAGCACGTACGGGAAAAGCTCATTCTGGGGTGACACTACAGAAATATCACCACATAGCGACAATTTTTTTGGATATGGTAGTGGTTTAATCCTCCGCAATATGCTTCTCTGGTGGTTACAAAAAACTGCTACTAAATTGTGTGTCAGCATACAATACATGGAGATTTATTCAATTTAGAGGTGGTTTATGGTAATCATCGTAGTGAAAACATTTTTCTGTGGTTTTATGTGGTTTTAGCAGCAATTTTCCTAATGGAAAATGATTTTTTCACAGTGGTTTACACCACCTCAAAAAAATAATTTCATTTTCTCTGGGATAACCATCTCTAAAACCAAGATAATTACTGTGAAATGATAATGGAAGATGAAAACTGTGTATTATAGGTTTTAACTTCCCCTAAATTATTGTATGTAGCGGCGATTTTTACCACCACCAATAGTAAAATATTAAATTATAACCTATGTTTTTACCACCACTAAATATGATCCACTTACATAGCAGTGGTTTAAATGTTCTCTAAAGATAGATTAAAAAAACACTTATTCTGAAGCCCCAGTACTAGTTCCCTGAAAAGAAAACCATTCAAATTTCACATGCACATACGTCATACATCCAAAAGAATACAAGAAAACCAAAATTTACATAAGAAAAAACAATTTCAAATCCACACACACTTGTCTGAGTATCACTTATTTAATGGTGTAATAATATTTCTATCGAGCCCCTACATGTGTTCCCCCTTGGTAACCAATATTTCTCATATGAAGCTAAGTAACTTGAACAGTGTGATCATCCATGAAATAACATGTATCACCCATGATGTGCAAAGTATCAACAACCAATGAGCCCATCCTTAGTATTCTATAAAGAGGAAAATACGTGTCTTTCAAGGTGTAACTAATACATTTATTTTATTTATGTTTTAAATACTAATGATGGCATGAGTAGACCCATTCCATATTATAAATCAAGTGGATTTAATGAGGTTCACATGCATAATACATTTCAATTATAAAGTCATAAGGGACATTTAGTAATCAATCCATAAATCATACCATTTAATTTAATTAACTAGGTAGTCAAATCCATAATTAGAGGTTTATGAGAATTGAATAAAAGTAAAAGGTCCATGCGGACTACCCATGGTAGTTAACACCATACATGCAAAGGTATGTTCTAGGACATGATAGCATGCATTCCACGTGAGAACATCTAGTTCCCTCAATAAGACTTAGTCCCTAACCACCTAAAAGATGGTTTGGTCACTAAGGCATACATAGGGGTTATCAGCTCCCCGAAATTTCATTTGAACTTCACTTTGATAGTTTAGAAAACAATACACTTAAAATGGGGATTTATTAGAGAAAAAATAATTATATTAAGTCATTCAAGGATTAAAACGTTATGTGTGGTTCAAATTTGAGTGTCATGGTCTTTAACATGGACAATATAATAAACAAGGGATACTAATCCTAATGAACTATGTTCAACAAATTAAAAAACAAATTCAAAAGTTGCCATATGGAAGTCCCTCTAGAAATCATAGTGACATAATTTATAAAACATAAAGACTCTAAGGAAAATTCTATAGACTGACTACCAAATTCCATGGATGACCTACATGACCAATATCAAGGCATGTTTCTATCCATATCAAGAGAAATTCTGGAAACAAATGAATGCCCTAATAATATGGTGAATTTAGTTTCACCAAAATAATGCATCTAGAGAGGATATAAATGTAGAAAGATTCCTAGACTCACTGAGTGATATAAAACTCACTTGATAGAGGTTGAATTCAACACCAGATAATGGACATCAATCCAACCCTTTGAGAGGATAGGATATGTGGAGCATGGGTGAGAGCCCGTTTGAGCACATGAAGGAGAAATAAAGACAGGGTGAAAAGAAATAAGGATGGAGGGGAATTTTTGTAATTTCTAGACTATTTAATGAGGTGCACGATTGTTCTAAACGGTTATCCATACTATGTTCCAACCACTCTTATGCCACTGATTATGGAGGGTGTTTGCATAGTTCATGAGAAAAAATTGGGAAATCGTGCACACACTACTCATTATATCCCTTTTCAATACCTGCATCATGTTGTACTGGTAAAGGGATCTTTGTTTTTTTATATACAATTATGAAACTATTAGTATGATAGTATAATGATCTAGTGGGATGATTTCAAGTGTGGTTTTCACTATATATGGCTACACGTATAAAATTTTCCATATTGTATTCATAGCAGGACATTGGTGGATCATACAATCTTGGTGAAATTTTTACACATTATTATATGATTCATAAATATAAATATCCATTTTAATGAGAAAAGGAGAGGGATCAAGTCCCATTTTATTAAATCCAAAATCAAATGAAACAAGGATAATAGTAGATGAAAAGACAAAAAAAATCTTTCATCGTCCATGCTTTTCTGATCTTGTTAGAAATCTTATGTTCTTTGTCTTGCGTGGAACCCGAGTCCATTCCTCAACTACACCCACGTCCACATCATCTTTTGTGAAGTGATTCCAAATATCTCGCTTTCTGTAAGAGGGTCACAATATCTGTATCTGAGTATGAGACCTCAGACTGTGTTTCCTTCCTTCTTGATAGTTCATCTCTCCCACACCCCTTCCCACAACCTTTAGTATGACTATCATGATTTGTTTGATACTAAGAGTCCTTATCATCTAATATGAGATGATGTGCATCCTCCCTTGTAGTGGCTTGTTCTTCTAGTAGAGCATAAGACTAATTCACTAGAGAGCTGTCTTGCTTTGTCTGCAACTCCTAGTTTTTATGATTCTCCACATTAGAAGTAGGAGAATCTTGTGCAGGAAAAATAGTTTCAGTGCCATGTGAAGTTAAAGAAGTGGGGGAAAAAGAGGCTGAAGGAACCTCCTTTTTCCAACTGTCAAGTCCATCTGCTGACGCCTGAATAACAATTTGGATAGAAGGAAGTTTCAAGTTTGAATGATCTTCTACCAAGGTAGGGGGAATGGTGTTTCCATATTTCATTTTTTAGTAGATAACAAAACATAATCAGAGAGAACAATACTTTGAGAAGAAATTTCATGTCCTACATAGGTAGAACTCTCAGGGTTTGGGTGTGCTTCTACAAATGTAGGGGAAATGGTGTTTCCAACTTCTAATTTTTCAGAAGATAACCGCTAACAATTTGAGGAAACAGTCTCTTGAGAAGAAAGTTTATTTGTCACATGTGAAAACTCTTCAATGTCACAAGACATTAAGAATTTAAGCTTAACAGGAAGTAGTGGGAGTTAAATTGAGCCCCTTTACACAATTTCAGCCCATAAACCATCGTGGCTAGGGGGTATATAACCTAGTCATAAAGTGTATATGGTCAAAATATCCCTTTTGGTAGGACCTATTATCCATCATAGGACCTTGAGGGGGGGAAACAATAGAATGTTTTCCAATTGAAATAGGCAGGCTTTGGTTCTTAATATCCTTCATAACAGAATCCGATTTTTGTTTTCTAAAACATGAGTTATGATTATGTCCACATAAGGAACATAAATTTCATGTCAAATACCTCTTAAAATTATTTTTGTCATGTACAATGATCCTAAAATCTGGGAATAACTGAGGTAAGTTCCCAAATTAAATCTTTAATTGAATTTCTTCTTCATCAGTATAAAGGTATACTTTATCAATCAGTGTAGAGGAAAGGTCCACTTTAACTAAGAATATAGAAAAATGCCCATATCTAGCAATTTCTCTCTCCCTATCCATCTTGGTAGGGACCCCAATTTCCAATTAAATATCATAAAGGATTTGAGGGTTATAAAGAATCTAGTTATGAACAAATAACTTAACCCAATATTGAACTATAAAATTACTAATTTCCAGTGGGTTGAATTTGTAATCCCATTCACGGATGTGCAGTTCCCCCAAATTTAAAGAGATAGAGCCATGGCCCCAAGAACAGGTTTTGCGATCTTCATAGGTGAAGAGCAAGTGGAAGTATCCTCTCCCTAAGGAGACACACTTCCAATTGTCGAAGCCTCATATAATGGACAACCTCTGGGTGAGTTAATAAATACTCCATGGCACAATTCCGTTAGGTATAAAGAGTTGAGCGATGATTGAATGGGATCCAAGTTCTATCCTATCCGATACCACGACTGGATCATGTTTAATGTGTTCCACTGATCCCTTTTGATAGATGCCAAAATTTATACCCTTAAAAAGTGAGAATGAGTTATTGCGATCACTTAAATCTCTTAGGTTAACATTAGGGGAGCTTTTCTTCAAAGTGATTGAATCCCCCAAATCTGATGTCACGTGCTTATATGCTCAAAACTCCCTTGAGTAAAAAAAATGCCAGCCATTGGTGGTCGAATAGAAGAATCCAGAGGGGAAGAACCCGAATCTTCATTACGTCATGACAAGGGATGCTCGTGGGTGCTCTCCTGACCTCTCTCCACCACCTCTTACTCATAGGAAAATTAATCAATAACATAAATATATATATATATATATCCATTAATGAAACATAAGGATCATAAATTACTAGTGTCTTTGGAAAACTGGGTTCATAATACTTAAAACGAAACATGAGAAATTGAGAAAATGTTAGGTCATGAAAATGTTTGGTGGAAACTCTGTGCCACACATGATATATATACAAACCAATTGTTACCACATTTTTCCAACATATCATCAATACAACTAATCATTGTTTGATGATGAACAAAAATTTTCACCCTCTCCACCTCCAACTCTACTTCCTGCTACCACCTGTGAGAACATTATATTGAAAGTTAAATATTGTTGTATATTTATATTTAATCTTAAAACCAATAAATGTTTGCAAACTAAATGATTTTTATTTTTTTTGATTTACTAGCTCACCACCAGTCAATGCAATACCACTGGGGGGAATATATGGTCATATTATGATATAAATCAATCAAATCATTCTGAAAACTGGATATCTACCTCCAATCATCAAATGAAATAGGAAGGGAAATAGGCTATGTGGCCAGCTGGCCTATAATCTGGCCATGTAATCCTACAGCGTCATCCGTAGGGACCTCATATGAATCAAATGGGACAACTATCTTTTCTCTGGTCAGATTCCATATAGTATAACACTTCCTCCATGTCATTTCTGTCATTTGTTTAAATAAAATTATGTTTAGAACATGTATTTCAAAAAAATTATGCAGAAAATAAAAATAAAAATGATAACAGATGCACAATACTAACAAAACAAATATACATAACAATGATAATGAATGACTACACAAATGAAATAACTAGTTGCTAAATTAATGCATAACTATACATACAATCATTTTCCTTTTCAATCATTTCAGTTTCCTGCTCAATTACTTTATCCACTTCATTCATCAATTCTAGACTAATATTTTCAATATCATGATGGAAAAATAATTCCTCTTCTTGATGTTGATGAGATTCAATATCAAAGGTCAAATCTTCCACTTCATCAACCATATCATACAAATCTATTTGTTTTACATGAGAAACTACACTCCACCCTTCATCCACAACATCATTCACATAATATACCATTTTCACTTGCGATGATAAGATATACGGATCATGCAGTTCACGATCACCAACATCTATCAGGTGAAAGAACACTACCAAAAAACAGGGCAAGGGAAGTGCTGCCCTTTATCAGTGCTAAACAGAAAGCGCTGATAAAGGGGTATGCCTTTATCAGTGCTATCTAAAAGCGCTAATAAATGTTACATTTATCAGCGCTAAAATAAGCGCTGATAAAGGGTACACCTTTATCAGCACTTTTTTAGCGCTGATAAAAGGTAACATTTATCAGCTCTTTTTTTAGCACTGATAAAGGTATCTCTTTATCAGCACTGAAAAAGAATTGATAAATGAATGTTTTATTAGTGATTTTATTTTAGCGCTGATAAAACATAACTTTATCAGCGCTTTTAACAAGAGATGATAAAGGTTCCATCGGTTTTTATTTAATAACCCTAACAGGTCATCCTCGCTCACACGCGGTCAAGATTTCGCAGAAGTTGAACTAGGCCCCTCGCCGTCGCGACCTCATCCTCCTCCTCCTCATCCTTCCTCCTCCTCGTCCTCCTCCTCCTCTGCCACCTCCGCCGCCGCCACCTCCGCCTCCACCCCCGCTACCGTGACCGCCGCTGCCTCTGCCACCTCCACCCCCGCTACCGCGATCGAGACCGCCTCTGCCGCCGCCGCCACCTCTGCCGCCTCCGCCTCTGCTGCCGCCGCTGCCTTTTCCGCCGCCGCTACTATTATTGATATTCATTTTCAGGTAATTTTTTTTCTACCGCATGAATTGAATGTGTGAAATCCTGATTTAAGGTGTTATTGCAAGAGTCAATGGATGATATAGTTGATAATGGTTTTGGATTCATGGTTCCTTATGTATTATAGAATTATGGAGGAGCACTAGAGACATGTGTGGTTGTTTTAGCCATTAAACATTCAGGTATAGAAAAAGATGGTGCGGTTGATCTGGAATAATTTAATCATTACACAAAGTCATAATAAATTCAATATGAACCATTGGAATCAACTGCTGGTGTTTTAGGTTTGTGATTAGGTCTTTATCGTAGTTTCACATCACTTGGGACATCAACGGCTAGGTTATCAATGTCTATTTTCCCCGAGTAATGGGATAAACATAATGATTTTTGGTCACTAGGGAGTATTTCTTATTGGTTTCAGTTACCATCTGGTTTGATAGCTATCCATGATGTGTTTAATATTTTCCATTTGAGTAGGTATATACCATATCATTTACATGTGATTAGACGGGGGATGTTGATCTTGATCCAGATAATACTTTGGTTCCCCAGCCAATTCAGATTATGAATTTAGAGTATAAGGTACTACATGATTAAACAACCCTAAGTCTAGTTAATGTGGTAGTTCAGAAAATATATCCATGAAACATGGGGGAATGACTCGTTGATGAGGTATTAGTGTCCTTCTTCATTAGAGGATACATGATCTTGAGGGATTTCTGGGTGAAAATCATTTATGGTCGGGAGATTATAAAGTCTAATTAAATTTAATGTGAGGTATTTTTTAACATTTTTTTGGATTTTTTGGTTGAGGAATGCTGAGAAAGGATTTGGAGGACACATGTATTGGTAAATTTAGTGATCTTTAGGGAATTTTTAGAAAAAAATAGCATTTTTTACTATATTCTAAGAAATTACATGATGTGTAAATGGAGTATATGAAATGTAATAACCTCCAAAAATGACACATTAATTGGATGCACAATGTGACAATTTTACAAACTTTTTAATGGTTACAAATCATTTAATTAAAAAATATAATGTTTTAAATAAAAATTGAATTGTTTTTTAGTCAAGAGGATTACACGACGTGTAAATGTATTGCATGTAGTTTCAATGTCACATAAAAGGTTTTTTGGGATCCATAGAGTTCTTGAGGCTTCATATTTTTTACAAAATTATCCTCTTGGATGGATCTTTATCCCAATGATATTTTGGGTCACTCCCTCCCATTTAGTTCACATTATTCTATGATTGATCACTATTATGGTCGGACTTCTTTTCTCGAGGTATATATGTGATCCTTCTAATTCCTATTTAGATTTGTTTGCACCTATGGTTTGGATAAAAATTAGCGACCAGATAGTGATTTCTATCAATAAATTTAAATTTATTTACCTGCATTGTCTTTTGGGGTTTGTGGGATGTGGTAAATGGTGTACTCGGTTTTAGATTATTTTATTCTCATGGTTTCCCCTATTTTATATTTTCTTTTCAGTTGGAAATCTCCTCTGCTGTGTGCCTCTCCTCTGCCACGAACGCACCTCTTCCGTGTGCTTAACGACACTTTCACGGGGAGTTTTCTCCTGTTACTCATTGGTTTCTTCTTGTTCACAGGTTATTACTATTTGATATTGATGGTTATAATGTTAAATGTATGGGCTAAACGCCCCGCTAAAAATCGTGGCCATTGGTGGTCCTTATTTTCACACTAAATTAATTGAATGTTGGTTGGTTCTTGTTGAACATTGGAATATAAAAATTGGTAATTTACATATACTTGACTTATGAATGAACACCCTAGGATGATAAAACTTCTGTGATAACCCCTGAATTAACAAAACAAATTGAATAAGGGATGCTTTGTAAAATCTAAAATTTTGATTGTTTGGTTTGTATGGTGTTGCAACTGTGATCACGATTGTGTTTTTGTATGGTGTTGCGGTTGTTGGCATGATTGATATGCCATTTTTTTTCCATGTGGTAGTTCTTCCACCATTAAATATCAATCCAAACATTACCCATTTCAATGGCACCACCACTTTGTTACTAGTGCAATTCCACTGAATCCTAGAAAACTACTTCTAGAGGACTCTATGAGACACTTTAAAATACATGGAACATGCTTCACCATACATGGATTTCATATATATTTTAATGCCACAAAACATTTATCTCCAAAATTTACACCACATGACTAATCTTTTGACTCAAACTTGAAATAAGTTTTATTTTAAATGTTACATGTCATGTGAACCTAGGTCACACACAATGTATCTCGAAGACATATACTTCAGCATGAAACCATGTACATTCCATGAAATAATGTTAGAACCATATGAAATGTGTTTTACTTCACTCACACCATGTATAGATACCATATATATTTGATGTGTATAGACTATACACCCCTAGTGATCATGTAAGGACTACACACTCTGTATTCCACAAAAATGTGATGCATAGCTGGTGAGGTGACTCAATATGTATCTAAAGTACACGCCTTTAGCTCAAATTGTTCTAAATGTCATGTATTTTCAATGGCATCATTCAGTCTTTGTAAGAATAACTTGGAATAAATTTGATATATGTCAGATTAAATTAGGTATCTTATACATACACTATGTTCACCTTACTAGACACACCATGTATATGGATTTCACATGAATTTAAAGGTATTTGTACCATGATTTGTTTTTATAAAACCCAAACAATGCTACCTGATTAATTAAAACATAATATTAGGAAAGTTCGAGATCGAACCCATAAAGACAATGAATATGAATAAAGAATGGATGAATGCCAATCGGTTGACAAAAGAGTATGAAGATGGCGTGAAAGAGTTTATCAAGTTTGCATAAGATCATGCATGTGGCCCTTCTAAAATCCTTTTTCCGTGTTTACGCTATTGTTATTCAAGAAAAATTAGTCCAGAGGAGTTGGAAGAACACCTGATCTGTCACGGAATAGATCGAAGTTATACATGTTGGAATAAACACAGGGAAAAACGAATTTAGGTAGTGGATCATAGAACATGACATTTTATAGATCATCTGATATGATTAGAAGTGTGAATATTGAAGACGATCGTATAGAGGGTGTGATTACAGATGTGAATGATGATGAAGATCGTATTGAGGAAATGACAAGGACAGTTTAATATGAACTTCGTGATTTCCCAAATTTTTTTGAGAGGTTAAAGAGTTGTGAAAAAATTCCATTGTATGCTGGTTGCACTAAATATACATCATTGTCAGCCGTATTGAATCTGTATAATTTGAAAGCAGGAAACGGGTGGAGTGACGCCAATTTTACAAAACTACTTGCTCTCCTAAATTAATGCTCCCAGAAGATAATGAACTCCCAAGCCAAACATACTATTCCAAACGAATGCTATGATCGATGGGTATGATCTCTGAAAGAATACATGATTTCCCAAATGACTGTATATTGTTTCGCATGGACCACAAATCACTTAAAGAATGCCCAAAGTGTGGTGCTTCTCGATACAAGAAAGATGATTCCAGTCCTACGAAAGTTCTATGGTACTTTCCAATCATTCCAAGGTTTATATGCCTATATGGAAGTGAGGATACTGTAAGACAATTGACATGGATTGAAAATAAAAGAATTAAAGATGGGAAACTACGTCACCCATCAGACTCTCCTCAGTGGAGGAGAATTGATCATGAGTATCCTGAATTTGGGAATGAGCTGAGAAACCTTCGTCTGACATTATCTACATATGGGGTGAATCCTTTTGGTTTTCAAAGAAGCAGTCAAAGTACATGTCCAGTTATGTTGGTAAACTATAAATTACCACTGTGGTTATGAATGAAACAAAAATAAATCATGTTATCTATGCTTATATCAGGACCAAAATAGTCGGGAAATGATATTGATGTTTATTTGGCCCCATTGATCGAGGATTTGAAAATATTTTGGGTTTCAGGTGTTACGTTTTATGATGCTTACAAAAATGAACATTTCACTTTGAAATCCATATTGTACGGGATGATAAATGACTTTCCTGCTTATGGAAATTTGTGAGGATATATCATTAAAGGAACTCAAGGGTGTCCCGTTTGAGAACAAGGTACACAATCAGTTAGGTTGAAACATTCATCGAAAACCATGTTTCTAGGACATCGTAGATTTCTACCCTGACGAAATAATTACCGATCTTGGACGACATCATTTGATGGATGTTCAGAAGAACATAAAACACCATCTCCACTAACATGTGATCAATTGTTTGAGAAAGTAAATGATTTGGACACTACTTTTGGTAAACTATTTTCAAAAAACCTTACGAAAACTGGTTGGAAAAAGAGATCAGTTTTTTTTGAATTACCATACTGGAATTGTCTGTATGTTAGACATTTTTTGGATGTTATGCATGTTGAAAAATATGTATGTGATAGTGTCATCGGCACATTTCTAAATGCACTCGGAAAAACAAAGGATGGAATTAAGGCTAGATTGGACATGATTGAGATGGGAATACGAAAAGAGTTGGCACCAGTGAAGGGTGAAAAATGAACATTTCTTCCTCCTGCTGCTTACACGCTTTCCAGGCAAGAGAGATATCAGTTTTTCAACTTCTTGAATGACGTAAAGGTTCCATAGGGGTATTCATCAAATATCAAGAACATCGTGTCAATGAGAGATTTAAAATTAAAGGGTCTGAAATCACATGACTGCCATGTTTTGATGCAAGATCTAATTCCTATAGCTTTACGTTGCATTTTTCCCAAGAATGTCCGCCATACATTAACGATGCTTTGTTTCTTCTTCAAATATATATGCAACAAAGTTATCGACCTAGAAAAATTGACAACTATGGAAAGAGAAATTTCCGTCATATTATGTGAATTGGAAATGTTCTTCCCGCCGACATTTTTCGATATGATGGTTCATTTGATGGTTCATTTGGTGAGAGAGATTCGACTATGTGGTCCTGTACCTTATAGATGGATGTACCCCATTGAACGATATATGAAGATTTTGAAAGGGTATGTCAAAAACCGAAGTTGGCCAGAGGGTTGTATTATGAAGAAATATATTGTTGAGGAAGCTGTTGAATTTTGTACTGAATACCTGTCTGGTGTGGAAATCGTTGGCCTACCGAAATCTCGTCACACTGAGTGGCTTGAGGGTGAAAGAATTTCTGGAAGAGAGGTTGTCATAATCAATATTACAGATCGGGAGCAGGCCCACCTTTATATTTTTCATAACAGTTTCGACGTTTACCCATATTTTCAAACCCAAAAAGAAATTATTAGGTGTTTTAATCCTTCTAGGGATGAAAAATGGATTTTAGATACACATAATCGACAGTTTATAGGATAGTTTCGAGACCATATTTTTAAGCATTTAGATGAAAATCCAGACTCAATTTTAGAATGACTTCGATGGCTAGTTGCGGGAGCATCTGTGTACGTATTATCATACAATGCTTATGCAGTTAATGGTTATACATTCTATACTAATGAATATGATGAAGATAGTACCATGGAGAATAGTGGGGTTACACTTGTGGCTGAGGAGATGCATGTTTCCGGTGCTAAGGAAAAATATTCAATTTATGCGAATATGTCATACTTTGGCATCATCAAACGAATATGGGATTTGGATTATATGAAATTCAAAGTGCCAATTTTTTAATGCAAGTGGGTTGATAATAGGAGTGATGTTAAAATAGATGAATTAGGATTCATGAAAGTTGATTTCAGTAAGGAAGGGGAGAAAGATGAACCATTTATAATGGAATCATAGGCAGTACAAGTATTTTATGTTCCATACCCCGCAAACCAAAATTGGTCAATTATTCTGTTATCGACCAAAACAAATGAAGGGTCAGATGAAAGTTCAATGGAGGTTGACCCTTTTATAGGGACTTCACAATCATTTTGCAGTGGTACCAATGTGGAAAGAGTTTTGTATGTCAGAGGAGACTACAATGAATGGATATACATATTTGATAGAGGAGTCAAATCTCTTCAGCCTTTAAAGAAAAAAAAGAGAGTACAATAATCAGGTTATTTTTTTATTGTAACATACATTGTGTTACATTATGTTATTATCTGTTCGCTGCTATTTTTATGTAATATAAATTAATTATTAAACCACTTATGCAGATAATGACTTCTATACCTGCTGATGCACCCAATTCTGAGGCACAAAAGGTCTCTCAACCAACAACTGGTGGTCCCACTGCAAAGCAACAAAAGGTTTATCAACCAGATGCTGGTGGTCCCAGTGTAGAGCAATAACAAGTTTCTCAACCTATTGTTTCTGGTCCCAGTGCTGAGGTACAACAGGTTTCTAAACCTGTTTCTACTAGTCCCATTTACGATGCTAGCGCTCCAGGGGAATATATTGATTCTACTTCTGAGGAAATGGTAGGAAATGAAACCCTGAAATCACAAAAAAAACAAGAGCATCGTAGTTTGACAGTGTTAGCCAAAATCCTTAAGGAAAAAGCAAAAAGCATCAAATTTGAGGTGGGATGGAATAATCGAGGCCAACATGTTAACCCCAACAAAGCCATATTTAGTAGCTATATTGGAATCATCACTCGGAAACACGTGTCGATTGATGTACAGTCGTTGCACCATGTTGTCATCGGGATGAAGACACTAATGTGGGAAGAGATTACGGTAACATTATGATATCATTTTTTTTAATTTATTACAATAAAATAAAATACCAAAACATTGACTTACTCTTCATCATCCATTGAAGAGTGCATTTATAGTAGATGCCTCGCACAAGGAATATGTATTAAGAGTTTCAGGAAGGATTCATAGAGGTTTCCGCACAATTTTAACGAAATATCATCTTAAAGATGAAGAAGGGAAAATCAAGCCGCACCCACCTCCTCTTTACGCACACTTGATATCCCAAGGAGCATGGGATGCATTTAGCAACCGTTGTGGGGAGCAGACTTTTCAGGTACATTGTGTGGGGTAATACATTGTTTGATGTTTGCTTGTATTCATCACTCTGATTGACAATTTTTTATTTATGAAACATCTACTGAGTGCTGAAAATAAAAAATGCACAACAGAACTAGCATACCCTTACCGTAAAGCAAGGATGGGGTACGCTGAACTTGAGAAAAAATTGGTACGTCTTTTAAATCTACCCTACTATTAGTATGTGACACAAAACAACACCATAACCATGTTTCTATGTTCATAAGCAGATTGATGAATCGAAATCGAAATCCATATCCATCCCACACCATGTACTATGGAAGGAGGATCATGTAAATAAATAGGGGATACTAATAGATGAAAACACACAAAAAGTGTGGGAAACATGTGTAAGTGTGACATAATATAATTTTGATTTGCTTTAAATCACTATTACATTACAATAACTACTTATTTTTCTATATTTTCTATCTGACATAGTCACAAGAATCAACAACAACCGCACCAGATGTAGACATACTTTCAGCATCGTTGAAGCAGCCAGAACAGTATGGCCGCGTCAGAGGTGCGGGTTTTAGGGTGACACCCCGAAAATATTTTCAAAAACAAAAACAAGCGGAGGATCAAAATGAAAAAATGGAAAAGCTGCAAGAAAAATTATCTATTTTTCAAGAAGAATTATAATACTAGATAGAGATGATAGAAAAATTGATAGGGGAGAGGAAAATAGAAGAAACAACTCAACAAAAACCTGTGCATGACGATACCTCCCTACCCCCACCATCTTTGATGTGAGATATTCCCCTAAAAAACCCAACTTAGATGAGGTAATCAATGTTTTAATAATTGTTTCTGTGAAATGTGATTTACATAGACACTGATACCTTTCCTGTACTAATATTTCACAGGGTGAAAATGACTGTGATTTATATTTATCAACTCCCACCTATCGCCTTATAGAGAGGGCTATGGTGTTCAATACGCAAAATGACATGCTACACAACAGAAAACTTCTAAAAGATCATCTTAGAGTGTCAATTAACGTAGCTAATGATCTGAGTGCCTAGCTACCTGTTCCAAATGACGATGAAAACATTCATATGGTTGAACAAGCTGTTGGAACATTAATCGCATAGCCGATAGTTCTTGTAAAAAAACATGTCGACAAAAAGGTATCCATTTCCAATTTATTTTTCAAGCTGGACCTTTAACATTTAATGAAAAAAGGTTTGAACTGATGAATGTTATTACAGAATGACAAAGACTGTGGGGTGAAATGGAATATTAGCTCAAAACTATCTCAAGGATCAACCAACCGATTGAAATAGTCTACTGAGAGAACCTTCACCCCGCCTGTTCTATATCCATAGTTAATATCATTGCAGGTTCATGTGGATACAAAGTTGAAAGACGACAATACTCACAAAATTGATTTCGAAAAAGAAATGTATGGAGAGGAAACATCAGATTTCATTAGTGATGAAAATTTAAATGAACTCCTCAAGTATGAATGGCTAGGCGCCTTAGTTGTAAATGTATACACGAGGTATGTTTTCATGATTTGATTTTACAAAAGATGATATAATTTGATAATTATGACTAAATACATTTTATATTTGTCGCAGGAGTATATATGAAAAAAATTTGAAGGGATTTCCCCATGAACAAAAATTTGGACTCGTTAGTCCACATATCACCTCTTCAAAAGACGAAATAGATTCTGATAAAGATGCTGTAATAATGTCATCCCTGCTCAAATCGTTTGAAAACAAAATTACAGATGACAGACTCTTTTTAATACCAACGATGCAGGGGTAAAACTATACAATTTAATCATATCAACTATATTTTTATTTCTTTATTTACTTATTCCTTTTTTTATTTTTAGGAACCATTAGATGCTGATTGCATTCAATTTGGATACTCCAAAGATTTATTTTCTGGATTCAATGCATAGATATCCAACAAACCGACCATGAATTATGGCATTTGTTAATTTTTAATACACTAGATGCATCATTTTAAAACTAAACATCTAGTTATATAATTTATGTTATATTTTAATGAGGATTCTGTTATGATAGGGTGGTGCATCAATATTTTCTAATGCATGGAATGAATCCAGGGCCTAAGGATAAGAACGCCTACAAGATCTACAACTGGAAAAGTATCCTGGTATATATAATAACATTGCACTATCCAAACACATATCAAAACAAATTACTTATTGTTTTTGATGTTTCTGTAGTGTCCAAAACAAACAAACGAAAATGACTGTGGGTATTATGTTTGTAAATTTATGAAAGAGATCATATTTCATCAACAAACTAGCATCCCTAACGAGGTATTTTTGAAAATAATTACGAGTTCATTTTAAATATTTATTAATCCTTTGTGTATTTATATTTTTTCAGTACTACCATGACTCTCACAAAAACTCATATTTATAAGATGATATAGATGTGTTTAGAAACGAATGGGCAACATACCTAATGGAAGATTGTACACAAATAGGATAAAGGTGAATTCCTACTACTTATGTTATCTATATATGATCATTGATTATACTCCAACCTTATTTGTTGAATAACCTTGGATTATGAAGAAATGACATATTAGGGCAGATCGAGATACAATGAACACAATTACTTCCTTCAAACATTAGCACACATGTTTTTTGATGAAAAATGATCCAATATCTAAGTAGGAATCTTAAATTTTATGTTTACACCATTTTTGATTAAATAGTTTGAGAAGATTGATCCCTTCGATGGATATGTACCAATTGTGGATTGATAATGCTCCAATGTATTGAAATCTTAATTTATTACTCTATGTTTTCTATCCCCAGATTCATATTATTGATCTTTGAACAAATAAATATTGAAGTAAGGCATGATGGTGTGAAGTGCGTATGGGGTGAATGATGAAACCACCGAAGATCAACAAAATCCATTTTCCAACAAACGATGGATGGAAACAACCAATATGGTCTATATCCACCCTTTTCAGTTAGATATAAGGCCTAAATATAAATATTTCTGAAATTAAAGTAGAGGGATCAGATTCAACATGCAGAGATAGTATTTGAGAACATGTGTACCCCTTGGTTCATTTTCTTCATGTCATGCCTCTAGGCATTAAAAATCCCCCTTTTCCTATAAATAGTTATCCCCCCTCATAATCATCATTACCCAGACATTTCTCCTTCCAAGCTCCATTTCTTGGAGCCCTTAATCACTACAAATTCAATAGAAAAATGAATCCCCCTAACGTCAGTGAAGAACCTAAACATCACAAATATCCTCCCTGCGATCCCCCTATATTTTTGAGCCCCTCATCCTTGTGACCTTCTATGATTGTACGTAGTGATTTTATAGTCCCTTGTATGGTGTTCCTTGTTTTGTTTCTATACCTAGTGCTTCATCGCATAGGTACACATTTGAAGGAGGCTATTAGTAAAGTAAGTAAAACGGGTGAGAAGTGAGTCCCCCCATGTCCAAGCTTCTAGATGAAAAAAATTCCAAGCACCGTCGTCCTTAGAAAATATTGTTAAACTTTATCCTCACCCCACTCAATTCACATGGGGTGTCGTACATCAAGTATTTTCCATACCTCACTAACATAACATTCATGACACTGTAATCCCCACACCATACCTCACTGACACAACATTCATGGCACAATAATTTGTTCTACTACTCCCTCTTTTTTTATCACACCGAGCATTAATCATGTGGCCTTTTAGGTTAATAGTTTTTGTGGCACCCTTATTTTGGGAATCCATCATGGATTAAGCCCCATCATCCAACACCCAGGCCGCTAAACATGCGTAATCCTCAAACCACCTAACTATATAGGTTTTTATCCCTATATTATAAATAGGTTCTTATGAATCCTCCCAGAGGTTCAATGACAACCATTGGTAAACCCTGGTTCCCTCCTCCTAGGGGTGCATGTCCTAGATATCTATATCCATCATCATCCATTCCCATTCTCTCCTTTCCCTTGAGCCACTATATCTTAGGAGGATCATGACCCACTCGAAGGTCACATAACCTTCAGGTCCAAATGTGTGGATAACCATGCATAATCCCCAACCACATGTTCCATTTTTATTGGGTGGATAACCATGCATAAGCCCCAAATTCCCCTATAATAACTGCATGGACATTGATTCCTAGCCAACTAGGGTGCGTCAGATGCCCCTCAAGGTTCAAGCCCAATAATTTCATCTTCACTCTGATTCTATCTCATCCATTCCATTCCAATTTAATAATTCCCCCATTTCCATCCTAATTTTACTCAGGCCACCACATCCTAGTAGGATCACACCATTCACATGGTCCATCTTAGCATGTATGTCCCATTCACCCCATTGCTACTCTTGGAAGAACCTGAGAATCTGAAAATGCATAAGCCCCACAAAACCCATACTCATCCAACCAAGAGTATTTGTAGTGTGAAGGGAAGCTAACCATGGGTAATACCCACACCATACCTCTTTTAAATATATGGGTTTTGATCCTTGTATTCTAAATAAGGTACGTAGGAAGCCTCTATGAGGTTAAATCCCAACCAATGGTAAACCATAGTGACCCCCTCACTAGGGTACACCTTCACTTATTTTCCCTCCTGTTTTTTCCTTAGTGGGGTCCAAATATGTCTTCAAAATGAGAAACCTTACCTTTATGGGATGCACCACACTTGGGTCAGACCTCATTGGGCGTTTTGATTCATTTATCAGGTAAACTTTCCAGGTGATCCCTCCCAGAGATGTACCTAATTTATCCACCTTTATAAATGTTTTGATCCACCCATTACATATCTTTAAGACATCAAATCATGACCCTCTATCCTTGTGGGATGTTAAACTCATGGAATACCACAAGTTAAACATGGGTTTCCATTTCGTTGAGAATCCCTTTGACGATGATGAATACATGTGACCATTGTTCTAGTGTACATACATTCCACTGATTCCCAATGTGAATACTTTCCTAACCGAAGTATTATGCCCTGAAATGACCCTTTATAATGTCCTGATATAATCATTATAATTAACCATCATCCATAAAGAGAGGGAACCAGGAATAAGTTTCACAAACAACATCTTATTCTATAGGGGAGACTCATACTTGGTAATGAATTCTGAGGAGGAATCCATGGATGGAATGAATGAAATCCCATCACCCTGTTTCAATCAAGGAGAAGACATATATTTATAAGTGATGAATGCCACTCACCTTTGTAACGAATGAATGTGTGGTACAATGCACCGCCATCGAACGTCAATATGCTCCAGGCAACGTGCCCCTGCAAAAGGTTTCAGAAACATATGTCAAGCTCAATCATACATGGCATCCCATTTTCTCATAGGGACCTCTCCAAAAACAAGATGTAAAATGAGGTTCCCTATAAAAGACTATAGTATAATTAAATCCATGTAAAAAGTTAATCTCAATTAAAAATTGAATTTTGATTTTCTTATAATTTTTTTTCATATAAAATGTATATAAATTGAGATTATTTGGTCATCCAATTGATCAAAACCCATATTTAATTCTTCCATCGAGGAGTACATGAAAACCTAACCTAATATCCCACATAAATCTTGTCCCACTTCCATGTTAGAACTGGACGTAGTTGAAGAAAACCTGAAGGTCTCTAATGCTCAGATTTGATGTGTTGATATGTATAATAATGAGATAAATTTTCATTGATATCTCATATAATACATGGACACAAGAATCTTCATGGTATATCATATAACATCTGATTATTACATTGGTACACTTCCAATGGGGAATTATATAATTCCATAATAACAAAAAAAATCATCGAAAAAGGTACAATATACCGGTTCGAATAGGTGTTTTTGACATGTATTGGGGCTAGAGGGATGTCATTGGGTTTTGGGAGGATATCAAGGATGATTTGGGTAGTCATTCTATTGAAATGTAGTATCATTAGGCAACTCATAGTGTGAAAGGGTAATTCAAAACATGAATGCATTTAATAGGATGATAATGGTCATGAATGGGGAAAATTGGTCAAGTAAGGGTTTGAACCCAAAATATAGTGATTTCACCACTTGGTTAATTTCATGTAACATGATTTAAAACTTATTTTTATGTGAGTGATGGGTTTATAAAGTATAAAACTCCTCATGTTTCTTCGTTTGGGAACCAAGTTCTTAGGGGGTGGCCAAACCTCATTCCCCTCCTTCCTTCCCCTTAGAACTGAGTGGATTATCAGTTGTTCATCATTTCGAATCAATGTGGTATCTTCTCCTACATCTTCCTTGCTTCTCTAACTTCTTGATCAAAGTTTAGAATTCAGTTTTAGGGTTCTAGGTGTAATTATTATACCATAGTATGGATTAATCATTGATCTTCATGGGACTTTTATATATGACTCTTAGATCATGTCTCAAAATTTCATAAACTAGTAATCAATCATTATTTGATGCAGATTATATTTTGTGGAAGATTTATTTATGGGTTTTCAAAACTTTAGGCTTAATTTTTCATAAATTTAGTAATATAGATTGGAGATTTAGTGTTTTCTAGGCTTAAGGGTGCATCAGGAGTGGATCACACCTAGTTTCTCATCATTCTGGTTTTGTTGGATTACACGATGAGTTTGGTGCCTATTACACCATGCTGGTTTTTTGGTTAAAATTAACTAATTATGTAATTTAATGTTTTTGGACATTAATACATGTGATCATGGACTCATTTGTGGTTGGTATGAACTGAATATAGTTTATTGGACTTCAAGTTGAGGTCAGGACATTGACCTAATTGTGTCTCTTGGTTAATTGGTTATTTTATGTTTTGTGCCTCACTAGTATAATTACATTTAGAAACCCCATTCTTTAATACATATTATTAGATTATTTTTAACATAAAAATACATTAATTACAACCTAAATATCTTGAGCCCTAGTGTATTTGTCTATTTTTATACCTAGAAGAGATCAACAACAGCAACCTATCATCCTCCCTATGGTTGCCTTCTCTTTTATAGGTCCTGAAGGTCTCTCTTATACATTGAAAATATAATTTTTTATATACTCATTAGGTTAGGTAGTTTTTACATCCTGTAAGAAGATTATAAAGGTTTTTCTCCTTCAAAACCTCCTATGGTTGGTCTACAATCAGGTGCTGAAAGAACTCTTCCTTCTATAAGGGGTAGGCCTTACAAAAGGCATAAATGGAGTCATTTTCTAGGTGGGTATCCTGATCAAGAATATTTACAAGAAGGAGTCTCTTCCAGAGGGAAATATCAATATAAGTACGAGCATTATATCTGAGTCCATAACTATTTGTTTACCATAAGAGGCATTTCCTCTCTGATCCCAACTGAGCTCCCCAAGTCCTCCCTCTCATGCCTCTAGTCAGGAATAGAGTGAGGTGAATCCTGTATGTGTCCTAAGTGATTCCCTTTCTATTATCTAGGTATCTGGCTATGGAGGTATTTTCCTACCCACCGATCTAAGTACTGAAATGATTGTGTAAGAGTCCTCCTTCTTCTTTCTCTATGCTATCTTTTATAGGCATTCATTAGTGCATTTCCTTTGTAGGACTTCTCCCCTAGTATCCAACACTTTTTTTATACAATATCTTTTGGAATAGAATCTATTTTTGAATCTAATAGGATGTACATATCCCAAGATTAGATAAAAGAAGGATGAAACCATCGTCTAGGTATAACTAGAGTTAGTCCTCTTCTACTATCTAGGCATCCCGGTAGTTTTCTAGCAATCTAAGTAAATAAGGGTCCCGTTTCATGAGTGTTTTTCATTTCTTATATAGACTAACATGAGTGCATATATCTTGGGAATGTTCTTGGGTCCCCTTTGTGTAATCATAGCGAGAAATCCTCATGAAAGTCCCCACAATCCACAAACCATCTTACAAATATTTACCTACCCAGTTAATTACATCACAATGGGGAAGGAACTCTCGCTCTATAGTCATCTCTCCTAGACCTATGAACTAATGAAAATAAATGTTGTAACAGGTAACAATTGAAATTTTATTAATGTATTCTTTCATATTAATGTTTAATTTATTTCATTATTGTATTACTAACATAATATTTGTTTTCTTATGTAGGTGAAATCTATTTATTAAGTTCGAATGCTTTGTTCGGAAACCACCGCCATGGACGACAATTTTTTAGAGCGGATGGATGCAAAAAGGATGAAACATCATTATTTTTTAACTGTGTTGGATAATTGTAATTGTAAACAAATTAAACATTTATTTAAATGTATATAGCCGTGCCTTGTTTTTTATTCATGATTTCAAGTAAATTTATGTAGCATTTTTGTTCTTCTATGCTTTGTGTGTGGGTGTGGTTTGTACTGTGTGCAAGTGTTGTTTGTGCTGTGTACAGGTGCTGTAATGTGTGCAGGTTCTATGCAGGTTCTATGAAGGTTTTGGTTTTGCACAGGATCATTGGTCTTTATCAGCGCTAGTTAAGCACTGATAAATGGATAATATATCAGTGATATTTTGAGTGCTGATAAAGGTAGTTTTTATCAATGCTCAAAATAGCGTTGATAAAGGTAGTTTTTATCAACGCTCAAAATAACGCTGATAAAGGTAGTTTTTATTATCTCTATTTTTGGCGCTGATATATTATACATTTATCAGTGCTAAAAATAGTGCGGATAAAGGAGAACGTTTATGAGATCTTTTTTAGCGCTGATAAAGGTGACCCCCCTTTATTTTCGCCAAGATTAACAACACTTTTTTAGCGCTGTTCAATGCGGTTTTTAGAGCTTTTATAAGCCATATTTGTATTAGTGGAAGTTAACAGAAGTGAATTTAAAGGAATATCTTTTTAACACCTTTGATAATATCGACCCAATTCCATTTAAATAAAAAAATTAAAAATAATCACGATAGTTTAATTAAATAATATCATTTATCTTTCCATAGTATCCCACTTCAGCAAATGTAAATATACCACTATTTTGTGTTTTCAAACCCTTCTCTCGATCGACTGTACAAAATCTATATCCATTCATGTTGTAAGCATCAAACTTTATAACTTGTTTTAGAGGACCTCAACAAAGAAACTTCAAATCTTTTAAAAACTCTGATCGGGTATCAGTATTCATGATCTAATAAAATATACATTATTAGATTAAAAAATATATGTTTCAACCTAATATCTGTATTTATTACAATATTTATGAACTTACACATCATGAAAACCATTCTACAAGCTCTTTATTAACAGATTTTGTTATATCTTTCTCATTTTGTGTTCATCCTCTCATTAGTCTATTTGTTTGTATCCTCATCTCTTCAATAAATGGATATGAAATTTTACAATTCAGTAGCACATATCTATGTGCCTGTAATAATTCACTTTCTGAGAGTGTAGCATTTGAGGTCCTCCCAACTGATCGGCCAATAGCAGGAAATATTTTTGATTTACCATGTATTTAAGATTGATTCGATGTGTCTTTAACACGTCCAACTTGATTAAATCATGTATCAATATCATATAAGTATCTAGAATAAAAGGTAAGAAACTCCTCTACCAAATAGCCTTCAGCAATAGATCCTTCTAGTTGAGATTTATTTCTCAAGTATGATTTCAAATGCCCCAGATATCTGTGAAATAAAATAAACAAACTTAATTATGAATTTAATTAAGTGACATGAATTTTTTACTTAACAGAAAAACATATAAATAAAGTACCTATGAATTGGATACATCCATCAATAATTTATGGGGCCTCCTAATTTAACTTCCTCAACCAAATGCATAGTTAAATTAATCATGATAGTAAAAAACAACGGAGGAAATATCATCTCTATTGCACAAAGTGTCAATAAAAAACTCTACTTATGTTTTTCAAGATCAAATGGATGTAGATATTTCTCACATAGTTGTCTAGAAAATGTTTAGAATAAGAGTACAATAGCAGTAACTTTTTTAGATAATAATGTATGCAATGCCAATAGTAGTAATTATTGTAACAAAATATGTGAATCGTGCCTTTTCAATCCATGAAACCTATGATTCTTTAAGTCAACACACGTCAAGATGTTACTTGAATACCCATCAGATACATTCACATGCTTTAAAATTTGAAGGAATGTATCTTTATCCCTATTTTTCATTGAAAAAATTTCTGAAGCACACTTTTCATTCTCATTTGGCCAGAGATCACATTTTATGTTCATTACTTGTAAGTCTCTCCAAGAATTGAGATTATCCTTAGAATTTTCATTATCATTAAGAAATGTGATGATGAAATTCTCATATACATTCTTCTCAATATAAATCATATCAAGATTATTCTGAAAAAAATTAAATTCCCAATACAAAAGTTTAAAGAATACACTTTTTTTCTTCCATTGTTGCATTCCGATTTCACTTGACGATTCACTTCAAACTCTTTTCCCACTATCATTCAAATGATGAACCTTCTCAAATTCTGTTTCAACATTTCCAAGTTGTTCCAATATTTCAGAACCAGTTAACAACTTCGGAGGTGGTCTACGATTAATGAAACTATTAAAATTTTATTTTTTTAGCCGAAATCTATAATATGCATTGAGAAATTTTCGATGGAACAAGAAGAATCATTTTCTTATATGAGTATCCATTTGGGCTCAAAATCAAAGTTACAAATAGGACAATCCAAACCTATGTAAGTGTTCCATCCAGATAAATTTCCAAGTTCATGGAAGTCATTATTGGTCTACATTAAAACAACATTCATTTTGAACATTGTTTTAGAATAAACCTCATATGTCTCAACACCGTTGCTCCATAAATCCTATAATTATTCAATTAAAGGCTAAAAGTATACATCAATATCATTTCCAAACATTTGTTTTCCCGGAATAGTAATCTAAAAGATAAAATATGTTTGTTGCATACACATCCATGGAGGCGGATTGTAAGGGATCAAAACAAATAGACAAATGCTATAACTGATACTCAAAGTCCCAAATGGGTTGAATCCATCAGTATCCAATCCCAATAAAACATTCCTAGGATCATCTGAGTAATCTGGATGTAATGAATCAACTGTATTCTATGATTGTGAATCTCGTGGATGTCTCATTAACCCATCATTTTTATTATCTAAAAAATTCCACTTCATGTGTTTGGCGGTTTTCGATGACATGAATAATATTTGAAATCAAGGATTTAATGGAAAGTAACAAAAAAACTTTGCAGATGTGTTTCATTTTTTCTTCTTTATAGTAGTATGTTGATTCAGACTTCCGAAATCACCCATTGACTACCATATTGAAGAAGAACATTTTTTGCAATCCTGTCTACTTGAATCCTCTTTCCAATAAAGGATACAATCATTGGGACACAAATGTATTTTTGTATAATTCAGACCATTCATGTTAACTTTTTTCATAGCATAAAAATACTCGAGAATGTTTTCTTCATTAAATGCATCACACAACAATTCCAATATCATGTACATTGCCTTATTTTTAATTACACATAGACATTTGATATGGTACAACTTCATTAGAAAATAAAGTTTTGAATATTTCAAACATCCACTATACAAATATTGATTTCCATCATAAACTAAACCATTAAACATATTTTACTTAGTGAATCATTCTCTTACATTAGTCTCCATAAAATGAAGGGGAGAATCCAATGATATATTAAAATCTTGATGTGGTTGTCCTACAGTCTCAAAAACATCACTTATCACATTGTTATTTGTATCACCTTCATATGGTTGTTTTGATATGTTTTGATGTTGATGGTGGGGTCTTGCAATGTCGAATGAATCATTTATAAAGTTTTTCATTTCATTTTCCATTGTATATGAAGTTGAGAGCACATTCTATGGATTGACATCAGCGCTCAACCTTTCTGTAACATTCAATTCTCTATGCTAAATCCATCACAAATATTGACCAGGGAATTGATTCAATATTAAATGTTTATAAACTTCATCTCTATTCAACCATCTTCCAAATTTACATTTAGAACATGAACAACTTATTATCCCTTCAACATATTGATTGGAAATTGAAAAATCTAAAAACTCCTCCAAACCCTTAGCATACTAAGGTGTGTTCCTTGGTAATGTGATCCAACGTTTATCCATGTATATAGAAATGTGACTAAGAAATAAAAAAAACTAAAACACGTTACTATTACTAAATAGGGAAATAGATTCATATATACTAGTTGAAAAATATATATATATTTTAAATAAGGTTTTCTTATATAAATACATATGGAAAATAATGAACCCACCCACTAGAAAACCAAAGCATGAAAATTAAAAAGATCCATAAAATAATAGAGATATACTAAAAAACAAACCATGATATAACAAATGAACTATATACTACATGTCAGAAAATTAATACATCAGTAAAAGATCATATACATAAAAAACCAAAATTATAAAAGAAAAAACTCGGAAAAACCTTGAAGATGGTCCCAAGTCCAATCCTAGTCCCAAAATCCCATGTTTTTTCCTAGTAATCTAATAATCAATCATTGAGCCTTTCCCAAACCCAAGACTACAATCAAGTAACACCAACTTGGGTACCAGGTTCCATGTTATCCTGAGAAACATGCGACTATAATCAAATATTCCACCACCAATGATATCCCTAAATATGAATAGACCATAATAATATACATGTAGAAGTGGTACAAATAAACAAAGTAATAATTTAATTAAAAGGTAGTAAATAACCACTAATGGTCGGGCTCTGCGATGACACCTGAGAGGATCATGAAAAAAATATCCCCTATGAAATAAAATGTAATTAATATATGTTTGAAATACATTTGATTGATGGTAATAATATTTCATGCATTATTGGTCACAGTAATGATAAAAAATACATGGAAGAAACCAATGACATTACTGAAACCAAGTGTATATTTGATGAAAATGACACTAAAAACATTAACACATTAGACGGAATCAAAGAAACAGATAGCCCCAATTAAATGGATGACATGGATGAAATGGTTATGAAATACAGTACTAACAATGTTGATGATTCCAAGAATAACAACAATTACAATGATTGTGGTGATGTAGTAAAAACCTTTGATGATGAAGACCCCAATTAACTGAAGAACCAAGTAAAAAATGATGTTGATGAAATAAATAATAACCACAATGAAACTAAATACATAGATCATACCAATGAAATTGATGACATGGACCACACCAATAGAAATTATGACATAAATAATTTCAGTGATGCCAATGAAATTGAATACATCTATGAGACAAACAACATCGGTGACACCTATGAGATGAACCATACCGAATAAACTCTTGAAAAAATTAAAACAAATGAAACCAATGACTCTAAAGAAATTGAGGACACAAATCACAATGATGACACTTATTACCATGATCACATCAACATAACCAAATATGATAATGAATGTGACAAAACTGATGACATAAATGATGTTGATGACTCTAATGAAACCATAAATTCTAGAAAAACTAATGAAACCAATGAGACTAGAGACACTAATTATATTGATGAGAAAGAAGAGTCCAATTACATATCCATTACTTATGAACCTAATAAAAATGATGAAATGGGTGACATTCAGGACACTGAGTACATTGATGAAACAATGTATAGTAACTAAGATAAAAATATAGTTTTACTTAATTAAACTTAATGTATAAACGACATGGGTGAAACTAGAAAACCTAATGAATATTATAACATCCATGAAACTGATTATGTTGATGACTTAAATTACACTAACAAGACATATGAAACTAATGATATAGATGAACCAAAATAAGGATATATTTTACCATTTTGAGGGATTTAGGGGGTCGTTGGGGTCGCAGGGGTTGTTGGGGTCGTGGGATGCTAGGGATTCGAGGGGTCGAGATGGGTGGCGAGGAGTGGTGAGGGCTTCAGGGGGTCTTCAGGGCCACGGGGGTTACTGGGGTTGCAGGCTCCTCGAGCTTCAGGGGGTCGCAGGGGTTGTGATGGGTGGTGAGGCCCAGTGAGGGGTAGGCGAGGTGCGGTTAGGGCTTCGGGGGGGGGGGGGGTCGCCGGGGTCGCGCGGGTCACCGGGGTCCTTGGGTTTCTGGGGGTCACGGGGGTTGGGGGTTTAGGGGTGTCGGGGTAGTTAGGGGAGTCGGGGGTATAAGTGTTGTTTCTATAAAAAAATCACGTTTTGTAGAGGTTTGTTAAAAAACACCATTAATTTATTTAAAAAAAATTTAGCGGCAGTTTAATAAACTACCGCTAAAGGAAAATAACATTGTAGTGCGAGTATACAATTACTTAGAAGGACACCCCAAAACCACAAACTATACAATAATGTAAAGTACAATCATCTCTACACAAGTATATTTCTACAAAAAATATAACAAGAATATTCAGATATACTCAATAAAGACACTTATTCTAGAGGTAAGTCACAACCATATTATACTCAGCCTATGATTCAAACTCAAAGATTCCATAAACCACACATCTAGGAGAACAAAATCTTAATTCTAATAGTAATTATGACTTTTATTTTAGAGTTACTATTCTTTGGGTCACTTCTTGAGAAAGATATTCACTGATATATCCTAAGATAGAATGATACATAGATGACGACCACTACAAAGGCCATGGGGTGATACCAACAAACTGAATCTGGATTAACCCACAATGTAGAGGGTAGGTGTCTACATAGTGTTAGTCATGTCAATACCAAGAACTCTACCTATCCTATGAATATGAAAAGAGGATCTCACTATGGGCCTCTCATATGGATTCCAACAACTCTATCCAGGAAGTCCTTCTGAAGGGATTATAGTCCTAGGAGTAGGAAATGATACCATACATATCATTAGGTAAAGGATAAGGGGAATGAACCAAAATAAAAATTTTCTAATATATGGAGGAAAAAGAATATAATCCATGTATAAAATAGTACACAATGTTTTGTATGGGTCACACATTATGTCCCTTAACCTTGAGTCCTTCCCGTGTAAATAGACCGTGTCTTCATCCCATGTTGGTGTAGTACTACATGGCGTGTAGGATTCCCGTATAGTCTACTTGTGTATCATTACACTGCTCCAGCCTGTGTAAATCTTCTAATGTACTATTACATGACTTATCCCATGTACCTAGTCTAGTTCATGTAGTGTAGGGGAGTACAGAGCATGAAGGCTT
The DNA here is from genome assembly GCA_963277665.1 of Viscum album. Lineage (NCBI taxonomy): Eukaryota > Viridiplantae > Streptophyta > Magnoliopsida > Santalales > Viscaceae > Viscum > Viscum album. Next base: position 1,174,031,337 of record OY728128.1, on the reverse strand, counting down.
CTCGTGCAGTCCACCCCTTGTCTATGTACCTTTTGAAGTACATGTTGAGTTCACTTGGGAGGAGCCACATTCCATTTAGTCCTAGACACACATCATGTGATAACTTTATCTTACCCATAACCCTATCCTCCCCTTAATGGGACCCACACGTCTTGTAATCCTGGATTACACACCATGTTGAAGGGGTTTTTCTAAAAACCCTGGTTTTCCTCCCACTCATGCCTGTGCTTCCATCACCTTGAAATTTGACTCCAATATCACCAAGATTCATGGATCTACCTCAGTCTATAATATTTATTGATGAAAAAAATTCTTTTCCCATAAAATATGATTGGAAAATTCAACCTTTTATCTAAATCATCTTCCACACATCTTTCCTGAAAACCAGGAGTTTCTAGACTGGTCCAATTGTTTCACTGCTACCGTCATTGCACCTCTATTGCATCATACCAATCCGGGATCTACAATCTCGGATCATTTCACCATGAAAAATGTACACAATGATGGATTAATTAGTAAATCATCGAACTGTAGGCCAAAAGAGGAACACCCATGATGGACAATGAATGGGGGGAGAAAATCACAATCTATCAAGAGGAACAAACCTAGATTGATGTTCATGTTGATCTTGGTTCATTACCATTATAAAAATGGTGAACTAATCAACAATTAACAAAACAGATAAATTATCCCAACAAAAACCTACAAGTAAAACCCATCCCACAAGGTGATCGATCCATAAACCAATCTATTTGTGAATTGATTTTTTTCATTGAAAAAATTAAGAACGATGAATAAATCTAAAGAAAACACACTCCCTACCTCAATTTGGTTTGACCATTGACAAAGAATGATGTGTAATCATCATCTTTGGAATGGTCCCTTGAATATAAGGAGCGTTGATCATCGGTCCATGATCTCATCATTAATATGCCTGAGAGGATTTTCCAAAGATCTCTCTAACATTCCTCTAATGTCTCTAGGGTTATGTGGCTAAACCTGTAAATTCTCCATAATAATCTAGTTAAATATTGTTATTAGTTTCATCAATGAAAACAAAATAAAATAATTTTATCAAATAATTTTATTCATTTTAGTGCCCATGATGGATTTTTCACAAATGAATTGCACTGACTAATATTAATCCACACCTAGTGTAAACTTAATGTTCTGAAATCAATAGGTCCCTCAGATTTCTGATTCAAGTATCCTTTTAGTATTTATTCAACTTTTTTAGGAAAACTATGCATGCATGCTATTTAATATATTTCAAACATTTGTTTCAGGTTGACTGGGCCTCAAAATAGCATGCCTTCTCAGTTCCTGTTCTAAAAAATAATCCATATAATATGTAAAAATAATACACATAAAATATAATACATTACAATAATGTTCTCATTTAATAGATATTTTTTCAGGATAAAAACATAATTAAGGAAGAGCTCACCCAAGATATGTCTTCATATGTGATCTCAAACACCTAAGTTGTATTTTATTATTCTTAATTATAATTTACACACTTTCCTTCACCTTAACCATTTCATATAGCCTTTATTTATACTTGTTTTATTTTATTTCTTTCCATCATCAAATTAGATCCTATATGATAATATTTTATTTCATCAAGTCCTTCTATAACTAGGGAATATCTTTAATTCATATAATGACCTAAAAATATATAAACATTGTTAAAAACAAAAAATATATATATGTATTTAGTTTTGGGATCTTTTTTTTCATAATATGTATTCATAAGATTCATTATTATCATGAATTCTTGAATTATAGTCTCATATATTGATTTTAATTACAAATTGATTTTTTATATCAGAATAAAGAGAACTTAGATGTATAATACTGATTGTATTTCAATATAGTTTCAAAATATGTTGGTTTTTATTAGATTTTTCATTTAATAATTATTTATATGGATTTTTTATACATTTACCCTGTTAAAATTGTATTGTAAGACCTTGGTTAAGTTAGGAATAAGTGATTTACCATATAAAATAGTTATGTTTCAAAATAATTTTTTTATTATATCATAATGGAGATAATAAGATAGCTCAGACTATTCAAGATCTAAATGAATGGAGTGGAATGGAGAAATTTATTTTTGATTTTTTTTTATTCATCATCTTGAGAAAGAATCTATAACAATGGAAGAATACAATGGTATAAGTACTCAAGATTTAACTAGTGAAAATGATTATGTTGTGGGTGTAAAAAAAATTTATGGATGATACAAGGACTCCTATATATCAAGAATTTGGTAAAATTATAAGGCTGTAATTTTTAATGTGACTATATATCAAGAAAACCATGTATGGAATTTCTAAAAATTCCATTAATTATCTTTTTATCTTTTTGAATAAATTATTACTAGATGATGAATATATTCCTAAAAACATTATATAGAATGGAATTTAATTGATCAAATTGGTTTTTCAACTAATTAAATTCATGTTTTATTAAAATATTTCATCTTATTTTGGGAGGAAACTATGTGACTAAATTTTTTAAAGAATGTGGTACATCTCAATGGATGATAAATATATATGGAACATTATCTGGTGTTCTATAAAAATTAAAGTGAAACATTACATTGATTCCTAGGATCCAAAATCTCTTCATATATAATGAAATGTAAACAAATATATAATGGAATGATACCGTGTAACACCCCAAGCTTCTACGGTACGCTTCTCTTTGAATAATGTGATAGCGTGTGTTGTACGCAACACCAAGTTCTAACACACCATAACCAATCAAACTAGACGTTATGAATAGTAATACCTACTTTTTGAAATTATATATATTTTATATTTTAAAATGGACTTCATTTTTGGATACGGAATATCGAATTTATCCTAAGGTGAACTTTTGGTACTTTTCAGATAACTTTAATATTTTGATGAATAGTGAAAATTACTAAATTTTAATTAAAAACAACTTTTTTAATCAAAATAATTAATAGTGATAAATTATGAATTTGAGTGGTTTTAAAGTATATTTAGAATATATTTTTACCATTTAATATAATGTTGGTCATTTTACATAATTTTACAATTAAACCAAACAAAAACAAGTGTCAATCTTTTGATAGTTATTATCTCTTAAAAACACACTTTTTCTTTTAACAACGGGAATTAATTTTAAATTAATTTCCGCCACTTCTGTGTTTTGAATTTGGAAAAATGGATTCCATATTTGGAATTTGGATGTTCAAATTTTGTAAATAGGTAACTTTTATTTTTAGACATTTTGAATAATTACTGCGGTAAATATTTTATTTACCATGGTTAAAGGGTAAATCTGGTAAATAAGGATTACAAAATAATATTATAATAATACAAAATTAACCTAAAACATGTCCTAACCTTATTTTTTGATACTTGTCCGACCATGGAAATATTTGAGTCGATTTTGGGACCCCATGGAGCCACTTGTAGTTGATAGGGACACTTAATTTCAATTAAGTTAAAATGAATACAAAAATGACACAAGCATATATCTTTTAGAAAAACAATTTTTACATAGGGTTATATATGTTTGATTTTCGACTATAAATATTAATTAGAAATCTAAAACGATTTCCTACATAATTATATTTTATTTATAATTTTTATAGATTACAGAAGTTAATTTATTTATGACATAATGATGATACAATAATTACAATAATAGTAAAAATTTAAAATAATTGATATTATAAATACCCAAATAAATATAATTTGAGACTTTTAATGAATTAAACTAATTTTATAGGATAATATGACATATTAGGATTGATTTAATTAACTTTTTTTGAAGTAATAATTCTGTTATGAGTTTCAACAAAATCAACTATTGAATAGTGTCAAAATTGACATAAAAGAGTTTTTAAAACAAATATTATATTATTAATTGATAATAAATTCCTAAAAATATAAGGTTCGGCCAAGAGACTTATCTAATAATAGGTGTATCATTAATGGACCACTTGGGGGTCTCTTGGATGTATATAGTAAGTTTATTAACCATATAATATAAAAATACAAAGAGACATTGTAAAAGTGAAACTAATTAACTTAGAGTTAATACTAAAGATAAGGTTAATATAAGTACCCAAACCTGTCTAAATTCTATTGGTAGAGTGGTTGTCGACCCATAACCACCTTAAAAGTTAAATAATCCACTTTGGAGCCATTAGAAACTGAATATGAATTTATTATAAATTAATATTTCTAGATTTTACAAAGGTGCCCCTCACCCCTCTTATAAAAGGGCACTCCTCCTTCTCATTTCTTCACACCTTCAAAGCCTTTTGGTTCGGCAAAACTCTGCCCAAATACTCTCCCAACATCCATAACTACAACCTAGAGGAATTATTTTGATCAGAAAGCCAACCTATGGATACCTTTTGATCAAATCAAAAGGAAGAACCCGAAGAAGAGGTAATGATTTCACCACCCTTTTCCAAGTTCCTTTCTTCTTCCACTTCTTCTTCCTTTGTTGTTACCATTCTAAAATAATAACTCCAGTATCATATATATACTGTGATGTTATTATAAATATTGTAAAACCATATTCAGTATTCTATCCACCCTTTGAATAACATGTCACCATACGTGTGTACGTACGGCTTACCATCTCCACGTCGTGGTGTAATTGTTATTCAATATATTATTATTTGGATGGGTATAATAATGATGTGTAACTCATGTAAATAATAAATATAACATGTTAATGATTCTTTATATATGATATAACATCCATTTATATATTATTTTAATATCAAAAGAATGATATTGTCGCTCGTGCGTACGTACGGACTACCGTCTCCATGAATGCGATGAGATTCATTCTATATCGTATCCATTCAAGTATAATTATAATTTTATGATTAATAATAGTATCTAAGGACTTTATATCATTATGGATATGATTAAGATACAACCTATCCATTACAAACATGTCTTATGTAACAAAACATATAAAAGAAAACGAGTAAGTTAACACCCGAAACAATGATAATACTAAGATATTATTAACAAATCAATGTTAAAAGATCATATATGATATCATATTAATGTATATGATTCTTGTATAATTTAATAACAATTATTTCACCATTATATAGGATTTTAACCTACCCCAACCAAGGAAAAGTACAAGGTAAGGGTTATTTCACAATCTCTTCATTATCCAAGGTTGTTTATACGTAATAATCTACTGGGATCTCTTTATCATTTACATCCATGTTTCTTAAAAATGTATTTCAAAAACTTTTTTACTATTTAAAATATTTTGGGTTAAAGTCATTTATACCCTTGTTTGAATTTTTATAATATTTTTATAAAGGAATCTTTCCGTCGTTTTCCAGACAAGGTGCTTTTAACCTTTTCGACAGAATTAAGGTAAGAATGTTTTTTTAACTTATATGGCGGATGCGGTTATTTTCCACCGTTATAAAATCATCGAAGCTTCTCTTACAAGCTTATAAGAATATTTTCAAAGAATTTTTTTTATTTTATAAATATATGACTCTTAAATGATTTCATAAATAGAAAGAGATATTTCTCTAAAAAGAGTTTTGATTTCATCTATGTCAACATCCTTTGATGGATTTTACGCTTATTTGAAGTTGATTTATTATGATACAAAACTTCTATATTGTATTGAAGGTTTTGTGATATGTTTGACTGTGGATGTGCTATTTTTATACCGTTCATAGTTTATGGTGAAAGTATTGACATTTCGTATGCTAGTTTTAATACGAATGTTTATGTTATGTTTAAAACTTTTCATATGGGAATGCATTGGACTTAATATGTGACGGGTGGAGCCCGCTATAGCTCCTCGATGCATCGGTAGGTCTCATGAGACAAACTAGTGTCTTGGTACAAGGCCTTGACAAAATCTATTTGTAGTCTTGGCATGCGGCCTTGGCTTTGTGGTTATGATAGTCTGGAATTATGCATTCCATCATTATGAAAGTGGTAATTGATATTGCATGTGATTATTCGATTAGTAGAATATACATGTGAATAAGTAAATGACATTATTTCATTTCACTTTTTCCATAATATGTTTAAGTTCAAGTTTAAAAGGCTTTTATTTTAGTTATATATTGCCTTAAATATTTATTCTTATTTATGAAAGTTTCCGCTATATTGTTATCCTTACTGGGCATTTGAGCTCACCCCTTTTCTATGTTTTATTTTTCCCAGGAAGTGAAGAAGTAAATTATGAATGACCTACAGGGATATTATGTGGGGATATGAATGTGGAATATGGAGACAATATGTTGTTGTAGTAGTTTTTCACTTTATGATGTAATGTAAAACTTTATGAATATATCTAGTGTTTCCGAGGCTACTAAACCAATCAGTCTTTCGAGATTTGATCTTTCTTGTGATCATGACAATGTTATGTAATAATGCACCGACTCTAGGTAACTGGGGTTGGGGCATTACATTTGGTATCAGAGGAAGTTTAGTACAAACCTTGGAAGCTAGATTTAGATAAACTATGATTAGAGCATGTAGACCTAAGATGAACTTTCAGGATTAGTATAGAAGAACTTCCTAGAATTTTGGTATTGTAGAGATTCTGTGAGTTTTCCAAGCAATACATCCCTGTCTGGATACGAGCAGGTAGAGGCGGCTCTGGCACAGATGTACCTAGGGGTAAAACTCGAAAACACCGCTTTGAGCTATACTCGAACGGGAAGTGGTGCACGACAACGGGCCTTGCTGCACTCTTGGTTACGAAACTCCCAGGGGATATGCTTAGGATAACTCTCATTTTCTTTACAAATCATTATGAAGGGTTTATGAGTATATAATTCTTCAAAGAAAACATTCTTATGATTATGGATTATATCCATAAATAGTTCAATTTATGTTAAGTGTTTTATAAGTATGAGATTATGTATTTTGATTCAAAAATTGATCTAGTTTATGCCATTGTTTAGAAATGGCGCCTAGTGTAAGAAATGGAAATTGTATCAATGCGCACACTCCATGTAGGGATTTCCCTCCTAATCAAGATAATTATAATAGACCTGGTGATGCAACTGGTTCCGATCAGCTAATCACCATACTGGGACAACTCACTCAGGTTATGAATAATAACCTTACCCGTATGGAGCACCCTGATCCGCAGCGTGGAGGATCAATGTTAGATCAATTCATGAGGAAATAACCACCAACGTTCAATGGGAGTAAAAATCCCTTAGTAGCTGAGCAATGGATATTTTCCCTAGAGAAAATATTTCAGGCTTTGGGGAGTAGTGAAAGGGAAAAAGTTATCATGGAAGTTTACCGCCTCATTGGAGATGTTGATCAATGGTGGTCATTGATTCAAAATATGAAGGAAGATGATGAAGTATCAAGTATGGAATGGAGGGAGTTCAAAGATCTATTTTTAGAAAAATACTTTGCTCGCGACCATCGAGCAGATATGAAAAGGCGGTTTTTGAGTCTTAGACAAAAGGAGGATGAGAATGTCACAAAGTATGAGGCTAACTTTACAAGGTTAGAAAGGTATACTGAAGATTATATATGTAACCCAATAAGTAAGATTGATCATTTCTTTGATGGGTTAAAACCATTTCTCCGTCGTTCATTTGTCTCACAATCCTTTTCATCGTACGAAGTCATTGTCTCATGTGCTATCAAAACCGAAAAGGAATTCTCTAAGTCTTATGACTTTAAAGAAAAGTAAGAGAAGAAGAGACCTACTGATCAATCTGGGAATGGAAATAAGGGGAAGAAGGGAAAGGTTGAATATACATCCTGTGGTAAATGTGGGAAGAAACACCCCGATACTTTCTTGAAGGGAATGGGAGTCTGGTACAAGTGTGGTGAAAAAGGCCACCAAACTCGTGATTGCAAGGGGAAGAAGGAAGCTACCAATGTTCAGTGCTACAATTGCATGGAGATGGGGAATTATGGAAATGAATTTCCTAAGCATTAGGATAACTTACCTCAGAAAAGGCCAAGGGATCAAGGCCAAACATATGATATCACTACTACTGAGGTAGAAGCTCCGAAAGACGTGGTGGAAGGTAATTTAATGGTTTCATCAAGTTTAGAAAATGCATTATTTGATTCTGGATCATCGCATTGTTTCATATCTTCCTAGTTTGCTAAGAAAATTAGATATTTCCAATTTGATTTAACAAGGGAGTTGTCAGTTAAAACTCCTAAGGGAAGTATAATTGCAACAAAGTTTTGTGAATCAGTCCCCATTAGAGCACATAAATGTTCTTTATCTGTTGATCTCGTCATCATACCTATGATTGAGTTTGATATAATCCTCGGTATGGACTGGCTTTCAGACTATGATGCGAAGATTTATTGTAAGAAGAAAGAGGTTACGATTCTTGATGATGATGATAAGGAACACCTTATCTTTAGAGCAGAATCATCAACACCTAATTCTTATTTAGATCTACCCCAGTAGCTCAACTAAATTCAATTATTGGGGAGGAAGAGAATGAAATAACTGTGGGTGAGGAAAGGAATGTTCAAATAGAGGATGTACCTATTGTGAAAGAATTTTTAGATATATTTCCGGAAGATTTACCTGGACATCCTCCAGAACGAGAAGTTGAGTTTTCCATTGATTTAATTCCTAGATCAAGGCCTATATCAAAGACCCCTTATAGAATGGCCACTGTAGAATTAGTTGAACTAAAGAAACAAATAGAGGAATTGAGTAATAAGGGATTTATTCGCCCTAGTGTTTCTACATGGGGAGCCCCTGTTCTTTTTGTTAAAAAGAAAGATAGATCCATGAGGTTATGTATCGACTACAGGGAGATCAATGCTATAACAATAAAGAACAAGTATCCCCTACCACGCATTGATGATTTATTTGACCAACTGTATGGATCTCAATACTTTTCAAAGATTGACCTTCGATATGGATACCATCAGTTGTGTGTAAAGAAGGAATACATATTCCAAAGACAACATTTAGAACCAGGTACGGGCATTACGAGTTTACTGTAATGCCTTTTGGATTGACTAATGCACCCTCTGTATTCATGGATCTGATGAATAGAGTTTTCAAGGAGTATCTCGATGAATTTGTGGTGGTATTTATTGATGATATCTTGGTATACTCCAAAAGCTACGAAGATCATGAAAATCACTTGCGCATTATCCTGAAGACTCCGAGAAGACATGAATTATATGGAAAGTTTAGCAAGTGTGAATTCTGGCTTCATGAGATTTCTTTTCTTGGCCATATTGTCTCTAAAGATGGAATCTCTATTGATCCTTCTAAGACCAAGGCAATCCAAGAATGTCTATCACCTACGAGTATAACTGAGGTACATAGTTTTATTGGTTTGGAAGGTTATTATCAACGTTTCGTCCAGAATTTTGCCCGATTGGCTAACCCATTAACGAAGCTCACACGTAAAGGGGTTAAATTTGTTTGGACAAAAGAGTGTGAATAATGTTTCTAAGAACTGAAGAGAAGATTAGTCAATGCTCCTATATTGACTCTACCATCGGGGAATGATGGGTTCGTTATTTATAGTGATGCATCGAAGAAAGGACTTGGTTGTGTCCTTATGCAGAATGATAGAGTTATTGCCTATGCATCACGACAGTTGAAAATTCATGAAAAAAACTATCCTACTCATGATCTCGAGTTAGCAGCTGTGATCTTTGCTTTGCAGATATGGAGGCACTACCTCTATGGTGAAAAATGTGATATTTATACTGATCACAAGAGTTTGAAGTATATTTTCTCACAAAAAGAACTCAACATGAGGAAAAGGAGATGGCTTGAATTGCTCAAGGATTATGATTGTACGATACACTACCACCCGGGGAAGGCAAACAAGGTGGAAGATGCTTTGAACAGAAAAGATCATGGAGTTTTGAACAATATGAGAATTGAAAGGGATCCAATTTTCATGGATCTAGTGAAGATGGACATGGGAATAACCAGGGAAGGAGAAACATCAACGCTTTTTTCAAATGGTTGCCAAACCATCTTTACTAGAAAGGATTAAGAGTTCTCAGACCGATGATGAAGAATTTCAAAAGAAGATTAAAGCTGTGAATAATGGGAGACTGAGAGACTTTGTGAATGAAGATGGAATTTTGAAATTCGGGAAGAGACTTTGTGTTCCCGATATACCTGATCTAAAAAGGGAATTGTTGGATGATGCTCATAGTTCCAATTTCTCTATACACCTTGGGAGCACCAAAATGTATAGATATTTGAAGGAACATTTTTGGTGGGACAATATGAAGAGGGAGATTGCTGATTTTGTGTCAAAATGTATGGTCTGTCAACAAGTGAAAGCTGGAAGGCAACACCCTGGAGGAGTCATGCAACCCTTTCCCATACCGAAGTGGAAATGGGACAATATTACGATGGACTTTGTCATGGGGCTACCAAAGACTCATAGAAGGAATGATGCAATATGGGTTATTGTTGATCGTCTTACCAAGTCAACACATTTTCTTGCTATAAGAGAAGATCTACCACTGGAACGTCTAGAAAGACTATATATTAATGAAGTTGTGAGACTTCATGGAATACCGCTATCGATTGTTTCTGATCATGATCCCTATTTTACTTCAAGATTCTGGAGGAGTCTTCAGAAATCCCTGGATACTGAACTTCATTTGAGCACTGCCTACCACCCTCAGACAGACGGACAATCAGAACGGACTATTCAAACCTTAGAAGACATGTTGAGATCATGATCACTTGAATTTCAGGGTATGTGGGATTAGTATTTACCTATGGTAGAATTTTACTATAACAATAGATTCCATTCGAGTATTCAGATGGCACCATATGAAGTGTTATACGGAAAGAGATTACGCACACTAACCTATTGGGATGACGTTGGTGAAAGAAAACTTGTAGGTCTAGAACTGGTGGAGGAAACGATGGAAAAGGTGAAGGTAATCCAAAATCACATCAAAGCAGCTCAAAGTAGGCAGAAGAGCTATGCTGATAATCGAAGGAAGGATTTGGAATTTCAAGTCGGTGATCATGTTTTCCCGAAGGTATCTCCATGGAAGGGAGTCATACATTTTGGTAAGAAAGATAAATTGAGTCCCAGGTACATCGGACCTTTCGAAATTCTAGAACGAATTGGGGATGTAGCTTACCGATTGGCAATGCCGCCAAGTCTCTCCAAAGTTCACGATGTGTTCCACGTATCTCTGTTGAGGAAATACATGCCTGACCCAATGCATGTACTCACCTATGAGGAGTTAGAACTGGAACCTGATCTGTCTTATTGCGAAGATCCTGTCAGGATTCTTGATACGAGAGAACAAGTACTGAGAAACCAGACGACGCGTCTGGTAAAAGTTTTGTGTAGAAACCTTAAGATGGAAGAGGCAACGTGGGAACCCGAGGAACTTATGATGAAGAACCACCTGAGTATTTTCATGTGATAAGTATTCTAGAAATTTCGAGGACGAAATTATTTAAAAGAGGGGAGAATGTAACACCCCAAGATTCTACGGTACGCTTCTCTTTGAATAATGTGATAGCGTGTGTTGTACGCAACACCGAGTTCTAACACACCATAACCAATCAAACTAGCCGTTATGAATAGTAATACCTACTTTTTGAAATTATATATATTTTATATTTCAAAATGGACTTCATTTTTGGATTCTTAATATCGAATTTAGCCTAAGGTGAAATTTTGGTACTTTTCGGATAACTTTAATATTTTGATGAATAGTGAAAATTACTAAATTTTAATTAAAAACAACTTTTTTAATCAAAATAATTAATAGTGATAAATTATGAATTTGAGTGGTTTTAAAGTATATTTAGAATATATTTTTACCATTTAACATAATGTTAGTCATTGTACATAATTTTACAATTAAACCGAACATAAACAAGTGTCAATCTTTTGATAGTTATTATCTCTTAAAAACACGATTTTTTCTTTTAACAACGGGAATTAATTTTAAATTAATTTCTGCCACTTATGTGTTTTGAATTTGTAAAAATGGATTCCATATTTGGAATCAGGATGTTCAAATTGTGTAAATAGGTAACTTTTATTTTTAGACATTTTGAATAAGTACTGCGGTAAATATTTTATTTACTATGGTTAAAGGGTAAATCCAGTAAATAAGGACTAAAAAATAATATTATAATAATAAACAATTACCCTAAAACGTGTCCTAACCTTATTGGTTGATAAATGTCCGATCATGGGCATCTTTGTGTCGATTTTGGGACCCCATGGAGCCACTTGTAGTTGATAGGGACACTTAATTTTAATTAGGTTAAAATGAATACAAAAATGACACAAGCATATATCTTTTATAAAAACAATTTTTACATAGGGTTATATATGTTGGATTTTCGACTATAAATATTCATTAGAAATCTGAAACGATTTGCTACATAATGATATTTTATTTATAATTTTTAGAGATTACAGATGTTAATTTATTTATGACACAATGATGATGCAGTAATTACAATAATAGTGAAAATTTAAAATAATTGATATTATAAATACCCAAATAAATATAATTTGAGACTTTTAATGAATTAAACTAATTTTATAGGATAATATGACATATTAGTATTGATTTAATTAACTTTGTTCGAAGTAATAATTCTGTTATGAGTTTCACAAAAATCAACTATTGAATAGTGTCAAAATTTACATAAAAGAGTTTTTAAAACAAATATTATATTATTAATTGCTATTAAATTACTAAAATTCTGAGGTTCGTCCAAGAGACTTATCTCATAATAGGTGTATCATTAATGGACCACTTGCGGGTCGATTGGATGTATATAGTAAGTTTATTAACCATATAATATAAAAATACAAAGAGACATTGTAAAAGTGAAACTAATTAACTTAGAGTTAATACTTAAAGATAAGGTTAATATAAGTACCCAAACCTGTCTAAATTCTATTGGTTGAGTGGTATTCGACCCATACCCACCTTAAAATTTAAATAATACACTTTGGAGCCATTAGAAACTGAATATAAATTTTTTATAAATTAATATTTCTATCTTTTCCAAAGGTGCCCCTCACCCCTCTTATAAAAGGGCACTCCTCCTTCTCATTTATTCACACCTTCAAAGCCTTTTGGTTCGGCAAAAATCTACCCAAATACTCTCCCAACATCCCTAAATACAACCTAGAGGCCTTAGTTTGATCAGAAATCCAACCTAAGGAGCCCTTTTGATCAAATCAAAAGGAAGAACCCGAAGAAGAGGTAATGATTTCACCACCCTTTTCCAAGTTCCTTTCTTCTTCCACTTCTTCTTCCTTTGTTGTCACCATTATAAAATAATAACTCCAGTATCATATATATACTGTGATGTTATTATAAATATGGTACAACCATATTCAGTATTCTATCGACCCTTTTAATAACATGTCATCATACGTGCGTACGTACGGCTTACCGTCTCCACGTCGTGGTGTAATTGTTATTCAATATATTATTATTTGGATGGGTATAATAATGATGTGTAACTCATGTAAAAAATAAATATAACATGTTAATGATTATTTATATATTATATACAATCCATTTATATATTATTTTAATATCAAAAGAATGATATTGTCGCTCGTGCGTACATACGGACTACCATCTCCACGAACGCGATGAGATTCATTCTCTATCGTATCCATTCAAGTATAATTCTCATTTTATGATTAATAATAGTATCTAAGGACTTTATATCATTCTGGATATTATTAAGATACAAAATATCTATTACAAACATGGCTTACGTAACAAAACATATAAAAGAAAATGAGTAAATTAACACCCGAAACAACGATAATACTAAGATATTATTAACTAATAAATGTTAAAAGATCATATATGATATCATATTAATGTATATGATTCTTGTATAATTTAATAACAATTATTTCACCATTATACAGGAGGTTAACCTACCCCAACAAAGGAAAAGTACAAGGTAAGGGTTATTTCACAATCTCTTCATTATCCGAGGTTGTTTATACGTAATAATCTACTGGGATCTCTTTATCATCCACATCCATGTTTCTTAAAATTGTATTTCAAAATTTTTTTTACTATTTAAAATAATATGGGTTAAAGTCATTTATACCCTTTTTTGACTTTTTATAAGAGTTTTATAAAGTAATCTTTCCGTCGTTTCCCAAACAAGGTGCTTTTAACCTTTTCGACAGAATTAAGGTAAGAATGTTTTTTTAACTTATACGGCGGGTGCGGTTATTTTACGCCATTATAAAATCATCGAAGCTTCCCTTACAAGATTATAAGAATATTTTCAAAGAAAAATGATTTATTTTATAAATATATGACTCTTAAATGATTTCAAAAATAGAAAGAGATATTTCTCTAAAAAGAGTTTTGATTTCATCTATGTCAACATCCTTTGATGGATTTTACGCTTATTTGAAGTTTATTTATTATGATACAAAATTTCTATATTGTATTGAAGGTTTTGTGATATGTTTGACTGTGGATGTGCTATTTTTATACCGTTCATAGTTTATGGTGAAAGTATTGACATTTCGTATGCTAGTTTTAATACAAATGTTTATGTTATGTTTAAACCTTTTCATATGGGAATGAATTGGACTTAATATGTGACCGGTGGAGCTCGCTATAGCTCCTTGATGCATCGGTAGGTATCATGAGACAAACTAGTGTCTTGGAACAAGGCCTTGAAAAAATCAATTTGTAGTCTTGGCACGAGGCCTTGGCTATGTGGTTATGATAGTCTGGCATTATGCATTCCATCATTATGAAAGTGGTTATTGATATTGCATGTGATTATTCGATTAGTAAAATATCCATGTGAATAAGTAAATGGAATTATTTCATTTCACTTTTTCCATACTATGTTGAAGTTCAAGTTTAAAAGGCTTTTGTTTTAGTTATACAGTGCCTTAAATATTTATTCTTATTTATGAAAGTTTCCGCTATATTGTTATCCTTACTGGGCATTTGAGCTCACCCCTTTTCTATGTTTTATTTTTCCCAAGAAGTGAAGAAGTAAATTATGAATGACCTACAGGGATATTATGTGGGGATATGAATGTGGAATATGGAGACAATATGTTGTTGTAGTAGTTTTTCACTTTATGATGTAATGTAAAACTTTATGAATATATCTAGTGTTTCCAAGGCTACTAAACCAATCGGTCTTTCGAGATTTGATCTTTCTTGTGATCATGCCAATGTTCTGTAATAATACACCGACTCTAGGTAACTGGGGTCAGGGCGTTACATACCGAGATAATTAAGGATAATTATGAGCTAGTTTATCCGGTGGATGGATTATCATGGTACAAATTTAATGCATGAAATCCAAATTTTTTAGCGAAGGTATGTAATTTTAGGTTGGTTTCATCATTTTATACCTTTAATCTATTTTTTATATGATTACTTCACATAATACATGGCTAGTGTTCATTAACATTTATAACCTTTCCCCATGTATGTTTATGATAAAACCATTTACCTTCTTGAGTATACCCATATCCATGTCTTCAAATCTTGGAAATGATATATATGTATACTAATAACCTTTAATAAAATAGCTGAATCAAGTTTGGAATATGGGTGTATGCACATATGATTCATATTTTAAAGACACATTTGAAATGTGTTCTGTAGTTATGTGGATGATAAATGATTTTAATGCTTATAGAATAATGTTTGGATAGAGAGTGAAGAGTAAAATATCATATCCTATTTGTATGATGAATATAAAATCTAGAATTCTTAAATATATTTAATGTTTTAGATTCATGGGATATTAAAGATTCTTTGAAATGAATCATATATACATAAAAAAATAATTGAATGTTTGAAGACACCATTTAGAAACCACTATTAAGATCAATAAACCACCTCATCATATGTTTGGAATTAATGTGATTAATTAATTATAAGATTTTAGTTTTTCATTTATGAATGGGAAAATGAAATTGATAAAGGTAAATAATTTTTTTAGTAAATCCAATTACAATGATAGGATGAAAATTATATTCTATAAATTATCTAATTGGTTGAATAATTTGTTTCATCATTGTTTAGACATAATTAAAATTTATAAAAATATATGATAAATTTTTCTTAAATCCTTTTAAATGTTTAGGGTAAAGAAAATATAGTCTACGATCTTAGTGCGACTTGGTAGATTGGGGTATCATACAACTACATCCTATGCTTATCAATCAAAATAAATGGAAATTTCCATATTCTTCTTATATAATGAAAACTTTAGAGACAAATAAGTTATGTATGTATTAGAGACTATCAAGGTTTTTGATATTTTTTCAAGAAAAATATTGAAATGGGTCAACATAAGAGAGGTGGAATTAAAATCTCTAAAAAATCACGACTACCACATCCTTCTTCCTAAATTGATTCAAATAGAAATCCATAAATTATTATCCAATAATGTAAGGATAATGGTGATTCAATTATGAAAATTTTTTAGATATCTTTATACTAAAATGTTTGACAAGTGTTTCTTTAGAAAAATGTAGGAATAGGAACCATTAGTTCTACATGAGCTAGAGAAAATTTTACCTCTATTTTTTGACTTTCATGTCACATCTAACTATCCATATTCCAACCAAAACACTTCTTGGGGACCAAATTTCATTTTGTTGGATATATCCAACAAAAATATATATTTACAAAATGAAGTCTTATATTTTTAATAGGAATCATTATAAGTGATCTATTATGAAAATCCATTTATCTCAAGAATGTACGGATTTTTGTTTATTGTATTTGGTTGATGTGAGCATGTGGTGTAACCATCCAATGAGAAATGAATATGAGCGATACGATAAAAATTAGCACAATTTTACATCACATTAAAAAATTTTGGGGATTATCAAATCATATATATTTAACACATTGAGCCTTTAATAGTGGTAGATGGCACATCACATAGTATTGTTTAAATGTGATTTGTTTGATAACTGCATCATGTAAATAATTTAAACATTTATATATTATCTCATCCCATATAATTATACATATATATTAAGACTCTACCATATTATTATATTATTAACATAAATAATTTATAAATAAAATTATTAATTCATTACCTCTAAGAAGGATATAAACATTACATAGTAAAACGTTTTCTATTTGGTTGAAATCGAATATATGACCATTACATTTATAAAATAAATAATAAATAATTATTCTTGATTTTAATATTCTTATATATATTTCATTTATTGAGTTTACAAGTTTAATTTTTCTCTCAATAATGATATTGATTGATTTGGGTCCCAATAACGTGGGTTATGAATGAAAATCAAGGGTGGTTAATGACAAAAACTAGTAAAGTAGTGAACATGAGCATAAACAATGATGGTGTTATGTTAAATAAAATTACATAATATTATTATAATGTTTATAACAGATATCCTTGATATGAAAATTTTCCTTATTAGGAATTTTTTGGTAAATTCTAAGATTATATTATTACTCCTATGCTCAAGTTGTAAATACCCCAACCCTAGTAGCCCATAACCAGTGTTTTATTTCATAAATTGGCCCTAGATACCAGTTATCTCATCCCAATGGACTGAGAAGTTCAGTAGTCTTGGAAAACTAGATACATACTTGAAACTCACAATATATTTGAAAAAATAAAATACAAAACATAGTGAGAGTAAATATTCTGCATCCTTGAACTCATTCATTGATTTCTTCTTCATATAATGGGAAAAGGAAAAAAAATAACAGTGAGGTCAGATTCTTGGTAAGGGTTATGTACATTGGAATATATCATGAATAAATAAGTCATAATAATTATGGCATGGTAAACAACTAAAACACATTCTATTTAATCAATAACGTGAGGATAAAGAATATTATGGAAGGGGTATATAAAGATAAAATGATTCCATATAAATAATCACATGAGATTGAAACATATCCATGGATGTCATAACTAATAAAATAATAAAATGGACATCAATAAATAATTTCATAATGATAGAATGCATAATTTCAAACATTCAAATCTTTCTGTCAAGTCCTTGTTCCTAGACAGTTTAAACTATGGGTAGATATGCAACAAAAACCCATTTAATTTGGTCAACCAACTAGTTTTTCTCATGAAACCTACTGATTCATCAAGGGGATATATAGTTATATGCCTTATACATCACTAAATAAGTCCAATGAATTCATCATATGAATAAATAATACAACTTAATAAATATTCCCTATTCAAAAACTTTCCATATAGAAAGAAATAGCATATGTAATGTCAATAATTTTCACAGTCAAACTAGTCATAAACTATCAAAATAAAAAATAAGATGGTATCACTATAAAATACCCCCAATAGAATAAAATTTTCAGAATATTTGGGAATAAAATTATTTAAAAATATGCATGAAAATTTTTAAGGGAAACTTCAAAGTAAAGAGTGTTCATGATATCAATAATATTTTTTTTCATACTGATTATATTATAACAAATATTCCTTTCTCATCTTAAATAAAAGTCAAAAGGTTCTTTATTCAAAAAATGACAAGAAGATTCCTTTTAAACCATTTTGGAAAAATTGAAACATGGGTATAATTTTATTTAATAAATAAATAGAGAATATTATAATATTATTTAAAACAAATTATTTAAAATATGGATATAAGAGAAAAAAAATTCTCGACCAAGAATAAAAACAAGGTTGGTTCTTCTTAAAAATATTATTTATGTATCTTGAGTACATAAAGAGTGAAAAACGAATGGAAATTTTACCATTTCTAGAAATAACCATAGTGGAAGAAAATATTTTAATTTCAAGATATAAATATCTAATAATTCCCCTATCAGTGACTTAAACATAAATAATCGTGAATAATTATGATATTGTTAAATAAACCCTTACCAATTTGGAAACTTTTGATTCATAACCACCATGAAAGAAATAAAATCAATTGAAAAATTAAATACCATAAATATAAAGATATTCATGATATAACACATCAAAGGGTAATTAGATATACCTCATAAAAATAAGTAG
Organism: Viscum album; assembly: GCA_963277665.1. Classification (NCBI taxonomy): domain Eukaryota; kingdom Viridiplantae; phylum Streptophyta; class Magnoliopsida; order Santalales; family Viscaceae; genus Viscum; species Viscum album. The sequence goes on along the minus strand of OY728128.1, from coordinate 1,174,012,296 downwards.
GTTCATAATACCAAATATATCTCAATAGAGTGGAAATTGAGATGTAATCTCTTAAAAACATTATACCGTTGAAGTGAGAATTAATAAATTATCAGATTATGGGTATAGAATTTAAATTTATATAAATCAATTGAAAAATAAATATTAAATAATTAAAATTCATTACACAAATAATATTATAATGTCAAAGACAATAAAGAAGCAATATAACCCAATGAAAATAAATTGAGTTATAAAACCCCTGAATTTTGAGTCAAAACCCCTTAGATAAAAAAATTGAATTGAAACATAAAATTACATGAAATATAATTGATTAATTATATAATATGTAAAATGTTAGTATATACACTACATAAATGAAATTGGATTCATAATATTAAAATATGTGTCAATAAAGGAAAATTGAGATGAAATCCCATACCTCGGGTCCGACTCACCACACAGATTTTTATATTCCTGAATAATAAACTTATGTTAATTTTTTTACTTACTTATGAATATTTTTCATATTTTTTATTAATTTTATTTTATTTAAAACCATTTTATACTTAATTACTTAATAAATTAATTGTACGTTGGACATTTTGATGATATTTAGTTCATATATCCAAAATGACAATGATAGTTTGACTATGGTAAAAGTTTTAATTATTCCATCATCTCAAAAATAATAAAAATTAAATAATTATAATTTTTATACAATATTTATACTTTTAAAACCAACCATGAAATATTGTTATGAAAAATAAACTACGTTATAGTCATGAAGACGGTTATCCGTACATATGTATGAGTAATATTTCCATTTTACAATGATCCTCATTGAAGGAATGTAAGTATAATTTTATATTAATAAAATAATAAATATATCATAAAAAATATATTAATTATTTAAATAAACTTATATATATTATATATGTGATTTTATGATGGAAAATTAATCACATTGTTTCACAGAGATGGTAGTCCACATGTACGCACGAACGACATTATCATTTTTCAAAGGTTGTGAATTTAATAAATTTGATGATATATTAACTTTTAATAATGATAAATATTTCATTAATATCACATATAAACATTAAATATATCATTATAATAATTATTTAGATGTGGTGATGTAAAACGAATTACATTGGTTCCCGAGGTAGTAGTACGTCATACCCACAAACAACAGTTTTTTCCCATTTGATGGAATGAAAGATTGATACAGGATATTAAATTAATATAATAAAATATAATTATATATGAGATAATTATTTAATTATATCATCATGGTTTAATAATATTTTACTAATTTCAAAGAAGTAATAAAACTAAAACATTAAGTTAAAAGCATCACCTCTTCTTCAGACAATCTTATTCGCTTTACACCTTAATTCCTCTAAGGTTTTTATTATTCATAATACAAGACCAATAGAATAAGATTTGGGATTTAGGAAAGTATTTGGGAATTTATTTTTTAACTAAAATTATTTTTATTTTTTAATAAAGGAGGAGAGGAGGTTCTCTTTTATAAGTGAGGGGAGAGGTGCTTTAAGAATTTCTTAAAATGTTAAATTAATATAAATTATTTATCATGAATAAATGGATCCAAAATGATTTATTTAGAATATAAGATAAATATGGGTTGAAATCATATCATACAATAAAATTTGGAAAACTTTATATTAGGTTTTTACAGTTATCTCATTATTTTAATATGTGTTAACCCTTTTTGAAAATTACTGTGGTAACAAAGTTTTTACTCTTTATGGGTCAATATAGTTACTATAAAAGGAAAAATTTTCCTTAAATATATCATAGTTTATATTTTTAAACAAGTACCAATAAATTTTCCAATGATATTATTTTTACTAATTTTTAATACTTTAATAAAAGATCATTTATTATAAAATAACATAAATGTCAATTTTGGAACTATTCATTTAATTTTACTTTGAAAGCAACATGAAAATAATGGAATTCTAATATAATAAATTCACAAATACCTAAAATGTTATTTTTAAACAAAAAAATCATGAAATATAATAATTAATTCAAATTATATTACTTTTAGAATTTTTAAAATCATTTATTTTATTTTTCTATTTATTAAATAAATACTATGTCAATGATGCGTAAGAATTTAAGGTAAATATTTTATCCATAAAAATTAAAAAAAAATTACCAAGATAAGAAATAATTTATATCTAAAATAATTATTTATTATTTATAATAATTTATATTTATCCTTATCATGAAATATTATAGTAATTAAAGTTTATAAAGTGACATTTTTGAATTTATCTTTTACTTAATTATTATAAAGGTCATAATCAAATAAATATGGAACCAGGTGGTCATATTTTCAAGACTTAAATAGATATTTATAAAATTCACTCATCATATTGGAGTTAGGGTTATTTTTTAGCCCTTATCTTATTATTTTTAACCTTAATTAATCTATTTACGCTTACCATGGTGATACTTTTTTACTATGGTTACTATTCATAATGACAAAAAATAAAAGGGAACTATTTAGAAAATTTTTACCACATAATTACAAATATATATTAAATTTGTCAAGATTAAATTTATATAATTTGAATAATTTAATTTAAAATTAAGCTCACAAATCATGGTGAAAAGAGGTCTTAAAAAATACATTTTTTAAATAAAATATGATTTTACATTAACTCTATGACTAGTGATCTTCATTATAATTATTTTAATTAATATAAATAGATATATAATATATAAATTTAATTTAAATTATTCCTTATAAGGTATTATTTTAATTAATTAAAATGAAAAAACTTTATGCACTTAAAAAAGTTTTCACAAAAAATGTGTTTTTAAGTATAAAAAATAGATTTATACTTAAATCATGAAAATTGCTGATTAAATTAAAATTAATTAAATTATTCCTAATAACATGGATCATATGAAACTTTAATACCAAATCTAAAACATAATTATACTTTAAATTACTTTATTTAATGAAAAGAATTAATAGTTTTACAAAAATCGATATTTTTCACTATTCACTGAAAACCAATTTTTTAGAAAAATAAAAAAATTTAACCCTAATATAATTTTGATATGATGATTTTAAAAATTATTAAATTTTTATAAAATACCATAACTATAATTATAAAAAAATAATTATATTATTTCTGTATAAAAAACAATAAAAATCATTTTTGAAGAAAACATATTTTTGAAGCATAAAATGAATTTACAAAAAATTGAGTACTTATTTATTATAAATTAATCATTAAATTTAGATTACATAATAACTTTATAGATATGTTTCAAAATATGGTTAGTACTATTCATATAACCAATTTAACTATCACATTTAAATAATATTATTATAAGAGAATAACACAGTTCATTTAAACTTGGTGGTGTATGTGACAAAAGATTTCAAACATAATGTTATTAGTTTAAAATATAGAGGGTTTACATTATCCCCACCATCAATAAATTTCATCCTCACAATTTGAACTTTTGCTAAAAAAATCAATGGTTTTTCATTTTAAAATTCCTTGGTTGAAAACCCACACCGTAAAAGGTTTAATAAAACTTTCTCTTAGAGAGAGGGAAATGGAAATATGAATTTCATCTAGAATAAAAAAACTATTTTTATAAATAAGAGAACATTAATGGGAAGTGAAAATATGGACATATAGGAAAAAACAAACACCCAAGGAATATAGGAGAGTGATAGAGAACATTTTTAGGAGAAAGTTAACAATCACAAATCAATAAATCTGTGATTGGTGAAAAGACCATGGATTCATTAGAAATGAAGGTAAATGTTTAATTTTTTTATTTCAAGATCCATTTCTTAATGTGAGGGATTCTTTTAATATCAAGAGATATAACACCATAAAATATACTTACTTGATATCTTTTAATTTGATAAGCATAATTTCATCCTTTGGTTGTGCTTCGATCAACTTCTAATACATATCTTAATCTATGAAATGAATATCCAAGACGTTTTTTATGTCTGAAGCACTAAAATTAACTTTCAATAGATCATATGATCCATAAAAGAGTGAAAAGTATTTTCTTCTATCTCTAAATATTTATCAAACCCAAAATGGATAGAACAAGTTATCTAATATAATAAATTAATCTATAATACCTAAATAGTAACACTTAAAGTTCAACTTAATCTATTCTATAAATATTTATCATTTAAACTCTTCCAAAATATGTCTGACCAAATTCAAAATTCAAAATTCAAAAATTTAGAAATAATTTCACTAAATTTTAATAATCAACTTAACAATAATTTTTCAAACATTATAAAGTTATTCTTAATGTAACATATCAAATATCTGAATACATTTATCACCATAAAACCTCAATGAAAAGATAACTACTTCTAAGAGATTTCTATATACTTATTCCTTAAATAAAATCATATATTATCAACTATATTCTATGAATATGAAAATGAAGTAAAATCCATCATAAATTACTTTTTCACCAAATAACTAATAATTTTCAAGGTCACTAATACCATATGATTTACTTCATCAATATAAATAATCTCTTTATCCTAACTAAACCTTACTACTTCAACATTAGATACATATTAAGGGTTATATTTCCCCCAAGCACGAGTTTTCCAAAAATTTCACCATACCTTTAAATCGCTTTTCTGGTTCATCATTACCATTCAATATTTGTGAATATCCTTTATGATGTTTTTCTAAAAATGTTTTTGTATTTATTGATAAATAAATTTTTTTAGAGATTTTTTTTGCTAAAAAGGTTATAGAAAGTTTATTTAGAAACTTTTTTAAGAATTTTTTGTGGGAAAGTATTTGAAAATTTGTTAAGAATTTTTTGTTATAAAGTTTCTGGATATGAAAAAATTTAGAAAGTTAGAAACTTTACTTAGCTTTTTAAAATAAATTTCTAACAATGTCAGATGATTCTATGTTAATAGATCAATTTTTTCAACATCATGAATAAGTCATGGTACAAGATGAATTTTTTTGAAGAGAAGAAAATTGAAATAGAAGTTTCTTTATCTAGAAAATATTTTCTGGAAAAACCGTTTATAAAAATAACTCGTAAGAAAATATAGAAATGAAAATTCACTAATGTTTGTGAAAGGGATTCAAATGTAATATCATAGGAGTTTATATAGCTAAGTATCATGATGTAAAAACTATAGGTTACTGGAAAAAGTTTTTATAAGAAGAAGTTGGTCATAAAATTTTCTTGGAATTATTTCTAATAAGGCTTGTATAAAGTGTGTGGAGAAACGTTATTTCAGGTTTAAGAAAATGGAAGAATAAGGCCATTGGAAGTATATTGTTAATGGATAAACTAATGTTGAGATTCTGGAAAAATATTTTTGATAATTTTGATGAATTTTCATCAAATAAAAGTGATACCGATAGTTCAAAACAAAATTTACTAAAGTCTTTTTATACAAAATGAAATTTACCAGACAATGTCATTGGATGAATGTTTAGTTAGAAAGTCTGATGATTGCAAGTTGTTGAGTTTTTTTAAATGGAACTTTGTATTAACTCGTTAGAAGAAACAAATGTTGATCATCATATAAACCTGATTGGATGGAAGGATTGAATTAATTTTTTTCATTGAGTTTGTGAAGATTAATAAAATGAAGAAATAAACACAAAGTGGCCCAATAATTCATATTTCAATATGTATTCAAATTCAAAGGGGGATTAAAAATGATAAATCGAAGAAGTTGACCAGATAAAGCAATTTGATTTTAAAAATATATTTAGAAGTTTCAATAATATAGGAAACCATATTTAGTGGGTTAAGAGTAACAAATAGAGGAATAAATGTTCAATGAACATAAATATTGTATGAAGTTTGAATAGAAGAGTTTAGTTACAGGATGAAGTTTGATGTTTGTGATATTAGGTAGTGTGTTACCAAATAAAGAACATCATATGAGATTTCATTAAGAATTCTATTAGACTAACTTTATTATAAAATCCATCAGATGAAATTTCCTTAAGAAACACATAAAATTAAATTTTAAAAGTAAATATATCAAAATAAATTTTTTACTGAAATCCATAGAATTAAATTTCATAATGAAGTTCCATAAAAATATTATAGGCAAAGTTGATTTTTTAAATTTCCAAAATTTTTAAGTTGAATTATTTCTTTAAATAGGTTTTTATTTCATTCTTGGATAATAAAATGTGGATAAGTTCCTTAATGTATAAAGTTAAAGAAATTTGATAAAGTTTTGAAATTGTTGGGAAATTCACAATGCTTCAAGAATATCTTAGTAGTGTTGAGAAGTATTTAGGAATTAACAATTTATTGGGAGATATGAAATTAAAATTTCAGCGAGTGGGAAAGTGAAATGTGTTTCCAACCTTTTATATTTTTGGAGAACCTGTATAATTGGGTGAAAAGTACAATTTACTTTTTACTGTATAGACATATGAAAATGATGAAGTTCTATAGAATTTCTGTCATATGTGAGTTTCCAACTGAAGTTTTGTTTGATGTTGCAAGAAGAGTTTAGGATAGAGTTTTTGTTCAGAGAATCATAAAAATTTTTAGGTTATATTATTAGGACAGAAAGGAATGATTTGAGTTTTTAAGAAGAGTTTATGTGGTGTGGAGAATTTTTTTAAGGATATGATGAAGGTTATAAAAATAATAGTTTCATTGAGGTATAATAGGATGAATATTATGGATCTTGAAAATGGTTCACTCGGTAGAAATTTTTGAAAAAATAAAAATGGATGGAGAAACAAAACAAAAAAATTTGGATAAATAATTGGTGCTGAAGTTGTAACGACCCAAAATTTTTGAATGACAATTGTTTCCTAGAAATGTGTATTATATTATTTTATACTCAACAAAACCATATCTCTTTAATAATGATATGAGTATAAATTAAAATGTGACCATCGGGTTTTGACCATTGTATGAACATTGGTCAATATGACCATTAGAAACAATACTCTTAATTATAATTTTAACATTATAGTTAGTGTTATAAATAGAAATCACAATAGTTAATTAATGAATAAAGAAAAGTTGATGGCCTCATCCAGAAGCTTCATGCCATTCAAAAAAAAAATTAGAATTTGGGAGGGAGGTAGCATCTTTGGGATTCTCTCTTGTACAATCCCAATCCAAGCTTCAACAAGTGAGGCTTGAACTAAATCACTTATGGGAGAAGTTAAAGTTAGTGGAAATTACCACTCAGGCAATGTTAACTGAGCTACCCCGTGAGTCTATTGTCATCGTGCACCTAACCTTTATGTAGTTTTGAGGTTTTATAAGGGGTTATGTATCGATGAATTATTTACTTAATATATAATCCTTTTTTATAATATAATTATTATTTCATCAATTCTATTTTGAGGGTAGTTTTTCTTAAAAATGTGACAAATTTGATAAATTAATTTTTCAGACAGAAATTGTACTTTCTATAAAAGATATAATTATTAAAATAAACAAAGGTAGAATAAATAATGATTATTTTAATGAAACATTATGATAAAAAAACTTTTATTTAAGTATAAATGATAAAATAATTTCATTTTTTTCAAGTGTTAGAAATTTAACTATGCATTTTCACTATGAATTTTCTATCTGCTATTATTTTTAATAAATAAGAATTTTTATATTTAAAAGTTTAAATTATCATATTTAGACAATTATTACAGTAAAATAAATATCATTTTTTAAATCTTCATTTTGAATTTTGGTTATGGTGAATTTATGATAATTTTCTAAAATACTATAGTTTTTTTGAATAGTAAAGATACGATTTGGGGTTTTTAGTATGTTCAATGACATCGTAATGAAGTTATAATTAATATAAAATTTTGGTTGACTCTTCTAGATTAAAATAACAAAATAGGTGTCCCAATTGGACAATACTATGGGAAAATACCATGGTATATCCCATGGTTTTAAATTTACCACTACTTAGGTGTCCACGGAAATTAATAAACAAATCATCTTATTTTTCTATAAATACCCACCCATTTATCCATTATATTTCATTCCCAATTCATTCTAAAAAAATATATGATATTATTACCTCCAAATGAATCCTCCCAAGGTTTCATCAAGCCCCCCAAGGTCCCAATATTTGAGTTTTAGGAGTTACTCTTCAAGGTAAGGGAAACCTCAACTTCTCTTTTTCTTTCAAGTTATGTTTTTATGTGACATGTATTTCAATTTTCCATACTATGTTATTATTTTCATATTATTATATCCCTATAATATATTAATATTATTTTATTAATGTTATTACCTTTTACCTTTTCTTTTTAATTTTTTCTAAAACTATGTTTCGTACTTGTTATGCTGTCTGATTTTCTTCTCAAAATTTCTCTCCTTTTCACAAGAAATTCTCTTATTTTCATTTATAAATACCCAAAAAACTTTATTTTATTGGGGTATTCAACTATATTTAAAAATTATCTATTTTATTATAGTATTAACATACAAAAAACCTCTTACCGTTTTTGTGGTTAATAATGACATAAAGATATTTTCTTTAACCATTTTTTTAAACATCCTGATTTTGATATGAAACCCATTTTTTTCTCCATGAGTTAGTTATAACATGTTTTATTATGATATATGTGGCTCACATTAATTAATAAATACGATTTTTTTCCTTTATAGCAATTAAATTCACTGGGTATATAATTTAATCCCTAGAGATGATAAGTTTTTCAATACCTTAGTGAATAACCTTAGTAATTTTCATGACACCTTAGTGACAAATCTTAGTGATATGTTTATGAATGTATCATTTAAATATTGTAGTCACATCTATAATTTATGATTCATTTTATTATTACCATGATATGCCTCTTTATCATACCTTTATGTTATTCCTCAATTTCTTATTGATTATTCTCATGATCACATGTAAATTATTTCCCTTGCTTTCCCTCAATGGGCCTTATGATCACCTATTCCTTTGATGTGTGTACCCAGGCTGTGAGATGTAATAATTTTACTTATGATTCACCTATGATGAATCATTTCAAGTGGATTAGAATAATGTTTTATGTTTTCATGTATTATATAACTTTTTTCTAAGAAACTAAACTTTAAAATATATTCTGTTTTTGTACAATGTAATGAAAAGTTTATGTAATAAAAAGACAGGATGTCATAGTTGGTATCAAATGATGGTTTAGTTATTTTTGGAAATTAGGATTTTAAAACTTCAGAAAAAACTTTAGGTACATGTTAAAATATAGGAAAATATATTGGTATTCTTGTGAAGTATTAAGTAAGTGGTTTCTGAGAAAATAAATCCCTATCTAGATACAAACAAGTTGATGTGGTTCTGGAATAGATGTACCTAGGGGTAACAACTCCAATAAGGTGTGTCAGTCCAGACTTGACATAACCTGATACATGACAATATACCTTACTATGCACCTGGTTTGACACTGATGGGGGATATGTTTGGTTAATCACAAGGTTTTTATGAACCATTGTAAAGGATTTATAAGAAATATAGTTTTTGTTAAAGAATGACACATTTAAGAATGATGTTTAATGAAATGAGATTCATTTAGAATTATAATAGTATTAAATGAAAATTTTTTCTCACAAATGTTTTCTTCATTTATACAATGGTTCTAAATAGGATAAACCACATAAATGGTGAGCACAATAGACCAAACACTGACAGTCTTCTGATGGAAGCCAAAATGGAAAACTTTGTGAGAATGCTGGACCAACTAACTCAAGTTATGCACAATAACTTGAATCAATCCGAGAGACCAAATTCGCCTCTAAGGGAATAAATTTCCATTGATTTATTTATGCCTCAATAACCACCTTCTTTTAGTGGATCTACTAACCCATTGATTGATGAATAATGGATAATCTCTATAGAAAAGAAATTTTCTGTTATACATTGTTTAGAACAAGAGAAAGTCACTCTAGCTGTGTACCACTTAAAGGGATAAGTTGATCAGTGGTGGAAAATGGTTAAAAATATAAATCCAACAAGTGAGATTGAATCTTTAGAGTGGGAAGAGTTCAGGGGAAATTTCTTCAAAAAATATTTCCCATGTTTGATGTGAACAAAAATAGAGAAGGAATTTATAGAGTTGAAGTAGAAGGAAAATGAATTTCTGGAAACTATGAGATGCACTTCACAAAAATTTCACATTACACCACCATATTTTTTACGTATCCTAATATGAAGGTTGATAGATTATTCTATGTACTAAGACCTCATATACAGAATAATCTAGCCAACCGAGACTATGAAAAGTATAAGGAGATCATGAGGAGTGATATAGAAGTTGAACTGGAGTTCATAGAGATACAGTATTCCCATCGATAGAATGAAAAGAATGGATCTCTAGATCCAAACTTGGGGAGGATATTTGATAAAGGAAGATAAGGAATGAAAGTGGAACTTTACACATGAAAAAAATGTAGGAAGAATAATTCAGGTAACTGCTTTCTCAATAGCGGGAAATATTAAAAGTGTGGAAGATATAGACATATTTATTGGAACTTACATAGTGAGGTTAGGCCTAAATGTAAAGACTCAGAATTTATATATAATTTTTTGTTAATTAAATGGGAATTTTATGAGTCCGTGAAAATTAACGACGTTTCATTCTGAGGTCTGGAGTGCTCGGAATGAATTTATGAATTTTTTTTCAGGTACGCTCAGTTAACATGTGAGCAGGTTTTTATAACTTTTGAACCAGTGCTCTGAATTGAAATCTGAGGGCACCGTTGAACTTGCAACATCAGTATTTGATTCAATAGACTTTCACCTCGAAGGTAGTTGGTCGAGGGTAGAAGTTAGTTTTTGGGTTTTCCATGAAAGAATAGAATAAAAATAAAATTGTACAACATTTTATTTTTATTTTATTTGTTAAAACCTCCATGTGGAAGTTGAGAAGTGGGGATCACCAGTCCTTAAACTCCCATGAGAGGTTATGGTGGTGGGGACCACTCGAGCATAACCTCCCATGAGAGGTTACGGTGGTGGGGACCACCCGAGACCTAAACCTCTTCAACTCCCTCATTAATGTGGAGGAGCCTCTTGAGCTTCCTCCACATTAATTATGCCAACCCTCCCCTTTAATTAATTGATCCAACACATCAATTAATCAATTAAAAAATTTTCATTTATGCCAATGAACATAATAGAACTCATAATCTATTATTTTGGGCTACAAATTCTTTTTGGTGGAATTGGGGAGAGGAAGAACTTGGGAGAAAGCTCTTTAACGAAGAATGCTACACCGATGAAGAACACTGACTTCAACTTCTTCCACGGGACACCCTTCAAGGAGGAACATCTTCGACTTCGATGAACTGATGCACAAGCCCAGGATTGGTGGTGTGTAGCGGATGAGATGAACGTTGACAAATTCACCTTCTTCCCTCCTCGTCGATGTCAATGAACCATACAAGGTAGGGGTTTATTTTATAAGTGATTTTATATTACCATGTTCTTCTCTTCTAAAACAACGGACATGGATCAACTCTCTTTTTTAGATTGATCTGTGAATGTTTTTCTTTTGCGGGATTGGGAATGATTAAATTGGGGAAGCTTGAAGAGAGGGTGTTTGAATTTTTTCCCTTACCCATTCTTAATATTAATGTGATTCAAGTATAATAGCCTCTTGCTACTTCTCTAATACGGAAAGCTCAGGCCAAACTAACATGGACCATCCTCTCTATAATTCTTGTGTTGAATTGTGTGTTCTTCACAATGGATGAAGACGACGAAGGCGACAATGGAAATGACACCGCCGCTCATGGCCTCCACCACTCCGCACCGCCCCGAGGTGAACCTCACTCACCGCGCCGCCCTGGGCTGAACCTTCCTCACCGCGCCGCCGACCGTGCTGAGCCTCTGTCGTCGTCCACCAATCCACCGTCGCCCTCCGCCGAGCTGCCGCCGTCCACCGAGCCACCGCCACTATTCACCGAGCTGCCGCCACCGTCTGTCGAGCCGCCGCCGCCGGACTACCGACCCGCAGCCAGTTTGCACCCTCACGGTACCCCTCAGCCGAGACGCCTTCTTGGAACCCTCACGGCCCTCACAGGTCGGGATGCACTATGGGCTGGGTTGGTCCGACCGGGTTGAACCGGACCCAGGCCCACTACGACCCATTTACTTTTTTTTCCACAGCTTTGGCATCAGATGCCCATTTGATGAACCATCAGCGGCACTGGAAATATTGTAGTGAGACGGTCCCTTTGAGTGATACCCCACTATTTTTTGTGTTAATATAGGGAACATTCAGGTTGGATCGAGCACGAATCTAACTGGTCCCCCAGGACTAAAAGGATAATAACTCACAGACATGTAATTCGATTGACGCACCGTCTATTACGTTGAGACCCCTATGATGTGACGGGAATTTGAGAGACATCTTCATGGGAATTTGTGGCAGTTGGATTTTTGAATTGTAGCTTGGGAAGTGTTTTCCCCAAGAACAATACGTACAGAACCCTGTGACTGGATGAGACTTGATGACTGCTGACCGTTTCGACTCGGAGTGACTCGACTGGCCCAATGGGGAGCACCATGGTGACATGGGAGACCCACGGTGGGGAGCACCTCAGTGTGACGCGATAGACCCATGGTACTCGATAGGAGGAGTACCTCAGTAGGCTACAAGGGGGAGATCCTCTGTGTGACATGGTTGACCCACGGTGGGGAGTACCTCTGTGTGACATGAAAAACCCATGGTACTCGACATGAGGAGTACCTCAGCAGTCCAAGGTTAGTGGGAAGCGCCTCTATGTGATGTGATAGGCCCACTGTACTCGATAGTGGAAGAGTTCTCCATCAGCCAAGGTGTTCGATGTTGTGACTTGGAATGTTACTTGATACTACCCCTAGAATAAATCCTGGTGTGGGTCCAGTCTGTACTTCTGTGTTTTCCTCATGATTGACATGGATTACTTGATAACTTATGTATATGTATGGGAATATACCTAAGTAAGGTTATCTGTTGATTTCATACATTGTGATTTATCCTTGACGAATTTTATGATACCTAGAGGGTTTCGGGGTCCCTACTGAGTATCATTATACTCACCCCTGCACGGGCTATGCTCGTACCATATTGTGTTGGATGCAGACGATGGACAACACTGAATGAGGATGAGGGTACTAGGACTAGATGGTACCCGGAGGTGGACCTTACGATGAGTCGGTACACGGAGGAGACAGACATATGAGGAGTGCTGTGGAGGTGATCTGTACTTACACTACAGGTAGGAACCTCAGAGGATGACCGAGAAGCTATTTTCATTTTTCCCAGTTGTACTTTTACTTTCAGTTTCTTTTACTTTACTGTTAGGATTGTATACCATCCCCTTTTACTTTCAACACTCTTTTGTTATAAAGTTTTACTTGGTGTTTCGTATCCAGATGTGTGTTTTCTTGTGTGTGTGTGTTTACAGGTTATAAAGGCAATGCCTTCCCAGTTTTAGGGAATAATGCCTTTGGTGCTAGTCACCAGCCTCTGGCCTATGGAAGGCGGGTTTGGGTTAGTCACGACATGGGCCCTAGGGGATGGGTCATGACAAATTGGTATCAGAGGGGTTCAGTTCAACTGCAGAACTAGGACTCTTATATTTTCTGTGAAGTAATAATGTTAAGTGTAGTGAGTGTGGTTATTAGTTTAGGGAAACCCGTGTTGGTGTGGCAGCTGACATATCTATACACCAGGACCCTGACTTCTAATTTCTGACTCGGTACACGAAATCACTGATTATGTGTGTGTTTTCAAAATTTTCCTTTATGATCTTTTGAGTAAGATCACAAGGTATAACTTTCAGATCACCAGGAATAACTTTTTAACTGTGGAACACCTATTTATTTTCATGATGCCTCCACGAAGACAACCAACAAGAGTTATGAGAGTTGTATTCACTAATAGCCCATCGAGTGATGAGGAATTGGTGTAGGGCCCTTTTATAGTAGAGGCACCTGCAGAGGCACCAGTGGAACCACTCCCCATTGGGCCACCGATGCCACCATCCCTAGTAGCAGATGATGCACGCTGATTGAGTGCATTTCACAAGTTCCAATGCCAGAGGCCACCCAAGTTCAGGGGAGAGACGGACATGAAGGCGATTGATGATTGGATGGAGGATGTGGTGAGAGTCTTCCGACTTGTAGGGACACCAGCTGATCTCATGGTGATCCTTGCTGCCTGCCTTATACAGGTAGTATCAGGCAGATGGTGGATCATGACACTCCAGGTTCATGAGGAGGTGACACTTCTCTGGGCAGACTTCGAGAGCCTGTTTCGAGTAGAGTTTTTCCCAGCGACTCTTCGTACAGTGTGCATACACGAGATTCTTCATCTGCAGATGGGCAGCATTACTATAGCTTAGTACTCAGCAAGGTTCACTGACCGCTCACATTATTCCACAGATATGGTGTGAGACACATTCTTGAGGGACCAAACCTTCGATCAGGGGCTTAGGTGGGAGATCTGAGCTTCGATGATCTCACTCAACATCCTGACGCAGGCGGGGGTGTTAGAGAGAGCCCTTTTAGTGGAGAGTTTCCTTGCTGAGAAGTCACCAGCAGTGAGACCCACTACTAGTCATCACATAGTGGAGTCTTCTACAACTAGTAGCAGACAGATGTCGCAGAGGTCCAAGAGGACCAGACCTACAGGTGGAAGACCACATGACTCAAGATTGGTTGTGAGGGGAACCCGAGGAGGAGCCAGTTATACTAGGAGCGGGCAGTGTTACGCATGCGGTGGGTAGGGTCAAATGGCATGTGACGATCTGACCCACTGTACGGATGATCAACAGACAATCGAGGGACCACCCATGCAGAGACATAGGTTCAACTGAGGAGGTCCGCAAGGAGAAGGAGGACGTGCCAGAGGAGCTGGTCGTGCAGCTAGCAGTGGGAAACTATTTGAGATGTTACCGCCACCACCGCCAGGAGGTCCAACCCGACTGTAGGGAGCAGGTGGATAAGGGAGAGCTCAACTCCAGGCAGTTGAGGCCTACGTTCACGGTGCTCTAGAGATGATACGAGGTACGATCTATGTCTACTCCACCTTACCTGTAGTACTTATAGACATAGGTGCCCATCATTCTTTCATTTCCACTACCCTTGTTCGGAGCCCTGAGATTCTGACGGAGTCGTTGCCTCGATCCTTACAGCTAGAGACTCCTAGGAGAGCAGATTCGGCGATTACACACTGGTGATGGAAGTGAGAGATTACTCTAGGAGGAGAGATCTTCGACTGAATTCTCTTAGTACTAGCGTCGAGGCATCACGACGTCATCCTGGGTATGGACTAGTTATCTATAGTCCATGCTCAGATTGATTTTATTAGGCACAAAGTGCGGTGTGTCCACACGGATGAGACTAGGTTTACCTTCACCAGCGAGAAGAGAGTCTATACAGTACATGATAGACTTACCCAGAGGAGGGTGCAGCCGATTACACATTATTTGGATAGCCTTACCCTCAAAGCTGTTGATGAGGAGAGTCCGAGCTATCCTGTAGTGGTGAACCATTACACGAATGTCTTCCATGATGATGTTCCATGTAACACCCTGAGATTTTATGAAAAACATTATTTTTAATTTCATTAATGTTCTGTGTTGTACGCTACAACAAAAGGAGCTTGCACAACACGCATCCCTGACTTGGCTTGCATTATACGCAATCATGACCTTCCACGATAGCGTGTGTTGTACGCAATACTGAGTTTCGCTAAACAACGATATGTTATATGAACTACCCGTTATGAATAGTATCAACTATATTTTGAATTTTATAACATTATTATTCATCTTACACATTTTCTAGAACATGGTATGAGAACAAAATCAATTTTTCGAGTAGAATAAGTAATTTTCAAAAATGTAGTTTTGCCGCCTTTTGATGGCGTACCCACTTTAAATCTTGTTTTGACTTGTATATAAGTTAAATTTGACAAAAATAAAATTCTTCTTTGGAATCAGGATATAAAAATTTACTTTGGATAAATTTTTCATATTATTCAGATAACTTTCATATTTTAATGAATAGTAAAACACGCTATATTTTAATTAAAAACAACTTTTTTCATCGCAATAATTTATATGGTTATATTATCTTCTTAATTGGTTATATAGTGTAATTAGAATATATTTTTATCATTTAATCCAATGTTGTTCATTGGAATTAATTTCACTTTGAAATTGGATATAAACAAGTATCAATCTTTTGATTGTTTTTATCTCTTAAAAACAAGCTATTTGTTTTGACGAAGAGAATTAATTTTTTAAATTAATTAATGCAACTGATGTGTTTTGAATTTGGTAAAATAGACATCATTTTTGAATTCATAATATCAAATATATCTTAGGCCTATTTTTTGGTATTTTTCTGGAAACTTTCATTTTTTGATGAATAGTGAAACCAGTAAGTGGTAGTTAAAAAAATTGAATTTTTCATAAAACTTTATTTTACCGCTTCTGTGAGTGGAATTTCGAAAATATGAGAGACATGATTAATATCAAGGACTAAAATGTGGTTCAATGAGATGAAAATAATTTTTGGTGAATAGTAACTTTTTACTTTTATTCACCACGGTTAAAAGTAAATAGGATAATTATGGGTAAAAATGATATTATTATTACCCTAACACATGTACTAATTCTATTGGATAAGTGTAATTCGACCAAAAACAACCTTATTAATACAATATGACCATTTAGGCCCACTTGGATTAGATTAGCACATTTATTATTAATTTATTTAAAGAAGGGTTATAATAGTTAAAATCAAAGTTTAATAAGTAAATCATTTTTAATAAAGGGTTATACATAAGATAAATTCGACTATAAATATTAATTAGAAAGATAAATTTTTTTCCTACATAATGGTATTTTATTTTTAACTTTTAGACATCAAATAATTTAATTTATTTATGACACAATGATGATGCTGTAATTATCTTATTAATGAAATATTGACATAATTGATGTTATAAATACCCAAATAAATGTAATTTGAGATTTTTTATGAATTAAAATACTTTTATATGTTAATATGACATGTTATTATGGATTAAATTAACTTTTTTATAACTAATAATTCTTTTATGAGTTTCAAAAAAATCAATTACCAAATAGTGTCAAAATTGACAAAAAATAGTTTCTAAAACAAATATTATATTATTAATTGTTATCTTATTCCTAAAAATCTAAGTTTCAGAAAAATGACTTAGATAAGGTTATATATATTAATAATAAACAACTTGGGGTTTGTTTGGCTTGTTATAGTAAGTTTTTTAACCTTATAGTGTAAGAAAACAAGAAGACATGGTAAAAGTTAAATTATCTAACTTAAAGTTAAATCTAAATTATAAGGTTAAAATACAAACCTAAACTTGTCTAAATTCTATTGAATGAGAGGATTTTGACCCATACACACCTTAGCTTCTAAATAAATCAATTTGGATCTATTAAAAACCGGATATGACTTTATAATAAAATAATATTTTTAGTTTTTCCAAAGGTACCCCTCTCCTCCCTTATAAAAGGGCACCTCCTCCCTCTCTTCCACACACCACTTTGAGCCTTAAATCTCGGCCAAACCCTGCCAAATTCTCTTCTACACTTCCATAGAAACATCCTAGAGGTTCTAGTCTTCTTCAAAGACCAATTTTAGTGCCCTAAGAGGAGGTCTCAAAGAGGAACTTCAAAGAAGAGGTAATGTCCATTACCGATTCTTTCAACTTTATTTCTTCTTCCACTTCTTCTTATTTAGTTGTTTCATTATTAAGTAATAAAATCAGTGTCAATAATATACTGATATGTTATTATAAGTATGAAACAACCCTATTTCACCATCTATCTATCCTACAGAAAATGAAATCACCGCACGTGCGTACGTACGGAATACCGTCTCCACGCCGTGGTGTAATCTATTTTCCACCACCACCTTACTTGGATGGGTATAATGGTGTAAATAATGACTATATATGATTATTTTAAGGTTATATTGATTCTGAAATAGTATACATACACTCCAATACAATTCCATGATCATGAGAATGATATCATCGCTCGTGCGTACGTACGGACTACCGTCTCCACGAACGCGATGAGATTCATTTTCCATGATTAACCATTCAAGAATGATTATAAAGTATATATAATGAATAATAATTAAATATATTAAATAATAATTCTACAGTATTTTTGTATATATGTATGTCATCTATTTAATTTCATTCAATTCAACAAGGAAAAGAAAACTGCCTTTATGCGTACGTACGACCTACCGTCTACATGAATGGTGTATTTCATTCCTTTTATCGATATATAACATATATGTATATGATGAATATATATTATATATAAATCATGTTTTACATTTTGGAATTATGTAAATCAGGTTATAAGTGATAATATCAAGAACGACAAGTCGAAACACATACGATAAATGAAATGATTTTCCCCAAAACGCTGCTTTTACATTGAATTTACAAAAGAAAGGGTAATATAAAGTCATAAGTGAAACATATATGATATCATAACAATGAATATGATTATTTAATAAGTAAATGACATTATTTAAATCATTATACCAGAGGTTCGGATCCATACGAAGCATATCAGACCTAAGGTAAGGGATAATTATTCCAATCTCACTCTTATCCGAGATTGTTCACTCGTAAGTATTTACTGGGGGTTATGTTTATTATCCATGTCTATATGATCTCAAAATGTTTTCATAAAATGTTTACTTTCCTTCCATGTATTTTTAAGACATTTTTACCCTTTTCTTACTTTTACCACATCGTATGGAAGGAATCTTTCTTTTGTTTACCATACGGGGTACTTTTTGACTTTTCTGACAAAAGTACGAGGAAAAAGTTATTTTTAACTTATAAGACATGAATGGATTTTTACAGTTTTATAAAGCCTTATTTTCATGGAGCTTCCTCCAAAAGATTGCGTGACTATTTTCAACAAAATCCCTTTCTTTTAAAATTTCATGACATTTTGTGAAAAGAGAATGATTTTGAAGAAGAAAGGATATTTTCCTCAAGAATTCATTTAAAGTGTTTTATCAAAACCATTTTTCATCTAAGATGACATTATTTTATATGTGTATATTTCAAGTATCATGTCTCTATGATTTACATGGTTTCACTTTTCTTATTATGAAATGATATCCATTTATTTTATATGGATTATGTGATGATGGGATGATGTTTATGAAACCCATTTTATTTATTGGGTTATGTATGTTTATTTTGTGGCACAAGTAAGAATGATTTCATTATGAGATGGGTGGGACCTATATCTCCATCCAATGAATTGGGTAAAGATTTATATCTCATGAGATAGACATGGCTGGAATGGTAAGTTAATTCGGTTCAGTGTTACAGGACTGGAACAAGGAGTGAACTCGATTCAGAAAGGGACTTTGTCCACTAAGATGGTCTTGGCAGCAATGCCTTGGCTACTATGGAAATCATATCATGTGCTTAATGGTTGCCACAATTACATGTTTTATTCCCATGCTATTTTATCATGATTGATCTTCCTTTATGATCTATTCCTTACGTACTTCCATGTTTTATGTCATTGCTCAAGATTTTGATGTTTAAACATTATGTTCATGTTTTTAAGTTCAAATGTATATGATTTGTTTTATTTTATCCATGCTTACCCTTACTGAGCATTTGAGCTCACCCTTTTTATGTTTTCTTTTACCCAGGATATAAGGAAAGGTTTTAGGTAAGAAAAAAAGGGAAGATCTTTATGGGAGATGTTGAGGAGCTTTCACCAAGATTAGAAGATTATGTTCCATGTTTCCAAAGGCACAAAACTTTTAAGGTCCTTTGGTGTCTGTTTTTGTTATGTAATAAGTATTTCACAAAAGTAATGTAATGTCCATGTACGTCAAGATTCGGGTCTCGACATTCCAGGTCTACCTTCTCATAAAGATATGGACTTTTACATTGACTTGTACCCCGAGATGGCACCGATATCTACACCAGCATATCAGATGGCTCTCGTAGAGATTTGTGAGCTGCAGGTACAACTATAGGAATTGTAGGGTAAGAGATTCATCCGGCCTAGTGTTTCTCCTTAGGCAGCCCCGATTTTATTCGCCAAGAAGGCGGATGGGAGCTTGAGACTTTTTGTTGACTATCGGCACCTGAACCAGATGATTGTGAAGAACAAGTACCCACTCTCGATGATTGATGAACTCTTTGATCAGCTAAAGGGGTCATAGTGGCTCTCAAAGATAGACCTCATATCAGGCTATCACTAGCTCAGAATATGAGACGAGGATGTGCAGAAGATGACCTTCAGGTGTTGGTATGACTATTATGAGTTCTTGGTTATGCCATTCGGCATGACCAATGATCCAGTAGTGTTCATGGGACTCATGAACATGATATTTTAGCCATACATTGATCTCTTTGTAGTGGTCTTCATCGAAGAAATTCTGAATACTGAGGAGGAGCATGCCTATCATTTACAGGTTGTATTGGACACACTCTGAGAGAAACAACTTTATGGTAAGCTCTCGAAGTTCCAATTCTGGATCTGAGAGGTTCAATTTCTAGGACATGTCATATCGGAGGCTGGAGTTGCAGTAGATCCAGTGAAGATTGAGGCGGTACTTTCTTGGGATCCACCTAGGAGTGTGATGGAGGTACGAAGTTTTCTAGGGTTGGATGGATACTACCAGAGGTTTGTACCAGACTTCTCCAGAATTGCAGCACTATTATTAGCCTTAACGAAGAAGGGAAAACCCTTCGTGTTGTTAGAGAGATGCCATTAGAGATTTCAAAAGCTGAGGCATAGGCTAACTAGTGCCCCCATCATGAGGCTTCCAGAGGAGGGCGTAGGTTACATAGTTTACTACGACACATTAGGGACCGTACATAGATGTTTTCTGATGCAAGAGCAAGCAATGACCACATGTGGTTCTCAATAGCTGAGAAAAAACGAGCAGAACTATGCTACCCATGACCTAGATTTAGCAGTAGTGGTCTCCCCCTTGAAGATGTGGCAGAACTATCTGATGGGCGAGCATTTTATAGTGTACTATGATGACAAGAGTCTCAGGTATATATTCTCTCAGAATGACCTGAACCTGAGATAGCGATGTTGGCTTGAGTTCCTCCAGGTCTATTACTTAGAGATAGTCTATACTCCTGGGAAGGGGAATGTTTTTGCAGATACACTTAGTAGGAGGTCAGGTATACAACTTCTAGGTGAGGCAACAGAGCAGCTGGCTGCCTTGTAGATATCCTTTGTGGAGATTGATGGAGCATCTTTTCTTCAGTCTCTTACAGTTACTCCCCAACTTCTTTAGTGAGTTAGGGAGGGGCAGCGTGGGGACGCTGACTACGAGACTCAACGTGCTCATATATCCACAGGATAGGCACCTAATGAATTTTCTGAAGGTGGGGAGCACATCATCCTCTTAAGAGGACGTACCATGGTACCAGTATCACTTCAGAAGAAAGTGTTGAGGGAGTTCCACACATCCCCCCTAGCGGTACATCCAGAAGTGGCAAAGACATACTAGGATCTCCGATGACATCATTGGTGGCTAGGAATTAAGAAAGTAGTTATAGAGTTTGTCTCTCGGTGCCTCACTTGTTAGCAAGTGAAGGTAGAGCGTCAGGTTCCATCAGAATTGGTTCAGCCCTTAGGGGTACCAGAGTGGATGTGGGATGGGATATCCATGGACTTCATGATTGGACTTCCATGTACATCTAGGGGACATGAATCGATTTGGGTGATCGTCGATCGACTCACCAAGTCGGCCCCCTTCCAACCGATCAAAGAGTATGGTTCAGTAGAGATCCTGGGATGCCTCTATATGTAGGAGATTGTACGGCTACATGGAGTACCCTCGACGATTATCTCCGATCATGATGCATGTTTTACTTCCCGGCTATGGAAGGGGTTGTAGGAGGCTTTCAGAACACAGCTTTGTTTGAGCACCGCCATACATCCTCAGATGAATGGTTAGACTGAGCGGACCATTCAGACCGTCGAGGACATGATGTGTGCTTGTGTCATCATCTTTGATCACAGCTGGGAGGAATACTTACCTTTGGTAGAGTTTGCATACAAAACCAACTGTCACTCCACTATAGGGATGGCACCTTTTGAGGCATTGTATGGGCGACCATGTAGATCACCCTTGTGCTAGACTGACCCAGGGGAGTCAGCACTCGTGGGACCAGAGATGGTTCGGGATACCACAGAGAAGGTGTAAATCATCCAGGTGTGGATGAATTCTACACAGAGCATGAAGATGTCATATTCCAATAGGAGATATAGACCTCTAGAGTTTGAGGATAGCAACCACGTCTTTCTATGAGTCTCACCCCGACGAGGTCTACGAAGATTTGGCTAATGCAGCAAGTTATCTCTGAGATTCATCAGACCTTTTCAGGTCCTCAGTATAGTTGGTGGGGTGTCATACTACTTAGCTCTTCCACCTCAGTTGCACCAGGTTCATGACGTCTTCCACGTGTCTTAGCTGAGGAGATACGTGCATGACCCTTCTCACATCATCGACTATGGCGAGTTGAACGTCAACGATGGGGAGACTTTTAAGGAGGTTCCAGTAGATATTGAGGATCGACAGGAGCTGGTCCTTCTTGGATAGTCGATATATCAGGTGCATGCTCGTTGGTAGCACGAGAACCTCTAGGGGATCACATGGGAGCGGGAGGCTCAGATGTGTGCTCAGTACCCCCCCTTTTTCCATTAGTTTGAGTTGTGGATTATGGAGATGTAAAGTATGATGTGGGGATAATTTAAAGACCCATAATTTTCATGTAATTTGTTTTAATTAAATGGGAATTTTACGAGTCTTCGAAAATTGATGGAGTGTGATTCTGAGGCCTGGAGTGCCTATAATGAATTTATGAACTATTTTTTCAGGTATGTTCAGTAAACGTACGAGCCAGTTTTTCTAACTTTTGAACCGGTGCTCAAAATTGAAATCTGAGGGCACCATTGAAATCGCAGCACTGATATTCTCTGAAGAATACTTTCACCTCGACTGCAGTTGGTCGAGGGTGGAAGTTAGTTTTTGGGGTTTTCAGGAAATAATAGAATAAAAATAAAATTTTACAACATTTTATTTTTATTTTATTTTTTAAAACCTCTATGTGGAAGTTGGGAAGTGGGGACCGCCAGACCTTAACCTCCCATTAGAGGTAATGGTGGTGGGGACCACCCGAGCATAACCTCACATGAGAGGTTACGGTGGTGGGGACCACCCGAGGCATAAACCTCTTCAACTCCCTCATTAATGGGGAGGAGCCTCTTGATCTTCCTCCAAATTAATTATGCCAACCCTCCCCTTTAATTAATTGATCCAACACATCAATTAATTAATTAAACTATTTGAATTTATGCCAACAAACATTATAGAACTCACAATCTATTATTTTGGGCTACAAATTATTTTTGGTGGAATTGGGGGGAAGAAGAACTTGGGAAAAAGCACTCCAACAAAGAACGCTCCACCGACGAAGAAAACTAACTTCAAATTCTTCCATGGGACACCCTTCAAGGAGGAACGTCTTCGACTTCGATGAACTGATGCACGAGCCCGGGATTGGAGGTGTGTGGCGGACGAGACGAACGTCGAAAACTTCACCTTCTTTCCTCCTCATCGACGTCAACAAACCATCCAAGGTAGGGGTCTATTTTATAAGTGATTTTATATTCCAATGTTCTTCTCTTGTAAAACAACAAACATGGATCAACTCTCTATTTTAGATTGATCCGTGAATGTTTTTCTTTTGCGGGATTGGGAATGATTAAATTGAGGAAGCTTGAAGGGAGGGTGTTTGAATTGTTTTCCCTTACCCATTCTTAATATTCATGTTATCCAAGTATAATAGCAGCTTGCTACAGCTCTAATACGGAGAGCGCGGTCCAAACTAACATTGACTGTCCTCTTTTTAATTCTTGTGTTGAATTTTGTGTTCTTCGCAATGGATGAATATGACGAAGGCGATGAAGGAAACGACGTTGTTTCCCATGGCCTCTGCCACTCTACGCCACCCCGAGGTGAACCTCCTCTGCCGCGCCGCCCCAGGCCGAACTGCCCTCACCACGCCACTGACTGGGCCGAGCCGCCATCCACCGACCCGCCACTCCTGGACTGCTGACCCGCATTTGGTCCGCCTGCCCACAGCTGGACCACCGACCGGTGACCGGTCTGCACCCCCGCGGCCGATCCGTTCCACCGCAGTCGGTCCGCGCCCCCACGGCCAGTCCGTACCCTCGCGGCTGGTCCGCGCCCTCGTCGTAGCCACATCTGGTCCCCACCCTCGTGGTACCCCTCAGCCGAGCCGCCTTCGTGGCACCCTCGCGGTCCTCATGGGTTCGACCGGACTCAATGGGCCGGGCCGCACTGCGGGCTGGGCCAAACCCAACGGGTTGATCTGATCAGGTTGGACCAGACCCAGGCCCACTACGACCCAGGTACTTTCTTTTGGCCATAACTTTGGCACCAGATGTCCGTTTGACGAACCATCAGTGGTGATGGAAATATTGGAGTGAGAGGGTCCCTTTGAGTGATACCCCACTATGTTTTGGATTAAGATGGGGAACGGTCAGGTTAAATCAAGTACAAATCCAACCGGGCCCCCGGGACTAGGAGGCTAATAACTCATAGACTGGGCATCCGATTGACGCGCCTTCTGTTATGTTGAGACCCTTATGATGTGACATACCTTTGAGAAACTTCTTTGTGGGACTTCGTGGCAGTTGGAGTTTTGATCTGTAGCTTGGGAAGTGGTTTCCCCAAGCGCGATACGTACGGAACCTTGCGACTGGCTGAGACTTGATGATTGCTGACCATTTATACTCGGAGTAACTCGATTGGCCTAGTGGGGAGCACATTGGTGATGCGATAGACACAGGGTTTGGAGCACCTATGTGTGACGCGGTAGACCCATGATAATCGACAGGAGGAGTACCTCAGCAGGTTACGAGGAAGAGCACCTCTGTGTTATGTGGCAAACCCATGGTGGGGAGCTGCTCTGTGTGACGTGACAGACCCACAATACTCGACAGGAGGAGTACCTCAGCAGTCCAAGGTTAGTGGGAAGCTCCGCTGTGTGACGCGAAAGGCCGACTATACTTGATAGAGGAGGAGTTCTCCAGCAGCCGAGGTGTTTGTCATGGTGACTGGGAATGTTACTTGATACTACCCCTAGAATAAATCCTGGTGTGAGCTAAGTCTGTACTTCTGTGTTTTTCTCATGATTGAGATGGATTACTTGATAACTTAGGTATATGTATGGGCATATACCTAAGTAAGGTTATCTATTGATTTCATACTTTTTGATTTATCCTTGATTGATTTTGTGAGACCTAGAGGGTCTCGGGGTCCCTAATGAGTATCTTTATACTCACACATTCATGGGCTACGCCCGCACCTTGTTTTGTGGGATGCAGACGACAGACATCGTTGACTGAGGCTGAGAGTACCAGGACTGGACGGTACCCGAAGTTGGACCTTATGATTGTCGGTATGTGGAGGAGACAGAAAGAAGAGGAGTGCTGAGGAGGTGATATGTACCTACCCTTCAGGTAGGAACCTCAGAGGATGATCCGATAGCTGTTTTCCTTTTTCACAGTTGTACTTGTACTTTCAATTTCTTGTACTTTTCTGTTGGGACTGTAATCCGGCCCCTTTTACTTTCAGCACTCTTTTGTTATACAGCTTTACTTTTTGTTTCATATCTAGCAATGTGCTTGATTGTGTGTGTGTTTATAGGTTGTAAAGGCAATGCCTTCCCAGTTTTAGGGAATTATGATTTTGGTGCTAGTCACCATCCCCTGAACTATGGAAGGAAGGCTTGGGGTAGTCACGACACGGGCCCCAGGGGACAGGTCGTGACATCATCTTCTCAACACTAAATAAAAATGGAAGACAGTGTAGGCCCATCATGAAGTTTAATGGTTTAAGTGTGGACAACTTGGACACTTTACCAATCATTTTCTAAATATGAAGATAGTAGAGTGGAATCACCATCAACCTCAGCATAGGCTAAAGGGATAAATGTCGTTCTTTTTCTATCACAATTGTTGAATTTGAAGCTCCAAATTAGTTGGTGGAAGGTACTCCCATTGTTCTAATAAATCTAGTAAGTACTTTTTTTATTCTTGTTCTATGAATTACTTTATTTCCTCTAAGTTTTCAAAGAATATAGAATCAATCCCTAAAATTCTAGAAGTAGAGTTATCTATCAAGACACCTAGAGGGATTATCCAAGCATCAACAGTGTATAGAAACTCTACTGTTTACATTGGTGAGAATAATCTCATCGCAAATATAGTATTCATTCCCATGATGGAATTCAAAATTATACAAGGGATGGACTGACTCTCAAAGTATAATGCTAATATCAACTATAGAAGTAAGGAAATAAAAATAGTCTTGAATGGAAAAACTATAGTTGTTTTCGAAGGAGAGATATATGGACCTGATCTTTATCTAGAATCACCTCATGTAGTCTTATTTATGAAAATGATCGGTGAAGATGAAGAAAGAAATAAAAATATAAAAATAGTGAATATCCCCATCATTTAGAAATACATTGATGTATTTCTTGAGGAGTTAACTCGAACTCCCATAGAAATAGAGGTAGATTTCTCCATTGATCTCATTCCTGGTTGCAAGTTGATTTCAAAGACTTTATATAGAATGGAAAATGTGGATCTGGGGGAATTAAAGAAGAAACTCCAAGATCTTTTGGAGAAGGGGTTTATCTGACTAAGTGTTTCTCTAGGGGGTACCTATTATCATAGTGAATAATAAGGATAGATCAATGTCTCTATAAATTTATTATAGATAACTTAACCTGATAACATAGAATAAAAAATTCCCTCTTCCCAGAATTGATGATTTATTTGACCAGCTTCATGAAGCTTAATTTTTCTCCAAGATTAATCTTCGACTTGGTCATCATCAATTGAGGGTAAATAAAGAAGATATTAAAAATACCATCTTTCGATCAAGATATGGGCATTATGAGTTTGTTGTTATGAACTTTGTCTTGAATAATGATCCTACTATTTTATGTATTTGATGAATAGATTCTTTAAGGACTACCTTGATAACTTTGTGGTAGTTTTTATTGATTATATTCTGATATATTCCGAAAGTTGTGAGGATCATGAGGATCATAAAAAGGTTATATTACAAACACTGAGAAAAGAAAGGATATTTAGAAAGATCATGAAATGTAAATTTTGGATACAATAAGTTGATTTCTTGGAGAACATTGCAACCAATGAAGGAATCATAGTTGATCCTTCCAAGAAAAAGGTTTTGGAGGAGTGGAATCATCCTACAAAAGTAATGAGATTTGTAATTTCCTTATATTATCAATATATTATAGGATTTTTGTGGAAAACTTTCCAAAAATTTCTAATCCACTACCCAATTTAACTTGTAAAATGGTCAAGTTCATCTTGAAAAAGGAGTGTGATAAAAGTTTCCAAGAGCAAAAGAAGAGATTGGTCATTGCACCCGTGTTAACTCTACCCTCTATCGGAAAAGGATTAATTTTTTAGTGATTTATATCTAAAATTTCTTAGGTATGTCCTCATGAAAAATGACAAGGTGATTGATTGTGAATCTTGATAGTTAAAGCCTCATGAGCAGAACTATTCTACAGATGACCAAGAGATAATTATGTCTATTCTTTCTTTGAATATATGAAGGCACTATCTTTATAGGGGGAAATGTGATATAGACATAGACCATCAAAGTTTTAAGTACATTTTCATGAGAAAGTAATTGAATATGAGATAGAGGAGATGGTTGGAACTTCTTGAAGACTATTATTGTTCAATTAATTATCATACCAGAAGAGAAAACAAAGTCACTGATGCATTAAGTAGGAAATACCCTCTTGTGTTGGAAATGAGGAGTATTCAAGGAGATCCTTTGATCAAAGTCCTTAAAAAACTGCACATGGGAATCTTAAGGAAAGGGACATCATCAAACCTATACCAAATTATTTATTATAAATAATTACTAGATAAGGTTAATAAATCTTAAAGAGAAGATCCTTTGTTAAAGAATAAGATAGAGGCTGTGAAGAATGGGAAGTTTCCTAAGTTCAATATTGATTAGGAAGGTGTACTGAAATTTCATACAAGGCTATGTGTTCCATCTATTCCATAAATAAAGAATAATCTGATGGATGAATCACATAGCTCTATATTCTCTATACATCTTATAAGTACTAAAATTTTCAGGGACCTTCATGATCATTATTGGTGAGATAATATGAAAAGAGAGATTGCTGACTACAATATGAGGTTCTTGGTGTATCAAAAAGTGAAGGTAGAGAGAGAACTTCTTAAAGGGTTATTACAACCACTACCCATATCAACATGGAAGTGGGAAAATATCACTATGGACTTTGTCACTGGTCTCCCAAGAACATCCAAAGGAAACAATGTGATATGTGGTATAGTGGACCGTCTCACCAAGACTTCCCATTTTATCTCTATTTAAGAAGATTTATCTCTTGACCAACTTTCCAAGAAATATGTGAAGGAAGTAGTAAAGCTACATAGAGTTACACTTTCTATCATTTTTAATTATGATCCAAGGTTTATATCAAAATTATTGAGAAGTCTTCAACATGATATGAATACAAACATGAATTTCAGTATGGCCTATCAACCTCAAACTGATGGCCAATCTAAAAGGACTATTCAGACACTCGAGGATACTCTGATAACATGATCAATGTAATTAAAATGTAGATGGGAGCCACGTCTCCCAATATTTGAGTTCTCATAAAAAAGAGCTTCTATTTGAGTATTCAAATGGAACTATATGAAGTGTTATATGAGATTCTATGTTGAAATACTACTTTTTGGGATAAAGCTGGTGATAGAATTCTTTTTAGACCTAATTTTATGTAAGAGATGGTAGAAAAGATTCATTCCATCCAATAACACATAAATGATGCTTGGAGTTGGAAGAAGATCTATGCTGATAATCATTGAAGGGACTTAGAGTTTGATGTTGGCAATAAATTCTTCCATCAATTTTCACCTTGGAAGAGATTCATGTGGTTTGGGAGAAAAAGTAAGCTCTTCCCTTGGTATATTTTCCCCTATTAAATCATTGATCACATAAGATCAATGGTCTATAAACTTTCACATCCTCCAAATCTAGCTCAAGTCCATGATGTATTCTATGTATCTCTCTTGAGGATGTACATACCTGACCCTTCACATGTACTGAATTCTAAGGTGGTATAATTAGAACATGACCTTTCTTATGATGCGAATCCGATTGAGATATTAGACTATAGAGACAAGTTTCCATGAAACAAGACTACCTACCTCATTAAAGTGTTGTGGAGGAACCAAAAATATGAAGAAGCCACATGGGAACCAGAGGAAAAAATGAGGCATAAGTACCCAAACCTTTTCTCAATCGAGGGGATAAAGAAAAATTTTGGGGATGAAATTTCTTAATGGGAGAAGAATGTAATGACCCGAACTTTTTGGATGATAATTGTTTCCTAGAAATGCATATTATATTATTTTATACTCAATGAATATATATCTCTTTAATAATGATGTGAGTATAAATTGAAATGTGACCATAAAGTTTTGTCTGTTATATGATTTTTGGTCAATATTACCTTTAGAAATAGTACTCTTAATAATAATTTTAATGTTATTGTTATTATTATAAATAGAAATGATAATGGTTAATTAATGCAGAATAAAGAGTCGATGACCTCATACAGTACAGGTGTATCATTCAAATACCATTTATTAGAACTTAGGATGAAGGTAGTGTTTGGAATTCACTCTTGACCAAGACAAAGACAAGCTTCAACAAGCGAGGCTTGAACAAAATCTCTTAGGGTGAAAGTTTAAGTTAGTGGAAATTACCACTCAGGCAATGTTAACTGAGTCACCCAATGATTATATCACCATCACACACCATACCATTAAGTCATATGAAGGTGTTATAAGGGGTTATGTATCAAGGCCTTAATTACTTAATGTATAATCTATTTTTATAAATAAAATTTTTATTCCATCAATTCAATTTTGATAACAGTTTTTCTTAAAAATATGATAAATTTGATGATTTGATTTTTTGGAAAAAAATTATACTTTTCATAAAAGATATAATTATTATAATAAACTAAGGTAGTATTAATAATTATTAATTTAATTAAATATTATGATTAAAATAGTTTTATTTAAATAGAAATCAGAAAATAATTTTTTTTCCAAGTGTTTGAAATTTCAAAATACATTTTCTATCCTTTATTTTTTTAATAAATAAGATTTTTTATATTTAAAAGTTAAAATTATCATATTTAGATAATTATTATGACAAAATAAATATCATTTTTGAAACTATCATGAAAAATTTATGTTAGGGTGAATTTAGTTTAAGGTGAATTTAGGTTAGGGTGAATTTAAGAGAATTTTCTAAAATACTTTAGTATTTTGAGAATAGTAAAAAAACAGTTTGTGTTTTTAGAATGTTTAATGAAATCATATTGATGTAATAAGTAATATAAAATGTTGGTCAACTCTTTTGGATTAAAATAACATAATAGGTATCCCATGTGTCCAATAACATGGGAAAATACCATGGGCAAGACCATTGTTTTGAATTTACCACTACCTAGGTGTTCAAGAAAATTAATAAACAAATCATCCTATTTTGATATAAATAACCACCAATTTATACATTATATTTCATTACCAATTATTAATATACAAAGTTATAACATTTTTATCCCAAAAGTATTCCTACCAAGGTGTCCTCAAGCCACCAAGGTCTCAATCTTCATGTTTTAGGAGTTACTATTCTATGTAAGGGAAATATAAACTTCTCTTTTCCTTTCAAGTTCTATTTTTTATGTGGTATGTATTTAAAATTTCCATACCATGTTCTTATTTACATGTTATTATATCCTTATACTGTATTAAAATTATTTTATTAATGGGATACCCTTGTATCCTCTCTTTTTAATTTTTTATAAAGCCATGTTTCATACCAGTTATGCTGCTAGAGTTTCTTCTCAAAAAATCTCTATTTTTCTCAAAAAAATATCCTATTTTCTTTTAGGAATACTCAAAAGTATTTAATTTCCATGTATATTCACCTCTATTTTAAAATTATATATTTTATTCTGGTATTAACATACATGAAACCCTCCTTCATTTTTCATGGGTTAATAATGACATAAAGATCTTGTCTTTAAGCTTTTTTTAAACATCATGATTTTGATATGAAACCAGATTCTTTTTTTTTCTCCACAGGTCATTTTTGAAATTTTTTATTATGTTATTTTGGGCTCACATTAATTAATTCATATGAAGTTTGTTCCCTGACAGTGCTTCAATGCATTGGGTAAAGAATTTAATCTCTATAGATGATAAGTTTTACGATACCTTGGTGAATATCCTTAGTAATTTTTATGACACCTCAATAACAAAACTTGATGATATATATATATATATATAATTTCTCATTTAAATTTTTTAGCCACAGCTCAAAGTTATTATTCATGTTATTATTATTATGATATACCACTTTCTCAGGCCTTTATGATATTTTCCATGCTCTAATTGATAATTATCATGATCACATGTAAAATATTTCTGTTGCTTTCCCTTATTGGACATTATGATAACCTATTCCTTTTATTTATGTCCCCAAGATATGATATAAAATAATTTTACTTAGGATGAACCTATTATTAATCCTTTCATGTGGATTAGAATAATTTTTTATGTTTTCAGGTATTATTTACTTTTTTTCCAAGAAACTAAACTTTAAAAGATCCTCTGTTTTTATAAAATGTAATGAAAAGTTTATATAATAAAAATATGGGATTCCATATAAGATTAAAAGTTTTATAATTTTTTATGGATCAATTTTTTGTAATAAAAACATTTTAAACTAACAGGAGTCAATATAATCATACCTATTGTTAGATACAATTTGTCTAATGATAGTTGGATCAAAGTTGTATTCACTTCTTTATAATAGTGAATTTTCATAGATCTATAGGAGTGGAAATTGAAATGATATTGGATATATCACACTAAGGTTGAACCTTATAAATCATGTGTTCCTTTTTTACATTCTCATATTTTTATTCTTGTGATATTGTAAAAAAAATTTATAAGGAAATAACTCTAAGAAGTTCAAGGGGTTAAATTTCATAATGTTATAAATTTATAAAATTCAACCACTAATTCAAACACTCACCCCCATCAGTGGTTCAATAATCCTAAGAAACTTCCATTATTATCAAATAAATTTCCCCCATTATATCCTTATCATGGAAAATCCCAATTTAGTCAATAGTAAAGGTATTACTTTATTTGAAAACAAAAATTATCATGGTTGGAAATAAAGAATAATAATATGTCTTCTTTCACTTGGCCTAAAAGTTATTGATGAAAAAACTATTGGGTTTACACCCATTGAAAAAAATACTCCCATGAATTTTGATGATAATAGAAACACTGAGTATGATTGAAAAACTATAAATTATATTCTTATGTATTTGTCATAAAATTTTATTATTATGGTGATGAGTCTCAAAACAACTAAGGAATTTTTGGAAAAACTTTAAAGTATATTTGAGGGAAACACCAATGTAAAGGAATAAAAGATACAAATCTAGATAATCAAGTTTGAAGATATAAAAATGCGAAATGATGAAACTGTTGATGATAATTTCACCATGGTTAATTAAGTTGTGTGGAACATTAGGTGATTTTGATACATCTTGGAAGATTTTACCATTTTATAGAAACTCAGGATAAACTTCCCTGGAAGGTTTTACTCTAACATTTCTACCTTAGAATATAAATAATATTTATTTTTTGAGTAATTTCATAAGTTTATTATTGATTATAAAATGATAAAATCTCTATCATTTAAAAATATGATCAAGTATGATATAGATTATGAAGTTATGAGAAAGATAAAAATATAAAATACTTAGAATGTTGACCTTAGTGACATAGAATAAAAATAAAATAATAAAATTAATTAAAAGATAAGTTCTATGATGTCCAAATACTATCATATAGGTAGAAGAAATTATGGAGGAAAATTTCCAATAATTTTTTTTGAGTGCGGAGGATTTGTGTATTTCACTATGAATTTCCCCATGAAAAGGGTTGGAGAATATGAAGATCATTTTGAAGGAAAACCTAAGGGAATAAGTTTAAAAAAAACTTCAAAAGAATATAAGAAGTAGTCTAGTGGTAAGAAAAAGTTAATGAGAAATAAGAATAATCATGTTGAGTAAGAAAGTTGAATATAAATATACTAAAAATAATTATTTTTAAGACTAAAGTTCAGAAAAATTCATTACATTCTATAAAAATGTTGAGAAAAGGGAGATTTTTAAAAATGTGAATAAGAAGGAGGACATGAAGAATCTTATAGAGAGTATCAACATAGATCTGAATTTTTTTATCTTGATCAAAATTAAAAACTAAATATTTTTTTAAATTATAAATAAATAATGAATGAAAGAAAATTAAGGAAGGAATTATGTCCTTAAATAGAAAGATGAGTACATCTAGGAGATTTTAAACCTTAAACTAAAAGATTATAAATGAGTAAAAATGGTCGAATATCTTATTTAGAAACATACAGACAAGGAAGATGAGATTTTTAAAACCCAATTGAAACTTATTTAGGTTGAAAAGACCTTAATAAAGATGAACAAAAATTTCAACAAGGCTTTAGAAGTGAAATTCGAATAATCTCATGATTCTAAGAAATCCTACTCGAAGAATCATGTGAAATCCTCACCCAACAAATGTAATAGTTCATCTGATTTTACTAACAATACAAGTGTTGTAATTTTTTTTGGGAAATATTATATTGATAAGGGAAGTGAAAAACCTATCATATTAAAAAAAATTTGTGAACAACCTCTGTAATAAGGTTTTCTCATGCTGGAAGAAAATAAAAAAAGATAAATGTTATTAATGTTAGAGAAATGATTACAGAGAGAGATAATATTTCTAATAGTCAGTGGATATTTTTAGATTGATGGAATTTTTTATCAAATAGTGTATAATTTTTGTACAACACTTATCTTCCTAGATACAAGTATGAAATTTGGGGAGAAATGGAAGAAGAAAAGTAAGTAACTTTCCTAATCCTTATGTGGTTGGAAGATCAAAATCTTAATATGTTAAACAGTTTCCAATGAAAAAACAATTTGGATGCCCGAATGATGTTTTTGATATATATTATTGACCAGGTCAATTTA
Organism: Viscum album; assembly: GCA_963277665.1. Lineage (NCBI taxonomy): Eukaryota > Viridiplantae > Streptophyta > Magnoliopsida > Santalales > Viscaceae > Viscum > Viscum album. The sequence goes on along the minus strand of OY728128.1, from coordinate 1,173,977,959 downwards.
TTGAAGAATTTATTCTTACTCTTCTTGTACAAGTTTCTTATGAAAGGAACAAAAAGAAGATGGAAAGAAGAAAGTTGGAGAAGGGGCCTCTATAGTTGAGATAACTCTGAAATAAATAAAAAGAAAAAAACCATGGATTCATGATAGTTTTTGTTCCTCACACATATAAGTGATATAGAAATGTTTAATTTTGTTGAAAATCTTGATGTAGGGGTTGTTTCTTTTATAAATGATAGTTCCTTAAAAATCATAAGAATATGAACAAATGATATTGAAGTAGAGAAACTAAAATCTAAGGAAGTTTTATTTTTTGATGGTCTCACATATGAATTACTTAGTGTAAGACAATTTTTTAATGATATAGAAGAAGTTATTTTTATAAAATATTCATGTATCATTAGAAGTTTGTAATATGCTAATGTTATTACCATGAGACAAAGAACATCCAAAAATTTCTTTCAAATTGGAGAACTTGGTAACTCGTGTTATTTGAGTGCTAAAGATGAGAAAATGTTGTGGCATTAAATACTTAGGAATCTTGGCCAAAAAATTATGGAAAATCATTCTAAAGTAGAGGTTGTAAGAAAATTTCCAATATTGAAAAGGAAAGAATATATTGTTTTTACAACGTGTCAAAAAGGGTAGATGATTTGAAAAATCCATAAGAAAGTTGAAATTTATTCTAAAATACCTATTATGCTTATTCACATTGATTTATGTGGTCCGATGAGACATCAATCAATGGAAGGGGATTTTTATGTTATTACTGTTATTGTTTATTTCACTCGAATGACCAGCATTATGTTTATAACTCATATATTAAAGGTAGTGGAAATGTTCATATTTTTTAATAGAGATGTAGAAAGAGAATTGGGTGTTTATATATAGAAACTCGGAAAGGATAATGGAAAGGTGTTAAAATTTTATGATTTAGAGTCATATTTGAAGAAGCAATGAATTAAAAATAAATATATTTCTCCTTACACCCCGTAATGAAATGTAGTTTGATAAAAGAAAAAATATAAGTTTAGTTGAAAGGGGATGAAGTATATTAGAGAGTATAAAATTTCTATATTTTTATGGAGAGAATTTATTAGTACTATTGTATATGTAAAACAAATGTTTGTTATGAAAATAATCCAAAATGACTCCCTATAAAATGTGTTATAACAAAAAACCATTAGTGAAATATTTCATAGTTTTTTAAAGTCCATACTTAATAATGATAAAAAAACTAGATCTTGTAAAATTTTATGAAAAATATAAGGATGAAATTTTAATGGGATATTCAACCAATAAAAGAAGTTATTAATGTTGGAAATTTTTTTTACAAGATATGGTGCATTCATTTGATGTAAAAGATGATGAGAAAACAACTTACTTAATAAAGGTTTTTGAGAATATTGTGGAAGATAGATTGAATAATTCCAAAAAATAACAAAATTTAAGATGAAAGTGAGATAAAATAGGTGACCAAAGACTTGGAAGAATCATGTAGTGAGAAAAGTGAGATAGGAAGAAAAACTCTTCAATTTCACAATCTATAAAAATAGGTTAAATCTAAGAATATAATTGAAAATTATAGAGATCTAGTTTAAACTAAAAGAAAGAAGAGATTAGAAAATTAAACATCACACATATAAAAAGATAAACTAGAATCAGTTTTGGAAGTGGTTGAATAGAAATAATGGGTAGATTATATGAATAAGGAAATGTATTAGATAGAGAAAAAATGGCACTTGGGAGATTGTTCCATGACCAATGGGGAAGAATATTATTGGAACGAAATGGGAGTCCCAAAAAAACTATATGAATAGGGGAAGTTTTAATAAATAAAACACAACTTGTTTGAAAATTTTATTCAAAGTTTTAAGGTGTGTATTTTGAAGAAACATTTTCCCATGTTATGAGACTAAAAAACTATGAGATTTTTTTTGGAAGAAGTTGCACGTCATTCTTATAAAGTTAACTAAATAAATGTAAATTTATTTTTCTTAAATAGTTATATTAAGAAAGAATTTTATATTGAGAAAACTTGTGGGTTATTAATTGAAAAAAATTAATCCATAGTGTTTAAGATGAAAAAATCCATGTATTGGTAGAAGGAAGCTCCATGATCCTGATACATGAAACTGGAAAATTTCTTGAAAAATTGTAATTTTTCTAAAGGGAAAGTTGATAAAAACTTATATGTGAAGGAGATAAACTTAGGTATCCAAATTTTAATTATTTATGTTGTTGAAATAATATTTTAAAGGGATAGAGAAAATTCTTATAAAGTGTTTTCTAAAGAAATAAATAATTTTTTTTGAGAAGTCAATGCTTGGGGAATTAACATTTTTCTTGATTTTATAACTAAAAAAAATAATAAATACATTTTCCTATATCAAGAAAATTATTCAAGAGAGTTATTATAAAAGTTTGGAATGGAAGATTCTAAATATGTTTCTAATTCTATTTTTTCTGGCATGATGATGATTAAATATGAATCCAGGAAAAGTGTAAATCATAAAGATTTATGAAAGTTGATAGGAAGAATGTTCTATCTTATAGCTTCAAGGCTTGATATTTTTTATGTTGTTACTTTGTTTTCACAATATCAGGGTGATCTAAAAGAATCATATATGTTGGAAGAAAAACTGATTTTGAGATATATGAAAGGAATATATTTTTAGGGTATGTTGTGTAAAATATGTAGTGATATAAACATTCATGGGTACACAGATGCAGATTGGGTTGGAGATTGCAATGGTAGAAAATCAACTTAAGGAGTAACATTTTTTTGGGATAATGTTATGTGAGTTGGAATAGTAATAAATAGAGTTTAGTGACTTTTAGTATAGAAAAATCAGAATATTTTTTCACCAGCCATTCTTGTAAATAAATGATTTGGATGAAAGTGTAGATTTAATGTTTGAAAGTGAAATTTAATACACCATTGAAGATTCTTTGTGATAATTATAATTCCATTGTTGTTTTCAAAAATCCTATCCAATATTAAATATAAAATAACAATGATATTAATTATAATTTTATCAAGGAGAAAGTTTCTTATGGAGATGTTATATTAGAATATATTTCTATAAAATATTATATTTTTGATGTATTCACCAATGTTTTGAAAAAAGAGATATATGTAGAATTAATTTTGCAAATTCATATTCAACCTCTACCAAAGACTTTCTAATTCTTCAAATAAATTTCCCCTACTATGATTTGGATTATGTTCATAAGGGGGTAGAGAAATTAACCACCTTGTAATAAGTTTTTTCAACTATTTCTATAATGAATATAAATCTATGTTTATCAAAAAATGGGGGAGAAAATAGAAAAGGAGAGAGTGAAAAATTGAGTGTAGAAAATGTGTAGAAAAATTTGAGAAGATAAAAGAGAGTTTTAGTTTATCTTAACATGTAAAAAAAAATTAGCACTGAGGGATGGGATTCCTTGGGAAAAATTAATTTTTCTTGTAGTGTGGTTTTAGGAAATTATCTAATATAAATGTTGTGGTTTGATAAAAGTTCAAAATTTTGAGTGTTTCAAAAAAAATTGAGTTCTTAAAATGTTTGAGTTTTGAAAAATGATGAGTTTAAAAAGTTATAAATGAATATTTTTAATAAATTCAAATGGGATATTAAATATCCTTTATGATTTTTTTCTAAAAAAATTATTTTTTAAAAAGTATATTTTTTTAAAGAATGTTTTTATTAAAAAATTTGTAGAAAGTTTGTTATGAAACTTTGATAAGAAAGTTTGGTGAGAAAGCTTCTAAAAGTTTTTTAAGAAATTTTTATTATAAATTTGATGGAGAAGAATAAATTCAAAAGGTTGTAAATATTAATTAACATTGTTAAATAATTTTCTAACAAAGTTATAAAATTCTATTCTGATCGATCAAAGTGACTGCATCATGAAAATAATCATGATACAAGGTAAAGTTATTTGAAGAGAATAAATGTGAAACTAAAGTTTCTTGATCTGGAAAAACGTATCCATTCAAACCTTACAGATCAAAAAATTATAAGAAATAATGGGAATGAGAATTTACTAATGTTTTTGTATGGGATTAGGGTATACAAGTGTAGGAGTTTCCAAATACGAGTCTCCAAACATACAAAATACAGGTTACCAAATAATGTTTTTGTAAGAAGAATCTTGTAGTAAAATTTTCTTGAAATTTTTGCTGCAGAAGTATGTACAAAGTGTACGGAGAAAATTTGTTCCATGTTTAAGCCAATGGATTAATAACACCATCATACACACATTTTAAATGGAAGAACAAAATATAGGGTTCTGAAAAAATATATTTGAGATATGTTTTGATGAAATTTCCTCAAATAGAAATGCCGAAGAATGTTCGAAACAAAAGTTACTAAATTAAATCCATATTATACTAAAATAAAATTACCAGACAAACACAAAAGATGATGTTTTTATAGGAATGTGTGGAAATTAAACATTTATAAGTTTTTATAAAGGGAAAATCTCATAAATTCACTAGATGAACTAAATGATGATCATCACAAAAACCTAGTCGAAAGGAAGGATTAAAGTAAATTTTTCATTGATTTTGTGTAGTTTTATAAAATTAAGAATGAAACACAAAGTGTCATAAGAATTAAGATTTTAATATTTATGAAAATTCAAATGGAGAATTCAAAACGATAAATCAAAGTAGTGCACCTGATGAAGAAATTTTGTTGTAAAAAAATACTTAAAAGTTACAAAAATTTAGGAAACCATCATTAGTTCCTCAATAGTGATAGACGGAGGAAAATAAATTCATCAGACAGACAACTTGTATAAAAATTTTAGAGTAAATTCTATTGTAATTGTGGATTTCCTATACCCAACTTCATCAGTACTTTTGATTACCATTTCATGTATACAGAAAGATATTCATGATACACACTTACTATTACTGTGAATACATTTCTGCATCCACTATTTAGTGGTAATTTACATATATTATTTATCATATCAAAAGGTTATATAAGATCCTAGGATATAATTATAACCTCGAGATACTACGACATTAATCTAAAATAATTTTTTATGGTTTAGATATATCATATTGACTGGATGTAGTAGATATCTGACTGTCATGAACCAGCCCAAATACCCTAGTGCCCTAATACCTAAGCTAGCACTGACATAGCCCAATGGGAGTTCCCAATCTTCATAAGTTGGAAGATAGCACCTAAAATCATAAAACAAATAAAAATAGGCAACATTTTTTTTTCCCAAAAAACAGCGGAAGAAACAGATACATATCAATATTCTCAAAAACTCCCAAAGGAGGGAGCACTAGAAACCAAATAGATATATCAAAAAAAAAACAAAACAAAATAGTGCATCATCAAAGTACTAAAAATAGACAAGATAAACTCAAACATCCTGAATGTATCAACATTCCAATTCCAAAGAATTAATAACATCCAAATCCTCCAAGAGGCACTTTCCATTTACTCCAAACCTGGTAGAATAAAATATACAAATGACTGAAGGAAAAGGTAGGGTGTGCGATAAAATCCTAATAGGGTCACACCAATTGTTCTATAATAATATTCCATAAGAAGACACCAAATCATGCTTATAATTTTAAATAAAATAGGAATGTAAATTTAATTTCATATTTAAAACAAAACATTATTTTTAATTCAAATAATGTAAACATTTCAAACAATGTCCCAAGTATATTTTTTATATAAAATAGTTTATAAAAATCACTAGGTGTGAGTAAAGTAGTTTCAAAATCAATTTAATATATATCAAAACAATAAAAATTATCACCTTGGTCATATTCCCTACAGTATGATAATTTCTAGTTATAGGATCCTCACACATCTCATATCAGTGACCATGACTAATATGTGCACACAGGTCCCTCGGGATCACGCCGAATAAGACATCATCAAAAATACATCGTGGATAAGATATTTCAAACTAGTTTTTTATTATATTTTTCACCATCAATCCATTTCTAGTGAATTAACATCCTATCATATTAGTCTAAAAAAACCCACCGACTACTTAGGCTCTCATGTTCTCAATCAATCTATCAATAATGGAAAAATCATATCAAATAAGTTTAAAATACAATTTCCCCATTTCTAATTTAAATATTCCAATTTTATTCCAAAAACCAATTGATGGGTTTTTCATCAACTCATTCCTTTTCAAAATAAACCCAACAATAGGTTTTTATCATCTCAATTTAAGTGATTTTTCTCAAAATCAATTGACAAATCATTTCACAATTTCCATTAATTTCTTAACATGCCCCAATCTCCAATTACATTGGAATTTTAGGTTTCCCAAAATACATACCATATTAATTTTAATCCCAATTTTCCTCAAATTGGGTTATCAAAAATCAATTGAATTAATTTCAAACAATAAGCAATTATAGGTTTAATCAATTGTCCAATCTTAAAAAAAACCACCAACCATTTTCATGGAATCACAACAAATGAAATCAGACTCTCTAATAAAGAAAAAAGTTATATAATATATATAAACTCATACTAGAATCAAGATTCAATAACACAGTGGTTAGATCCATCAATTCTAAGATTATCTATCAAACTCTATGGAGGGAAAGAGAGTGAGATGAAAGAGATAAGAAGAACTCTTACCCGGATAGATGAACCACACCCAACGTGATGATAAATCATTAAATGGATGATCTAGAGAGATTTTATATCTCCAAAATTTACTAGGAAGATCCTCTAGGTAGATATCAAGGAATCTTGTAAAAGGGAAATAAGAATTTCAGCCAAAATTCTAGATTAGAACTAACACTTTGGATTTTACACAATATGTAACCCAATTACACATCGTGTAATTATTGAGTCCAATATACATCTAAAAACCTATATCCTTTTATTAAAAATAATTTTTTTAATATTTTTACGACATGTAATATGTACATGGAAGGAAACCTTGCACGTTGTGTACCCATTTCATGGCATCTTCTAGGAAATGATTACAAGTATTGTAATCCCATTACACGGTGTGTAAATCCCTAGTGGGCTGAAAAATTATTGGTTTTATGATTCAAATTACCAAAAATTACCTAACTTCACCATTAAATGTGTCCTCCCAAATTCCTTCTTGGCCTACTCAAACTACATAAAATGAAAACCAAAGAAATGGTTAGAATGTACCAAATAGAAAGGTAATAGTGTGTTACAACTTCCCCACAATAAAAAATAGTATGTCCCAATAAATCCTATCATGAATCTTCCATATCAAAAAGGTGAGTCCACTACTCTCTCATTAGTGACTCAATCTATCATATATCATATATATCAGCACCATACTTCTATAGAAAATGGACCAAAGGTATCATCCTCCCACAAAGTACCATGGTATCATAATCAATTATCTTGACTGGATGCTTAGTCATGAAAAAATTTGGCTCAATATCAAGATCACTCCAGCTCAAAACATGAGATGGATCAGAAACATAATTTCATAGTTGTGATACATGGAACATGTTACATATCAACACCAACAATGGAAGAAGTTCTAAATGGTAATATACTCTCCTCATCTGCTCAAAAATATAAAAAGGTCCCATGAAATGAGGAGAAATCTTCCCCTTCCTCCCAATCCATTGATGACCTAAATGAGGTGAAAATTTCAAGAACACCAAATCATCTACTGAGAACACCAATGGTTTATAATGATAATCATCATAGTATTTTTATCGGGTCAATGTTGTTGATATTATATGTTGAATCAAATGAATCTTTGTTGTCATCTCTTGAACCAAGATCGGTCCAACCATGGTAATTTCACTAATATTTGACCAACACAATGGATATTTACATGTCCAATCATACAAGGACTCAAAAGGAAAAATTTTGATCACGAACTACTTACTATTATTATATGAAAACTCAAACATCCCTAAATGGTCATCCCATGATCCACCAAAATCATGGACACTGGCACAAATCATTTTCTCAAGAATATGTATATCTCTTTATTTCTGTTCATTCGTCTATGGATGGTATGTTGTACTTAAACAAAACGGTGATCCTAGTGCCTCTTTAAGGCCTCTCCAAAAGAAAGAAGTAAAATATAGATCCCTATTAGAGACTATAGAATATGGAACTCCATGAAAATAAAAAATATCTACTGCATAAGGATTTATCACCTCCTCAAATTTGTTTGTATCATGAATGGGTATAAAGTGAGTTGATATGGTCATCCTATCGATTATAACCCATATCATATTATTCTTTCTCTAGGTACAAATAAACCTAACCAAAAAGTCTATAGAAATCTCATCCCACTTTCTATTTGTAATTGGTAGTGCTTAACAAAAACTCGATGGTCTCTATTTCTTGTCCTTAACCTTTTGGAAAGTATAAAAACATGAAACAAAGTTAGCAAGTTTTCATCTCATACCTGGTCACAAGAATAATCCATGCATGTCATATAACATTTTTGTGCTTCCTGATTTTACAACCCAATGAGAATTATGGAAATCCCCCATCAAATATTTTCTTATAGATAACAACACAAAAAATATTTTTTGAAAACAGAACATACCCTCCATGGAACATTACCACTCAGAAACTATATCCCCATTGTAAAGATAGTCTTTAATGATATTGAATTCATTATCAGGCTATTTTTCCGAAAGAACTATCTCGAGAAGAGTTCATGTCAACTGAACATAGTACAAAATAACCTCGACCCCTGTTTCCCAAACTCCAATATGCAACTATGAAAAAAGATCCATCAAGTTTCACTCTTTCGTTGATTCTTTCATAGCCTGCGTAAAAATTTTCCTGCCCAAGTAATATGTGATGACATTCCCTTTACCCAAGGTATTGTAAATATCAAAATCAAAATATTGTAGGTATTTTACCCAACACCTCTAGAGGATATTCAAATCTTTTTGAGAGAATATACAACTGAGGATCTTGTGGTTAGAATATATGGTAAACCTTTCCCTGAAAAGGTAATGCTACCAACTCTTAAAAGAATGCATCATGACTGCATTTTCAAGGTTATGGGTTGGATAATTCTTCTCATGTGGCCTCAATTGTCGAGATCTATAAGAAATTACATAATCACCCTCCATAAGAAAAAATCCTAAACCTAAGCTTGATGTATCACAAAAGACCAAAGAGAACTATATAACCTCTTGAATAATCAACACCAACGTAGAAGTAAATATACATTTCAACTCAACAAAATAACTCTAAAATATCTCATTCCAAGAAACATTCTCTTTATTTTGAGTTATAGTGGTCATCGAAGAATCCAACTTTGATAAATCCTTTACAAACCATTGATAATACCCATCTACACCCAATAATCTCTAAATCATAAAAACATTATGTTTTTTCTCTAATGTCATAATAGTTTTCACCTTATCATGATAAAATAAAATACAATGTTTTGAGACCACATTTTACATGAAATTCACTTCTCAAATCTAGAAATCACATTTCAAAATCTTGGAATAAAGTTGATTATTTCTCTACAGTTATAGAACTTCTCTCAGATAACAGACATGACCCTCCTCAAACATAGATTAAATTAGGATTTTATCAACAAATACCACCACTAATGTATCAATATACTCATGGAAGATCATTTTCATCAAATATATAAAGACTACATGAGAATTGGTTAGACCAAATGGCATTAAAAGATACTCATAATGTACATACCTACTCTAGAAGGTGGTTTTCTGAGTGTCGAATTTCTTTATTCTCATCTGTTGATTACTAGATTGAAGATCAATCTTAGAGAACCACTTAACCCCTATTAATTGGTCAAATATATCACCAATACATGGAAATGTATACTTGTCCTTTAACATGACTTTATTGAGTTTCTAGTAATCTACACATATATTATTTGTCCCACGGACTTTCTTAGAAAAGATAACAGGAATCACCCAAGGTGACACACTCAGGCATATAAATCATTTATATAAAAGATAATCCAACTGAGTCTTTAACTATTTTATTTCAGCTAGTTCCATGTGGTATAAAGTAATAGATATTATTTGAGTACTAGACACTAAATCAATAGAAAACTTTACCTACCTTACCAATGGAAAACTAGAGAAGTCATAAGGAAAAATTTCAAGAGACTTGATGAATAATGGAGACAGATCACCACTCAAATATTCTCACTCTAGTTCAAAAGAAAACACTAATATTACATTCCATAACTCTATATAAGAGGGTTTAGCTCTACTCGACCTTGGGTCTCATTGTCCTTGAAAGACACAACACCCCCCCTCAGGTGTATTAAAGAACAATTATTAAAGATAATAATCAATTTGGGATTTATTACCAATGAAAAATACATCCCAAAAATGGAATCAAGAGGTTTCATGTCAAGAACCATAAAATACCATGCAATCTCAATCATTGATAAAGAGAACACACAAGCAAGGCAATGAATACCCTATTCTTTCTTCATTCAGAGGGGTTTAGTTGTAACAACCATGACCCTAGTATCTCAGATCCAGTTCCATACTTTATTATATTAGAATAGGTACAAGATTAAAACCCTGAAGGTCCAATTTGTTTTAGAATTTTAGGAAACAAAATTGCATATTTTATACCCATTTTACATTAGTGATAGAAAATAAAATATAATACATAAAAAATCTAATAAAATTCATCCTTGAAAACTCATTAAAAGTTCTCTTATTAATAACTTGGGGAGAGGAAGCATAATAAGGTGTGATCTCAAATTCTTAGTAAGGATTAAGTAAAGTGGAAGATATTATGAATCAATAAAGAATAATCAATATGAAATGGTAAATAACTGAACACACATTCTATTTAAATAACTAGATAAGTCATAATAAATATGGAAAGGTAAATAACTGAATAAACATGTCATTTAAATCAATAAGCTGGGAATGAAATGCATCCATATATATTTTTTCATAGTGAAAATATCAAGGATAAAAATAATTGAAATCTGAATGCAGTCAATGCTTAATTATTGGATGTCATGTTTCCCAAGCACATGAAACCATTACCATCAATATCGATTCTCAACTACTAGGTAAAACTCCATCTGATTTGGACAAATTATTCATCTCATGAGACTACTGATGCATCGAGGGGTTATCATTTACCAAACCCCACCCGTGTATTTAGGTCCATAGAATTCCTCTTATATCTTGTAATCAATTTAATAAATTTTCATATCATCCAATATCTATATTGAGTAAAAGTATACATATTTATCAATATTTCTTATATATAAAATAACATTCAATGTGTATGCTCTAGTTAAAAATGGTATATAGTTTAGGAAATAATCATATCCATCATAAAAGAATATGTATATTTAATATAAATTAAGTTTCTAATGATAAATGATCATAATAAAGTGATTATTTCAAGAGAAAGTTAACAATCACAAAAGAAAGTGAGATTGCACAATAACTTTTACCACTTGGTAATGTTCAAAACAAATCCCCTTGGATGAAATGATTCAAATTTAAACTTAAAAATTCCATAAATTATGAATTAATAATGGTGTTACATGTCAAAATGGATGTGTATAAATCACATAAAAGTGATTTAGTGAAAAATAATTTATAAGTCTCAATGGAATGTAAATCGAGAGGAAATCCCTTACCTCGCGCATTACTTTTGGTCGTAATTTCAATAAACTCTCGTATAATGGTTCTAAACATGTTACTAACTTATAAAAAAATCATATAAATATTTATTATATCATATATAATACTTTTATGACATATTATATCATTTTTTAATAATATTTCATTATTTTTTATTGTTTCGGGTGTCAATTGCCTTTCTTTTTTAGTATTTTTTGACTTGTTATTTTTTTGTTACTTTAACTTAGATCATGATTTAATTATCTAAATAATGTAATAATTGATTTAAATATAATATATATTCATTATATATGTATTTATATTAATCAATGAAATTTAGTAATGGTAAATGGAATGCACCGTTCAAGGAGACGGTAGACCGTACGTACATATGAACGCTGCTTCCATTTTATTGTTATATTAGAAGAGAGAAAAGTAAATGATATATATATATATATATATATATTATTCCACTAGTATTGTTATGTCATATAAATCATGTATGGTTATTAAAACCATCCTTAATGCATTTCATGTTAACCGTGAACAAATCATATCGCTTCGTGAGGCGGTAGTCTTCCGTACACATGAGCAACATTATTGTATTCCCACAAAATAGAAATCATGAAGTTATGTGTTATATAATAATTATAGAAAAATAATAATATTATAAATATAATATATATCATATATAAACTATAAATTCATCATTATTATCAGTTTTGAAAGGTTATAATGGAAGAATGAATGACATCGGTTCATGAGGTGGCAGTTCGTCGTACACACGAATGATGACTGTATATCTCATTTGATGGGAATGTGTATATTTTTAGGTAACACCATTAAAATATAAAATATTTAATATTCTTAGTTTTTTAAATAATAATGGTATAATAATAATTTAATGTGTGTAGGAATAAATAAAACCAATATGCACGTTAATGCATATTAACTCTTCTTTGGTTAACTCATATTGGTTTTCACAAAAGGCCTTTCATGGATGGATTTCTTGCCAAAGTAAGGATTCTAAGATGATGGTATAGAATTTGGAAATTTATATTGGTAGGTTTTGGTTGATCAAAATGGATTGAGTGGTTTGAAGAAGGAAGAGAGTGAGTTACCTTTTATAGTGGGAGAGGAGTGGCATTCTTATAAATACAAAAAATGTAAACACTATTGGGAGGTCTACCTTACCTTCTATTCCTCAAATAATGAACCATGTTTTATAAGACAAGTAATATGGTCTAAATATATCTATAAAATTGGTTTTTATAAGTTTTGTGTCATTTCCACACCTTATATTTTAAGATTAACCACTAAGAAAACACATTTTTACTTTAATCATTGTGATTAACATTAACTATTTTCACTAATAATTTTCATAAAAAAATGTAAACTTATAAAAAATTATAAATTATGATGATAACAAATATGGAATCTGTTTTGAAAAATTTAAATCATATAAGTTTCTAAAATTAATTTAAAATTAATCCTGTAGACAAGACGAGAAAGTTGGTTTTTAAAGTAAAAATATTCAAGAGTTTACTATGTTTTTAAAACTAATTTAAATATAAAAAATATTAAAATGAACTAAATTGGATTAATATATATATAATTGATTTAATTTTACTTTAAAACAAATTTAAAATATAGTTTTACCTTATAAATTATTTATACGAAAAGTAAGTTTTCAATTAAAATTCAATATTTTTCACTATTCAACAAAAAATAAAACATCACAGAAAAATACCAAAAAATTATTCATAAGATAATTTTCCAATATTATTTTAAATATTAAGTTTATTTTTTCAAATAATATTTATAAAATTTATTTTTAAAATAGGTACACCTTTAAAAGGTGACAAAACTCCCTTTAGAAAATACAGATTTTATGAATAAAATTTGATTTCTTTCTTATATTAGGCCTATAAAATATATTGTATGAATGTAAGAAAATTATTGAATATATAATATATAAATTTAATTAATCTAATCCACTAATTAATTTATTTTATTAAGATAATACACCTTTGGCGTATAAAAATTGTTTTTTAAAAAACATTTCCTCTATATTCAATTAGTTTTTATATTCATTTCTAATTAATTGGTAACCAATGAATTAAAAAAATATATTTTCCTAATTTATTTAATCCTATTCATAATCACTAATTTATTGGTAATTTTAAATGATAATATTAATATTATTCGATAAAACTTGGTCTAGCATGTAGTGCAAGCCAACAAAGAAATTCATTATTGCGTAGCAAGCTAACTCTGTATTGCATGCATTGAAAGCTATAGAATATATTTAATTTGTTTAAAATATTAAACATTTAATAATTTCTTGGGATTTTATATTCATGTATACTCTTGGTGTTTCGTTTTATACACACTATCAAATACAATGCCCTTACTTTAGAATTTCTGGGCATCACATTCTCCCCGCCTTAATTAAAGTAAATCCTCCCAATTTAAACTTGATCAAAAAAACCCATGGTTTTATATTTAAAAATTACATTATTGAAAAACTCCAAATTCTAAAAGTGTTAATTAAATATCTTTTTAATAAGAGAAAATTGTAAGTATAAAAGTTATTTGGAATAATACCATAACTGGGTTTCCAGAAAGGAGAACACGGGTGGGGAATGAAAACACATACATGGAAGAGAAAATTAACACTCAAATACTAAGGGAGAGAAATATTGAACATGTTTAGAAGAAATTAAATAACCTCTAATACATAAACCATAGGTGTGAATAGGCCATTTATATCATCAAAAATGGTGATAATAGGACAACATTTTTGTTTCAAGACCCTTTTCCTAGAGTTGAGGAATTATTTCACTCTCTATGAATAAAGGAAATATATATACTTGATACATTAATATTTCATAAACATAAATTTTTTTTTTGGTTGTGCCTTTAACTATTTATACTTCAGCTCTTAGCATAGGTTGCATCATATGGTGAAGTAATAAATTAATCTCTAATTTTTTTTCCAAAGATAAACTAAAACCATTTCATAAATGGTTAACCATATGTTCCTTCCAAAATATCAAGATAAAAAACATTAAAAGATTTCTAAATTTTAAAAATAGGATTATCATTAATCTAAATAACAGTAAGTAGATTTAAATCATCACATACCAAACCTGTGAATGCCTTTATCATGTATTCTATTGAATCATGGTAATAACTTTAATAAATATAAAACCCTATTGAAAACATTCATATTTCCTTATTCCTTAAGTAAAACATATATTATTGGATATATTCCTTAAATACCAAAATTATGTAAATTCCATCAATGATAACATAAAAGATTTTTCAATAAATCATTATTCAGTTCCAAGGTAGTCAGTACTATCCAATTTTCTATATCCAAATTAATCATCTCTTTATCCAAAAATTTTTATCTCAGTATTCAGAACAAATTAAGGGTTATATTTATTTCAATAATTTTTTTCACAAGTAGTTAAACTTTTCACTTTTCTTGGTACCATTCAATACATTCTTTCACATCCTTTAAAAAATAGTTTTTCATTACAATACTTATACATTTCATAATTCTTATGATAATAATATCATCAATACGATACTTTTACAACATATTTAATGTATCCAAAAACACAAGAATATTAATCATTCCACTTGGCTGTATCAATAGTATAAGATTTACCATGACCCCTTATCTTCTTCTCGAGTATTTTCGCTTGATGTTTGGGGTATTTGTTTGCATAGTTTTTCATATCCTTATAGTTAAAGCATTGAACATTGAAAATTTATTTCTTTCCATTGAAATCATGAGCTTGGTAGTCTTTATCTTCACATTTATAGCAAACTCTCAATACTTTCAATAATTTCCCAGGTGATTCTATCCACATTTATCTCATGTGGGAGAAATCATTATTTCCCTTCTTCCCATTATCTTTTATTTTCTCTTATATCCTCTTTTTCTATTACTTCCCCTTGAAGCCAGAATACTTGGATAATTTTTTATCTATCTTAATATAAAATAAAACTATTTCATCATATGAAGAAAGTTTTGAGTCACTAGTGCCCTTTGGTGACTTGTACTAATCCCTTAAAAGAAATAGTCAATCTTGCATTCTATGTTGTGCATGAATTTTTTTTCATACCTTGCTAACCTTGTGAAGGTTGCTTCATACTCTGCAAAAATTTCTTACTCCTTTTTCTTTCAACTAAATAACTTCCTCCTCATCTCAATTTTTTTCTCACAAGGGAAATATTTTTCAAATAACGTGTCCTTAAAATCTTTAGATTACATAACTTCTATTTACTCTTCCTCTCTAGTATTCTGGATCAATAACCACCATTAATCATCATCACCATTAAAATAATACACTAAAATTGCAACCTTTTCCTTTTCACCACATCCTAATGCCATAAATATGTTCTATAAAGACTTAATTCATTTCTCATATACCATTGTATTAGCATTACCACTAAATAATGGGAGTCTTTATTTCTTAAAGTTATCCAGCATCGAAGAATCTTGATGTGGAAAAGTTTTTTCCATCTAGAAAAGGTTATTTATCATGACCTAATTTATCTTCCCTAATATATCCATAACTTTATTAGTTACAATACCATATAAATTGAATTTATCATCAAGGAAACCTATATATTTTCCAAGAGTACTGATACCCTTCTTCCTTTCAGGTTCCATTTCTAAATAATGACATACACAAGATTAGATCATAACATTATGTAACATAATGTTTAATGCAAAAAATAGAGAAATACTTATAATAAATTTAAAAAATTATGCATATAAAATATCATAATCATAAACATGGTTCATTTGGGATGTTCTTATATACTTATCCTCAATGTATATCATAGGGTTTTGTTCTCTAATCTATGTTTTCCTATATCCAATTTCCAAGTTTTATACTAAACTTACTTTAATAACAACTGTAACAACCCCAACCCCAGTATCCTAAATCCGGTGTCTTACTTTATTACATTGGTATAGATACAAGATTTAAATCCAAAAGTAATAATCATTATAGTAGTTTTGAAAACCACATTGCATACATGATACCCATTTTACAATAAGAATAGAAAATAAAACAAAAAACACAAAAAAATCTAATAAACTGAATCCTTGAAAACTCATTCAAAGATCTACTCTTCATAACCTAGGAAAAGGAAACATAATAAATGTTGAGATCAAATTCTCTATAAGGGTTAAGTATAGTGTAAGTTATTATCAATTGATAATCAATAATAAATATCCAAGGTAAATAACTAAAGACACATTCTATTTAAATAACTGGATAAGGAATAATCAATATGTAAAGGTAAATAAATGAACATATATTCCATTTAATTCAATAAGATGAGAATGAAATGAATCCATTTATTTTTTTATAGTGAAAATATCATGGATAATAATAACTAAAATCCAAATTCAGGTGATGATAAATTATTACATCCCATGTTTCTCAGGAACATGAAACCTTTATCATTAAGATCTATTCTCGACGTTGTTTAATAATATTATGAAGAAACCCATCTGATTTTTCCAACTGACTCATCTCATGCGACTAATAATTCATCAAAGTGATATCATTAACCGATCCCCACCCATGTCCTGAGTTCAAATAATTTTTTATATATAGGTTAATCAATTTAATAATTTTCTTTATCATCAAATATCCTTATTGAGTAAAATAATTTGAATTTATCAATATTTCCCAGATATAAAAATAACATTCAAAGTGTAAACAATATGTAAAAATGGTATATGGTTTAGAAAATAATAATTTCCATGATGAAATAATATGGATATTTAATATAAATGATGTTACTAATGATAAATGATCATAAGAAAGTCATTTTTTCAATAGAAAGTTAATAATCATAGAAATAATGTGAGATTTCACAATATCTTTTACCACTTGGTAATTTTCAAGACAAATCCACTTGGATGAAATAATTCAAATTAAAACCTAAAAATTGAAATAATTATTAATTAATTATGGTATTTCTTGTCAACATGGAATTTTATACATCACATAAAAGTTAATTGGTTCATAATAACAAATAAGTCTCTATGGAATGTAAATTGAAATGAAATCCCTTACCTAACGCTTTCCTTTTGGTCATAAATTATTTAACCTCATATATAGTGGTTTTAAATAAGTTATTAACTTACACAAGAATAATATTAATATTTATGATATCATATATGATCCTTTATAAAATATTATAACCTGTTTGTTAACAATTTTTTATTTTTTTCATTGTTTCAGGTGTTAATTTCCTTGTTTTTGGAGTATGTTTTGACTCGTTATTTTTGTTACTTTTAATTTGATCATGATTTCATCATATCTAGAATTTAAACCATGATGTTAATATAATATATATTTATTATATATTTATTTATAGTAATCAATAAAATTTAGTGATAGGAAATGGAATGCACCATTCATGGAGACGGTAGTTCGTACATACACATGAACACTGCTACCATTTTCTTTTCATATTAGAAGAAAGAAAAATAAATGATATATATATATATATATGTATGTATATTATTTTTAAAGTGTTATTTTTATGTCATAAAATATCACATATGTATATTAAAACTACCCTTAATACATTCCATGTAAAGCATGAACGAATCAAAACGCTTCGTGAGGTGGTAGTCCACCGTACACATGAGCAACATTACCATTTTTCTAAAAAATGAAAATAATGAAGGTATGTGTTATATAATAATTAAATATGCATAATAATATTATAAATATAATAAATATAATGTTTAAACTATAAATCCATCATTATTACCATCCTTTAAATGTGGTAATGGAAGAACGAATGACATCGGTTCGCGAAGCGATAGTCCACTGTACATAATAACTATGATTGTGTATCCCATTTGATGGAAGTGTGTAAAGTTTTAGGTCATAATATTAAAATAAAAACATCTAAATATATTTTATATACTAAGTTTATTAAATTATCATGGTATAAAAATAATTTAAGTGGGTGGAGGAAGAAATAAATCAAATATGTACGTTGATGAACGTTACCTCTTCTTTGGGTAACTCCTTTTGGTCTGCAACCAATGCAATACTTGGATGGATTTATAAATACATTAAGGATTCTAGGATGATTTGAGGGAATTTTTTAAGTTATTTTTCAAGGTTTTTGTTGAATTAAATGAATTTACGGGTGTGAAACAAGGTAGAGAGTGTGTTCCATTTTATAGTGGAGGAGGGGTGGCATTCTTATAAATACCAAAAATTAAACACTATTAGAAGGTCTACCTAACGACATGTGCCTCCAATAATAAACATGTTTCGATAAAATAGGTTAAATTGTCAAAATAGTTATATAAAATAGGTTTTGCATAAGTTTTGTGTTATTTCCACACCTTATTTTTTTAGATTAACAACTAAGTGAACTCATTTTTACCTTAATAACTGTGATTAACATTAACTGTTTTCACTAATAATTTTTGTAAAAAGTTAATTTAAACTTATCAGAATTTATAAATTATTCTTATTTTAAATGTGTTTTCTATTTTTACAAATTCAAATTCTATAAATGGATGAAATTAATTTAAAATTAATCCCGCAGACGGGATGAGAAATCAGTGTTTTAAAGTGAAAATGTTAAAACATTTACTAAGTTTTTATAAATAAATTTAATATAAAAATTATTATAATGAACTAAATTGTATTAATATATGTATAATTTACCTAATTTGACATTAGAACCAATTTAAAATATAATTTAACATTATAAATTATTTTGATGAAAATCCATTTTTCAATTAAAATTCACTATTTGTCACTATTCATCAAAAAATGAAACTTCTTTTAAAAAATACCAAAACTTTACCCTAAGATAATCTTTAAATTAAACATTAAAGAAATAGATTTATTATTTCAAATAAATTTTTTAAAATTTTCAAAATTTATTTTTAAAATAAGTGCTTCATTAAAAGGCTACAAAACTACCTTTAAAAAATACAGCTTTTTATACATTAAATTAGATTTATTTTTATCTTGTGAATATAAAATATAATAGATGAATTTAAAGAATAATAATAGAATATATAATTTATAAATTTAATTAAGATCATAAAATAAATAATTTAATTTATTAAGATTATACTCCTTCAGTGCATAAGAATTGTTTTTTATAAAAACATTTCCTTTATATTGAATTGGTTTTTATATTCATTTATAATTAATTTATAACCATTGAATTCAACCATATATTTTCATAAGTTAGTTAATAATATTAATAACCACCAATTTATAGGTCATTTTAAATGATAATATTAATATTATTTGATAAAACTCGATCTTGCGTATTGCGCAAGACTCGAGGAAAGTCATTGTCGTGTGTATTACAAGCTAACTTAGTATTGTGTGCATTATAAGATACAAAATATATTAAATATATCATAAATTTATGGGATGTTATATTCCTTTTTACACTTGGTGTTTTGTGTCATACAATATATCGAGTATAGTTTACATACTTTAAAATTTTGGGGTGTTACACTAGTAATATCCATCATATAAAGTAAAATCACCATAAAAATATTTAGAAAATTCATAATACAAGTCATAATGAATGAATGATATTCACCAGTACCAAATAAATAAGTCTCCATATATAAATCTATAGTGATGGTACCTCTCACAGTCACTGGACTTGTATCTGCTTCCTTTAGAGACTCTTACACTATGTGAAGAAGCTTCATTTTGAATGTATGTAGGTAGAAAACCTTAGATCTGGAAGCATATAATTGAACTATAATAATTTTTTCTGATAATGATCTAATTATATTATGTGTATAAGAACAGATATAATATAACTTCTAAAAGTGTCTTAAGAGACCACATAAACCACATATCTTGGGTGACTCAGTGCAAACTCATTTCAAATTCCTAGGATTACCACACTAGAAGCAAGTCAAAGGGAATATTCCAAGAACTACAATAGGAATGAAATAACCCTTATATCTAGATTAACTATGAGGCTCATCATGTTTTCTCTTCAATTTATAGAAACTTACAGAACTTCCACTAGTTGAAAAACAAACTCTTATCAACCCTGACTTACCAACCAGATTAAGTTTGACCACCAACACCCTAACTAGTGTGTCAACATAAGAAGAGAGATTCAGTAAGAAAAATTGTGAATGAATATCATATTGAAGTCCTATATCAAATCATCGAGTCTTGATATTCTCATTCAATATAATCTCAGGTGAAAACTACGCAAACTTAGTGAATCAATTCACATATTATATCATGATCCTTTCATCTTGCTCGAGTTTGAAAAACTCCATAGCCTTAGTCATCACTATATACTATGGGTAGAACTAGTCAGTGAAAAGAATGTTAAATTCCTTCCACTCTAAACCCTCATTCTTTTTTTCCATCACCATCAAGTCCCACTATCTCCTGCTAGGTCCCTCCATCTTAGAGGTAGTACACATTACCTTAATAGCTTCAATATCTTCCAAGAAATCAAAAAGAAGGTCAATATTTATCAACCAATCCTGAGAATCTTGAAAATAATTAGATACATGGAACATTAGTGGATTCTATTGAAGGAAATCGTGATCATTATTATGAGATTCATCCCTCTGAGGTTCCATAAATAGAGACTGAATGAGAACGGGTGCAGGTTCCTATCCTAGAGCTTGGACAACATGTGAAACAATCTCAATGAGATTATGGTCCACATGAGGATTTGATCATTATGGTTCATCAGAAGCTTACTTTTGGATCCTATTAACACATATCCCTATAGTCATGATGCTAAGAAATATTGTAAAACAACATTGAAGACATCAGAAGGTTACTTGGATCAACGCTCAAACATGAGAAATAGAGAAATTAATCCCATATTATAGATAAATAAGATTTGGATCTCAAACTATACAAATACAAAGTAGAAAAAAGACTAAAACTAATCCTCAAGACGTATTTCCCAAAATTCCCATGGCGACATAAGTCTCATAACAACGATATATAGCTAGGTTCTCACTCGAAACTACCTTCTAATTTCTGAAAATATATTTCAACCACATACTGACAACAAGGAAGTTTCTCAACCCACACCATTGATACCACATTGCCACAAACCATCCTATATAATGTGGTACCATGATACCCAAGCTTCCAATGAAATAAAATTAAGGGTGTTCCCGATCCCGATAGTTTGGCGACTAGCACTTAACATCATATAAAATAAAAGAGGGAATACTTTTTATACAAAATAACAAAAGAAATAGATACATATCAGTATGCTCAAAAACTCACAAAGGAGATAGTACCAAAAACGAAAAATTTATATAAAAAAACTAAACAGTACATCATTAAAGTACCATAAATAGACAATATAAACTCAAACATCCCAAAGGTATCAATAATACAAGCTTGAAGGGTCAACAACACCCATATCCTCTAAGAGGTGTTTTCCCTTTACTCGACCCTAGAAGAAGAAAATCTACAAATTACCAAAAGAAAAGGTAGGATGTGAGATAAAATCTTAGTATAGTATCTCCATGTGTTTAATAATATCATTACATAAGAAAAAAACTAGATCATGCTTTCAATTTAAAATAATATAGGCATGGTAGTACAATTTCATATTTAAAACAAAACATGCTTTTCATTCCAAATGATGGAAACATTTCAATTAAGAACTTAATTAACAATTTTATATAAAATAATTTATATTAATCACTATGAATGAGTAAATTAGTTTCACAATCAATTGAATATATATAAAATCAAACACAATGAGCACCATAGTCCTTTGTTAGTGGTACAATAGTTTCTAGTTATAAGATCCTCACACATCTCATATCAGTGATCATGGATAATATGTGTACACGCATTCTTTAGGACCAAGATGAACAAGACATCATCAAAATGACATCAGGGATAAGATCTAATGAAATAGTTTTTTGTTATAATTTTCATTGTCAATCCATTTTTAGAGAATTACCAACCTAACCTGTTTTTCCAAAACAACCCACTAAATACCTAGGATCACATATTCTCAATCAATCAACCAATAATGGTAAAATAATTTCAAATCAGTTTAAAATAAAATCTACCCATTTCTAGTTTCAATATGTCAATTTCATTAAAAAAACCAATACAAGGGGTTTTCATGAATTCACGACTTTTCAAAAAAAAACCAATAATAAGTTTTTATCATTTCAATTTAATCCATTTTTCTTAAAATCATTTCACAAATCATTCAACAATTTCCACCAGTTTCTAAACATGACCCAATCTTTAATTCCATTAGATTTGGGTGTTTTCTCAAATTTTATACCATATCAATTTTAATCCCAATTCACATAAAATTGTGTTTTTCACAAATAAATTGAAACAAATTTCAGAGAATAAGAAATTCTAGGTTTAATCAATATTCCAATCTTAAATGAAGACACATAACATTTTCAACGAATCACAACACCTGCAATGGGTATCACCAATTAAGGATGAAGGCTGAAAATATCTAGGAACTCAACCTAGAATCAATATTAAACAACATGGAGTTTATATCCATCAATTAAAAGATGACCGATAAAACTCCAAGGAGGGAAAGAGAGTGAGGCGAAAGAGATAAGAAGACCTCTTACCCGAATAGATACAGCATGACCAATACGATGATCAATCATTGAATGGATGATCTAGAAGGATTGGATATCTCCAAAATCACCTAGGAAGAGCATCTAGGTCGATATAAAGGAAGACTATATGAGAGAAATATGAATTTTAGCTGAACCTCCTGCTTAAAACCAATACTCAAGATTTTACATGTCATGTACACCAATTACACATTGTGTAATATTTGAGTCCCATATACACCAAAAAACCGATATCCTTTTATTAAAAATCTAATTTTTTATATTTTCATAGTGTTTTATATGTACATGTTTTGTAACCTTTCACATTGTGTACCCATTTTATGGAATCTTCCAAATGATGATTACACATCTTTTAATCCCATTACACGGTTTGTAAATCCCCAACAGACTTCAAAACTATAGGTTTTATTCTGAAAATTACAATAAATCTTTGACTCCTCCATTACAAGTTTCCTCCCAAAAACCTTCTCGGCCTACTAAACCAACGAAAAAGGAAAACCAAAAAAGAGTTTAGAACATACCTGAAAAAATGGTAACATGATGTTACACTGACTATCTGGTAATGGGGGCTCACAAAAATTGAGACTTCTTCTCATGAAGTTCACACTTATTTATCCCTAGTAGTTGAGATCATGGAGATAAAACCACTAATAGGAACACCAAATTTTTTGGGTTTCATTGGATATTCCTATTTATGGACATGTGTATTATTATACTGACTTGAGATCATTACTAATGTGTGTCATTTGATTTCATACTTTTATGCAAGGAAAAAATCATGATAATGAAATTGTTTTGAGGTATATTGTTTTGGGTGTTTCATTGGTTGTATAGTATTGGTTGAATGATTAATATTGGATTTATCACTTTAAAGTTGAAGAAATAATATATCTGGCCTAGTTGATTAGGATGGTAGTAACTTTATAAATCCATGGACATAGTATTCAAAGGTAAATGCATCTAGTTATATAAAAATAATAATAAATCAAGAAAGTATGATGAAACAAGTGTGTATCCATGGACAAGTGTGAGTCTTTGACAAGTGTGTGTCAAAGAGAATATATTACACAGTGTGTGCTCACAAGTTGGTTGTTGTTTCAATGACTATTACTTATCTCTTTAGGGGCCTTGATGGGTTGCTAGACTCTGCTCTTGATATGTGAATAGTATTCACTACTACCAAGATAAGGATCTAGAGGGTCACACGTAATAGCATATTTAAGAATCTTCCCTATAGAGAATAGGTATATAGGACATGGTGGGACCTACCACGGGGTTTGAGTGTTATCCAAGTATTATCGATCACCAATAAATGAATGAATGAATTCTTATTCTACTATAAAATAATTAGGTTGAATTAATTTATAAAAATTATTTACAAGTGATTAAGTAAATATGAGGAATAATACCATACAAATAAATGCTATTTTAATATTCAAGGTGCATTTAATATTAGCAGGAATTACGAGTTGAGTTAATTACTTGGGTTTATCACATAATATATTTAATATATATTAAATGTATGTGATAAAATATATATAATATTTATAACACATTCAGTTACTCATAATAATTTATTTATTACTTATTTAGTGGATTTTTAATATACGGGGTTCAAGAACCATATCTGGGTATTTTATGCAATCCACTATATAAATAGGATATAATATTAATTCCATATACTATTCATGAATTTTTAATTTATAGATCTTATTATATCCTACATATTAGGAAGATAAATGTTCTCTCCAAGTGAACGATCCAAGATTTTTTTCACAGATGTCGCATCCTTGCAAACGCCGCCCGACCTCCCAGCTAGGCTAGCCCACGATGCTAGCCGGACAGAGCTCCATCATGCATCTTTTATATTCATATTGAATGACCATTTTCATGGAATAATGTGTCCACCTCCCTCCACCACTTCTTTTCAGGGTGATCTTTTAGTTTCCCACTTCCCTCCTTAAGAGTTTTCCTCTATCGGCTGCAGCACGTCATCAGTGTGGTCTGCCGGTTTGCTCACACCAAACACCTTCTTACCCTCCTATTTCTTCTATCAATCTCCCTCTATGCACACGGATGCCACCCGCTATGTCTTCCCTTTGGCTAGATCCCATTCCACCAACCTCGCTCGGCTACACCCCTACTTGATCTGCTGGATCTCACCAGTTCTTAGGCTAGTCGCCGACTCCCTCGGTCGTGATCCCGTATGGACTCCTTGAATCAGACCGACCTCCTACTTCACCATACTACCAAAAGCCCATCGAAAACATCTCCTACCTTAGAATCTCCACCTACCACCTACCACTAGCACCACCATTGGTATTCCTCTATTTCCCCTCCACTCATGGCTCAGCCTATGCGGCCTCCTAGAAATAAGGTACCCCATGCTATGCCCCTACCTCGATTTCCAGGGGTCCTGTTGGACTCAAATCACCCTGTAGTAGATCGCGGTGAGTCGACCCAACCCAGAATAGGACTAGGTGGGACCTCTTGGCCCAGAACATCACTAGATTGGATTTTCACGACCTGAAACAAGCCTACATGGGGTTGGCCTAACCCGCAATGGGAATGGGCAGGGATTCAAGGTATGGGTTAATTTTATATAATCAAAATTAATTAATATAATTTTAGTATTAAATTAAATTAATTAAAACTTAATTTTTGGTTGAAAAATATAATATTTTAATACTTCGGGTTAAATTAATTTAATTTAAGTATTAAGTTAAATTAATTGATTGGTTTAATTTTTGGAATTTAAATTAAATTAATATCAAGACCAAATAAGAATAAAATATTTGAATTTAATTAATTAATTTAATTTATTTAAATTGACCTACTACTTTAAATTTATTATAATTTAATTTTCTCAGGCATTTATTAATTATACCAACTAGCCTTGAGCTAGTGACCCAACCTGTGTATGTATAGATAATTAATTTAATTTTTTATTTCATGTGATGATTGTAATAAATAATTAATTAAACAACTTTATACACATCATATTTTCATTCAATATGTATAAGGGTCTATGTGTACAATTTATCTGTTGTATATTTCACTCTCCAGATCCCCTCACCTACATATGAGTATACATGTAAATTTGACAATGATGTTATAAGACGCAGACCCCTCCAAGATGAGGTATAATTGAGAAGATATATGGAGACATAGGAAAGGGGGCGATCTGACACATAAGTCAAGCTATGACTCAGGTATGATTCCCATAGGTCATGGTTGATCTATTTTGTTTAAATAGGTCAAACAATATTAGATGCTCAAGTCCAGTGGGGTATTTTATTTCCTTTATTCACTTTCATGATAATGAGAAACACATAAAATAATAAACAGAAAAATGCATAAATACGCGATGAATGATTTTTTCTATTAATTTTCAGTTCTGAGTGTGAAAACATAGAATAAAAATATTAATATAAATTGATTACATTTTTCAAAAAAATTGAAAACTTCAATGAAATATTAAGTCTCAAATGTTTTCCATCATTTGAATTTGAAAAAAATTAGGTGTTTGGGGTGCTCGATCAGCTAATGTTTAGGGTGCCTCCTACTACCAAGGAGTTCTTATAACAACGATGAGTTAACTTAACTAATTTTTACAGAAAAGAAGTATCTGTAGATATATTTTTTCAACTTCATAGGAAAGCATTGAGTATATTATATTTATAATTTTAGAAGCTGGGAATTCAATTAACAGATCAAGAAGCTTTAAGTTAATGTAGTTGTCTAGTCAAAAAACTACCTTGAACACTTCGAGTAGTGGTGTATCTATAGATTTTAAACTATTATAGGAGGTTCAAGGATCCATTCCATTAAAATACTTGAGAATCATAGTATTCCAATTCTAGTAAAAAGGTTTTATAGTGGTGGATAAAATAGTTGGAGACATTTAATGATTTAATTAATCAATCAATAATTTCCAAATCGGTAATCAAGATAAAAGTACTAATATGAAATATTTTAGTTTTATAAAAATGGAAAGTAATACCACAAGTTAACTATGATAATTTTGTACTTTGTAAATGTCCCATCCAGTATAAGTTTTCAAAGGGTAGTACAGGTGCTTGTGTATAATACAACGATATCAAAGATTCAAGGTGTCAATTCCCCCAATACCAATTAATCCACCTCAGGAAGTGAGGGTGTTAAAATTATTATAGGAGACTAATTTTTTGTGAATATGATAGTTTTTTCATAATGATATCATCAACATATGATGCGATATGTGGGTATAACATCAGAACATGGATGATTTCACATGTTGTCACATCTTGGAGAAGCTTGTAAGGATAAAGTTAAGTGAGATATGAATTGGTGATAATTAAACTATTTAGGTGTAAATATTAAAGGTGGATCATGATATTTCAATACATCCCATTAAAATATCATTTTCACCCACATACTTTAGTTTTTTTAAGAATATAAAACTAAATAGTGTAAAGAAAAAACTTTTTTACCTTCTATGGTTCCCCAAGTAATAAGAATAGTAAAGAAAGATTAATCTTTATTTCTTATGAAAAACAAGTTGAAACATAAAGAGAAAAAGTACAATGATATGAGTGACATCAAAGGAACCTTCACAACATCCTTCAAATAAAGAGGGATTGAACAGAAGATTATTCACTCTATTTGTCATGAAATAATTATTTGAAAGTCTAAGTGCAATTAACTAAACCACATAATAAAGTATTCAAATTTTTTGGTATATTCATCAAAATATATAACATTTATATTATACTTATCTTTTATTAAATATAATATTACTTCCACATATTTTTATTTTAATATAGAAATAAATTAAGAAAAAAAAACATTACAAGAAGTAAGAAGTATTCTCCAAGTGGTTGAGAAAGTGTGGTTTCTTAATTAGTGGTGAGAAGAACACAACTAATAATTACCACATTTATTGATTATAGTTGAACATTTTGAGTATTACCAAAACATTTATCTCACATTTACTTTGGACACAAGGATGCATTATTCCAATTTTAGGAATCAATGTTGTTTGGGGTGCTTAATACTCATATAATAGTTTAGTGATATATGAATCATAGGAAATACATGATAGATATAAAATTTAAGACTTATATACCTATTTATGGAAAGATAATACTATTTAAAGAAAAACTAAGTTGTTTTCAAGGATATACCCGGTATGGTATTAGAATATTTGGAGTTAATGACATTAGGTATTATCAACACAATTTTGTACTTAGTTTTGTTCAAAGAAACCTATAGAAATAAAGGTAAGACACAAATATTTTAGAATTAGTTTATATAGAGAGAATAAACTATTCCACGGGTAAGCTAGTGGTAAATATACTTCATTAGATTCCATGAAGTGTTTATTAAGGAACTAGAAAGTGAATTATCTTGTATTCATGGTTAGAATATATAAGTTTTTTCAGGATAGTGTGAAGAAGAAAATCTTGACTTAGCATTCATCGATCATTATAATGTAGTGTGGAGTAATTACTAAACCCATATTGCCTTATCCACATCAAAGAAATGATGCTAATAACAAGGATTGATGAAGAGACGTACATGTTGAAATTGATCAACAAAAATGTTTCATGGAGAAATTCCTAAACACGCATTTCCTTGTACACATTAGAGCCATGGTGTATGTAAAAGGAGTATCAATTTTGAAACATATATCTGTAGTAGAAAATTCCATTATTTTCAAGAAAAGAATAAAAAATAATGGCACTATCACATAACTATATGACAACTATAATGAAAAATGGATATCATATGATTATTAGTGTGATATAAATACATTTTCATAAGAACATGTGTTTAGATGAAAATATTTTGTCGAGGTTAAAACAAACTTGCATCAAGTAAATTCACAATGTGAATCTATCATAATCATCCTAAAGTTTTATAAGGATATTATATAATTACCTATTATAGAAAAGATATAGTCAAGTTATAGAATATATTTCTATAAAAGGGAGCACATATCTATATAATATTGTGAGAGAAATATTGAGTTGGGTTTAATAAATGCTATAGATTCACATATAGGTGACATAGGAACAAGTTCCATAAGAGTCGTGGAAGAGGAATGTTTCCATGTTCTATGAATACAGGATAAAACCATGGTGATGGTTATATTTTCACTGTGAACAGTTACACATTATTCATTGAGAATGATAATTCCTATAAGTAAGGAGTATATTGAAAGTAGATAAAATTGACAAGATCAATTAAAAATTCAATAATGTATTCCATGTATCAAAGAAAAGGGGGCTTGTTATTTTGAATACAATAGTGGGCATTCAAGTGATATTATACATAGATGGTACAAGAGTGGTACTAATAATAATTTATTGGTTATACCAAGTAGTTATGCCTAAATCCATTAGAATTTTACTTATCTTAGCTAATTTATATGATCATTTTATTAAGAAATGTATGTCAAGAACACAAATCATGAAAGGTGTTTATATGAATCAACTAGAAAGGGATAGTGACATTATAAAATGTCATTAATGGTGAAAGTTACTGAAATACATATAAGGATTAAAAGTAAGAAATAATATAATAGAATATTAATTTAGAATGAATCTTTTCCATGCGTCTACTAGAGGTTTGTGGGAGAACCATTTTTTCCATGTAAAATATATTTGGAAACATATGGGAAACAAATATTATTTTTACTGTTAGTTAAGGAAAAAATGAAAAAATACTCTAAATATGTATTTCAAGTAGTAACCTAAGTTATAGGGAATAAGATCTACTGTGTTAGATCTAACAGTTTCTTATACCTAGTCAGTCATACATATACTGACAAGGTATTGAAAAATAAAAGTTAGAACAATTTGAGAGAGAATTGTTACCAATTTTACGTGGCATAAATCTCTCTAAAAAGATATATACAATACCTAGGAAAAAATTTATGTGGTGAGTTAAATTTAATATTCTTTTGGAATGGATCAATCACGTATTCCATGATATTTACAAGATAGGATATTTCCAACAAATAAAATATAATAGTAAAATATCTATTATATCCAAGAGAAATTCAGGGGAAGCAGTCAAAACTATCTGATTGTACTTGAGAAAGTACAAAAGATATGTACCTAGTATGTGGATATGAAGGGATACTAGATAAAAGGGGACACAAACTAGTATCTAATATCATAGTTAGGATAAGGTAATAATAAATATGATATCATTCAATCCATTGGTAATCATATCTATAAATACTGAGTGTGGTGTGGCTTATGAGCTAGCTAATAATAGTGTAAAACATGAAACAATTTTTTTAAATCTTGGAATCATGCCTAGTGAGTAAATTATTATCATAATGTAAATTTTGATACTCTTACTAGACAAGATTACAGGTTTTGAAAGTTGAAAAAATGTAATAAACTTAGTGATTATATCTCTTGAGGAGTATTACTCAAGGAGGTTTGGTCACACATATTCAAATAGACACGCAATTGAGATGTGGAAGGCTAAGTAACTAAAGTAGTAACTAAGCAGAAACATGATCTTAATCATGTGAAAGCTAATAAGTATAATTAGAAAGTTGGATTTAGTGAAAGTGGGAGTGTTGTAATAATGGGTTCCCTATACATGACTTCATCAGTACATTTTATTATGATTTTATGTATAAATATAGATATGAATGATATGCACTTACCATTATATTATATACATTTTTTATCTAATATTTAGTGGTAATGTCCATATATTATTTGTCATATGAAAATTTTATATCAGATCTCATATTATAATGAGAACATGGAGATACTATGAAATTAATCTTAAATAAAAGTACTATGGTCTAGATACATCATAATGACTAGACCCAATATATTTATTACTATTAGGTGTTGATGAATCACAATCATTGAGACTTATTCTCATGAAGTCTACACTTGGTGATCTATAGAAGTTGATATTATGAGGATAGACCCACCAATAAGATTGCCACATGTTTTGGGTGTCATTATATTTTTTTATCTATGGACATGTGTATTGGCCTCCTTACTTGAGATCATTACCAATGTGTTCCATTTGATCATATACTTTGATTCAAGGGAATCCCCATGATAATGAAATCATAGAGATGCAGCTTGTATTGGGGGCATCATTGGTGGCATGGCATTGGTCTAATGATCAAGATATGATTTGTCTCCTCTAAGATGAGGAAGTAATATCTCTAGACTGGTTGATCTGGATGGTATTACCTTTATAAATCCATGTCTATGGTATTCAAAAGTAAATCCTTCCAGTTAGATCAAAAAATAATAAATCAGGAAAGGAAGATGACACAAGTGTGTGTCCTGCTTTATGAGATATCCAATGAAAAAGAGATTATATTACATAATGGATGTTCATAAGTTTTTTGTCTTTGTTATGACTATTCCTTGTCACTTTAGGGGCCTTTATGGGTTTCTAGACTCTGATCTTGGCCTATGAATACTATTAAAAACTATTGAGATAAGATCCTACAAGGTCGCACACAATAGCATATTCAAGAATCTACCATATTCTGGAAAATAAGTATATAAGACATGGTGGGCCCCACTACAGATTTTGAGTGTTTTACAAGTATTATCAATCACTGATAAATAAATAAATTCATTATTATTCAAGTATAGAATAATTGGATTAAATTTATTTATCAAAATTATTTAAAATATTTATGTAAATATGAGGAATAATATTAAACAAATGAATATTATTTTAATATTAGAGGTTCGCTTAATATTAGTAGGAATTACGAGTCAAGTTAATGACTTGGTTTTATAACATAATATATATAATATGTATTATAAGTATTTGATAAAATATAAATAATATTTATAACCTAATTAGTTCTTTATAATTATTTATTTATTACTTATTTACTGGATGTTTAATATACAAGTGTCAGGAAAGCTATCTGGTGTTTTGTGAAATACACTACATATGTAGGTGAGGAGATTCATTCCATGTATTATTAATGAATTTGGAATTGATAGTTTTTCTATCCTCCTACATCCTAGAGATATAAAGTATCTCTATGAGTGAATTATTCGAGATTGTCTTCACGGGCCGAAGGTTCGTGATCGTGGTAATCGTCGCGATGTAAAAGAGAACATAAGTGCTCCATGCTAGCACCAAGAATGGGACAAATGATGTTCATAAATATTATTGGAGAATATTTTGAAAATATATAGGGGTTCAGATATGGATCCTTCCAGAAATAATTTTTTCCAATGAGTTGTAGTCATGCATGCTTTGATTCGGGATGAGGTACTCGTTTGTTTATTTTCAATGCTATATATAATTTATATGAGATCCTAAAACCATACTAAGGATGAAATCATGGGACAAAAAAGTTTCATCGATTTGTTGATAAAAATTTAAATTCCATGGCCCACTAGCTTCCTCTAAGAACCCTAATACTAATAGAGTTTTGTTACAGGCTGAAGTTCAAAGTTTTTCAACATAAAAAGTGTGCTACAAAAGAAACTCCATTGGATGAACATTTATTAGGAATTCCATCAGATGAACTTTTGTAAGGAAATCCATTAGATAAAATTTCATTAGGAATTAAATTAGATAAAATTTCATAAGGATATCCATCAGTTTAACTATCATAAGGAAATATATTGGATGGAATTTCATAAATAAGTTTCAAATAAAAATTTTCAAGATAGAGTTGATTTTTTTAATGTTCCAAAATTACTATATTGAATTCATTATTTTAATTGGTTTTGATTTAATTATGTGATAAGAAAAGGTAGAGAATATCTTTTACATATTATGTTTAGAAAATTTGATAATTATTAGAAATTTATAGAGAATTCAAAAACCTTCATGGATATTCTATAAGTGGTGGAAAGCTTCTAGCAATTTACAAATGACCGGGAGATCCAAAATTTGAGTTTTAAAGAGTGGGAAATTGGAATGTGTTTTCTTTATTTTCTAATTTTGGAAAATGTATATAAAGGGGTGAAATGTATAATGTACTTGTTACAATACACACATACACAAAATATGAAATTTCCTAGAATTTGTCTTAGAAGTGAGTTTTCGATTAAAGCTCTGTTTCGTGTTGAAGAAGATTTATAGATAGAGTTTTTATTCAGAGAATCATACAAATTTTCATTTTAGAGTTTAGAGATAGAGAGGATGTCATGAACCTCCTTCAAGACGAGGTAAGGGATGGAAAAATGTCATGACATTCCTTCTTCAAGAAGAAAAAGAGACAATGACCCCCGAGTCCCGCCTCTAGTAAGCCCCAGGGTGGCAACCATCACCAGGGGTATAAAGTTTTCATAAAATGGGAGGAATTACCCTTTTTTTGTAACCAAGATCAAGAGATAATAGGTATAAACTTAAAACAACTCTAAGACACACACACACACACATAGAGACACACACATACATAGACACACACACACATATAAGAATCTAAAACCATACCACATGCATTTTTAAATAAAACTTCTAGAAATACAATGAAAAGTTCCATGGTAAATACCAAAAGAACAATCTAAGAAGCAACAAAACAACTATCCCAACACCCAATCTTGTAAGGTCTAGCATGGTCTGTGTAATCTCCCTAAAAACCTGAAAACATTTTTATATACATAGGGTGAGCTTACAAGTATACTCAATAAGAAAAACCAATGTCACTCACTCACAAGAGAGATAAGCATAATAATGCCCCTGTGATAAAATAGTAGAAACTCAAAAGCACCTAACAAGTAATACTGTCCACCCCAACCTCAACAAGGCTTGCTCACCAAATATTGCAAGTCAAATAAATTAAATTAGTAAGCACACCAATATTTGGGGACCCCACACCACTTCCCACTGGTAAATTGCTCATCCCTAATGGTGAATGTCTTGACTCTACAATGCTCTTCCACATTCCCCCCTTTCATGACCTTCCAACACACAACTGGGCCACAAACCACACCGAATTCCTACCCACACACACATGGGCCATATAAAACACCACATTCTTGCCCACAGACACCTGGACCTTATCCCGAAGACACCTGGGAAAGCATACCTTACCCACACACACCTGGGCCTCGCAACCACACCACAACCTTCCTGAAGAGTCTTGGGCTACCAATTCCTAGAAGAGGGAGTAGAGAAGAACCAACAACCATCTATTTATCCTCCCACTAGGATGTTGGGAAAGAACACCCTACCCCATAACAATGGGGGTGTTCAGATTATATTTCTCAACATGGGTGGGTTAAATATAGAAATAAAAAGGAACTACAAGTATATATATATATAGGTATTAAATAATCAGACCAACCTATGGGTTTTCAAAACAAACAACCATCCCACACAAAACTGCCCTTGCTGCCAACCCTATATGTACACATCAGCACAAACGGTGGTCACTTATGTAACGATAAAAATGAAACTTCATAAAATTTAATCACTTGAAACTATTAAGCATTTACCATTTATTCCATCCCTACCTGAGAAACTACCAAAAAAGCTACACCACAAGTAACATCATAATCCACACTCACTTCACAAAAGTCTCTGGAAACTATGAGAAAAATTCCCATTTAATGTAATACCATACTTCTTCAAAATTATCCCTCCTAAACCATCCTTGGAAGCCCCGCTACATGAAAAGCACCACATCTAGAAAAAAAAATTAACCAGCTTGTTGTCCCACTACACACTCCCCTTTCTTGAATACCCATTCAACCACTACCACCAACATTCTTCAATGTAATGACACCTTGTACTTCCTCTAAAAAATTAAACCCCCAAAACACCTCTTCACAACCACACTCGGTGTCCCCACTACACCACTACACCACACCCAATAAAATAAACATAACACAACTCGAAACAATGGACTTGTTGCCCAACCACTACCCAGATACAATCCCACTACATAAAAAGTTCATCTATTCCACAATAAATCAACCTCTAAACCTGATATACCATCACATCACCCTTAAAACCCCATACTCATAGTCATACCCCTAGTTATAGCACCACACAACCATCACAAACATAAGGTCAAACAGAACCAGACATAGCATGCAACCACACCCAAAACCAAGGTGTATTTAGATTGAACACACTCACTTTTCAATTACACTTTGATAAATTAGGGGTTATCATAGAAAAATTTTGGTCCTAGGGAATCTATTTAATTAACTGCATATACATGATTAATCAATTTTTTTATGTTCATGGCCATTCAACAAGAGATTAACAATAAGAATTTATGATTCTAGTGCACAAACAAAGACCACCAATGGCCTAATTTTTTAAAGGCATACGAACAAAACAATTAAAAATGTATATCAAATATAACAGAAAAAACAACAAAATCATCATCAAAATCTTCCATTCCCCTTATTTATTAATAAGTTATCCAAACCTCTTATCGTAACATGTTTTTTTTATCTTCATAACACCCTTAATTAATATTTGGATTCTACCATATTCTCAAAGAAAAATGTGTTTACCCACCCCGCATGATACAAAATTAAAAGAGAGATGCATTAATTACTATTTTGAACAACATAAGATCAATAATTACCCCTTGTGCCAAAAATAGGGGGTTTCTCAAGTAGTAGGAAAAGACTCAAAGGAAAAATAAATCCGAATGCCACAACAGAACACGCAACTCTGCGAGGATGAATGACATTGGGCGCACTAAGATAAAAAAGAAAATACACTGTGAAGAGAAGATCTTGTCTTAGAAGATAAAGATTCTATATCAATGGATGGGAAACATTAAGGGCCATTAAAGTCATATCATGGTCAAAACCACGCAGTTTGACTATTTCAAAGCCCCCAAACCATTAGAATATTATGGATATAATTAATATCCATTGAAACACCTTTATAAATACTCAAACTTGGATTTAAACTCAACTTAAATCAAATAAAACATAAGAGAGGTGAAACTAGAAAAACTGGAAAGGTTGGAAATCACTCACTGATGGGTGAGTCACCGACGCGATTTATCGACAGTGAGTCACTGACATGACCCCTTGATGTCTGACCTACCAATAGTCAACCTACCGATGCCCGACCTATCGATTCTCGACCTATGGATTCCATGACCAACTGACAACCGCCCTACTAGCGCCCGACCTACTGATGCCCTGATCTATGGACTCTGAGCCATCAATGTGTCGTACCATTGGAAAAATTGAAATTTTGGAAAACTTTTGAAATGAGATACTAATGCCTCCCAAAACACCCCAATCACTAGACTTTAAAAAAGTAATGGATCGGGGATGTTCAGGATATTACATTAGATACCTATTAAACTATTCTCTCCCTCAAGATTTCAAAACCAAACTCATAAGAAAGAGGGGTATAAAAAACTACCCTGTAAGATAACTCTCAACGATAAACCTCACCTATTGTTCCAAATATGTAGTGAAACCTAAAAATCCAAGAACACATCCTCCCACATTTTCTAACCCAAAAATCCACAAGATACCCCACAATAGCAATAACTGTCTGGACACATGAATTAGAGAATTAATTCCACTATGTCAAGATACTATCAGCTCTGGGTAGTATTGACTCTCCCACATAGGTTTAATCACATCTCAATTAATGTGTCTTGATTAGGAATATGGTCTACCCCTTTTCACATGTTATGAATTTATCACACATTACAAAACAAGGAAACAACTCATCTCATAGAAAACAAGGTTCAAGCACTACATCACAAAGAAAAACACACAATAAAAAATCAAAACAACTCCAGGTACTGGGAACGCATCTGTGTCTCCCTTTCCTAAGTACTCTCCTCCAGGCCACCATACCTCCACAACACATGAACCAAAGGAATAGTCCATCCACAGAAAACCTTCTCCCAATGATCCTAAATCTACACTGGTCTCTCTAAGAAAGTTGCATAATCCTCGATATCCAACTCTCCCCAATCAATGATGTGGGATTCATCGTGTAGATACTGATGAAGTTTAGATACGTGAAAGACATTGTGGACCTTATCTGACTGCAGTGGAATAACCAACTAGTATTATACCTCACCAACTCTACCCAACATCTCAAAAGGTACAATGAACCCAGGAGAAATTTTTCTCCATCTACCAAACCTCTATTACCCAGGTTGAGGGGAAACATTAAAAAACACATGGTCTTCAACTTCTAACTCCAAGGGCCTCCTCCTACAATCAGAATATGACTTCTATCGGTTATATGCTACCTTCATACTCTCATGGACAAGCTGCACCTTCTCAGTTATACTCTGCACCATATCCGGACCAAGAACAACTGCTACCCAAACTTATGTCTATCACAAAGGTGAACAACAAGGTCTCCCATACAAGGCTTCAAACGAAGCCATATAAATATAATATTGATAGCTATTATTGTAAGAAAACTCCAAGAAAGAAAATTATCACACCCCAGTCCCACTATAGTCCAAGATGCATGATCACAATATGTCCTCCACTGTCTGGATGGTTCTCTCTATCTGTCCATCTATCTGAGGGTGGAAAGAAGTGTTGTGGAATAACTGAGTGCCAAAATAATTCTACAATCCCCACTAGAATTACTAGGTAAAACACGTATCCCGATCTGAGACAATGGATCTAGAAACCCCATGAAACCGCACCAACTCATCCACATACCTTTTTGTTAAGGAATACATTATGCTCAACTCCTTAATCGCTAAAAGAGAGCAAATTTTTTTAGCCGATGCACTAATACCCAAATTACATCGTAACCTCCCTAAGCCCTGGGTAGCCCTATGACTAAATACATCGATATTTCATCACACATACACTCAGAGATATATAAGGGATAAAAGATACTATCAGGAACATGATCCTTAGCCTTCACCTATTGGCACCAATCCATTTTTTATTATTTTAAAAACCACTTTTTGGATAAGTGGGAACACACAGAATCCTAAAACCGTTCATTCAACCATCAAAAAGCAAATTAAAATTTTAAATTTTGTATTTCAAAATTCAAAAAAAAGCATCAATGCCTCGGTCCACATCTCGCACTAAGTCACGAATACAGAATTGAACCAATCATCACCAAATCTTTGTCCCATAAGAAAATTTCCATCATAAAAAACCATCAACGTCATCATCAAGAAACGACCAAAACCTGCACCGCCACCAGCAAAATTAAACACCACACCAGATGCTGGAAAAACCGATCACCAGAATCTAGCATCCTCACCATAAACCACCCAAAAAAACACCATAGACCAAATCAACCACCACTCAAGGTCAGTCTACAAATCTATGTTGTTGATAGATTTTCAATTCCAACACTCCATAGAAAATCCAATGGAATTTCTGACAGAGGATACCATGAACCAGGGAGTATTCACCTGTTGGAATGCCAAGCTCTTCACCACAAACTCCACCACAACCTGATTCATCCCAGGCCAAAAAACATTCTTTCTAACGCTGTGGTACATATTAGAAACCCCTAGGTGTACCACTAAGGGTGACCTATGAAACTCATAGAGAACTCCCTCGGGAATCACCACTGGACCAAACAACTTCTCACAGAAAAAAATCTGATTCTGATCATCCTACGACAATCCCTCTAGAGCATCTCCTTGGTCAATGAGATCATGTTTCACCTCTTCCTATGAGTCTCCCCACTGAGACTCCTCCACTTACTGCCTCATAGATGACTTCATTGTCTTCTAAAATAAACAACCTCTACCCCTGCCAATCCTGGATGAGAAACATTGTAAAACACATCGAACAACACCCATTCCATTAGAAAACCGGGTACTAGAGAACTAAAAAACTTCCCCTTCAGATAGTCAATTTCTACCTTACACTTCTCGATCAACAAAAAAGTTTTTCCTTTTCTGGTCAGATCCATCAATAGAGCTACTACTTGAGAGAAATTGGGTATGAATTTCTGATAATATCCTGTCTGACCAAGGAAACTATGAACTTATACCACATTATTGGGTGCTTCCCATGAACAAACTTCCTAAACCTTCAACAAATCCACTAATACACCCTAGTGAGACACCACATGTCTAAGGAAGTGGACATCCCATGTCCAAAACATACAATTGGAATACTTTCCATAGAGTTGGTGGCAGTGAAGGAATTCTAGGTTTGTCTTGAGATGATCGGTATGTTCTTACTCCGACTTTGAGTATATCATAATGGAATCAATGACCACGATGATTAATTGGTCTAGGAACTCACTAAATACAAATTTCATAAGCCCCATGAACATGGTTGGTGTGTTCGTAACACCGAACAACATAACCACAAACTTGAAGTTCCCATACCTGCACCTGAAAGTAGTTTTTAGGATATAATCCTACTTCACCCTTAACTAGTGATATCAAAACCACATATAAATCTTAGAGAACTAACTTTCTCCCCTTATATGGTCAAATAGTTCTTCTATCCTCGGAAGAGGGTAACGATTCTTGACCATTAACTGATTCAACCTTTGGTAGTCTATACATAGCCTCAGACAACGATCTGAATTCTTCGTAAACAAGAACAGATCACCCCATGGAGGCACACTAGGCCAGATAAATCCATTCTTCATCAGATCTTCAATTTAAATCCTTAGCTCCTTCAGCTCAAAAATGTAGCAGCTGATAAGGAGCCATCGAAATTGAAGAAGCATCTGGATACAAGTCTATCCCAAAATCTATGTCATGTCAAGGGGGTAGAGTCCCAAATTCCATGAAAAAAACATCTAATAACTCTCCAAAAACACTAGGAACCCCCACCATCCCAACATCTAATGATTTTACTAATAGTTCAGCCAATAAAGAAAAAAGAGGCTTCACACATCGACTACCCATCTGAAAACTCCCCTATCTAACGAAAGCCAAACATTGTCCATCCATGTCTAAAAACTTGAATCTTATCTTATAGAAGTTGATAATCACATGCATAGAGTATAACCAGTCGATACCAAGAATAACACCATATGGATACATCTGTAGCATAAAGAGATCCCCACTAGATTGATACGACCCCAACATTGGTCTACATCCATGGAAAACATCAAGAAAGCTGGTACAACCTCTGATTGGTGTACTCAACACTAAGGTTATGGAAAGTCTCTCGAAGTATAGACCTATATCATGGGATAGACTGATTTTAACAATGGAGTGTGAAGCTACTAAATCAAAAAATGAACATGTAAGAGTACTGAACACACTGATCGTGCCCTGAATGATATCTTACCCCACTAGAATTGTTGCCTCTAAGGAATGAAACTGACTACACCTAGATCATCTACCCCTCTGTTTTTGACCACCTCCTCGAACACATCTTGGTCAAGGTCCCTGAGTAATGCCCTGAGGTTAGCCTCTTCCTACTCCATCTCCTCTCGGTGGAGCAGGAGCCTGCTGTCCCTACTGTTGAAACAGACTAGATGACAATTGCTACGGAGGCATCTGCTGAACCTATCTACCTCCACCGTACTGAGATCAAACTAGTAATTTACATTGAAGGTTCCATCAACCCACAAAATAGAAACATATCATTCCCAAGACTATGAAAAAATTACGAGGACCAGAAGGTCGAAACTGAAACTGCTGAGGTCAACTTCCCACTGACCAGAACCTCGAAGGGCTTAAAGCCTGATACCTACAACTGAAATCCTTTCCCTTCATAGAATCACGTTGTCACCCCTCTGAAAATATACCCCCTTCTCGACTTCATCCTCTCAACCACTTTTGCCTACCTATGGACCTCTAGATATGTCGGCAATGTGAAGGGAGTTACTACATAATGGAGTGCCTCCTCTAAGAGTCTCACCCAAGACTCTTCATTTGAAAAGAGACTTAAAGAAAAATAAATTAGATCCTTAAAATTAATCACCATCTCCCATACCTACATACTACCCTACTGGAGGGAGAGTAGCTTATGTCGCTTCTCAACCTTCATGGTTGAAGAAAATAATTCTGCTCGGAAATCCTTCTCAAAATCGACCCACAGAACATCGTTCTCCTTCCTATCCCCTAGGTATAGTGACCACCATTAAGATGTAAAAACCCTCATCTTACTAGCTTCCAATAGAACCCATTACTCTATCGGAGCCCAGATCTAGCTGAAAGTCATCATTATCTCCTCAATCCAACTCTCCGTCTCTGTATCTAAAACGCCCCTTCATACTTTCCTATAGTTTGCCTCTGGAAAGCATGAAATATCTTCTTCCACTAGTTTTACTATTACTCTAGATCAACCCTCTGCTGATTTGCTGGATCAGACTATTAAACCTTCACTTCTTGTACCGCATGTGGACGACGACCGAGTTCCATAGCTGAAAAGTAAACAGGGAACTCTTAAGCCTGAGTAATATGGAATTTTATTTAGGAATCATTTTAACTCATTGTTTATTTTAATTTCCTTGAAATGAAAAAACCCAATAAGAACACAGGTCATCATTATTCATGTACCTACCCTAGGGTCTCTACCTCACAAACGGTGTAGCGTCACTTGGTCATTCGGTAATCTTAGAGTCCTTTTATCGGATCATGAGGGGCCCTAAATTCCTGTGTCCTAACCGGTATTCCCTATCCTATGTCATGCACTATGATCACCTAAAACCATTTCCCTACCATCACATGTAATCATCACAGTGCCTAACTCCAAACCCCATCCCATCTCTCAACCATCACCTCTAATACCATTCTGTCATGACCCTCCTTCTTCAAGATAGAGGAAGGGATGGAAAAGGGTCATTACCTTCCTTATTCCAGATGAAAAAGATATAATGACCCCCGAGTCCCATCTCTAGTAGGCCCTGGGGTAGAAAACATCACCAA
Source organism: Viscum album (assembly GCA_963277665.1). Lineage (NCBI taxonomy): Eukaryota > Viridiplantae > Streptophyta > Magnoliopsida > Santalales > Viscaceae > Viscum > Viscum album. The sequence goes on along the minus strand of OY728128.1, from coordinate 1,173,935,881 downwards.
GGGTATAAAATTTTAATAAAATGGGAGGCATTGCCCTTTTTTCTAACCAAGATCAGAAGATAAGATGTATCAACCTCAAAACAACTCCAAGAAATATATATATAAGAAACCAAAAACCATCCCACATACATGTTTAAAGAAAACTTCCAGAAATACAATGAAAAGCTCCAAAGTAAACACCAAAAGAATAAGTTAAGCAGTGACACAACAATTATCCCAATGCCCGAGCTAGTAAGGCTCCGCATGGCCCATGTAATGCCACACCCATCTTCTCTAATTTATTTATTTTATTAAATTTATTTGTGTCAGGTAGTTCGGGTCCAAACCTGACATGAGATTTTTGAGTTCGTTGTGTTTGGGCCTTGTTTGCGTCCGACGCAACGCGGTCGAAGCTGCGTGGCCTCTCCTGGGTCGCCACGGGGCCCCGCCCGGTTCACCGCACTCCTTGTTGATGTTTAATTAAAGAAATTTTTTTTTATTATTATTATCTTGGATAATAATTTAATTGGGAGTTATTTTTATTATTTTCATTTTATTCAGTTTATTATTGTAAATTTTAGTATTATTATTATAACTACTATCTTTATTATTATTAGTTGTTTTATTCTATTTTTTGTTTTTGTTTTTGTTTTATTTTATTTGTTTATTATTATTATTATTATTATTATTTAATTGTTTAGGGTAGGGTTTCGGCGGACCCCCCTTTCTTATTTCTTTTCTCCTTCTCCCTGTGCGGCGCATCCCGCTGCTTCCTCCCCCTTTTGTTTTTTTCTCTCTTCCTTCTCTCACGCTGCAGCATCGCACCGCAGCAGGGACGCCGCCAGATCCATCTTCCTCTCCTTCCTCCCGATCGGCTTGCCGCACCTCCCATTCCCCTTCTCCCCGTCGCGACACCCCCTCCCATCTCCTTCTTCTCCTGTGCCGCAGCCTCCCTCCTACCCCATCTCACACCGCAACCTCCTCCTTTCCGGCAGCCCGGCCACCGCTACGTCTTCCTCTCCGGCAACGCCCCGCACCACATAACCTCAGAACGCCGCCCAGTCTCCCTCTCACCGAACCCCAACCACCTTCTTCGTCCCGGTTCTCCTGTCCGGCGGCCTCCCCTTTCTCGACCCGGTCGAAGCAAGCCCACTCAGCTAACCCTCTCACCCGCACCTCTGCTCGCCCGCATCCCCGCTCGCCCGCACCCCCTCCCTCTTGGCTAACTCGAAACGTGACCCCCCTGGAACCCCGTCCGACCACTGCCCTTGCCTCTCCCGTTCGGCCATCCTCTTGCGCAACACCCTGCTGAAACCCTTTCACCCTTGCGCTGCGACACACAACTGGCCAAACACCATTACGCCGTCGCACCACCTGATCCCACCCCGGACCACCACCGTGTCACCCCTGATCCCTCTCCTCATGGCGTGCTGCTTTTCGGTGGCCTCCTCTCACCGGCGTCGGCCTCCCCTCCATCAGATCTGCTCGCACAGCTTCCCTCCGGAGGTAGCCCAAAGCTAAGCCATCTAATATTATTATTATTATTATTATTATTATTATTATTTATTTCTTTTTTTTCTTTCTTTGAGTTTTGTTGTTTTGTTTTTTTATTTATTTATTTTCATCCAGCGGGTATGAGGTGTGTTTCAGGTTGTTTTTGGATCCTTATTTTGTTCAAATTCTGTTTTAGGGTATCAATTGAGTTGGTTGTGATGCGAATTAGTTGCGATTGGAGTTTCTCACCCAAGCATGGGAGTCTCGGTGTCAAAGGTAGGTGGTTCCATGCCATACCATCTTTAGATGATTTAAATTGATCCTTAATTAAATTATAACATGTTCTAATTATAAATTGCGTGATGCAAATTTCATTTTGGACGTGCTTTGATATGCATATTGATGAATTTAAGTTGTTTCTAAGTAAATGCCAAAGTTTTCCATGTGTGATGTGTTGTTAAAATTTTCAGACGTGTTTTAGTTAGTTGCTTAAGGTGTGAAAATTTTGTTTTCAAGAACGCTTGAGGTACGAATTTTATTAAATTGAGTTTTTCAAAAGAATGTAAACTATTTTGACGTGTTAATTTTTATTATGAACCTTGAGTATGTTTTAGGGGTGCGAATGATGTTTTAGAAGGGTTGGGATGTGAAATTGATTTTCAAATGGTTCTAGCATCTAAAATTTGGGTGTCTTAAAGTGAGGTCTTGTGGTATGCATATGTGATATTTTACTAATTGAGAAATTGGTTAATTAATTTTCGTTTGAAATGCAGAATAAGGTTGGTAAGGTTTTCGGGGTTGCATGGTAGGTGCGAAATGTGTTTTCAAGTTCTTTGAGGTGTTTGTGTCATTAAATGTAGATTTTCAATCAAAATGAGTCACTTTGGGTGTGTTTTATGTGTTGCGTACTTTTGGAATTAAATTGAAAAATTGTTTGAACAATGGGAAAACATGTTTTAGTTTGTATAAGCTGCACTTTTGGTTTTAAAGTGACGTTCTTATATGAAATCGAGTTCGTCGTTCTGGTGCAAACCTTTTCTTTCTAATTTTAAGTGTTTTATAAATTGTTAATTGCACTTATTAAATTATATGTGGATCGCGAGAGTTGCTTTTGATAGAATTATGTGTGCGTTAAGTTTTAAAGGTATTCTTACATGTGAAATTGGACATGTCTCATGTGAAAACTCTTATTGTGCTATTTTGAAATGTTCTTCTAATTGTTTAAATAGTTTATCAAGTCACACAAGTGATCTAGACTATGTGATAAAATGGTTTTGGTGTGCGTGTGTTTTTTTTATGGTGTTTGGGTGTGCAAACAGTGACGTGTATGTGTAATGTTTTGTTTGGTTCGAGATATGTGAAAGCGATATATATTATGTGAATGTGAAACTTGATTGAGCACAAGGGAAACCCTGGGTATCTAGGTGGGCAGACTAGAACTAGTGCGCTAGTGAACCGGATGGGTATCGTCCCTGTTTCACTTAGCTGGATTGACAATTGCAACAAAAACTAAACATATGATATCTGAGGGTCGTGGCCTTCTAAGCCACATTTTCTGAGGGTCGTGGCCTTCTAAGCCACGTTTTTTGAGGGTCGTGGCCTTCTAAGCCATGTTTCACCGAGACACGAGGTTTCTAGGGTCCCACTCGAGCTAGAGGATCCTTAGGGGTTTTACCTATAGTGATCTACCATCTATGGCATGGTGCCTTCCGTCGGCATATGGAGGACCATTTGGGTGTTAGCATGTGTGTGTGTGTGTGTATGTGTGTGTGAGTGTGTGTGTGTATGTGTGTGTGAGTGCGTGTGTGTGTGTGTGAGTGTGTGCGTGTGTGTGCCCATAATGAAGTTTTCTCTTCCCCTTTAAAATTGTGTCTATGAAATGAGTTCTTTTTTATGTTTCCAGTGTTTTCCTTTGGATTTTGGTTTGTAAATCTTTTCTTCAAAAGAATTTTGAACGTATAAATTTGAATAAGCACTTTAAATTTTCTTTTGATGTTATGGCATGTAACTTTTTCTCGGTGGAATCCTGCTGGGCTTTTAGCTCATACCATACATACACCCTTGGGTGTATGTAGATTCTTGTTTCTTGTGTATTCCAGGTTATGTGTTATTCTCAGCGATGGTGGTTCTGGTCGTTGATGGTCTTCTCGTGCAGGTTGGTGTAGTGGCGTGCAGATGCTACACCACTCTTGTCGCTTGGAGGTTTGAGTTAGAGTTTTGGTCTCTTTTGTTGTCGTTTATTTTGAGATGTTGGCTCTAATTGTAAACCTTTAAATTTGATTTCAGTTCAATGGTGTCGTTGGTTCTCAATTTCCTAGTTTCATTTTATTATATTGTTAGTGTTTGTGCATACTATTTCAGGTAAACCGATCCCACAGGTTACTCTTGATACCCGGGCACTTGTGCCAGCCCGTGGGGATCGGGAACGCCCTTCGGGCCTTGCCGCGGACCGGGTCGGATGGCGAACCGGCCTGGTTCGCGACAAAATGGTATCAGAGGGAAAGGTTTGCTCTCTTGGGTCGTTTTCTTTTGAGATAGAGTCAGAGTGGACCAAAATTAAGGTTGTCAGAACTCGGCGTTCTAGCTACGAGCAATGTGCCTGGCCAGCACACCTCGTGGCGGGACTCGGGTTACCAAAGTGTGTTGAGGTTTGTCTGTGTTTTTGGTCATTGCGGTTAATCTTGTCTATGTGAAATGCAAAAGGGGTAAGTTCAGTGGTCCTTGTGAGCTCACAGGGTCTGGCAAGCCATGTGGAGCTAGGGACGCTGTCCTAGAATACCCTCTGTGGTAGTGGCATGACTGGTGTATGGCCGCCAACCATACATTCCAGTCACCCGCTGACACAAGTTTTCTCTTGCGTCATTTCTCGTCTCTTTGATTTGGATTCGTGGAAATTTGGTTTTCTTGTAAAAATGTTTTGGTCTTGGAAAATGTTTTCAAATGAAACGCTTTAAAAAGAAAATGACATGAAATGTTTGGAAAGTGTGGGTTGGATGTCTTGGATTTGAAAAAAAATGGAATGGTTTGGTTTTGATCCTTGGCGCTCTCATGGGCAACCACATGCATGAGTGTATACAAAAAGAGAAATGGTTAATGGCACGAGTGGATAAGTGCTTGGATGGATATGAGGTGGGTGCCAGTGCGGCACGAGAACATGCATGTGCGAGGCCCACGGGACACCGTTGATGTTTGTGCAACCCACTGGCTTTTCTTATTTATAAAATGTTTTATTAAAGGAAAAGTTTGGTGTTTTAGTAAATGGCATTTGTGTGGCGTGTCCATGTGTTTTTGTGATGTTGGATGTGTGGCATTTTGAGCTGAGTATTCTTTCTGAATGGTTTGTGTCCCGAGTTTGCGTTCTTATTTGTAAGTTGGTATGCAAGTGTGTGGTTAGTAAATTCTTTTCAAGAGTACATCGGGGAGACCTTGCAGTGGTTTCCCCCATTTGTTTGGTGTTTGCTTGTGTGGTATGTCTTGACCATTGGACCAGTTTGATTTGGGTCCATGGTTTTCTTTCTTGACTAGTGTATGCCCCCCATAAAGCGTTAAAATGCAATTGAAATATGGCCACGGACAATTCGTCATTGGATGGACCTCCAGTTAATCAGAGTACTCTCTTTTTTAATTCTATAATTGAGCCAACCTCTCCTTTCTACAACTAAGACCTCTCGCAGCGGGATGAAAAATGCGAGGGGAGTTGAACAGAGTTTGGTCTTTTTGAGTTGTCTGACTCGTCGGGTATGAAGTTGACATCGTTGTGTCTAAAGGTTCCCCTAGAAGCGGTGAAAGAAATTCTAGTGGGGAAGGGTGAAGGCGATTGAGAGCTATCAATGCTTATCGATGTCTTGAATGGTTTTAGTGTTTACATCAGCCGCAAGGGTCATGTTCGGTGACGTCTTGCAGCGTGAGGTCCCTTTGATAGTCAATGGTGGTTTGGAAGAAACCCTAAGTTGTTGGTGCAGTCTATCGTTCTAAATGACCTCTAGTCTTTGGTTTGTTTCATTTAAGGAAAGGTTCATGTTAGGCTAATAGTTTTCCAGATCCAGTCATATGAGGCTACTATGGTCATTCGCAGGAATCATGTATTGTTCATGATATGGTTCAAAGTCTTTCTCAGCGCAATGTTTCTCCCGACAACAATGATCGTGCTTGGCGACGATTTGTGGTGTCATGTTCTCATTCAGTGTAACAATGGGTGATGCGCGTGTACCATCTAAGCTCTCGTTCTGGTGAATTTTCAGTGTGATAGTAATTAGACATCGTGGTGTGTTGTGTCTGTTGGTATTGCCTCGGGTGCAGTATGATTGCGTGTGACACCAGAAGGAAAAGCTCCTCTCGGGAGTCCTCAATACCCGACTGCGAGGCAGGAGATGATTCAAACATTAGGGCTCCATCCATAGGCCTCGGAGCGAAGCTGGCGCGTGGTCAGGAACCCCGGGAGTGTATGGGACCCCGACTTTATTTCTGTCATTGGTGTTGAAAGTAGAGGCAGTTTAAATTGTTCCTATGGTTGTTCCGCTCCGAATGATCCGTCTGGTTGCGTATGGTTTTCGCGTCTACGTGGAGACGTGTTCTTCTCGTGCCTTAAAGTCTTGGGGGTTGCGTTCCACTGGATGCAGTCGCTTTAGTGGTCCTTATGAGAGTCTGTTGGGTAACTCAGTCTCAAATCTGAATGGTGTTCATCCATGAAATTTAGAGATGTTGGTTGTGGTCGGCCGTGGTTTTGACACCTAGTGGTCGGGCCCCTCCCTCCCCGCCCTTTGTGGTTGGGTGTTTGGTCACCATCAGAAATTTTTCAAAGTCCTATATCCTCTGTTAGTTCTAGTGGCGACGAGACCCACGATGGGTCTCGTACAAAGGTCTTTGGAATAAATCGGTGTTGGCCTTTCCTGAATGGTGGGGAGTCCGCCTGGACCTCCCCATGTTGGTTTTCTAGTCTCATCTTGGGCGCTGGTTGGTTCTAAATGGTGGGGAGACTCACATTGGGTCTCACACGAGTGTCTCTAGAATGAATCAGTGCTAGACTTTTTTTTATGACGGGGAGTCCGCTCGAACCTCTTCGTGTCGGTTTTCCAGACTCGTTTCGAGCATCAGTGACTTTCTAATGGTGGGGAGCCCCTCGGGCCTCCCCATGTTGATCTTTTGCTTATTCTTTTTTATGGATTGGTGATAAGTGATAAGAGTGTTCTGTAGACGTAGATGATCTTGTTTGATCATTCTAGCCAAATGGTGTGGTCTCCGTTTAATTTTTTCTTGAGATGTTTCATCTTGTTAAGTTGGTTTACATGGGGGCGAGAGTTGCCTTCCTTGATCAGTCAACTGGAGGAACTCTAGCTCTTCAGGGTGGGCGACACATACCAGAAAGTCTTTTTACACGTTTCTTGATGTTGTCTTTGTGTCACATTCTCTAAGCACGATAATTTTGCCTCTCCTTGCTGGATGTTTGTGGAGATCCTATTTGAACCTTAAGGGAGTGTGGTTTTCTGTTTTGGGGTTTGGTCATAGTTCTGGATTTCCGGGGATGGAATGCTTTATGGTGGGGAGAATTGTCACACCCATATTCTCTAATTTATTTATTTTATTAAATTTATTTGCGTTGGGTAGTTCGGGTCCAAACCTGACATGAGATTTTTGAGTTCGTTGTGTTTGGGCCTTGTTTGCGTCCGGCGCAGCACGGTCGAAGCTGCGTGGCCTCTCCTAGGTCACCACGCAGCCCCACCCGGTTCACCGCACGCCTTGTTGATGTTTAATTAATGAAATTATTATTTTTATTATTATTATCTTGGATAATAATTTAATTGAGAGTTATTTTTATTATTTTCATTTTATTCAGTTTATTATTGTAAAGTTTAGTATTATTATTATAACTACTATCTTTATTATTATTAGTTGTTTAATTTTATTTTTGTTTTTGTTTTAGTTTTATTTTATTTGTTTATTATTATTATTATTTTTTTTTTAATTGTTTAGGGTAGGGTTTCGGCGGACCCCCCATTTCTTCTTTTTTTTCTCCTTCTCCCTGTGCGGCGCATCCCGCTGCTTCCTCCCCCTTTTGTTTTTTTATCTCTTCCTTCTCTCACGCTGCAGCATCGCACCGCAGCAGGGACGCCACTGGCTCCATCTTCCTCTCCTTCCTCCCGATCGGCCTGCCACACCTCCCATTCCCCTTCTCCCCGTCGAGGCACCCCCTCCCATCTCCTTCTTCTCCTGTGCCGCATCCTCCCTCCTACCCCATCTCACACCGCAACCTCCTCCTTTCCGGCAACCCGGCCACCGCTACGTCTTCCTCTCCGGCAACACCCCGCACCACATAACCTCAGCACGCCGCCCAGTCTCCCTCTCGCCAAACCCCAACCACCTTCTTCGTCCCAGTTCTCCTGTCCGAAGGCCTCCCCTTTCTCGGCCCGGTCGAAGCAAGACCACCCAGCTAACCCTCTCACCCGCACCTCCGCTCACCCGCATCCACGCTCACCCGCACCCCCTCCCTCTCAGCTAACTCGAAACGTGACCCCCCTAGAACCCCGTCCGACCGCTGCCCTTGCCTCTCCCGTTCGGCCATCCTCTTGCATAGCACCCCACTGAAACCCTTTCACCCTTGCGCTGCGACACACCCCTGGCCAAACACCATTACGCCGTCGCACCACCTGCTCCCACCCCGGACCACCACCGCGTCGCCCCTGCTCCCTCTCCTCCTGGCGTGATGCTTTGCGGCAACCTCCTCTCACCGGCGTCGGCCTCCCCTCCATCGGATCTGCTCGCACAGCTTCCCTCCGGCGGTAGCCCAAAGCTAAGCCATCAAATTTTATTAATATTATTATTATTTTATTTATTATTTCTTTTCTTTCTTTCTTGGAGTTTTTTTGTTTTGTTTTTTTGTTTATTTCTTTTCATCCAGCGGGTATGAGGTGTGTTTCAGGTTGTTTTTGGATCCTTATTTTGTTCAAATTCTGTTTTAGGGTATCAATTGAGTTGTTTGTGATGCGAATTAGTTGCGATTGGTGTTTCTCACCCAAGCTTGGGAGTCTCGGCGTCAAAGGTAGGTGGTTCCATGCCATACCATCTTTAGATGATTTAAATTTCTCCTTAATTAATTATAACGTGTTCTAATTATAAATTGTGTGATGCGAATTTCATTTTGGACGTGCTTTGATATGCATATTAATGAATTTAAGTTGTTTCTAAGTAAATGCCAAAGTTTTCCATGTACGATGTGTTGTTAAAATTTTCAGACGTGTTTTAGTTAGTTTCTTAAGGTGTGAAAATTGTGTTTTCAAGAACGCTTGAGGTACGAATTTTATTAAATTGAGTTTTTCAAAAGAATGTAAACTATTTTGACGTGTTAATTTTTATTATGAACCTTGAGTATGTTTTAGGGGTGTGAATGATGTTTTATAAGGGTTGGGATGTGCAATTTATTTTCAAATGGTTCTGGCATCTAAAATTTGTGTGTCTTAAAGTGAGGTCTTGTGGTATGCATATGTGATATTTTACTAATTGAGAAACTGGTTAATTAATTTTCGTTTGAGATGCAGAATAAGGTCGGTAAGGTTTTCGGGGTTGCATGGTAGGTGCGAAATGTGTTTTCAAGTTCTTTGAGGTGTTTGTGTCATTAAATGTATATTTTCAATCAAAATGAGTCACTTTGGGTGTGTTTTTCGTGTTGCGTACTTTTGGAATTAAATTGAAAAATTGTTTGAACAATGGGAAAACATGTTTTAGTTTGTATAAGATGCACTTTTGGTTTTAAAGTGACGTTCGTATATGAAATCGAGTTCGTCGTTCTGGTGAAAACCTTTTCTTTTTAATTTTAAGTGTTTTATAAATTGTTAATTGCACTTATTAAATTATATGTGGAGCGCAAGAGTTGTTTTTGACAGAATTATGTGTGCGTTAAGTTTTAAAGGTATTCTTACATGTGAAATTGGACATGTCTCATGTGAAAACTCTTATTGTGCTATTTTGAAATGTTCTTCTAATTGTTTAAATAGTTTATCAAGTCACGCAAGTGATCTGGACTATGTGATAAAATGGGTTTGGTGTGCGTGTGTTTTTTTATGGTGTTTGGTTGTGCAAACGGTGATGTGTATTTGTTTGGTTCGAGATATGTGAAAGTGATATACATTATGTGAATGTGAAACTTGATTGAGAACAAGGGAAACCCTGGGTATCTAGGTGGGCAGACTAGAACTAGTGCGCTAGTGAACCGGATGGGTATCGTCCCTGTTTCACTTAGCTGGATTGACGATTTCAACACTAACTAAACATATGATTTCTGAGGGTCGTGGCCTTCTAAGCCATGTGTTCTGAGGGTCGTGGCCTTCTAAGCCACGTTTTCTGAGGGTCGTGGCCTTCTAAGCCGCGTTTCACCGAGACACGAGGTTTCTAGGGTCCCACTCGAGCTAGATGATCCTTAGGGGTTTTACCTATAGTGCTCTACCATCTATGGCATGGTGCCTTCTGTCGGCATATGGAGGACCATTTGGGTGTTAGCATGTGTGTGTGTGTGTATGTGTGTGTATGTGTGTGTCAGTGTGTGTGTGTATGTGTGTGTGAGTGCATGTGTGTGTGTGTGTGAGTGTGTGTGCGTGTGTGTTCCCATAATGAACTTTTCTCTTCCCCTTTAAAATTGTGTCTATGAAATGAGTTCTTTTTTTTATGTTTCCAGTGTTTTCCTTTGGCTTTTGGTTTTTAAATCTTTTCTTCAAAAGAATTTTGAACGTATAAATTTGAATAAGAACTTTAAATTGTCTTTTGATGTTATGGCATGGAACTTTTTCTCGGTGGCATCCTGCTGGGCTTTTAGCTCACACCCTACATACACCCTTGGGTGTATGTAGATTCTTGTTTCTTGTGTATTCCAGGTTATGCATCGTGCTCAGCGATGGTGGTTCTGGTCGTTGATGGTCTTCTCATGCAGGTTGGTGTTGTGGCATGCAGATGCTACACCACTCTTGTCGCTTGGAGGTTTGAGTTAGAGTTTTGGTCTCTTTTGTTGTCGTTTATTTTGGGACGTTGGCTCTAATTGTAAACCTTTAAATTTGATTTCAGTTCAATGGTCTCATTGGTTGTCAATTTCCTAGTTTCATTTTATTATCTTGTTAGTGTTTGTGCATACTATTTCGGGTAAACCGTTCCCACAGGTTACTCTTGATACCCGGGAACTTGTGCCAGCCAGTGGGGATCGGGAACGCCCTTCGGGCCTTGCCGCGGACCGGGTCGGGCACCGGGTCGGATAGTGACCCGGCCTGGTTCGCGACATGTAATCTCCCAAAAAACCTGAAAACAGTTTTATATATATAGAATGATAATACAAGTATAATTAGTAGGAAAAGCCAAATTCACTCTTGCACAAGTGGGAGAAGCATAATAATTCCCCTGTGAGAAAGCTACATAAACACAAAAGAACCTAATAAGGTAGAATGTCCACCCCAACCTCACCAAGGCACACCCACCAAATAATGCAAGTTTAGTAATGTAAAGTACTAAGAATGTCAATATTTGGGCACCCTGCACCACTTCCCACTAGTTAACTGATCATCCCTAAATGAGGACGTCTTGAATATACTGCACTCTTCCACAAATCCCCACTGTCACGACCTACTCGCACACACCTGTGCCACAAACCACACCACAATCCTACCCAGACCCACCCGGTCCACAAACCACACCACATTCCAACCCATAGACACCTAGGCTTCATCTATAAGACACATGGGAAAGCACACTTCTCCCACACACATTCAAGCCTCACAACCACACCATAACGTTCCCAGAGAGTCTTAATCTACCGATGCCTAAAGGAGGGAGAATAGAAGATCCAAGAACCAATCATTCATCCTCTCACTGGAATGTTGCGAAAGAACACCCTCCCACATAATAATGGGGGTGTTCAGCACATAGTGATTAAAATGGGTGGGGTGTGTATAGAGATCACAAATAACTACAAGTATATATATATATATATGTATTAAAAACTCATCACAGCCTATGGGTTTTTAAAATAAACAACCATCCCACACAAAAACACCCTTACTTCCAACCCTACGTGCACACATCACCACTAATGACAATTACTTCCATAATGATAAAAAGGATACCACATAACATTTAATCACTTGATGCTTTTAAGCATTTACCAATTATTCCATCTCTAACCGAGAAAATACCAAACACACCACACCAAAAGTAACATCATAATCCACACTCACATCAGAAAAGTCTCCAGAAAATCTGGGAAAAAGGCCCAAGAAAGGTAACACCATCCTTATTCAAAATTATCCCTCATAAACCATCTTCAGTAGCTCCGCTGCACGAAAAGCACCACATACAGCAAAAAACCAAACTCAACCATCTTGTAGTCCCACTACACACTCTCCTTTATTGAACACCCGTTCAACCACTGCCACCATAATTCTTCAATGTAATGTTTTCATGTCCTTACTCTTCACATGTAAACCCCAAAAACTCTTCGTCAAAACCACACTCAGTATCCCCACTACACAACAACACCACACACAATAACATAAATATAGAACAACCTGAAACTTCAGCCCTGCTACCCAACCACTGCCCAAATGATGTCCAACTGCATAACAAGTTCATTCATTCAACAATCAATCAATCTCTCAACCTGAGATACCATCACACCACCCTTACCACCCCATACTCATAGCCACACCCCTATCCACAGTACCAAATGACCGTCATAAACACAAGGTCGAACATAACCATACATAGCACAAGACCACACCAAATAGAAAGATGCATTCATATTTAACACAATCGTTCTTTAATTTCACTTTGATAAATCATGGGTTATCACAGAATAAGTTTAATCCTAGGGCATCCATTTAATTTACCAGATATATATGATTAATCATGTTTTCATGTTCACATCCATTCAACGTGATATTAATAGTAAGAATTTATCAGTCTGGTGCATAAACAGAGACCACAAACAACCATGATTTTCAGAAGGCATACAACCAACACCATTCACAGCATATATCAATAATAACATAGAAAAAAATAAAATCATAATCATCATCTTCCCCACCCCTTATTTATTAATAATTTATCCAAACCCATTATCATAATAGGTATGTTTATCATCATAATACCCTTAATTATGATTTGGATTCATCCTTATTATCAAAGAGACACGAGTTTACCCACCTCACATGATACAGAATTAAAATAAAGATTAATGAATTTCTAATTGGAATAATATATGATCATTAATTCCTCTTTATTCAAAAAATAGAGGGTCACACAAGTAGTAAGAAAATACTCCAGGGAAAACTAAATTTGAATGCCACAACACAACACATGACTCCATGAGGAAGAATGGCTCTGGGTTCACTACGAGAAAAATAAAACACACTAGGAAGAGAAGATCTCAACTTAGAAGATCCAGATCCTATATCAATGGGAGGGAAATGGTAAGGGCCATTAAAATTAAATCATGGTCAAGACCATGTGGTTTGACTATTTCAGAGCCCCCAGAGCATTAGGATATTAAATATATAATTAATATCCTTTGAAATGCCTTTAGAAACACTAAAACTAGGATTTAAACTCGATTTATGTCAAATAAAATGTAAGAGGGGAGAAATTGGAAAAATTGGAAAAGATGGAAATGACTCACCAATGGGTGAGTCACCGACACGAGTCACCAACAGCAAGTCACCGACAGACACACCGACTCTTGACCTACCGAAGTCCGGCCTACCAAATCATATCCTACCGACACCCAGACCCAATGATACCCTAATCCACCAACACCCTGACCTATCAATGCCCTACCTACTGATGCCTGACCTACAGAAACCCTCACCTACCGACACCTGACCTACCGATGCCAGAACTACCGACACCCGACCTACCGACACCCTAACCTACCGATTCCCTGAGTCACCAACGCCATGACCTACCGATGATGAGCTACTGACATGTCCTATCATCGAAAAAATAGAATTTTGGAAAAGTCTTGAAATGAGCTACTGATGCTTTCCAGAACACCCCAATCACTGGATTTTGACAAAGTAATGGACCGAGGAGGTCTGGGCCATTCTAGAGGAACATGCATAGTTTTAAAGAAGTTTATTTGAGGTATTTTTTTTAATCAGACAAAACAATTACTATAAAAAGAAAATTTTCAGAGAGGCACAAGGATTAAATATTCAGGATTTAGAAAACGGTGCATTAGACAAACATTTTTAGAAAATGGGAAATTAATGGAGATACCAAGAAAACATTCAATATGTATCAGGGGATATAATGTTTTGATGTTTCATAATTTTTTTTAGGATTAAGTCTCTTAAAAAACTTTATAAACTAGGAAGAGTTACTATAATCATAAAAATTAGAAGATAGAAGGTTTTTAATCATATTTGGATCAAATTTGTATTAAATTCTTTCTAAAAGTGAATTTCCATGGACCCATAGGGGTGTATATGACAAGGATGTAAGTTCTCTCACGGAGGATGAACCATGTAAACATTTTTTCCCATGTATAATTTCTTATATTTTTATACTTGTGAGATTGTTATAAAAGTTTATAAGGAAATATCACTAATAATTTTTTCGGGTTAAATTTCATAAATTTAGAAATTTTTAAAATTCATCCACAGATTCACCCCCCCTCTCAGTGGTTCAATGATTCTAAGGAACTTCAATATGCTTTCTAATCCTTAAATAAAAACTACTATGGAACAGTAATTATATGTTTCACGATTTTTATAACCAAAACATCATTAATGTAACACTTATACAACATAATTATAAAATCACAATACATAAACACTTCAATCCTTCCACTTTAGTGATTTACATTACATAGGTCCTTTCTTGGTTTAAGAGTTAAACTTTGGAGTAGGGTATTAACTTGAATAATGATAATGTTCCCCACATATAAGATATTTAACTCCTCAAAAATTCATTTCTCCATATCCTTTATTTCTATATAGAAAACATCTTTCACTTTCTTTGAGACATTCCCTTGGGTGTATCTTTTCATATTTCTGACATGAAGGAAATTGAATTTTCTTTTCTCCATGTTCTCCACTATCTGACCTCTCAGAAAACTCTATAATTATTTTCTTTGTTGAGCTAGAAATTTGTTTAAGTTGCAAGTTGTTAATTATATATTGTGATAACAGAGTAAGAATAATCAAAATATATTTCTCTTCGGTCATCATACAATCTTTTTCTCATAATCACTGCATTTTCCATCACATTTATTTTTAACCATATTCCTCCTAGTTCTATCCATTGACTAAAACCAAAAATTGTAGTATGAGAAACAATAATAATAGATCTAAATTACATAATCATTTATAGGATTTCTGAATCATGACACCTTTTTTCAATATAATACACCTTATGTTTACCCTAGGTCATTCATTATCATCATCTATTCAAATTCTTCAAAAATGGTTTTCCAAGAAAATGTTAATTAACTTAATCATATCTTTCAGTGGTATCAAAATAGGTGTATAGTAATGGAACAACCACTATGTACTAGAATAATGTCCATGATATACTTGAATAAACCATCTTGGGGTTATTACCCCTAGATGCATATGTTCAAAAACCAATTCCACATTTAGTATACAAAAAGGGATGAATTTATAGGAAAACTAAATAATCTAAACCTTACCAAAATTTTAGGATGTTATACTATAATTAGATTTATACTTAAAGTTATTCATAGAGTTATGTTCCCTAATCAATGTTTTCATGAATCTAGTTCCCAAGGTTTCTACTAAAATTAATCTAATACCAATCGTAATGACCCTAACCCTAATATCCTAGAGGTGGTGGTTACTTTATTACAATGGAAATAGAAATAAGTAATCTCATCTCAAAGGACCGAGCAGTTTAGTATTCTCAATAATGTAGATAAATTCTTTAATATTATATTATATTTGAATATATCATATACAAAACACAGTGATAGAAAATGTTTGGAATCCTTGGACTCGTTCAAATATTTCTTCTTCATATCCTATGGAAAGAAAAAAATAAGGGAAATATTAGATACTCAATAAGGGTTTTGTACAATAGAGTCTATAATGAATAAATTATTCATAATCAATATAGAAATTTAAATAAGTGAAACATGTTCCATTTTTCAATAACATGAGAATGAAGAATATTACGGGAAGAGTAAATAAAGATAAAATGATGCTATATAAATAATAACATGAGCATAAACCTTATCCATGGATATCATAACTAATAAAATAATTACATGGAAATCAATAACTGATTTCATAATGATCGAATTCATAATTTCAGACATATGAAACTTAACATCAAGACCTTGTTCTGGGACAGTTTAAATTATCGGTAGGTATACACCAAAAAACCCATTTAATTTTCCCAACCAACTGGTTTGTATCATGATACCTAAAAATGAAATGAGGGTCTATGTAAATTTGGGAGACTCCCTTCACTTAATAAGACTAATGAATTCATTACATGAATAAACAATACAACTTAATCAACATGCCTAATTAAAAAATATCCCATATAGGAAGAACTAGCCTATAAAATTTCAATAATTTCCCCATTCAAACTATTCATAATCCATAAAAAGATAAAATAAGGATGGTATCATTATGAAATAACCACATTGTATAATAAAAGTTTTGTTGTTGTTTATGAATAGAAATATCATAAAAATATCATTAGAACATTCTTGTGAAAAATATCCTTTTTATTTGGAAATACATTTTTAAAAACAATTTTTTTAGAAAATTAGTAAAAATATTACATGAAAAGAATCATGAAAACATGTAAAGTATGCTTCAAATAAATGATCATTCATTTTGGCTATAAATTATGTTTATGCCGAGTATGATAAAGAAAATATTCTTTTCAAATTATCAGTAAAAAGTCAAAAGTACCTTATTTAGAAAATGACTATAAGATTTATTTTAAACCATTTTATAAAACTAAATTCAAGGATAAAAAAAGTATTTAATAAATAATTATATAATATAAAAATATTATTTTAAATAAATTATGAAAATATAGATATTGAAGAAAAAGGTTCCCGACTGAGTAGAAAAACAATGTCGATTTTCTGTAAAAAAATGATTTCGATATCTTGAGTACTTAAAGACTGGAAAATGAAAAGAAAACTTATAATTTATAGAAATAACCATGTGAAAATAAAATATTTTGGGTTTAAGATAGAAATATCAACTAATTCCTCCATTGGAGACTTAAACATAAATAATCACAAATAATGGTGATATTGTGAGATAAACCCTTACCACTTAGGAAAATTTTCAATCAAAACCCCCCATTAAAGAAATGATTTCATAAAAAACAATAAATACCATGAATACAAATAGGTTCATTATATAACATATCAAAGGGTAATTAGATATACCTTATAAAAATAAATAGGTTCTTAATTAATACAAAATATTTCTTAATGGTGTATAAATTGGGATGAAATATCTTACAACGATCATACCATTGAAATGGGAATTAATCAATGATTTGGTAATGTGTATCAAATATAAATTATTATAAAAAAATAATAAATACAAAATAAAATAATAAAAAATCATTATAGACATAGTATTATAATATTAAAGAAAATGAATAAGTAAAATAATCTAATGAAAAGAAATTGATTAATGAAACCCCTTACCAATTTGTAAATTTTGAGCCAAATATCCTTAGATAAAATTATTTTAATTAAAACTTAAAATAATATGAAATATGAAGGATTCGTGATATAAAAATAAATGTTCATTGTATAAATCATATAAAAAAATAAATATCATAACATTAAAATTTTCTTCAATGAAAATAAATTGAGATGGAATCACTTACCTCAGGACTGACTCATCACGTACGTTTTTTATATTCCTGAATAATAAACATATGTTAATTATTTCATTACTTAAAACCATTTTATTGGATATTATTCCTTTTATTTTATTTAATACTATTAATTTCACATTGGATGTTTTGATGATATTTGGTTCATATGTCAAAAATGACTTTGGTTGTTTAAATATGGTAAAAGAGGTCATTGTTCCATGATATCCAAAATAATAATCATGTCATAATTAATTATCATTGAAAAATGGATCCAAAATTATATATTTATAATGTAATATGGGTATGGTTATAAATAATATCATATAATAAAATTTATACAGTTTTAGATTAGGTTTTTACCCTTATCTATTTATTTTAACCCGAGTTTACCCTTTTTCACAATTACCATGGTAATGTAGTTTTTACTCTTTAGGTGTAAATATAGTAATTATAAAAGGAAAATAGTTATAGTGACCCTTTCTTTTCATACATTAACATTACATTAAATTTGAATGATACTTAAAACATTATAAAAATAGATTCCCAAAGACTGTACAAGTCTAGTTCCTTTGAAAACACAAAAACCTAATCTCTGATACATAAGTGAGCTATATTATCTCCCAATAGGTTCTTCTTGACAATCACCTTTCTTAGAAATATAAAACTTTACACATATTTTCTTAACCTAGTGATGAAAAAATAAAAATGGATGAGCTCAGATGCTTAGTAAAGGTAAACACGGGACATATGTAAGCATAATCACGAGCATAAGTGTATGGGAGTGTAATAATAAAAATAGAAGATCATAAACTATATATAAAATATAATATGCTTGAAACATGTAATAAATATTGGTAGTTCATGAGACATGAATCATAATGAAATAAAGGAAATAATCCACAAAATCATAGCATAGGAATGAAACATGGAATTTTGGTAGTCCCATAAACATATATAATGATTTCCATAGTAGTCAAGACATTTATTTTGAGACTATATTAGTGGAAAAAGTATTTTATTAAACTTGGTTCACACCTCATTCCAGCCCTGTATTACTAAACTGAGTTCAATCCCCATTTGATCCCTATAATACTGAACCGAGTTAACTTATAGTTCCATCCATGTCTATCTCATGAGATATACATCTTTACCCAATGCGTTGGAGGGAGATATTGGTCCCACCCATATCTTATTGAAATCTTACATATATGTTCTATAAGATCATAAATAACTATATCATAACCCATGAAATGAACTGGTTATTATAAACATGTAATCATATCATAACATATGGAAAGAGATAGGTTTCACAATCATTTCATCATAAATATAACCCGTGAAAAGAAGCAGGTTTCAAAATAATATAACCCATGAAAGAGAAAAAGGTTTCATAAACATCATTCCATCAAAACATAATCCATTCAAAGAAATAATATGAATGGTAACATTGAATAATTTCCCCATAAAGTAATTATTAACACCAATGGATGTTATATAGATGGGAAATAATTTGGAAATATCTTTTAAAAAAAATTATAGAGGAAAATATATTTTCTTCTTTGAAAAAAGATTTTTAATATAAAAAAACATTTGAAAATCATTTTTTATAAAATAACTTGAAAAATTATAAGGAAGAATTGAAATCATATTGAAAAACATTTTCCCTTGAAACATATAAAATAATATTCAAAAAAAATTTAAAACATTTTTCTTTGAATACAATTTGGAAATTTATAAATAAATCTTTAAAATGTTTGGAAAACCATTTATTTTAAAATAATTTGAAAACTTATAACAAAGAGTTGAAAACATTTTGTAAACAGTTTTCCTTGAAAACTTATAAAATATGTTTGAATGCATTTTAAAAACAATTTTCCTTGAAAATTACTTTTAAAAACATTTTCTTAATAAGTATATGTTTAAAAATGAAAAGTAAAATTCAAATAAATGACAACATGTATATAAATACATGTCGTACGAGGTAAAAAACATTCCTTTTGCATTGTAAAAAAGTTAAAAAATTCCTTATTTGGAAAGCAACAAGAAGATTACATTGAAGTGATTTGTAAAAGAAAAAAAGGGTAAAAATATCTTATAAATATAATAGTATAATGGTACAATATTCTTAGAAACCCTTTTTAGAAAATATGGTTTTGAAGGAACATATATTTCTGACCGAAGAGAGGTTAAAGTCATACTTTCTTAAAAACACTTTCATAACTATGTTATACAACAAAGAGTAGAAAAAATGGTACTAATACATGAAGATATCACGAATAACCAAAGTATAAGATAATTCATGAATGTTCATGATAGATGTATCATAATATTTCATCAATGAAGCATAATCATTGACAACCATGAAAAGCGATGAGACTGTTTCAATAAACTCTTACCACTTGGTTACTTGGGATCATGATCTACATGTAATAAAAGGTAATTAAATTAAGCTTAAAATATCATTAAAATAATTATATTCATTATATAACATGTAAAATAGAATTATATACACCTCAAAAAAGAGTTTAAGTTCCTAACAAAACATGAGTCTCCAAGAAGGAAAATTGAGACAAAATTATTTTACCGATTTAGTAACTTTTGAAACCTAAACCCCATGAAAGAAAGATCCTAAAAAGGATATGTAAATACCCATAAATTCAATTATAATAATCATTTAATACATACAGGATATGTATACGCACCACACAAAATTAATGTGTGGTGAATAAATCATGTATCTCATTGAAATAAAAAGTGAGATGAAATCCTCTTACCATGTATCTTGACTCTCTTCATACTCATTCAAAAAAATTGTATAATAAATATAAATTTATTATACATATTTTATTGAAAAATATTCTTATATATAATACCATATATGGTTTTATCTTGACCTTATATTACCCACTTGTTAACAATCCAATGTTAAGGTTTCACTTCGAATAATATTCGCTTTGTTCTTCGCATGTGTCTTAATTTGTTTTATATTTGGTCCTTATACTTATATCATGATTAAAAAATTAATAAAAATGATATAAATATAATTTATATTGAGTATATGTTTATTATTTAAATATATATAATATTTAATTATGAAAGGGAATACACCACTCATGGAGTCGGTAAACCATATGTACACATAAACGTTGTTTCCATTTTTATTGTTGTATTGAACAAAAAACGAAAATGAAATATATGTATATAATATCATAAAATTATAATTATAATGTTATATATATCATATTATTTTACTAAATACATCTTTAATACATTCCATGTAGTGTGTGAACAAATCAAATCGCTTTGAGGGGGTGGGGGTCCACACTTCCTCAAAAGAAATTTTCATATTTACACAAAATAGAAAGAAAAAAAGTTATGTGTTTTAAAAAGAATATATAAGTTTAAATGAATAATTAATATAATATATAACATATATAAACATATTTCCTATAATAATTTTCTCCATGAGTGGTGGTAAAAGAAAAAATGACCAATCATCATTTAGTGAGGCAGTAGTTCGTCATACACGTAAATAGTATGTTTGTTACCCATTAGATGGAAGTGTGTGTATGTGTAGTTTAAAAACCTAGAATAAAAACATACTAGTATATTGTTTATACTATTATTTTTATAAAATAATTGAATAAATAGAGTAGAGTGGGTGGATAATGAAAAATAAAAGAAAGGAGCTTGAGAGAAGGTGTTACCTCTTAATCAGGTAACTCCTTTTGGTTTGTGCTAAGAGATTCCTTTGAAGACTTTATGCCCAAAAGGAGGATTCAAGGAGTATGTTAGGTATGTTTGGAAGTTTATTGAATTGATATTTTCAGAACCTAAGTGGTTTGATATGTGTGAAGAAGAGGGAGAGGTGGTGGCCTTTTATAGGGAAGGAGGAGTGACACTCTTGTAAATATTTGAAGAGATAATTCCACCCACATTTTTCATGTTTCATGTAGATCCAATAATGATAAAACGTTGATAAAAGTGAGAATATGGTCTATATATGGAAATAAAATGTATTTTTGACAATTTTTTAGGTTTTTTGGGCCTTAAGGTAATGGTTTAGTCCCTTGTTAATCTTAATTTAACCGTAATCAATGTAATTAATTTTAATCACCTTCGCTAATATATTTTGTAAAAACTATGTTGAAACTATTATAAATTAGAACATATTTTTATTTGAAATATTAATTAATATTTTCCAAATTCTAATCAAATAAGTGGTGGAAATTAATTTAAAATTAATCCCGTAGTCGGGTCGACAATGCATGCTTTTAAAGTGAGAACATTAAAAAGTTTACTAAGTTTTTATGTCCAATTTTATTGTAAAATTGATCTAAATTTCCTAAATAGTATTAATTGATAAAAATATTGTCTAATTAATCATTAAAAGAAATTTAAAATACAATTTATCCTTATAAATATGTTATATAAAAAATCATTTTTGATCTAAAATTCTATATTTTTAAGTATTCAATAAAAAATGAAACCATACAGAAAAATAAAAAAAAAATATCCTTAATTTTTTTGTTTCTCTTTCAAAGATAAATTTTATTTTGACATATTAATTCAATAAAAGTTCCAAAATTTGGATTTAAAATTGGTTTTCTTTTAAAAGGTGGTAAAACTATATTTAAAAAAAATATATGTTTTTAAGCATAAAATTGGTTTTATTCTTACCTTATATCTATAAAATCTATTGAATTAATATAAAAAATATTTTATTTAATATATAACATATATATTACATTAATACCATTAACTAATTTTATTTAATTTAATTTATTAGGGTACAACTATAGCGACCCTCGCTTTTCAAAACATTAACATTACATAAGTTTTGTAGAATACATAAACATTATACAAATAGAAACTCAAAGAATGTAGTTGGTATAGTTCATTTGGAAACATGGAAACATAAACACTGATACATATGTGGGCTACATTTTCTACCACTAGGTTCTTCTTGACTAGAACCCTTCTTAAAAACCTCAAACATAATACATATATTCACAACCTAGGAGAGGAAACATAAAAGTGGGTGAGCTCAAATGATCAATAAGGGTAAACAAGGGAGACATGTAAACATAAACATGAGCATAAGGGTATGATAATGTAATCATGAAAATACAATATCATACCCTACATATCAAAGATCATAATAGATACTATGTCATAAATATTGGCAGTTCATAATACATGAATCATTATGAAATAAAGAGAACAAGACATGAAGGCATAATGTAGGAATAAAACATGGGATTGTGGAAAACACATAATCATATAATTATTTACATAGTATCCAAGTCATCACTTCCACGACCATCTTAGTATTATTGGTTCACTCTCCATACCATCATAGTAGTCATGGTTCACTCTCATATCCATAATAGTAGCATGAGTTCACTCCTTATACCATCTTAGTAGTCATGGTTCACTCCCATGGCCATCATAGAAGTTAATATTCACTCCCAATACCATCTTAGTTAATCTCATGAGATATAAATCTTTACCCAATGCGTTGGAGGCAGATATAGGTCTAACCTGTCACATAATAAAATCATACATACATGTGCCACAAGATCGTAAATAATAATATCATAACCCCTGAAATGAAATTGGTATCATAAATATGTATACATTTCATAACCATTAAAAACAGATAGGTTTAATAATCATTTTATCATAAACATAACCTGTGAAAAGAAGTGGGTTTCAAAATCATATTACCCGTGAAAGAGAAATGTGATTCATAAACATCATGCCATCAAAACATAATCCTTTTAGAGAAATAATATAAATGAAAAAATTTAATAATTTTCCCATAAATGCGTGAGTAACACCAATTGATGTTTTATTATATGGTAAATAATTATGAAATATATTTTAAAATCATTTCTTGAGGAAAATGTCCTTTCTTCTTTGAAAAATGATTTTTATAACATAAAACCTTTTAAAAACCTTTTTCTTTGAAAATAGATTTGAAAACTTATAAATGAATCTTTGAAAACAATAAATCATTTTTAAAATACTTTTTCCTTTAAAATTATCTTCAATGATCTTTTGAAATCATTTTGAATTTTTTTTCAAAGACATGGTTTTTGAATATAATAGATTTCTGACCAAATAGAGAGATGGTCAAATTTTACATAAAAACATTATCTTAAGTCCCAAATAGTGGAAAAATGGTAATCAAAATAGATGATATCAGGAATAAATAGAGGATAAGTGAACTCATGAATATTCTTGAGATATGGATTTTAATATTTCATCAAGGGAAGCATAAACGTAAATAATCTAAGAAAGTTATGAGATTGTCTCAATAAACTCTTAAAAATAGGTAACTTGGGATCATACTCTCCACGTAAGAAAAGGAAATTAAATAAATCTTTATATATCCTTAAAATAATGAGATTCCTTATATAATAAGTAAATTTTAAGTATATACACCTCGAAAAAGAGTTTAGGTGCATAACAAATCATGAATATCAAATGGGATTGTGAATACCCATAAATTAAATTGCAAGAAAAAACTAAAATACAATCATTGGAATTATATACATTATATTTATATTATAATAATATATATCATAATGATGTATGATATGGAATACACTATTCATGGAGAGGGTAATCAGTACATTCACATGAACGTTGTTTCCGTTTTTATTATCGTATTGAAAGAAAGAAAGAAAATAATATATATATATATATATGTGTGTGTGTGTGTGTGTGTGTTTATGTATATATAATTATTCCATTAGAATGACTATATCATATATATCATATAAGTTCACAACACCCATCCTTAATACATTTCATGTGATGTGTGAACAAATCACATCGCTTTGAGGGGGTGGTACTCCCCACTTCCTCAAACAATATTATTGTATTAACAACAAATGGAAAGTAAAGAGATGTGTTTTGTAAAAGGAATAAATAAGAATAAATACATAATAAATATAATATATGTAATGACCCACACTTTTATTAATGAATATTCTTCTTGATCTAATTAAATGTCTTATTATGTAAAATGGTTATATAAAACCTATGCACATCAGTGGTTTTATGTTTTTGGATTTTAAAATACTGTTAACAATTATTACCTTTTATAATATAGTCATTGAACAATGATCACATGACTAATATAAATATAGGGCTTCAACAAATCAAATTTAATTAGAAAAAGGTAGCGGTGGCCTCATCCAGTAGAATTGTTCCACACGAAGCCCATTTATCAGAGCTCAAAAAGGAGGTGGCATCATTAGGATTTGCTCTTGACCAATATCAAGTTGATATTCAACACTTTAAACTTAAATGAAATCGCCTACAGGAGAAGTGGAAGTTAATAGAGATTACCACCCGAGCTATGTTATCTGATCCTCCCCAAGAGTCTTTTACCATTGCACACCTTACCCTTAGGTCTTATAAGGGTGTTATAAGGGTTTATGTAAAAAGACCATATCACTATAATTATGTGCATTATTTTTTATAAAATAAATAATATACATTCATTTTTTTATTGTTACTTTGTAAATAATTTTTAAGCACAAATAGTATTTTTAGTAAATACTCAATTAAGAAATATATTTTGATGAATTAATGGAAATTTTAATTAAATAATAATTTAATAAAATATTATTACTAAATTACTTTTTATTAAATATAAATTATCATATAATTTTTATGAATACAATGTAATTTTTAAGGTTTAAAAGCTGTTTTTGTCAAAACCCATAAATTTTTGATAAAAGTATGTCTTTATTTTAAAAGTAAAAATTCACATATTTAGAAAATTATTTAGATAAAATGAATATCATTTTTTGATTTAGGGCATCGAAATTATCTAATGGTTAATTTTTGATAATTTTCTGAGAGTTGAATTTTTTGGGTAAAAATTAAATATCGTTTAAATATATAATGTGTTTCATGAGATCATAATGACCTAATAGTGATGTAATAAAATAATATAAATAGTATTTTTGGCCAATATATGTTTTAACATCAAAATAATGTGATTTTAGGTTTATTTATTTATTTTAGAAAGCCTTAGTGGACCCTCCAAGACTTATAAACCATTTTAACATTTGAAAATTATTTCCTTGAGAGTGTGACTCACCTCCCCATAATCCAGTCTGATATTTTAATATTTTAGGTCATTGGACTTATAAAATAATTTTTCCACACCCCTTTGGAAAAAAAACATGGGCAAAACCCATGATTTGTTTTGTGTTTTTTATTAGTTTCAAGCATGGTGTCCAAAACCTAAACAATATATAATATCATCTATTTTCCTATATAAACCCACTAATTATCCAATTTATCTTCACTCAAAACCCTTTTAGAACGTCCCTACTATTTCTTCCTATCTCTAGTATCCTAACAAGGTACCCCAAGATCTCAATAATCCTATCTCAAGCCCCTCCCAAGCCTTTGGGATCACACTTCCAAGTAAGGGATTTCTTCCTTTCTCATTTTTGTCCAAGTTTTTTATCTGGCTATTCTATTTTATTTTTAATTAAAAATGTAGGGGTATTATTTTTAATCTCCCCCATAATTACCTACTTATTGTTTAATGATTAAATACCTCTTTATCTCTCATTAATTCCTCCCATGTACACTAGTTACAATGCCTAAATTCCATAAGGAATTTTTCTCTTCTCATTTACATTCAAGAAATTATTTTATATTATGAATCTAAATTCCATTACATACAATGGGACATATAATATGACCCACTTACTATCCATTTCATGTACATATGATGAGACACCCCTTTCTCTCTCATCAGCCATTTTTTTTAATTCTTGTGTCATGTTGTTATGCTGCTGAAATTGCTCTGCAATTTTCTAAGACAAAGTCATTGTGTAGTGAATACCATGCCCATTTCTCTATCAAGGGTATTCACATTTATTAACATTTAAATATTGATTATATATTCTAATGTATTAATTACACATTCATTTATTATGGAATAAATTATAATGTTTAATGAATCCTTGGTGTATGATCCACATGGCACACTTATACACGAAATGAAATGATTAAGAAGGGTGCGCCTTGATAGAGCTCTAATGCATTGGGTAAAGATTAGTATCATTATACATCAAGTGAAATGAGAGTTTAATTGTGATAATTCAATTGCAATGAGAGTTTAATCATGCTAGTTCTAGTTCAATGAGGGTTTACTCATGCTCTATGCGCAATGAGCCTTGGCTCATGCTAATATCATGTTAAATGTTGATGCCACATTTCCATGTTATGATAATCATGATATATCATGAATTTATGTTCATGTTTATATATTTGTCCATTTATATGCCTATTTACTAACATGTATCATATTCTTTATGTTATTACCAGCTTACTACCTTATTGGTCTAATTATCTCACCCTTTTCTAATGAATGTCCTCAGGTTATCCCATGAAATGATAGGTACGAGGGAATGTTGTGGTAATGTAAATAATTTTTTCAATAAAGATGTTTTAATTTATGTCTTAAGTTGTCATGTAATGTCCCTAATTTCCAAATACACGAGACCTATTGATCCTCAAAGATTTATTAAGTGCATGTTTATGAAATAAATCATGTTTAAGTGTGTAATAAAGAGCATGGTTGTTATATTTAGTATCAAAGGATAGGTTTAGTTATTTTTTGGATTAGGATTAGAAAAAACTAGTGAATGCCTTAGGGATAAGACTAAGTATAATAAAAATATACCTAAATTTTTTTGAGTATTGAGTAAGTGTTTTATCAAGAAAATATATCCCTATATGGATACGAGAAGGTAGAGGCGGCTCGGGCATAGATGTATCTAGGGGTAAAACCCAAAAACACCACTTTGAGCTAGACTCTAGTGGGAACTAGTTCACGATAACCTTTCTTGATGCACTCTTGGTTACAACACTCTTGGGGGATATTATTTGGTAAATTCATTAGCTTAATACAAACCATTATTTAGGGAATAAAAAAATTCCATAAGAATATAAGTTAATAAATAGATCAAGGATAACCTAGATTTAAACCTAAGGAGTCACAAGTTTATCCTTTTATGTTCAATGTTTCCTTTTTTATGATCAATAGATAATTATTCAAACCCCCTAATTTTATTTATTTTTTTATAGTTAAAATATGGAAGGAGGAAGATCCTAAACAAATCTTCTCTCTCTTCATGAAGAACTACTTGGAAAGATCATCCTGAATTCTTACCCAAATGAATTTGATACTTTTTCAGATATCCATGTTACCTACGAACAACTTTATGAGGCATCCAATACCTCTACCATTGTACAATTCTTTCAAGGACCAAGTACAGTCTAATGAGGAATATTTCACTATAAACTTTCTTTACCATGCTAAGCGTGGGAAGTACTATCATGGTCTTTTCAAATTCGTTCTATTATTTGAATATTATGAAGCAAAAAAAGATTTTCTAGATGCTTAAAAATTGGTAGACCTCCAAGAAGCCTATATGTATCAAATTATAAATTTTTTTCTTTGGGGAAATAAAAAAATTGATTTACCAGAACCCTATTTAGAAATATTTGAAGAGGAATCAGTAAGACTTTTTTTTATAAAAAACAATTTCAAGAAGATATTTAAAAATTATATATAAGAAATACCTTTTTAATGACTTATCGATGCTTACATAGATATAAAACAAGACGCTTGAGGTGTTTCTGGAAAAAAGAATTAGATTATTCTGAAAATATCTTGAGGTACCATTGTGACGCATGAACCCATTCTACATGAAGGAAATTATAATAGGAATGAATGAATAATCATCTAGGAAATGAAGGAAAAGTAACCACACTTGTTTATGGATTAGAATGTAAAAGAAATTTCAAGGGAGAAATTTCTTAAGGGGAAAAATTGTAACGACCCAAAATTTTATTAATGAAAATTCATCTTGATCTAATTAAAAGTCTTATTATATAAAATGGTTATTAAAAACATATACAATTCCTTGGTTTTATGTTTTTGGATTTTAAAATAACATTAATAATTGTTACCATTTCTAATATAGTTATTGAATAGTAATCACCTGATTATTATAATCTAGTACTCACTCGTGCTATCGCACGACAAATTTGATTGCCAGATTTTCTTTTAATAAGAGATTAGTATTTATAAAAGTTGATAAGAAATAGTAATGTTGAATAAATTTTAATTTTAATGTAATGGTCTATGATAATGGAATAAAAGTTCATAGAATATGAAGACACTTTTCAAATGGTTGAAAAAGAAATAACAGAGTAAAAGTATAATAATTTTTAAATGTTGAGTAAGAATATTTGAATTAATTTTCAATTTTGATAACAATAATTGTAATGTGGGCACAGAAATAAAATTTAAATCTAAATAAAATATAAGATAGTTTTTGTAATAAAAAAAATGAGATATGTAAACATAAATGAAATAATAATAAATTGACTGAGTGAGCTGTTCAGGAAAAAATAAATCTGAGTGAAACTATTCATCATGTATCTAGAAATATAATACATGTTCCAATGATACATTTTTCAACAAAATGTATCACAAGTGACATATAATAGATGTACCATAAACTAATAACTGGGAAAAAAGAAAATGATTCACTACTCACACATTCCCTCAGTGCTTCTCAGTTCTATGATGTTGTATTTCTCTAAAATCTAATAATAGTAAACCCACAAGTAGCTTGCACTTCATGCGGTTTAATCTGCCTACACCCCCCCACCATCCTCCACACTTCTCCATAGCGGTGTCACCGCCCCTCATCTTCCACTGGCTTCCAGGATCTATAATAATAATTTGGTACCAGACGTCTTCATTGAGTCTATAAATTGTTGTGGTATTATTGCGACTACTACAACACTTGACACATGATTATACTACAATTTGAAAGTAACACAATACTGGATAAAAATACAAGAACAATGTTAGGTCTTATTATAAATAGTTTGAAAAGAAATAAACATAGAGTTTGATTGACCAAAGGGTCAAAGAGAATCTTGGTCAAGTGGATGCTTTCCTGGAAGTAGAGGCAGCTTACAGCCAAAACCTAGCCTCTTTACCAGGCAATCCTCCTTGACCTCACCTTCCAATTATACCACCCCTTGATATAACTATCCAGCATGGCTCCTTCACTATTACCAGGGATTATGCTACCTATTTTTTCAAGAATGTCCCTTTTTATCTTGGTGCTTTGATTTTTGGATTGACCCCAATGACAGTTAACTTCATCAACCCACCATGGTAGTAGTTTTGGTACTGCTTCAAAATTTTATCCCGCAACATAATCCCTTTTTGAATAGAATCATCAAAATTTTTTCCTTCCCTTCCAAACAAGAAAAGGTTAGTTGTTTCATAAAATCAGAAAGTGGTAATGTATCCATGATATCAGGGAGGAAAAATTAACTAAAATGTGAAAACTTACCCCAATAGAACCTATTAAAAGGATGAACAACTGCTACAGTGGTATGGCATTGAAATTATTCAAGATGGAAGGAATAATTTTGCAGAACATGATTAAATTCAGTGGTTTTGTTTTATTTCTCATTGAAAGATATGAATCCTCACAAAAAATTTCCACAACACAAAGTAGGAAGAGAAATATATTAATCGATACATGTTGATATGTGATGTTTTTTGGGATAGAGATAAATCTAAATCAATATCTAGGAATTATCTCTCCACAAATTCAATTTTAAACAAAGGAGAAATAAAGGAGTGTGAAAACCCGAGTGTTGATGATTATGCCCAAACCGAAATGTAGGATGAAGATGAAATCTGATGAAAATGTCTATGATAGTTGAGGAGGTAGAGGGATCTCAGAAATGGGTTATCGAGTTGAGTCGTTAGCTGATGCAGAGGTCCTTGTGTTCCAACTGAGAGATGTCGACACCCATGCCTTTTAGAAAACCATTATTCGATGCCAGCATTAGCTTCATGAAGAATATTGAAATCCACTCCGAGTCGTGGTCGCTGCTATAGAATTAGAGGAGGAAGAGGACCCAGAGGCAGAGCAGATGTAGAACCATTAATAATAGTGTTTAGGCTTTAAAAAAAAACATCATAGACAATGTTCTTGAATGGACAATTATAGGTTCTGAAACTAACCATTAAAGGGCCATTATTAGTTCTAAAACGGATCCCTGGAACATATTTCATCCAAATAGGGAAACCCCTATACTTTTTAAAGAAATAAAAACACAATCAAATTTCTTGAATTCAAACACAGTAATATATTATATATAATAAAAACATTCAAAATTACTCGGAATTCCACTCACCACAGACATAAGGACCAATTCTAATATGAACGTACAAGCCTAATTGCTTCGCCAGCTTGATGAATCTGAGAAAATCATATATCAATTCGATATAGTACTACATGCAAAGAAAAAAAATAGTTCAAACAAATATATATATATATATATATCAAAAAGTACATGAAACACTAATTTCATAGAAGATGTAGTATAATAATATATCAAACAAATATTTATTTCAAACAACAAAAAAAAATAAATGAAACATTATGGAAATGGAAATATAAATAATAGGGAGAAAAAATTACCTTGAATATTTGATACCATTACATTGAAAAGAAGGTGATGTTGATAAAGATACCTGAATCAAAGAAGACATGTAAAGTCATTGGACACCGTTTTAATAATCATGAAATGTAGAATAAAATTAGAGATCAAGAATAATATTTAATTTGGTATAATGTGTATCAAATAATGAATTTGTGAATAAATACAAGATAACAGAATTAAATAGATTCCCTAGTTTATAAGGGTCACCTGAGTAACAGTGTCTGAGTCATTCTTGTAGTCGGCCATTATTAAGTTCCTGGAACAAAGTATTTTATCAAATTATGATCCTTTAGAAACCCCAAGTTCCTTTAGAGTGCTCTCCACCGACATCTAAAACGATGCAAAGTCATACGCTTTCGAGCCAGCGAGGGTCACGGTGGTTCGACATTGAGTGTGACATGGAAGGAGAGGTGACTCATAGCAAGGCACCCCTACAACATGGACAGAGGGAGATCGAATCCATCTTAGATGGATAGCCATGTTCTGGTAGAAGATGGCACGGTTTGGTGGGACAGTGAGAGTCACTGCCATGGATGAGAATCTGAAGTTTTATGGAGATGACACAAACCCCCACCCCAAGGGGGGCATTGAGGGTTCTAAATAATTAACCTCATGATATTCCAACACATTCAACAATAATTGTACATAACAATTGAAAAAATTATAAATTTAATGTATAACAATAAAAATAAATACTAATTCAATCTGATAATATCAATTTATGTAGGGAATACGATATTTTTTTCAATTGTTATAAGAGTGCATACCTCCAAAATGTACACCCTATTCCATGATTTCTTCCAGAATGAAAACCTGAGGCTTTTAAAATGTTGTGATAGTTTACAAACATTAACACATATCAAGCTCTCATGAAATAAATTTTCAAAAATTAAAAATTACAGAGACATTGTTGAATAAAGTGAGAGACACAATGTATAAAATGTCGAATGCAAGAATATCCCATAGAATACCAGTATGAATCGACGAAGAACCCATAAGCCTATGGTTTTAACTTGCAATGTTTTCTTACAACTGGAAGAACCTCTATATATTAGAAAATCACAATAGGAAAGCATTTATTTTCAGGAAGAACACATGCAAGAGAAATATTTATAAAAAAAATACCTTATTATAATCATTAATTATAAATTCATTTACTAGGATTTCATTTTTATCATACATCATAGGTGACCTCGAGTACCCCCATATCCACTAACCCCTGATATCAGTTGTACACATCATTTTTTATGGTGTTTCTGAGAGGACCAGTTTGGGATCTACTTAACTCTTAGAGGGGTGGGGGTGAATTAGTGTTGGGGGATTTTTAAACCAATTCTATCTTTTATCCCTATACCTATTGACCTGTTAGGATCTTGATTCGCTTATTCTCTTTTCCCTGTCACATGAAATAATAGAAAGTATTAAAAATATGAACACGATATTTTTACAAGGTTCACCACTCAATAAGAGTAGCTACGTCCTTTCCATGCATGGATATGACCAGTGCATGGATTCTCCACTATTATGTGATGTGAAATTATAGTGTAGTGGCTAGGAAAACAATCCTCTAGCCAGTGTGAGTCCCTAAATTTTAGAGGGGGGGGGAACAAACCTCTTCCCTGGACTAGTGATGACCTAGAAAAACTTGTAGCATCTAGTTGGTTCTTTATACTTCCTATGAAGACAGCCTTCTTCCTTCTTCAAAAGGTAGGTTCTGATCTTGGTCTTTTATAATTCTCTTCACTTGATTACTTTCAAAGTACCAGGAAAGAAATTCTCCCTTTTTTCCTTCTCTTCTTTTCTAGTGCAACACAAACTAAACTAGGCATCTTATTTCTTCTTCTTAGTGCAACAACCAACTGCACTAAATCTTATTTTCTCTTATTTTCTAGAATAAAATATACCAATGTGATTATTCAGGTAGTGAAGATTGGTTCACTTGGTATCATTTGGATTAAACTACCCTCAATAATTATAGGATTCAATTTGGAATACTCAGTTCTTATTATTCTTCTTCTATTTTTTCTATGAATCAAACTTGTAAGCTGCACACTCTTATTCTTCTTCTGCTTCTTCAATGAAAACCCAACTGCACTGAAACCTAATCTTCTTCACACATTCTCTCTCAGTGAAAAAAATCATCCTCACAAAGCTCTTCTTCTTCTTCTTCTTGCTAGAAGCACACGTTCTCTTTTTGATTGTAAGAACAATGAAGTCTAGATCAACTTAGCATCATCACAGTTGAACGGAAGCTGCTAAGCACTTCTAGAATAACTCAAATCTTGCGCGTTAATCCTT
Source organism: Viscum album (assembly GCA_963277665.1). Lineage (NCBI taxonomy): Eukaryota > Viridiplantae > Streptophyta > Magnoliopsida > Santalales > Viscaceae > Viscum > Viscum album. The sequence continues at coordinate 1,173,902,677 of OY728128.1, read as the reverse complement.
ACATGTGCTCCACCCTACTTGCGTGCCTCCCTACTTGCACGCCATAAAATACTTGTGCACCACAATTGTTCACAACTCACAACTTGCGTGCCACTTCTACTTGCGTGCCAGGTTGCTTGCACGCCACTCTACTTGCATGCCACTCTACTTGCATTCCACCCTACTTGCGTGCCACTCTGCTTGCACACCACTCTACTTACATGCCACCATACTTGCGTGCCACATTGCTTTCGCACCACTTTCAACTTGCGTGCCTTATAAATAACCCTCAGCTTGCACGCCACTTTAGCTAGCTTTCCACCCTCTGGTACTTGTGCGATTAGAGAAACCTCCACTACTTGCATGATCAGAGATCTAATTTTCTCTTAAGTGTTGAGAATTCAAAAAATGAGGAGGCAAGCCATCTATTTATAAGAATTTTTGTGAATTATGCGCCACATACACTTGCGCGATGCTCCAGCACTTGTGTGCTGCTCTAGCACTTGCACGTCGCTCCAGCAATTGCGTGCCACTCCATAACTTATGTGACATTTCATCACTAGCATGACACTTTATTTCCTTTTAAATATTTTGATATGAAGATGTTAAAATATGTATTGCGCGCAACATACACTTGTGCACCACATATACTTGCACGTCACACTTGCACGTTGCTTTATACTTGCGTGCCAATTTATTTTCTTTGTCATATTTTGATGTGATGATCTTGAAATATGTCTTTCACTACACTTACACTTGCACACCAATACTTCACACCAATACTTGCGCGCCACTCTTGACTTGAGCACCACTTTCTTGACTTGCGCGCCACTTTCTTTCCATTCCCAAAATCAATTCTTTACTCTCTCTACTCTTCATAAGGCTTGCATCACAAGTTCTCTAAACTTATAATATTTGTTAAATACAAATCCTCAAAGCATTTTCATATTTTTGTCCATTAATTTTGGAATATGAATTCCAAATTACTTCTTCATCCTCACTTAAAATCCTCAATTCCTTTTGGAGTGATAATTCCAAAGAACTCCAATCACATATCTTCATCCAAAAGTTGAGGCTTGAAGATTCTCCATATACCTTCTTAGAATGTGAAGCCCTTCCACACTCTCTCTTCTTCTTCAACCATCATTCGCTACTTCATTCAAATCATATGATTCTTTTCTTCAAGTAATATCTTGCATGGTTCTCATGCAACCGTGAAGCATTACATGGTCTTCTTTAAATCCTAATTCTTCTTCAATCATCCTTAGATGGATGGTACTTCACCATTCTTCATTGTTGTAAATAATGTATCACCTTTGACATAAGTTCTTGGAACTTAGTATCAGTTCAAAAATCATCTGAATTGATCTTCTTAGAGAATTTCTCTAGTATGACATCTAATTCTATGATTCCATAACAATTATCCAGGTAACCTCACTTCATCCAATCTCCACTAACGTTTTAGTCCTTCATCTTCTTCTTCATTTTGACCATTATTGACAACTGTTGAAAAAAATAAAATCTTTATACATAAAGTGGTCCCAAAAATCTCCCCCTTTGTATTTTTTTGTCAATACCACAATCTCTCCTCAAATGAATGTGTCAATGTCAAAATAAGAATCTTCTCTCTCCCCTTTACTTGTTTCTCTCCCCCTTTCATTTCAAAATTTCATTTCACTTTCTATCCCCATTATTGAAAAGAAATACAATGTTCATGGTAGAGAGGGTATCATTCCTTACTTAAGTATTGTGACATCAATCATTTCAATCTAAGTCTACTTGATCAAGGATCAATGTAGAAAGAAGGAGAGTTCGATTTAGACAAAAAAGTTGTCCATTATCCACTGATCGTGATACCTCATGAGATGAGATCTCCTACACTTGTCTTCAAATCTTTTCCACTTTAATTCTAGGACAAAGATATTGAATGTGATAGGAAATAATCAATCCTAAAATTCATGCACTCACTTCAACAAAAGTATCAAAAACATTCAAGTGCAATTAGCAGGATACGTGGCCTTAGGGAACATTCATTCTTCTTATGTCACTAACTGACCTAGTTAATCCCCCTTTATAAAAATATATTTATTTTGATTAACCAAGGATGAGATATTAAGAAAAAAAATACCTTTTCCAATGAAATGATCTTCATACAATCTTCAGCGTGATTGAATTTTATACCAACTGATGTTGATACTGATTGAGATAATGACTCTGGCAGCTTCTTCATGTGTCTCCCCCTCAAGGGAACACTTCTCCTCACTGAATCCCAGGTTTTCCCCTTGAGATCTTAATTCAACTTCAATTACTTTCATGATAATAAAAAATAAAATACACAAATATTTAATGGAATAAGGTGAATCCTATTTTTTCCATCAATGTGAACAACAAGGTTGAGATGATCTTCTCAACCCAGATGCTCCATTATTCACACTTTCAAAACTGATCTTCAATGTTGTCCATGATTGTGTGGACCTCACTTTTTCTTCCATCTCTTTGTGTGTGATTATTCTTTCTTCAAGGGATTTCAAAGCACTAGAATCTCCTGGTGAAACTTTTATCTTTTTGAGAAATTCTTGTTGGGATGGAGTAAATTCAAATCATATTTTAACAGTATGACCAGCCTTGTTTCACCTCACACACAAAAATTCATTTTATTCATGTATAATTTTCTTTTTTTTCTTTTAGCACAAGTATTAACCTGTGCATATTCCAATTTTATCATTCTTTCCAAATCTTCTGGCCAAACCACCAAAATATCATTAGGGACTAAGGCATCATGATTGGATCTTCTACATGGATTCTTGTGAGTGGAATCCCTATAAGTAGTTCTTTTGGATGCAACACTCTTCAACGTCTTGGATTTAAAATCCAAGGTATTCTCAACTTTCCTCCTTAGAGTCTTCCTGGGAGTGTTTGATTTTCCAAAATTCTTCTGACTACATCCCAATGATGCCTTTTCTTTATCATCCAACTCTTGTGATCTTATTTTCTTATCATCTTTGGGTACCTTTTGAAATGAACATGTACCATTCATGTGACCACTTCTATTTCATACATCACAGATGTTTTATAACATTCCAAATCTGTTTATAGTATACAGATGCTTCTGGATCTGTGGATGTTTCTTCTTCTTCTCTGGATTTATCCCCCTTGAGATGAGCTTTATCTGTGATTTTACATTTAATAGGTTTATGATCTTTCTCTGTGCTTCTACATTTAAGGGGTTGCACTAACAATCTAGTGCACAATGCCCAAATCTATTATAACACCAGCATTGAACAAAAAACCTTGACTTCTTCCCATCTTCTTTATAAGGTTGCTGAATCTTCTTCTTGGTATGTTGTGCTTTCCATGGGGAGCTATCTTCCACACTCTTTCTCTTATCAACCATAGCTATGGTGGTAGGTTTCTTCTCACTTTTCTTCATCCATACTTGTTTTGAATTTTTCTTCCAACCTATACTTTTTTAGAAACAATTTTAAAAACATTAGTTCAAGTTGGTATGGATGATACCTTTAATTTCTCAGCAACTTTTGATAGATCAATGAGTGAATCCATTATCTTCTTATCACATGTTGGAGGTATTTTGATAGTATAATCCTCCATTGAGCATTGATTACTAGCAGAAACTGTTTCCTTCTTTTGTTATAGACTCAATATGTGTCTTCTCAAGATTGGTCAACTTAGCTTCCAATTCTAGACATCTTATATTGAGGATGACTTCCTGGTCTTCAATCATGGTCATATTCTCTTCACAAGCCTTCTTTAATCTTTCAACTTCATCTTCATGCATATTTACTTTATTTTGTAACAAAGAGTCAAGTTCATTGATCTTCTTGGTGTTATCTTCCAAATATAACTTATTGATTTCATTTCCCCTTTTCAGCTCATCTTCAAGTGCATGGATATTCTCTTCCAGAGTCTTGTTGACTCCCTCATTTTCTTCAACATATTTCATACACTTTGAAGAACTTTATTCAAATCCCATATTTGTTTATTCAAAGGCTCTAATCTGTCTAGAGAGCTTTATACATTCAACAATTTTTTCTTGTAATCCTTTCTCTAAAACATCAGTTTATTCTTCTAGCTGAGTGATATTTTACTACATGTACTGAAATACTCCACAAACCAGGGATGTACTTTCTTTAGGAATACCATGAATAATCATTTTTAATCCATCAACTAATATTTCTTGAGATGTTGTAGATTGATCATCACCACTTGTGCTAGAATTTTCATCACGATAAAAATTTCCAAATGTACTAACACATACCTCTTGATCAGTTGAGGTAATAAGGTTGTCCATATTATTGGTGGGTACTTGAGCCACCTTCTTATTACATTACAAGTCTGGTGTGTCTTTAAGGTCATCTAGATATGGAGAACCAGATCCTTCCACTTCTTCAGATAAGAGTGAATTCTTCTTCAACCTCCTCTTCTCTTTATTTTTCCTATTCATCATGGTCTTGGTAGATATAGACTTCTGATCAAAGTTAACTAAATCTTCATGAATACTGCTCTTCATTTTTGAATCAGGAAAGGAACTCAAATCGTCAAAAGAGAATAACTTCACTATAGAGAATCCAACAGAGGTGAACCTGTCCCTCTGATACCAATTGAGAGGACCAGTTTGGGATATACCTAACACTGAGAGGGGGGGGGGGTGAATCAGTGTTGGGGACTTTTTCAACCAATTAAAGCTTATATCCTTGTACCTCTTGACTTGTTAGGATCTTGATTCTCTTATTCTTTTTTCCCTATCACATGCAATAATAGAAAGTAGTAAAAATATGAACACTATATTTTTACAAGGATCACTACTCAATAAGAGTAGCTACGTCCTTGCCATGCATGGATATGACCAGTTCATGGATTATCCACTATGATGTGATATGTAATTATAGTTTAGTGGCTAGGAAAATAATCCTATATCTAGTTTGAGTCCCTACACTTTAGAGGGGGGTGGGAGACAATCCTCTTCCCTGGACTGGTGATGACTTAGCCCAACTTGTAGCATCTAGCTAGTTCTTCATACTATCTATGGAGACCGTCTTCTTCCTTCTTCAAAACGTAGGTTCTGCACTTGGTCTTCTTTAATTCTCTTCACTTGATTACTTTCAAAGCAGTAGGCAAGAAATTCTTCCTTTTTTCCTTCTCTTCTTTTCTAGTGCAACACCAACTGCACTAGGCTTCTTCTATCTTCTTCTTAGTGCAACAACCAACTGAACTAAAACTTATTCTCTATTCTTGACTAGAATCACATATACCAATGTGATTATTCAAGAAGTGAAGATCAGTTCACTTGGCATCATCTGAATTAAACCGCCCTAAATAATTGTAGTCTTCAATTGAGCATAATCTGTTCTTATTATTATTATTCTTCTTCTTCTTCTCTTCTTTCTATGCAGCAAACCTGTAAGCTGCAAACTCTTCTTCCTCTTCTACTTCATCAATGAAAAACTAGCTACATTGAAACCTACTCTTCTTCAAACGTTCTCTCTCAGTGAAAAAACCATCTTCACAGAGTTCTTATTCTTCTTCTTCTTGCTAGAATCACAAGTTCTCTTTGTGATTGTAAAAACAATGAAGTCTAGATCAACTTAGCATCATCACAGTTGAACATAATCTGGTAAGAACATCTAGAACAACTCATAACTTGCAAGCCAATCCTTACACGTGCTCCACCCCACTTGCGCACCTCCCTACTTGAACTCCATCAAATACTTACGCGCCACAATTGTTCAAAACTCACAACTTACGCGCCACTTCTACTTGTGCACCACTCTGCTTATGCGCCACTCTGCTTGCGCGCCACTGTACTTGCGCGCCACCATACTTGCACGCCACTCTTCTTGCGCGCCACTTACTACTTTCTCACCTTATAAATAACCCTCAGCTTGCATGCCACTTCAGCTAGCGCACCGCCCTTTACTACTACGCGATCAGAGCACCCTCAAATACTTGCGCTATCAGATATCTAATTTTATATTAAGTGTTGAGCATTCATAAAATGGGGAGGCTAGCTGTCTATTTATAGGCATTTTGGTGACTTGCATGGAACATACACTTGAGTGCCGCTCCAGCACTTTCACTTCACTCTAGCACTTGCGCGCCGCTCGATCACTTGTGCGACATTTCATCACTAGCACGACACTTTCTTTATTTTTTAATGTTTTGATATGATGATGTTGAAATATGTCTTTCACAACATACACTTGCATGCCACATATACTTGCGCGTCACACTTGCTCGTTTATTTATACTTGCACACCAATTTTTGACTTGCGCGCCAATCTTTAACTTTCATGCCACTTTATTTCCTCTATCATATTTTGATGTGATGATATTGAAATATGACTTGGGTGCCACTTACACTTGCGCGCCAATAATTGCGCGCCACTCTTGACTTGCGTGCCACTTTCTTGAATTGCGCACCACTTTATTTCCATTTCTAAAATCACTTATTTACTCTCTCTACTCTTTATACGGCTTGCATCACAAGTTCTATAAAGCTATGATATTTGTGAAATACAAATCATCAAATCATTATCATAGTTTTTTCCATTATTTTTGGAATATGAATTCCAAATTACTTCTTCATCTTCACTTCAAATCCTTAATTCATTTTGGAGTGTTAATTCCAAAGAACTCCAATCATCTATCTTCATCCAAAAGTGGAGGCTTGAAGATTCTTCAAATACCTTCTTAGAATGCCAAAAACTTCCACACTCTCTCTTCTTATTCAACCATCATTCTCTACTTCATTCGAATCATATGATTCTTTTCTTCCAGTAAACTCTTGCATGGTTCTCATGTAATCATGAAGAATTGGATGAGCTTATTTAAATCCTCATTCTTCTTCAATCATCCTTAGATGGATGATACTTCACTATTCTTCATTGTTGTAAACAATGTGTCACCTTTGACACAATTTATTTGAACTTAGTATCAGTTCAATAATCATCTAAATTGATATTATTAGAGAATTGATCCAGTATGACATCCAATGCTATTATTCCATAACAATTATCCAGGAAAACTCACTTAATCCAATCTACACTAACTTTTTAGTCCTTCTTCATCTTCTTCTTCATTTTGACCAGAATTGAAAACTGTTGACAACAAATACAATCTTTATACACAAAGTGGTCACAACAGTTTAAATCCTTTATGTTTCATCCAAAAAATAGATTTGTGCTTATACCAGGTTATATGACAAATCCACCCAGTACAAACAGTATGAGCATCGCAAATTTACTGAATCTGTTTGTGATAGTCATGTTTATTCCCATTGCTGCAATACAATGAAACATAAGAGATAGAAAGTAGTGAAATTACCTATATAATCACCATGTACCAACTTCATCTGAACTGACATATTCCCATAAAAGGCCTGTTTTTCGATGAAAACCCAAGTCCTCCATGTTTGAAATAATGAATAGATAAAAAAATGTTTGTAAACAAAATGTTTTGTTTCACATAAGGCTTTGTTTTTTAATAGTAGTAAATTTATCAATACATGTTAAAAAATATGAAGGAATAAAGATTTATTTTCAATATGAAGAGTTAAAATACATGAATCAAAACACTAATCAAATGGATGATTGAAATTCCGATCAATATGATAAATAATGTTGTAGTTAAGGCCATATAATCCATGTTTGAAATAAAGGAATTTATCTCTTCTCATTTACATTCAAGAAATTCTTTTGTATTATGAATATAAATTCCATTACATACATTGGGAGATGTAATATGACCCAATTACTATCCATTTCATGTACAAAAGATGAGACACCACTTTCTCTCTCATCAACCATTTTTATGAATTTTTATGTCACACTGTTATGCTTCCGAAATTGCACTGTGATTTTCCAAGCCAAAGTCATTGTGTAGTGAATACCATGCCCATTTCTCTATCAAGGTTATTCACCTTTATGCACATTAAAATATTGATTATAGAGTTTCATGTATTAATTCCACATTCCTTTATCATGGAATAAATGGTGATGTTTAATGAATCCACGGTGTATGATCCATGTGGCACACTTATGCATGAAATGAAATGATTAAAAATGGTGCACCCAGATAGAGCTCCAATGCATTGGGTAAAGATTAGTATCATGATATTTCAAGTGAAATGAGGGTTTAATCCTGATAATTCAATTTCAATGGGGGTTTAATCATGCTAATTCCACTTCAATGAGGGTTTACTCATGCTCTATGTGCAATGAGACTTGGCTTATTCTAATATCATGTTAAATGTTGAAGCCACATTTCCTTGTTATGATAATCATTCTATAGCATGCGTTTATGTTTATATTTATCTTGTTCTCCATTGATATCCCTATTTACTAACATGTATTATATTTTTCTTGTTATTACTTGTTTACTACCTTATTGGTCTTTATAGCTCACCCTTTTCTAATGCATGTCCTCAAGTTATCCCATGTAATTCTTGGTACGATGGAATGTTGTGTTCATATAAAGGATGTTTTCAATAAAGATGTTGTAATTTATGTCTTAAGTTGTCATGTAAGGTCCCTAATTTCGAAATACACTAGACCTCTTGATCCTCAGAGTTGTATTAAGTGAATTTTTTTTTAATAAATCATGTTTTTAGTGTGTATTAAAGAGAAGGGTTTTTTATAGTTAGTATCAAAGGATAGGTTTAGTTATTTTTTGTATTAGGATTAGAAAACCCTAGGGAAACACTTAGGGATAAGACCAAGTATAATAAAGACATCCCTAAATTATGGTAAGCATCGATTAAGTTTTTTTCAAGAAAATACATCCCTGCCTGGATACGAGTAGGTAGAGGCAGCTCTGGCACAGATGTATCTAGAGGTAAAACCCAAAAACACCGCTTTGAGCTAGACTCAAATGGGAAATAGTGCACGACAATGGGCCTTGATGCACTCTTGGTTACGACATTCTTGGGGGATATGCTTTGGTAAATTCATGAGCTTAATACAATCCATTATTAAGGGAATAAAAAAACACCATAAGAATATAAGTTAAGAAATAGATCATGGATAACCTAGATTTAAACATAAGGAGTCACAAGTTTATCCTTTTATGCTCAATGTTTCATTTTTATGATCAATATACAAGTATTCAAACCCCCTAGTTTTATTTATTTTTTCATAGTTAAAATATGGAAGGAGGATGATCACAAACAACTGTTCTCTCTCTTCCTGAATAACTACTTGGAAATATCATCCTGAATTCTTGTTCATATGAATTTGATATTTTTTCAAATATACAAGTTACTTAAAAACAACTTTATGAGGCATCCAATACCTCTACCATTGCATGATTCTTTCAAGTATCAAGTACAATCTATTGAGGAATATTTCACTCTCAACTTTCTTACCATACTAAGAGTGGGAAGTACCATCATGGTATTTTAAAATTATTCTCTTTATTTGAAAATTATGAAGCACTAAATGATTTTCTAGATGCTTCAAAATAGAGAGACCTCCAAGAAACCTATATGTATCAAATTAATGATTTTTTTTCTTTGGGGAAATATAAAAACTGATATACCAAAACCCTATTTAGAAATATTTGAAGATGAATCAGTTAGAATTTTTTTATAAAAAACAAGTTCAAGAAGATATTTCAAAATTACATATAAGAATTACCTTTTTAATGACTTATTGATTCATCCATCAATATAAAACAAGACACATAAGGTGTTTCTGGGTAAAGGAATTATATGATTTTGAAAATATATTAAGGTACCATTGTGACGCATGAACCCTTTCTACATGGTGGAAATGATAATAGGAAAGAATTAAGATGTTGGCGAGGCAATGAAGGAAAATTACCAGCACTTGTTTATGGATTATAATGTAAAACGAATTTCAAGGGGGGAATTTATTAAGGGGGAAGACTGTAATGACCCAAACTTTTATTAATGAAAATTTCTCTTGATCGAATTAAATGTCTTATTATGTAAAATAGTTATAAAAAACATATACACTTAATTGGTTTTATGTTTTTGGATTTTAAAATAACATTAAGAATTATTTCCATTTCTAATATAGCTGTTGAATAGTGATCACATGATTAGTATAAATATAGGGCTTTAACAAATCCAATTTACTCAAAAAAAAGGAAGCGATGGCCTCATCCAGTAGAATTGCTCCATACAAAGCCCATTTGTCAGAGCTTAGTAAGGAGGTGGCATCACTGGGCTTCGCTCTTGATCAAGACCAAGCTAAGATTCAACACATTAAGCTTGAACAGAGTCACCTACGAGAGAAGTGGAAGTTAATAGAGATTACCACCCGAGTGATGTTATCTGAGCCTTCCCAAGAGTTTTCATCATCACACACCTTACCCTTAGGTCTTATGGGGGTGTTATAAATGGTTATGTAACAACACCCTAGAACTATTATTATGTGAATTATTTTTTATAGAATAAATAATATACATTCATTTTATTATTGTTACTTTGTAAATAGTTTTTAAAGAACACATAGTATTTTTAGTTAATATTCAAATAAAAATTTTATTTTGATGAATTAATGGATTTTTGAAATACATAATATTTTAATAAAAAATTATTACTAAATTAACTTTTCTTAAATATAAATGATCGTATAATTTTTCATGAATTTAATTGTAATTTTTAAGGATTGAAAGTTGTTTTTGTCAAAATTCATTAATTTTCAATAAATATATGTTTTTATTTTAAAAGTAATAATTAAAATATTTTGAAAATAATTTATAAAAAATGAATATCATTTTTGTATTCGGGACATCGAAATTATCCAATGGTGAATTTTTTATAATTTTCTGAGATAGTTAAGTATTTGGGTAAAAATTAAATATCGTTAAAATATATTATGTGTTTTATTACATCATAATGACCCAATAGTGTTGTAATAAAAAACTATAAATGGGGTGTTCAGAAAATATATGTTTTATTTTTAAAATAATGTTATTTTAGGTTTGTTTTATTTATTTTACAAAGCCTTAGTAGACCCTCTAAGACTTATAATACATTTTAACATTTGAAAATGTTTTCATTTATAGTGTGAGTAACATCCACATAATCAAGCCTAATATTTTAATAATTTAGGCCATTGTACTTATAAAATAATGTTTTCCAATCCCCTTTGGAAAAAACAATGGGCAAAAACCATGGGTTGTTTTGTGGTTTTTATTAGTTTAATGTGTGGTGTCCAAAACCTAAATAATAAAGAATTCCCTCTCCTTTCCTATATAAACCCACTCAATATCCCATTTATCTTCACAAAAAACAATTAGTGAACGTCCCTAACATGAACTACTCTCTCTAGTATCCTCCCAAATCACCCTAAGCTCTCAAGAAGCCTCTCTCAAGCCCCTACCAAGCCTTTGGGATCACACTTCCAAGTAAGGGATTTCTTCCTTTCTCATTTTTTTTCCAAGTTTCATTATGTTGTTATTCTCTTTTATTTTCAATTTCAAATGTTGGGTTGTGATTTTGAACATCCCCCATACTTACCTCCTTATGTTTTAATGATTATATACCTCTTTATATCTCATTAATGCCTCCCATTTACACCTGTTACCATGTCGAAATTCCATAAGGAATTTCTCTATTCTCATTTACATTTAAGAAATTCTTTTGTATTATGAATCTAAATTACATTACATACATTGGTAAATTTATCTATATGACCCATTAATATCCATTTCATACACATATTATGAGACACCCCTTTATATCTCATCAACCATTTTTATGAATTCAAATGTCACGTCGTTATACTGCTGTAATTGCACCACGATTTTCCAAGCCAAAGTCATTGTGTAGTGAGTACCATGCTCATTTATCTATCAAGGGTATTCACCTTTATAAATATTTACTTATTTGTTATAGAGTTTAATTTATGAATTATTCATTCCTTTATCATGAAATAAATTATGATTTTTAATGAATCCATGTTATATGATCCATGTGGCACACTTATGCATGAAACTAAATGATTAAGAAGGGTGTGCTATGATAGCGCTCCAATTAATTGGGTAAAGATTAGTATCATGATATGTAAATTGAAATGAGGGTTTACTCATACTAATTTAAGTGAAATAATAGTTTACTCATGATAATTCAAGTGCAATGAGTGTTTACTCATTCTTTATGTACAATGAGCCTTGGATCATGCTAATATCATGTTAAATGTTGATGCCACATTTCCATGTTATGATAAAACTTCTATATCATGCCTTTATGTTCATGTTTCTCTTGTGCTCCATTGATATTCTTATTTCCTAACATTTACTATATTTTTCATGCTATGCCTTGTTTACTCCCTTACTGGACTTTATAGCTCACCCTTTTATTATACATGTCCTTAGGTTATCCCGTGAAATTCTAAGTACGAGAGAATGTTGTGGTAATGTAAAAGAAGTTTTCAATAAAGTTTTTGTAATTTATGTCTTAAGTTGTCATGTAATGTCCCTAATTTCCAAAGACACTAGACCTCTTGATCCTCAGAGTTGTCCTAAGTGCAATTTTATGTAACAAATCATGTTTAAGTGTGTAAAAATGAGTAGTGTAACGCCCTGACCCTAGTTACCCAGAGTTGGTGCATTATTTTAATAGATTTTCATGATTACAAGGAATCAAGTCCCAAAGGACCAATCAGTTTAGCAGTCTTGGAACATAGATTACATACATGAACATCACATTACATTATAAAATTAAAAACAACAACAACATTGTCTCCATTGACTAAATTAATATCCCTTAGACTATCCCTGCAAGTCAGTCATAATATACTTCTTTGCATCCCGATAAAAATAAAACATAGAAAGGGGTGAGCTCAGATTCTCAGTAAGGATAACAATATAGCGTAAACTTTTATAAATAAGCATAAAAATTTAAGGAAATGTATAAGACTAAAATATAATCCTTTTAAACATAAAATTCTGCATAATATGGCCAATATAAATCAAATAATTCCATTTATTTGTTCACATGGATATTCTACTAGTCGAATAATCACATGAAATATCAAATAAATTATTTTATAATAATTAAATGCATAATTCCATACTTCATAACCACATAGTCAAGGCCATGTGCCAAGACTACAAATAAGATTTTTTCAAGGCCTTGTGCCAAGAAACTAGTTTGTCTCATGAGACCTACCAATGCATCAAGGAGCTATAGCGATGTTTCCTCTGGAAATGGGGATTACCACATTGATTTAAGGTTCAAACATTCCAAGCGGTTTCTAACGGGTTTTTTCGTAGAACCGGAAACATCCAATGATTCTATATCCATTTGGACCTACTTTCCAAAGGTAGGTTCTCATTATTTATGAACTGATGAGGCTTAAGAATTTGAATTGTTTGAGAGGATGGGAGGTCGGACTCATCACACCCTTTTGGGGGGAATTATTTTCTACTCTAGGACTCCCTTTATAGATTTAAGTTATGTTAGTGAATCCTTATTACATTACCAAGTATGAAAATGAGCTTTCCTTTAGATCTGAAAATCAATGATTAATATGTATGAGATTTAGATAATCTTTTATATGTATTTTAGGTTCTTCATTGATAGAGAATCATCTGTATTTGTTATAGATTCTTAGTCAATGGTATCCTTTGACACATTATATAGAAATATCTTGGTCATTATGATAACCATACTGGTTTTAAAGCCACTCAGTGGTGAACTTGAAGTTTATTTTCATTCAAAAAGACATAGATTATTTCAGAGTTGGGATCATAACCATAGATGGGATACCTACATATTCTTTATTTTAGAAAAGTAATCAAAACCCACGTAGTTCGAGTAAAAAATTATGAGGTTTATGCATGATTGATGGATCAAAGAAAGATGTCATGATTTACTTTTACACTCTAAGCTCACGTGAGTCATGATCGTTGTGAGAAACAAGAGGTATTAGTGAAACTAGACAATTGTGCCATAGAAGATGAAATCATAAGAAATGATGTGGGGATTATGTATGGATGACTTCCCAAAATAGATGAATATTGGGTTTTACTTTAGGGAAGAAACCCTAGAAAAAGGTCCATAAAGGTATATGTACTTTATGGATATTTGGATACTCAAACTTGGGACTTACTCTTGAAGAAGATTCCCAAATTAAAAGGGGACTTATGATTGGGTTTTAATCCTGAGAAGGAAGCCCAAATCAAAAGTAAATTAAGACTGGTTAAGGGGAATTATGACGGAGGCCTACTCCTGAAAATAAAGCCATGGTTAATGGAATTTGGGAACTTGAGGCTTACTCATGAGGAGGATGCTCATATTTTGGAACTTTTAAGGCTGAGGATTACTCCAGAAAAGGAGGCCCATGTTAAGAAAATTATGGTTGGGGCTTACTCCTGAGGAGGATGCCCAGATTTGGGAACTTTGAAGACTGGGGCTTACTCCTGAAAAGGAGGCCCAGGTTAAGGAAATTATGTTTGGGGCTTACTCCTGAGGAGGATGCCCAGATTTGGGAAATTATGACTGAGACTTACTCCTATGGAGGATGCCCAGGTTAGGGGACTTGGGGCATACTCTTGTGGAGGATGCCCAAATTAAGAGAACTTGGATTGGGGCTTACTCCTGAAAAGGAGGCCCAAATTAAGTATTCTCTCATCTTAAAGGATGAGGTTTAATGAATGAAATCTCTAACCTTAGTGACATAAAGATATGTAAATCACTAGGTTTTGAGAGATGTTCCATAGAATTCCTTTCAGATAAAGAATCCAACAAGGGATCCATGACAAAAGAAATGGATTTAAAGAGGGTTTTGAAGGATGGATCTTGAATAGGAGAGGTAGATAGCCATAAGAGAGGTGAAATAGGTAAGAGAGGCACCCAAAAATAAGTGGGCACGCAAGTTCTGGTCACGCAAGTATACTTGCACGACACAAGGGTAATTGCACAACAGTCAACCATTAGGGTAAGACTTGGGCAAGACTTGGCTCAAGCCATTAGTACTATCCCTAGAGGCTTCCAGAAGAGTGGTGCGCAAGTTTTGTTGAAGGGGTAAGGCGGCGCGCAAGTGTGGACATTTCCCTTAAGGGGTGGCCATTTTTAGCTATACAAGTGTTGATTAGTTTCAACACTTAGGCCTTACTCTCCCTCTTTATATCTTCTGTTATAGGTGAGAAATTACTTTAGAAGTGTTCAGAAGCTTCGAGAAGAGACTAGTGCGTCGAGAGCTCAAATATGAGTTTCTGGATTTTTTTCTGAAACGGGGGGCCCACAGGGGGTATTTATAGGCTGGTGAAGACCCTGGGAAAAAATCATAGAGGGCGTGCAAGTCACCTATGCGACCATTGGGCAGCGCGCAAGTATACTTGCATGACCATGGTGGAACTTGGACGACCCAAGTGAAAATGAATATTTGTTCATGCCTTTGTCAATTTTTGATGTTTCTTAAAAGGATGAATGATTTTGGGGTTATGGTATTTCCCTTTTCATTCATTTAGACTCTGTGATGGAAAGGAGCGTCAACAAAAGTCCCCCCTCGGATTTGGATCCGAATTAAAGAGGATGTGACTCTGAGATGAAGAAGAAAACCAAGGAATTATGGCGCACACATGTTGAGTGCGCAGATGGCGGCACGCAAGTGGAGTCACGCAGGCTTCGTCACGTAGGCTTCGTCGCACAGGGGTGCGGCCTTGCCTATATATAAGCGGTCATTCCTTGCGCAAAGCACTGAATCTC
The DNA here is from genome assembly GCA_963277665.1 of Viscum album. Taxonomy (NCBI): domain Eukaryota; kingdom Viridiplantae; phylum Streptophyta; class Magnoliopsida; order Santalales; family Viscaceae; genus Viscum; species Viscum album. Next base: position 1,173,887,001 of record OY728128.1, on the reverse strand, counting down.
AAAATTCTTGATCTCACCATGCAAGTTTCCTTCACCATGCAAGTTGCTCTGTTTTCCGCTGTTTCTTTGCTGTCGTGGTGCTGTAGAGGTATTTGGACTTGCACGGTGATGCCTACATGCGAAAAATTGCGTGACACACTGATACTTGTGAGCAACTTTGGGACTTTCACGCCTTAATTCCTTATCCATTTTTTCACTTTTCTTCACAAACTTTATGAAAAATCAACTTACTTAAGAGTAAATTATTAAACTTTTGTATAGAAAAAAATAACTCCCAAGAGAATTAGAACGGCTAATGAACGGACTAGAATGCGAATTGATGATATGATGAGCATCATTGTCCATGATTATTATACAATCTATGAAAGTACTCTTCCAGATTTGGCTAACTATCTGAAGATGAATCATCTCGACTTCCCACAGAGTATTTACCTACCTTTGTATGGTTGTGGTCATCTATGAGAAGTCACCATTCCAGAGGCAAAGAACTATCTCCCAATTTCTTGGTTTCATAATTACACCAATTTTTATTCAGCAAATATCTCAGGTGGAGGAGAATTTATAAATACCAGAACAGTGGAGAAGGCCTACATAATGCATCATAACCCATGTACCTCAGATCTGAAACCTCACAAACATGAGCTGTAACCACATTTTTATTCCTCAATTTTCCAAAACTCTCAGATGGATCAATCCAAAGGCTAGAAGAAGAGTTGGGAATTTCATCCTGGAGGAGGTGTGAAGCCAACTTTGATGTGGGCATACTAGGTGCAACAAATCTGCACAGAGTTTGTTGAGGATTTGAAAGGATTTGCAATATATGAATCCGTCTGGGCTGGGAAAACATATGTTTACAGGAATGATGAATTTTTACCGGAGATACTTATCCATTGGATCCTAGAAACCAACTCTTTTCATTTGACTCATGGAGAAGTAGGCATCAATTTGTGGGATGTCCACAAAATCTCAGAGGCTCCAATTTTGGGTGACATGTATGATGAATCCATCCCCCCAAGGTGACTTGGAACGATTCGGAGAAGACCCCAGCTTTGGCTTAGGAATTATTGAAAATATTTCACAAGATCAAGAGTTCAGATACATCCTTAACTCATTCTAGAAACGTTATTCATCCAGAGGAGTGTATGAATATTTTTCTTACCAAAAAGTAGGAGAAGGAGCCGAAGGAGAAGGGATCGAAGGGGAAGGGGCCCAATGAGAAGGGGACCACCTGTACTCCATGTCTTCATGGGTAAGTTTCCTTTGAGAATAGGGGGACCATTCCAAGTTTTATGGGGATGGATTGCCACTCACTTCAGGACGTATAATGTACATAACAGAGTACAGATCCCTGGAAGTTCTTTCTGGCCATCAATGCAGGAGTTCTATGGAATTTCTCCCTTAGCTCTCAATTCTTATGAAATGAAGGTGTGGCTGAGTATGTATAAGGAATTCAATTTCTTTCATTATGAAAATCCTCCAACCAGGCGGTTTGTTGATGATGGAACAACCAGCCTGGAATTAAGGGTATACATGTTGGCCTGCAGATATGGTGTACTAGTCACCAGGATTGACGGAGAGATTATATGCGAGGCCTATGATCCATATAGATTTTCACGTCAATTTAAATGTTAGCAACAGATTTTTGTATCTCCCCATATGCATGTCTGGTTAGAGGAACATCCGATGGTTTCCCGACATCTATGGTTGCTGACATCTAGTGACAAGACCGGGGTAGTGTTTGATCTACGAGTTGATAAAGCGGTGAGTAATTTGACTACATGGTATGCTAAGAAATGGATAGCATCATACCCTGGAGGGGTATTGAATCACATAGTTTATCAGCTGGGGAAAAGGAAAAGAATTGTAGAGAAAGAAACCCTTCATCTGGAAGGTGATTCTTCTACACCACCCAAAACTGATTCACCGGATTCCTAGGATGGGGATGATGAGGCACCATATGCGGCAAAGTGACCTCACGCCAGATATAATCCCCCTGTCAGAATCAAGAGACCAACTCTATTGATTCCTAGTGAGTTACTTCATTGGGGAAATTTAATCACGATTACTTTATAGAGAAACAAGTCTTATTATCTTATCCTTTATCTGTAGCTATAGGAGTTGGGAAGAAACTAAAATCCAAAATTGTAGGACCTTCTTCGCAGACTTCTGGTACACGTACTGAATATCTATGACTAGAGGCTTTCCAGACATGGTGGAGTTTATACTGTGGTGCTGAAACTGACTGGCTGGATTTTTGCGAGGGGCTACACATCCCTGGGATAGGGAATCTTCTGGCTTCTACAGATATCTGTTACATGGATAACCTAGATGAAGTGTGGGATTACATCAAAGAGATAGAAATTCTCATATATGCCACCGATGATTCCATTTCTATCACCAAGCGGGTGAAGGAAATGATAGATCGTGGTTCCACTGAGGGGACTGGTGGTTCCAGAGATGAGGAGTGGCACGATTATGTGGCTCCTGAAGATAAAATTCTCTTTACTTATTTTCTTTGTAACTTGATTCTAGTTAAAGCTTTGTTACTCAAGGAAATTATTCTCTTCATCCTGTAGCTTGCAAAGAAAGAAACTGCTGAGGTTCCTTCACCACAGTATAGCCCTCGTGGTACTGCCATCAGGGCTAATGAATCTCCTTGTGAGTAGGGTGAAATATCTCCAGGCCATAAATCCATGGAGGAGGAGTTGGACATGACTTTTCATTCCCCAATTCATGTACCTGTAAAGAAGACCGTCGATACTCCAAAAAAATGAAAGAGACAAAGGCATCAAAGGAAGAATTCCACAACTAAACACTTCATCAATAGTGGTAAGTCCTTCAGATAATCATGAGTCTTAACCCATGAAAATGTTACTCATACTTTGTGGGATTGCAGGAGCTTCTTCAATTTACCCTTTAAGGGAGAGGACTTACCTTCCTCTAAGAACAAAGGAGGGTGATGGTGAACAATCACAAGTTCAAGCTAACTTGGCTGCTCCTGGAGAAGAGCCAACGTCTATTCCCAATATCCCTCCTGCTTCTGTTGCAAGGAGAGAAGACCCTGCTTCTGGTAAGTTAACAATTATTCATAAAATGTTGAATAAAACATCAACTAACTTCGATTCTGTGATACTTTAGGTTCAACCCCTGCACTAGAGATCTTGGCGGCCATTGAAACTGATGCTGCTATTTTATCTAAAGAAGCTGTCTAGGGTCAGAGGCCGTAGAATGAAGGTTGCCAAGAAGACATATCGAATGCTCCCACTGGTGATATTATCTAGGATTCTGAGATTACATTGGATGAAATGATGGAACTTGGTGCATCTTTTGAAGATTTTTTATATCATGTTAAATTACCATGTTATTTAGAAGATTATGAACGTGAGTGTTATCCTTCGTCCCATTAAAAATAACTTCTTATTACATCTCTGATCATGATCGGTTGAAATGTGTAGGTTTATCTGAGCAAGCTGCAGAACTTCCAATGCCCGAAGGGGGTACAGAAAACCCTACTATTGCAGAGACATTAGCTCAAGTGGAGCTTAACCTGGCAGAGCATCCTGAAACTCATCTTGAAAATATTGTTGAAGTTAGAAAAGACAGGGAAGATCCTTCTCAAGTTATAGATCTCCCGTTGGGTAAGAGATAACAATTTTTGTGACTGTACTTAATTTCCATGACAGCCAATCAACTTTTTTTATCCTTTGAAACTAACAAAAGCTTTCAATTGAATATTCAGGGCCACCAATTTCACTGGCTAGATATGGAGGTGAAGTATCATCCTCCAACCCAACAAGAAAAGAGAGTGAAGAAACACAGGTCAGGGGGGGAGGAGTAGAATAGGGCACTTCCCTTAGTGCATTAATCTCATATTATATTCCCTCCTATGAATGTGATGCTGACTCGGACCCGAAAGTACAAAAGACTCTCCAATTTTCAAGATGCAAGGCATGTAATAACATATGGAAGATCATATCCAAAGTTCCTTTAGAAGAGAATTCATCAGAAATCCTGCGACTATCATCCCTGTTTGTCATTTTGGGACTTGGTGGTTTTGGATATCAAGAGATCCATGCCATAGTGAAAAAAGTCATCTTAAGGAGGGAGCAGGAGAAAATGTTCCGTCAAGAGTTGAGCTGGGTGAGGCTGTCAATCAACATCAACGAATTTGTGGTTGCGGTGTCCCGAGATGAGGCTGATCATGCTGCCAAGTTGAAGGAGCTAAAGAATAAGATTAAAGAGAAAGTCGTCCAATAGATGCACCTTCAGCAACAGGTAGATGCTGTTACTGGGGAACTTGACCAGATTAACAATTCATTGTAAGGAGTTCAAATGAATGGTATGAAATCCATTTGCAGATACTAAGAAAGAACTCCATCAGGCTGAAAAGAGTGAAGCTAGTCGACTGCATGAGCTTCAAGTGGCTGCTGATGAAGCTCGGGATGTTGTAAATCAAATGAAGATTTATGTTGACAGCCTTTTGTAATTATTGGAAATGAAAAGAGAATCCAATCTATGGATGTCCTTCTAACTCTTGTGTATCAAAAGAAAAAGACACTTTCATCTTTGATCATTTGTGCATGCCTTATTTTTCTACATGCTTTAAATTTTATCTAAGCCAATGTTCCTAATAAGCATAGTTTTATTTTTTTGCTAGGATTATTATAAATAACCCTACAAACTTTGAATATTTTTATTTCTCAATATTACCTAAAATCATACAAGATGTATGTTTAGTGAGTTGGAACTTGACTTTTTTTTCAGAGTTCCCTTTTCTTTTGTGAGTAGTTTAAAGTCATGCACGTTGGACATAAAAGGGATAATGTTTAAGGTCAAAATTGCTTTGACCAAATGGATTAACATTGACTCAATTCCTTGATAATTTATTCGAAAACATATTACCATGTTCAAGTATGAGGGAAAATATGTAAACGATGACTTAAGAAATTTTGAATTTGAGGAATGATATGAAAAATGGATAAAAGGAATTAGTAGAAGTAGTTCCCAAGAATGAAGTTACCACTATTTAACAAACCGTTAGGGGGTTGAATTATGCAGGGCCACCTAAGGGCATTGGCTGCATAGTCAAATAAAAGCATCCTTTGGCTGACAGGTCCATTATGTAGACTACTTATGCAAGGCCGCCTAAGGGCACGTTCTGCATAGTTAGGAAAAAGAACCCTCATAAATTTACTTTTCTATTACTAAAAGGCCAGTGGAAGTTTATGGGGATTCAAATTTTCCAAAGCATAGAGTTTCCTGTATGGAGATAGGTACTTGAATATGGAGAAGATATTTACAAACAAGATTGTCTAAGAACTGGATTAATTTCACTTGTACGAAGGTCTGACCCAAATATAGGGAAGGGAAATATAAACCATAGACTTGAATACATTCATATCATGAAAAATAGTATGGGATAAATATGTTAAGGATGGATATTTTTTTGTGGATCCCTACATATTGTCGTTAAGACAACTAAGGACAAAAGAGGTTTTCCTTCCAAGAATGAAGTTACCATTATTTGACAAACCCGTTAGGGGCTTGAATTATGTAGGGACACCTAAGGACATTGGATGCATAGTCAAATAATAGTATCCTTTGGCTGAAAAGTATGTTATGTAGACTGTTTATGCAAGGCCGCCTAAGGGCATGTGCTGCATAGTCAGGCAAAAGGACTCTCATAAATTGGAAATTTTGTGACCAGAAGTCAAGAAAAGGGTTATGGAGATCTAGAAGTATTTAAGGTTAGGAGTATGACACATGGAAATGGGTATTGTCTAATGCATGAAAGAGATACATAGATCAATTCTAACCATAATCATGTTCTGGCTGGGTCCTGAATTGAGATGCTGGACTTCACTACGTATCCCATAAGGATGGGAATCAAGCCATACATAGTTCTTGAAATACAGTTTAACGTCATGTGGGATGAAAGCATGGGAAATCTTAGTTTAGGGTCATAAAACTTAGACCATAATAATGAATACACAGTGTGTGTTTTCACATGGACTTTTCAGCCAAGAGACTAAAAGTAAAATTTGGGGTTAGGCCCAAAGATTTGGGGTTGTATTTGAGGGATGCTCGAACATTCCTATGTATCCCATAAGGATGGGAATCAAGCCGCAAATAGTTCTAGAAATACCCTATGTAAAGATTTGGTTCGTACAAGTGAAGGGTGAAAAGGGGACTTTAGTGCAATGATGGTTTGACCCAAGATAAAAGGTTTGGGAATTACCATGTATGCACATAGTCTTTGAAATATAACATGATTGGAGATCAATGTAAGTAATGATTCCCTCTCAGGTGAGGGTATAAAATAATGTTGTAGTTTATTGTAATACAGGATAAAAGTATTGTATAGTTTAATGTCATATAGCAAGTACAAAGGTGAACCAATGTAAATATATTTATTCTGGGGATTCCTTCACAAATCAACATCGTATGAGATGGAGGTGAACTGATGTGAAGATATTGGTTTTGGGCTTGAACCTCTGGAGGTTGCCTACGTACCCAGCCTAGAAGGCAAGGATCAAAGTCCGCATAGTTCAATTAAAGAATGAATTGGTGATCAAGTTTTTATTTGGGAAAATGACCTAATAAATGGTGTTGGGACTTACGCATGGTTAGCGGCTCAGAGAGGGTGTTATGGTTGAAGTTTAGTCTAAGATCACATGAGTCATACTCAGGGTAAGAAACAAGAGGTAGAAACAAACTTAATGATGCACAATTTAATGTCATGTAGGACATATGAAGGGACTATGCAGTTTAAAGTCTTACAGTGAGGACTATTGGTGTTGTACAGTTTAGTGTCATGTAGGAGGGACAAAATACAGTTTAACATCTTGTAGGAAAAATATAAGGACACAGTTTAACGTCATGTTGGACGTGAACACAGTTTTGTGTTATGTTGGACAATAAGGGTGTTGTACAGTTTAGCGTCCTGTAGCTAAGATGATGGGGACAATACAGTTTGACGTCATGTTGGATGAAAGGGGGACTGTGCAGTTTAATGTCATGTAGTAAGGACAAAGAAGACACAGTTTAATGTCATGTTAGACGTATTAGGGATTTTTTTTCACAGTTTAATGTCTTGCTGGACATAAGGTACTTCTGTACATTTTAGCGTGATGTATCTAGGACATCACAGTTTAACGTCATGATGGACGAAATGGGTGAAAACAGTTTAAGGTCATATGCATGGACCGTGGATGCTGCTGTTTAACGTCTTTCTGGATGATAAAGTATTTGTGTTACACAAAACAATTCTTCAGAAATCTATCATTGGTTGGAGTAGTGATGAGTTCTCCATCCATTGAGATTAAAGAATATGCTGCATTGGAGTAGTCCTTATGTATTGAATAAGGTCCTTCCCATTTTGGTTCCATCTTGGGAGGTTTCTTTCCTGGTATCATTGGAGTTAGGAGAACCAATACCAATTATCCTTGAACAAATGAATGAAGAAGAACTTTTTTGTTGAAAGCTCGTGCTATTTGATTCTGATAGATTTCCAAGTGGTTCAAGGTGCACAATCTTTTCTCATCTAACTGTTCCAATTCATCCAATCGCTTTTGAGATTTTCCATCTATAGATGAATGATCAGAAATGGCTACTCTGAGCAAGGGTAATTTAACCTCAATGGGAAAGACTGCTTCTGTTCCATATACCAATGAATATGGAGTAGACCACGTTGTAGTGTGGGTGGTGGTTCGATAAGCCCATAAAGCATGAAAAAGTTTATCAGGACATGATTTCTTATCTTTATCCACCATATTTTGCATTATATTTGAAAGAGTCTTGTTGAAAGCTTATATCTGGCCATTATCCACTGCATGATACCGAGATGAATGATTGGATTTGATGTTGTATTCTTGATACAACTTCCTCACCTCGGATGAACAAAAGTTGCTGCCATTGTCCGTCAGTATGGTATGAGGGACACCAAATCTGGTAATGATGTTAGACTTGATGAAGCTAAAAATGCATTTATAACTGACTTCTTTGAGGGGTATTTCCTCTAACCATTTAGAAAAGAAGTTAGTAGCAGTAAGAATATACTTCAACTGCTTGGATGTAGCTGAAGGATAAGGTCCCACTACATCCATTCCCCATGTGGAAAATGGCCAAGAGTATTTTGCTGTATGTAGAAACTCTGGGGGCTGATGAATGAAGTTGTCATGTACTTGAAAAGAATGAAAATTCTTTGTGAAATCAACAAAATCTTGTAAAATTGAAGGCCAAATGTATCCAAGCCTTCGAATTTGATCAGATAGTCTATGTCTAGATTGGTGGGCACCACAGACTCCAACATGCACTTCTTTCATGACAGCTATTGTTTCTTCACCATCAATGCATCTAAAGAGAACTACATCAAAACAACTTTTGTATAGAATTTTTCCTAGGTGATCAAGGCTGTCATAAAGAGTAAAATTGACCACACATCTCCGGACTTGTTCTTTCCTGGCTCTATTAGGTGGAAGTGTTCTGTTTTGAAGGTATTTCCTGATTGGTTTCATCAATCCCGTAGTATGACCATATGGTTCAGAGATGAGACTAATTTCATTGATTTCCTCTGTTCTGATTTGAACATAAGGTGAAATTGTACGACGGTTGGAAATACAGATGGTTGTCTCGTCTCGATTTGGATCTTCGAGAGCTGTGGCTCTATTAGCCAGTGCATCATCTTGGGCATTTTGTGATCTCGGGACATAAGAAAATGCCGGTTCTAAAAGAAATTCCACCATTAACTCTCTGATGTAATCATAAAAAGGGATTAGTTCTTATTTTTTTGATTTTATAATCTCCATTGACTTGTTTGATTACCAGGTCTAAATCACCTTTCACCTTTAAGTGATTCACTTGTGCATGAAGCGCCAACTCCAATCCTACGATAAGAGATTAGTATTCTACTTCTTTATTTGCACCGCCTCCCAACAATGAGAAGGAATAGGGTAACACTGCCTTTTCTTGAGAAATGAGAACAATCCCTAACCCAATTTTATTGAATTTAGTATTTCCATTTTCCACCCTGTTGGACTTCTAGAAGCACCATCAATGTACATTTCCCATGTTTGAAGACTATCTTGAATAGAAAACACTTCCTCATCAGGAAGTTCAATATCTGAAGATGTATCTTCTACTGAAGGATGTTCAGCAAGGAAATCAGCTAGAGCTTGTCTCTTCATTGCTTTTTGAGACACATATTGAATATCAAATTTCTTCAAAATAACTGCCCACCTTGCCAGATGTCCTGTAAGCATTGGACGACTAAGGATGAATTCGAGCGGGTTATTGCGAGATACCAATTGGACCTCGTGATGTTGCAGGTAGTGTCTCAACTTTTTAACTACAAATATTAATGCTAGGCAGCACTTCTCAATATTTTAGTATCGGGTTTCTGCTTTAAGCATAGTCCGACTGAGATAGTAGTGGCTGTTGTCATTCCCAGCATCATTCTTCTGAGCAAGAAAGGCACCCAATGATCTCTCTAAATATGTCACATAGAGGATAAGTGGTCTTTCTTCAATAGGTGGCATTAAAACCTATGGGCTCAAGAGATATTTCTTGAGAATATTGAATGCTTCTTGACATTCTTCAGTCCACTGGTAAGTGACTCTTTTCTTCATCAATTTGTTGAAGGGTAGACTTTTGCCATCCAAATTGGCAATGAAATGTCGAATATAGTCTAGGTTTCCTTGAAGTCTTCTCAATTCCTTTAAGTTTCGAGGAGGTGAAATTCCAATTATTGAATTTTTCTTCTCAGGATCTACTTCGATACCACGATGGCGTACAATAAAGCCGAGAAATTCTCCTGAGGTTACCCCAAAAGCACATTTTAAGGGGTTCATTTTCAAATTATGTTGCCGAAGAATGTGGAATATGATTTCCAAATCATCCAAGTGATTAGAACGTTGTTTGTATTTAACAAAAAAATCATCCAAATAACATTCAAAAAACTTTCCTAAAAAGGGTTTGAAGATACGATGCATGGAAAACTGATATGTTGCGTCTGCATTCCTCAGGCCAAAGGGCATTACCTGATAGAAAAACACACCCTGAGGGGCTCTAAATGCTGTATATTCTTCATCTTCTTGATCGATTTGGTTTTTATTATATCCAAAATATCCATCCATGAAGGAAAGTGCTTCATTTCCAGCTGTTGCATCAATTAAGAGTTCTGTAATCAGTACTGGAAAATCATCCTTAGGACAATGCCGGTTAAGATCTCTGAAATCAGTGCAAACTCTAATTTGACTATTCTACTTTTTCACAGGGACAATATTAGAAAAAAATTTGGGATATTGAACTTCCCTGATGAATTTAGCTTTGATATGCTTATCCAATTCAGCCTCAATTTTTGAAGCATAGGTTGGGTGTGTTCTTCTAGCGACTTATTTGAATCCTCGATGTTCTTCTGGCAAACCCAAACGATGAGTTCCAACATCAGGATCATGCTCTGGTATCTCTGTATAGTTCCAAGTAAATATATCTCGATTTTTCTTTAAAAAAGAAATATACATCTCTTGCTCTTCAAGATTCATGGACGCACTAAATAAAGTGGGACGTGGATCTTCTTTTGTTCCCAGATTTAAATCTCTGAGTTCATCCACAGTGTTAGAGATACCCTCTTCAAATGCTGGAGGAGCATCCCTAATATCTTCCTCCTCTTCTTCAACATGTGTTATTTCTTCTGTTTCTACTTGCATAGTAGATGAAGAAGCAGAATTTCCATGATCAGAAGAGATGTTAAAATTTGAACATCTTGAAGAAGAAGCATCCATTTCCGACCCTATTGATGATGAAGGGTCTTCCTTGGGTATTAAAGAGGAGATGATGGATTGAGAATCAACATCATCACTTACCTCTGACATTGCTATAACTTCTTATGGTCTGGTGGGAGAAGTATAGACTTGCTGGATTTTAGCAGATGAAATGAAGACATCTCCATTTGAGCTTTCATCATTGCTTGGTGAATCACCACTTTCTTCCATGTTGTCTGGCTTGATTTTTGTAATTGATATTATGGAAGTTTCCATAAGAGTATTTTGATTTGGGTCTATCCTGTCAATTTGACGGATAGGCAATACATAATCTGTACTCACATGTGTGAATGGGTTTACTAGAATCTTTTCCAAACCATATGGAGCATTAACTTTCGTAATCTCCCTTATTGTAGATTTCTCCTTTCCCTTCATGTGATAGAATTCCACCTTAATGTATTCAGATTCACATGCCTTGAACATGGAATTATCACCATAAAATGTCCCAATTTGACCATTGAAACAATATTTGATACATTGATGGTATGATGAAGGGATAACCACATGTTGATGTAGCAAGGGTCTTCCAAGAAAGATGTTGAAGGCTGAGTCTTGATCAACCACCATGAAATATGAATTGGATAGAAGATCTCCAAATTGAGTTCTGAGTGTAATCTCGCCCTGTGGTTCTTATTCATTTTTATCATATCCTTGTAACATCAAAGTAGAAGGAGATAAATCAGATTCTGTGAGGCCCAATCGACGAAGTGTACGAATGGGGATGAGGTTGACTCCTGAACCATTATCAATGAAAACTCTTCGGACGTCTACCCCATTGACCTTGCCAGATAAGTACAAAGTTCTAATATGTCCATGCATGACATCATCTTCATCTTCATCAGTAAATGATATCACTGCATGGCATTCTGTAGGATTATTCTTTACATGGTAGACTTCAGCTACAACAATTTCGGTTTCAAACTCCTAAGGACTCGACAATGCCTCAATGAGTGCTTCGCGAAGGAGCTTTGATAAATTCAAAGCATCCAAAATTGATAACTTGGACGGTATTTGGGCCAAGTGTTTCAATACATCATACTTTTGATCCAAAGGTCTGCGTTTCCCAACAGGAACATGTGGTTTCACAGGTGCCTTAGAAGTTGATGCTTTGGAATTTGATGCATCTTTTATCAGGGTAGGAGTTGTTAATACTCTTGGATTTGGAAGATTAGACTGATTAGGTCTATTTACTTGATGATAGGAAAAATATGGAACCTCCAACCGATCATCCAGAATAATTATGCCAGAACTGAGTCTGCTATTGGTGGAAGAATTTTCTTGTTCCTGTTGAGCTCGTTGAGGGGCTCTACCACGAATTTCTGCTGCATACACAGTCCTAGAAGGGGTAGAATTGGAATAGTGGCATCTGAAAGATCCACATCTTCCCCTGTACCCTGAGCCTCTAGAACTCCCTCTGATTCCTCTATTTGATACAAGGAACTTGGACTCATCAAAATCGAAACTGTGACTAGAATATGGATCTATTAAGTGAATCATGTTAATAGAACCAAAGATCAACTCTTCATCTGATGAATAATTTTTCTGATTATCCAATTTAGGTTGTGCCGTTTGGTGGGACGGTGCCCGTGGATTCGAAGTAGATGGAATAAAATCTAACAGAGTCAAAGAAGACATAGGATTTGACACGATTTCATCTTCTTCTGATTGTTCCTCTTTCTTTGAATTAAGCTGCCCCTTTTAGGATTTTCCCTCTGATGAATAGAATTTTGCTGTAGCATTCATGGAATAAGACACAATTGGTTTCTTCAATTGCGTTCTCAAAATGGAATGAGTTTGGATGATCATTTTTCTGACCATCCAATCATTATATTTTTATGCATTTTTGTTCTTGACTTCTTTCCACTTGCCTTCTTCCTCTGGATCTGTAGTAGTAACACATGCTACCTGAGTAGAAGAACCTTTTAGTTTGACTTGTCCCAAGTCGACCATTTTTTGCAGGAGGCTCTTAAAGACAAAACACTCCTGAATGGGATGCCCCAACATTTGATGAAACAAGAAATAGTTGGGACGGTCTTCATCTCCTTCCTTGTTTGGCCTTTTGGGCCTTGGAAATTGAACCAAATTATTTTCCAGAGCCGAAATGAAATAACCAGGAACTTGTTCATTTCGGAAAGAGTAAAATTTTTTCTTTAAATACTCAAATTGTTTTTGTATTTGATCTCTTTGATCATCTTGATGAAATGGCCTCTGTTGTTGGTGCTCAGGAGGTGGAGCCCTTCGAGAAGATGAAGGTTTTGAAGTAGAAGCAGGTACAGGTGCTTGTATAAGCATAACTCTAGTAGTCTTTGCTTTACCCATTCTCCTTCCTGGAGCTAATGGAATTACACAAGCATTATCCTTAGTCTTCATAAAAGAATCTTCAATCTGTTGAGTGATTTAAGTAAGGTCTCGAAACCCTCCTGTGTATTTCACAGTGATCAATGGTGTGTGTATTTTATCATGCAAATTTTCCACACAGATTGGCAATAATTCCTCTTGAGGGAGTGGTTAGATCATAGAATAACTTAATCCCTTCCGGCGAGCAATGAAATACGAAACCCTTTCATTCTACCTTTTCTTGCAGTTTGTAAGATCAAAAACTGTTGTGTTTGGCAACGTTGAGCTGAATTGAAGAAGGAATATTTGGCGGAGATCCTCCCATCCAGTAATTGACCGGGATTGCAAGCTTGTGTACCAGAAAAAGGCAGACCATTGTAATGATTGTAAAAAACACCTGAGCTTAACTGCTTCTTGTTGCTGAGGGGTTCCCGTGATAGGATCGCAACGAGAAACAAAATGTGTTAAGTATTGCTCTGGGTCTCCCTATCCATTAAATATTGGGAATGTGGTACTTGAAAAATTTAATGGGGGGAGGAATTGCATCAACCCATTCAGGGTAAGCTCTATTTTCTGGTTTAATTTGAGCACGCTTTCCCTCCATTGATTCCAACCGAGCTATTAATTACTCAATAGTAGTTATTAACTTTTGAGAAATATCCGGTTGATCTTGGAACTGAATCGGTGCAATAACTGGAGCTTGGACAGATGTGGTGGCTAGTACTACAACTGATGGTAGCACTGCTGATTGTTGTTTCACTTGAACCGTAGGATTAGACCTGTAAGGGTGTATTCGTAGAGGAGGATATTCTTGATCCATCTCAGTAACTTCAATAAATTCCCTTGGCTGACTGACTCCAGCACGTTTAGGAGGATGACTACCTTGAAGTAATTCTGCGTTGAACATCCTCAATTCCTTCATTTCTTCCTCCTGTTGTGTGAATATTTTCTCTACTGAGAGCGATTGGACTTCTCCAGATGATGGGTATGTAACCTAATTCTTTCCTTTCCCCTTATTGGACACCTTTCGAATAAGGGGAAGTGGGTTACTCGAAGGCTTACCTAGATTCTGGGTAATCCTTTGATTTCGTGTACACACACCTTCTTTATTTGTGTCTGTGTGTACAACCTCTTGAGCAGAAGTTTCCTCATTTGATCCCAATGAGTGAGCCTCATCTAAGGGATCAGAAAAAACGAAATTAATGAAATTGATTGATGCATAACTCATTGCATCCCTTCTATCGTCATTTATACGATATTGTCCACTTCCATGTCCCCGATGAGACATTGCCTTTTATTAATTTGATCCCTTAGGAACTTCTTGATGAACTGTAATGTTAAGGTAATCTTTTGATAATTCGGCTCTTAGTTATCCTTGTGGATTCTTCCCTAATCGAGAGAAGACTGACTTTCTCTGAGGGAGATATTGAAGATTTGAAAAAGTCCCCAGTCCTGTGGACTGGGGCTGTTCCTCCTGTCTTTTCTCAACTCCTCGAATCCTATTTGTTGATTATGAGGGTTGGGTTAAAAGAGTCCACCGTTCGGCAAGATGGGGTGGTTCTTGAGCTGCTATATCTGAGAATTTCTTGATAGCTCTCCTGATCTTACGAACTTTAGTCCAGAAATTAGATGGATGAATCAACCTACATCCATTATTATCACCCGGCTCAAAATATTGTTGGATGATTTCTAACACTTCTGTCACTTGATGATGTGCTTACTCCAAATGAGAGGCCTGTTCAATATTCTCATTTGCTTGATACAGGAGTAATTCAATAACATGTTCTCGGTATGCTTAATTTTGAGAGGAACTAGTTAAGGCCTGTTCTTGAGCGAGCCTTTGATTACAAACAAAGCCAATTGGATATGGCCGGCCATGGGAAATAACATTGCATGAGACCATTTTCGGTGGGCTTTGCTGACTGGAGAGTACAATGAAATGTAGTGCTCCATGAACAACCCATCCCCTGATATGAATACCAGATGGGGCATTGGCAATTAACTGGCACAATCTTCTTAGTGCGCCAAGGCATGAATGCTGAAGGGCTCTCTACTACTTTCAGCCTTTGTATATCGAGAAACCGAGAGAGATGCCAAATTAGTTTGGCGTTGTAACCCTTCAATTATCTTGACATGATTTTCATATTCATCATAAGACAATATTTTATTTTTCAACTGACAAAGAGTTTTCCATATTTTGAGATGAATATCATGAATTCCATCTTCCGTCAACATCTCTGGAATGTCATACTGAGAATCAGCCAAAGGCAAAAACATAACTAGTACTTCACCTTTCTCTAGTTGTTTTCTCATATTCAGTAAGTCCTCTTTATCATTTAGTGAAGATTATTCTACCTGATTATACCAAAGTTGGTTCTTCCTTGTTGCTTCATCAGATTCAACAATATTTGTAGAGAATTCAACGATCAAACTAGAAGATGAATGACCCAGGGGTGGTTCGGAGAATGACCTACACCCCAGGCTATCTTCTGATTGAGAATTTTTTTCACCTGCTAATGGTAAAGCATCATACATGAATAGCTTTACATTTTCAAGCCCTCAAGATAAGAGGGCTTTCTCGTCACTACATTGTCCATTGGATAATTTTCCAGGAAATGTGCATTATTACTATAGAGAGGACTTTCGCAGCTAAATTCATCAACATGGGGAGGACCACCATGGTGGGTTACAGCAAAAGATGAAATTTTTTTCTCTTTGATCTTCTGGCCACACAGAGGGTTCTTGTGGCTCTCATATGAAGATGAAACATCGAGATAGACTGAATTTTCATGAATCAAACCTTCTTGAGGAAGTGTCTAATGAAGAACTTCGGAATTAAAGTTCCCACTACTAGGAAATGAGGGAGTAGAATGTTGAATTCCAACAGATAATTATCAGAGGGATTCAAGAATTCCCGCATTGAGTAAGGCCTTATTATAGATTGGCTCTTGATTTCTTGATTGTGTTGGGTGGGTCTTCTTCTTAGACGCCTTCTTACTCACTTTAGGAACCACTTGTTGATGAAGTGGTTATTATGGGCAGGTGTATATGCCTGCTCAGGAGAAATGATCAGGATAGGCTGATTATCTCTACTCAAATCAGGTGTATGTGCCCGACTTGGTTGTCCGTATGATATGGGGGAGTATGCTCCACAACCCTCTTAGAATGGAACAGAGGTGTGTGTCTGTTCCAGAGTGAACTGTTGATGTGTCACTCCACTGGTAGGGATAGATTTTTATTTCTTCCCCTGTGATGCTGCTAAAGCTGTTATAATATCCTGGAAGGCATCCAGAATATGAGCAGGGAATTTCTTATGCTCTTTCAACATTGACAGAATATGCTTGGTGACTTCAGCTACCGGAATGTGGATATACGTCCATTCCGTGCTTGGAGTAGGTGTGTATTCTTACTCCTGTCCTCTTTTTCATGTCAGTGAATTCTGACAGTACTCATGTGTGGGGGCAGAGAGTTGAGTCTGCCTCCTGTTTGTCGCCAGAGCTTTCCGACTGACTTCACCGAATGCTACCAAATGAGGCTATTGGTAGGCATGATCAATACTAACAGGTGTATGTGCCTGCTAATTGCACTCCTCTGAACATGGTTGATGATCTTCTTTCAATACTGATAGACGAGGTTGTTGGCAGGACTGATGAGTGAAAGCAGGTGTATGTGCCTATTTACCAGTTGTCAACACATTGGGTTGGCAGGCTCCATCATATGTAGTCAGACGAGCCTGCTGAATAGATGATGATTTATAAACAGGTGTATGTTTCTGTCTGTAGTACTCCACCGGAATTGCCTGGCGGGATTGGCGTGCTGCTGCCAGACGTGTCTGCCGGACATCAGAATTAAAACGGACGGGTGTGTTTTCCCGCTCGTTTCTTTCCACCAAGTTAGGTTGGTGGACTTCTTAGGAGATGAAAGATATGAGAACCTACTCACTGTTGACCGGATTTCACCTCTGGCGGGTCGTCTTGCCTTCTCAGGTTCGAGGATCCTGAGCCGAACTCCTGGAGACGATACCCTCATCATGTTGAGGGCGCACTGTCGCACGAGTCTAGCGGTTATTGTTGATGGGATCCCTCGGGAAGGACTCATGTCTCCTTGAATTAAGGACATGAGGGACCTGCTCATTCACCTCCCTAGAATATGGGACTGAATGGTGATTGCGTTCCGGGGATAACAACCTAAAACCGTTGGAAATGTTGGTTGGCACCACCTGCTTCTTGATCACCGGTCGTCACTGTCCGGATAATCAGGGTGAATTATTGACTTGGAGGGATTTTCGAGCAGCCTCCAGAGTTCGAATGGTACCATTTTGATGGTACTCCTTTACCAATGCATTTTATACCCAGCATTGAAGACACTGAGTAGGTGATGTCATCCTCAGAGCGGACGATGATCTAGTAGGGGTATCAATAGAGGCATTCACAGCAGAGGTATTCACATGTGTGAACTTAAGAGAAGAATTTCTGTAATATATAAGATCTTGGAAAAGAGTGCCTTTTTGATATAACAGACATAATCAAGATAAGTTTGGCCACTACATCTTTTGTATAATCACATATTTTATTGATTGTTTTGTTGGCCCTATCATTGATTTTTAAATAGGTTCCTAACAAATAAGTAAAACATCATTTAAACTTGGTTAAGGATTCATGTCGGGTTCACCATTTTTTGTTTCCTCTGGAAATGGGGATTCCCTCGTTGATTTAAGGTTTAAACATTCCAAGCAGTTTCTAATAGTTTTGTTCATATAATCGGAAACATCCAATGATTCTATATCCATTTGGACCTACTTTCCAAAGGTAGGTGATCATTAGTTATGAACTGATGAGGCTTATGAATTTTCATTGGTCGAGAGGATGGGAGGTTAGACTCATCACACCCCTTTGGGGGGAATTATTGTCTACTCTGGGACTCTCTTTATAGATTTAAGTTATGTTCGTGAATCCTTATTACATTACCAAGTATGAAAATGAGCTTTCCTTTAGATCTGACAATCAATGATTAATATGTATGAGATTTAGAGAATATTTTATATATATTCGAGGTTCTTCATCGATAGAGAATCATCTGTATTTGTTAGATATTCTTAGTCAATGGTATCCTTCTACACATTATATAGAAATCTCTTTATCATTATGATAACCATACTGGTTTTAAAGCCACTTAGCAGGGCACTTGAAGTCTATTGTCATTCAGAAGGACATAGATTATTTCACAGTTGGGATCATACCTGTAGATGGTCTACCTACGTATCCTTTATTTTAGAAAAGTAATCAGAACCCACGTAGTTCAATTAAATAAGTATGCGGTTTATGCCTGATTTATGGCTCAAAGAAAGATGTCATGATTTAATTTTACAATCTATGCTCACGTGAGTCATGCTCGGTGTGAGAAACAAGAGGTATTGGTGAAACCAAACAATTGTGCCACAAAAGATGTAATCATAAGAAATGATGTGGGGATTATGTATGGATGACTACCAAAAATAGATGAAGATTGGGTTTTACTTCAGGGAAGAAACCCCGGAACAAGTTCCATAAAGGTATATGTACATTATGGAGATTTGGATACTCTAACTTGGGGCTTACTCTTGAAGAAGATTCCCAAATTAGGAGGGGACTTATGATTGGGTTTTACTCTTGATAAGAAATCCCAAATCAAATTTAAATTAAGACTGGTTAAGGGGAATTATGACTAAGGCCTACTCCTGAAAAGGAATCCATGGTTAAGGGAATTTGGGAACTTGGGGCTTACTCCTGAGGAGGATGCCTAGATTTGGGAACTTTGAAGACTGGGGATTACTCTTGAAAAGGTGGCCCAGGTTAAGGAAATTATGGTTGGGGATTACTCCTGAAGAGGATGCCTATATTTGGGAACTTTGAAGATTGGGGATTACTCTTGAAGAGGAGGCCCATGTTAAGGAAATTATGGTTGGGGCCTACTCCTGAAGAGGATCCCATATTTTGGAAATTATGACTGAGAGTTACTTCTAAGGAGGATGCCCAGGTTAGGGGACTTGGGGCTTACTCCTGAGGAGGATTCCCAAATTAAGAGAACTTGGATTAGGTCTTACTCCTGAAAAGGAAGCCCAAATTAAGGAATCTATCATCTTAAATGATGAGGTTGAATGAATGAAATCTATATCCTCAGTGACATAAAGATATGTAAATCACTTGGTTTTGAGAGATGTTACACAAAATTTCTTTCAGATAAAGAAGCCAACAAGGGATCCATGCCAAAAGAAATGGCTTTAAAGAGGATTTTGAAGGCTGGATATTGAATAAGAGAGGTAGATAGGCATAAGAGAGGTGAAATAGGTAGGAGAGTCACCCAAAAAGAAGTGGGCGCACAGGTCCTGTGTGGGCGTGCAAGTTCTGGTCGCACAAGTATACTTGTGTGACACAGGGGTACTTGCGCAACAGTCAACTCTTAGGGTAATACTTGGGCGAGACTTGGCTCAAGCCCTTAGTACTATCCCTAGAGGATTCCAGAAGAGTGGCACGCAAGTTCTGTTGAAGGGGTAAGGTGGTGCGCAAGTGTGGCCATTTCCCTTAAGGGCTGCCCATTCTTAGGCGCACAAGTGTTGATGAGTTTCAACACTTAGGCCTTACTCCCCCTCTTTATATATTCTATTCTTGGTAAGAAATTACCTTAGAAGTGTTCCAAAGCTTCAAGAAGATACTAGGGTGTCAGGAGCTCAAATCTGAGTTTCTGGGATTTTGTTTCTGAAATGGGGGCCCTGCCAGGGGTATTTATAGGCTGGTGAAGACCCTGGGTGAAAATCATAGAGGGCACGCAAGTCACCTGCGCGACCATTGGGCAGCACGCAAGTATACTTGCGCGACCTTGGTGGAACTATCATGACCCAAGTGAAAATGAATCCTTGTTCATGTCTTTGTCAATTTTTGATGTTTCTTCAAAGGATGAATCATTTTGGGTTTAAGGTATTTCACTTTTCATTCATTTAGACTCTGTGACGGAAAATAGCGTCAACAAGTGGGCTCCACCCATCACTGAATAATTCCAATTCATTCCTCATATGAAAATGTTTAAATATAACAAAAACATTCATATAAAAACTAGCATACAAAATGTCAATACTTTATCCATAAATCATGAATGGTATAAAAATAAAACATCCATAGTCAAACAAATCACAAAACCTTCAATACAATATGGAAGATTTGTGTCATAATAAATCAACTTCAAACAAGCTTAAAATCATGCAAAGGATGTTGACATAGATGAAAATTATTTGTAAACCTCTTTGAGAGAAATATCCCTTTTTCATGAAAACATTTAAAAGTCACACAATTTAGAAAGGAGGAAATATAAAGACATTTTTGAATAAAATTTTACCATACCACTTTGAAACTTTTGAAATGAATTAACATTTTAAATACATTCATGTCCATATAAATAAATCCTTAAAACCCATTTTGAAAACATGGGCATTAATGGGAATGATTTAGAATAATAAATATTTAAACCATTTAAAAAGATGATATAGTAAAAGTTTCCTTTCCATAAAACCTTAAAATATTCCTTTTTAAAATAATTTTATGAAATAAGGATGTGGATGATGAAGAGGTCCCAATATATACTCATGTAAAAACAACCTCAGATAATGAAGATATTGTAGAATTAACCCTTACCCTGCACTTTCCGTTGGTCGAGGGTACGTTAAACTTCCTGTATAATGACCATAGTATGTTATTAAATTATACCAAAACCATATTCAAATTTATTATATCATACAAGATTAATTTATGAACTTATACTAACCATTTAATAATGATTTCCATGTTAAATTAACATTTTGGGTAATAATCACTTTCTTTATCGTATGTGTTTTAACTTGTTATTTTTGATTGTATCACTTAGATCATGATTTAAATACTTCCAGAATATAAAAAATGATTTATAAATCTTATATATATATATATATAATATAAATATGTATAATAGATAGATATATGAAATGGAAAACACCTTTTATGGAGACGGTAGGCCGTACGTAAGCATAAATGTTGTTCTCGTTTTCATATCGTATTGAACAGAAGTAAGTGATTAAGATATATGTAAGTAAACACACACACACACACACACACATATATATATATATCCATTAGAATTATTATTTCATATATTTCATACTTATTAATATTATATATTTTTATAATCATCGTTAAATGGTGAACGTGGAAATGAATCTCATCGCGTCGTGGAGACGATAATCCGTCTGTACAGATGAGCGACAATATCATTATATTGATGGTGAAATAATATGTAATTGGATGTTATATCATATATAAAGAATCATTAACATATTATATTTATTATTTACATTAGTTGTACTCATTATTATTTCCATCCAAATAATTAAGTGTTTGAATAACAAACTACACCTCGATGTGGAGATGGTAAGTCATACGTATGCATGTATGGTAACTTTTCATTTATTGGAAGGATAAAATAACGAATATTGTTGTACCATATTTATAATAACATCAAATTATGTAGAAGGTGTTGGATTTATTATTTTTTTATGGAAACAACAAAGAAAGAGTAAGTGGAAGAAGAAAGGAACTTGAAAGTGGGTGGTGAAATTATTACCTCTTCTTCAGGTGTTTCCTTTTGAGTTGATAAAAAAGGATCCATAGGTTGGATTTATGATCAAATTAAGGCCTATTGTTTTAAGTGAGAAAATTTTGAAGGATATTTGGGTAGGGGTTTTTTGAGCCAAATGGATTTAGAGGTGTGATTTTGAGAGAAGGGGAAGTGCCCTTTTATAAGAGGGGTGAGGGTCAATTTAGGAAAAGATTAAAAGATTAATTTATTATACAGTAATATTCAGTTTATAATGGCTCCAAATAATTTTTTTTGGATCCTTAGGTGGTTATGGGTCGAAATAATATCAGAAAATAGGTTTTAGACAAGTTTATCTTACCATTTTAACCTTATCTTTTATATTTACCTCTTAGTTAAACAGTTTAACTTTTATCATGTCTTCTTGTATTCTTACACTATATGGTTAATAAACTTACTCTAAACTTCCAAGAGAATCTCAAGTGGTTCATTAATGACATATATAATATTATTTAATCTCTTTGGATGAACCTTATATTTTTAGGAAAATTATATCAACCAATAATATAGTGTTTGTTTTAAAAATTAATTTAGGTCAATTTTGACACTATTTTGTATTTTGTTTTTTTGAAAGTCATAACAACCTGATCACATCAAAAAAAACTTCTATAATAAACCATAAAATGTAATATTAACCTAATATGTTCTTGGATGTCATAAAAAATTCTATACTATATTTTTTTTCTATATTTATAATATAAACTATTTTAATATTTCATTAAGAAGGTAATTACTGCATCATCATTGTGTCATAAATAAAATTAATTATTTAATATTTAAAAATTATAAATAAAATACCATGATATGGTACATATTTTTTTTCTAATGAATATTTATAGTATAATTTATCTTATTTATAACCATGTATTAAAAATGGTTTAGTTAATAAACTTTGAATTTCACACTTTTAACTATTCTTTAAATAAAATAATAATAATTCTCCAAATCTAATCCAAGTGAACCTAAAAGATCATATTTTATTACTAAGGTTGTTTTTGGTCGAAATAAACTTATCCAATAGAATTAGGACATGTGTTAGGGTAATTATAATATCATTTTTACCTTTAATTACTCTATCTACTTTTAACGATGATAAATAAAAGTAAAAAGTTGCTATTCACCAAAAATTATTTTCATCTTATTGAACCACAGTTTACTTATTGATGTCAACTTTTTCTCTTGAATATTTGAAATTCAACTCACATAAGTGGTAAAATTATATTTTATGGAAATTTGCAAATGCTCCTAGAAGGTGGGTAAAAAACCGTTAAAAAGATCAATAAAATTTTATACAGCTAATTTTATTATAAAATGAATCCAATGAATTACATTGAACTTATATAGGTATTATATATATACTTTTAAATAAAATAAATTAAAATAAAATAAATAATTATTTAAATAAAAAGTCGGTTTAAAATAATAATGTAGTTTTTTTCACTATTCATCAAAAATTGAAAGTTTTCAAGAAAATACAAATAATAAACCCTAAGATAATTTTGATATTATGAATTCAAAAATGAAGAATATTTTAAAAAATTAAAAACATAGAAGTTTTATTTATTAATTTAAAATTAATTCCCGTTGTCAAAACCAAAAAGCGGGTTTTTAAAAAGTAAAAACTATCAAAAGATTGACATGTGTTTACGTCCAATTTAAATGTTAAATTACTTATAATGAACTAAATTATATTGAATGATAAAAATATAATATAATTATACTTAAAAACCATTCAAATGTAAAATTTAACACTATAAATTATTTTGATTAAAAAAGTTGTTTTCAATTAAAATTTAGTATCTTTTACTATTCACCAAAATATAAAAGGTATCTGAAAAATACAAAAAAAATATCAAAACTAAATTTTTATGTCCCGATTATAAAAAAGAAGTTTATTTTTTCAAATGGAATATATAAAAGTGTCAAATATTGGATTTTAAAAGGGTTCTCCATTAGAAGGCGGTAAAATTTCATTTTCTTAAAAATACATCCTTTATCTAAAAAATTGAATTTGTTATTATATTATGTCTATGAAACACATAATATGGATGTTAAATTTATATGGAGTATATTAAATTCAAAATACAGTTAAAACTATTCATAACCGTTTTTTTTGAACGGATAGTTTGGTAAGTCGTGGTGCGCTCGTACTCGGTGTTGTGTGTAGCGTAAGTTATCGAATTACATTGAAGAGATAACGTACTATGAAATTTTGGGGTGTTCCATTCACCCCTCTTTAAATAAATTGCATCCTTGAAATTTTAAATTGTTCTTTGAAAATATAAGTTGAAAATAGAAAAATACCTTTGTGGAAAACCCACATCCGAAATTGGTATAATAAAATTTAGTCTTATTAAGAGGGAAAGAGAAATGAAAAAGTCACCACTAAATTATGATCTCGATTAGAAGAACATTGGGGTAAATTAGAGACACATAATTGGAGGAAAATGTAAATATTTATAAGGAGTGATTTAGTTCATCAATCACAAACAAATGTAAAATTGGGGGCCTCAAATCCCTGAATCTATGATGATTTAAAATATCGTCGGTTCAACAAAACAAAAGGTATTAGGATAACACATTTTTGGTTTTAAGATACCTTCCATAATGTTTAATAATTAATTTATTCATAAAATAAGAGGAAAAACTATACATGATAAGTAGAGTTTCATCCTTCAACTAATTCCTACCACAAACTCATCTTTCACTCCAAAAGATAATAGAATTAAAAAATATTCTATTTATCCTAATCGTATTGGGTTCCAAAAAATGAATTTATAATTTATCCTTCAGACCACTAAAAAAATACATTCTAAAAACCAAGACATCAAGTAGGCCAGTGGTAGGTGATGCAACCTTGTCGCCCTTCGGTTGCGGGTTCAAGTATCATGGCCTTGCCGAACGCGAATGGTTGTTTCCCGACCTCTGGGTTGTCCTTTTTATAAAAATCCAAAAATAATCTTAAGAAATTATTTAACCTTAATAATAGAATCCAATGTAAAACTTAATCCATTCCAACCTTTATACTTATCCAAAATACTTCTGTCCAAACTCATAGCCCAAAATTTATAAGGAATGTAAATACAATGAAGATCTTTTTTTCCACGTAATAACATGTGAATACCTTCATCATGTATTCTTTTAAAACATGGTAACACCCTGAATTACCATAAAATCATATTTATTACATTCATGCTCCCTTATTATTTATAAAATACTATATATACTAAATATATCCAAAAATGTTGTATACTCCAACAAAAATGGAATGAAAAAACAA
The DNA here is from genome assembly GCA_963277665.1 of Viscum album. Taxonomy (NCBI): domain Eukaryota; kingdom Viridiplantae; phylum Streptophyta; class Magnoliopsida; order Santalales; family Viscaceae; genus Viscum; species Viscum album. The sequence goes on along the minus strand of OY728128.1, from coordinate 1,173,861,906 downwards.
TTAATTAATTTCAAAGTAGTCAAGAATATTGAATATAATTTATCCAAATCAATCATATATTATTCCAAAATCACTACCTTAGTATTAGAACCATATTAAGATTTATCTTTACTTCAAACATGTATTTTCTAAAAAGTTTAACTTGATATTGAGTAAATTTTCTTATAACCATATAATCTCAAATCATCAATGAAATAGTACTACAGTACAATCCTTATTTATTTCCGAAATTCATATAACCAGTACATCATTGATACAACACTCAAATGAAATAATTATTTTATAATAACATAAGAACACTAGTCATTTCTATTCATTTTTTGTAGTATCATAACTTGATTATTATCCAATAGCATCATTTGGGGCATACTCTGATGATTTGGACATTGATTCACGTAGTGTCCCAGATCCTTGCAGATGAAGCATTGTACATTTAAAATCTTTTTCTTAACCTTGAAATCACGTACTTCGTGTCCGTTTTCTCCACACTTATAACAAACTCTCATTTCCTTCAAGCATTTACCATGGTGATTCCTTCCATAGTTATCACATATAAAAAAAATCCTCCTTCCCCTCTTCCCTTTATCCATCTTTCTCTCTACCATGATTTTCTTCTCTTGATTCCCTTTAAAGCCATAAGACTCAGAGAATTCTTTACTTATCTTATGGACACGTGATATTATTTCTTCATATGATGGTAATACATGGGAGACTATTTCCTTTCTAAATGTTGGATTAATACCATGAATGATATGATCCTTCTTACTCGTTGGATCATGTGTATTGCTGGAGTTCTCATTCTATCTATTGGGTTCCATTTCTAAACAATGGCATACACTAGGTTAGTTTATGAATCACAATGCATAATTACAAAATTTTAAAATACCTAACATAAATTGAAAATATTATGAATATAAGATATAATCATAAAAAATGTTTTCTTTAAGGAAGTATTTACTCTTATATAATTCATAATTGCTTGTAAAGAAAATGTGAATTATCCTAAACATATTCCCCGAGAGTGTCGTAATCAAGAGTGCATCAAGGCTTGTTGTCGTGTACCAGGATACCCTGGGTCAAGATATAAACTCCTTGTTATAGTTTTCACTCTTAGGTACATTTGTGTTAGAGCTTCCTCTACCTGCTCATATCCAGACAGGGATTTATTTCTTGGAAAATTTACAAAATCTCTACATTACCAAAATTCTAGGATATTCTTCTATAATAATACTCAATGTCTATCTTAGGGTAATGTTCTCTAATCATAGTTTATCTAAATCTATTTTCAAGGTTATTGATAAACTTCCTCTGATACCAACTGTAACACCCCGACCCCAGTTACCCAGAGCCGGTGCATTATTTTAATACATTGGAATGATTACAAGTAATCATGTCCTGAAGGACCGGTCAGTTTAGCACTCTTAGAAAATAGAATACATACATGAACATTACATTACATTATAAAATGAAAAAACAACGACAACATTATCTCCATTGAAAACATTAATATCCCTTAGACAATCCCTGAAGGTCAGTCATAATGTAGTTCTTTTCATACTGGTAAAAATAAAACATAGAAAGGGGTGAGCTCAGATGCTCAGTAAGGATAACAATATATAGTACCACAAAACTAGGTTTCTACAGCACCACCCTTTATCAGCGCTAAAAAAAAGAATTGATAAGGGGGGGGGGGCTTTATCAGCGCTAAAACAATAGTGCTGATAAAGGGGCACTTTTAACAGCGCTAAAAAGGCATTGTTAAAAGTGACCCTTTATCAGCACTTTTTCTGACCCTGATAAACCCCCCCCCCCCTTTATCAGTGCTTTTTTTAGTGCTGATAAAGTCCCCCATTTACCAGCTCTTTTTTTAGTTGCGCTGATAAAGGGGTTCTTTATCAGTGCTTTTTCCTAGAGCTGATAAATTTTATGTATCAAAAAAATCATGAAAAAAATATATTGTTATATGAGTATATTTATATTGATATAAATATAATATATATTTTTTAAATATGATTTAGATAAGTATAAATAGACTATTAAATTTAATATATAATAAATTTAGTGAAAATATCATTAAAATATTTTAAAAAATATTATTAATTAATAATTTTCTAATTATAATTGATTAATAATCATTTAATAACAATTGGAAGTCAAAAAAAATTAAAAAAAATAATAATAAAAGATCTAAAATAAGTTGGAAATGTAACTCAAACTTCAAACGACCACAACTTTTGGTCTGAGTGTCCGTTTAAGCTCTACAGTATATCAAATCGAAGCCTGCGATGATCTATATGCACTATTGACTGAAGGGAACCATATTTTACATATTTCATGGCCAAAAAAGGCCTAGAAGGCCTCCAAAACTGAGTTTTTAGTCAGGATACCCTGATTTGTTAACATTCAAAAAGGTATAACTTATGATCCAGATGTCTATTAGGCCTATACCACATATCATATAGAATATTGTTTCATTTTCTTCGATTTTACTAGTTTTAGAGTTGAAACAGGCTTCTGGATTAGAAGTTATGGTCATTTTAACATTATATGGCTTTTCAAATACACATATATATGTATTTATTCATAAATATATATATGTGTGAGTGTGTGTGTGTGTCTGTGTGTGTGTGTGTTGTATATATGTATGTATTTAATTATGTATTTATTTATAAACACACATAAAAACATATTTTATAAATGTATTTAAAACTAATCTTATAAATATATATTAATATACAAATAAATATATGGATAAAAAATTATAACTAAATATATATATAAATAAATATAAATATATATTAATATACAGATGAATATATATATATACTAATATATGAATAAATAAATATGTATTAATATAACTAAATATATTTATAGTAATATGAATCTATATTAATATACGAATAAATATAACTATATATATATAAATAAATAGATATATCATTAAATAAAGAAAAAAAACAAAATGGATTAGTGGTAAAGGTGCAGGCATGCAAGGGAGAGGTCGTGGGTTCGAGTTCGGGTGGAATCAAGAAGATGCCCGCAGGTGGGGGATGTGCAGGAAGGGCAGCACAGTAGAGTGTTGGGATGGGGGTCCGCCTAGTGCTGATAGGGGGGGAGGGGGGGGGTCTAGTGCAGTTAAATGCTCCCCCCTGAATTATATAATTCTTTTATTTTATTATTATTTTTTACTTTTATCAATGCTAGAAAACGCTGATAAAAGGGACCCCCTTATCTTTGCCTCTATTTACAACGCTTTTTTAGCACTATTAATGAACTTTTCTAGTGCTGATAAAGGTCATATTTGTAGTAGTGATAGGAGAAACTTTCATAAACAAGCATAAACATTTAAAGAAATGTATAAGACTAAAACATAAGCCTTTTAAACAAAATTTCTGCATAATATGGCCAATATAAATCAAATAATTCCATTTACTTATTCACATGGATATTCTACTAGTCGAATAATCACATGCATTATCATATAGGCCAATTTCATAAGGATAGAATGCATAATGCCAGACTTCATAACCACATATTCAAGTCCTTGTTCCAAGACTACAAATAAGATTTTTTTGAAGGCCCTGTTCCAAGACACTAGTTTGTCTCATGAGACCTACCGATGCATCGGGGATCTATAGCAGGCTCCACCCGTCACTTACTAAGTCCAATGCATTACCCATATGAAAAGGTTTAAACATAACACAAACATTCATATTCAAACTAGCATACAAAATTTCAATACATTATCCATATACCATGAATGGTATAAAAATAACACATCCATAGTCAAACATATCAAAAAACCTTCAATACAATATGGAAGATTTTTATCATAATAAAAAAACTTCAAACAAGTTTAAAATCCATCAAAGGATGTTGACATAGGTGAAAATGATTTTTAAAACTCTTTGAGATAAATATAAATTTTTCATGAAAACATTTTAAGACATTTTGGAATAAAATTGTCACATACCACATTGAAACATTTGAATGGAATTAACATTTTTCAAACATTTATATCCATATAAATAAACCCTTAAAAACCATTTTAAAAACATGGGAATTAATGAGAATGATTTAGATGAAAAAAATATTAAAACCATTTCAAATGATGATATAGTTAAAGAGTACCTTCCATAAAACCTTAAAATATTCCTTTTGAAAATATTTTTATAAAACACAAATGTGGATGATAAAGATGTCCCAATAGATACTTGTATAAAAACAAACTCAGATAATTAAGAGATTGTAGAATTAACCCTTACCTTGCACTTTCCTTTGGTCGAGGGTACGTTTAACCATATATATAATGACCATAGCATGTTATTAAATTATAAAAGAACCATATTTATATTTATTATATCATACATGATTCATTTATGACTTTATACTAGCCATTTAATAATGATTTCCATGTTAAATTAACATTTTGAGTAATAATCGCTTTCTTTATCGTACGTGTTTAAACATGTTATTCTTGATCATATCACTTAGATCATGATTTAAATAATTTCAAAATATATAACATAATTTATATATCATAGATATATATATATAATATAAATATGTAAAATATTTAGATATATGAAATAGAAAACACTGTTTATGGAGATAGTAGGCCGTACATATGCATAAACATTGTTCCCTTTTTCATATCGTATTAAACGGAAGTAAGTAAATAATATAAATGTAAGTACATATATATATATATATCCATTAGATTTATTATGTCATATATTTCATACTTATTAGTAATATATATTTTTATAATCATCGTAGAATGGTGAACGTGGAAATAAATCTCATCACGTCGTGGAGACGGTAATCCGTACGTACGCACGAGCGACAATATCACTATATTTATGGTGAAATAATATGTAATTGGATGTTATATAATATATACAGAATCATTAACATGTTATATTTACTATTTACAATAGTTATTCTCATTATTATACCCATCCAAATAATTAAGCGTTTTAAAAACAAACTACACCACGACATGGAGACGATAAGCCGTACGTATACACATATTGTGAATTATCATTTATAGGATGGATAGAATAATGAATATGGTTGTAACATATTTATAATAACATCACATTATGTATAAGGTACTGGATTTATTATTTTGGTATGGAAAAAACAAAGAAAGAGGAAGTGGAAGAAAAAAGAACTTGAAAGAGGGTAGTGAAATTATTACCTCTTCATCGCGTGTTTCCTTTTGATTTGATAAGAAGGGCTCCTTAGGTTGGATTTCGGATCAATGTAAGGCCTATTTGTTGAATTTAGGGAATTTTGGAGGATATTTTGAAGGGGTTTGTCCGACCTAAATGGCATTGGAGGTGTGATTTTGAGATAAGGGGGAGTGACCTTTTATAACATGGGTGAGGGTCACTTTAGGAAATTATTAAAATATTAATTTATTATAAAATCATATTCAGTTTATAATGGACCCAAATGAATTTATTTATAGACTTAAGTGGTTATGGGCAGAAATCCTCTCAATAAATAGGTTTTATACAAGTGTAGGTTACAATGTTAAACTTATCTTTTAGATTTAACTCTTAGTTAAATTGTTTAACTTTTACCGTGTCTTCTCGTATTCTTACACTATATGGTTAATAAACATACTCTTAAATTCTAATAGAACCTTAATTTGTTCATTAATGACAAATATAATATTATTTAAGCCCTTTTTACAAACCATATATTTTTAGGAATATTATATCAACCTATAATATAATATTGTTTTAAAAAATTAATTTATGTCAATTTTGACACTATTTGGTATTTTGATTTTGTGAAAGTCATAATAACCTTTTCACATAAAAAAATTATTTAATCAACGCTAACATGTCATATTAACATAGAAAATTTGTGTATGGCATAAATACTTATAAATTATATTTATTTTAAGATTTATAATATAAATTATTTTAATATTTCATTAAGAAGGTAATTACTACAACATCATTGTGTCATAAATAAATTTTAATTATATAATATCTAAAAATTATAAATAAAATACCATGATGTAGGAAATATTTTTACATTTCTAATGAATATTTATATTTGGATTTATCTTATGTATAACCCTATATTAAAAATGGTTTAGTTAATAACATTTGAATATAACACTTTTTACTCTTCTTTAAATAAAATAATAATAAATGTCCTAATCTAATCCAAGTGGACATAAAGGATCATATTTTATTCTTAAGTATATTTTTGGTTGAAATAAACTTATCCAATAGAATTTATACTTGTTTTAGGGTAATTATAATATCATTTTTAACATTAATTACCCTATTTACTTTTAACCATGGTAAATAAAAGGAAAAAGTTACTATTCACCAAAAATTATTTTTATCTTATTGAACCATGTTTTACTTACTGATTTAAACCATGTCTCTCTTATTTTTAAAATTCAACTCATAGAAGCGGTAAAATTATGTTTTATTCAAATTTACAAATGCTCCTAGAAGGTGGGTAAAAAAACATTAAAAAGGTCAACAAAATTTTATACATCTAATTTTATTATAAAATGACTTCAATTCATTAAATTGAACTTATATAGATATTAAATATCTATTTTTACTTAAAATAAATTTAAATAAAATATATAATTATTTAAATAAAAAGTCGGTTTAAAATAACAATGTAGTGTTTTTCACTATTCATATAAAATTGAAAGTTTTCAGAAAAATATCAAAAAACCACCCAAAGATAATTTTGATATTATGAATTAAAAAATAGATTCTATTTTACCAAATTTATAACATTGAAGTTTCATTTATTAATTTAAAATTAATTCTCGTTGTCAAAACCAAAAAGCGGGTTTTTAAAAAGTAAAAACTATCAAAAGTTTGACATGTGTTTATGTCAAATTTAAATGTGAAATTACTTATAATGACCTAAATTTTATTAAATGATAAAAATATAATATAATTATACTTCAAAAAAATTCAAAGGTAAAATTTGACACTATAAATTATTTTTATTAAAAAAATTGTTTTCAATTAAAATTTAGTATTTTTCACTATTCACCAAAATATGAAAGTTATCAGAAAAATACCAAATATTTATCAAAACTAAATTTTTATGTCCCGATTATAAATTAAAAGTTTATTTTGTCAAATATAATATATTAAATTGTCAAATATTGGCTTTAAAAAGGGTTCTCCATTAAATGGTGGTAAAATTGCATTTTCTGAAAAATACTTCCTTTATCTGAAAAATTGAATTTGTTCTTATATTATGTCTAATAAACACATAATATCGATGTTAAAATTATATGAAGTATATAAAATTCAAAATGAAGTTAATACTTTTCATAACCATTTTTTGAACGTTAAGTTTGGTAAGTCATGGTGCGCTCGAACTCGGTGTTGAGTGTAGCACAAGTTATTGAATTACATTGAAGAGATAATGTAATGTTAAATATTGAGGTGCTACAAGTAGGGTTTTAATAATATATGACATATTTAAATATTTTTTCCATTATAATATCCACCATGATTGGTGGTAAAGAATAAATGAACAATCAGTGTTTCGTGAGGCAATAGTTCACCATACACAGAAAGAGTATGTTTAATATCCATTATATAGAGGTGTGTATAATTTTAGGCTGAAATATATTCATAAAAAATCCTAGTATATTTATTATACTTCTTTTCCACACAATTATGTAATAAAGAGAGCGGATGGGGTGAATAAGGAAAATAATGGAAAGAAGTTTGAGAGAAGACGTTACCTTTTAATTGAATAACTCCTTTTAGAATGTCCCAAAAGGCTTCCTTTAAAGGATATATTATCATATGGGTGAATCTAGGAGTAATATAGGGAATTTGGGATCTTATTTAATCATATTTTTGTGTGATCCAATGGGCTTTAGAGGTGTGATGAAGTGATAGAGTGCTTTCCTTTTTATAGTGGTGAGGGAGTGTCACTCTTGTAAATACCAAAAGGTATTAACTATTGGGTATCCTACCTTACCTAAAGTCACTATAAAATGTAAAAATAATTTATTATGGAGGAATAAGGATCTATTCAAACATAAAACACACAAAAATGTGTGCATTTTAATAATTTGGTTCCCTAACTTCTATGATTACCCAATTTTATCATTTTAGTTTTTATTAAAGCATCTAGGTTTCTAATCTAATTAATTTAAACAATAAGACTAAAATAAATTTATCTTTATTAGAAAATGCAGAGACAATGAATTATTAATATTATATTTAATTTATTAAATAAAATTCCTAGTTTTTTTGGAAATTAATTTTAATACAAGTGCACTTGACGCACAAAAACACTACTTAAACCTGGATCGTGTTAACAATGTTCTTACAGTATATGGGTCAATATGTTAATTATAAAAGATTATTTAGTTCATTAATATAAAATATTTAATATTTATTAATAATTAAAAATCACTTGGAAGAATATGTTATTTTTAATATTTTTAAACCATTTAATAAAATTTCATTTATTATAAAATAACAATAATGTCAATTTTGACATTATTTATTTAATGTTAAATTTAAAATATAAAAATAATATTTAAATTCATATATATTATGTTTAAAGATGTGTAAAATTATACATTCAAATAAAAAATAAATAAAGATAATAATTCAATCAATTAACTTCCCTTTTAGTATTTATAATATCATTTATTTTAGTTAATTATTAACTAAATAATCATTATATTAGTGTTTCTTAGGCACTTGAAGTAACTATACCATCTCTAAAAATTATTGATAAATTATTTTGATAAAAATAACCCATATATCTTTCAAAAGGATATGTATAACCGAAAAAATGACGTTTTGTACATATCTCAATGTTTTATAAATGTTAAATGTAAGGAAGGTTCCCTTTTTTCCTTTTTTCCTTACATAACCTTTTATATAGGGCACTTCCATTTAGCAATATCCCAATAAACCATGAATTTATAACCAAGCGGTAATATGGTCTAAAAATTTGAATCCAATGGATTTTGGAAAACTTTTCAGGTCATTTTGTTAATTTCGATTATGGTTTAGACTCTTATTAAGCTTAATCATACCTTAATGAGTGTAATTAATTTTGATCGCATCCATTAGTCATTTTGGTCAAAAAAATTAAGTTGAAATTATTATAAGAAAAATATAATACAGATTAAAATAATTTATTTAACATTTTCAAAACTCAAATCATAGAAGTGGGAAAATTATGATTAACACCAATCCAACAGATGGGGAGAAATAACGGGTTTTTAAAGTAGGAAAGCATTCAAAAGCTTGTTGAGTTTTTATATTCAATTTCAATGTAAAATTGATTAAAATGAACTTAATTTTATAAATGAATCTATAATTGATCTAATTTGACTGTAAAACAAATCTAAAATATAATTTATCATTAGTAATTATTTAAACGAAAAGGTTGTTTTAAACTAAAATGCAATAGTTTTCACTATTCATCAAAAAATGAAGTTTCCTAGAAAAATCCAAAAAATTCACCCTTTTTTATTTTCAAAATTATAAATTAAAAAATGATGTTTTTTACAAAATAAAAATCATAAAAGTGTCAAAAATGAGTTTTAAAATAGGTTAGCCCTTAAAAGATGTTCAAACTCGGTATTGTGTATACCGTAAAATACTCAATGTTGTGTGTACCGCAAGCTAATCTAAGAGTTATGTGTAGTGAAAGTTAAACTTGGTGTTGCATATATATCAAAATAAAACATAAAATAATCCATTTTTAGTGTTTTGTGAAATGAAAAATATCAAACAGATTAATTAATTCAAAAAAATATTTCACCAAATCTCGGGGTGTTACAAAAAGAGCTTTGTGACCATAAAAATAATATTTTTTTATATTCAATAAATTTTCATATTAATTTTTAATTAATTGGTAACCTATGAAGTCATATTATATTGTGTAAACCATATATTTTAATAAATTAGTTAATACTATTAATTACCTCTAATTTAACATCTAGGTTATATCTTATATTAAATAATAATATATTAATAATATATTATTGTTCAGTAAACCTCATACTTGCGTGTTATGAAACCCATCGAGGAAAGTCCTTGTTGCATATAATTAAATCTAACCTCGATTTTACTTGTAGATAAATTTAAAGTTTATGTTGTGTGTTGCGCATGATTAACTTGGTGTTGTGTACAACACACGCCAAACATAGTGATTTAATATAAAATAAACTATATTCGATATTGTGTGAAATGAAAAATATCAAAAAGGTTAAATTAATTCAAAAATAATAATTTAAAAAATGTCAGAGTGTTACATTCTATCCCCCTTAAAATGAATTTCACCCTCAAAATTCATTTGGGCTATCAAATGTTTATTACTTTAAAGTTTCATTCATAGAAACCCACATCATAATAATGAATACAAAATCTTCTCTTAAAATGGAAATTTTTAACCATAATGGTTACCCAAAGTAACGTATAACTGGGTTTCCATATAGTATAACATAGGTTAGGAGTGGAGATTGGACATGGAGGAAAAGTGTAAATATTTATAGGGAGTGATTGAGGTCATCAATCACAAACAAGTGAATGGTCAAAGAAAGGTAGAGGTCCTCAAATTCACAAATCTATAATTATTTAAAAGGCGATCGATTCAATAAAATTAAGATATTAAGACAAAAAAATTTATTTTTATCATTATCCTAATGTTGATTAATTATATATTGAACAATAATGTCAGGAAATATACTTACTTGATATATTTATATAAAAAAATTCATTATTTAGTTGGGATTTTATCAATTTCTAATTCATCCTTTACTTCATGTACTGGGCATCCAGAAATTAACTTTGACACCTAAAGTTCTAAAATACACTTTTAGGAGATCTTATGGCCCATAAAAGAATGAAAAGTATAAATATTTATCCATAACTATTCTTAAAAATCAATATGGTTAATACATTAATCTATAAACATAAAAATTAATACTATTGTTTCATCATAAATATTTATTCATCAAAAATAATTATACATTAACTAGGAAATCTCATAGGCCAGTGGTAAGCATGAAACCCTTATCATTCTTTGTTCATGGGTTCAAGACCCATGGCCTTTCCAGACATGATTGGTTGTCACCCGACATACATTATGTCCTTTTATAAAACCATACTAATATAATTTCTAAAATAAATAATATAGACATCCTTGAAATAAGGTTAATCACTAAATAGACTTTTAACCAAGGTTTTCAATACAAACTCATTACATAAATACTTCCAATTAAGTTTAACTTAACATTTTCATGAATGGTTAACCATATAACCCCTATGAAAGATGAAAATACAAAACATTAGAAATAAAGTCATGAAATCAACTTAACAATGATCCACCATATATCACAAAGTATATCTTAGTTGTCACATTCCAAACATGTGAATAACCTCATGGTAAATTCTATTGGAAATATGGTAGCAACCTGAATTACCATAAATCATTTTGTAAAACATGCATGATTTTTTATTCAATAGATTACTGGATATATTCCATAAATCCAAGAAGTTGTAAAATTAATCCATGATAGTATGAACTACTTGTCAACATGTCCTTAATTAGTTCCAAGGAAATTAGTACCATCCAATTTACTTATTCATATCCCACATATCTTTATCCAAAAAACATTATCATAACATAAGGAACATATTAAGGGTTATCTTTCCCTTAATCATGTGTTTTCCATGGACATCACCTTTCCATTATATCACTTTTCTATTCCCTCAAAACCATTCAACGTGTTCTTGTAAATTTGTAGTGAAAGACATAAACCAAACAATCCTTATATACTTCACATTTCATACTGGTTCATGCCCAAATTTACCCAAGAGAAGAAGGGTAGAACGGTCCTTGTAGTGTAGCTTGGGTTGTCGATTCCACAGAGACCTAAGAAGATACCTAAGATACACAACCTAAGGGATGGATTTTTGGCTATGAAGTGGCCATCTTGGATTTGTTTTTATGTTTTTTGGGAGAAGACTAATAAGCTTAGTTGAGTTCAATTATAATGAAATGGGTTGATCTTAGGGTTACGCTTGGGTGGATTGAATGAATTTTATTTCTTTAGACAAATTTTTGGTTTTATTAATTATTGATGAAACCATTTTTCAAAATAACACTACCTTCATCATTTTCTGGTTAGATACTAACTAAAATCAATTACTAGTCACCAACACACTTAGATAACCAGATTCATGATCTCTCCAAGGTATATGGTCAATTTAGTAATTGGAATTAGCTTTTTCAAACACAGTGAAGATGAGGAGCGAATATAATTGAAGAATGGAATTCTTGAATTATTTAACCAATTAACAACAATTAGTTCATTAAATAACATTCAATCCAGCCTTTTAATCTTCTTAAGATCAACCCATTAAAGGTTTAGCCCTCCATTGATGATATCCTATCAATAGTGGGCGGAAGACGGCTTACAAGAATTGAATTGAAGAGATTAAAACCGCGGAACTAAGGAGCACTCCTCCGTGTGTGTGAATGGAATTCACACCTATGTGTGAAATATATCACCAAAACACAAGGTTATCACTGTGATGTTGTGATTTTAGAGATTTAATTATAGAAATTGGAAGAAGAGAAGAGAAGGAATTGGATTAAGAACTTAGAAATACAAAAAGAAACTTACATGGGGAAATGAAAGCATTACAACGAAAATTGAGCATAATAACATTACATGAAAGAAAGTATAAATCCCTCCTCACCACCACTGCCTTAAATAGGAAATTTGGATCCTTAGGCCGATATCCAACAGTCCAAGTCATCCCAATCAATGAGGGTAGGCATAGGTGGTGGAAAGTAGGTGGAGAGGAGACTTCTCCACCCTTGACCCGAGATGGCATCCAGCTTGCATCCACTTGACAGATCCGCTTCAAAGTCCTTATAGATGGCAGATTTGGAGTGTTCCATAGAAGACAACAATTAATACCCAAATATCTTCTAACATCCTGTAAAATATCAGCCCAATTTACTTTGTGGTTCTGGAGATATGGAAGATTCATTGGGCTGACATTCTGGGCCGCAGATTCTGGCCCAGATTCTAATCTTCCATTTGGGCTGCCTTGATCAACATCATGGAGACCGCATTAGAACTTTGGCCTAAAGAATGATTTGTTCCCCTGTATGTCTTCTATCATCACAAGAAATTTGGGCTTCATTGGTCCAGTATTGTGGGAGCCACATTCTCAACAGTGGGATGGTGTCCAATCTGCCTTCACCAGAATTGTCTCCTTTCATCACCAAATATCTTCATCATCCTTTATGAATCCTTCCTTGATCCCTGAATTAGAAACATTTAAATTTTAAGTGAAGATACATTTCAAAAAAATATAATATTAAAACATGAATAATTACATTCAATAAAATCAAGTGAGTCATTGGGCATAAATTGGTGTACATTAGGCATGAAGTGCACAATTGATGAGAGTGGATGTTTAAAATTAAAATATACTAACTCTGGCCCATATGATCAAAAATGAACTTTTAATCCCAATAAAATGTAATTATAAAATGTGTTTTGATTGTCTAATCACACCCCCAACTTCAGATTTGCTAGTCACGAGAAAATAACTCAAAGATTATGAAAATCAAATTCCCTTTTCCGAAAACATTTTAATAAACAATGCTCACCAAAATACCTCATACCAAAAAATTATGTATCCCATCAAAATCATAAAATACAATGTAGGTTCTAAAGCATAACCCAATCCCAAGCCCATTCTTCTGATCAAATTCAATGCCACATTTCATCCAATTACAATTAATCATGATGATGTGTTGTGTGTCATAATAGACATGGGGGTTCATTTTTATTCAAGGGGGAAAAGATGGAAGCGCTAGGTGGTATCACATTTTAATATTAATATGAGTATTCATTTTTTTTTCTTTTTTTCTTTTTTTTTGCAATGTTGCCATGGTTATTGAAATTGCATTCAAATGAGTCAACCCTTGTAGCGAGACTTTGCCGATGACTCCCAGGCTCAAAGGCCTTAGGGCACCAAGTGAAGCCCACATACTCGGGCATCATCTCGAGTTAACTCATTCAAAAACAAATTAAAATTTCCACAAATAGAGATAAAATTCCCAACTCTGGGCCAGACAACTATGGAGTCATGATCCCCAAGTGCCAAAATCCACACATTGAGTCATTTCATTGCTCTATGCGCAAATTTATTGTTGTTTTTTTTTGTTTTTTTGTTTTTTGTTTTTTTTGTTTTTTTACACCTCTTATATATATATATATATATATATATATATATATATTTTAAAATACTCATATTAAATTTAAAATGATCACCAAAACTATGCTATTTATTATGGGACCCCAAGAATTCAAATTAATACACCACAATCCAACGGACGTGCATTGTGAATTTTTTTTATAAAAATTGGATGAAAATGTAACAGTGAAAAATCACATTAGACAGCCACACTTTCCAAAATTTTATGCTCATGAACTTAAACATGTATTAAAATCATAATCAAGGAATACAAAATTATTTAATATTCAGTTTTCAAGGTTTTCAATGTGTAATAACATGTTCAAGGTTAAGGAAAATTTCATTCAATTAACACACACATTTTATTGCTCTATGTGATTGATTTTTATTTTCACCTCCCCCCAACATAATATAACACTGTCCCCAGTGTTTAAGGAAAATATAATTTAGATGGGGTAGAGGCAGAAAATAGGATCATAGAACAATTTCACCTGATATTTGATGTTGAAGTTTGTGATGCTCTCATTTAATCCCTTGGTCTCCATGTCACTTGAAGAATCCTCACGGTAGTGTACGCTTGTACTCTTATGATTTCCCTGAAAATCCATCAAACTTTGTAGCCCCTGAATCTCAAAAACCAACATAGTTAGACACAATGGAAACCCCTTGAGGTTCCCTTTTCTAAAAATAAACAACAATAAAATAAAAATAAATACAAAACATACTTGTTAATTTTGAAACTCCAACGATCGACACTCATAACAAGTAATATTTAAAAAAAACAATTATGTATATATATAAAAATTTAAAATATAAGTATATATATAAAAAAGATAGAATAAGGAAGCACCAACCTCCATAGTTCAGTGGTAGACGTGCGCCCCTGTCTCCCTTCGATCCCGGGTTCGAGTCCCGCGGCTTCGCCGGCCGTGACGGGGTGTGTCCCACGTCCTACGGCGTGTCACTTTTTTTTTAATTTTTTTTTGTTTTGTTGTTTTGTTTTTTTTAATAATAAAAAAAATAAAATAAAATAAAATAAAATAAAAACTTACAAACACCTATATTGTTGATACATTGTCTTATTTTTAATTTCTGGGTAAGATAATACTCAGGGATCACACAGCGTGACACAGATGAATACGACGCTCCCCTTTCATACCCATCCATACTCATAAGAGAAGAACAGGTCAACAATATGAGGTAAAATTATATCAAATTGTTTTTCTAAAAAAAAATTGATTAAAACAATAAAGTTATTGTAAATTTAAAAATCATAGGTTTCCTCCCATTCAATGCTTTGTTTAACGTCGTTAGCTCGACTTAAACCCCTAATTGATTAATTGTTTTTTTCATCAAAGGTGGGTTCACTCAGGTCTTCATCAACTTCATGTTTTTGGAATGGTTCTATGAATGGTTTGACTCTATGACCATTAACTTTAAATATTTGACCATTGGTGGGATCTTGAATTTCAACAGCCCCATGGGGGTACACCTTATGCACTATGTATGGACCGGACCATCTAGACCTCAAATTTCCCGGGTGCAAATGAAGTTTAGAACTATACAAAAGCACAGGTTTCCCTGGTTAAATGTGTTTAGTTTTAAGATTCCTAGACTGGTAGTCTTGAACTCTAGCTTTATTGATCCTTGAATTTTCATAAGCCTCCATCCTAAGTTCCTCAAGCTCGTTTAGATCCAATTTCCTCTTTATTCCGGCCAAAGAAATGTCAAAGTTCATTTTTGTGATTGCCCAAAAGGCCTTATGATCAATCTCCACTGGAAAATGGAATGCTTTACCATAAACCAACCTATATGGGGACATTCCTAGGATGGTTTTAAATGCTGTTCAATATGCCCAAAGAGCATCTAAGAGTTTTCTCGACCAATCTTTCCTAGAGGGGTTGACAGTTTTTTCAAGAATTTTCTTAATCTCCCTATTCGCTGACTCAGCTTGACCATTGGTTTGAGGATGGTATGCAGTGGACACTTTATGAGAAATACCATACTTAGACATGAGTGAAGCTAATGGGCGGTTGCCGAAATGGGTTCCTCGATCACTGATTATAGCCCTAGGAATTCCAAATCTTGAAAATATGTTCTCTTTTAGAAATCTAAACACAACTTGATGATCATTGGACTTAGTGGGAATGGCCTCAACCCATTTTGAGACATAATCAACAGCTAAGAGTATGCAGAGGTATCCCTGAGAGTTTGGGAAGGGACCCATGAAATCAATTCCCCAACAGTCAAATATTTCAACCACTAAGATGGGAGTGAGTGGCATTTGATTGCTTTTTGTGATGGACCCTACTTGTTGACCCCTAGGACATCTTTGACAAAATGTGTAGGATTACCTTGAGAGGGTGGGTCAGAAGAGACCACATTGAAGAATCTTAGCAGATGTTTTCTTAGAGGAAAAGTGACATCCACATGCCTCACTGTGACAGAATTTAAGGATGGACTCTTGTTCGGATTCTGGAACACACCTCCTAATGACTTGGTCAGGACAGAACTTATAGAGCTATGAATCATCAAACACATAATTCTTGACATCAGAAAGAAATTTTCTTCTAGCTTGGGTCCCTAAGAATTTTAGAATGACCCCTGAATCTAAGAAGTTGGCTATGTCAACATACCAAGGGCAATCACTCACAGAATAGAGGTTCTCATCAGGAAATGAATCAGACACAGAAAGGTGATGTGAGTTGTCTTTGAATTCCAACCTAGAGAGGTGATGAGCTACAAAATCTCGACACCTTTTTTATCCTTAATGGTTAAATCGAACTCTTGAAGAAGAAGGACCCACCTAATCAATCTATCCTTGGCATCTTGTTTTTAGAAGACATATTTTAGAGCTGAATGGTCGGTGAAGACAATGATGGGTGATCCTAAGAGGTAGGACCTGAATTTCTCTAAGGAAAACACAACAACAAGTAACTCCTTTTCAGTGGTGGTGTAATTGATTTGGGCATCATTTAAGGATTTTCTTGCATAAGAAATGACATATGGAGTTTTATCACGTCGTTGTCCTAACACAGATCCTACAACAAAGTCACTAACATCACACATAAGTTTGAAAGGAAGGTTCCAATTTGGAGATTTCATAATGCGAGGAGAGGTGAGAGAGGATTTGAGGGTTGAGAATGAACCCTCACAGCTTTTGGTCCAAACAAATGGAGCATCCTTTACTAGCAGAGCACAAAGGGGACGGAAGATTGAACTAAAGTCCTTTATGAATCTTCTATAGAAACCAGCATGTCCTAAGAAAGACCTCACTTCCTTAACAGTTCTGGGTGATGGAAGGAGACGAATGATGTTAACCATTGATTTATCAACTTCAATTCCCCTACCCAAGACTATATGGCCAAGGACTAACCCCTCTTTTTCCATGAAATGGCATTTTTCCCAGTTTAGGACCAGATTCTTTTCTTCACATCTTGACAAAACTCTCTCCACATTCCTAATACATCCCTCAAATGTATCCCCAAAGACAGAGAAGTCATCCATGAAGACCTCTAGAAAATCACCTACAATATCTGAGAAGATTCCCATCATGCACCGCTGGAAGGTTCCAGTGGCATTGCATAACCCGAACAGCATGCGTTTGAAGGCAAAGGTGCCGAATGGACAGGTGAAGGTTGTCTTCCCTTGATCCTCCAAGGAAACCTCGATTTGATTGTACCTTGAGTACCCATCTAGGAAGCAATAGAATTGATGACCCGCCACTCGCTCGAGGACTTGATCAATAAAGGGCAAGGGAAAATGGTCCTTCTTGGTACAAGAGTTAAGCGTCCTATAGTCAATACAGACTCTCCAGCCACTACTAACCCTAGTTGGAAGAATTTCCCCATCCTTATTAGTGATCAAAATGATTCCATCTTTCTTTGGGACAACTTTAATTGGGCTTACCCACTCACTCTCAGCTATGGGGTAGATGATACCAGCTTTCAACAACTTAAGAGGTTCTTTCCTTACCACATCCATAATATTTGGATTGACTCTCCTCTGAGGTTGATGACATGGTTTGGATTCAGATTCAAGAGTAATCCTATGAGTTCCAATAAGTGGGCTAATCCCAGGAATATAAAACAGGGTCCAACCAATGGCTTTTTTGTGTTTCCTAAGGACATCTAGAAGCATCCCCTCATGATTGGCTTCAAGATAAGAAGATATGAATATAGGATGTGTTTGATTTTCCCCTAGGAAGGCATACTTGAGGGAAGTAGGAAGTTCCTTCAATTCAAGATCAAGTTGGTTCAGAATTTCAGCAGAAGATTGGGGCATTGGATCAAGATCAATTTCTTTTTTAGAGTTTCAAATAGGATTGATTCCCCACATGTAGAAGTTTCAGCTACTAGATTGGCTTGATCTTATTTAGGGAAGGAATTTGGAGTGGTCTCCATGAAAGTGGTTTATTGAAAGGTTTCACTGCTTGTTGGACCTAAGACTTCATCATAAGAGAAATTTGAAAATGATTCAAGCCAAGGAGATAAACTTCCTTCATATGAACAAAGGAAATCAATCTCATCCCGACTTAAACATTCATAAAATATTCCTTGATGTTCCATGGATTCATTATCAATGCTTCCTATCATGTTTACTTCATGAATGTCCTCGTCATCCCCTATTTGTGAGCTTTCATTATAGATGTTCAAGTCTGGGCTCATGTTCCCAAAGGTGATGGTCATGTTCCCATTTCGAACTCGGATAACAGAGTTGATTGTTACAAGTAAAGGACGACCATGGATGATTGGGGTTTGTTCCTTATTTCCTAAGTTTGGATGGTTTTCAAGGACAATGAAGTCAGCAGGGTAGATGAAGTTTTCAACCTTTACCAGAATGTCCTTTAAAATCCCCTTTGGAACCCTAATGCTACGATCAGCAATCTGAAGTGTGGCAGATGTGGGTTGGAGCTCTTCTAGGCCTAACTAGAAGTACACTTCATATGGGATGAGATTGACACTATCACCTAGGTCACACAAGGCCTTGACAACTTTGCTTTCTCCTAGTTCAACATTGATGTAAGGGCAATCTGGTTCTTTCAACTTAGGAGGAATGGTCCCTTGAATGGTGGTACTCACATTAGCATCCAAAAGGATTTGGTTTTTTTGTGAAAATTTTCTTTTAAAAGTGCACAAGTACTAAAGGTACTTTGAGTAGGCAGGTATGGTTTGGATTTCATCGAGAAGAGGAATGTTCAACTTGACTTGTGAGAAGATTTCCCTCAATGTTTCCCTCAGTTCAGGCTTGGTTTTCCCCCTCATGCGTTGATGAAATGGTGCAGGTTGTGGGGTTGTTTGTTTAAGAGTTGTTTCTTTCACATTGTTATTAGTTTCCTCAGTTTGATCTTGTGGTTCATTTGAATTTTCATCCAAGTTTGAATCTTCAGGTGGGTTCTGAATTAGTTGTCCAAGTTTCTCAATTAATTTCCCACTTCTTAAAACAGTCACAGCCTTTAGTTGTTCATGAGTTGTTTGAGCACAACTCGAAATCTCCCCTTGAAGTTGAGGATGGAACCGCCTGAGTAGGCATGGGTGCCTTTCCAGTTTTGATGGTTTGAAGTTCTTATTTTAAGGAAGATACCTCCGAGTTCATCCTCTCCATTTGTTCACACGGTTGTTCTAGTAGGCTTTGTGGAACAGTTTGGGTGGGTGCTTGAGTAGGTTGGTTTATCCCAGGGGGATATTTTGGAGGTGGGACGGTTTGATGAAAATGGATCGGTGGCTGTTGGTATTGGATAGGTTGGGTTTGGAACTGGTTATGGGTTTGGTAGTTCTGATGGGGTTAAGGATTTTGTCCCTGTGGTTGGCTAGGTTGTTGGTTATCTTTCCAGCGGAAGCCTGGGTGGTCGTTATACCTTGGGTTGAAGGTGTATTGGTATTGAGGCTTTTGAAAGTTTAGGGCATTGACTTCTACTGGAGGTCCTCCATGAAGAACATCCTTGATGGATGGAATGGTTGGGTAGTTGTCTGTTTTTTGGTCATGTTTGTCACAAATTGTGCAAACAAGGTCTACATTTTGGATTTCATGGACTTTCCTAAGGTCTATCTCTTCAACCTTCCTAGAGAGTGTTGCGAGTTTAGCCCTAAGACTTTCCTCTTCTCTAAGTGTATGAATTCCAGTGGTTCTTTGTGGCTTTTCAAAATAAGGTGAAGTTCCCCAAGTTTGGTTTTGTTCAGCCAGAATTTCCAGATACTCGTAAGCATAATTTGGGGCCTTGTTTTTAAAAGTTCCATTACACATCATGTCAATGAATTGTTTATTACCCGTACCCAACCCTTCATAGAAAATTATCACTTGTTCAGGTATGGAAAACCCATGGTGTGGAACCATGTTTAGGGTGTCTTTGAACCTCTCCCATGTTTCATAAAATGACTCTCCCTCTTTTTCAAAAAAGTTTTGGATGCTCTTTTTAAGTGCAATTGTTTTGTGATGTGGGAAGTATTTTTTATAGAATTCTCTTTGCAGTTGGTCCCAAGAGTGTATTGATGTAGGTCTCAAGTTGTTTAGCTAGTTTTTAGATCAATACTTTAATGAAAAAGGAAAGAGCCTCATCTTAGCGGATTCTAGTTGATGTGGGGGACACATGGTTTCAACAATGTCGTTGAACTCTTTGACATGAAGGCATGACATTTCTGACTCCATCCCATGAATGGTTGGAAGGTGGTTTAGGACATGGGGTTTGAATATGTAGTTTGTGTCTCCTATGGAATTGTGTCTAATGCATGAGGGGGAATTGGTCCAAGATGGAGTGAGGTAGTCGTTCATGGTTTGATCAACTACATTCCCTAAGTTTGGATCTTCTTGGTTTTGGTTTCCCATTTGATTCCCCCCAGGGTTTACAATTTGATTTTGTGGATGACCCTCCATTGGACTTTTTTCAAGTTCTGACTTTGGGGTTTCAATAATATTTGGATATGATTTAAACAGTCCCCTAGGTGCACTTGACTCCCCTATCCTAGGACTTTCCACCCTAACTAGTTTGTTTGAGAAATCGCGGGTGTAGGCGGACATGCGCCTAAAAAAACGAGAAAGGGGAAAGATAAGAGATCTTGGGTGAGAGTTGAAGAATGGAGGTGAGGAAAGAAGGTTTTTTGGATCTAAGGTACTTACTTGGTCCCCGGAAACAGCGCCAAAATTTGTTTCACGCCCAAATTTACCCAAGAGACGAAGGGTAGAACGGTCCTTGTAGTGTAGCTTGGGTTGTCGATTCCACAGAGACCTAAGAAGATACCTAAGATACGCAACCTAAGGGATGGATTTTTGGCTATGAAGTGGCCAACTTGGATTTGTTTTTAAGTGTTTTGGTAGAAGACTAATAATCTTAGTTGAGTTCAATTATAATGAAATGGGTTGATCTTAGGGTTACGTTTGGGTGGATTGAATGCATTTTATTTCTTTAGACAAATTTTTGGTTTTATTAATTCTTTATGAAACCATTATTCAAAATAACACTACCTTCATCATTTTCTGGTTAGATACTAACTAAACTCAATTAATAGTCACCAACAAACTTAGAGAACCAGATTCATGATCTCTCCAAGGTATATGGTCAATTTAGTAATTGGAATTAGCTTTTTCAAACACAGTGAAGATGAGGAGCGAAAATAATTAAAGAATGGAAGTCTTGAATTATTTAACCAATTAACAACTATTCATTCATTAAATAACATTAAATACAGCCTTTTAATCTTCCTAAGATCAACCCATTAAAGGGTTATCCCTCCATTGATGATATGCTATCAATAGTGGGCGGAAGACGACTTACAAGAATTGAATTGAAGAGATTAAAACCGCGGAAATAACGAGCACTCCTCCATGTGTGTGAATGGAATTCACACCTATGTGTGAACTATATCACCAAAACACAGAGTTATCACTGTGATTTTGTGATTTTAGAGATTTAATTATAGAAATTTGAATAAGAGAAGAGAAGGAATTGGATTAAGAACTTAGAAATACAAAAAGAAACTTACATGGGGAAATGAAAGCATTACAATGAAAATTGAGCATAATGACATTACATGAAAGAAAGAATCAGTTCCTCCTCACCACCACTGCCTTAAATAGTCAAATTTGGATCCTTAGGCAGAGATCCAACAGTCCAAGTCATCCCAATCAATGAGGGTAGGCATAGGTGGTGGAAAGTAGGTGGAGAGGAGACTTCTCCACCCTTGACCCGAGATGGCATCCAGCTTGCAACCACTTGACAGATACGCTTCAAAGTCCTTCTAGATGGCCGATTTGGAGTGGTCCATAGAAGAACAAAATGAGGCCCCGGATGTCTTCTAACATCCTGTAAAATATCAGACAAATTTACTTTGCGGTTAGGGAGATATGGAAGATTCATTGGGATGACATTCTGGGCCGCAGATTCTGGCCCAGATTTTGATCTTCCATTTGGTCTACCTTGATCACCATCATGGAGACCGAATTAGCACTTTGGACCGAAGAATGATTTGTTCCCCTGTATGTATTCTATCATAAAAAGAAATTTGGGCTTCATTGGTCCAGTATTGTGGGACCCACATCCTCAAAAGTGGGTTGGTGTCCAATCTACCTTCACCAGAATTGTCTCCTTTCATCACCAAATATCTTCATCATCCTTTATGAATCTTTCCTTGCTCCCTGAATGAGAAACATTTAAATTTGAAGTGAAGATAAATTTTAAAAAATATAATATTAAAACATGAATAATTACATTCAATAAAGTCAGATGAGTCATTGGGCCTAAATTGGTGTACATTAGGCATGAAGTGCACAATTGATGAGAGTGGATGTTTAAAATTAAAATGTACTAACTCAGGACCATATGATCAAAAATGAACTTTTAATCCCAATAAAATGTAATTATAAAATGTGTTTTGATTGTCTAATCACATAAAACATAATTCTTAAATCTAAATAAATAAAATCTTTTATTATTCTACTTTATCATTATTCCATTAGCATGGCAACCTCATCCTATTACACAATACATCTTTCCTTTCACATTTCATTTATAGTCTCTTAATCATCATCATTATAACCATTACTCATACCACCTTGCTGATCCTATTTAGTATTTTTCCTCTTGGGACATTGAGTTTCATAATGACGATTTATTCCACACTTAAAACACTTAACCATCGATGATTCCTTAGGGAGTCCAATATTATTATCCATTTTTTTAACTGAACTCTTCATTTTCCCCTAAAGTCACTTTATTTGTGTCATTCTTTACCACAATTAAAACATCTTCTTATTACTATAAGACCTTAACTTATGGGATTCTTTCCACATTCTTGACTCAAAGTAAACCAAATCTTTTTCGTCCATGGTCTCCATTACCTGAAATCTCAGTAGACTTCTTCTCTATCTTCCTTGGTGAGTCGAAGAGTTGGTTAAGGTAAAAGTTGTTAATCATGTTCCTTTAAAACTGATTAGGAATGATCATAATATATTTCACTCCAATGATTATCCCACTTGATTTCTAATCAAAAAATCATCCATCACATTCAATGATAATCCAATTATGTCTGGTTCCCACTATTGACTAAAACCAAAAATCATAGTGTGAACATTACTTATCATAGCAGAAAAAAACATAGTCATGAAAATAATTACTTATAGTATGTCTAAATCATGACACCTTCCTTAATCCGTGACACCCTAGGTTCATCCTACGTTATTCATATCAAACTTATATTTAAATCCTTCATGATGGTTCATGAAGAGTTTGTGATTTCCCAAATAATATCCTCCAATAATGTTAAACCAAGTGTGCAGTAAGGCCCACTGTCGTGTACCGGATTACCTTGAGTCAGGCTCGTAAAATTTTATCAGTGTTATTACCCCTAGGTACATCTATTACACAGCCACATCCACTTGTAGTATCAAGATAAGGATGTATTTCTAAGAAACCACTCACTCTATCCTTTACCAAAATTCCAGTACATTTTCCTATAATTTTCCTTATACTTAGACTTATCCCTAGACATGTCTTTAGGGTTATCAATAAATTTTTCTCATCCAAGATATAATGGTTTACTAAACATTCAATCTGATGCCAACTATATAGACCCTCAGTTTTTATACATTAACATTACATGACATTTTCAGAATACTAAAAACATTATACAAGAAGACGCCCAAAGACCATACTATTCTAGTGCCTTCGGAAACATGGAAACACAAAATCTAATACATAAGTGAGATACATTATCTCCCAATAGGTTCTTCTTTAATAGAATCCTTCTTAGACACATAAAACATAATACATATCTTCATAACCTGGGGAAGGAAATGTTAAAAGGGGTGAGGTAAAATTCTCAGTAAGGGTAAACAAGGGAGATATGTTAGAATAATCATGAGCATACATTTATGAGAGAATGATTTAAAAAATAGAAGATCATACCCTACATATCAAAGATCATATAAATGAATCATGTAATAATTCTTATAAGTTAATAAGACATTAATCATAAGTAAACAAAGAACATAATCCATGAAATCATCACATAGGATTAAAACATGGAATTATGGAAGACACACAAACATATATAATTATTTAAATAGTAGTCAAGGAATTGTTGCTGACACTTTATTAGTGGAAAAATTCTTTCACTGATCTGGATTGACACCCCATTCCAGCCCTATATTACTTAATCAAGTTGATTCCCCTTTCCAGCCCTATAATATTGAACTGAGTTCATTTCCCATTCCATCCATGTCTATTTCGTGAGATATAAATATTTACTCAATATATTGGAGGGAGATATAGGTCCCACCCATCCCATAGAAAAATCATACATACATGTTCCACAATATAATATAATAATCATATCATAACCCATGAAATGAAATGGGTATTTTAAACATGTAATCATATCATAACCTACGGAAAGATACAGGTTTCATAATCATTTCATCACAAGAATAACTCGTGAAAAGAACAGGGTTTCAAAAGAATATAAAACGTGAAAGTGAAACAAGTTTCATAAACAACATATCATCAAAACATACTCCATTTTGATAAATAATATGAATTTTAACATTGACTAATTTCCCCATAAAGGTATGAGTAACACCAATGGATGTTATCTTAGATGGGAAATTTTTTGAAATATTTTTAATAAAATTTCTTGAGTAAAACATCCTTTATTATTTGGAAAGGCTTTTTAATACATAAATCCATTTGGAAATAATTTTCTTATAAAATACCCAGAAAACTTATAAAGAAGACTTGAAATCATTTTGAAAACATTTTTCCTTAAAAACTTATAAAATAAGCATAAAAAATTTCTAAAAAATTTCTCTTTTGAAACCCTATAAATAATGATTGAAAATGTTTTGAAAACCTTTTTACTGGAAAATATATGAAAGAAGATTGAAAATTATTTGAAAATCATTTATTTAATTTTTTTTGAAAACTTATAATTAAGGCTTGGAAACATTTTGAAATGATTTTCCTTGAAAACTTATAAAAGAAGATTGAAATAATTTTGAAAACAATTTTTTTTTGAAAATTATTTTTTAAAAAAATTATTTAAAATTATCCATTTAAAAATTAAAAGTAAGCTTTAAATAAATTATGGTAGGTAAATCCATACATATCGTACGAGTAAAAAATAACATTCATTTTTTTTGGTAAAAAGGTTAAAAAAATTCCTTGTTCAGAAAGAGATAAGAAGATATAATATAAGTGATTGGTAAAATATAAAAAGGGTAGAAATTTATTCTAAATATTATAGTATAATGGTAAAATATTCTTATAAACCCTTCTTATAAAACATGGTTTTGAAGGAACATATATTTCTGACCAAAAAGAGCATAAAGTCAGGCTTTCTTAATAACACTTTCATAACTATGTTATATACCAAAGAGTAAAAAAAAATGGTACCAGTACATGAAGATATCATGGATAACAAGAAGATAAGATAATTCTTGAATTTTCTTGATATATGGATCATAATACTTCATCAAAGAAGAATAATCATTAACAATTTGGAAAAGTGATGAGATTGTTTCAATAAACTCTTACCACTTGGTTACTTGGGATCATACTATCCATGTAAGAAAAGTTAATTAAATGAAGCTTAAATTAATCATTAAAAGAATTATATTCATGATATAACATGTAAAATTGATGTATATACACCTCAAAAAATGAATTTAGGTTCATAACGAAATATGAGTCTCAAAGAAAGAAAATTGAGACAAAACTATTTTACCGATTTGGTAACTTTTGAAACCTAAAACCCATGAAAATATATCATAAAATGGATATTTAAATACCGATAAATTAAATTATAATAATCATTTAATACATACATAGTCATTATACATCTCCACACAAAAGGAATGGGTGGTGAATAAAGCATGTATCACACAGAAATGAAAAGTGAGATGAAATCCCCTTACCTTGTATCTTGAATCTCATCGTACTCATTCAAACCACTCCTATAATAAATATAAATTTATTATGAATATTTTAAAGAATAATAATTTTATATCTAATACCATATATAGTTTTATCGTGACATTATATTACCCTCTTGTTAACAATCCTATGTTAAGATTTCATTTCGGGTAATATTCGCTTTGTTCTTTTCATGTGTCTTAATTTGTTATATATTTTATCATTATACTTATATAATGATTACATAATGTAAAACATGATATAAATATCATATATATTCAGTATATGTGTATTATAGTAATCTATAGAATATAGATGTATGAAACGGAATACACTGTTCATGGAGACGGTAAGTCGTATGTAAGCATTAATGTTGTTTTCATTTTTATTGTTGTATTGAAAAAAAGAAAGAAAATTACCAATATGTATATATGTATATAATATAATTAAATTAGCATTATAATGTTTAATATACCATATAATTTCACTAAACCCATACTTAATACATTCCATGTAGTGTGTGAATGGATAACATCGCTTTGAGGGGGTGGGAGTCCACACTTCCTCAAATCAAATTATCATATTTACAGCAAATGGAAAATAAAAATATATGTGACTTAAAAGTAATAAAGAATATTAGAGACATAATAAATATAATATAAAACATATATAAATATATTTTACATAAGTTGGTAAAGGAGAAAAATGAATAATCATCATTTAGTGAGACGATAGTTCACCGTACACATAAACAATATGTTTGTTACCCATTAGATGGAGGTGTGTGTAAGAATAGGTTTAAAACATAGAATAAAAACATACTAGTATACTTATTATATTTTTTTTATACAATAATATAAAAAAGAGACTAGAGGGGTGGAGAAGTAAAATAAACGAAAGGAGCTTGAGGGAAGGTGTTGCCTCTTAATCGGGTAACTCCTTTTGGTTTGTGCCAAATGGATTCATTGTAAGACTTTCTGCCCAAAGGTAGGATTCAAGTATTAAGGGATATATTTATGAAATTTTATTGGTTATTTAATTTCTGAACCTAAGTGTTTTGAGAGGTGTGAATGTAACACCCAGATGCTTTTATGAAATATTTTCTTTAATTAATATTTAATCTTCAGTAGCTTGTTTTTCACACAATTGTGAGTTTAAACGAACTATGAGATGCCATTATTATAAAATTACTATTATATCCTAGCCATTAGGTTATCAGGGATAATTATAACTAACTTATGAAAACACATTATAAATTCTTTGGCTATCAATTATTTAGGAAAAATATAAATCAATTTGTATTATTGAGTGAATTATTTTCAGTAATGAAATTAATTAGATATATATGTGTTATATATTCAATAAAATATTTTTGATATTTATACAATGGATATTTTTTTCATAGGGTATGAATAAAACCCTATTTGATGTATAAGAACCCATTTTAAAAAAAAGGTTAATTTTACACCTTTGAATGACGAACCCATTTTAAATTAATATTTTGATACATTAATAATTCCTATATTAAAACATAAACATTTTGTTTTAAATAGGTATTTAAAAATTTACTTTTGATAAATTTCTGATAAATTTCTGATAACTTTCATGTTTTGATGATTGGTAAAAATACACTAAATTTTAATTAAAAACAACTTTTTCATCGAGATAATTTATATGGTTAAATTATAATAGTTAATGGTTTTAAAGTATAAATACAATATATTTGTACCTTTTAATATAATTCATTTCATTATCATTAATTATACATTGAATTTATAGGTAAAACCATTTCAGTATTTTGCAATGTTTTAACTTTTAAAACACGTTTTCTCATTTTAACAACAGGATTAATTTTAAATTAATTACTGAAAATTCTATATTTTGAATTTTGGAAAAAGGATTACATATTTGGAATCATTAGGTCTAAATTATATTAATAAGAAACTTTCATTTTTGGACATTTTGAATAGAAACACTGGTAATTATTTTTATTACTATGATTAAAGGTGAATCAGATAATTGAGGGTAAAAATAATATTATAAAATTAACTTAACACATTTAAAAATCCTATTTTATGAATAAATTAAACCCTTATCATCTATTTTTTGAAACTTAATTACTTTATGGCCACTTACCTATGAATATGACATGAATGTAATAAAAACTAATAAATGTGACAAAATGTCACAATCTCATTTTATATAAGTATATTAGTTTTAATATATAGATAAATATGAGATAAAATAAAATATATATAGTATATGGAAATATAAAATAATTATTTACATCAGAGAAATTTATTTACATTTTTTAGTGATTAAATGATTAGAATTAATGATGACACAATAGTGATGTTGAAATTATTTTGTTAGTGGAAATATCAAATAATTGGTATTAAAAATACTAAAAGAAATATCATATGAAATAATTAATTTGATCCAATAATTTTATAGGTGATTATGAAATGTTAGTAGTGTATTAAATAGTTTTTTGAATTTATCTTCTGTTTGGATTTTATTTAAAGTCAAATGAATAAATAGTGTCAAAATTGACACTGTTGACATTTTATAAAAATAACATTTTATTAAATTATTTAAAAATCATAAAAATATTTAAAAATTATAAATTTATAATTATAAGGTTAAAACTTCGTAAAATATGAATTTATAGTCAATTAACACCACATAAGTAAATATTTATAATCATTTAAAATTTAGAATGTTATTACAACAATTAAAATTACATAGAATAACTAAGTGTTAATTAAAATTATAATGCTTAAATAGTAATAAAACTTGTTTAAAATTTATTTAATAATTATATTACAACTTTATCTCATCTATTATTTTAAATTGGGACATTTTGGACGATTTTAAGTGGGGTTTGATTTTATTATAAATTGTTATTTTTGAGGTTTCCAAAAGTGCACCTCACTTTAATTATAAAAGGGAACCTACTCCCTCACATGTTTAATTAATTTTGATCCTTAATGATCTAAAACCCCTACCATTTTTCCTTCTCAACTTCCCTCTTTTAATTCTAGAGGTTCTGGTCTTCTTCAAAGACCAACTGTAGTGCCTAAGAGGAAATTTAAAGGAGGCATCAAAGAAGAGGTAATCTCTTCTACTGATTCTTTAAAATTTCTTTCTTATTATACTTACACTTCATTAGTAGTTTCACTATAAAATAATAAAATCAGTATAAATACTATAATGATATTTTATTACCAATATTAAACAAACCTATTTCACTTTTTATCCATCCGACGAAAAATGGAATCACTGCGTGTGCGTATGTATGGCTTACCATCTTCACGTTGTGGTGTAATCTGTTTTTCACCAGCATATTACATGGATGGTTATAATGGTGGAAATAATAACTATATTTTATTATTATAACATGATGCTAATTCTGAAATACTATACACCATTCAATTCAATACCATTCAACAATTATGAGAACGATATTGTCGCACATGCATACGTACGGATTACCGTCTCCACGGTGCAATGTGATGCCATATACATAATCTTAATTAAACCATGATTAATAAATTAATTTAATATGATATATATTATATTGATATAATTTTTTAAATTATAAAACTATAACCTAAAAAGAATAATAATAACTTATCTGACAAAACATGCATAAGAACATATATCACTTAATACTTGAATAACGAGTAACAATGAAATGTTACTAAAAACAGAAGAAAATATGATCATAAATGTTATCATAAAAATGTTTATGATTCTGGAATAAATCAGTAACAATATTTAAATCATTATACAGGAGTTTTGGATACATACGAAGCATATCAAACCTAAGGTAAGGGATAACATTTCAAATCTCATTTTTATCCGAGATTGTTTATTCATAAGTATTTACTAGAGTATAATTATCTTCCACAACCATGTTTCCGAAATATTTATTTCAAAATATTATTTATCTCATTCAATAATTGTTTAAATTCAATTTTACCCAGTGTTAAATTTTTACTAAACGGTATGAATGGAATATTTTTTCATTTTCGGTATGAGGTACTTTCTGACTTTTTTCGGAAAAAGTATGAGAAGAATGTTTTTTTACTTTTACGACATGAATGTATTTTTATACTTTAATAATGATTTATTTTCTTTAATATTTCCCTACAATATTAAAAGCTTATTTTCACATAATAGTAATTCTTCTAAAATTTCATATCATTTTGAGAAAAGAAATTTTTTTTTGAAGAAGAAAGGATATTTTCATCAAGAATTAATTTCAAGAGTTTTATCAAAATTATTTTCCATATAAGATGATGATATTTGAATATAGTTATGTTTATATCCCTATTATTACTATGATTTTAGCATGTTAATTATGGAATGATATTTTATATTGATTATTTTGTGATGGAATGATGTTTAAGAAACTCATTCTATTTCATGGACTATGCTATGGTAAATGTTTTTATGTTTTTGTGGAACACGTAAGAATTATTTAACTATGAGATGGGTGGGAGATATATCTACCTCCAATTCATTGGGTAAGTATTTATATCTCATGATATATACATGAATGGAACGAAAAGTAAATTTGGCTCAGTAATTCAGGACTGGAATGTGGAGTGAACTCAGTTCAGTAATGGACTTTGTCCTCTATGATGGTCTTGGAAATGGGACTTGACTAATATGAAATGATTTTCTATGCTAATGTGTGTATGACACAAAATTTCATGTCTTATGTTATGAATATTGGATTTACATTTCTCTTTTATGATTTATCCCATGACATGATATTGTGATCTTTTATATGCAAGATAAAATTTTTAAATGTTATGTTTTTATGAATATTATATGATTGATAGTTCATTTTTTTACCCTTAATGAGAATTTTAGACCACCATTTTATATTTTTCTTTTCCCCAGGTCATGAATAAGGGTATTGAGTATGATATTCCAAAAAGGATTCTAGTTATTATGAAATAAATGGGAGACAATATAGATGTCTTATGAACCAGTTGTTTATGTTTCCTAGTTTCTAAAGACACTATACTTTTATGGTCCTTTCATGTTTTTGTTATATTTTTTAATGAATATAATTCAATTATTAAGTAATATCAATTTATGTAAAGTATGGTTCGTTATAGTTGGTATCAGAGGAACTGTATAGTTAACTTTGGGAAACCTGGATAAGAAAGCCTTAGTAAGAACCCTAAGGATATGTCTAAGTATAGGATACAATCCTAGTGTTTTATAGATGACCATGAATAACCTAGGATAAAATCTAAAGTGTCCTAAATTGAAATTTTATTTTTGATAATGTGGTTTTCCTATTTTGATTAGTGTTTCTCACACAATGCTTCTTGGTTTTAGTCAATGGATAGAACCTGAAAGAATCGTGTTAATGCTAAATGCGATTGGAAATGAAATGATTGTCCCCTTGAGAAACCAAATGTTATGGGAGATAGAATGAAAAATCTTGTATCCATGCTCACACAACTTTCTCAAGATATGAATCATGTCGAACTTCCAAACGAGCAAAGTAAGGAGAAACATTCTATTGAATACTTCATGAGGTAGTGTCTACCATCATTCAGCGGGTCTTCTGATCCATTAGTTGATGCAAAATGGATCAGTGCCATTGAAAATATATTTTCAGTTCTACAATGTACTAATCATAATAAATTCATCTTAGTAATATATCGTTTGGAATGTTTTTCTATCAATGGTGGAATTTTATCAAGAATATGAAGCAAAGAGATGAAATTGAGTCTATGGAATGGGATGAGTTCAAGAAATTATTTTCCAATAAGTACTTTCCTTATATTCTTTGAACAAAGATGGAGAAGGAGTTACTTGAACTTAAGAAAAATGATGATGAATCTATTGGCACCTACGAAGAAAATATTACGAGACTTTCAAGGTATGCTTCTAGAATTATTATCCAACTTGAGAGTAATATTGATTGATTCTTTAGTGGCTTAAAACTATGCCTCAAAAGGGAATTATCCATAAGGTAATTCAATAGCTATGAGGAAATTTTTCGATGTGCTCTCAAGGTTGAGATGAAGATTTTAGTAACCCACTAGTCATATGGGTTTGATAAGAAGAGAAAAATAGAATTTAAAGGAAAATATAAAGACCACACAAAAAAGAATATGAGTTTTCCCTTATGATCAAAGTGTGTAAATAAACATGGGGGGAATTTTTGTAAAGGGACTAGTAAATGTTTTAAGTGTGGAAAATAAGGTCATCAGGTAGTTGAATGCCTAAGTGATGGGAAAATGATGTCTAATGATGCAAAAAAGAAAAGGATACACATAATGCACCTCCTAAACTTTAATGTTACAAGTGCCAGTAAATGGGGAATTATGCCAATAAATGACCTAATCTAAGGGTTATTGATGATTATCGACGTAAACAAACTCTTAAGGACAAATACAAAGGAATGTCACATGAAATTACTATCGGTGATGTGGAGTATGATAATGAAGTGGTGAAAGGTTCACTTACCATCCAATATAAAGTAGAAAATGTTTTATTTGATTCTGGATCCAGCCACTCTTTTATTTCTGAAGAATTTTCTAAGGTTATCACCATATTACCTCAACAATTATACGTTGAGTTAGCTGTGGAAAATCCTAATGACACAAAAGTCACAACAAAAGTTTATAATTCTTCTCCAGTTGAAGTTTATGGAAAAGTGCTTCCTAGAAATCTTATGATCTATCCAATAGTGGAATATAATGTGATTCTTGGCATGGATTGATTTTTTCTATATGAATCTCATATCAATTACTAAGGAGGAAAAGTCACATTTCATATTCCAGATCAATCTAAGATAATCTATCGATGCAAGGATGGATATAACCTTCCAATATTAATTTATTCCATCTTATGGGTATTGATTCCAATAAATGAAGGTTATTTATCTCAAATGGTTGGTGATAAACTCATAATTAAAAATACACCCATTGTACAGGAGTTTTATGATGTCTTTCTAGAGGAATTTTTAGGTCTTCCACCAAATTGTGAATTTGAGTATTAAATAGAACTCATACCAGGTTCTATTCCTATTTCAAAGATACCTTTTAGAATGGCCCCAATTGAGTTGTAGGAATTGAAGAAGCAACTCCAAGAGAATCTTGAAAAAGGATTCATATGCCCTAGTGCGTCACCTTGGGGAGAACCTATTCTGTTCGTTAAGAAGAAAGAAGGATCAATGAGACTCTGTATTGATTATCAAGAACTTAACAAGATCACTATCAAGAAAAAATATTCTCTTCCCCACATTTATGATTTATTTGACCAACTAAATGGTGCTCAATACTTTTCCAAGATTGATTTTTAATCAGGAAATCATCAATTAAGGGTCAAAAAGGAGGATATACTAAAGATGACATTCTGTACAAGGTATGGACACTATGAATTTATAGTGATGTTTTTGGTCTTACTAATTCCCCCTCTATCTTCATGGATCTATTGAATAGAGTCTTTAGAGACTATCTTGATCAGCTTGTGGTAGTCTTTATAGAAGATATTCATGTCTATTTAAAGAGAAAGGAAGAACATTAAGATCACTTGATAATTGTACTGAGGACCCTATGAAAGGAGAAGATTTATGCCAAATTTACCAAGTGTGAATTTTGGCTTCAAAAAGTTTCATTTTTTGGGTCACATAATCTCTAGAGAGGGAAAATCTGTTGATCCAGCAAAAATAGAGGTTATTAAAAGATGTTAAAGACCAACAACAGTAACCGAGATATGAAGTTTTCTTGGTTTGGCTAGATATTATCAACATTTTGTGAAAGATTCTTCACGATTATCTAATACACTCACCGATTTGACTCAGAAAGGAGTTATGTTCCTTTGGATGGAGGAATGTGAATATAATTTCAAAGGTCTAAAAATAAGGTTAGCCAATGTACCTATGATCACACTACCTTCTAGTAGAGAAAGGTTTGTGATCTACAGGGATTCTTCCAAGATGGTTTTGGGATGTGTTTTTATGAAAAATGATATGGTGATAGCTTATGCCTCATGGCAGTTGAAAGTCCATGAGAAACATTACCCAACTCATGATTTGGAGTTAGTTGCACAAATATTTTCATTAAAGATATGGAAGCATTATCTTTATGGTGAAAGGTGTGATATTTATACCGATCATAAAAGTGTAAAGTATATTTTCACACAAAAGGAGATGAATATGTTCCAAATAAGATGGTTAGAGTTGATTAAAGATTACGACTGCTCAATACATTACCACCCTGGGAATGCAAACAAGGTGGAAGATGCATTAAGTCAACAAGACCATTATAGCCTATCCATGATGAGGACCACAATGGATCCAATATTTATGAATTTGAAAAGGATGGATCTTCAAATTTTAATGGAAGGTGTTGAATCTTATCTTTCTCAAATTAATGTTCAACCATCTATACAAGTGAAGATTAAAGAGGCACATAAGGAAGATATAGATGTAACACCCCGAGATTTTATGAAAAATATTCTTTTAATTTCATTAATGTCTTGTGTTGTATTCTACACCAAGATTACCTTGCGCTATACGCAACAACGTATTAGCTTGCAGTATACGCAACACTATTCTTGGATCGTGTTACACACAATTTTGATAATATTTATTCTACGAAACATTGAGTATATATATATATATATATATTAAATGTATAAAAGAAATATGGTTGGATTCTGTTATACGAAACAACGAAAGATTCTTTCACAACACGCAACCCTGACTTGGCTTGCCTTACAGACAATCGTGACCTTCCTCGATAGCATGTGTTGTACGCAATACTGGGTTTTACTAAACAACGATATATTATTATAATATTATTATGAACTAGCCGTTATGAATAGTATTAACTAAATTTTGAATTTTATAACATTATTATTCATCTTACACATTTTCTAGAACATGGTATAAGAACAAAATAAATTTTTCGGGTAAAATAAGTATTTTTCAAAAAATATAGTTTTGCCGCCTTTTGATGGCACACCCACTTTAAATCTAGTTTTTGACATGTTTATAAGTTCAATTTGACAAAATAAAATTCTTCTTTGGAATCAAGAAATAAAAATTTACTTTGGATAAAGTTTTCGTATTATTCTGGTAACTTTCATAATTTGATGAATAGTAAAAACATGCTATATTTTAATAAAAAACAACTTTTTTCATCGTAATAATTTATATGGTTAAATTATAATATTGAATGGTTTTAAAGTATAAATAGAATATATTTTTACCATTTAATATAATGTATGTCATTAGCATTGATTTTACATTGAATTCGTAGTTTAAATCAATTCAATCTTTTGCAATGTTTTAAACAAAAACCTGTTTTCATTCGACAACGTGATTAATTTTAATTTAATTTCTGCAACTTCTGTGTATTGAATTTGAAAAAATTGATTCCATATTTGGAATCAGTGGGTCCAAATTATGTTAATAGGCTACTTTTTATTTTTGGGAATTATGAATAGTAACTACGGTAAATTTTATTTATCTTAGTTAAAGGTAAATCGGGTAATTAAGGGTAAATATAATATTATAAAATTACCCTAACACATGCCAAAATTCTATTGGATGGATAAAAGTAAACCCATATCAACTAAGGGTCGGATTAGACTCATTTTATGGACTTTTGACAATGAAAATAATTTAATTATTATTAAAACCAAAGAAAGTGACAACATGTCACTCTCTTAAATCTTATAAGTATAATAATTTTAATTTAGTGATAAACATCATAAAACTTAGAAAATTAATATTCTCCAGAACTATAATAAAATTATCTACATAATGATAATTTATTTATAATTTTTAGGGATTAAATAATTGTCATTAATGGTGATACATTAATGATACATAAATTATTTATTAAGTGGAAAATAAGTAATATAGTTTTTATTGAAATAATAATACCTATTAAAAGGCCCAAAAACCTCACCAAAACTTATTGGTAGTGTATATATACACCTTAATAATCCAATGACCTAATATATAACCGTTGGGGTCTTTATAAAAGTGATTATGACACTTATATTATTTTATTTTAAATGATGCCAAAGTTGTCACCTTCATAATTTAATAAATATAACAATTTACATATTGTGATTTTAAGATGATAAAATCAAGTAAAAGTATTATTGGTAAAGTTAATAGATTTATATTCATCATAGGATTTTATTTTAAATTTTTATGCTATAAAGAAGTATATTAAATAATTATAAAAAAATGTTGTTGTAATTATTTTATTAAGAGATAAACCAAATACATGGTTTTAAAAATAATAAAATAAATAATATATGAACTATTTAATGAGATCCACTAATTTTATAGATACATATGACCTTTTATGAATCTATTAAATCTTTTAGTTCGAACATATCTTCTGTATATATTTTATTTAAATTCAAATAAATGAATAGTGTCAAAATTGACACTATTGTTATTTTAGAAAAATAACATATTATAAAATTGTTTAAAAATCACAAAAATATTTAAAAATTATAAATTATAAATTTATATGATCTATAATGTTATAAAGTAAACAATTATGGAAAATTCACAACAAATAAGTAATTATTTGTTATAATTTAAAATTTATAATTTTATTACCACAAATAAACTTAAATAGATTAAATAAGGATAAATAAAAATGATAAGGCTTAAAATAAGATCCAAACATGTATAAATTTTATTGGTTGATGATATTACAACCCTATCTCATCTAATCTTTGAATATGAGTCATTTTTGGAGGTTTTTAAGTGGGTTTAGATTTATTATAAAATAGTATTTTTAAGAATTCCAAAGGTGCCCCTCTCCTCCCTTATAAAAGGGCACCTCCTCCCTGTCGTCCTCACACCAATTTGAGCCTTAAATCTCAGCCAAACCCTGCCAAATTATCTTCTCCACATCCCTAAAAACATCCTAGAGGTTCTGGTCGACTTTAAAGACCAATCTTAGTGCCCTAAGAGGAGGTTTCAAAGAGGCGTATCGAAGAAGAGGTAATTTCTTCTCCCGATTCTTTCAAGCTTCTTTCTTCTTCAACTTCTTCTTATTTAGTTGTTTAATTATAAATTAATAACATCAGTATCACTAATATACTGATTTATTATTATAAATATGAAACAAACTCATTTCACCTTCTAACCATCCTATGGAAAACACAATCACCGCGCGTGCGTACGTACGGAATACCGTCTCCACGTCGTGGTGTAATCTGTTTTTCCACCAACACCTTACATGGATGGGTATAATGGTGTAAATAATAACTATACATAGTTATTATAACATCATACTGATTATTATATATTGTATCATCCACTCCAATTCAATTCAATAATTATGGAAACGATATCATCGCTCGTGCGTACGTACGGACTACCGTCTCCACAACGCGATGAGATTCATTCTCCATGTTAACCATTTAAGAATGATTATAAAGTATACATAAGCAATAATAATTAAATATGTGAAATTATAAATCTACTGTATTTATGTATATATGTATGTCATCTACTTAATTCCATTCAACTCAATAAGGAAACGAAAACAGCGTTCATGCGTACGTACGGCCTACCATCTCCATGAACGGTGTATTTCTTTCCATTTATCGACCTATTATATATATGTATACTATGAATATATATTATATATAAATAATTTTTTATATTCTGGAATTATGTAATCGTGATCTATGTAATCATATGAATAATTACAAGTCAAAACACGGATGACAAATGAAACGATTTTACCGAAAACACTCTTTAACATGCAATTTACAAAAGAATGGGTAATATAAAGTCATAAGTGAACCATATATGATATCATAGCAATGAATATGATTCTTTAATAAGTCAATGACATTATTTAAATCATTATAAAGGAGTTTCGGATACATATGAAGCATATCGGACATAAGGTAAGGGATAATTTTTCAAATCTCATTTTTATCCGAGATTGCATATTTTTAAGTATTTACTGGGGTTATTTCGATCATCCATGTCCATGTTTTATAAAAGTGTTTTCATGTATGTTTAAAGTCCTTTTTACCCATTTTTGGATTTTACTATATGGTATGTAAGGAATCTTTCTTTTATTTATGTGACGAGGTACTTTTTGACTTTTCCGGCAAAAGTACGAAAAGAATGTTTTTTTAACTTATACGGCACGAAGAAATTTTTACGGTTTTATAAAGCCTTATTTTCATGAAGCTTCCTCCAAAATATTTCATGATTATTTTCAACAAAATCTATTTCTTTTAAAATTACATGACATTTTGTGAAAATAAATTGATTTTGAAGAAGAAATGATATTTTCCTCAAGAATTCATTTTAAGTGTTTTATCAAAACCATTTTCCATCTAAGATGAAATTATTTCATATGTGTATGTTTCAAGTATAATGTATCTCTGATTTACATGGATTAAATTTTCTTATGATGAAATATCTATTTGTTTTATATGGATTATGTGATGATGGGATGATGTTTATGAAACCCATTTTATTATTTGGGTTATGATGAATGTTTTAAGTTTATTTTGTGGCACAAGTAAGAATGATTTCACTATGAGATGGGTGGGACCTATATATCCCTCCAATGCATTGGATAAAGATTTATATCTCATGAGATAAATATGGCTGGAACGGCAGGTTAAACCGGTTCAGTAAAACAGGACTGAAACGAGGAGTGAACTCGATTCAGAAAGGGACTTTGTCCACTAAGATGGTCTTGGCAGCAATGCCTTGGCTACTATGGAAATCATTACATGTGCTTAATGGATTCCACAATTACATGTTTTATTCCCATGCTATGTTATCATGTTTTATGTTCCATTATGATCTATGCCTTATGTACTTCAATGTTTTATGTCGTTACTCAAGATTTTAATGTTTAAACATTATGTTCATGTTTTTAAGTTCCAATGTATATGGTATGTTTTATTTTATCCATGCTTACCCTTACTGAGAATTTGAGCTCACCCTTTTTATGTTTTATTTTCCCCTAGGATCAAAAGAAAAGTTTTAGGTCAGGAAACAAAAAGTGGAAGATCTTTATAGGAGATGTTGAAGATCTTTCACCACGATTAGAAGATTACGTTCCAAGTTTCCAAAGACACTAAACTATTACAGTCCTTATGTGTCTATTTTTGTTATGTATTAAGTATTCTGAAAAATTAATGTAATGTCCATGTACGTCAAGCTTCGGGTCTCTACAGTTGGTATCAGAGGAAAAGTTTAGTCAACCTTAGGAAACTAGGATGCGAAAACATTAGTGAGATCCCTAGAGATATTTCTAAGGTATGTCTAGGGATGTCCCTAAGGATAAGTATACGTATAGGATATAGTCCTAGAACTATGGTAACGATATTAGATTAAACCAAAGATGTTAGATATTGAAGTTACTCCCCCTATATTATGATTTTTGCCTCTCACACTATTCTTTTTGGGTTTTAGAAAATGGATGGAAACAAGATGATTCACGATAATGGAGGATATGATGGAAAATGGAATGATATTCTTCATGAGAAACCAAATGAAATGGGATTTGGAAGTCCAAACATCATTATTATGCCGAATAAAAAATCTCATAATATGATCAATAAAGTAAAATTTGGTAAGTTTCCCGACTCAGATAATAAGAGAAAGATGGAGTTTCATGATGATCATAGAGGAAAGAAAGTTCAATTTCCCTCATGTAAATCATGTGGGAAGAGTCATCAGGGAGATTGTTTCAAAGGAACTGGAAGATGCTTTGGTTGTGGAAAAGAAGGACACAAAGCCAGTAAGTGCAAAGGAAAAGGTTCAGTTAACACCATGGACAAGGATAATGGTATTGCTACGACATCAACAATGATTAGATGTTTTAAATGTTGAATGTACGGGCATTATGCAAACCAATGCCCTAATGGAGAATCTCATGAAGAGAATCAACATGGTCATATGGTTAGTATTTATGTGGATGATGATGAGGAGACTACAAATGATATATGAGCTTAAAGAAGTGTTGAAGCTCAGTCGGTTGTTTTAGAAGGTAGTGGAATGATTGTATGTTTATCGAGAGTTATGTTGTATAGTTAATGGTACAATGGAATAAAGAATCATCTAAGGATTGTTACACTATTGCTTTTCCTAAAAGTATTTGAAAGTATATGTTGAATGGTACTGGTAACCATGGAATGTTATTCAGATATTTTTGTAAAGTAGATGATATGCTCATAATGAAGGAATAAGAAGATTATGATATGTTTGATTGTATTCATGAGCTCATGATTGATATAAGGACTAAGTGATATCATGGTTTGAGTATATAGAATTTTTAGGATTTTGGTATGTGGAAAGTGTTAACTTTTAACTGCATTCATGTTTTCACTAAGGTTCAATGGGTATTCATTTTTCAAGAGAATACATGATTAAGGCCTTCGAATGTTTGTAATGTGACCTACAAGACATATCTTATGATATATGGGGATCAACGATGGTATTAACATGCTTCTTATATGAAATCTCTGGTAATCGTTTTCACTATAATATGACAATGGACTGCAATATTATGGATAAGCCTAAAGATTGGAATGGATTATGTTGGACATAAGTTAGTATTGTTTAAGGATAGAACCCTTTTTCGATATTATTGATGGGATGATATAGTAATGTAGTTTTAGAAAAAGGACAACCTACAGGACGGGTGACAACCCATCGTGTCGGACAAGGCTGTGGGAATCAAACCCACAACCGAAGTACGACTGTACTTTATCACCTACTACTGGCCTACTAGAAGTCCCGGGTTAGTAGAAACTTGTTTTAATTTATTAAGCGGTATGATATATGAAGTATAAGTTCATTTTTGGAACCATATACGATTAATCTAACCATAAGATGGACTTATAACTTTTTCTAACCTTTTGTTTGAAGGAGATGGAATGACCCATAATTCTATCACATGATCTGCTAACACATCATGAATAACAAATTCAACTTTATTTCTTTAAGGGATGAAGTGGAAATTGTTCAATTCACGAACAACAGTGAGATTGTACCAAAATCATGCAAGTATTTCTTTTAATTCATCAAATTTAGAGAAATGATCTTGAAAACAAAAAATGTTGTCCTAGTTCCCTTATATCCGATGAAATAGATGGTACCTTAGATCCTCAAAAATCAATAGCTTTGTGATTGTTGGCTTTTTTATAGCCATGTTCTCTACCACTCTCCATCAGAACTTGATGGTTAGATTTTTCTTCCATATCCATATTTTCTCCTATGTTCTCCTACATGGAAACACAGTGATGAGTTAATTTGGGTAACCGTTACATTTCATACTTTAGTTTTTAAATCCATGCTTTGGTATTCCTTTTTATGATGTGGGTTTCTATTAAACAAACTTTCGAGTTGTAAACCATTTATAACCCCCGATGAATTTTGAGGGTGAAAATCATTTTAAGGGGGGTAGAATGTAACACCCCGAGATTTTATGAAAAATATTATTTTAATTTCATTAATGTATTATGTTGTATTCTACACCAAGATTACCTTGCGCTATACGCAACAACGTATTAGCTTACAGTATACGCAACACTATTCTTGGATCATGTTACACACAATTTTGATAACATTTATTCTACGCAACATTGAGTATATATATATATATATTCAATGTATAAATGAAATATGGTTGGATTCTGTTATATGAAACAATGAAGGATTCTTTCACAACACGCAACACTGACTTGGCTTGCATTACACACAATCACGACCTTCCTCGATAGCTTGTGTTGTACGCAATACCGGGTTTTACTAAACAATGATATATTATTATAATATTATTATGAACTAGCCATTATTAATATTATTAACTAAATTTTTAATTTTATAACATTATTATTCATCTTACACATTTTCTAGAACATGGTATAAGAACAAAATAATTTTTTCGGGTAAAATAAGTATTTTTCAAAAAATGCAGTTTTGCCGCATTTTGATGGTGCACCCACTTTAAATATAGTTTTTGACATGTTTATAAGTTAAAATTGACAAAATAAAATTCTTCTTTGGAATAAAGATAGAAAAATTTACTTTGGATAAATTTTTCGTATTATTCTGGTAACTTTCATATTTTGATAAATAGTAAAAATACGCTATATTTTAATGAAAAACAACTTTTTTCATTGTAATAATTTATATGGTTAAATTATAATATTTAATGGTTTTAAAGTATAAATAGAATATATTTTTACCATTAAATATAATGTATGTCATTAGAATTGATTTTACATTGAATTCATAGTTTAAATCAATTCAATCTTTTGCAATGTTTTAAACAAAAACCCGTTTTCATTCGACAACGGGATTAATT
Organism: Viscum album; assembly: GCA_963277665.1. Classification (NCBI taxonomy): domain Eukaryota; kingdom Viridiplantae; phylum Streptophyta; class Magnoliopsida; order Santalales; family Viscaceae; genus Viscum; species Viscum album. The sequence goes on along the minus strand of OY728128.1, from coordinate 1,173,818,869 downwards.
TTAATTTAATTTCTGCAACTTTTGTGTATTGAATTTTAAAAAATGGATTTAATATTTGGAATCAGTGGGTCCAAATTATGTTAATAGGCTACTTTTTATTTTTTGGAATTATGAATAGTAACTACGGTAAATTTTATTTACCTTAGTTAAAGGTAAATCGGGTAACAAAGGGTAAATATAATATTACAAAATTACCCTAAAACATTCCAAAATTTGATTGGATGGCTAAAATTAAACCCATATCAACTAAGGGTAAGATTAGACTCATTTTATGGACTTTTGACCATGAAAATAATCTAATTATTATTAAAACCAAAGAAAGTGACAACATCTCACTCTCTTAAATCTTATAAGTATAATAATTTTAATTTAGTGATAAACATCATAAAACTTCGAACATGAATAGTCTCCAGAAATCTAATAAAATTATCTACATGATTATAATTTATTTATAATTCTTAGGGATTAAATAATTGTCATTAATGGTGATACATTAATGATACAGAAATTATTTATTAAGTGGAAAATAAGTAATATAGTTTTTATTTAACTAATAATACGTATTAAAAGGCCCATAAACCTGACCAAAACTTATTGGTAGTGTATATATACACCTTAATCATCAAATGACCAAATATATAACCGTTTTCATCCTTATAAAAGTGATTATGACAATTATATTATTTTAATTTAAATGATACCAAAGTTGTCACCTTCATAATTAAATAATTATGAAAATTTAAATATTATGATTTTAAGATGATAAAATCGAGTAAAAGTATTATTGTAAAAGGTAATAGATTTATATTCATCATATGATTTTATTTTAAATTTTTATGCAACAAATCAGTATATTAAATAATTATAAAAAAAATGTTTTAGTAATTATTTTATTAATAAATAAACCAAATAAATGGTTTTAAAAATAATAGAATAAATACTATATGAACTATTTAATGTGATAAACTAATTTCATAGATACATGTGACCTTTTAAAAATATATTAAAGATTTTAGTTCGAACATATCTTCTGTATATATTTTATTTAAATTCCAATAAATGAATAGTGTCAAAATTGACACTATTGTTATTTTATAAAAATAACATATTATAAAATTTTTTAAAAATCACAAAAATATTTAAAAATTATAAATTTAAATTTATATGGTCTATAATGTTATAAATTAAACAATTATGGAAAATTCACAACAAATAAGTAATTATTTGTTATAATTTAAAATTTAGAATTTTATTACCACAAATAAACATAAATAGATTAAATAAGGATAAATCAAAATGATAAGGTTTAAAATAAGATCCAAAAATGTTCAAATTTAATTTTTTGATGAGATTACAGCCCTATCTCATCTAATATTCTAATATGAGTCATTTTTGGAGGTTTTTAAGTGGGGTTAGATTTATTATAAATTAGTATTTTTAAGAATTCCAAAGGTGCCCCTCTCCTCCCTTATAAAAGGGCACCTCCTCCCTCTCCTCCTCACACCAATTTGAGCCTCCATGCTCGGCCAACCCCTGACACATTATCTTCTCCACTTCCCTAGAAACATCCTAGAGGTTCTGGTCTACTTTAAAAACCAATCATAGTGCCCTAAGAGGAGGTTTCAAAGAGGCGTATGGAAGAAGAGGTAATTTCTTCTCCCGATTCTTTCAAGCTTCTTTCTTCTTCAACTTCTTCTTCTTTAGTTGTTTCATTATAAAGTAATAACATCAGTATCACTAATATACTGATTTTTTATTATAAATATGAAACAACCTCATTTCACCTTCTATCCATCCTACGGAAAACAAAATCACCGCGCGTGCGTACATACAGAATACCGTCTCCACGCCGTGGTGTAATCTTTTTTTCCACCAACACCTTACATGGATGGGTATAATGGTGTAAATAATAACTATAAATTGTTATTATAAAATCATACTGATTCTGATATATTGTATCATCCACTCCAATTCAATTCAATAATTATGGAAACGATATCATCGCTCGTGCGTACATACAGACTACCGTCTCCACGACGCGATGAGATTCATTCTCCATGTTAACCATTTAAGAATGATTATAAAGTATACATAAGAAATAATAATGAAATATATGACATTATAAATCTACTGTATTTATGTATATATGTATTTCATCTACTTAATTCCATTCAACTCAATAAGGAAACGAAAACAGCGTTCATGCGTACGTACGGCCTACCGTCTCCATGAACAGTGTATTTATTTTCATTTATCAATCTATTATATATATGTATATTCTGAATATATATTATATATAAATCATGTTTTATATTTTGGAATTATGTAATCGTGATCTAAGTAATCATATGAATAATTACAAGTCAAAACACGGATGACGAATGAAACGATTTTACCCAAAACACTCTTTAACATGGAATTTACAAAAGAACGGGTAATATAAAGTCATAAGTGAACCATATATGATATCATAACAATGAATATGATTCTTTAATAATTAGATGACACTATTTAAATCATTATACAGGAGGTTCGGATACATACGAAGAATATCAGACATAAGGTAAGGGATAATTTTGCAAATCTCATTTTTATCCGAGATTGCATATTTTTAAGTATTTACTGGGGTTATTTCTATCATCCATGTCCATGTTTTATAAAAGTGTTTTCATGTTTGTTTAATGTCCTTTTTAACCATTTTTGCGACAGGCTCCATCGCAAATACCTATTGCGACGGGACCCGTCGCAAATAGTTGTTGCGACGGGACCCGTCACAAAAACTATTTTTAAAAAAATAAAAAAATAATAATACTATTTGCGACGAGAATAGTATCTCGTCGCAAATACTATAAAAAAAATAAAAAAAATAAATTATGAATAAATTATTTTAATTAATATAATAATAATCCAATTATAATTCAAAAATAAAAAATAATAAAATATTAATAAATGATTTTAATTAATATAATAATAGAATTATAATTCACAAATAAAAATAATAAATTATTTTAATTAATATAATAATAATAGAATTATAATTCAAAAATAAAAAATAATAGAATATTAATAAATATTTTATAATGAGACAGAAACTACGAATAGAAAAAAAATCATATTTTGATTTCACAAATTTTATAACATAAATACAAACTCTAACCTGAAGGAGGGGGGGAGGGGGGAGGGGGGAGGGGGGGATCTGCAGATGGTGGTGGAGGAAACTCCATCCCTAAAGCATGAGTGAGTCGGCGCATGTACTCCATCTGCTCCTGATGCTGCTGCTGCCATCGACTCATCTGCTCCTCGTACAGCTGCTGCTGGCATCGACGCTCCTCCACATGCTGCTGACGCATCTGCTCCTGCTCCTGTCGGAGACTCTCTATCAGTGCAATCTGAGATCGTAACTGATCCTCATACTGTGTAGCAGAAGAATATGCACGATCTCCTCTCGAGCTGGACGCCGACATCGCAGCACTACCATAATAATCTCCGGGAGTCAGTCGAGAGCTGATACCAACTACACGGCCCTTCTCGAAGGCATACTCGGTGGCCTGCATCCATGCCGCCTCATCAAAATGACGGCCAGTGGTCTGATCTGATGACTCGTCCTGACTCTCAGGCCGGGCCTGTGATGCTGCGGCCTCATATGACTCTTGTAGTTGCAATTTAAAATTAAAATTGTGAATATATTATATATAGTTAATTTTTAAACTTGAAAACAAATAATACTAACCACGATGTGATGCTGATGATCACCTCTGAGCTCCCCAGTATCAGGATCACTATACATCCTCCGATATACGTCGTACTCCGTAATATCGGGGTGCTCGACAACCTATAAGAATAAAAAATAAACTGTTAATATTTATAGTTATATAAAATATTTATAAATAATGTACATACCAGATGCTATCTATGAGTACTGAAAGAACGACTCCCAACTCGATGAGTCATCTCCTGTCTCCCCCGATTCTGCCTCCCCACCGATGATCTCCTCTGAACGGTACCACTCAACCAGTGCTCACATAATCCATCCCATACATGGGATGAAATGTACTCTGGTCGGTGTGCTCTACATGACTCGTCAAAATTTGACACTCCTGCTTTCTTCATCGCAGCTTTTCTTAAATTGTGCAAAAACTGACGAAGGCGATCACGCATGGCCACCTCTCATGCCTCGTGGATGACGTCATGCATGGTATCCTCGATCAGATACCATAAACCCTAAAAATAAATCAAAATATCATGTTAGAAATGAAATAATTTTCAATAAAAAATTATTTATTTACGTACGTACCAACCAATGGCCGAACATGGCCTGCTGTACATCAATGAGAATCTGCTCTCATGTGGTCCACGGCTGAGAGAAATAGTTGCGCAAAATAGCGCTGCCCTGTCCGACTGCTATATGCGGAAAACTGTAAAAATAATAAACATTTATTATGTGAATAGATTAATGAAATCTTAGTCAAATCCACAGGTTATCACACAGGTTATCACATCTCCGTGTGCGTGGATCAAACCCAAGACGTGGACGTCGCTCGGGGACGGGGTCAGGAATCATCAATCGTGCAAGACCGCGCCCCCTCCGCGTACTCCTTGGAGCGCCTGCAGGCTGAGGGTCATCTGCCAGCAACTCATCCGCATCGAAAGGCAGATAAGCATCCGCCTACTCACAAAATGTGGCGTCGTCCATCTGAAACAGAAAATGTTAATGTTGTTAGCAAATAATTGATAATTACTATTATATATACATATATACATATTATGATTGTATATAAATACCATGGAATTCTATTAGTGTTCATCTTCATCATCATCTTCATATATGTCAATGTCATCTTCATATTCCTCCTCAACATCATCGATATCCATTCGAGTTACAGTTGCTTCATCTCTTACCATTTCAAATTCATATGTGACATCATTAACATCATCGTCATCACCGACTCTTAAATGTGGGGTGTCATCATCGATACTCATGTCTCTTTGTAAAAAAGATTGATTTTGAGTACTCTCTTGAAAAACATCAATTCTTTGCACATCAGTGAAAACACATTCACTTTGACTAAACTGATTGTCTCGAATTTTGATATTTATTACACTCCACCAATCACTCAAGTCTCTTGATGTAGCACAGTACTTTGCATAATAAACTTGATGTGCCTGTTGAGCCAATAAAAATGGTTCATTTACTGCGAGAACACTTTTACATTTAATATCGATGATTCCATGAGTCAGATGAACACGCACGCCTCTCTCTGTATCCAACCACCGACATTTGAACATGGTTATGTAATGTAGTCCAAGATAACAAAGTTCAATCATTTCATCAAGTATTCCATAAAAGTCAACTTCATTTTCTCGATGATTAGATCCTCTCAAGCTAACTCCACTGTTCATTGTTTTTTTTGATTCTCCATATTCATGTGTGTGGAATCGAAATCCATTCACCACATATGCATTATAAGTTTTAACAAGTTTGGAAGGTGGGTTACTCAATACACACAGCCGTTTGTCAATTTTATCATCATGTCGAGACACCTAAAAATTTGTGAAATAATTATCAATATAGTAAACTATACATTGAATGAGTTGCTAAAAGATAAAGAATTTATGTTACCAGTTTTTGAAACCACTGAGAGCAGAACATATGTATGAGCTCTATGATGTTCATCATCTGAAATCCAGCGTTCATAAACTCCACCAAAACCAAGCTCTGACTGGTTGAAAACAGATAATTGATTGTCGATTTCATCAATATTCCTCTCGTTTCGTCCCATTCGGTTGTGTTTTGAAGGATGCTCAGATTCAAAATAATTGGAGCAGAAAAAAGATATTTCCTCTTGCAAATAAGCTTCTGCAATAGATCCTTCAACAGATGCTTTGTTACGTACTTTTCATTTCAATTTTTGCATGAATCTTTCAAATGGGTACATCCATCGAAACTATACTGGACCTACACATTTAGCTTCATATGGAAAATGTAACATCAAATGTTCCATTGAGTCGAAGAAAGACGGCGGAAATATTTTTTCCAGTTTACATATAATTACAAAAACATCTTTTTCAAGTTTTCCTAGAGCATCATAATATGCTGTAGGCGCACAAATTTCCCGAAAAAAATGAGACATGTCTATTATGGATTCCCAAATCACAGAATTCAACAGACCTCTTAATCCAATGGGTAGAAGTCTTTCCATTATATCATGACAATCATGACTTTTTAATCCAGTAATATGACCATTCTTTACACATCTACCCAAATTGGAAGCACAGCCATCTGGAAGTCTCAAATCTGCAATCCACTGACAAAATAATAAACAGTTTTCTTTAGACAGTGTATAAACTGATTTTGGTTTCAGTAACCTTTCTGTTCTGACATTCTCAAACAGTTCCAATTCTAGACGCCTGCAAATTTGGGAAAGATCTAAACGTGCATTTACATTGTCTTTTCTCTTTCCTGGCGTATCCAAAACTGTATGAAACAAATTATAAAAACAGTTCTTCTCAATATGCATGAAATCTAACATGTGTCGGACCAACAAATCAGACCAATATGGAAAATCCCAAAATATGCTACGTTTAATCCAATTGTGTTCTTTCCCAAAACCATAAATTTTCTGTTGGTTTATTGTGGGACCAAAAGTGATGGGAGGTAATGAAAATACAACTTATTTTAACTCCGAACCTGATAGAATTTTTGGAGGTCCATCCCTTTCAATTGTTCCTTTTCTAAAATGAGATCTGTTTCTGCGAAAAGGATGATCAGCTGGAAGAAATCTGCGATGAAAGTCAAAATAACAAGGTTTCTTTCCATGAATGAGCATAAATGCTTTGTTCTATCTCATAAAGTAAGGACATGATTTCTGACCATGTGTACTCCAGCCAGATAACATCCCATAAGCCGGGAAGTCACTTATTGTCCACATCAATGCTGCTCTCAGTATGAAATTCTGTTTCGTTGCAACATCATATGTACTGACACCAGTACTCCACAATAAATTTAATTCATCAATCAATGGTTTCAAATAAACATCAATATTTTTCTTCGGATGTCCTGGAATTAGTAAAGTCAAAAAGATATATGGCTCCTTCATCAACATCCATGGAGGTAAATTGTACGGAGTTAAAAAAACAGGCCAACATGAATATTGACTACCATAAGATCCAAACGGACAGAAACCATCAGTGGAAGGGCCCAGTCGAACATTTCTAGATTCTAAAGCAAAGGATGGATGCACTCTATCAAAATGTTTCCATAAATCACCATCAGCTGGATGATTCAAGCTTTTATCAGTTGAAATATTCTCTTTATGACATGACATCATTGTCACTGTATTCTTAGACATGAATAAACGCTGGAGTCTGGATGTAAGCGGAAAATATATCAACTATTTTACAGGAATCAAACCAGACTTTCCATGTTTTCCTTCTTTATATCTCAGTTGCCCACATGTGGGACAACTATCCAACGACTCATTTTTTCCAGAATATAAAATGCAGTCATTTGAACATGCATGAATCTTCTGACAAGTAAGTCCCAAATTTTGAACCAGCCTCTTACTCTCATAGTAATTTTCTTGTAAAACATTTCCTTCGGGTAACAGTGTTTTAAGCAAAGAAAATATCTGGTCCAAAGAGGTGTTTGACATTCCGTTATCTGATTTGATAGCCATAAATTTTGCAACTGCTTCTAATTTTCTCATCTTGCAGCCAAGATATAATGCATCCTCAGCAGACTTCAACAACTCATAAAATTCAGACGGTGTCAACTCAGGAGTTGAAGCTATATCAGCCGGAGTTTCTGTATGTTGAACAGATGAACCTGCAACATCAAGTATTAAATCTTGAAACCGAGATGGATCCGGAATCAAGTTGGTATCACCTTCTCTGGAACTGCGTTCACCGTGTTGATACAAAAAAACATAATCTGGTTGAAAACCAAAACGCAAGAGATGTTCTCCCACTTTGTCAAACGTGTCAAACGTTCTCAATGCACATTTTCTACAAGGGCATTTTATTTTTCCTTCTAAAACAAATTCTGGATTTGATGCCGCAAATGATAAAAAAGTCTCCACACCCTCTACATATACTGGATTTAAACCAAAACCGTTTGGATTTCTACGTTGATTTATCCATATGCGGTCACCTAATAATGATTGTTGACGACCTCGTTGTTCCATATTTCTCTATAAAATATAAAAGCATTACTGGTTTTGAATAATTTGTTAGAAAAAACACTCAAGCTAGGATAATTATAGAGTTTAGATCATACACGACTGACGCAAACTTTTTATTGAGATAGACCTAAAAATTGACCCTTTAAGAATTAAATATGTTGAGAATAAAGAAAAAAATGTTACAAATATTGATAATTTTAATATTATATAAATTATTTATTATTTTCATAGTACTAATATTATTGGTAATTATTACTAATTATTACTAATTATTACTAATTATTGGTAATTATTACTAATTATTACCAATTATTGGTAATTATTACGAATTAATACTAATTATTGGTAATTATTACTAATTATTGGTAATTATTAGTAATTATTGGTAATTATCAGTAATTATTACTAATTATTGGTAATTATTACTAATTATTGGTAATTATTATTAATTATTGGTAATTATTACTAATTATTGGTAATTATTACTAATTATTGGTAATTATTAAATTTTTTTACTAATTATTACTAATTATTACTAATTATTTGTAATTATTGGTAATTATTACTAATTATTACTAATTAATACTAATTATTGGTAATTATTGGTAATTATTACTAATTATTGGTAATTATTATTAATTATTACTAATTATTACTAATTATTACTAATTATTACTAATTATTGGTAATTATTACTAATTATTACTAATTATTGGTAATTATTACTAATTATTACTAATTATTGGTAATTATTACTAATTATTACTAATTATTACTAATTATTGGTAATTATTTCTAATTATTACTAATTATTACTATTTACCGGTAATTATTCTTAATTATTGGTAATTATTACTAATTATTGGTAATTATTATTAATTATTACTAATTATTACTAATTATTATTAATTATTACTAATTATTGGTAATTATTACTAATTATTATTAATTATTACTGATTATTGGTAATTATTACTAATTATTGGTAATTATTACTAATTATTACTAATTATTACTAATTATTACTAATTATTGGTAATTATTACTAATTATTACTAATTATTACTAATTATTGGTAATTATTAGTAATTATTACTAATTATTGGTAATTATTGGTAATTATTACTAATTATTGGTAATTATTGGTAATTATTACTAATTATTGGTAATTATTACTAATTATTGTTAATTATTACTAATTGTTGGTAATTATTACTAATTATTGGTAATTATTACTAATTATTACTAATTATTACTAATTATTACTAATTATTGGTAATTATTGGTAATTATTACTAATTATTACTAATTATTACTAATTATTACTAATTATTACTAATTATTAGTAATTATTGGTAATTATTACTAATTATTACTAATTATTACTAATTATTGGTAATTATTGGTAATTATTACTAATTATTGGTAATTAATACTAATTATTGGTAATTATTGGTAATTATTACTAATTATTGGTAATTATTGGTAATTATTACTAATTATTGGCAAGTATTACTAATTATTGTTAAGTATTACTAATTATTGGTAATTATTACTAATTATTGGTAATTATTTATAATTATTACTAATTACTACTAATTATTGTTAATTATTACTAATTATTGGTAATTATTACTAATTCTTGGTAATTATTACTAATTATTGGTAAGTTTTACTAATTATTGTTAAGTATTACTAATTATTGGTAATTATTACTAATTATTGGTAATTATTTCTAATTATTACTAATTATTACTAATTATTATTAATTATTACTAATTATTGGTAATTATTACTAATTATTGGTAATTATTACTAATTATTACTAATTATTGGTAATTATTACTAATTATTACGAATTATTGGTAATTATTACTAATTATTACTAATTATTGGTAATTATTGGTAATTATTACTAATTATTGGTAATTATTGGTAATTATTTCTAATTATTGGTAATTATTACTAATTATTGTTAATTATTACTAATTATTGGTAATTATTACTAATTATTGGTAATTATTACTAATTATTACTAATTTTTACTAATTATTGGTAATTATTACTAATTATTACTAATTATTACTAATTATTGGTAATTATTGGTAATTATTGGTAATTATTGGTAATTATTGGCAATTATTGGTAATTATTACTAATTATTGGTAATTATTACTAATTATTGGTAATTATTACTAATTATTGGTAATTATTACTAATTATTGGTAATTATTACTAATTATTACTAATTATTACTAATTATTACTAATTATTACTAATTATTACTAATTGTTACTAATTATTACTAATTATTACTAATTATTACTATTTATTACTAATTATTACTAATTATTACTAATTATTACTAATTATTACTAATTATTACTAATTATTACTAATTATTTCTAATTATTACTAATTATTACTAATTATTCCTAATTATTGGTAATTATTGGTAATTATTGGTAATTATTCCTAATTATTACTAATTAGTGGTAATTATTAGTAATTATTACTAATTATTACTAATTATTGATAATTATTAATAATTATTACTAATTATTGGTAATTATTACTAATTATTGGTAAGTATTACTAATTATTGGTAATTATTACTAATTATTACTAATTATTACTAATTATTACTAATTATTACTAATTATTACTAATTATTACTAATTATTACTAATTATTACTAATTATTACTAATTATTGATAATTATTGGTAATTGTTCCTAATTATGAGTAATTAAATGAATAATTACCAATAATTAGGAATAATTACCAATAATTAGGAATAATAACATTATTAGTATATTTTATTATTAATATTAAAATAATATAATTTTCTAATTTATATACAATTCTCCTTTCATCTGTGTGTTTTCTATCTCCATATACAAATAATACATGTGGAGACAGCAAACACACAGATGAAAAGAGAATTGTATATATATATAAAATTATATTATTTTAATATTAATAATAAAATATACTAATAATATAATAATGTTATTATTCCTAATTATTGGTATTTATTACTAATTATTATGTAATAAAACAATGTAAACATAATTAAATTACAACTAATTAAGAATAATTGAAACTAATAAAATATTAAAAATAAATATTAAATTAAAATGAATATAAATACCTTGAAAATTGATCTGAGGTTGATCTCTGATCGTTCTTCAAAACTTCAATATCAACTCCGGAGAAAAAAATTAAACTTGAGAAAAACTGAACTTTAGAAATAAAATTTTGAGAGAAGAGGAAGATGGAGTTTGAGAATGATTTGAAAAAAAACAGATGGGGGTATTTATAGGTTAGATTATTTGCGACGGGTACCGTCGCAAATACCTTAGCCATCATTTATTACGGTCAACGGTTAAATAGTTATTTGCGACGGGCCCCGTCACAAATAACCACCTGCCGACATACTATTTGCGACGGGGGAATATTCCCGTCGCAAATACCTTTTACCGCCGCCGTTTATTTGCGACGGGAATATTCCCCCGTCGCAAATATGTTTCCCGCGATTTGCCGCGCAAAGGGCGCCAGTCCTTTTGCGACGGGGAAAGCTACCCCGTCGCAAAAGGCTACTTATTTGTGACGGGAATAAATCCCGTCGCAAATAACCCTGTCGCAAATACCCATTTTTCCCGTAGTGTACGAAAAGAATATTTTTGTAACTTATACGGCACGAAGAAATTTTTACGGTTTTAAAAAGCCTTATTTTCATGAAGCTTCGTCCAAAATATTTCATGATTATTTTCAACAAAATCTCTTTCTTTTAAAATTGCATGACGTTTTGTGAAAAGAAATTGATTTTGAAGAAGAAAGGATATTTTCCTCAAGAATTCATTTCAAGTGTTTTATCAAAACCATTTTCCATCTAAGATGATATTATTTCATATGTGTATGTTTCAAGTATAATGTCTCTATGATTTACATGGTTTTAATTTTCTTATGATGAAATGTCTATTTGTTTTATATGGATTATGTGATGATGGGATGATGTTTATGAAACCCATTTTATTCTTTGGGTTATGATGAATGTTTTAAGTTTATTTTGTGGCACAAGTAAAAATGATTTCACTATGAGATGGGTGGGACCTATATCTCCCTCCAATGCATTGGGTAAAGATTTATATCTCATGAGATAGACATGGCTGGAACGGCAGGTTAAACCGGTTCAGTAAAACAGGACTGAAACGAGGAGTGAACTCGATTCAGAAAGGGACTTTGTCCACTAAGATGGTCTTGGCAGCAATGCCTTGGCTACTATGGAAATCATTACATGTGCTTAATGGATGCCACAATTACATGTTTTATTCCCTTGCTATTTTATCATGGTTTATGTTCCATTATGATCTATGCCTTATGTACTTCCATGTTTTATGTTGTTGCTCAAGATTTTAATGTTTAAACATTATGTTCATGTTTTTAAGTTCCAATGTATATGGTATGTTTTATTTTATCCATGCTTACCCTTACTGAGCATTTGAGCTCACCCTTTTTATGTTTTATTTTCTCCCAGGTTCAAAAGAAAGGTTTTAGGTCAGGAAACAAAGAGTGGAAGATCTTTATAGGAGATGTTGAAGATCTTTCACCACGATTAGAAGATTACGTTCCAAGTTTCAAAGACACTAAACTATTACTGCCCTTGTGTGTCTATTTTTGTTATGTATTAAGTATTCCGCAAAATTAATGTAATGTCCATGTACGTCAAGCTTTGGGTCTCTACAATAGAGTTATAAAACAAGTTGAGAAATGTTCCTGAATTCAACCTTGATTGTGATGAAATAATAAGGTTCAGGAACCAGGTTTGTATTTATCCCATACCCGAATTAAAGAAGGAGCTTTTGGATGAGTCTCATATTTCTTTATTCACTATTCACCTAGGAAGAACAAATATGTATAGGGATATGAAAGAGTACTTATGGTGGGATGGAATGAAAAGAGATGTCGCCAAATATGACTCTCGATGCTTGGTTTTTCAGCAAGTTATGGCTAAGAGACAAAAGTCTATGGGGATGTTACAACCATTAACCATACCATAATGGAAATGGGAAAAATCACTATGGACTTTTTCATCAAACTTCCCAAAACATCCAAAGGTAATAATGCTATCTGGGTTATAGTTGACCCTCTTTCGAAGTTAGAACACTTTATTGCTATTAGAGATGATTTCTCTCTTGATCAGATTTCTAGGATATATGTAAAGGAAGTGGTAAGATTTCATGGAGTACCACTTTCTATTATACCCAATCAGGATCCAAGGCTTAACTCGAAGTTCTAGCGATGTCTTTAGTATGCTCTATATACATAGTTAAGTTTCAACACTACTTATCATCCTCGGATAAACGGTCAGTTTGAGAGGAAAATTCAAACTTTGGAAGGCATGTTGAGTTCTTGATTTATTGATTTCAAAGGTGGTTGGGATCAAAACCTACCACTGGTGGAAGTTTCTTATAATAATACCTTTCACTAAAGTATTTAGATGGATCCTTATGAAGCCCTCTACAAAAATAAGTGCAGAACTCCAACTTTTTGGGATGAAGTTGGGGAAAGAAATCTATTAGTACCTGATCTTGTTGATGCAATGGAAGAAAAGGTCATATATATTCAACAACACATAAGAGTAGCTCAAAGTTAAAAAAAATTATGATGACAACCAAAGAAAATACCTAGAGTTTCAAGTGGGTGATAAGGCGTTCCTATGAATATCTCCCTGGAAGAGAGTAATTAGATTTGGAAGGAAGGGAAAGATGCGCCCTAGGTATATCGATCCTTTTTAAATTATGGATCATGTTGGGAAGGTAGCTTAACGATTGGTGGTTCCACTGAATCTGTCTCAAGTTCATGATGTGTTCCGTGTATCTATCCTGAGAAATTACATAATTGATTCTTCACATGTACTAATCATATAAGTCATACCGCTGGAGTAAGATATTTTTTATGAAGAACAACTGATAGAGATTCTGGATCGTAGCGAAAAAGTTCTACGAAATAAGACCACTCGCTAGGTTAAAGTTTTATAGAGGAACCACCAATTTGAAGAATATACATGGTAACTTCATGATATGATAAGGTAGAGGTATCCTCATATATATTTTTTCCAATTGAAGAATTTTGAGGGAGAAATTCTGTTTAAGGGGGGTAGAATGTAACACCCGGATGTTTTTATGAAATATTTTCTTTAAATAATTTTTATTCTTGAGTATATTATTTTTCACGCATTAGTGAGTTTAAACAAACCCTGAGATTACTTTATTATAAAATTACCATTATATCCTAGTCGTTAGGTTATCGGGAATAATTTTAACTAACTTATGAAAATTAATTATAAATTCTTTGGCTATCAATTATTTTTGAAAAATATAAATCAATTTGTATTTTTGAGTGAATTATTTTTGACAATGAAATTAATGAGATATGTATGTGTTATATATTTAATAAAATATTTTTTATATTTATCTATTAGATATTTTAGTCATAGGGTTTGAATAAAATCCTATTTGATTTATAAGAACCTATTGTTTTAAAAGGTTAATTCTACACCTTTGAATGACTAACCCATTTTTAATTAAGATTTTTATACATTAATAATTTATATATGACAACATAAACATGTTATTTTTAATTAGGGTATACAAATTTACTTAGGATAAATTTATGATATTTTTTTGATAACTTTCATGTTTTAATGAATAGTAAAAAATGCTAAATTTTAATTAAAAACAACTTTTTTTCATTGAGATAATTTATATGGTTAAATTATAATAGTGAATGGTTTTAAAGTATAAATAGAATATATTTTTACCATTTAATATAATTTATGTCATTAACATTAATTTTACATTGAATATTTAGGTAAAAACATTCCAATCTTCTGCAATGTTTTAACTTTTAAAACATGTTTTCTCATTTCAACAATGGGATTAATTTTAAATTAATTACTGCAACTTATGTGTTCTGAATTTTTAAAAAATAATTCCATATTTGGAATCATTAGGTCCAAATTATGTTAATAGGCTACTTTTATTTTTGGGCATTATGAATAGTAACTTTGGTAATTATTTTTATTACCATGGTTAAAGGTAAATCAGGTAATTAAGAGTAAAAATAATATTATAAAAGTACTGTAACACCTGTAAAAATCCAATTGGATGAATAAATTCGACCATTATCTTCTATTGTTCTAAGTGGAATAAATTTATGACCACTTAGCTATGAATATGACGTTAATGTAATAAAAACTAATGAATGTGACAAAATGTCACAATCTCATTTTATATAAGTATATTAATTTTCATATACGGATAACTAGGAAATAAAATAGACTTTATATAGTATCTGTAAATATAAAATTATTACCTAAATAATAGAAATTTATTTATAATTTTTAGAGATTAAATAATTACCATTAATAATGACACAATAGTGATGTAGAAATTATTTTATTAATAGAAATATCAAATAAATGGTTTTAAAAATATTAAAAGAAATATCATATGAACTGATTAATATTCTCCAAGAATTTTATATGATACTATAACATGATATGAGTATATTAAATATTTTATTTCGAATTTATCTTATGTTTGGATTTTATTTAAAGTCAAATAAATGAATATTGTCAAAATTGACATTTTATAAAACAAAAATTTTATTAAATTATTTAAAAATAATAAAAATATTTAAAAATTAAAAATTGATAATTATAATGTCTAAAATTTCATTAAATATCCATTTATGGTCAATTAAAACAAAATAATAAATATTTATAACCAATAAATATTTAGAATGTTATTACAACAATTAAAATTACATAGAATAACTAAGGGTTAATTAAAATAATAGTGCTTAAATAGACATAAAAATTGTCTAAAATTAATTTTTTCATTATATTACAACCCTATCTCATCTCATTTTCTAAATTGATACATTTTGGATGATTTTCAGTGGGGTTTGATTTTTTTATAAATTAATATTTTTGAGATTTCCAAAAGTGCCTCTCACCTCAATTATAAAAGGAAACATCCTCCCTCACCTCTCCACTTCATTTTGATCCTTAAAACTAGACCAAACCCTGAATTGTTTTCTTCCTAACTTCTCTCTTTTCATTCTAGTGGTTCTGGTCTTCTCTAAAGACCAACTCTAGTTCCCTAAAAGAAAATTTAAAGGAGGCACCAAGGAAGATGCAATCTCTTCTACCAATTCTTTCAAATTTCATTCTTCTTCTACTTCCTCTTCATTAGTTGTATCATTATAAATTAATAAATTAAGTACCACTCATATACTTATATGTTATTATAAATATTAGACAACCCTATTTCATCTTCTATCTATCCTATAAAAAAAGATATCACCGCACGTGCGTACATAAGACTTACCCTCTCCATGTCATTGTGTAATATGTTTTCACCAATACTTTACATGGATGGGTATAATGGTGGGTTTAATAACTATATATATTAATATTATAATATTATACTAATTCTGAGATACTATAATCTATCCACTTCAATACCATTTAATAATTATGTGAACGATAACGTCACTCATGCGTACGTACAGCTTACCATCTCCACGGTGTGATGTGATTAGTTCTACATAATATTCATTAAAAACTGATTATATAAATTAATTTAATATGATATATATTATAATAATATTATTATTCAAATAATATAACTATAACCTATATATAATAATAAGAACTTATCCGAAAAAACATGTATAAGAACATAAAGCAGTTAATACCAGAATAACAAGTAACAATGAAATGTTACTAAAAAACAAATGAAAATATAATCATAAATGTCATCATAAAAATTATTATGATTCTGTAATAAATCAGTAAATTTTTTTAAATCATTATTCAGGATGTTCGGATACATACGAATCATATCAGACCTAAGGTAAGGGATAACTTTTCAAATCTCATTTTTATCCGAGGTTGATTATTCGTAAGTATTTACTATTGTATAATTATCATCCACATCCATGTTTCCTAAATATGTATTTCAAAAATATTCTTTATATCCTTAAATAAGTTTTAAAATAAATTTTACCGATTATTAAATTTTTACTAAATGGTATGAATGTAATCTTTTGTCATTTTCGGTATGAGGTACTTTTTATCCCTTTCGGAAAAAGTACGAGAAGAATATTTTTTTAACTTGTATGGTATGAAATTTTTTTAACATTTGCATAATGATTTATTTCATTTAAGATTCCCCTAAAAACTTACAAGTTTATTTTCACCTAAAATTATTTCATCTAAAATTTCATGGCATTTTTGGAAAGAAAATATTTTTGAAGAAGAAAGGCTATTTTCCTCAAAAATTAATTTCAAGTGTTTTATCAAAATTATTTTTCATCTTAGATGATTCTCTTTGAATAGGGTTATGTTCATATCATTATTATTACTATTATTTAATCCTGTTAATTATAGAATGATATTTTATATGGATTATGTTATGATGGAATGATGTTTAAGAAACCCATTTTATTTTATAGGTTATGTTATGGTTAATGTTTTTATCTCTTTATAGAACATGTAACAATGGTTTTATTTTGATATGGGTGGGACCTATATCTCCATCCAATCAATTTTTTAAAGATTTATATCTCATTATATAGTCCTTACTTTTACAACAAGTAAATATGGTTCAGTAATACAAGGCTGGAACAAGGAGTGAACTCGGTTCATTAATGGACTTTGTCCGCTTTGATGGTCTTAACAATGACCCTTGACTAATATGAAATTATTTTCTATACTTATGTGTGTATTAACAAAAATTTATTGTATTATGTTATGAATATTGGGTTTATATTTCTCTTTTAGGATTTATCCCATGACATGATATTGTGATCTTTTATATGTAGGATAAGATTTTCAAATGTTATGTTCTTATGAATATGATATGATTGATATTTAATTTGGTTACCCTTACTGATCATTTGAGATCAAACTTTTATATTTTTCATTTCCCCAGGCCTAGAGGAAGGTTACTAAGTATGATATGCCAAAGAGGAGTCTACTTATGATGAAATAAACGAGAGACAGTGTAGATGTTTTATGAACCAGTTGTTTATGTCTCCTAGTTTCTAAAGACAATATACTTATATGGTCCAGTCATGGTTTTGTAATATTTTTTAATTATTATACTTCAATTATGATGTAATATCAATGTATTTAAATTATGGGTCACTATATTGAAGAAGAGGGAGAGGTGGTGGCCTTTTATAGGGAACGAGGAGTGGCACTCTTGTAAATATTTGAAGAGAGAATTTCGCCCATGTTTTACATGTTGCATGTGGATCCAATAATGACCCAAAGTTAATAAAAGGGAAAATTGGGTCTAATTATTTCCATATAATGGATTTTGAAATAATTTATAGGTTGTTTTGGTCCTTAAGGTTATGGTTTAGTCCCTTATTATGTTTGATTTAATCGTAATTGATGTAATTAATTTTAATCACTTTCACTAATATTTTTGTTCAAAACTAATTTAAACCCAATATTTATTATATATTATGATGATTCTAAATATGAAATACATTTTTCTAAATTTTAATGACATCGGTGGCAGAAATTAATCTAGAATTAACCACACAATCAGGTCGATAATGTGGGTTTTTAAAGTGAAAACATTCAAAAGTTTACTATGTTATTGTATCCAATTTCAGTGTGAAATTGATCTCAATGAACTAAAATATATTAATTGATAAAAATATTATCTAATTAACTTTGAAACCAATTTAAAATATAATTTACCTTTATAAATAAATTATATGAAAAAATATTTTTGAACTAAAATTCTATATTTTTAACTATTCAATCAAAAATGAAACCATACAGAAAAATACCAAAAAATTATCCTTACATAATTTTTATGTTTCTATTTAAAATATGAAGTTTATCTTTACACATTAATTATATAAAAGTTCCAAAATTGTTATTTAAAATGGGTTCTCCATTAAAAGACAGTAAAGCTACATTTATAAAAATATATGTTTTTAAGCATAAAATAGGTTTTGTTCTTATCTTATATCGATCAAATATTTTGAAAGAGTATCAAAAATATTTGATTGAATATGTATCATATATATTACATTAATATCAGTCACTAATTTTATTTAATTTTATTTATTAGGGTGAAATAGCTTTGTCACCATAAAAATAATAATATTTCCTTTTATATTCAATCAGTTTTTATATTCATTTATAGTTAATTGGTAACCTATGAATTCATATTATATCGTGTAAAATATATATTTTCATAAATTAGTTAATACTATTCATAACCTCTAATTTAAAATCTAGGTTATATGTTATTATATTAAATAGTCATATTTTAATAATATATTATTGTTCGGTAAACCTTGATATTTTCGGTTATGCAAGCCATCGAAGAAAGTCATTGTTGTGTATAACACAAGCTAACCTCAATGTTCCTTGTAGAGCAAGCTAAATTTTATGTTGAGTTTAGTGAAAATTTAATTTGATTTTTTCATATAAGGCAATCCAAACATAGTGTTTTAATATAAAATAAACAATCTTTCGTGTTGCGTGAAATAAAAAATATCAAAAAGGTTTAATTAATACAAAAAATAATAATTCACAAAATCTCAGGGTGTTACAATTGGTCCATAAATGGACCATAGTTTATATTTTTAAGCAAATACCAATCCATTGGATGAATATATTACTTTTAGTAATTTTATTCATTTAATAAAATATTATTTGTTATAAAATAACATTAACATCAATTTTGGAACTACTAATTTAATTTGATTTCAAAAACAATAATAAAATAATGAAATTAGAATATAATCTATTAAAAAATTCCTAAAATTTTATATTTATCCAAAAAAATTATGGAACATAATAATTCATTCAAATTATATTTCTTTTAATATTTTTGAAAGTTTTATTTTATTTCTCAATTAATTGAATAAATACAGTATCAATGTTACATAAGAATTTAAGGTAATTATTTTATCCCTAAAAAATAAAATTAAATTGACAGGATAAAAAATAATATTTCTCTCAAATAAATATTTATAATAGAAAATAATTTGTATTTACCCTTATCACAAGATATTATAGTTATTAAAAGCAAAAAATGTGATATTTTTTACGTTATCTTTTACTTAATTATTATAAAAGTAAAATCAAAGAAATATGGCACCAATTGAACATATATTTGAGACTTGGATGGATATGTCCTAAATCAACTAATAAAATAGGATACATTCAAGTGTTAGGGTCAATTTTCAGTCCATATTATATAATTTTAATCCTTAATTACCCATGTTACCCTTACTAGGGTGAATTGTTTTATTATTACTATAATTTATAATGATAAAAAAAAGGGAAATATTTAAAAAAAGTATATCTTGATTCTAAATAGGGAATATAATTTTTAATATTAAATTTACAAAAAAATTAGAATTTAATTTAAAATTAAACATGTAAAGCGTGATGAAGTGTGGTTTTTAAGGAAAATGCATTTTTTCAAGCAAAAGATGATTTATATTAACTCTATCACTAATAGCTTTAATCATATGAATTTAAATTCACACATATATATATATATAATCTATAAATTTCATTTTGATCATTCCTCATTAAGGGTTATTTTAATTAATTAAAATCTAAAATCATTATGCAATTAAAAATAGTTTCCAGAAAAAAAGTGTTTTTAAGAATAAAAGTATATTTATACAAAAATCATGAAAATTGATAATTTAAATAAAATTAATTAAAATATTTCAAACTAAATGTATCATATGTCTCTTTAATACCGATTCCAAAATATAATCATACTTTAAATTACTTGATTTAATGAAAATATATTTCCATTTTAAAAAATTGATATTTTTCCCTATTCACTGAAAAATCAATCTAAAAAATCGAAAAATTTCACCCTAAGATAATTTTGATATTATAATTTAAAAAATAATATCATTTTTATAAAATAACATTACTAAAATTTGAAGAGGTTAATTATATTATCCACACACAAAAATAAATAAAAATCATTTTTGAAGAAAATGTATTTTTGAAAAATAAAATAACTTTACTAAAAATAAAGTACTTTAGTATGAATTAAAAAATAAAATTATACAATATAAAACCATTATATATATTTTTCATAATATTTTCATTCCTATTATACATCATATTTTAACAGTCACATTTAAATAATAATATTTTAATAATATATCGTGGTTCTTTTAAAGTCATTCTTGTCTGTGACACATGCTTTCAAACATAATGTTATTTTTTAAAAATATAGGTTTTTCACACAAATCACAATAATTAAATTAAAGTTATTTGATTCAATGATGTGATGAGGAAAATTTATTGATGACTAGGGATTTAGAGTTACTAACATGAGTTACTTCCTGGCTACTAAAAGTAATGAGCAGTATGGTCGATTAAGTGGGGGTGGTACTATAGGTGTTCAGAGAAACTGTTATTCCTAATCACACCTAGACCCACCGCCACATATTTCTTCTACTAAACTTTCTCATATGACTATTCTTCTTGAGTAATTGGGGATATTACCACATATTATTTCACCATAATTTTAGATAGGTTAAACTTCACAAATACCTTTTGCATATCTCATTATGGATCCCCATCCCATATATAATTTTCACCCACTTCTATGCAACCTCTATTTCCCAATTATCTTATATCTCTTGGATTTTATTCTCATGATCTTAAAACTTCTCCTTCACAAATTTCTGATCACCCAATGTTTACAATGGATCCTACCCATCCTTTATCAGGTTCCATTTTCCATAGCCTATGAATCCATCGTAGTCCACTGAAAAGTGCATTAAATTATGTTACATTAATTTTATTTTAGTTTTAATGTGTTTTAATTTTATTTTATGTTCTTTTTCATATTGAATTTATAATATTCAGTATGGGTGTACTCATATATGTTATTTCTAGAACTTCCATACAAAAAATTATAGTAAAGTATAATTAAGATAGCTAGTTGATTTGTAAACATTTTAGAGAGTGTAGAAGTTTTATGGAGATTCTCATAAAATATATTAATATAATTATCATATAATAAATATTATGGAGAAATGTCAAGGATCATGTCAAAGATAATTCATGGTATAAGATAAGGCAAAGATAATTTGTTAAAATAAAATAAATATTATTTTTTTATCTCCTAACAATCAAGATATGCAGGTTTCATGGTTGAAATAATTAGGGTAACCATTGAGAACATATGATATTGAGTTATATGTTGGATGGATCATTAGACTTGGCACACAGTTAGTGGGTATACCAACCCTCAATTATTTTTTAGTTACACAGTATAAGGAAATTATTTTATATTAAATGAGTGATGAGTTTAATGTATTATTTAAATTTTATTTTTTATTGAACATGATTATGAATTTTATTAATTATATGTTTCATATTATTGATTTTTTATTTTCATGATTATTCATAAAGAAATAAAAAAAGTGTGCTAGGATGAATATCCACACTTTTGGATGGATGATTATATAGTAAAATAAGATAAACTATATATTTTTCATCTATAGCTAATTTTAAATTGGTTTTTTAAAATTTTAGTTGAAAAGGATAAATAACATTAGTTTGTAGTTTTAGTTTAATTTGGTTAAGTTTTGATTGAAAATATATTATAATTTTATACTGTTTTCTTACTTTAATTTTAATTTATAGCTGGAATTATTGAACATTAAAGGGAATGTACCATAAGAAAAATTATTTTACTAGAGAAAAAATTAGGAGTGTTGTTAATAAAGTGATGTAAGAAAATATTTTAAGTATTATTATACTACTTTGAAATTTTAATATTTATTTAATAACTAAATATTTCATTTATATTGTCAAAATAATGCTTTAGAGGTCCTTAATGAGAAAGAAGGTGATAAATTTGGGCCAAACAATCAATTATGATAAGTATTGGGTGATGAGGACCATGAGAGATATGGTTATAAACTTGGGAAGAGTAAAGTTACCACTAGGTATTTCCCAGCATCAAGAAATTCAAACACCTATGTTGGACCCAAGATGAAAGAGGCTTGTGCAGAAGCATTGGAGACCAAAATATTATCTATGAAATAGCATGAAAAAAGTTAAAAGGTCACTGAGAACTTCATGATATCTATGATAGCTTTATGTAAATCAATTCCACTAGATACTCTAGAGGTTTTTTATACATGCATGTAAAAAATGAACTATTTATATGATTCCCTAGGAGATGGTGATAACGACCCTAGTGGTGGTCAGGGTTATGACTTTCTTAGTGGTGTTAGTGATGATGTTTTTAAATACTATGATATTGGTGATGACGTTCATGGTGAGGGTGATGATAGTGGTGAAAAAGATGATAGTGGTGGTCATGATGAGGATTTTATAGAGAAAAATATTAATATACTCCATTTTTAACTTCACATTTATTACACTTTCAACCTTTTGGATAATGTCTTATGAAAAAAGAATGATTTTATATATGTTTCATTATTTTGTTATTAATTTATTAACTAATTGAATATAAAATATATAATATTTCTCCTATTTGGAATTTTTATTATGACTGGTTGTATATTTGTTTTGTTAACAGATTGTTTTTTGGGGGTGCATACTGGATAAAACTTGTTGTCTAGTGGAGAGGTTATACTAACAGTTCCTTGAACCATTGGTATATCCTTATAATAATGGTTCCCATGAACTATTTGTATAGGTTGGTTATAAAAACTGTTTAAATAACCATTGGTATAGTCTTATTCCAATGTATTAACGAACCATTAGTATAAATACTATATAATAAAAATTCATTAGAACTATTAGAATAAGGTTATATTAACAAACCTATACAAATGGTTTCAAGAATTCATTAGGATATCACTATCCCCTCAGAGAGTTTACCTAATGTTTAAAAAATAATTGTTATAGGCTATAACAATAGTTTCACAAACTATACAGATGGTTTAAAACCATTGTTATATCCTGATTTCTAATAGCACAACATGGTAGGAAGGAGCTTCGGTTCTCATCAGAATTGAATATTTTTTAATTATTTTACAATTGTTTGATAAGAATTATATTATACTATGTAATGTTTCATGTTAAATTTTTAATATTGTTTTTTACCTAATTTTTGTACTTATATTTCATTAAAAATTATTTATAATGGTTATATCATGTCTAGATATGGTGGATATTCCTTTTCTCACCTTTTGGGATAGTTTTGTTTTATGTTTTGTCTTACAGTATCATCCCATTCTACGTTTGAGCGTACAGAGGTTTCACCACATTTATCATATTGTATCCCCTCCTATTATCATCCTCCATTTTCAATGTGTAGGGTTCTCTAGTGTAGTAATGCGAGGCTTTACATTTGTTGATCACGAAATCCTCACAACATATGTAGAGTGATGAAGGTTGACGGCGCATTCTTTCCATTTACTAGACGGAGAGATCATCATTACTCTCAAGGATGTAACCATTATGTTATGTCTCCCTGTCAAGGGTGGTACTATGACCAACGATGTTATTGGAGATTGGTTTTATTTTTTATAGAGGCTACTGGGCATAGAGATTCAGGTTGATGACATGTCCATTGTCAACAACCATCTTTGCATGCCATGGATAGATAAGAACTTCACCCATCTGGATTATGATGCTGATGAGATCATTATATTGATATTTTTACATGAATACATTCTACAACTTATTGGAGGCAGAATATTTTTTTTATCATTCTATGACATCCATCCATATAATGTATTTAACTTTACTTGGGGACCTCATGTAAATAGAGATTATGGCTAGGGGTCAGGATACCTTTCATATACATGCAAAGTGCTTTGTATCACTTGACATATTGATGATATGTAGATTATAAAATGAATTATTCACATTCATATGTGGTTATGGGAGAACATCATTCACTTATCTCTACATGTTTTAACCCAATTTCATATGGATATTATAAAAATTTACCCGCATGGACAATGGAATTTTTATCCATCATTGTTATATGAAATTCAAGTCAATATAT
This sequence comes from Viscum album, assembly GCA_963277665.1. Taxonomy (NCBI): domain Eukaryota; kingdom Viridiplantae; phylum Streptophyta; class Magnoliopsida; order Santalales; family Viscaceae; genus Viscum; species Viscum album. Next base: position 1,173,793,608 of record OY728128.1, on the reverse strand, counting down.
TTAAATTATGAAATTATAACTACAATAATGTTATATATATGTTTTTATTTTCCCATAAACATTCATATATTTCTATAATGATGTCCAACTTATGGATTTATGTTTGAAAATATTCAACCAGATGATGTATAATATTATTAATTATACACTTAAATTATTATTTTTTATCATAAATGATTTTTTATGTTAATTATATTTTAATTTTATGTTTTTTAGGTTTCATGGATGCAATATTTGGGGCTTATTCTCCAAAATATTCCCCTTACTACACAATGATGGTTGTTTTCAACACATGTGTAGTTCCATTTATTTATTTTTACAAGGTTTAGTGGTGATATGTAAATCAATTTATGAGGAAAATCAAGTTCCTTTAACACATTATGGTGCCATCCATTCATTTAGATTCACTTAATTCCATAAATATTTTAGGGTAGTGACACTTACTAGAGTTGATATCATATGTTGTATATCGAGATGTGGGGTAGATTTCAGGAGTCTTGATCATATGAGTAGGCACGGTGTGTAGGAATCAATAAAATTAGTTGTATTATGATCTCTGGTACCACATTAGATTTTTTTTATATCTTAAAAAACATGGGCTATGTTATCATTACTTGTGAGTAATTATTACCCCTTTTCAATAAATCTTTAATTAACTATAATTAACTGCATAATTTTTTTATTGGATGATTTTATCATGCACCTCCTATGACACCCACAGGGTCACTATTATGTCTAATTTTTAGATTTATTTAACTTTTATCACATTATTAGGGGTCCCAGGTGTCATGGTCGAAAATAGATATTTTTGGGAAGATAGACCAAGGTGAATAGTTAGCACACAATTTGTTTAACTGTGCGTATAACTGTGTGAGGGTGTTATAGGTTTGGACAGTGAGTTTTTGCATAGTTTGAGCATGGTTTATAAAACCATGCAACACCTAAGAGTAAGCATGAATCTTGGTTTTTTTGAATACATTATCCCCAAATGGTTGCCGCATGATTTTCATAACTGTGCGGCCTAACCATACAACTTTTCCAGATCACTTAAAAAATTTATGTTTTTCTATTTTACCAGTATAAATTTTATAACTCTTATGGACCTCTTTTATTCCCCCCATAATGTGTAGCCCCTTATCCTTGGTGGTGTAGTTATCCCTCTCATTTGGTGGGTGTTTTCTCTTGGAATCATGGTGTTTTGTCTTGAGGGAAGTCCAGATCTTCTTGGTTTCCCCTTCCTTCCTATTTTGTTCTTCCATTTTCATAGAAATGGGAAACCCTAGATGGTAGTTTTGGCCAAACATAGGGTTTTTATAGGGGATTTGTTTTGGTTTCTTATGAATTAGGAGTGTGATTACTTGTTCTACCTCTTTCGAGTGACTATCATAGGTGGCGACAATAATTAGACAGAATCTTAGGTAAGTTTCTCTATTTAAGTTTATTTTTCATGGATCACCTTTATATATCTAATATAATTTAATTTTTATTACTTAAATTTCATTATTTTATTTTATGGTAGATTTTTATCCCATTTTTATGTTCTTTATTGATTTTTTGGATGTTTTATGTTTTAATGTGGGTTTTCCAAAGGGCGTGGCTTGTGTTCACACCAAGTATTTGATAAAATGACTCAAAAGAGATTTTTATGGATCTAAATGGATTTCCAAAAATGGTTTTGGGAGATGGTATTACCTTCTTGAAGGTTTTTTTGATAAAATGGGCATGTTTTATCATGAAAATGGTTTGTGATGTGGCATTAATTTTTGTGGTGCGTGTTTTGTGATTGCGTGGCATGGAGTAGCACATGGGTTAACTAGGGTGTGGGTGAGGGGATTGTTCAAGGGGTCATGTGATCCTTTAGAGGGAAGAACATGTGAGCTTCCATTTTGGTTTGTAATGGACCATGAGATCCTTTGGGTAAGAAGACCATGAAATCTTCTTTGATTGTTTTTTGAGAGTCCATGTGAGCTGTAGGAGTTTGGCCCAGGGAAGATTGTGGGAGATTCCATATTTCTTATCTAGATATCAAACTTATTAGTCTCACTTATGATAGTGATTATGGTTAGAACCCTAGGTTCACATTACTCATTCTTTCATGGTGTATATTCTTTATGAATTGGATTAGTTACATTTGATGGGATGGGATGTATGATTCCCATTCCCATTTATATGGCTATTCGATGATGATATTAGGATTTCCTTTACTTGTTGGGTATTTAGTGCATGTTTTTCAATATGTATGTGTTTATTTATTTGATATATATTCAGAAATTATTTATAATTTTTTTTTATTTGAAATGGAAAACCAAAGGGATTTCAATGGTTTATTTAATAGTGTATGTTTTCAAAGTGGTTCAGTTTTGAAAAGTGATTTCAAACTATTTTATTGGTTTGCATGGGTAAAATTATTAAATAGATTCACGGTGGTATCATATCAAGACATGTGCCTCAAAAACTACATGGTCCTTCAGTACTGTGTATCATTTGTTTTTTAGGACATAGGTAAGGGAAAGGGAACCATATTCTATGGTGACTTTTCTTGATTATTTTCATATGTGTTATATGTAGGGGTTGTGGTCTCATGGAGCTAAATTTTTTGGAATTATTTGGATTTTTTGTATTTTTTGGATGAATATGTAGGCCTTTTTTGGTCTTATTCCCCTTTATTTTGAGTTTTGGGATTCTGGCTTCAGATATCTTGTATATAACCTGTTATAAAATCTTTATATATGATGCTTATTTTTTATGGAATCTTCTTATCTTATTTTTCATTGCTCATGATGTTTCCTTTAGGTTGTTGAATCCGATATTATTGGTATGTCCATCCCATTTCATGCATTATTAATTTCATTTTATCAGTTTTTAAACCATTCCAAATAGATAGTTGATAATGCTCAGTTTTTATCACCAATATGTGATGATCTAGAACACACATCACGCCATGTAGAAGGCTAGATCAGGTGACAAGTTGGGTCAAACTAGATTGGTTCATTACAAAATGGTATCAGAGTGGTTATTACTTGAGGTTCTATGGTATACTAGAACTAGGAGCATCGAGACATTAGAGGTAGGAATGAGGGAGTGCCTGAATATCTATTCTTCATGTTGAACCTTTAGATTCCATGGGTGTTTTGGCATTTTGGTTATTTTTTTAGCCTAGTTATGGGTTGTTTTGATAAGAGTTTGAAGTATTTCCTAGTCGGTGTTGAGTCTCGAGGTGAGTCTCAGAGTAATTTCGATTTTTGGGGGTGAAGTAGGGAGCTATGGAGGATGCACACAGTTAGTGGGCATAGTTAGTAGTAACTATTCAAGGCATGTGTAGCCTTGCCTACTGACTCCAGTGAAACCCAAATAGTTGGTGCACGAATTTCCAAACCATATACCGAAACCGTTCCCAAGGGGGAAATGAATAGGAAATTTTAGTATTCGATCTTTGTTCATTTGGATTTTTTTATGATGCTAGTGTTTCTTTTTGATACCCATGATGGGTGTTTCTTTTGGATTTTTTGTTGTGTTTTCAGTTGAATTATTCTTGATGAAGCTTGTGTTTTGTGTCTTGTAGACAATTCCTCCCAAAAGAACCTCATCCAGGCGTAAGGAGTGTGCTATGGAGAATACCCACCAGGAAAACACTTCTATTGATCCATCTTTGATGGAGCTAGTGATTCATATAATCCAATCCTTGGTTCAAGTGGGTGGTCATGAGTAGACATGAATGATGTACCATGATCATGAGACAAAAGATACCAGTTTTCCATGGAAACAAGGGACCCAACGTTCTCGAGGAGTGGTTGGATTGTATCGAGTGAATGTTTGAGTTCTTGAAGAACATTGAGACCTCTAAAGTGGGATTCACCACATATTTTATGGAATGACCAGGTAGAAATCGGTGGGAATCTATGGTGCTCTCGAGGAGACATGAGGATCTCACTAGGATCACGTTCAAGGTGGTTGTCAATCAACAATTCTACCTGATGACCGTTAGGGTGGTGAAGGCCTGAGAGTTCTCAAATTTAGTGAAAAGGGATTATTTTTTAATGGATTATTCCACTAGATTCTTATAATTGGTGCATGTTTCTCTAGATCTCCACGTGAACAATTACCTCAAGGACCAATGTTTTGAGATGGGCTTGAGGTCAGAGATCAAATATATGTTCATTCATTTATGTATACCAACCTATTAAGATGTGGCTAATAATGAATCTACATAAAATGATGATTTTATTGGTATGATAGGTATAATTGGTGCTCTAATAGTAAGAGTGAGCCATAGTTCTTCAATAGGGAAGAAGAAGAGGCATGATGAGTCTGAGCAGGGTCGTGGAGAGAGTGTCCAGTGGTTATCAGGTTCATCTCTTATGAATTATTTAGGTCCTTATCCCATTTTCTATTATTATTTTATGAAGGTTGGACACATCAGACCATATTTATTAGAGACTATGAGGATTCACCACAGGTGTGGGAAGTCATGGTATATCTAGTGCTTTTGTCAATTGGCTTCATGAGGGAGTGGTGTGGTTTCAACTTCCTTGAAAGGATATCTGGTGTAGTCATAGGCATACAAGGGTTGAGGATATTATCCTTGTGGTAAGGGAGATTCTAATTAGGGGAATAATATGTAGGGTGAGTATGAGCCAATGCATCTCTATACAGTGAAGGTTATACAAGAGGATTCATATTCTGGGCCAACCAAATGAGAGGCACGATGTTTATTGATTCCTCCATAGAATCTATTTTATTTGAAATAGGCACATCTCATTCCTTCATTCCACTTAAGAAAATTGATTCCATTGTTATGTGAGCTAAGTTGATACCATATGTTATGTAATTTTTAACCTTGTTGGGTAGAAATAATGAGAAAGGTTTCAAGTTTCCTGAGTTCCATATTTTGGTAGCTGGTGTGGAAGTCATTTGGGACTTCCTTGTCTTAGACATAAAAATTTCATACCTTATCATCATCATGGATTGGCTGATCAACTTTAAGGTGTTTTTTTACTATTATTGTTGTAGGTTCCACTTTTTTAATCCTGATAAGAGCACTCATATCTTCCAGGGTGAGTGTGGTCCATAATTAGGGAGGGAAGGACTAGTTTTTTTAAAGTTAGTCTTGATCTCATGAAAATTATCCATGTTTTTTTCGATGTTTTTGAGCAGTGTTTCATGGGTAAAATTTTAGTAGACATGGATAGGGTACTTGGATATTTTTCCAAAATATTTTTTGGGATTTCCTCCCCAGTGGTAGATCAATTTTACTATCGATCTACTCTACAAGATAGGTTCAATCTTTTTTCCATCATATTGGATGGATCCGACCAAGCTAAAAGAGTTAAAGGTTTTATTATAGGATCTTTAGGGTACAAAATTTATCCTTCCCAATGTGTCACCATGGTCTTATCCAATTCTATTTTAAAAGAAGGTGGATTGTATTGTTTTGATTTTTATAGACTACTGTAAGCTTAATCAGGTGACCATGAAGAATAAATACTTGTTGCCCAGAATTGATGGCCTTTTTTATCATCTCAGGGGAGCTCGTTGGTTTTCATGGTCACACTAAGTTTAGTGTACTTCCAGTTGTGTGTCCAAGAATAGGATGTTCGAAAGACCACATTTTGAATCCAATATGAACATTTTGAGTATCTAGTTAATCAATTTGGGATGAAAAATTCTTATCAGTATTCATGGTGTTGATGAAACATATCTTCCACCACTTTTAGAATATGTTGTGGTTGTGTTTTTGGACAACATCTTGGTGTATTACAATATAAAGGGGGATATTATTGAATATATAGAGGTTGTTATGGTGTATTTGAGAGATAACTGTCTATATATCAAGTTGTATAAGTTCCATTTTTATTTTCAAGAGGTGATTTTTTTGGTTTATGTGATTTTCATTGTAGGTGTTTCGGTGGATCCAGAGAAAGTTCAAGCAGTCATGTCTTGGGAGAAATACAAGAATTCAATTTAGTTCCATAGTTTTTTGGTCATGTATGCTTATTATAGATGTTTTATTTGAGACTTATCCAAGATAACTTCTCCTTTGGAAGATTTGACCAGGAAATGGGTGGGGTTTGAGTTGGATGAGAAGTTTCGGGGTTCTTTTGAGCAGCTTCAGACTTGTTTGAAATCTATGCCAGTTTTGATTCTTTCCATTCCTAGAAGCGATTATGTTATGTATTTTGATAATTCCGGTGTGGGATTGGGGTGTGTGATGATTCAATATTACCATGTTGTAGACTATGGTTCATGGAATCTATTCCGACATTAGAGTAATTATCCCACCCATGACCTAGAATTGTCTGTCGTAAAGCGTGTGTTGGAGACGTGGTGACATTACCTCTTCAGGGAGAATTTTACCATGTATTTGGATCATAAGATCCTAAAGTATATTTTATTCTATATGGGATTGAACCTCATACATAGACTCTTGGTATAGTATCTACACACTTTTGACTTTGAGATTTCTCATACACTCAGGAAGGGGAATGTAGTTGTCAATGATTTGAGCAATAAGCTTATAGTAAATTCTATTTTAAAATCAATATATGAATGGGGTCTGATGAGTTTATTTTCTGATATGAGTCTATACATGTAGAAGGGTATAGGTCGAGTGTTCTTGGATAGTGTGAAACTTACACCCTCTCTTATTGACCGAGTTAGGTGTGAGCAGGTATCCAACCCCAAGTGTCAGTGGATTAATAGTTCTTTAAATAGTCGGGAGAACTCAGGTGAGTGGTCTTGGTCTTATTATGGTTCTCACCTCTTTCCAAGGTAGCTTTTTTCGCTTTGATCCTAAGGTAGGAGGTGATTTATATAGTGCATCATTCTTGTTAGGTCATTCACCCCAAGGAAACTAAGATGTTCTACACCTTGAGAGGGTGGAATGGGTGTCCCATGATGAGACATGTAGTGAAGGACTTAATTTCTAGATACTTGACTTGCCAAAGGATAAATGTAGAGCATACAAGTATATTCAGGTCATTACAACCACTTCTCATTTTCTCATGTAAGTGGGATGAGATCTCTATGGATTTCATGATCAAGATACCTCGTACTCCAAGTGGGAAGGATTCCATATGGGTGATTATTGATATTCTAATGAAATCATCCCATTTTATTTCAATTAGGTATTAAATAAAGGTAGAGTACCTCATACACTTGTATGTTCAATAGGTTTTTGGGCTTCATGGAGTGCCCTCGACGATAGTGTCAGACTAGGATGCTCATTTTACTTTCCATTTTTATGAAGTGAATCTAGTATGATTTGAGATCCCAATTGAAACCGAGCACCATGTATCACACATAGTCATATGGTCAGTCTGAGAAGACTATCCAAATTCTCAAGGATATGTTGCGAGCGTGTGTACTTAATTTCAGAGGTTTGTGGGAAAGGCATTTGTCATTCGATGAGTTTTCTTATAACAAAAGCTACTAGGAATCAATCAAGATATCCCTGTTTGATTATTTTTATGGACAACTGTCACACCTAGACCTTTGAAATTCTTTTATTTTATTCTTTTCTTGTATTTGGATATTCTTGTTGAGGTTTGGGTTGAGTCATGTTTTTAATTTTTGAGTTTTTATTGGGAAACATATGTTTTGGGATTGGAAGAATCTAGCACATGGGCAAAACATATTTTGGGAAAATTGTGCAACATTGCCCAAATAATCATGCAAATTATGTTGGGTGTCTAATGGTGAGGTACACGGGTTGCGCACAGTTTGGGAAGTTGTGCAGAAACTGTGCGGTTCAGTTCTGGAACCGAACAGAGGCACTCAACATGGTTGGTGCATGGTTTGATAACCGTGTTTCCAGCTTGTGTGTGTGGCCCTTCTCTCCAGTAGGATGTTCACAGTATAGAATATTGTGCATCCAAACCTTGAAGTCTTCTTGTTTTCTAAAAAAAAAATAATTAAATTAAAAATAAAATAAAATTAAATTAATGTCTTAATAATAATGATAATATTATTTTTAAGATTAATATTATTATTAAGATTATTATTATTATTATTATTATTAGGATTATTTTTGAAACCAAAGGGCATCCCTATTCTTCCCCCTTACCCCTTATGTGATGCCTCCCCTCCTCTCCCCTCTATGCGTGTGAGCGACCTCCTTCTGCCGGAACACTCTGGCACACCACCTCCCCTATGGTAGTGGTTCCTCCTCCCTCACCTCACATGGTTCCCTTTCCCATTCTCCTCTCTCACGCTGCTGACCTCCCCCCTCACCTCCTAATAACGTGATCTAGCCATCTAGGGGAGCTCTGACGCGCCACTCCCTCCCTCTGGCGACCGCTCTGCCTCTTGATTTTTTGTGTGAATCCCTCTAGTGAGTCTCCTCCCCCATTTTCTCCCTCTATTTTGTGGTTTTCCTTTCCTACATGGGGTGTGTAAGGTTTGGGCCAAACCCTGACTCATTTGGGGAGTTTTCTTTTGGTCGATTCTTGTTATTTAGGGTTTATTGGCCCCGTTAAGGATCATTCTAGCCACGATTGGAAAAGGCAGTGGGTTTGCCATGGTTTTTGAGTAAGGTATTTTGATTTTCTTCATTATGGATTAATTTTAATTTAGGGGTTTTGTGATTTTTGAGTTGTTGGTAATTTTTACAGAGTGTTTTTGAACTTACTGAGGTGGTTTTGGGTTATGGGTGTTGAGAGTACCTACATGTACATGCATAGGGTAAGGTATATATATATATATGCTCTATTTGTACATATTAACTCATGGAGAGGTGAATAAGTGAAATGTACCTATATATATATATATATGCTTTTATGTGTTAGTGTAAAGTCTGGACCCGGGTTTCCATCATCAGATTCTTCAAGTGTCAAGGCATTCCGAATTGGTCTTCTTCTTCCTGAGGTAGGACCCCTATGCCTAGCCCTTGAATTTAAATTATACGATTGCTTGATTGTTTTAAAAATATTTTTTATATTTATATAGTATTTACATTCTATGTGGTCTAGTTGTGGTTGGTAGAAACAGTTATTCATTTGTTTTACAAATTTTTCTAAGAATTCAGTGAATGTTTTTCATATAGAAACACATCTTTGAATTTGTTGGAAATAGTGATCTGATTTTTAATGCTCAATTGATATTTAATGTTAAATATTTAAAAATGGTTTCCTTGATGGTTTTAGTGTGTAATGAGTATTTCTAATGGGTTTCTTCAGTTTAAGCATGCTTTCTAGTTTACTTTTAAAACAGTGGTGTCTTGGTTGTGTAATTTTTCTTTTAAGTGGTTTCAGAACTTAAAGGTGTTTAGCAATGACGTTTTTCTGAATTGATAATATTTCTTGTAATGTAATGTGGAACGTTTCTCACTTTATGAATGTTTTACAAAAGTTTAAAACCCCTCTTGAGGCATTCCCCCTAGTTTGAGAAATGTGATGCAAGTGTTAATGTGTTATTTGTGATATGTGCCTACTGTAGAGGCTTGTGCATTATTGTGTGATATGAAAATGGGAATGTGCTTATGGGAGCTCAGTGGTGGGATGTGGAATGGGTTTTTAGATATATAAGGTGATATGTTCATATACATTTTCTTGATAAAATCTCACTACCATTTGGAATAGAGCACATGGGTAACCCTGGGTATTTAGGTGGGTAGACTAGGAATAGTACACTAGATGATTCCTAAGTGGTTCATCCTAGTTTCATCTAAGAGGATTGACACTACAAAACTAACTAAACATTTGAGATAATTATATAACACTAAGACTATAGGTTTTCCCCTCTTAGTGGATAATTCATGAGAACACTATTAGTTGTGGCTTCTATACCACATTTCCCTGAGGTATGAGGATCCTTGGTCCCCAACTAAAAGTTGCTTATTAGGGATTTTCCATGGTTCTTGTGATGTGATTTCCATTTCAGTTCTTTCATTCTAGTTCTATCTTTTATGAAAACCATATTTTAATCTAAATTACTTTCATTTCATTTTGAAATGTTAATGCATGTTTGCAATCTATTTTGGAAATGTAGTGGAAGAGAAATGTTTTTATTAAAAATGAAAACTTGTTCTTTGAGTTTGAAAAGATTTAAAAAGATTATTTTATTTTGTATTATTTTCAAACTATCATGATTCAGGTTTCTTTTTGTGAAGGTAAGGGTACACAACGTTTTTTGTCCTAGGCTTTCCTACTGAGCATCTTGGTGCTCCTACCTACTCAATATTTGCAGTTTTAGGTTCTAGTTTTGGATTTCTCTTGCAGAAAGTGTGTTTCCGTGTTTAGTGGTGACCCATGAGGTCACTTGGAGGTATGTTTAGCCACCCAGTTCTATTTATATTTCCATTTATAGTGTTTCATTATTTTTGTTCAATTTATATGTATTCATCTATCTTTTATTTATGGGTAAAACCATTCCCAAATGTTTTATTTTGACGCCTGACAATAGTTGTTACCCATGGGGATCGAGAACGCCCTTCGGTCCTTGTTGCGGATCAGGTCATGTGACCGGTATGGGGTTGACTCGGGCTAGTACGTGACAATGATAGTTCCAATCCTTGTTGTGTTGGGATTATGTGTATGACCATTCCTTGGATGGACCAAGCCTCGTCCAAGAGACAACCGAGACAATTGGGATAATTCAGAAATGGTTAGTGATGGATCAGAGTCACCAAAAGTCATATGTCAGCTGTTGACTTCACACATTAGAGTTTCTGGTTGGTGATCAGGTGTTTCATTGGGTATCTGTTCAACTGGGTCACCATCACTTAGGAAAGTAGGGGAATATGGCATCATGTTATATCAGGTTGTTTTTAATTGAAGAGTGTCTTGGAAAAGTATCCTATAATTTGGAGTGGTCAGTACAACAAACCTCAATGAATGAAATATTTTATGATTCCTAGTTGAAGAGATACCATCTAAACCCATCTCATGTGTTAGAGTGGAAATACTTAGATCTTGTTCCTAATGCCACTATTGTCGAAAAACCTGTTTAGATCAAGTATTTTCAGGACAAAGCGCTTCATGGTAAGTCGATCCCATGGGTCCATGTTCTCTAACAGTGTGGTGGTGATATCAATGACACATGGGAGTGAGAAGCCTATGTGAGGAAGCAGTGGCCTCACCTGCTTTCTTCTTCAGACACTTGAGGATTTTCTAGGGGTGGAAAGTGGCATGGAAGAGAGTTTTTGACACCCTTCGGGTCACTGGTATGTCTAATTTTGAGCATTATTTACCATTTGGATCATTCTTATGATTCTTGGGTGTTGGGGGTTGAAAATGGGTAGTATTTTGATGATTGACCAAGCCACATGGTTAGCACATGATTTGTATAACCATGTGACTAAATGTGTGAGGGTGTTGCAGGTTGGTACAATGGGTTTTTTCATAGTTTGAGTACTATTTGTTAAACCATGTGACACCCCAGGAGTAATTGAGTAACTCAGTTTTTGGGGAGACAGTAGCCCCACACAGTTGGCTCATAGTTTTCCTAATCGTGCGGCCAAACCATTCAGCATGTCCAGGTCACATAAAAAGTTGTGTTTTACTATTTTTCCCTATCAATTTTATACCTCTTTTGTCCCTATTTTATGCTTCCCATCATACGCAGGCCCTTCCCCCTAGTGGTGGAGATCTCTATCTCCTTTGGTGGTGGTTTTCTCTTAGAATATTGGTGTTTTGGCATGAGGTAAGTCAAAATATTCTTGGTTTCTTCTTTCTTCCCCATTTATTCCTCTTGTACTTCCATTTTCATGGAGATGTGTAAACCTAGATGGCGGGGTTGGCCGAACATAGGGTTTTTATGGGGGATTTGGTTTGGTTTCCTGTGCCTTAGGTGTGTTAGGCCTTTTTCTACCTCTTTTGGGTGGTTGTCATCCGAGGCGACAAGCTTGAGGTTGAATTTAGGGGAGGTATCTCTATTTTAGGGTATTTTCCATTGATCACCTTTAATTATCTAATAGTTTTTGATTTTTTTTTTGTTTAAATTTCCATTTTTTTGATTTATTGTTGATGTTTATCCCATGGTTGTTGTGATTTATAGATGGATTTGTCAATTTGATGGTTTAAAGTGGGTTTAACCAAGGGCATGGCTTGTGTGCACACTAAGTGTTTGATAAAATGGCCCAAAACGGATTTTTATGGCTCTAAATGGATTTCTAAAATGGTTTTGGGAGATGGTTTTACCTTTTTGAAGGTGTTTTGAAAAAATTGGTATTTTTTATTTTGAAAATGGTTTGTGATGTGGCTTTGATTTATGTGGCACATGTTTTGTGATTGTGTGGCATAGAGTAGCACATGTGTTAACCGAGGTGTGAGTGGGGGGATTTTTTGAGGGACCAAGTGAGCCTTCTAAGGGAAGACTGTGTGAGATTCCATTTTAGTATACAAGGGACCATGAGAGCCTTTGGGTACGAAGACCATGAAAACTTCCATGATTGGTTGCTAAGAGACCATGTGATCTCTTGATGTTGGGACCAAGGAAGATCATAAGGGATTCCTTTGTTGCTTAACTGGCTAGAAAACTTATTAGACTCACTCACGATAGGCCTAATGGTTTGAACCGTAGGTGCACATTACTCATTCCATGTCGGTTTATAGGAATTATACATTAGATTAGTTTCATTTGATGCGATGAGATGTTTGATACCCATTCCCATTTATATAGTTATTTAATGATGATCTTATTCTTTCCCTTGCCTATTGAATAGTTAGAGCATGTTGTGCCTTATGGACTTGTCTATTTGTTTGATCTATATTGAGAAATGATTGGAAAACTTGTTTTATTTGGAATGGAAAACCAAAGGGATTTAAAAGGTTAATTTTAAAGGGGTATGTTTTCAAAGTGGTTTAGTTTTGAAAAGTGCTTCAAAAACTAGTTTATTGGTTTTCATGCGTAAAAATAATTAAATAGATTCACTGTGGTATCCTACCAGACTATGTGCCTCACACCCTACATGGGCCTTCGAGTGTGTGTAGACTTTGTTTTGCAGGACACAGGTAAGGGAAAGGGAACCATGGTAAAGGGTGGATATTCTTGAGTAACATCATCTATGTTGTATGGAGGAGATGTTGTCTTATGGAGATGGCTCCAGTGGAGCTGTTTTGAGATTTTTTGTATCTATGGGATGCATGTCTAGACCTTGTTCAGTTTTTTGCCCCTTACTTTTGCATTTTGGGATTTTGACATGAGATTCTGCATATATGTACAGTTTTGAAAAGTTTGTATATGATGCTTAGTTTGTTTATGGTATATGTTTATCTTATGTTGTGTTGTTTTGGATGTTTCCTTTATCTTGTTTGACTTTGATATTGTCAGTACAACTGTCTTGTTCCATGGATGGGTCATGCCGGTTTACCAATAGAGAAACCATTTCCAAGAGATAGTTTGTTATGCCCAATGCTTATCCCCAGCCTTTAGGGATCGATAATGCGCTTTAGGTCATATGGTAGGAATGCTTAGGTGATGGGTTGGTTCAAACCAGGTTGGTTTATTACACCTCTTACACATCTCAGATCCTGTATATAGATTCACAATTAACAAGTGATATTTTCCCATATTGGTGGAAAATCAACATTGTCCCATAAATGAGATTTATCATGAGATTTTATTTAATGTGTCAAACAATACTGATTCCCAAGATCATGTGTCAAAGGGTGACAAGACACCTATATATATACCCCAAGATAATGTGAAACACGAGGAGGATGTCCTACATGATCATTTAGATGCTCATCCATTTCATATTGTAGATGAGTAACAAACTCATCATAGTCCTACTGATACGTCTATTTCTCAACATACAGAGATTCCACTTTCAGCACCTATGACATGGTCTATGATTACAGAGGTTCATGATGACTATGCTATTGATTCTTCTACTTATTCCCTATATCATATTCTGCTATAATGATAGGTGGTTAATGGAATGTATGTGATTCTCTATTTTCCCTGGTATATGTTCATGGAACAACAACCATCTTCTTCACATGCTGGAGAAGGTTTTATCTGGCAGCCTTCTTCTTCCTATGCAAGATAGATTTCTATCTGGCAGTCACATTCCATCCAAGTAGGATAGGGTACCGGTGAGAGGACTTCAAATCCATCGCATATTGCATAAGATGGTGTAGAGGCAACACAAAAAATGCTACGTGGGAGCAATATAAGTCAGGGCACAGACATCAATAGACACAACATGAGTACACTATTTATAGTCTAGGTGGTGGCATGGAGGATCATATGAGACAATGACACAAATAGTCTTAACACTTTTACCGTTGTTCATTAATTTTGAAATAAAATCTATATTATATGTTTTTTTCACTTTTAATTTTAGCTTATTTAAGAAAGTATATTTTATAATTAATAATTATAATTAATAATAGTAATAATTAATTAACAAATTTACTAATTTATAATATAATTATAAATTTATTAGGTAATTAATTAAGATAATTAATAACTAATAATATATTACAATTATTAACAATTAAAAAATAAATTTCCATAATTAGTAATTAATTATTATAATTAAGACACATCAAGAATTATTAATACTTAATAACAATAATTACCAACATATTTAGCTACTAATAATTATAAATTATCAAATAATTTATTTTTCAGTTGTTATTAAAATTAATGACTATATGAATGCTATCCTTAATGAATCAAATATCATTAGGCAAGAAGCGTACTAACACGTGTGACCCTCCAGTCTCTAAGGATGGCCGACGACGCTCGTCTAACCCTCCTCCTTAGCCCTTATGGCCTTATTCTTCTGGAATCTTCAGACCCAAATTCTTCCACACAAAATCTCAGTTCAGGAAGTTAAGGTATAAATCCCAATCCTCTATCCTCTAAGGGGCCTTGGCTCAAACCTTATCCCTATGACGATGTCCCTTCCTTTGATCCCGATTGCTTTCTCGGAGCCGAAGGTAATCGAATAATAACCTACCTTGTCGATGTTGACAGGTGAGTTGGAATCAGATTCAGATTACCACTCTAGGACTCTCATCTCTAAATTTTAGGTATATCAACCACCTCTTTTGTTCTTACAAATCTTCTTTGGCAGCTGAGGTCTTTCTTCTCCAGCGCTGGTTTCTATACTCATCTAGAAATCCTTTTATATTCACAAATACTCTAAACCCAACTTCAGGACTGCCTAGGTGAGGGAATCTCACACCTTTGGGAAGTGTAACTTCTTATTTTGTTTGTCGATACAGATCCACTCAGACCCTTACATAATGGGTTTTTTATTAATGGGTTTTAATTTTTTTATGGAAAAGGGATAGGATTTGAATTTTTTGAAAAATGGGTCTCCAGATGGGTGAACCCAATTCACGCATCTTCGGCACGGAGAGATGCGTGAACTGGGTTCACACATCCTTCATCCCATCTTCAAAGGATGCGTGAACATAGTTCACCCATCCGAGCGACGGTAAATGCGTGAACGGGGTCCACAAATCCTTTATGAAGTTTCAAAAGGATGCATGTATAGAAAGGTTAAAGAAAATTCATCATTTATTAAGAAGCAAAATTTTCTTATGTATTTGATTAATTCAATTAAAACCCCTTTCTATTCAGTATTTTTTTATTAACAGAGGAAGAGAGATTTAGAAAAAAAATTATCTTTCAATAACATGATCTTATTGAATGTTCTACATTAATAATATTTGATTCAAATTGATATATTAATTCTGGAAGTAATTTAATATTTCTTCATTTACCTCCCCCTAAAGAGAAACACTCAAAAACATCAGTTTTAAAATCCTATATAACTTCATGAAGGATGATCTTATTCAATACTTATTCTTATATATTCTAGAACATTCTTAACCATCTTAAGGATTGTTTATTATTTTAGAAGAATATGAAATCAATATTTTTCATAATGTCCATAATTTTATCACATGATGGAGGTATTTTAATAGTAAAATACTCTAGTGAAGATTGTGTACTAGTAGAACATGTGACCTTTTATAAAGTTTGAATATGTATTTTCTCAAAATTGGTTAAATGAACTCTTAATTCCATATATCTCATATTGTGGGTTTTTTATCTTCAATCATAATAATCTACTCTTCATAATTATTCATTATTTATTGAAATTATTCTTCATGAAATTTAATTTTTTTAAACAAAGAATCATGTTACATGATTTTAGGATTCAAATCATTGAGATCAATAATATTTTTCAAGATTTCTTGATGTTCAAAGATCTTTTCATCCAGAGTATTAATATTTATTAATGAATACCAAATAGAATTTATTAATTCTGAAAGATAATTTGATGACAGTGATACACTTATTAATAAAATTAGAACTCTATAAATGATAATAGTAATGAACATACATAATGTATCATAAATAAAAAATCAACCTAATCTATACCTCTGGCATGGATGATCCTTTGTCCCACAGCCAGGTGTATACTGGACGCATCCACATAATGTCCTTCTCTGTCTTCACTCTGGCGTACGCTGCACATCATCCTCAGCAGCCACCCCCACATCCTCCTGTGTGACAGGATGTGGATGTACAGTCTCACCGTCTGTACCCTGTCCTGCATCTAATGTTAGTGGAGGATGGATAGAACTATCACCAAAATGGAAAAAGATGGATGCTATGCTGTGGACGTTTGTAATAAAGAATCCAGGTCAACCAAGTTAGTGTCTATATCTACCTGTGGTTGAGCTGGGGAAGCTGGAGAAACATATGACTGATCATGCCGAATACCCTCCTCATGTGGAAGACCAACATCTGACTGATCAAGTTAAACATCCTCCTCATGTGGAAAAACAAGAACCATAATAGGGTCGTCACCCCTGGCACATCTATATGAGCCTCAGCAGGCTCAGCAGGCTCCGCAACCTCCTCAGCATGTGGTGGATCAAAGAAAATGTCATGATAAATCACGTCCATCAAAGGAATTAATAGTGATACAAGGGTGTGAAAATATTCTGGTTCAAATACAGTGTGCTCTACTATATTAGAAATGTGTAGTCGATGACAGATACGAGTATCCAATGAAAAAAATTATGTTGTTAAGTAATATGAATAAAAATTCTACTAAATTGTGGAAGGAACTATGTATACCAACTCATAAAAGACTTTTCCATGTCATGTCAGAAATCTTACTGGGGACCTGTAGTACCAAGCTGCATAATCCATATGATCCACCAAATAAAAATGCAATGTCCCCACAGCTTGCAATTGGAGGTCCTGTCGTCTATCGCATAAATAAATATATCTGGCGTGATATCTCTTCCAATCAAAATATCTATTCCCTGAAATCATCAGGTAATGCAATCAATCTAATTAACTGGGCAGGTCGGGAACATGATGAAAGAATCTAAACTGCCTCATAACTCTATCGGTCTGATTCCACTCGACTATATGAAAATGAATCAATGGAACCCTGCAGGAGCTGATAGCAAGCATCACCATATAATATGGTGGAAGACTCTGGATAATAGCATCTGTATATGGAATCCATAAAATCTGAAAGAAAAAATAAATAATCAATTAATTAATGAATACTCGTATAGTAAAGAATAATGATTTGACCATATAAATAATAATCACTTACATCATGTGGTCGAATGCTTTCCAACATAAGTCTGTAGGCGTAGACGTCATGTCTGGGGGAATCTGAATGTTGATGTGCCTGACTCCACCTATAGATAATATTGTTATATTTACATTTCATAATAGAAAGTTATACAATTAAGTTAGACAATATAAGTAAGGAATAACATACCAACATCCACGCAGATCCTCTACTAAAATATTTGCTGGTAATGGAACACGAGGATGTGGAGCTAAATGAGGAATGTTCTCCCATACCCACATCTGTATAAGAACCATGCAACCCATGATCTGCATATTATTGATTCAACATGTGCTACATAATTCCCTGTACGTATATGATAGACAAGAAAAACCCCAGCTATATCGGCCTGCCTCATCAAAATCTTCCAAAAAAGATAAATACAACAAATGTAAAAAAGTAGTGGAGTGATAAAAAAAGCGTTCCACCGATCAGCCTCAAAATATATGCACGTGCAAATAGCGGAATGATGATCTCATCAGCATCCTCTACTAACTATGTGAAGTGCTGGTCTAACCAAGGCATGTGTAATCTACCACTAACGATGGTCCTTCCATCATCAGGAACCTCTATGCCCAGTAGTTTATGAACAAGCTCTGGAAAATCTGCTCCAACTCGGCCAGTCAGAGATGCACCATCTATGAGGAGGCCCAACATAATGGCCCCATCCTGCAGGGTAATAGTCATCCCCCTCTCTAAAATAGAATGTATGTGACTCTAGATTCCGTCTCTCTACAAGTGGAACAATGAGCTGATGATGGAGAAAGGTGAAGTCGCACGTCTCTATTCCATAGAATCCAGCACGACAAAGATGATGGATGATAGCAGGAGGTGGTGTAGTATGATGAAAATGGTGAGATCTGTGTATACTCAATGAAGCCACTAGATGCGCCTCTAAAAGCAGTCGTAATACTTGAGTAGACTGAGATGTGGGCAATGGAAAATCTTCCATCTCCACAAATGATATCATCGTTACTTTATTACAGCGAATTCAATAAAAATAATTCAACTGTTATTTAAATAAATCTAGAACAATCAAATGAAAAATGATTGTGTTAATATTTTTGATTTATACTTTATTTTGTGTGTGTGGATTAGTGTTTTTTATTACTTAACCAATCCTCTCAATAAATAAAGGACCCTATTACCTAATTTTCAGATTCAATATTTATGAGGTTTTCATTAATTAAAACCTATAGAGGTGTTCTAAGAATTGCATGTGGGCTTCCATGAGCTTGTTATTTTGTGCGGACCATAAGATACTTGAATGCAAAGAGATGATAATAATATGGATGGTATCAGTGATATGTCATTTTTCTCATATAATCTCAAGGTAGTTTGCATTAGTTCATGTGGTATGAGAGGTTCAATAAAAAATTTAAACTGTTATTTAAATAAATCTAGGACAATAAAATGAAAAATGATTATGTTAATATTTTCAATTTATACTTCATTCGTTGTGTGTGGATTACTTTCTTTGTTACATGTGGAATCATGATATATTCATTTTCCTTCTATGTTGTTTTTTTGAATAGTTTGAGCATCACAAAATTCTTTATTAGAGAATAAGGAAACGAGACAAACCAAAATTGAAACTCGTTAAAAATGGAGAAATTAGGAAATAAAAGGATTCTATAATGAAACTTCCACATACAAAACAAAATATACATATTCGTGATATAATACACAAACTAAATCATGGATGACAAGATGTGGAGCTCTGTGATGCCACTTGCTGACATATCTTACATGTATATCCTTTTGCATGACAGATATTGCGTTGTACTCATTGCCGAGGAAAATCCATTTCATTTCTGATTCGACTTGATTTTGGCCTTACTCAGGGCCGTAACCTAATAGTATGAAGCCAATAATTTAAAAAATGACAGACATTGAAAAAATCAAAAATGAAAAAAGAAACAAATTATGAAACTGAAAAATATCAAGGATGATGGTCGGATCATCAATAGACAATGAGATAGAATGAAAGTCACCAATAAGAATCCAAGTTTCACTATAACAGTTAACCAAAGTGCTCATATGATACACTGGGTCAATATATGGCTCCCATGATGTATTTATTAAAGCACAAGCTTGATAAAATGTGCACATAGATATCTAAATGCCTGAAGGTTTCCTCAATCACAGAATCTGTTATCTAACACCACTAAAAACACTCGGACACTAGTGCATGTAGCCTGGTCATAGCACAATATTACCTGAAAGCTCGTATTTTCCCTATCAAAGGCTAGAATAGTCCATCTTGAAGCCTCATTCAGTATCAGATCAATATCACTTTGGAAATTATATATAAAACATATTCCTTTTTCCATCATCTGATAGGCCTTTTGGGAACAGTCAACAAAGTAGTGGACACATCTATAAAATGTCTCTTTCACTAACCCAATGATCGAAAGTTTTCTCACACCCTTGAGGACCCCATTTATTCCCTCCACTATATTAGTGGTCATATGGACATATCTTCTACCACCATCATATGTTAATGACTATTTTTCTTTCGAAATCTGCATCATATATTTAGACACATCTTC
The DNA here is from genome assembly GCA_963277665.1 of Viscum album. NCBI lineage: Eukaryota > Viridiplantae > Streptophyta > Magnoliopsida > Santalales > Viscaceae > Viscum > Viscum album. Next base: position 1,173,773,496 of record OY728128.1, on the reverse strand, counting down.
ATTAGCAGTTAAGATATCTTCAGGGCATCGATCAAACATTTCTTGTTGGGGATCATATTCTGAAACCATAAAAGAATAATGTATTGAAATAGAGAATAAATTTTCTTTTAAAAAAATAAGTTTAGAAAAACATACCCAACTTGAGGATTGCCGTCATTATGAAATCATATCTGAAATTCTTATGCACATTAATTGAAATATGTATAATGAAATAATGATGATGATCATTTTCCTCAGTCCATGAAACCCCATCACTAACCATGAACTCTATAATTTCTTGATGTAAATCAGATATCAGACACATGCCTTGGGTTTGTGTGACATGAACACATACACATGCCAAAAACCATCTCCAACATTCAAAATTATCCTTTTCAACAATAACAAAAGAAAGTGGCAGAGGAGCACGATTATCATCCTGTGTGGAAGAAATGAGTAGAACACCTGTAAACTTTCCATACAGAAAAGTTCCCTCGACTTGAATAAATTGTTTACAATAGGGAAAGGTAGAAATTCATGGCCTGAATGCCCAAAAAACCCAGTTGAACTTCACCTTTGTTCGTTCAACTCAGTGATTGGGGGATACATACTCAACAATGTCTAACTGATAAACAATCTTATTGTTGAGAGATAACAATTCCTTAAGTTGTGGAAACATAGCAAAAGATTCATCCCAATCACCATACACTTTTACAATTGCCTTCTATTTTTCATTCCATGATTTGGAATATGATATCTTATAGTTTTAAAAATTTTGAATTCTTTACTGAACAAGGGAAAAAGGAACATCCTAACATGTTCATATCAACTCAAAAATAACATTTGATATAAAATCTGAATCAAGGGGAGATTGATCCTGCGACAAGCTTGGATGTACACAAGTGTGTGGCCCTTCTAATTTGGATATCCTCTAAGATGAAAAAAATTTATCAAATATTTCCCTTAATCAAAATTAACATTTTGGACCATATTTTTCATGACGAATGATATATTTGGTCTTGTTTGACTCATTAACCACAAATGTGAAATGTTGCTCAATGTGGTATTTCATTATCACATTTTTCATGGCCAATTTACTTTCAAACTCTTTCCCGACATAGATAGCATTATCATTTGATGCAGACCTATTCCCTATAATTCTAGGGAATTCAGAAGCTGGTGTAATGACATCCCAATCAAAATTTTGTTCACGAGACATTCCTTTAACTAAGGAACTCAATACTGAAGGATTATTACCACTAACCGGTGGATGTCATAGATGTATGTCTCTAAAAGGAACCTCATAAGGTTCATTTCCCACATAAACCACACCCACATATCTCAAAGGAACCACGAAAGGTTGATTCCCCACATCACATTCACCCACATCATCTCCTGATGGCTCCCTAGATTCTTCTTCCTCAAATAAACTTTCATTCACTATATCAGCACATAAAGGGGTTTCATCTACATTTCCTTCTAAATTTTGATCATCTTCATTATAATTTTCTTCTATTACTAGAGTCAAATGAGAAGGAGGCAATGAAAAAGACTGATGTGAAGGACTAACTTCTATGGAGCTAACAAAACACTATTACGTAGTAGTCAGTTGCACCACATCTATATCAGACATCACCACATACAACTCCATAAAACCATTAGCACATTTCTGTATAAATAAGGAAGATGTATCCATCCAATCATCACCATCGACCAAAGGGTAATCGCTGTGCCAAAAATATTTAGGATATTGTAGATGTTGATATGTGATTGAAGAAATGGATTGATCGACCCTCAATTTTAACTGATTATAAGTATTATTGTGAACTGCATCCAATGTCATTCAACCATGAAGATTTACCACTTTGACAAGTGGAACACTATAGCAAAATTCCTACTCCATATAAATGGTTTCACCATTGCAATATATTTGCACAGACATTATTACCTATAAAAAAATAATTAATAAAATATTATATACTACATAAATATTTTACATTATTTAATATAAGGTTATATATTTTAATTACTTATGAATAAATAAAAATGACTAGATCTTGAGACTTATGATTAGTTTATAATTATTTGATAAACTAACCAAAACCTATGGGTAGACTCATGGAGTCTCTATTATCAAATATTTCAGATACTGTCAGTCTCCATTCAAAAAACAATACCTCATGTCAAATTATTATTCTCGAACTCCTCTTCGGGGACACCTCTCCGGGGATGCCTCTTCGGGGATGCCTCTTGTTGATTGCCTTTTAATTACAAATTTACTCACATGCATGTGAGGGGGTCTAGGGGTATGAAATACATACTTTTTTAAGTGTAAACTCATTTCCTTACACACTTAGTCAGAGATGAATCACATGTCATCAATACAGAAAAATAAATGCAATTATTACAAATTAAATAACCACATTCACAAAACAAGACATGAAATTTCAATTATGAATTGGTCGGTCATCTCAAGATCAGTCATCACACAACTTACCATGTTTTTGGGTATACTTATTATATATATTACTATATTAAATAAATATTAAATATCTACATCTCTTTTATATTTAATAAGTTTAATTATAACTAATATAATTTATATTTTTTATTTATAGAAAACTGTTTTTATACCATTAAAAAAAATTTATATATATTTCTTTAATAAATTTAAATATGATACATATAACTAATATATTTGTAAAGGAATAAAGCTTGACTTACATGGACATTACATTATTTTTTCGGAATAATTAATACATAAAAAAAACATACACCAAAGGACAGTAATAGTTTAGTGCCTTTGGAAACTTGGAACATAATCTTCTAATCTTGGTGAAAGATCCTCAACATCTCCCATAAAGATCATACCTTTTTTTATTACCTAAAACCTTTCCTTATATCTTGGGGAAAAGAAATCATAAAATGGGTGAACTCAAATTCTCAGTAAGGGAAAACATAGTGAACATAAAACAATCCATAAACATTTGAAAACAAAAACTTGAACATGAAATTTAAACATCAAAATCATGAGAAAAGACATAAATCATGGAAGTACATAAGGTATATATCATAATAGAACATCAATCATGATAAAATATAATGGGAATAAAACATGTAATTGTGGCAACCATTCAACACATGTTATGATTTCCATAGTAGCCAAGGCATTGCGGCCAAGACCATCTTAGTGGACAAAGTCCCTTTCTGAATCGAGTTCACTCCTCGTTTCAGTCCTGTAACACTGAACCGAATTAAATTACCATTCCATCCATGTCTATCTCATGAGATATAAATCTTTACGCAATGAATTGGAGGTATATATAGGTCCCACCCATCTCATAATGAAATCATTCTTACTTGTGACACAAAATAAACATACATCATTCATAATAACTCAATGAATAAAATGTGTTTCATAAACATAATCCCATCATCACATAATCTATATAAAAGAAATGGATATTTCATCATAAGAAAAGTGAAACCATGTAAATCATAGAAAAATTATACTTGAAACATACACATATGAAATAATGTCATCTTAGATGTAAAATGATTTTGATAAAACACTTGAAATGAATTCTTGAGGAAAATATCATTTCTTCTTCAAAATCAATTTCTTTTCACAAAATGTAATGAAATTTTAAAAGAAAAGGATTTGTATGAAATTAGTCATAAAATATTTTGGAGGAAGATTTGTGAAAATAAGGCTTTATAAAACTATAAAAATCCTTTCATGCCGTATACGTTAAAAAAACATTATTGTCATACTTTTTTCGGAAAAGTCAAAAAGTACCTTGTAGGGTAAATAAAAGAAAGATTCCTTCCATACCATGGGGTAAAAGTAAAATGGGTAAAAAGGACTTTAAACATACATGAATAAACTTTTATAAAACATGGACATGAATGATAGCAATAACCCCAGTAAATACTTACGAATAAGAAATCTCAGTTAAAAATGAGATTTGCAAAATTATCCCTTACCTTAGGTCAGATATGCTTCGTACGTATCTGAACCCCCTTTATAATTATTTAAATAATTTTATTGACTTATTACCGAATCATATTCATTGTTATGATATCATATATGGTTCACTTATGACGTTATATTACCCGTTCTTTTGTAAATTCCATGCTAAAGAGCGTTTTGGGTAAAATCATTTCATTTGTCGTCCGTGTTTTGACTTGTAATTATTCATATGATTACTTAGATCATGATTACTTAATTCCGGAATATAAAAAAATTATTTATATATAATATATATTAGGAATATATATATATATAATAGATCGATAAATGGAATGAAATACCCTGTTCATGGAGATGGTAGGCCGTACGTACGCATGAACGTTGTTTTCATTTCCTCATTGAATTGAATGGAATTAATTGGATGACATACACACACACACACACACACATATATATATATACATAAATCTAGTATCATTATTATTTCATATATTTAATTATTAATTATTATATATACTTTATAATCATTCATGAATGGGTAATCATTGAGAATGAATCTCATCGCGTCGTGGAGACGGTAGTCCGTACGTACGCACGAGCGATGATATCATTCTCATAATTATTGAATTGAATTGGAGTGGATGATACAATATATCAGAATAATTATTATGTTATAATAACTATGTATATTTATTCTTTACACTATTATACCCATCAAAGTAAGGTGGTGTTGGAAAAACAGATTACACCACAGCGTGGAGACGGTATTCCGTACGCACGCGCGCGCGGTGATTTCGTTTTCCGTAGGATGGATAGAAGGTGAAATGAGGTTGTTTCATACTTATAATAAATATCAGTATATTAGTGATACTGATGTTATTAATTTATAATGAAACAACAAAAGAATAATAAGTTTAAGAAGAAATAAGCTTGAAATAATCGGTAGAAGAGATTACCTCTTCTTCGACGCACCTCCTTTAAACTTCTTCTTAGGGCACTAGGGTTGGCCTTTTGAGAAGACCAGTACCTCTATAAGGTTTCTAGGGAAGTGTTGAAGTTAAATGGGCAGAGTTTGGCCGAGATTAAAGGCTAAAATGGTGTGAGGAAGAGAGGGAGGAGGTTCCCTTTTATAAGGGAGGAGAGAGGCACCTTTGGAATCCTCAAAAATATTAGTTTAATATAAAATCAAACCCCACATAAAAACATCCAAAAATGACTCAATTCAAATATTAGATGAGATACGATTGTAATATAATAAACCAATAAAATTTATACATTTTTTGATCTTATTTTAAACCTTATCATTTGGATTTATCCTTATTTAATCTATTTAAGTTTATTTGTGGTAATAAAATTCTAAATTTTAAATCGTTATAAATAATCACTTATGTGTTGTTAATTTTCCATAATTGGATACTTTATGACATTTTAGAATATATAAATTTCAATTTATAATTTTTAAATATTTTTGTGATTTTTAAACAATTTAATAATATGTTATTTTTATAAAATAACAATAGTGTCAATTTTGACACTATTCATTTATTTGAATTGAAATAAAATATAAACAGACTATATATTCGAAATAAAATATTTAATAGATTCCTAACATGTCAAATTTGTCTATAAAATTCATGGATCACATTAAATAGTTCATATAATATTTATTTAAATATTTGTAAAACCATTTATTTGGTATATCTCTTAATAAAATAATTAGTACAACATTTTTGTATAATTATTTAATATACTTATTTGTTGCATAAAAATTAAAAATAAAATACTTTGATGAATATAAATAAAAAATATTTTATTATAATAATTTTACTCGAAATTATAATCTTAAAATAACATGTAAATTGTTATCTTTATTAAATTACGAAGGTGACACCTTTGGAATCATTTAAAATAAAATATTATAAGTGTCATAATCGCCATAATAAGTATCCAAATGGTCGAAAATTCAGCCAGTGGATGATTAGGGTTTATATATACACTAATAATAAGTTTTGTGCTGATTTTTGGGCCTTTTGATATGTATTACTATTTCAATAAAAACTATATTATTGATTTTTCACTAAATAAATAATTTCTGCATCATTAATGTATAAGATAATAAGGTAATTAAACTACTCTTAAAAATTACAAATAAATTACCATGATAAAGAAAAAAAATTTATCTTTCAAATGAGTATTTATAACCGAATTTATATTCTGTATAGACTTATATTAAAAATACTTTAATTATTAAAGTTGAGTGAGACATATTTCACTTTCCTTTAAATAAAATAAACTAAAGGTCTTAATCACCTCCAAGAGGGTTATAATGGATTTCATTTCAACCCAAATATAACTTAGGACGAAATATAATCATCAAAATTGTATTAAGACAAGTATTAGGATAATTTTATAATATTATATTTACCCTTAATTACCCAATTTACCTTTTACTATGGTAAATAAAATTTACCGTTGTTACTATTCATAAAGCCCAAAAATAAAAAATATTCTATTAATATAATTTGGACCCACAGATTTCAAATATGGAATCCATTTTTCCAAATTCAATACACAGAAGTTGTAGAAATTAAATTAAAATTAATCTCGTTGTCGAAAGAAAACAGGTTTTTGTTTAAAACATTACAAAAGATTGAATTTATTTAACCTACGAATTCAATGTAAAATCAATGATAATGACATAAATTATATTAAATGGTAAAAATATATTCTATTTATACTTTAAAACAATTAAATAATATAATTTTACCACATAAGTTATTAGGATGAAAAAAGTTGTTTTTAATTAAAATATAACGTGTTTTTACTATTCATTAAAATATGAAAGTTTTCAGAATAATATGAAAATTTTATCCAAGGTAAAATTTTATATCATTATTCTAAAGAATAATTTTATTTTGTGAAATTGAACTTATAAACATGTCAAAACTAGATTTAATGTTGGTGCGCCATCAAAAGGCGGCCAAACTGCATTTTTTGAAAAATACTTATTTTACCCAAAAAAATTATTTTGTTCTTATAACATGTTCTAGAAAATATGTAAGATGAATAATAATGTCATAAAATTAAAAATTTAGTTAATACTATTCATAACGGATAGTTCATAATAATATTACAATAATATATCGTTGTTTAGTAAAACCCGGTATTGCGTACAACACACGCTATCGAGGAAGGTCGTGATTGCATGTAATGCAAGCCAAGTCAGGGTTACGTGTAGTGCACGACTCCTTTGTTGTTGCGTATAAAAAAAATACATTGAATATATATATACTCAATGTTTCGTAGAATAACTACTATCAAACAAACTTGAAATTGAGTGTAACACGATCCAAGATTAGTGTTGCGTATACTGCAAGCTAATACGGTGTTACGTATAGCACAAGATAATCTTGGTGTAGCGTACAACAGAAGATATGAAAGAAATTAAAATTAATATATCTTATAAAATCTTGTGTTGTTATATTCTACCCCCCTTAAAATGAATTTCGCCCTCGAAATTCGTCGGGGTTATAAATCGTTTACTATTCATAGAAACCCACATCGTAAAAAGGAATACTAAAACATAATTTTAAAAAATAAAGTATGAAACGTAAAGATTACCCAAAGTAAATCATCATTGGGTTTCCATATAGGAGAACATAGGTGAAAATATGGATATGGAAGAGAAATATGAACATCATGGTCTGATGGAGAGTGGTAGAGAACATGACTATGAAAAAGCCAACAATCACAAAGCCATAAATTTTTTATGATCTAAGGTACCATCTGATTCATCAGATATAAGGACACTAGGACAACATTTTTTTTTGTATTAAAGATCATTTCCCTATTTTTTAAGAAATTAGAATTAGAAGAAATACGTTCTTCATTTTGGTACAATCTCACCGTTGGTCGTTCCTTGGACAATTTCCACTTCATCTCTTAAATAAATGAAGTTGAATTTTTCATTCGCAAAGTGTTAGCAGATCATATGATAGAATGACAAGTCATTCCATCTGTCTCAAACAAATTTTTTTCAAAAGTTATCAAATATACATAAGTCCATCTATAGTGAGATTAATCGTATATGATTCAAAAAATGGACTTATACTTCATCTATCATACCGCTTAATAAAATAAAACTAATTTCTACTAATCAGGGACTTCCTGTAGGCCAGTGGTAGGTGATAAAGGCCAGTCGCACTTCAGTTGTGGGTTCGATTCCCACATCCTTGTCCGACGTGATGGGATGTCTCCCGTTCTGCAGGTTGTCCCTTTTTTTTCTAAAAATACATTATTATAACTTTCAATCAATAATATCGAAAAAAGTTCTATCCTTAAACAATACTAACTTATGTCCAACATAATCGATTTCAATCTTTAGGCTTATCCAAAATACTGTTGTCCAATCTCATATTATAGTGAAAACTATTACCAAAGAGTTCATATAACAAGCATGTTAATACCATCGTCGATCCCCATATATCATAAGATATGTCTTGTTGGTCACATTACAAACATTCGAAGGCCTTAATCCTGTATTCTCTTGAAAAAAATGAATACCCATTGAACATTAGTGAAAACATGAATGTAGTTAAAAGTTAAGACATTCCACATACCAAAATCCTCAAAATTCTATATACTCAAACCATGATATCACTTAGTCCTTATATCAATCCTGAGCTCATGAATACTGTCAAACATTTCATTTTCTCCTTATCCCTTCATTATGCGCATATCATCTGCTTTCCAAAATATTTGAATCACTTTTCATGGTTACCGGTACCATAAAATTATTGAAAACCACAATAGACTAATAAAAAAATATTCTAATACACCATAAAATTACCTCAACAAAATTATTCTTGAATACCAATACATAAACACTTCAATCCATCCTCTTCAATTATTATCTTGGAATAAGTCCTTCCTTGATTTAGAAGTAACTTTTTACGTCAGGGAATTGAGTTGGGTAATGCCCATGTTCTCCACAAATAAGACATTGAACTCCATAACAGTCTGTCACTCTATGACCCTTTTCTCCACAAATATAACATATGTCCCTCCATTTGAGGTATTCCTCAAGGTTCTTCTTCCCTTCTCTAGAAATCTCAATCTTCCTTTCTTTATGCTCCTCATCATGCGAACATGCATAAAATTCTATCTTCCTCTTATTTGATGAATTAGGTATACCACTAAATTTCACCTTGTTAATCATATATCGCGATGACTGATTCATCATAATGACAATATATTTCTCTCTAGGTATTACACAATTTTTTTGCTTATAGTCACCAATTTGTCCATTGGATTCAATGTTAACCAAATTCCTTCTGGTTCCCTCCATTGACTAAAACACAAAAAGAATTTTATGAGAGGCAAAAATCATACAAGGAAAATAACATAATCAAGGGGGAGTACCTTCGACATCTAACATCTTAGGTTTAATTCTAATATCTTTACCGTAATTCTTGGACTATAACCTATACTTATACTTAACCTTAGGAACATCCCTAGACATACATTAGAAATATCTCTAGGGATCTCACTATAGTTTTCACATCCTAGTTTCCAAAGGTTAACTAAACCTTTCCTATGATAACAACTGTAAAGGCCCGAATCTTGATGTACATGGACATTACATTATTTTTTCCGAATACTTAATACATAACAAAAACAGACACCAAAGGACTGTAATAGTTTAGTGCCTTTGGAAACTTGGAACATAATATTATAATCTTGGTGAAAGATCATCAACATCTCCCATAAAGATCTTACCTTTTTTTTCTTACCTAAAACCATTCCTTATATCCTGGGGAAAAGAAAACAGAAAAAGGGTGAGCTCAAATGCTCAGAAAGGGCAAACATAGTGAACATAAAACAATCCATAAACATTTGAAAACAAAAACTTGAACATGAAATCTAAACATCAAAATTGTGAGCAAATACATAAATTGTGGAAGTACATAAGGAATATATCATAATGGAACATCAATCATGATAACATATAATGGGAATAAAACATGTAATTGTGGAAACCATTTAGCACATGTTATGATTTCCATATTAGCCAAGTCATTGCTATCAAGACCATCTTAGTGGACAAAGTCCCTTTCTGAATCGAGATCACTCCTCGTTTCAGTCCTGTAACACTGAACTATATTAACTTACCATTCCAGCCATGTCTATCTCATGAGATATAAATCTTTACACAATGCATTGGAGGAAGATATAGGTCCCACCCATCTCAAAATGAAATCATTCATACTTGTGCCACAAAATAAACATACATCATTCATAATAACTCAACGAATAAAATTTGTTTCAAAAACATCATCCCATCATCACATAATCCATCTAAAAGAAACGGATATTTCATCATAAGAAAAGTTAAACCATGTAAATCATAGAGAAATTATACTTGAAACATACACATATTAAATAATTTCATCGTAGATGTAAAATTATTTTGATAATACACTTGAAATGAATTCTTGAGGAAAATATCCTTTCTTCTTTAAAATCAATATATTTTCACAAAAAATCATGCATTTTTAAAAGAAAATGATTTTGTTGAAATTATTCATGAAATATTTTGGAGGAAGCTTCATGAAAATAAGGCTTTATAAAACTATAAAAATCCTTTCATGCCGTATACGTTAAAAAGACATTCTTCTCGTACTTTTGTTGGAAAAGTCAAAAAGTACCTTGTAGGGTAAATAAAAGAAAGATTCATTCCATACCATGGGGTAAAAGTCAAATGGGTAAAAAGGAATTTAAACATACATGAATACACTTTTATAAAACATGGACATGGATGATAGTAATAACCCCAGTAAATACTTACGAATAAGCAATCTCGGTTAAAAATGAGATTTGAAAAATTATCCCTTACCTTAGGTCCGATATGCTTCATACGTATCCGAACCCCCTGCATAATGATTTAAATAATGTTATTGACTTATTACTGAATCATATTCATTGTTATGATATCATATATGGTTCACTTATGACTTTATATTACCCGTTCTTTTGTAAACTCCATGTTAAAGAGCGTTTTGGGTAAAATCGTTTCATTGGTCGTCCGTGTTTTGACTTGTAATTATTCATATGATTACTTAGATAATGATTACTTAATTCTAGAATATAAAACATTATTTATATATAATATATATTCAGAATATACATATATATAATAGATCTATAAATGGAATGAAATACACCGTTCATGGAGACGGTAGGCCGTACGTACGCATGAACGTTGTTTTGTTTCCTCATTGAATTGAATGGAATTAATTGGATGACATACACATATATATATACATAAATCCAGTATCATTATTATGTCATATATTTCATGATTAATTATTATATATACTTTATAATAATTCATGATTGGTTAATCATTGAGAATGAATCTCATCGCGTCGTGGAGACGGAAGTCCGTACGTACGCACGAGCGATGATATCATTCTCATAATTATTGAATTGAATTGGAGTGGATGATAAAATATATCAGAATCAGTATGATGTTATAATAACTATGTATATGTTTTCTTTACACCATTATACCCATCCAAGTAAGGTGGTGTTGGAAAAACATGTTACACCACGGCGTGGAGACGGTATTCCGTACGTACGCACGCGCGGTGATTTCGTTTTCTATAGGATGGATAGAAGGTGAAATGGGGTTGTTTCATACTTATAATAACATATCAGTATATTAGTGATACTGATGTTATTACTTTATAATTAAACAACTAAATAATAAGAAGTTGAAGAAGAAATAAGCTTGAAATAATCGGTAGAAGAGATTACCTCTTCTTCGACGAACCTCCTTTAAACTTCTTTTTAGGGCACTAGGGTTGGTATTTTGAGAAGACCAGTACCTCTATAAGGTTTCTAGGTAAGTGGGGAAGTGAAATGGGCAGAGTTTGGCCGAGATTTAAGGCTCAAAATGGTGTGAGGAAGAGAGGGAGGAGGTTCCCTTTTATAAGGGAGGAGAGGGGCACCTTTGGAATCCTCAAAAATATTAGTTTAATATAAATTCAAACCCCACATAAAAACCTCCAAAAATGACTCAATTAGATGATTAGATGAGATATGGTTGTAATATCATAAGACAATAAAATTTAGACATGTTTTGATCTTATTTTAAACCATATCATTTTGATTTATCCTTATTTAATCTATTTAAGTTTATTTGTGGTAATAAAATTATAAATTATAAATGGTTATAAATAATCACTTAGGTATTGTTAATTTTCCATAATTGGATACTATATGACATTGTAGACTATAAAAATTTCAATTTATAACTTTTAAATATTTTTGTCATTTTTAAACAATTTAATAATATGTTATTTTTATAAAATAACAATAGTGTCAATTTTGACACTATTCATTTATTTGAATTTAAATAAAATCTAAACAGAGGATATATTCGAACTAAAATATTTAATATATTCCTAACATGTCAAATTTGTCTATAAAATTCTTTGATCACATTAAATAGTTCATATAATATTTATTTTAATATTTTTAAAACCATTTATTTGGTATATCTCTTAATAAAAAAATTAGTACAACAATTTTGTATAATTATTTAATATACTTATTTGTTGCATAAAAATTAAAAATAAAATCCTTTGATGAATAGAAATATAAAATATTTTATAATAATAATTTTACTCGAATTTATCATCTTAAAATAACAACATGTAAATTGTTATCTTTATTAAATTATGAAGGTGACAACTTTGGAATCATTTAAAATAAAATATTATAAGTGTCATAATCGCCATAATAAGGATCCAAATTGTCAACAATTCGGCCAGTGGATGATAAGGGTTTATATATACACTAATAATAAGTTTTTTTCTGATTTTTGGGCCTTTTGATATGTATTACTATTTCAATAAAAACTATATTATTGATTTTTCACTAAATAAATAATTTCTGCATCATTAATGTATAAGATAATAAAGTAATTAAATAACTCTTAAAAATTACAAATAAATTAACATGATAAAGAAAAACATTTTATATTTCAAATGTGTATTTATAACCGAATTTATATTCTGTATAAACTTATATTAAAAATAACTTAATTATTAAAGTTGATTGAGACATATTTCACTTTCCTTTAAATAAAATAAACTAATGGTTTTAATCACCTCCAAGTGGGTTCTAATGGATTCCATTTCGACCAAAATATGACTTAGGATGAAATTTAATCATCCAATTGTATTAAGACAAGTATTAAGATAATTTTATAATATAATATTTACCCCTAATTACCCAATTTACCTTTTACTATGGTAAATAAAATTTACCGTTGTGACTATTCATAAGGCCCAAAAAAAAGTAGTCTATTAATATAATTTGGACCCACTGATTCCAAATATGGAATCCATTTTTCCAAATTCAATACACAGAATTTGCAGAAATTAAATTAAAATTAATCCCGTTGTCGAAAGAAAACGGGTTTTTGTTTAAAACATTGCAAAAGGTTGAAGTTATTTAACCTACGAATTCAATGTAAAATCAATGATAATGATATAAATTATATTATATGGTAAAAATATATTCTATTTATACTTTAAAAAAATTCAATATTATAATTTAACCACATATGTTATTATGATGAAAAAAGTTGTTTTTAATTAAAATATAGCGTGTTTATACTATTCATTAAAATATGAAAGTTATCAGAATAATATTAAAATTTTATCCAAGGTAAAATTTTATATCCTGATTCCAAATAATAATTTTATTTTGTAAAATTGAACTTATAAACATGTAAAAAACTAGATTTAAAGTTGGTGCGCCATCAAAAGGCGGCAAAACTGCTTTTTTTAAAAAATACTTATTTTACCCAAAACAACTATTTTGTTCTTATACCATGTTCTAGAAAATGTGTAAGATGAATAATAATGTTATAAAATTCAAAATTTAGTTAATACTATTCATAACGGCTAGTTCACAATAATATTATAATAATATATCATTGTTTAGTAAAACCAGGTATTGCATAAAACACACACTATCGAGGAAGGTCGTGATTGCGTGTAATGCAAGCCAAGTCAGGGTTGCGTGTAGTGCAAGACTCCTTTTTTGTTGCGTATAACAAAATACATTGAATATATATATATATATATACTTAATGTTTCATAGAATAACTACTATCAAACAAACTTGAAATTGTGTGTAACATGATCCAATATTAGTGTTGCGTATACTACAAGCTAATACGGTGTTGTGTATAGCTCAAGATAATCTTGGTGTAGTGTACAACAGAAGATATGAAAGAAATTAAAACGAATATATCTTATAAAATCTCAGGTTGTTACAATATTATTCACAAATTATATTATTAGTGTATAAAATATTATTATTTAAATTAATATTACTTTCAAAATAACATTTTTTATAACATATTTAATTTTCATAAACATTCAATATGAATTCATACAACATTTTAGACATGACATAATGAATTTTCCTAAACATTCAATACGAATTCATACAACAAACACATCATTCATAAATTAAATCATACAAAAGATAATAATTTACACATCAATACATTTGAAATAAATAAACCATACACACAAACAATAGTTTCTACATATCACAGATTAAATAAATAAATCTAAAAAATGAAATAAAAAACCACAATTAAACAATTTAAAATTAAAATATAAAAATTACGTTCTTAAAAGTAGAAGAAATTTGTTGAGAAAGAAATTTTGCAGGGCTTCACAGAAAAATCCAGAGGAGAAGAATTAATTTGAGGGGGGGCCGCCTTTTATAGATTTTATCATCCGTATGCATGAACAGGGCCACGCATCCTTCATCCCAACTTCGAAGGATGCGTGAACCCCATTCACGCATCTTCGGCACAGAGAGATGTGCGAACGAGGTTCACGCATCCTTTGAAGATGGGATGGAGGAGGTATGAACCCCGTTCATGCATCTATCAGTGCCAAAGATGCATGGATGGGGTTCATCCATATGGAGACCAATTTTTTTAAAAAAAATCATATCGTATCCATTTTTGATAATTTTTTTTAAACCCCATTAATAAAAAAACTCCTTCCATAACCCTGCTATTTTTAAGGGTATAAGTGACTTAGGAACTTCCTTTGTATGAATGAAGGAAATCCTTAGAATACTAAGACATTACACATTTTTACTAAGAGGGATCTCTCCTTACCATTCTCTCAACACATTTTATTACGTGCGGATCATTCATTGTATATTGGAAGAAAATTTTTTCATCTGGAAGCAAGGATTTTTTTCTGAGTGTCATATCCAAGGTCACATTGTCTCCTTATGTAGAAAACAGATTCATGGTATGAGGATGGCTCAGCATATCAAGGAGTCTGCTCCGGTACAAGTTTCTTCATCGAGCTATGACTAGGAAGGTCGTAAATAGCTTCTGTCAGCTCCCCTATAGATAGTTAGAGCTTTTCTAATGAGATTCAAGCTCCCCTGGTTCTGGAAACCCCAATAGTTGATGCTCCCTTAATGTAGGCTAAAGACTGATCTGATGCCCCTTTAAAGTCCCTAGGGCCTGTTAATAAGGACCCTCCCTCTAACCTAGATATTGGTCTGGGTTATTTTTGAATTCATAGGGATTATTCCTTGGTGTCCCTGCCCCCAGACATTGATCACCTCGAGTATAATATTTCTAGTTCAGAAGATCTTTCATCTCCCACAATTTCTTGCATTCTAACTAGTACTATACACTGTATTACTATTCCCTCAGTTGTTGATATTATTGTATGTTTTCCCATGAGTCCCTCATTGGAGGCTTTGATCCTGGGAGGGGCCTTTCTCTAGGTCGAACCTAGTTGCGGTTACCTCTTACCCAAGAAATATTTTCCTGAATCAGTTTCTTTAGGGTTTCCTAAACCAGGTTTGTCTACTCTCTCCTCCCATTTTTCTTCCAACCCTTTCAAGGTATCAGTGCTAGTTTATGAAGATCTCCTAGAGCCCCCCAACTAGTGGGGGTCATAAGGTTGCTACCATCTTATCAGTGTAGGGATACCGAATCTTAATCCAATTCTTCTGGTGCCTCCATCTTCTCCTTTCTAGGATCAACTCAAATAGAGGCCATAACCTCAAAGGCTTCCCTATCAACCTCCTTATAAACTCTTTGATTATTTTGAATATCAGGGGAATCATAGCCTTGGTGAAATGTGACTTTCTATTTGATGGATTTTTTTAAAACAACATTTCACTTATTACCCTTCTCAAATAAAAGCATCAAGCTTTCTCCATTTGTCACTTTGGTACCAAGATATATATGGGGAACTTCATGCAAGATATTCTGATCAATAACCATGTTTGGATCTTCTGAAAAATCCATCCCCAAGTGAACCCGATCAACTCCCCCACTCAATACATCATGATTGAAGTTAGATTATCTATTTCCTTGATTTATCCAAACATTGTATACACTAATTGGGATTTCCATAAAAGAGAGGATCTCTGGAGTTCACTTTATTCCTTTAATCCAGGTCCTTAGGGCTGGATTATAGGAAGAAAATACAACACCATTCTCTACTAATCTGAGAAGAAGGGTGGAAACAACCTTTCTAGGAAATCAATGAAGGACTTAAAATCCTATTTATCAAACAAAAATCTATTTAACCTTGGTTTATCTAGTAACCATTATAATTGCTGTGATAATAAACATGGAAGCAGGATGACCTAGTACCATATGAATCTGGAATCTTCTGATCACTTTCCTTTTCTGATCAACCTCTTAACCTCGAGGGATGGGTTTCAAATATATTTCTTTTCAAACATTTGTATTTGAGATAACGAGTTCCGATACACCGTTCACTCTTCATGGATTTCTCTCATTCAAGGGAATAATGGATCGTATTGGAAAATTAACTCGAGATACTTTTACAAAATATCCTGGATGGTTGAATAATTTCCCCAATAATCAAATTACTTTGGATGATCTTACCTCAGAAATCAACCAGCTCAGTACTATCTTATAGGAGAGATGAGATGATGATTCTTTCACAAACCTTAATAACAAGCAGATGCTTGTGGTGGAATGATTTCTTGAATAAAAGGGGCACATATTTGATTTGTCATGAGTGAAGTGACTCAAGGAGGGAGACATTAATGATTCCTTTGCATGCATTAAAGAATGAAAGTTCTTGGCCAAACTCAACATGAAACTAGAAGATGGATCTTATGCCAGGGATGTCAAGGTAGCTTATCCTCTTATTATTTCATATATCTCTTCCTTTCTCATAGGTTTATGGTTAGAGTATAGGAACAGGTTCCCCAAGGAGGAAAAAGAAAACTCTTTCCTATATTAGACTCTGAGCTCCATCGATGTGCACCATAATGAAGTTATTAAATCCATTCCTATAGATAACTAGATTAAGTAAGAAATCAATAACTTCAACTCAAATTGAACCATAGGGCTAGATGACTTTCTATGTACTTTTTATGCAACTACATGGGAGACCATCAAGCTGGAGGTCATCAAAGACATTCAATAATTTTTTCATAGGGGGGTTCTTCCTAGGGCCATGTGTATGGCTAACCTAATTCTTATTCTTAAAGTACCCAAACCAAGTTTTTTTAGTGAGTATCGAGTGATCAGCATGTGTGATTTTTCAAAAAATGTATTTACTAAAATTCTCAATGATAGATTCCTTCCCAATGTTCCTTGTTGGTCATGCATTGTCTCAACAATAATCTATATTTTATGATGATTTTGATGCTCACAAATACCCTTTGTTTTAGTAATGATTTTACATTAATTATATTTTAGGAAATTAATATTCTTTATATTTCTAATTTTGGAATTATTTTAAAGATTATTATTTTCATGAAATATTTGTCAAAGTGTTTGGAAAATATCTTTTAGCCTATTCTGGAAACACTATTCATACTGTACGTTGAAGAACGTAACATAACGAATAAATCCTACATTCTTTTTATATATGATTTTGGAGGATCGGCCTGTATGGTTAATTAACCTTACGTTGATAGAGAAGTATGGTAATAGAACCATACGTTTGGATGGATCCTTACATTTGAAATTTGAAAAAAAATATTGATGAAGAACCCTACCTAAGTATGGAACCTTACGTTTGAGAAGCAAACATATGTATCATCAACCTTAATTTTGCAATGAACCTTATTCTCTGAACAGAAAAGTATGGATCAAATACCTTACGTTCTCAATTCAAAGAATTATGGATCATCAACCTTACGTTTGTGATCAACCTTATGCTATGATGTTTTATTATCATATGAAAGGAACCCTATGTTTTACTTCTTGAAACGTTGAAGATTCCAATTTGAGACTTTATCAGAGATTTTGTGCAATGGTATTTTACAGAATATCAGATTGATTTCAAGATAGATTCAAAGACAGATTTGAAAACCTGTCTTTGATTGATTTAAATCCAATTTTTATTTGATTCAAAGGATCGATTTAAGAGGAGGAATTCTTTCCTATTATTAATGGAAGTTACGACTGTTCTGTTTTCAAATTTGAATTATTACGGTCTTTCAGGCCATCTTTGTGGATCTATATTTATGAAGTTGGAGCTCATCATTATTATATATATGTGTGCATATGATTTAAAATATAGATATATACACATCTCGTGTATATAAAGAATAATATATACAGTGATCAAATAAATTCATTTTCTTGAGAAGATCTTTTTTAGATCTGCTGTGACGAAAACATTCAGACTCTGTTTTCTATAGAAGAAGAGAAACATTGAAGATTTACTTATTCTACATCAAAGATCTATTGTAAGACTACTGCTGATTTATTACTGATGATATTTTAAGATCTATTGCAACCAGATCATTTCAGAGATGTACCTTATTGAAGAAATATTTTTATAAAGACGATGATATATCTACTGTCAGTTGCGTGCTACTGCAACTATGAAGAACAATCAGAAGCATTTTAAAACAATACTCTTTTATTTTAAGGAGCCCCAACTTCTCGATCTAATATGTGATTGTACGGTTCTTGGTTTGAGAACCAGGATGCTCTGTTTTTTAATCCTTACTTTGTAAAGGTTTCAACTGCCTGCACTCAGTTATGGATAGTCCTTTGAGAAGAGGATTGACTAGTGAAATTCACCAAGCTCATGGAGAAGAGCATTGGTGGAGTGGATTGGGGGATTTTTGTGCCCCGAACCATTATATAACTTTGTGTCCTATGCTCTATTTATTTTCATTGATTAAATCATATTTAACAGAGTTAAACGAAAGAATCAGTTCTGTTCAAGATTCATGAGAAGTTTTTAAAGTCACAATATACCCTACCTCTTGTGGTTATCTCATATATTTCGACCTAACAATTGGTATTAGGGGAATTCTTTTGAAAAAACTATAACAAGCTAAAAGCATTAAAGTCTATACAGAGAGATATCAATGGATGATACTCGAGAAGGAATGACAATGGTTCAGGATCCATATTTTAATGGTGAAAATTATGGTTGCTAGAAATAAAGAATGATTATATATTTGAAGAATCTTGGGTTTAGAGTCTAATCAAAGATCACTTCTCCCTATAAGATTCCTTAAAAACCTAAAACATGGGATGTTGTAACAGAAACCGAATACGACATGAATTCTAAAGAAATGAATGCTTTTATTTACAGTCTAGGACTAGATGAATTCAACCAAGTTTCGTAGAGTCCAAATTCCTATGAGATGTGACAGACTATAGCCATTGCCTATGAATGAACTGATAATGTAAGATAGATGAAGTATGATGCAAAAAAATTAAAATTTGATACTTTCAGAATGTTTGATGGAGAAAGCATTACCCAGATGAACGGAAGGCTTATAGAAATTGCCAACAACATAACATCCTTAAGATATCCTATCAAAAAAATAGATCAAGCCTTGAAAGTACTAAGAGTACTCCCTACCAAATGGAATGGAATATCATCTTCCATTAGAAAATCATCACCAGTTAAGGATTTAACAATGAGATAATTTATTGGAAATCTAATGATGTATGAAGTATAAATGCAAGAGGAAGCTGATGACAATAAAGTATTTGTGAAAAGGGACAAAACATCCTTAAATGTATCTTCTTGGAAGGAAATAAGAAAGATGAAACAACAAATCAAGAAAGAAGAAAATTTTGATTCATCTGATCATGAAATCGAACCGGCACAGTTGGCAAAGAAATTCAAGAATTTTTATAAGAAAAATAAAGGATTCAGAAATCCCTTAATGAATGATGAGAAAGACTTAAGGTAAGTGAGATGCTATAAGTGCAAGAAAAAAAGTCATATAAGACCTGGGCGTCCTATGTTGAAAGGTGAAAAGAAAAAGATATTTCTAAAAAATACTGAATATGTGCAGAAGGATAAAAGAGCAATGAAATCTACATAGAGTGTTTCTGAGGACTCTAAAAACCCATTTAAATCTGACTCATTAAAAGAAGAATCTAGCCTGAAAGCAGACATATGATTCATGGCTAAAGATGATCAGGTATAATCCTATTACTCCTCTAATTCTGATTCTAATTCTAGTTATTCAAATGAAAAAATTGCAGCCTATTGAAAAATGCTATAAGAAAGATATTATTCTCTATTAAATAAGTATAAATCATTAAAGAATACTCACAATGCGATTTTAGGAGAAATCAAACTTTACTAAAACAGTACGAAGATTTAATTGAGAAATTTTACTCATCAACCAAAAATAGTGCAGAACATGAAAATAATATTAAGACACTACGAGATAAAGTAGAAACCTATAAGAGTGATTCTCTCTTCTTTACAAAAAGTTAAAATACTTTAAATGAAATTATTGGTAAAAATTTTATTAAATAGAAAAGATATGGTATAGGCAGTAAAGATGAAAACCCTAAACTATATAAAAACTATTTTGTTCCCAATTCAAAAAGTGTAACTTGTCATTACTGTGGAATAAAGAGACATACAACCAAAAAATGTTATCTAAAAAATACCCAAATAAGTGGAATTAAAAAAGATTTTGTTTCAAACAATTTATTTGATTCAAATGATTTGAGTTATGAAAAAACAAAGAAAATCTAGGTTCCCAGATCTTTGCTAGCAAGCACTACTTAACCCAAGAAAATATAGGTACCAAAACAAACTCTTGTTTAATATTTCTTTGCAGGAAGAAGGATACAGAAGAAAAAAGAAATATGGTACATGAATAGTGTCTACTCCAGGCACATGAGTGGAAACACATCCAACTTCAAAACTTTTACACAAAAGGATGGTGGATTAGTCACCTTTGGTGACAATTAAAAAGGAAAAATTATTGGTATTGGAACAGTTGAATATCCAGAAACAATATCACTCAACAAAGTACGATATGTACAAGGAATGAAACATAACATGAAAAATATCTCTCAGCTTTGTGATTATGAATACTATGTTTATTTTTTTAACAATTCTTGTTATGTATTTAAAGATAAACTGCTTAAATTTAGAGAACCTATAACTGACAATGTTTATACTTTGGACCTAAATTCCTTGTGTAAACAGAAAGTGAATTGTTTAAAAACTAAGATAAATTAATCATGGATCTGGCATAGAATACTTGGACATTGTAATATTTATGCTTTACATAAATTATCTAAGAAACCGTTTGTTTTTTATTTGCCTAGTCTTAAGTTTTAAAGTGACACTATAACACCCCAGAAACTTTCTCTTCATCATGTGTTTCATATAATGATAATTTTATGTTTTTGTTTTGTTTATTAATAGAAAAAACTTGTTTCTCATGTAAACGTAATAATATAGTTTTAATTTATTATGAAAACTAAATAAAACATACAAAGGAATACAAGTCTTTTCATTTAAAACAGATACCGAAGTGTTTACAATACACCGTGATCAAAAGGGAAATCATGCTAGCCTATTATGACTATTAAAAACCCTATCAGAACTATGGGAAGCCCCCCTATAATGAATATGAAACACAGTAAATAAATGATATCCTTCGGGTCAGTTTAAACGAAGAACATCACCACCATGATCATGTAAATGGTGCTGAGCCTCAGCGGTATGGAGACCAACATCTTCTTATTTATTATTGAGTTTAGGACACCTTAACACATGATTTATAGGGCATCAACCCGACAATTGATTTGGTGACCGTTTAAAGCTAACGACTATAATTATAGTTGTTGGACTTTGATAGGTTAATTAAAAATATTTAAGTATAACTTTGTTCCAAATCTTTAAGTTATAATTAAAATTATAATATAAGCACCATTTATGAATTAAAAATGGATATGGTATAGTACTTTCAATTAAACTTAAGAGAAGAGGAATTCGAATGCCTTGTAAACAATTCAAAGATGTCAAAAATGTTTAGTCAAGGTTTTAAACTATATTTGGTTTTTTGTTGGACTATGCTCTGATTACTATAAAACTAGTATAAATATTTTTCACATGGACATAATGAAGTTATAATTTATACTGTAAAAATTTAGTATCTAATAAATAAAATTTAGTAATATTCATAGTTAAGACATTGGTATTATTAAAAAAATTTAAAACTAAATAAAATATATGTTTTATAAAATATTTTACTTATAGTTGAAATGGATTTCATTATGAATTTACATGATTTTTGGAAATTGGTTTTATAAAAAAAGACCCACTAGGGCCATCCCATTATAGCTAGGCCAAGAGAGGTAGCTCACTCTAGGTGGCTGAGCCTAGCCCTCATCCCAAGCCTAGGCCGGCCCGATTGTGGGCATAGGTTCCCCAAAGGGTTGCAGGAGTGCATGAGGGAATACGAGAGCATGAGCGCACCACTGTGGGCGTGAGGCCACGATGAGGCATAGGTAGGCCATTGCCTACGAGGGTGGGAGCCTGTGTAGAAGGCCCCCTTTGTGTGTGTTGTGTGTTTTTCTGAGCATTTTTTTGAGGATTAGGATTATAAAGGAGGTGGAATAATCCCACCGTTTTGATGTGGGACACGTTTTTTTGGGCATAACGAGATCTGGACTGTTGGATCACGTAGCGTGCGATCTGATCCGTCAATCTCGACCCCGCACTCGACCCTCACCAATCATAAATTTTTCCATTTATTTCATGGACCATTCAATCTGGGGTGATCTAATCGTGATTGTTCGAGGTTTTTAAAACGTCACGACGATCATGAGCCACTCGATCTTGCCACATATCAATTTGATCCGTCCATCACCTTTATAAACCGTAGATGTACCCCGACCATTGAGTCAAACCTGGATCAAATCCCAACCATTCATTTTTTTTCCCGATTTTCCTCCTTTGCACTGTCTTCTTCCCCATGGCGTGCCATGCACCAGTAACCCTACACCTATAATGCACCATATTGTTTCTTCGCCTCTAACCACCAGTGGACCCTCCTTGCTTCAACTTTTTTACAATTTCATCACCGACCATTTAATGCACCGCAAAGGGGTCAATTTTCTCAAAGTTTGCATTGAATATTTATGTGTTTTATATAGTTTATAAGTTAACCAGTTGCACCCAAGGAACCCTCGGTTCTTCTCCCCACAAAAACCTCCAGCAAGTTTCATCCATCCTTCCTCGAGTTATCCTCCTTCTCCTCAATCTAAGGTAAGGGTTATATTGCCTTGTTTTTTTCTTTGAGTGTACATATATATCCATATATATATGTAAGATCATAAAACTATATATTATGGGTTAGTTCGAACTCTTCCTTATGACTGAACCTAGGTCTCTTTAATTTTTTGTATTCGGAGTATTTATAATTTTAGAGTAATTTTATAAGAAGTTATTTATATATAGACATATATAAGGTTGTATGTTCTTTGGTATATTTATGTATATGAATAGGCATGGTCTTTCGGTTTTTAGTAGAGACCTTCAAATACCCTTTCCATCATTTGTTTAAAAGATTTCAAGAAAAGAACCTCAAAATGCAAGAGTATTATTTTCGTATGAAATTTTTATATTTTTGATTATTTACTTTGTATATATATATACATAAGTTCATATATATATATATGGATAATGGTATATATGTTCGGTTTTCTAAGAAATGTGTGATTGGGTTTTCCTAAACAAAATTTTATGACTAATGGCACGACCTGCCCTATATTTTACATTGACTAACTAATACTCTTAAGGGGTTAAATAACGTGGAGGTTCTAATTAAATTTGGTATGAAAATAGTTATATATATATATATATATATTATTTTCTACAAGAACCTGTTTTTTATACCATGTTTTGAGGTTTTTAAACATTGAGTCTCGAGTTTAAGTGGAGATTTAAAACATCAAAAATGTTGTTTTGTTCAAAAATTATATATATGCATACACAATTGTGTATAAAATATATAGTTTGTATAACATACCCTCTAGACTATTTTTATTTCTTTTATCATGGAACTTCTATAATTAATTTATGTTTTTGGTATGTAAGTTTCTGCCTATTTACTTTAGTGTAGGACTCTTCTAAACAAGTATGTTTTATATGTTTACATAAACATTTATGTAAAATTGTCTTATGAATAAACCCTTTTCAAATTATGTTTTGTCTTGTTTAAAATACTACTCTTTATATACACCACATTGTATGGAAAAATATACCCAACCTGAAACCCGAATGGTGGATATTCCAGATATTATACTTATGATGCATTTAATATTTTTAAGGGTTCATAAGTATAATATTTGGGGTCTTCAACCCTTATGTTCACATTTATGATTCACTTATTTTCTTATACATTAAATGATGTTGGTTATGGTGAATATTCATGATTTCTATTGTGGACATTATACTGTGATATATGAAGGCTTATCAACATTAAATGCTTTAATATCTGTAAGCTTAAAACCCTACATGAAATTTTTAGATTACCTTTTTAATTAATAATACAACCAGATGAGATTCCAATATGTAACTGATTAATAAGGTTATATAATTTTAAGAATAACATTTCATGTGAAAAAATCTGTTATTCTTTTAGTACTTTAGATATTAATACATGTGCCATATTCTGCCTGTATTTTAACCATTTAATGACAAAGTCATATAATTGTTAGTTTGGTTTTAACATCTAGATGCATGTATCAATTTATAAAATATGTAAATTCTAAAGGATAAATGTACACTACTATGAAAAAATATGATTATACAATATAATTATTCATGGTGGCATGGGACACCTTGAATAAAATGAAATGTGTGAGTGATTATTCAAGTGGTGTATGACATTTTGAAATTACAACCCGATTTGGAACATGAGGAATGTATTATACTAGTAAATTCTGGGTTGGGGACTGGTAAAAGTAAGCCCTCCGAGTTGTAGTCCGGTTACATATGCTCTCCGGGATGGAGTCTCATTACAGAGGATCTCTAGGTTTGGGTCTGGTTACAGTTAGCCCCTAGGTCTTGGCATGAAGCCTTGACACAAAAATTAAAGTATGGTATTATACATTCCCTCATTTTGTGTATGATAATTAATTAACCAAATGGATATTCGACTAGTATAATATCCATGGTTAAGATCCAGTACTTATGAGTATCATAAAAGTAAAACCGTATGGAATGACATATGTTTAGCACTCCTTGATTTATTATTCTATGCATGAAATTGAAGTTATTACATTTACGCGCAACTCTGATTATTCATTACTCATAGCTATTTAATTTTTTCTTAAATATTCATATGTTATACATGTTATAATGTCTTTTATTTATGAGCATTCCTATAATGAATCATGTACCCTTGTAACTCTTTTAGTATGTTTTTAATTAAGCACTCTTATGAAGTGTTACATGTGTTACAACTTATCTTAAGAAAAAATGTTTTATGAAAAGTTTTAAAGAATATTTTCAGAAGTTATATTGGTTAAATTTAAAATCCCTTACTGGGCATTCGTATGCTCACCATACATTTTTTATTAAAATTTTCTAGTAATAGATTTTAGCATATGAATCATTTCAGAAGTAGCTGGTTTCTCAGATCCTGAACCGAATTGATCCTCTATATGGAACCAATTCTGGGTATTCGGGAACCGAGGCATGATAGTTTTCCTCAGGGGATTCAGTTCGGATAAATCTGGAAAACCATAACTAAAACAAATAGAAATTTACTTAAGCATTACTGAATATGAGTT
Source organism: Viscum album (assembly GCA_963277665.1). Lineage (NCBI taxonomy): Eukaryota > Viridiplantae > Streptophyta > Magnoliopsida > Santalales > Viscaceae > Viscum > Viscum album. Next base: position 1,173,747,400 of record OY728128.1, on the reverse strand, counting down.
TTTCTTGATTTTCAGATGGAAAACGAGGGTACAAATCTTTTTTCTCTTATGATAGAAGCCCTATAAAAAATAATTTCCATAGATATTAATGGAAATTTTATAAACTATGCCCATATCCGTATGACATGTAAACACCTCTATGATGTATCCAACATTCCCCAGGTGCTTCAACTCCACCGAAGAGAAGGTCTGGATTACATCTTTATGATGCAAGCCCAATTTCCATCCTATGCATGACGAGGAAAATACTACGAGGGAATCTTTAAATGCTTCACTGAAAAAGAATGGGTTCAATCCCTCAAGGCCTTATAAGAAGTTGCATTGGCAGGAGACCTCTTCATGGCATATATGTGTTAGGTCTTTTCCTATGGCCATTTTGGTCAGGTAATGGACTTTGACATCCTTGAATATGAACCTCCCATTATGTGTACAAACAATAAGTACATACAGACATCTCGCGGTTGTACACCATACATGCCAGACTCTGGAGACACCATAAGTGCACCCATGAGATATAACCAGACTGCTCGGGTTGCACATTGTTTAGGGAGATCGGGAGCTTTGAACTTATTCTATGGATTTGTGTAGTCGGGAACTGGGGAAACCATTAGCCTCGTTTTACTTTATGTACCAGTGGTTATATAGGAATATAAATCGTTATCTCTTCTTTATGTTATCCTTTCATAATTTATACTTTTTAATGGGTATCATTAAGTTAACTTTCATAATAAACTTTTAGATGGATGAAAAAACCCACATTTTATCTCTTCCTGTTGAGGAAATAGAGATTATTAAGATCAAAACCTGTGAAGAATAACACCTCCCCTTCACAAACCTATGAAGGACGTGAAGAAAACTATATTAAGTATCAAATAGTTTGGAAATTCTCCACACCTGCCAAGGGAATGCTACCATTTACCAATGCATGGCCTCGATCTAATTGTCCAAGCACTAAAAAAGAGGAAAATACCACGAATGGATTTTTATGTTATTCACTCTAGGCCGGAGCTTCACGACCAGAGTAAGATTTCAAGAGGCTGCTTTGGAGGGAATCCTTTACGCATCCTACATTTATCAACTCCTTAGTTTCAACATATATGGAATCTTCTATGACCTAAATGTTCTTAATCTATAGGCTTCACGATGAATTCTTCAAGATATGTTCTATTCATAAATTTCAAAACATTCTACTATTCGATCCTCCCTCTGGAAGCCCGAGTTTTTGGTGGAAGAGTTCAACCCCTTCTATCTGAGGTGTGTTTGGGTCAGAGAACTAGATGAGTTGAGCATCAACTTTATTTTTCCACTAAATTCACTTGAGGATCCTTTACCATGGGGTATGTGGTGAGAACATCGGAGAACTTTTGTGTTTATGAAATGAATTGTGAGGATGCAATTCTTTGTAGGGGGAATAATGTAACAACCCAAAAACTTCTGTTTCGTGATGTGTTTTATATAAGGATATTTTTAGGTTTTTATTTTGTTTATTAACTGAAAAAAACTTGTTTGTCATGTAAAAGTAATAATATAGTTTTAATTTATTATTCAAACTGAATAAAACATGCAAAGGAATATATGACTTTTCATTTAAACCAGACACCGAAGTGTTTACAATACACCGTTATCAAAAGGACAATCATGGTAGCCAATTATGCCTATTTAAAACCCTATTATAACTATGGTAATTCTCCCTAAAAACAATAAAAAACACAGTAAATAAAGAAGATCTTTCAGGTCAGTTAAAATGAAGAACATCACCACCATGATCATGTAAACTGTGTTGAGCATCAGCGGTATGGAGATCACCGTCTTCTTCTTTTTTCTTGAGTTTAGGACACCTTAACACAAGATTTATAGGGAATCAAATCAACCATTACTTTGGTGACCATTGAAAGATAACAACTATAATTATAGCCGTTGGAAATTAATAGGTTAATTAAAAATATTTAAGTATAACTTAGTTCCAAATATTTAAGTTATAATTAAAATTATAATATAACAACCATTTATGAAATCTAAAATGATATGGTATAATAATTAAAATTAATCTTAAGAGAAGAGGAATTTTAATGCCTTGTAAACAATTCAAAGATGTCGAAAATGTTTAGTCAAGGTTTTAAACTATATTGGGTTTCTTATTGGACTATGCTTTGATTTCTATGAAACTAGTATATATATTTTTTACATGGCAATAATGAAGTTATAATTTATACTTTAAAACTTTAGTATCTAATAAATAAAATTTAGTAATATTCCTAGTAAAGATATTGGTATTATTAAACCATTCGAAAACTGAATTAAATTTATGTTTTATAATATATTTTTCTTATAGTTGAAATGGATTTCCTTATTAATTTACATGATTTCTGGAAATTGGTTTTATTAAAAAATAGACCCACTAGGTCCATCCCATTATAGCCAATCCAAAGGAGCCAGCTCACACTAGGTGGCTGAGCCTAGCCCTCATCCAAAGCCTAGGCTGGCCCGATTGTGGGCATAGGTTCCCCTAAGGATTGCAGAAGTGAATGAGGGCACAAAAGTGCATAAGTGTTCCATCATGGGAATGAGGCCACGAAGAGGCATAGGTAGGCCAAGGCCTGCGGGGGCGGGAGTCCATGTATAAGGCCCCCATTGTGTGTCCTGTGTGTTTTTCTGATCATTGTTTCAGAGGCATAGGCTTATAAATGAGGTGTAAACATCCCACTGTTTCGATGTTGGACACATTTTTTGGACGAAATGAGATCTGGACCATTGGATCACGTAGCGCGTGATCTGGGCCATCAATCCCGACCCCACACTCGACCTTCAACAACCTTGAATTTCGACACGTTTTTCATGGACCATTCGATCCGACGTGATATAATCGTGACCGTTCGAGGTTTTTAAAATGCTACAATGATCATGAGCCACCCGATCTTTCCACAGAACAATCTGAGCCATCCATCACCTTTGTAAACCATGGATGTACCCCAACCATTGGATTAAACCTGGATCAAATCCTGACTATTCATTTTTTTTATGTTCCTCTTCCGCGTTTTCTTCTTCCCCACGACGTTCCTTGCACCAGTAACCCTACACCTACAATGCCCCATTTTTCTTCACCTTTGACCATTAGTGGACCCCCATTGCTTCCCCTTTTCTATAAGTTCCTCACCGTCCATTTAATGTGCCACAAAGGGGTCAGTTTTCTCAAATGTTACATTGAATGTTTGTATGTTTTATATAGTTTATAAGTTAACCGGTCGCACCCAAGGAACCCTCGGTTCTTCTCCCCACAAAACCTCCCAGCAAGTTCCATCCATCCTTCCTTGAGTTATCCTCCTTACCCTTGATCTAAGTTAATGGTTATATTGCCTTGTTTTTTTCTTTGAGTATACATATATATCTATATATATATGTAAGATCATAAAACTGTATATTACTGGTTAGTTCGAACTCTTCCTTATGACTGAACCTGGGTCTCTTTAATTTTTTGCTTTCGGAGTATTTATAATTTGAGAGTTATTTAATAAGACATGATATATATATAGACATATATATGGTTGTATGTTCTTCAGTATATTTATGTATATGTATAGGCATGGTCTATCGGTTTTGAGTAGAGACCCTCAAATACCCATTTCATCAAGTTTTGAAAAGATTGCAAGATAAAGAACTTCAAAATGCCAGAGTAGTATTTTCTTATAAAATTTTTATTTATTTGATTATGAACTTTGTATATATATATACATAAGTTCATATATATATATGGATAATGGTATATATGTTTGGTTTTATAAGAAATGTGTGAGTGGGTTTTCTTAAACAAACTTTTATGACTAATGGCACGACCTACCCTATATTTTACATTGATTAACTAATACTCTTATTCGGTTAAAGCACAAGGAGGTGAAAATTAATTTTGGTATGAAAACGGTTATATATATATATATTATTTTCTACAAGAACCATTTTTTATACCCAGTTTTGAGGTTTTTAAACATTGAGTTGTGAGTTTAAGTTGAGATTTAAAACATAAGAAATGTTGTGTTGTTCAAAACTTATATATATGCATACACGATTTTGTATATAAATATATAGTTTGTATAACTTACCGTCTATACTAGTTTTATTTATTTTAGCATGGAACTTCTATAATTAATTTATGTTTTCTGTATGTATGTTTGTGCTATTTAACTTTAGTGTTGGAATCAGCTAAACATGTAAGTTTTATATGTTTACCTAAATATTTATATAAGATTGTCTTATGAATAAACCCTTTTCAAATTATGTTTTGTCTTTTTTAAAATGCTACTCTTTATATACACCTCGTGGTATTGAAAAATATACCCAACACGAAACCCTAATAGTGGATATTCCAGATATTATACTTATGATGCGTTTAATATTTGCAAGGGTTCATAATTATAATATTTGGGGTCTGCAACCCTTATATTCACATTTTTGAGTCACTTATTTTCTTATATATTAAATGATGTTGGTTATGGTGAAGATTCATGCTTTCGATTGTGGACATTATACTGTGATATACAAAGGCTTATCTGCATTAAATGCTTTAATATCTGCAAGATTAAAACCGTACATGAAATGTTTAGTTTACCTTTTTAATTAATTATACAACTAGAGGATTTTCCAATATGTAAAGGATTAATAAGGTTATATAAATTTAAGAATAACATTTCATGTGACAAATTCTGTATTTCTTTTAGTACTTTGGATGTTAATACACATGCCATAATCTACCTATCTTTTTACCATTTAATGACGTAGTTATATTATTGTTAGTTTGGTTTTAACATCTAGAAGCATGTCTCACTTTATAAAATATGTAAATCTTAAAGGATAAATTTACACTACTATGACCAAATATGATTATACAATATAATTATTCAAGGTGGTATGGGAAAAATTGAAAAAAATGAAACATGTAAGTGATTATTCAAGTGTTGTATGACATTTTGAAATTACGACCTGATTTGGCACATGAGGAATGTATTGTACTAGTATGTTCTAGGTTGGGGACTAGTAAAAGTAAGCCCTTCGGGTTGGAGTCCAGTTATAGATGATCTCTGGGATGGAGTCTGGTTACAGAGGCTCTCCAGGTTGGGGTCTGGTTATAGTTAACCCCTAGGTCTTGGCACAATGCCTTAACACAGAAATTAAAGTATGGTATTATACATTCCCTCATTATGTGTATGATAATTAATTAACCAAATGGATATTTGACTAGTAGAATATCCATGGTTAAGAGCCAGTACTTATGAGTATCAAAAAAGTAAAATCTTGTGGCCTGACATATGTTTAGCACTCAGTGATTTAGTATTCGATGTATGAAATTGAAGTTATTACCTTTACGCACAACTCTGATTATTCATTAATCATAGCTATTTAATTTGTGATTACATATTGATATGTTATACATGTCAGCAAGTCATTTACTTATAACCATGACTATAATGAATCATGTCCCCTTGTAACTCTGTTAGCATGTTTTTAATTAAGCACTCTTAAGAAATGTTACATGTGTTACAACTTTTCTTAATAATTTTTTTTGGAATGTTTTAAAGAATGTTTTCAGAAGTGATATTGGTTTATTTTAAAACCCCTTATTGGGAATTCGTATTCTCACCCTATATTTTTTATTAAAATTTTCAGGTAACAGGTTTTAGCAGATGAAACATTTCAGAAGTAGCTGGTTTCTCCAAGCTTGAACCGAATTGATCCTCTATATGGCACCGACTCCTAGTATTCAGGAGCCGGGGCGTGACGTACACATTCTGTGATGTATGTCAAATTGGAATACAACACAAATCTTCCTTTAAATCTATTAAAAAAATTAATACATCAAAACCTTTAGAACTTATTCATATGGATTTGTTTGTACCATCAAGAGTAACAAGTTTGGCTGGTAAAATATATGTATATGTTTTAGTTGATGACTATTCTATATTTACTTGGATATATTTTCTAATATATAAAAATAAAGCTTTTACAGTATTTTAAAGTTTTTTCAATATTTTTCAAAATGAAAAAGGTTTTAAAATAATTTCATTAAGAAGTGATCATGGTGGGGGATTTTAGAATTAGGAATATAATTCCTTTTTCTCAAATATAGGTATTAAATACACCTTCTCTACATCGAGAACACCTCAACAAATGGAATTGTTTAAAGAAAAATAGAACTATTCATGAAAATGGATAGGACTATGCTAAGTGAATATTGTCTTTCTACCTATTTCTAGGCATAATCTGTAAGAAGAACCTACTACATAATGAATAGAGTTTTAATTAGACCAATTTTCAAAAAGACACCCTATGAACTTTGGAATAATAGAAAACCTAAAGTAAATTACTTTAATGTTTTTGGATGTAATATATATATCTTGGACACCAAGGATAATCTTGGTAAGTTTGATCCAAAATCTGAAGAAGGAATATTCCTAGGATATTATGCTACTTATAATGCCTATAGAGTTTTTAATAAAATTCAAAAATTGTTGAATAATCAGTTCATGTGAAATTTGGTGAATCTAACCCTTTTGTAAAAATGAAAGATCAAATTGATGAAGATGACTCTAATGATTACAAAGTACTTGAGAACATGAAATATTATTTTGAAAATGATATAAATAAAATTCAGTCCAGTTTAGATTAACATGACATTGATGAACCTAATAGTGTTTTACCTAGACAATCTAGAACCCTAAAAAATCATCCTTTAGAAACTGTCATAGGAGACCTGGACACAGGAATAAAAACTAGAAGAAATGTTGAAAATATAATTGAGTTCTCTACCTTTCTATCCCAATGAGAACCTAAGTCTATAGAAGAAGCCTTAAATGATGAGAGTGGGATGATAACAATGCAATAATAACTAAACCAATTCAAAAGAAATGAAATTTCGGAATTAGTTTAAAGACCAACAAACTATCCTATTATAAGAACTGAATTGGTCTTTAGAAATAAAAAAGATGATTAAGAAATTATAACTAGAAATAAAACAAGGCTAGTAACTGAAGGATATAATCAGGAATATGGTATAGATTATGATGAAACATTTTCCCCTTTATCTAGAATAGAATCCATTAGAATCCTTTTAGCCTATGCATCTCATATAAATTTAAAATTATTTTTGATGGATGTTATGTATTCCTTTTTAAATGGTTATTTAATAGAGTAAGTCATTGTTGAAAAAACTCATGTTTTTTCAAATTCTTAGAAATCAGATTCTATTTTTAAACTTACTAAATCTCTTTATGACTATAAACAAGAACGTAGAGCTCGATATGAAAGATTAAGTTATTTTCTTTTGAAAAATGATTTTACTGTTGGTATATCAGATCCAAAACATTTCATGAAAACTGTAAATTATAATATTTTATTAAATCAAATTTATGTTGAAGTTGTAATTTTTGGGTCAAATAATAAAAAAAAATCATGATTTTTCAAATATAATGCAAAAAAATTTGAAATGAGTATTATGGGAGAACTAAATTTCTTTTTAAGACTTCAAATTTATCAAAAAGATTTTGTAAATGTTTTGAATCAAATAAAATAGATTATTTATTTACTAAAGATGTTTGGACTTGAAAACAGTAAGACATATGAAACTCCTATGTGTACTAATATAAAACTTGATTTGGATGAAACTGGAAAACTAGTGGACAAAAAGTTATATAGAGGTATTATTGGTAGTTTATTATATCTTACTACTAGCAGGCCAAAAGGTTTTTATTCAGTATGTCTTTGTGTAAGATTTCAATCAAATCCTAAATAATTTCATCTTACTATTGTCAAAAGAATTTTTTGATATTTAAAAATAAATATTTTTCAATCTTTTCTTTATAAAAAAACTTATGATTTTAATTTAATTTCATACTCAGATGTTGGTTTTGGAAGTTGTAGATTAAATAGAAAAATTATCTTAGGAACCTGTCACTTTTTAGAAAAATCCGTTGTGTCATGGTCTAGTAAGAAACAACACTTAGTTTCTATGTCAACAGCTAGGACAGAATATGTATCTGCAGATAGTCATTGTGCACAAGTTTTATGGATGAAAAACACACTTATAGACTTTGGACTAAATTTCAATAGTATACTTATTTTATGTGATAATACTAGTGCTATAAATATTTCAAAAAAATTCTCTAAGTCATTTTAAAACTAAGCATATTGATATAAGACATCATTTTCTAAGATACCGTGTTCTTAAAAAATACATATTCTTAGAATTTGTAAATACTGAATATCAATTAGATGTTGTTTTTATTAAAAAAATTCCCACAACAAGTTTTGAGTTTATTAAGGGGGAGTTAGATTTATTTAATTTTAAACAAGTTTTATTTGATTCTAATTTTAATTTAATTAATTAGATTATTTTTATTTTTGTTATTTTAAATTTTAAATATATATTTTCTTTAATGAGTTAACTTTAATAGTTAAACTAAATTCTCTGCTTATTTTACATAAATCAGTTTTATTTATTATTATTATTCTGTATTAAATTTAATATGATGTATACAGTTTGTTTATTTTTTTAATGATTATCATATGAAATGACATGAGAATCAAGGTTCTGTCCAAACTCTCTTCGAATTCCAAACCCACTCTTTTCTCAGACCCTTTTGAATACCCAAACCTTCATCTCTTTCGTCTACCTTTGTTTTCCCTTTGAAACCCTTGAAACTAAACAACCTCAAATAGTCATATTTTTCAAGTCTAGTTTGAAAACAATGATGAATAATAAGAGAGTCGAGGAGGGCTAGGCAAGTAACACCAATTTCCAATGCTCAATGAACAAAAAAAATCCTTCATGGAAAAGTGGTCGATCTAGAATGGCTTTACCAGAAAAACCTATTATTGAAGAAAGCGCTTTCATTTCAAAGTCTCGAGATATCCTTCAATGAGGACTACACTAAATTTTTATATTTTTTATAATTACGATGCTTTTATAGAAATATTTAGTTTATCTTGGGAGAAACCGAAGATTCAATAATTGATATAATAGTGGATAAAGATTTCTCTATTTATTCAGTTGAGATTGCGAACATTCTGAACTACCCTCACGAGGGAGTTTCTAATTTTGACTTGAAATAAATAGGGCACCAGAACCACAAATAAAAAGATATTATGTCTTTTCAATTTGGATCAACGAACATTATGAAAATGTTTGTGAATGATTTGGAGGCTGACCATAAAATTTTATTTAAGTTCATTCAAACTGGTATAATACCCCAGATGGATGAAATGGAGAAAATTCAATACACCGACATGTATGTCTTGTTTCTATTTTTGAGTGAAATGAAGGTGAATTTCCCAATCTATATGGTATGATATTTGAACTATTTCTTTCATCCTGAAGAAAGGATGAATTTTTATCCGTATAAATGGATAATTTCCAAAAAATTATTTTAAAAGGTCAGGATCGGATTGACTAATGCAAGGGTCATATGTCATCACAACAATGTCATAAATTATGGAACTCTCAGGATGTTAGGATTTTTCTAGAGCATAGTTAAATGAAAGATTATGTCTATTAGAGAAAATGAGGACCAGATCACTGCTCAGGGGAAGAAAGTTGCTAAATATAAAGAAGGGTTCACATAATCCAGAATAAGATAGGTTTCAAAAACCTCAAGGAGATTACATTTTGTAGTTAAAGATGAAGATAAAGATGAAGGAAGTCAAGAAATACTTCTAAGGGAAAGGAATAGAGAGGTTCCACATGAAATTTCTAGTGAAAATATTCCATGTTCGTTGGAGCCTATTAGTTATAAAATATTTAATGAGCTTGTTCAAGAGGCTAGAGAAAAGGTACAAGGGGAAAGGTAAGAAGAAGAATTGCCTCAAGAAAAAATATCTCCTTAAGAAGAAGTGATGCCTCAGGAAGATGTGGTACCTAGAATAGAAGAAGTAGCTCAAGAAAAATCTCAAGTGATGGAAGTTGTGGATCAGTATGTAGATTAAATTGGAAATTACCAACAAGAAGAGACAATTGAAGAAGACATTTCTCACGAGGAGAAATATGCTATATAAAATGTGAATCAAGAAGCATAAAATATGTCTGGAGTACAAACATAACTTTTAAATGAATATTTTTATGTTGAAAATTCAGAAGGGCATTCTGTTGAAAAATTAGTAGAGAAGGCTGATGAAGAGAAATCTGATGCTCAATATTTCCCCTTTATAATAGTAGATAAACCCTTGAATCAAGCATATAATGCCTCTGATTCACTATCATATAATGTGGAAGATCTAGTTATGAAGTTAACCAGATCTCAAGAAGAGAATTTTTTTTCTGAAAATTGAGCTAGAAAAAGAAATATAGAAATTGAACGATCTAAAAGAAAGTATTGTTTCAAAAAGGTAATTTTATGCATTAAAGAGGTAAATGTTGAATGAAATTGGAAATATGAAGTTATGAGCTATTTCAAAATCAGAATTTTTGTATTTGAAAAACTAATTGGGACAACAATTTGAGTTTGTCAAAGAAAATCAAGAAAGTACATCTGGAACTTCTCCTGATCTGATAATGAGATTTTAGGACATTACATCTCTAATGAGAAATATTAATGACATACTACAAGATTTATAATGTAAAAGTACTCCTCTGTTAGTTTTGTTGGATAATCATAAATATCATTTTGAGAAAATCACTTCTAGTGAATGAGGTATGAGAGACCTGCTCAAAAAATTTACCGAGAAGCTGAATGTTTTTATTGTAAAAGAAGACAGTCTGCATGAGTTTTTCAAGGTCAATCTAATCTAAGATCATAATGTGATCTAGGAAGAATGTTATTTATTTATCAATATCAAATATTTATTAATAAAGAAGATGAGGTTGTAGTTTTTAGAATTGAAGGAAATGTTTCAGAATCGATGAAATACCTTATCCAACCCTTAAGACAAAAACCATGATTCTTGATTATTATGTTTCTATCCACTATGCGATGAATGAAATATGTTTTATTCTTATTTTATGTCTTTTATTTATTATAATGTTTATGACTATGTTAAAATTCTATAAATCCAAATTTGATTATTAATAAACAGTTTATCATAACATTTACTTATAGTTCAGTGCTCCATTAAAATTGTTTTATTCTTTATTCTATAATTTCTTTTTGATATCACAAAACGGGGGAGAAAATTGGACAAACACAACATTTATTTTCTTATAGATTTGAAAAATTATTTGAGATAATTTTCTTGTAAATATATTTCTATTGAAAAATGGGAGTAAACTGGATAAATGAATAGACATATCATTTTATAATTTTTAGATATGTGATGGAGAAATATGGATAAACAAATTATTTATTAATAAAGAAATTCACTTTGAAATAATTATGTCAAAAGTAATTTTTTTATACATTTGTAAAAATATAAATTTATGAAAATAATTTCTTGGGTTTTTTGATCATCAAAAAGGAGGAGATTGTTTGGAATGTATTGTCTCAATAATACACTATATTTTATGATGATTTTAATTCTCACAAATACCCTTGTTTGTTTTAATAATGATTTTACTTTAACTATATTTCAGGAAATTTACATTCTTTATATTCCTAATTTTGGAATTATTCTAAAACTTATTATTTGCATGGAATATTTGTCAAAGTGTTCAGAAAATATTTTTTAGCATGTTATGGAAACACTTTTTATACCGTACATTGACAAACGTAACGTAAGGAATAAACCCTACATTTTATTTATATCTGATGTTGGAGGATCGACAGGTATGGTTAATCAACCTTACATTGACAGAAAAGTGTGGTAAAAGAAACATACGTTTGGATGGAACCTTACGTTTTACATATGAGAAAAGTATGGATGAAGAACCCTAAGTAAGTATGGAACCATACGTTTGAGAAGCAAACATATGGATCATCAAACTTAATTCTGTAATGAACCTTACGCTCTGAACAAAAAAGTATAGATCACATACCTTACGTTCTGAAGTAAAAAAAATATGGATCATCAACCTCACGTTTTCGATCAAACTTATGTTATGATGTTTTATTAGCTTATAAAAAGAACCCTATGTCTGACTTCTTCAAACATTGAATATTTTAATTTGCGACTTTATCAGAGATTTTGTACAATGATATTTTACAGAATATCAGGCTGATTTCAAGCTCAATTCAAATTAAGATTTTAAAACTCATCTTAGAATGATTTAAATCCAATTTTTATTTGATTAAAATAAATTATTTAAGAGGAGTAATTATTTCCTATTATTAAGGGAAGTTACAACTGCTCTGTTTTCAAATTTGAGTTATCGCGTCTTTCAGGCGATCTTTGTGGATCTAGATTTATGAAGTAGGAGCTCATATTTATTCTATATATGTGTGAATATGATTTACAATATACACACCCCATGTACACATAGAAGAATATATACAATGATAAAAGAAATTCATTTTCTTGAGAAGATATTTTTTCAGATCTTCTATGATGAAAACATTCAGACTCTTTTCTACAGAAGAAGGGAAATGTTGAAGATTTACATATTCTACATCAAATATATATTGTAATTATACTACTTATTTATTGATGAGTATATTTCAAGATCTATTAAAACTAGATCATTTCATAACAATACCTTCTTGATGAAATCCTTTTCTAAAGATGGTGATCCACTAACTGTTAGTTGTGTGCTGTTGTAACTGTGAAGAACAATAAAAAGAATTTTAAAACAACACTCTTATTTTAAGGAGTTACAAATTATAGATCTAAGATGTGTTTTTACGGTTCTTTTTTGAGAACCAAAAGGATCTATTTTTTAATCCTTACTTTGTAAAGGTGTCAACTGCCTACACTCAGTTGTGGATGGTCTTGTGATAAGAGGATTGAATAGTGAAAATCACCAAGCGCGTGGAGAAGAGAGTTGGTGGAGTGGACTAGGGTATTTTTGTGCCCCGAACCACTATATATCTTTTTTTATTATGCACTATTCATTTCTACTGCTTAAATCATTTTTAACAGAGTTAAAATAATGAATTGGTTCTGTTCAAGATTTTCAAGAAGTTTTTAAAGTCACAATTCACCCCCCCTCTTATGGTTATCTCATATATTCCGACCTAACATTCCCAAACTAGTCTTTGAAGAACACCATGAATTAATAAATGGTATTAAAATTTAGTGTGCTATTGGATTGGTGTAAGAGATTCCAGAAGACCTTGACTATTGAGTTACCAGTATTAACATCATGTCCAAAGTGGATATGAAAAAATGTTAGGATATGAATGGGTATGTGGCCTTTTCTTTCATTTTTATTCTTCCCCATAGTTCTCAATCACACATATAGGGAAGAAGTTCATCTTATTCAAGTTGACATGTGAAATCCATCAAGGTAACCCCATGTCTTTTGACCTTTTCATTCTTGATCAGGATACACTTAATAAGAACCTCAAGGAATAAATCTCAAATCAAGAATTTTTTTTCAGTCAGGGGAAGATAAAAAATTAGAGGCCTCTCACACTTATTTTTTGTTGATAATATTCTCCTCTTTTTAAATGAATGATATTTTTCCATTTATAACCTCAAATATTTGTTGAATGTTTATGGATTTTTTAGTAAAAAACAAATTAATACCACTAAAATAGTCTATTCATCTGGAGTAGTTTCTTTCCCAAACGTACTAAGATTATTGAAACATGGATGGGTGTTCTAAAAAGGAAGTTTCTCATGATCTACATTAGAGATCCACTTTATATAAGTAGGATTTGTATTAACCAATTCAATGGTCTGATGGAGAGAATTACAGGCCGGATCATTAACTTGAAGAGTCTCTTTTTCTTTAAGAGGTAGGATTATTCTAATCATTCATACATCTATGATGATGAATGATCATTCAGTTATTAGAAACCCCAATGTAGTGCTCCATCATATCAAAATAATCCTCAACATCTTCCTATGGGATAAAAAAGGGGGAAACTGTCACTGGGTGAGCTGATCTTTCCTATAAAAACACTTTAAATAAGGTGTGATCAATGTCATAAGTGTTCAAGAATGCATACAAAGCATGAAAGTGAAGATGGCATGGGATTCCCTCGCTATTATTTTCCTATGGTTAAAATTCAATTAGGAAAAATATGGGAGAATCATAGAGTAATTATGTAGGGATAGGTGCTTGAAATCCAATTTATGTTGGATTCTCCAAGATAGTTTTCAAATTCTTCTCGAGCACTGGTGCTAGATCGTGGGTCATAACAACATTTTCGTCAAATAAGATAACTGGTAAGGTCAGCCTTATATTTTATAGGGTGCCCATCCTTGAACATGAGTTTTCATGACACTATAGATCACCCATGATTTTTAATAGCTATGCTTGATAATGAGAAAAAGAAGATCTTATTTGACATTATCTTGGTGGATCATTCAGATCGATGTGTCTTGACCCATGATTTTTAGCTGTTATGCTTGATAATGAGAAAAAGAAGATCTTATTTAACATTATCTTAGTGGATCATTCTGATAGATGTGTCTTCACCCCTTCAAGATCGGGTCTATTCAACACTTCAAACTTCTAAAAAATGATCCACATCCATCAATGTTTAGATCAATGGGTTCTTTCCACTTGTAATAGTTCCATAATGATCAAATATAGTTTCTCTATTTGGCATGTTCTATATAGAGCATTACTAGCAGATTACCAAGTTCAAAGAAGTGAAAATACTATCTTATAGCGATTGGATCTTTGGGACACGTTCATTTGGGGCCTTTGAAAAACCACTTATTTGGAAATTTGAGCAACTAGGTGTAGCGTCCCGACCTATTTAGCCACTCGAACAATGCTTCGAACTGAGTGCTACCAACTTTAAGAAATACTCCCAGAATGCCAAATGCTACTGACTAGTAGTGAGGGTGTAAAGAGGAGATAGTGAGGAGACTATACCTTTTTTTGATGATATAATAATGGTCTATATAAATATAATACAGCAAAAATAAGGACCAACATACACTGGACCAATAACCTGCCCTTAGCAGAAGCGCATCAATATCATACAATATCAGAAACATAATCAACAAAAAAATGGAATAAATAAACAATCTAAACATATCATTTGTGACTAAACATGCATATCAAAACAATTCATACATATCAATAAGCATAAGGTCTCGAGTTTGAGTCTCACCAAGTACTTATTTGTTGAATTAGTGTATGATTTTAGTTGTATTTCTCTCCCCCATCGAGCCTGTTGCAATATATATAAGCATGCTGTTACAGAAAGAGTGAAAAACTGAAGCTCCAGCTGATGCAAAAACCTCAAGGTCCCTCTCTATCCATCCCATGATAAATAACTCGACACTAAGGTCTTTCTTCAGATCTTGAACACTTACCTGATCATAAATCCATAAAATCTACACGCATCTCAGAGGCCCCGTGTAGGGTGTGAGAAATAATCTTAGTAGGCCACCACCACTGTGTGTCTATCCTATATCTGTGATTAAGCATGTGTGTAAAAAGGTAAATAAAATAATACATATGCATCACATAAATATATATGCCTCCCTTGTGCTCAATATCCAAAAAAAGGAAGTTCACCTACTTCGTCCATCACTGATATACTGTAGAAGAGAGGATCCATAGATTAAGACCAAGACATCCTTTAATACAAGTAATACAAGGTGAACCCTCATGTTCCAACTCTAAATGTCACATGACACCTCGTTCCATCAATCATGTAACCGACGCCCCGAAGGCACACCCAACAAATAAAAACCAGATCCTTCAGACCCTTGCTCAAAAAAAAATCGTTGGCTCGAAGCCCGACATCCCAAGGCACCATGATGCCTATCCTCCAAATGATGACATAATCAACTCAACAATTGATGTCCTAAGGAATGACAATGTTTTTCCTCCTAAATGATCATGTCCCAAAAACCCCAATTACAGAGAGCCTCATCCCCAACCAAAAACCTCATTACCTTCATCCGATGACTGATCATCATCCCCGTGGCCTTCTATGACCAGAATCTCCATAAAAATCCATAAGACACATTTAACAGAGACCTTTACCCACACAAGCAGTCAAAAAAACCTCATCATCTGAGTATTACTCTGTGCACAGGACTCCAAATTTCACATTTTTCAATATAGGTGAGCGACAATCACCAAATAGAACCTATGCCACACCAATCTGGAACCTCATTCCCCTGTGATCATGTCACTCAAATCGATGACCATCCCCATCCAAAGTCACATGATCCATGCTTGTAACCTGATGCACACTTCGCCTCATCCGATGAACATAACACCCAACCCGTGATCAACATCACTTAGAAAATATATATATTAGTCCTCATCCAACATGACGATCACGATAGACTCAAATTAGATAACAAACGCTATCTCAATCATTGAGCCGAGCCCTTCACGTTCTCATGGAACTCACAAAAAATTAATATATATAAATATATATATAACAATTCAATGTAATTTAATTAAATAATGAAATTTAAATAAATCAACACCCTGTCCTAATCTGCCCAAGGTCCGACATCTCACCAAGCCTCAACCAATTGTAGAATCGAGGATCATGACCTAAGCATCTCAAATGTGTTCAATTAATTATTTAATGACAACCATTTGATTTATATGGACTCTCACGGACTACCTAATGACACACTCAAATCCGAACCCCCCAATAAATCAAGAAATCACTGAGAAATATGAGAACCACCTACCTCATTTTGGTAGACACCCACACATTTGATCTTTAGCATCTAACTCGGACTGTTTTGGAAGAAATTGGAATTTTAGATGAACACTCTAAAATTAGGGTAAATTACTTGCATAGATTTAGTGTTCTGTATGGAGAGAGGAATGAAGAATAGAGGTAAGAGGATTTGAAGCCTTTTCGATATGGATCCAATGTTGTATAAAAATAGAGAAACAGAGTCTGGATGAAGATTCTAGCTCACACTCTAGAGGAGGAGAAGCACCCACGATGCTTGAAGGAAGAAGGACACACAAGGGAAGAAGAATGGAAGAAAAAAATAAATAGGAGTGGAAGAATGGTCTTTACACACTTTTAATTGGCCGCACAGTTAGCTCCCCTGGTTTGGCTAACCATGTGACTCCTGCTGCTTAAGAGCCAAGAGACAAGCCACACATGGTTTGGGAAAACCATGCTGAGCCAGTGCATAGACACTGGTTAGATGGAACTAAACATGAATCATGCACACAGTTTTCCCAAACTGTGTGCATTCCATGCGAATCCCTCTGCTAAAAACTTTAGAGGTTTATGCAGGACTGCGTGCCCCCTCCTACATAGTTTACCAAACCATGCTCAGTGAATTTTTAGGGTGCACAGATTCTACTTAGAGGCCACACGATTAGTCCAAACCATGCACCTCTGTCTGCACACCCTGGAATATTTGGGTTTTCAGCCTCCGACTCACTCGAAATCCAATGAAAACACTGATATGATTGTAGAAAATTAAGAATCATATAAAAAAATGATCTTGGGTTAAAGGAAAACTCTCAGAATAATGTTTTGATAATCAATAAAAGAATTGGCACACCCACCAAACTCTGAAAAGTTCAAAACGGGCAAAGAGTTCGACCCGGTCCAAAACCCAGGATGTTAAAATTTCTCAACCTTAACAAATCTCATCCCCGAGCCATATAATGAATCCCAGAGATGACATCGAACATTCCCATGTCTTTAAAATCAACCTGAACTACCCTGATCAAAAAGGGAACACATAAACTCCCTCAGGAGGGATCCCCACCTTAGGAGTCACGAACCCTGGTTGCATCCCAACCCAAAACGGAAAATAAACCCGATGGTTCATCAACTATACCTAGAATCTAAAGTCCTCTCGTGATGCATTGTCAGTCCCTCACCTCATCAGGTGATCCCATCCCACCCATGTCACATCGGACACCCATCAAGTACCCCATCTCTTTAGATACTCACCTCATTACCATGTCACATATCACACCTATGAGGTCTCACATCTCATCATATTCTCAAATCAGTCCTGATACCTTGTACCTCATACAAGTCCTGCATCGCAAGGATTCCCAGATGCCAACTCACCTTAAAATCCCCGCACCCAATGATGCAACATATAAATTACAGTTTGATGAACCTCACACATATATAATAAATCTAAGATGATGTCAACCTACTAATCGACATATGGTTAGTCCATAGATACATCCTGTGAACCTCGTGCACCCAAAATGGACATGCCCTTAAAAAGGAAATGCTAAAATAAAATAAAAATAAACACGGCTTTTCCCAGGACGTACCTCTAACCATGACCGGTTCCCTAGCCTGCTCAGCTCCTGGAAGCTCCCCTGCATGCACCAAGCCTAATGCTCAAATTCATGAAGCCTGACCTCCCTATAGTGATTCACTAGCAGCCAACCACTTACGCTAGTGATGGGACCCACTATCTCTACCTCAACCTCCGCGTGTAGCTGAAACCCAACTACCATCACCTGGTGACACTACCGATTTGATCTCAGAACCTTGAGTCTGTCTCAGTCCTTGACTTCCAGCTATCTGAGAAGGCTTCTTACAGAACTTCTTGAGATTCCTAACTTGTTCACAAGAACAACACTCCTACGGTTCCCAATCACACTGAGTCCTCACAAGACCCAACTGCCTGCACTGGAAGCACACCACTGATGATCCACTTTGATGTGGTCTGTCTGAGTCTTTGGCCTAACATCCCTACTAGAACTCCTCTCAGAAAAATAAACACGGCTATACCCATAGCGTACCTCTAACTGTAACCAAATCCCCACCTTTCTCAGCATCTAGAAGCTCCATTCCAAGAACATGGCCTAACGCTCAACTACCTGATGCATGAACTCCCTAGGGTGATGCACCAGCAACCGACCACTGACCATACTTCTAGGACCTGATTTCTCTGCCATGACCTCTATGTGCAACTGACACTCGGCTACCATAACCTGGTACCACTCTCAGTCTGATATAAGAACCTTTAGTCTATCTCGATCCCTAATTGTAGGCTGTCCGAGAAGGATTCATACAAAATTTATCAAGATGCCCGACTTCTCTCAAGCTCGACACTCATTCGGTGCCTGATCACACTGAGTCCTCACATGACTCAGCTGCCCGCATTGGAAGCACGCTATCAATGATCCACACCAAGATGGTTTTCCTAAGTCCTTAGTATGACTGCCCTATTGTAACTCTTCTCGGCCTTTCTTCCTACTACCTGAAGAACCACCTCTGAGAATGAGGAAAATCTGAATATGTTTACTTACAACTAAATGGTATTCCGTAAACCATCCTCTGAACATATCACTCTCTACATGTTGTCACTCACCATATCAAGTGTGAAGCGAGACAACTCATTAATTACCGCTTCATAGTCCATGGAAAACATGTCACCTTGCTCTAGGCTCAAGAACTCTCGACCTCTATTTACCCTCAATGTCTTTGGGAAGAATTTCTTGAAGAACCTGGCCTCAAAGTCCTTCCAAGTTAGTCAATTGTGTCTACCATCATGAAACTGCACGTCCCACCAGCACTTTGTTGGTCCTTTGATCATGTACATAACCAGCATCACCCTCCACCCTAATGGTGTCTCTAGCTGCTCGAAGATCATCTGCATCGACTCAATCCGGTTCTTAGTGGCTTATGGTCCACCCTCACCTTGGAAGATTGGTGTGACTAGAAATACCAAGTCAAGTATTCTAGGAAAGGCTCTACTCCCAAAGCTCCCCTATCAATCCCCTGGATGACATGTACCAGGCTTGCCCTGAGCTGGACGTCAAGGCACAACCCAAAATCTGTTGAATCTGGTGGCTGACCCATCTGCACCAGTGCTTGTACCTGAGAAATAACCTACGACTCGTGCTCTTCCTGACCCTATGAGGTCTCAACCTATGCATGCTCCTACGAAACCACATCACTGCCCGACTAATTCTTTATAGGAGCATGTCCAGGTGGCAACCCACTAAATACCAATACATTGATCAGACATCCCAATATATATATATATAACTCAAATAGGGAAAATAGTAATAAGCATTGTAAAATCACTACCCTTACCCCCCTATCACAACCAAATCTCAAGAAATCTATCCTCATGCCCCCTTACCCACCCATATCAGATTCAAGTATCAGATATGCTAAGGGCCACACCCATCCTAACGAACAATGTTTCCTCAAGTTGATGATCTTGTTTCCCAACTTGGTGATGAACATCACCCACATAATTGTCCATTTAGGCTCCTACAAAAGCCTAACCGCCATATATATATATATATATCATATTACATATAATAAAGCAATTTATTACAAACATATGCATATGTATAACATCCCATGTGCCTATAAAATGTATAAACAAGCATAACAAACATAAAAATAACCCCTTTCCATTCTAGGGAAAGGGTCTAATATCTCCCCCCTTTCCAAACCAGGCCAATGGTCACATATCATAACAGATAACAATTCATATCCAAGTGCACCACTTGAGGTGGAAATAATATCAACTGAAAAATGAGAAAAAAAAATAGCAATTACCACCCCTCAAAACTTGGTTTGTCCCCCCATGCATGAGGCTGTAGACACCCAAACACGAGCTATAAAACCAGTTTCGACAACATCCTAATCTCTGATCTACCATAGTACAAATATTAATACCCCAAAAGCTAAAATAAACTCCTCTGATGCCATTTCTAGCACCCCCACATGTTTAACCACTAGAACGGTGATTCAGGTTGAGTGCCATTGGCCTTAAGCACGCCTCCCAAAATGCCAAAGGTTGCCGACTAGCAGTGAGCGTGTAAAGAGGTGATAGTAGGATGACAATACCCTATGGTGATGATATAATAATGGTCTATATAAATATAATTCAGGGGATTGAAAGACCAACAAACATTGGACTAGTAACCCACCCATGGAGGAAGCACAACAATATTATTCAATTGTGAAAGCATAGTCAACAACAACAGCGTAATAACTAAAAAATCCAAACATACTATTTGTGACTAAGCATGCATATCAAAATAAGTCATACATATCAATAAGCTGAAGGGTTTCCAATTACTAACCACAATACATACATATATATAAGAATGTTGTTACAAAAAGAGTGAAAAAGTGAAACTCATGCAAGAACCTCAAGGTCCCTTTCCATCCAACCCATGCTAAACAACCCAACACTAAGGTCCAACTATGGAGACTGAACCCTTACATGATCACAAAGGTATAAAATCTACAGACATCCTAGAGGAACCGTGTAAGGTGTGAGAAAAAATATCAATAGGCCACCACCAATGTGTGGCTATACTATATCTGTGATTAAGCATGTGTGTAAAAAAGGTAAATAAAATAGTACATAAGAATCGCATAAATATATATGCCTCAGTTGCACTCAACAGCAATGAGGATGAAGCTCACATACTTCAGTGATCACCAGTATACTGTATAATAGAGGATGCTCATCCTAATCCCAAGGAATCCCCTAATACAATTCATCCCAGATGAACCCTCAAATTCAACCTCCAAATGTCACCCGCTACCTTGTTCCATCAATCAAGTAATTGACGTCCCAAAGATAATTACAACAAATAAGAACTCGGTCCCTCAAGTCCCTACTTGAAAAACCCATTGACTTGAATCCTAACATCTTGAGGCACCATGATACCTATCCTCCAAATGATAAAACTCTGGGCTCAACTGCCAACATCTTAAAGAACGATGATGTTCGTCCTCCCAAATGATCCTGGTCCAACTACCTCAAGTATGACGAGCCGCATCCCCCAACCGATAGTCTCATCTCTATCATTCACTAGCTCCTCACCACCCCCGTGAATTTATACGACAAGAACCTCCATCCAATTCCCTAATCCACATCTAACAGAGACCTCTATGCACACGAGCAGTCAAAACCAACTCATCATTTGAGTCCTATTGTTTTCAAATGAATATAAATAGTGCATTGACCAACATGGGTGAGCGACAATAACCATATAAAACCTTATCCACACCAATCCAACACCTTGTGCCCCTGTGACCATGTCACTCAAACCGATGGCCATTTCCATCCAACATCACATGAGCCATGAGCGTAACCTGAGAACCTCATCACCTCATTCGTTGACCATGTCACCCAACCAGTGATCAACATCACCCAAAAAATATATATATCGGGTCTTACCCAACTGGAACATCACATCACCTCAAATCAGATGGACAACGCCATCTCAATCCTTATGCCAATCCTGTCACGTTCCCACAAAAATCACAAACAATTCATATATATATATATATATATATATATATATATATATATATATCCACGGAACGATGATGTTCCTCATGGGTTCTTGTTAATTCTGATGGGGAGGGATGGGGTTTGACCCACTTGTGTACTTAGTGTGTGCATGCATGTAGTTTGTAATCCACTTAACCTGAATAAAGATTATTAATAATTACTAATTATATTATTAAATATTAAATTAATTAATAATATTATTTTTTGGTAATTATATTAATAACTTATTTTTATTATTATCATTTATCAATTATATTATTAATTTTTATTTATTTAAATCAATCAATCAATCAATCAATTTTAATTTCTAAATTTTATTTAATCATTTTATTAATTATTTATATTAATTAAACATGTATTATTATTTATTTTATTAATTATTTTATTAACTTATAAAAATACTTATAAACATAACAAAAATAAAGATAAAAAAATTAACAAAATATAAAAATTTTAAGAGACATAGATGGGGTTCACACCTCTTAAAAGTGCAGTGTAGGAAGCGTGATCCCAGTTCATGCTTATCGAATGTAGAAAAAGAGTGAATGAATTTCACACTTCTGGACACCCATTTCCCTAAATACTTCTAAGAATAACTCATTTTCCAGTTTTTTAAACCTAAAAAAACTCAGGATGAGATCCCAAGTGACTATAATAAATTTTATCCTAAAAATCGTATTTATTCATCCCATAAGGGGCTGATGTTGACAAGGAATCCCGACCACCGATTCATCTCAGTGGTGGGGCATGAGACCCAACCTCAAAGTGTAATGGAAGATTAGCATCAATTAAAAAAACAATTATTAATAATAGATATAAATAATAATTAAATGATAATGAAAGTAAAGAGTGATTCTCATCATCCTTTATTTTTCATGGTATCTCTCCCATGAATGCTATAAATGTAAGGGATATAATAATATAATAATAATAACATTATAATACCTAGTGCATCTAACCAAGAGCCAAAGCTCCTGACTATTTACTAAAATTGAAGAAATGATAACAAGCACATGTGAAGAAATATGGGGTCAAATAAGGTTAAGCCCACAACCATAATAAAAACAACACATCAAAAATCACCATAATCATGATAAGAGTCATGATTAGAATATTCAGCATCAACAGATTCCTACTATGACAGTGAATTATTTTGGTTGAAGATCTTAGTGTGCTTCTCTTTAATCTTCAACTACTTCGAGCTGAGCTCAAATGATCTAGAAGAAACACATCATCCATGCCCTTGAGTTATATCCTCTCAGCCACATCCCCGACCTCGATCCTTTGGATGCCTTCCCCATCTCCATGTTTTTTTATGCAGAGATATATAATGTTCACCCTTTTCAGCATAAGACATATCTTTAGACACATGACTTAAATCATCATTAAGAGACACAAGTACCTTAAAACTATTAACATCAGGGACAATCGACTGGTTTATTTCCTATTTAGAAACATTAGATAATTCATGTTGAAATCCGATTTTCCATGAAATCATTTGAAACTATTCATTATCCACTTTCTTCTTACCTTTATGACTCTTATCTTCCAGGGATTGCACAACTACTTCCCTCTCAATGAGTTCCATTCTTTTTGGAAGAGAAGATGAATCCATAACACTGTATTTTTGAACATTCTGGGTTGGTCCCAAACAATCATCACTTGCATTGAGTTCTTAATAAAAAACATTTTCCAACTAGGGTTTCTTCCTATCAGAGTGCTACATATATGCTGCACTAGCACTAAGAGGGTTTGTCCCTAGATACCCAAAAGATATTCTCCTAGTATTATGCTCAAGAAAAACATTGTTGGCGGGATCATTACCCGACTGTCCAGAAGCTTCACTATCCTTCAATTCAAAGTCATGTTAGACATTATCATGTACTACATTACAATCAACAGAAGCTATTTTCGTCTTCCCAGAGCTCTAAACATTTTGATCACATATTGTACTAACATCAACACTATCACGATTCATCTGACAAGCATTTACACCTTGAATATTCTTCACAAACAAAACCTTGTGAACAGTAGAAACAGGTTAAAGAGCATCACCTACAACAACAAAATCATCTCCCTACCTAGAATTAACAACCTCAACATTCAAAGAAGTTGTTGGAACATCCAATCCACCAATATTACAAGCCGTTTGAACAAAAACCGAAGTACTGAATGGCTGCCTAGAATTACCACCATCCGTAATTTGATCCAACAAACCAAAACAACATGATTTCTTACCTCCCTTCAAGCATGACCTCATGTCATGACCAAAAAAATAAAAAACATCACAGAAAACCATCCTTCTTCAAGTTTCTCAATCATGCCCTATAACACTACATTCCACATAGAATTTTGGAATCTTCTCATAAACGAACCTCAATTCAAGCTCCTCACCATCAGTACATAGAAAACCCCGATCAAAAAGAGTTGAGATTAAATCAATTTCAACCAAGAATCATGCAAAATATCCATGCCTTACATCCACAGTCTCTATCCATAATGGTGGGGAGACCAAGTGACATAAAAAATGTCATGGATAATTCTTGGTTCTAACTTTCATGAACAACATTTGATTTACGATCAGTGTGTGCTAGTGTGATCATTCTATCAAGACAAGTCATTCAAGACACACATATATATAAGGAAATTATAACTCATGATGTGAGTTCAGGCTTCACCATGTAAACCCTCACATCCATGTTTCAATAAAAAATCATTATTTTTATCCAATACCCATTTTATATAAATAAATAGTCGAAATTGCTCTTTTTTCCATGTATATTATGAAAATGATCATTAAATGGGCATTAGATATTGTTTGAGGTTTATTTTGGGCATTATAAATATGATGGGTATTGGAATTGATAGAAACATGGTCTAAAAATTCATGAGGGCACTACCCAAATAATTTTAGTAAACATAAAAGTGTCATCTGTTGAGTGATTTGAATATTCTATGATAACTAATGTTATAAAATAAGGTTTGGATGTGAGTATATGTCAAGACATTATGAAGACAATTATAATGATAATAATAGATGTAAGAGAATTTGGTTGGACCTATAAACATAAATATAATCAAATTGACTCATATTAGTATGTGTGTTAATATGATATAAGAGTTTTAAGTTATTATTCACAATGATGAGTAACGAAGCACCCTTGATGAGTATTTTGGTAATATAAGAAAACATACAATAATTGAGATGATTAATGTAATTTAAATAAATATTGATGATGTGACACTTTTATTATCCCTTTAATAGAAATTTGGATTTCCGTAGGATATAAATTGAACTGAATATGGAAAGGAGCTGACATTTAAATATTGACAATGTGTGATTGCGATATGATTTGGTTCAACATAGTTTATGTGCTCGACAATTGAGTGATGATGCGATGGTGTACATTATAATATTAAATCTTCTTTTTTACTTTACTAAGGAAAGATACTATACTCAGAGTGTGTGTCTTGATTTGTGGTGAGTTATCCTATAGTTTATTGTATAACCATGATTGAATTATTGGTTTATGATTGACCCAATTTTGAATTGTCATTTATTGACTAGTTTGACTATAGAGGATTGACATGGAGACTAATACTATGATAACCCATATCTTTTATATGCTTTATTTCATGATTTATTACATTAAGATACACATAACACAATCCCAAAAGATCGAGCGACCTAGTGTATTTGGATAATTAGATACATATCATAATAACATAAAATAGGTGTAAAATGACATTATTTAAAATCTCCAAACATGTATTTAAATTCCATTGATCTTCAAAAATTGTAAAAGGTAACTGAGGGACATACATAAGAAATTGTTGAGCTATAAAGACTAATAACTGAATAGTCAAAGCATAACATGGTGAATATAATATATGTCAGTAGAGAGTCATATGAAGGTAATTTAATAGGGTGAGAATCACACACATGAACATTGAAGCATGATAAAAAAAATCAGTCGACTTAGGATAACCACTTATTCACCATACATAGTTTCTCATGAGATAAAAAAATTACCCGATGTATTGGAGGACTATATTATTCTTGGCCCACTCGTCACATTCATATTTTGTACATCCCTTTGTGTGACACATAAATAATAAAAATTAAAAATATATTTCATCACTTTTAATCACACAATTAAGGAGTGTGATTTACATACATGGAAGTCAGAAATCAATTAAGGGTAGTTAGATCTAAGTGAATACACATGAGTGGAAATGAGTATGGGTATTCACAACACTAATATTTGGTATGGAAAACCACATGATAATTTTGGTAGCATAATAGAGGTATATAAAGTTTCATATAAGAGATTAATGAAAGTGAGAGGTGGTCTCTCACTACTTGGGAATCATAAGAATATTAAATATATGTGTAGAATCACATTAAAACATTAATAATTGGAAATCAAAAGGCTTAGTACAAAGAAAGTACATTAATAAAATGGAAGAGCTGAGAATTCCTTATATTGAGAGGGTGCTTCTAAAAGCATGGGGGGATTTATAAGAGATTAAGAACACCTTGAGAGGACTTTATAATGGTAAAGGGAGAGGAACTTCATACTCAAATGGTTTTTAGTGAAGAGGAATGGTAGGTTGGGAGGGACTTTATTGAAAAAGTGAGGGTAATTCTTTATTAATTTCTAAACAATGATTTTGGAAGATAATTGATAAAATAATAAAAACCAAAAACCTTCCAATGATTTTCCCATGGTTTCATCCAAAGATGAGTGATTTTCAATATTTTATTATTATAAGAATCTAAATCCTTAAAATAATACCATTGATGATGTAGAAGTGAGTCATGTTCATAAACAATTGTTTTTAAAATCCCAAAATATAATATAGGTTTTTGAGGATTCATTATAGGTTTGTAAAATTAATCAAATAACATTAAAAATACATCATTTTAAAGGGGAAATATTTTTTGGTCATGGATTCCTTTTATATTATTCATCACTTTTGGGTTATTATGATGTCATAATACATACCATATATTTATAAATTCTTTAATTTTTACCCAAAAATTCATCTATCTTAGAAAATAATGAAATATTCACAATTGGTTAGTTTTAACATAATGATTTCAAAAATAATATTTATTTTACCAAAATAATTTTCTAATTATGAAAATTTACACATTTAAATAAAAAAATTATTTACTAGAAAATACTAGTTTTTACGACACTAACTACATATAACCCTTATAAAAAATTGCATTGGACATCATTAATTTATACTATAGTTTATATTTAAATAAATATTATTTAATAAGAATATTTCATGAAAATACCTTTTATTTCAAAATTAATGAACTTATAAAAAAGAATGTTTTAATTGAAACTATATATTTCCCAAAACAAAATTTTGATTTCTACGTATCAAAATCTAGTTTTTATGCAACTCATTATATAATCATGTGTATAAGGTAATAATGAAAATGGATAAATATAATCATTATTTTATTAGAAAGAAAATATAAAAATTCACACTACTAGAGTCTAGATACATAACCCCTTATTACACCAATGTATTCCCTATGGGAAAGAAATGTGATTGTGATACTTTCTTAGAGTGATTTGATGATAATGGTTTAGTAAGTGATCTATATGAGCTTGAAATTATCCCATAAATGGTTTCAATCATATTTGACTTGTTTAATCTTTACTTGGGTTTGGTCGAGTACAATTACCGGTGATTCCATCTCCCTTGGAAGCTCCAACAAATGAGATTCATAGGGTATAATCCTACTGGTCAAGACTATAATTTCTTCCTTCTATGTCAATTAGAGTTTATCATAACACTTAAATATATACCAATATTAATGGTCACTATAAAACTGATATATTGACAATAGTTATGAATCTTAACGGTCTTTTAAGCCTGATAGACAAATTAAGGATATAGTTTAAAATGTTCCCAAATAAAATATAGCTAATGTGTTTCTATAACTACATTACTTAATAATGATTTTATTCAGAGGGAAATTTTATTTATAAATTTTTTTATCATTACATTCATACCCCTTCAGAAATTTCTCCCTCGAAATTTCATTTCACACACTAAAACTTATGAGAGTACTTCTATTTTATCACCTCTTCTGATTTCCATGACGCCTCTTCAAACTTATGGTTTAGTCACATTACTTTGACCAGGTGATTTGTATTGTTTCATATAACCTTGTATTTAATATCTAGGATCTTTAGTGACCACTCCTTGTATGAAATATCATTATCTAAAGGTACCACATCTGGATTCAGTACATGTATGTTATGTAGCTCCTATAGTGAGATACATGGAATACATAATGTATTTGAGATAGGTTAAGTGGGAGTGATAATAAATAGGAAAAAAATATGATATGATCAAGGATCTAAAAAAAGTGGATGTATCTAGGACTAAGTCTTCCATTCATCCAAAACCTCATGACTTTATCCCACGATGATATATAAAGGAACACCTTATCTCTGACCAACAAATATAAGTCTCCCCAAAGATTGTCTGTTTATCTTTTCTATTGACTATGAATGAATTTCATATGATGATTAATGGTTTGAACCTTATCTATCATCTCTTGGATAGAATCAAGTGCAATCAACTTCTACTCTCCAAATTCATACCAGCATGTTGGAGTCTGACACCTCTTCTTATACAAAAGCTCTCAAGGATCTATTTGAATACTAGAAGGGAAAAAATTGTTATATGAGAACTACATTAGGGGAAGTTTTTAATCCCAATATCCTTGAAAATACATTAAAAAAGATCCCAAAATATCATTTGGAGTTTAAATGGTAATCTCAGTCTAACCATCCATATTTGGGTTATAAAAAGTATTGAAACTCAGCTTTGTATCCAATGCTTACTGAAGGATTTTCCCAAACCTCAAAGTAAACCTCAGATCTCGATTAGATATAATTGAGAATGATACTCCATGAAGTCTAACCACTTCTCTTATGTATATATTTGTGATTTGATCAAGAGAGAAATATTCCTTCATAGAAATGAAATTTGTTGACCTTATTGGATTTAGATGTCCTAGGGAGTCCTATAATTAAATCCACGGTTATTTATTCCCATTTTTCATACTAGTATAGACAATGATTTCATAATACCCTTCGAATTCTGTAATTCATCCTTGACCTATTGGAATACCAAGAATCACGATATGAATTCTACAATCCATCCCTTCATGTTATCCCACCAAATGTTTTTCCTCAGATCTCCATACGTCTTAGTACTTCCTGAATTAGTATTGAAGGTTTATCTATGCACACCATCCCGAAGATTATTCTTTATTTATAGTTTTTATGGGGAACATATCCTAGTTTCAAACCTTATAATATATTTTTCAAAGTTGTAGTAAACAAATTTCACTACCTTTCTCTGTAGCTTCCTATGACCTTTTTGGGCTTCATTGATCCTCTGAAGAATGGTTAGTTAAAAAATTATTTGAGAATAGTAGGATAGAGTTCCTTATATGATTCCTATGTATATCATTTATATGTACAATATGTTTAGATATGTTTTAATCAATATCATAGACAGGGTTGAAGGATCCTTTCTTATCAGAGCATCTTCCTATTTATTCTCTTTCCTAAGATGGTAATGGATTGAATATTCATAATCTTTAACTAGCTCTAACCACGTTTATTTTCTCATATTGAGATATTTTTGTCTGAATATATACTTGAGGCTTTTATGATCCCTATATATGTCACACTTTTCCCCATAGAGGTAATGTCACCAAATCTTCAAATAAAATATCATTACAACAAATTATAGATCATATGTAAGGTAGTTCTTCTCATAGATCCTTAACTAGTGAGAGTCATATGTTATCACCTTGTCATTTTGTAATAGTGCACAATCCAATACTTTTTTAGATGCATCACTATAGATCAAAAATCTTTCCTCAATTGTGGAAAATTTGTGTAAAATTTTAGTGATTATCCACTTCTTTAACTCTTTAAATCCCTCCTTGCATTCATTAGTCTAGAAAACATTCACATCCAGTGTATATTGGTCAGTGGTTTTAAAACCTGTGAGAAGTTTCTAAAAAATCAATGATAGTACACAACTAATCCACGGAAACTACAAATCTCTATCATAGAGGTTAGTTTGGTCCATCCTTCAACTGTATTTTTCTTTGAAGGATCTATAGATATCTGTTTTCCAATTATAACATGCCATTGGAATGTTCCCTTATTTATCCAAACTCTCATGTAGCCTACTTCGCATATAAATTTTCCTTTTACAAGGCCTTCAGTACACCATTAAAATTCTTCTTATGCTACTCATTACTTTTGGAGTATATAAGAATATCATCTATAACGATTACCATAAATTTATCAATATAATCTCTATATACTGAAATCATTAAATCCATAAAGATAATTTGAGAATTATTGAGTCCAAATGACATCACTATGAACTCGCAGTGCCCATACCTTGTACAAAAATCAGTCTCAGGGATCTCCTCCTTCACCTTTACTTGATAAAATCTTGATTGAAGACCCACATTAGAGAAGTATTGGGATCCACATAGATGATTGATTAAGTCATCAATCTGTGGAAAATGATACTTATTATTTATCCTGATCTTCTTGATCTCATGATAATCAATGAAGATGCACATTTAACCATCTTTATTCTTGATTAAAATGACCAGTGCACCCCATGATGAAGCACTTGGGAATATAAACCCTTTATCCAGATTCTCCTGTAGTTTCTTCTTCAACTTTTCATGTTCAATAATGGTCATTATATATAGAGTCTCGAATATTGGAAAGGTTCTAGGTATAGGTTCAATTGAGAACTCAACGTATTTTCTAATAGTAAGACTAGATAGTTATTTGAGGAACACATTGACATATTCTTTTATAATGGGCATGTTAGAAAGGATGATCTTTTCCTTATTCTCAATCCTTTGATCTAGATATGATTTCTCATAAGGAAATAATATCCATGTTTAATATGATGATTCCAAAGGATATCCCTCCTCCTCCTAACACTTGTATAGAATCATAGGGTGATTAATGATATGGAGGGATCCCTAAAATTTATGTTGGATCTATATAAAGAAAACCAATACATACCCAAAATAGCATCAAATTATTTTAAAGTGAGAAATATGAGGTTTTATAAGAAATTCAGCCCTCAAATATTGGCATGAGAGAAGTTATATTCTTGAGATGCAATAATTGATGCATTTTCCATTTTCACCGCTAACTTGAATTCTATGTTTTGAGGTGGTGTTTGAATTGTTCTAATAAACTTGTGTGATATGAAAGAGTAAGTAGAACTATAATCAAATAGTATGTTTTCTATCCTTGAATGAATAACTAGTGTAACTTTAACCACTTTATTTTCAAGATCCACCTCAATAATTATAATGAAATATGTTATCCCTTGCTCTCTAGCCCTTGTAGGATTTTTTTCTTAAATTATCTTCACAACCCTTAGCTTAGTTCATTG
The DNA here is from genome assembly GCA_963277665.1 of Viscum album. Classification (NCBI taxonomy): domain Eukaryota; kingdom Viridiplantae; phylum Streptophyta; class Magnoliopsida; order Santalales; family Viscaceae; genus Viscum; species Viscum album. Next base: position 1,173,715,630 of record OY728128.1, on the reverse strand, counting down.
GTTTTCATAGCATACTTATTACTTTTAGTTGAAAAATTGGATAATAAGTTGAGGGTTGACTGTAGAATTCTTTTATTACATCACATTGGTGTGTTTCTCCCATCATTATTTGCTATATTTGTACCCCTCTTTACCAAACATAATGCATTTCTGTATCCCATTCAGGTAATTTTCGAGATTATTCTTCCCAAACATTCGATAAGTGTGGTGCTTTACTTTATTATCACCATGATATTTCTTCTTTGATCCACTATAATTAAACTCTATTCTCTACTTCCTATCACCAGACCCTTGAGATCCAAAAATATCTATTTCAGCTTTGAGGGAACATAAGAAAATTTATTTGTAGCTGGTGAAGTCTCAAATCAAAAAATATTTTCATAGATTCATCTTTATCACACTAAAGAAGTGGTCAACATTACCTTCATGGTCAATGAAAAATTTGTAGGAATATCACACAAGTATTCTGAAGTTTTCCTCATATTCCCCAATGGATTTTTCATCGTTTTTTCCAAGGCCAAGAAACTCACTCTCCATTTTGAGTCAGAGAGTGCATGAAAAATATTTTTCTAAAAGCATTTTCCTAAATTATTTCCTCTTTTTCACTTAGATCTCTTCACCGGGCTCCATAATCTTGATAAACATCCACCATTGATCAAATTCTCTATCCATGAGATAAATGACCACATGAACTCTTGCTCAGAGCATTGAAGTATAGATAATATTATTTCAATGGAGTTGCTTCATTATTCTATGACTAAGGGATCAAAGGATCTATTGAAATTTGAAGGCCTTTGTCCCCTAAAAGTCACAATTAAAACTTTCCATTTCATAGTATGGGGTGTGGGTATTCTCCATGAAGCAAGTTTATATTTAAAACTTGAGTTAATTGAGTAAGTATTATCATAATGTTCTTGACTCCTACTCTCATCGGGTTGGGAATCTCATTTGGGAAGTCATCACATTGACCATTATATTAGTTATTGACTTGATTCCTCCTATTTCTAAACATTGACTAAAATAAGGGTAATACTAGAGATGAATGTTTTCAAACTATTTAACATATAAAAGGAAAACTATGAACATTGATGGGATAAATCTTAAATGATATATATTCCTTAACCTATGAATTTAAAGGTTTCAATATATTTTTTCTATTGGCTATTTCGTAACATTAAATTTCATATGCATTTTTGTTCCCTTAATAATGGTTCATAAAGAGCTTGTGAATTTACCAAAACACATCCTATAGATGTGTCAAAACAGGTGTGCAGTAAATCCTATTCATCGTTCACTAGGTGATAATCAAGTTAATACCAAATCCACCCTTTTGGGGTTATTACCCCTAGGTACAACTGTGCTTGAGGAACATACACTTGTAGTATATAGACATGGATTTGGTTTCATGGAAACCACTCACTTAACACTTTACCAAATTTTCGGGATATTTTATTATTTTTAGTCTTACCCTTATGGTTTTCACTAAGGGTTTACAGTCTTGATCCAAAAAAATAACTAGACCTCGTTGTGATATCAACTATCAAAACCCATATCGTTTATATTTTTTCATGGATTATTATGTTTATATAAACATAAATCAATTTCAAAATATTGAGAGGCCAAGTATCTTTCTGTATTAGATATATATCACAATAACATGAAATAGGGGTATAGCAGAATTATTTAAAAACACTATATCATGCCCTTAAATTCTATTGATCTTCAAAAACTATATGGGATAACATAGAGATGTATGTAATAAAGGGGTGATATATAAATCCTAGAAAGGGAATAATCAAAGAATATCAAGATTAAAGTAATACATGTGAGTTAGGAGGAATATCAAGGTGACATAAAAGAGTGAAAATCATAAACATGAACCAAAAAACATAATATAAAATGATAACATAATGGAAACATAGTGATGTGGAAACAATATAAAACATAACATCATAAAAATAAGTTAAGAAAAAACACAAAGATTCCATAACATATCATGCTTAGGTTAAATGCTCATGCACTATACATGGTATCTCATGAGATAAAAACATTACCCATTTCATTAGAGGGCTATATAATTCTAGGCCCACCCATCACATTCATATTATGCACATGCACATAGATCATACAACATAAGAATGTATTTCATCCCTTTTAACCCCATGATTAAGGGGCATGGGTTACATATATGGATGTCCCCAATCAATGAATGATACTTATATCTAGGTGAATACCCTTGAGTGGAAATTGAGATAGGTGTTCACAACACAAAAGTTTGGCATGGAAAATCATGAGACGATTTCATTAGCATAACAGGTATACATAAAGGTTCATAAAAGGTATTAATTAGAGTCAAACAATTATCTCTCCTTACTTTATAATCATAAGGATAGGAAATTAATGTGTAAAAAGACAATACAACATGAAAAATTAGAAATCAAAAGGCTTAATACAAAGAATGTACTTGAATAAGAAGGAGGAAGAGAGAATTCATTACCCTAAAAGGTGCTTCTAAAATCTTGGGAGGAGCTTCTTAAGAGCTTGGTAACACCTTGGGAGGACTTTAGAGAGATGTATGGATATGAAAATAGTGCTAAATGGGTTTTCAGTGAAGAGGGATGGGAGGTTGGATGAGTATTTACAGTAAAAGTGAACTGAATCTTTTATTAAATTTTAACCAAAGGTTTTAGAATCCACGTGAAACAATAATCAAAACCACAAACGATACCATTGTTTCCAAAAAAGATGAATGGTTTTCAATATTTTATTAGGATGAAAATAGTAATCCTTAACATAATACCATTCTTGATATGGAAGTGAGTCATGTTCATAATGAATTATTTTTAAAACCATAAAATATAATATAGGTTTTGGAGGCCCCCAGGGCCTGACTCAGTGGTAGAGACCTTGTGGGGTTTTGAGGAGGTCTTGAGTTTGAGTGTCCCTAGATTCTTGCATGCCTGTGTTTCTTGTTTTATTTGTATGTTTGTAACCCCCATCCCATCTGTTTATAAAATAATATAGGTTTTGGAGGATTTATTATTGGTTTGTGAAATTAATCAAATAACATCAAAAATAAATTATTTTAAAGTGAAAATATGGTTTGGTTGTTAATTACTTTTATAGTATTTATTCCATCACTTTTGGGCAATTATGATGTCATAATACATACCACATATTTATACCGTATTTATTTTTTACCCAAAAATTAAATTATCACCTTAAATCATGAAAGATTCACCATTGTAAAATTTCCATTCCCTTATTTAAAAAATAATATTTATTTCACTAAAATAATTTACTAGAAATGATAATCGACACATTTAAATAATTTTTTTATTTACTAGAAAATAGTAGTTTTTACGACACTAATAACTTTCTAACCCTTATAAAAATTTCATTGGAATTCATTAAATTATTTTATTTTTTATATGTAAATAAATAATATTTAATAAGCATATATCATGAAAATATCATTTATTTAAATAATATTGAATTTATTAAAAAGATAATTTATATTTAAATTATATATTTCCCAAAAATGCAAATTTGTTTTCTTTATATCAGAATCTAGTTTTTATTCAACTCATTATATAATCATGTTTATAAATTAATATTTAAAATGGATAAATACTATCATTATTTTAATATAAATAAAATATAAAAATTCATACTAACAGGGTTTAGATACCTAACCCCTTATTACCCCAACATACTCCCTTAGGGTAAGGTGTATGATGGTGGTACTTTATTAGGGTGGTTTGATAAATACGGGTTTAACAGTGATCTCTAAGAGATTGATCTTGTCCCATAAATTGTTTCACTCATGTTTGAGTTTTTGAATCTCATCTTGATATTGGTTAGGGTAAAAGGCCAATGATGTTATCTCTCTCGAAAGCTCCGATAAATGGTCTTCATAGGGTACAATCATACTAGTTGAGGCTGTCACTTCTTCCTTTTGTATTAATTAGAGTTTATTATAACTGTTAATATATACTAATATTAGTGGTCAGTATAGAATGACTATATTACTAATGATTATAATGTTCAACAGGGTTTTAGGTAAGATAGTCAAATTATGGATATAATTTAAAATTGTACAATATAAAATATTGTGAATGTGTTTTTTGTATATACAATACTTTATAATGCATTCATTTAGAAATGAATTTTATTTATAAAAATTTTTGTATTTAAAAATAATTTATGAGACATCATTGTGATGGAAATATAGATTACATGTGATGATTATTTGTATATATTGATCCCTAAATCCATTTCTAAGGTTGAGGGTAGTAACATGATTACTGGTATGAGTTCCTTAACCATATAACCAATGAAAATTGTCATAGTATGATGAAGACAGTATGATGAGGATACTGATAGTGTGTATATCATGAGTTTCAATGATGATTCTATGAATTTTATAATGATGAATAATGTTATTATCTTGATCATGAGTAAGGGATTATGTTAGTTTCTACTTATTGTATTTATTATGATTTCATGTGATTAGAGTATTGATCACTACAAAAAACCACATGAGAGTGGTTTTCTCAAGTGAAACCCAACAAACACTGAATGAGTGGATAGTGTGGTGGCCAACCAGTAAAACTAGTCCCCACCTTGTCGATGGATGGAATTATGATCTAGATATGTGGTTGAGAAAATAATAATGAGGGGGGAATGAGTTTTTTCTCATTTGTGTTTCATTGATATGTTTGTTTTGACCATGAGGTGGTAGAAACAAGGTTGATTTCATGCATGAGATGAGGTGGTGGGACTATTGGTGACTAGGTTGGTGGGAGTTGGTTTATGAGGGCCCATTTATATTTTGATGGAATGTGTTATATTATATATACTTTATCATTTGGTAAGTGATATTTTTATTGATCCTGTGTGTAAAATAATAAAATGGGTACATATATGAATGAGTACGTGTATATTTCTATAACCGATGAATTGTAGGGATTATAGATGACATGTAAAATTATGTAAAGATAGAAACTCATTTATAATAACTAGCGAGACTTGAGGATAAGATAATTCTTTAGTTTATATTTGAACAAGTATAGTTATGAGTATTCTAGATGATGATAATGAGAATATGTATTATGATTTTATTACTTTGATTATTATTCATGCTTGGTATTTACTTGGTTTTTCATCCTTAGGGGATTCCCTAATGAGAATAATGTTTTTCTCACCCCTTGTTTTACATAAAGTCTTGTGGGGTTGTATTGGTGGAGTTTTTAAGTGGTATAATCTTTATGACTACATTGGATAGCAAGAACATGGTTTTTGTGGATTGTTTCATGTACCACTAAGGTATACGAGTTGTTTGGGTTTTATTTCATTTTTAGTATGTAGTGATTTTCCAAAAATTGTTGTCTTCTTACATTTTGGTTATATTGTATGGAATTCATGAATAAAATATTATTATGATACTAGTTGATCATGGATCCATTATTTTACATACTTAATGGTTTTTGTTTCATTTATATCACTTTGTTATGTACCTTATTGGGTAATTCTTCTCATTCATTTGATTTACACCCTCAACACTAGTCACTAACTCGTATCTTAATAGAGGTAGGATTCAGGGGCCACACTTTGTTTCTTTACTAACCTAGATAGTTAACTAGTGGAATCAAGATATAACAAGGTTTTTCCCCACACATGCACACCCAAGTAAATTTTATAGTGGGTCACCCATTCTAAAACTATTCCAATCCAATTAGGATTATCTATAACGTTTTAATTAGGTAGTCTCATAAAAATAATGGTATTCCTAGTTGACAAGGGTTGTTCCCACTATAATTTTTTGTATATATTTTTCATGGTTGTTACACTATCTCACCACTTTAAAGAATAACTCCATCGTTATGGATCCTTCACCTCAAGCCGAGGGAGTACCTCTTCACTTTATGCTAGGTATTATATCTAATACCATTTTTTAAAAAATGACCCTTTCTAACTAGTATAGGAAACCATTCCATCCCATGTGTACGTCGATTCATAACCCATGAGGTACCACTACATTCCCTATGAAAACATGTTGTTCCATTTATCAAGTTATCCATGTTCCCAAACAATCACTTGTTATATTAATAATTATCTCTCTAATCCAACACATGTTATATTTGTATCCCTCTTTCATTATTGACACAAAACATAAGAAAAATCCCCTAAGGTCGCTCATGCTTACACTATTCTAGTATAATCATAGTTAACTATGAAGTTATTATTTGGTAGGTTCTAAGAAAGAAAGGTGTGGATTATTGAAATTAGTAGTAAAAATTATATTTAATAATTATATCTTTCCCAATGGTTCTACAAAAACCATTTTGGTTATTTTTAGTTGTGAAAAGTGAGTGTATTCACCCATGATGAGTTGATATGAGAAATGATCAGGTATTATTTTAGGTATGTTAGAGGACTTAAGTATAAAAATTTATTTTAAAATATTTTTTCTATAGGATCATTCACATGGTTTTAAAAAACAATTTCTACATGAATGTAATATCTCACTTTTTTATAGGAATTATTTTTTCATAAAACGTATATCTCTCATAGACATACCACCATATGCACCCAATAATAATATAAATATCATTTTATTTAATTTCTGAACATTATAAATGAGGGATGAATATATTTCATAGGATCTATACAAGTATAATTTGATAATAAAAATAAGTAATATGACTAAAATTTTCAAATCCAATGGTTCATGATCTCCTAGAAATACCACAACCATTAATAAAATTTTAAAATAAATAAAAACATTAGAAATATTATTGTAATTCCTTAAATGAGATGTAAACACCTTTGAGAAAATATTTAATGAATTAATAATGAACAAATGAGATATATTTATAGGAAGTATAAGAATTATCTAACCATTAGAATATTGAATGGTCATTAGAATAGTAATTGGCCATTGGGAGTAAAGAAATTCTATGTAATTAATATTTACCATGAATAATAGAATTAAATATATGTAAGTTTCATCTAGATTTCATGGCATGAAATAGTTTTTCTCATCAAGCTACCATTGGTAACGTTTCCCAAAGAACTCCCAATTTTCCCCCATCTATAGCTGGGTATAGAATGAATTTCCAAAGTCTAGAATTTGTCTAGGTTTTTAGGCCCAACAACACTTGGGGACTCGCATTGGTTGAGATTATGGGAGGTCGGGCTCATCACACCATTTTAGAGGATATTATTGCCTACTTTGGAACTCCCTTATAGATTTAATATATGTTCATGGATCTCTTCCTAATCCTGATAAAAGACTAGTTAACCTAATATAATGGTTTATTAGTTAATTCTCTTAGTAAATGAGGATAGGGAGTCTCATTAATGGATCCATCTATATGTATATGAGTCCCTTCATCCATTTTCCTAACAGAGAATAGCAACTTTGTGTTTTGTAATCGTATAACCAAGTACTTCGGAATGTGATTCCTTGTGAGGAGGTGGTTAATATTCAAAGGAGGGGATTGAACCATTATTTGGCATCCTATGTATCGTAGATATTGCAGGAATCAAAACCCACATAGTTTATTGATGCTATTGGGGCTGGCCCCAAGGTATATGACCTTATATGAGGGGTATTCATTCATGATGCCTAATGGGGTGTTCATTCACATCTCCCTAAGACCATGTGATCTATGCTTGGTGTGAGAAATAAGGGGAATATATGATCTTACTCATTGGGTATATATATGGAAATTATGCACAGAGACAGTCCTTTGGGTGTTTAGTATGTTGATCTAGCCCTAAGAAGGCGTCATACATATCCTGAGTATGGCATGAATCAGATTCATCGTAGTTCGGTTTATGTTGGGGATTACACACTAAGGCTTCCCTGTACCATTGTGGAGGTTTATAGGGCATATGATATTCATTTAAACTCCCTAGGACCATGTGATCCATGCTCATTTTTGGGAAATTAGGGATAACAAGTAATCAATGTCATTACTTCAAATGATGGACTCATATGCTGGTCACTCTATGGACGATCAATATAGAGCTCGAACCTCGGGGAGATATGGCTGATGTATAATGAATATGGTAGGAATTAGAGTCGTCATAGTTCCCTTTATATTAGCTCTTACACACGGAGTCTTCCCTGCTGATCGGGGCTTACACGCTGAGGACATACAATGTTATCAAGACTTGGGATGCCCTGTTGATATGGCCTTCTTCTTAGGTGGGTGTCACAAGACCCAGTTGGCATGTCCCTAGATCCATCACATGACCTAGATTGAGACATATGTAGGGTGTCGCAAGAGATATTTTGACATAGTCTGAAGGATGTCACGTATCTTAGATAATAATTCTAGGAGACATCATAAGACTAGGCCATAATATTTGGAGGGCGTCGTGACTCTTAGATAACTTTCCCAGAGGGTGTCCTGATAGCTTGGTCATTATGTCCAAATGCTTTCGCATGACTCAGCTGACATGAGGAAACTCTATTATATGAGTCAGACGATGTGTCCGAAGGATGTCACAAGTTTTGGGCGATGGACCCATAGGGTTCACAATATCAAAGTGGCAGCCATAGGAGAATCTTGTGATTTTTTTGACATGTTTGGAGTATTTTTCCTATCCTAGATGAAATTTCAAATGAGTTTCATGAGATTTGTGTGGAATGTCCTAGTGTTGTCACGTGTCTTTGACTGACACATGTGAAATGCAGGAGGGGAAGTGAGAATGCCCTTCTCTTAACCCTTCTACCTTTGATCTTGGTTTTAACCGTTGTATTGTGAATACCTTGGTTTTATTCAGTTTCAGTTTTTATTGAGTCTTGTCTGATCTAGTAGGTTTGCGGGATGTTCTTCGCATAACATACCATATACCATTCACGTGATCCATGAATGATCACATGATGTGATTTATGCTTAGCACATGACTACTTTGGCTTCCCGCCAGTGTATTACCTAATAGAATGCTGGTCGGTCGCGTGATTTGTTTCTCTGAGATAGCTACTTCAATGCTTGGGACTTTTCCACTCGAGAGTTCCCTTCACATAGTATCCATTCCATTTTTGTGTTGGGGTGGGGGGTTTTAGGTCTTGCCACCCAGGATACTCGCCAGTTTTTTTGTGGAATATCTAGCATGAGTCCATGTAGGAGTCGGCGAAGAGGCCTAGTGGCACACGGTTTCATGATTCTCCACCATTGACCACACCGAGCACGTCACCTGATTTTTAGTGATCACAAGTATCTTTATTTATCATATTATTTCTAATTATTGAAGAATTTTTTGATCATGTAGACATCTCTATGGAATTCCATGTTGTGAATTTGACACGCCAAAGAACCTTTGCAAGATCCAAATGCCTATTGGGAGGCATCCATAAGATGCTCTGTGAATTGTCTTAGAGTCTCATGAGATAAGTATAGTCTCTTAGGGAGTATTGTTGGACCATACTGGTGGTTTTCCTGATAGAGTCACATATATTTTAGTGACCGCGAGTTTATCCCACATCCTACCTTTGTATCTCCTTTGTTTTATGTGCAATGGTTGGGATTCATGCAAGATTGCAGAAGTGTTGTTGAGAATATTTCTTCTATTTTTGGGTGATGTGTCGCATGACCAATATGAGTCTTATGGGGGTGCGCAAGCCTTCTATGGAAAAATATTTCTATTTGTCTTTAGAGTGCTGCTGATTTGTCAGGACATACCTGAGGACTTCCTTGTGGCGATACTGACAAGCCAAGGGGATTTTGCGAGATGAGGCCGACATATCACTGAGGTCATGTGGTATCTCATGGATCACTAGGGGCATGTCACATGACATTTAGTGATCATGAACCCTTATAACCTCCTCCCCTTTATTTCCTTCGTTTTATGTGACAAAGGTCAGAAGGTCTTGCGATTTTTCACGAGAAATGTCTAGTATTTTTACTCAATTTTTTGGATGATGTATCGCTTGACCAATATAGGTCTTATGGAGCATACACAATCATTTAGTGGAAAGTTATATCTATATTTCCCTAGAGAGACAAAGTGGATTCTTGTATATACCTGAGGACTTCCATGCAGTGGGTCTGACGTCGAGGACTCAAAGCACCTCGTTGGTTGTTGAGGGCATGTTGCATGTCCTTCAGCCACTTCAAAACCCTCTCGCCTCCTATTTATCTCCTTCATTTTATCCCACATTAGTTTGAAGGCCATGAGAGTTTTCATAGATGTCACCAAGGGATTTGATTCTTTCCGATGATGATTTAGCACATGAGATGTGATGCCAATGGGTATATCCATATTTGGAATGTCGTTCTCTTTATTTTTAAAGGGTTTTAGAGGATTTGTCAATAACTTTCCAATGAAAAACCATGAAACCTGGGGGAACTCATTTAAATATCATCATGTGGCTGCCGATTATCTGGAGGGCCTTCGCAAGAGCAAGAAGGTTCATTGAAGGGGGCTCTGCAGGACATTCCGTGGGTTATCTGCTATGCATGGAGACTTCACATGACCTTAAAATGGTAACACGGTCAGGAGTCCTTTAGAGTCTCATGCAATCCAAGAGTCTCATCCTTACCCTTCTTACATTTCATTTTTGGGGAAAATAATACCCATATTTAGGTATCTCTTCCTTCATGATTTTGTTGATTCTTATTTAGAGGGAATCAACAAATTCCCCCCCCCCCCTCAGGAGTGACGTCTGAAGGGATAAGGACTCGATTTTGAGGAAAACTAATGCTCGCTAGAATCTTTAATAGTGCCATAAACCAGTGCCTCAAGTGACGTTTGGACTATCGAGTGATGTTTGGTATTCTAAAAAATTCCCTACATATAGGGGTCGGGAGTGGGGGTGGGGGTGGAGGATGATTCATTCCATTAGATTCCTACTCTCTAGAGAACTCCCATTTTTTTCTCCCCTCATAGGACCCTATCGCACACCCTAATCGAGAACCCTATCCCCAAGTCTGTTTCATTAGAGCTCTTCCACAATACTACTTCAGACACTCCATTTTGGTAATTTCTCAGACTTCAGCTACGAGGGCTATGGTTTTATTTAATAAATTTATGAGATCTGATGTCCTAATCATTGTACAATTTTTGATTCACATGACCATGATCAGGTCACGTGATTGAATTTCCCTAGGGAATTCATGAGTTTTTCATGATATCTTGTGGGGGTTATGCAACCCATGAGTCCTTTGGGGGTCAGGCGATTCACGAACTCTTTATCAGATCGTCTAATACGCCTAATGATATTTGTTTTATACCACGTTTTAACGATGTTTGTTTTATTCACCTAACATGCACCACATAATTATTGTAAGATTTTGGCTTTCTAGATGATTCTATTATATCTCTCTCAGATTTTAATATGCCCTTTTTCTGGGTATCTGGCTCCCCTAACTGTGTTCAGGCGACAATTACTGAGGACCATCAGCTGGTTTTGGACCAATCTCTAGGATTGTCTTATCTATTGGACAATTATCCCATGAGTCTGAACTATTGTGATCTCACTCAATATCAATTTTTTCAAAGATACTCAAGAATATTTGCATCTCCTCTAGACACTTCCAATGGAGGATGGTATTTGAGGTGGGACATTCATCCCAGTGGCAATTTCTTCAATGAATGGGCATTGCCATTTTGGGTGAGGCAAAGATCTTTGGAGTTTTCTGATGATCTATATAGATATTGTCTCTAGAAATCCATGTGGATCTCTGAATTCATCATTTACCACTTGACTAACCTTCTCTGGGAAATGATTATCCTTTGGTTTCTTAGGACCAACACATTCCATCTTCCTCATGCTGAGGTGGGTATCATCTTATGGGAAATCCATCAATTGGGTGGTATTCCTCCCCATGGAGAGATGTTTGACGATTTTCGACATTCTTCGGACATCTGGGATGATCCTCTAAAAACCCCGATTCAAACGAAGGAGATGATCATCATTGAAAAGAATAAATTTTTAATGAACTGCATTTTGAACCGGGTTAAAAAAGTGGGGGAAATTGAACTTTTTCATTTACTGAACCGGTCGTTTTTAGAATCGGGATTCGTAACGAGGTTCCAAAGGTTTTAACCCTTATTTTTAATGTTTTTGGACACGGGCGAATGCCCGTTAAGTTTCTCGGGTGGCCCGAGGGGTTTCAGAGGCACCCGAAACTTGTCTTTAAAGGGCTGTAGAGGGCGCATGGTTGGAGCATGGGATGACCAAGCCGTGCGGCCTAAACCGTGTGGCCCAAATTTGGTGGACAGTGGCGTGCGCATGGGCTGCACACAGTTTTTAGAATCGGGCTTTGGAATGAGGTTCCAAAGGTTTGAACCCTTATTTTTAATGTTTTTGGACATGGGTGAATGCCCGTTATGTTTCTCAGGTGGCCCGAAGGGTTTCGGAGGCGCCAGACCCTTGTCTTTAAAGGGATGTAGAGGGCGCACGGTTGGCGCACGGGCTGACCAAGCCGTGAGGCCTAAACCTTGCGGCCCAAATCTGGTGGACAGTGGTGTGCGCATGGGCTGCACACGGTTTTCCCAAACTGTGCGCTTAACCCATGCGAGAGATCTCTTGGAGGCAGAAGACTCCACACGGTTTGTGCACGGTTTGGAAAACCGTGTGGGTCAAACCGTGCGCTCGGGTATGTTTTAGGGTTTTAGTTAAAATTAAAATAAAGAGAAAATAAAATAAATAAAAAACCTAATCTATCTCTCCCTCACCCTCACTCAACCCGCACACATCCCCCTCCTCTCCCGTGAGTCGCACGCAATCCCCCTCAGCCGCACCTTCTCTCTTCCTCTAGTTTCTCCTGATTTCTTGGCGATTCCTCCTTCGAATCTCCATGGTAGGTCACTCCCCTCCTTCCCTCTCCTTCCTTGGCTGATTTTCGGCCTCCCCTTTGCCCTAATCTAATTCGGCCGAACCCCCCATGGTTAGGGTTTTGTCTAATTCATTTCGTTCTTGTTTCTTATTTTTCAAATGGGCGCGAAAGGTCCCTCAGGACCTCGTTGGTGTGCGTATGATGTCTGCCTCCGAAAGCGAGGAGGATTGCGGTTGTTTCGGTCCGCCGGGTTGTTTCCAAGGTAAGGGTATTGCCCGTTTAATGTTTGTGCATCCTCTAATTTAATGTCTTTAGTTGTTTTAGAGGTTCCTGGTTTGTTTCCCTTAGTGCGTTGGACCTTTGGAGTTAGTTTCACTTTGCCGGAGCTCAGGCAGCTCTAAGTTAGAAAGCGTTAAGAGCCAGAGTGGACGGATGGATCCACATTGAGGTAGGGTCCCTCTCCTTGCCCATTTATTTAAAGTGAAGTAATAAAGAGTTATTTCTGAAAGTTAGTCTTGGATAAGTGCTTCTGTGAAAATAGTGTGAATTGCAGGAATAAGATAAAATGGTTGCTTGGTCATTAAACTAACGATTTAATAATAAAACCCCTCGATCAGAGGTGCGTTGTCTTCAAGATAAAAGTAGGAAGTAGATTCTTATGCTTTCTTTTTGGATTCTTGTTATGCTTTGGTGATAATTGATGCTGTCATATTAACCTTGAATTGTACTAAATGGTTAAAGCATAACAGTTGTAATCTTTTTATGAATTGGTTAAACTTGGATGAAATGGATTAGGGTGGTAAGACCATGCCTTTGGATGATGGAATAAGCACGACTTATGTTAATGGAATGGGTCTAGTGAGTGGGACTCACCTAGTAGTTGTCTTTAGCACCTCTTAATGCTTTGTAAATCCTTATATGTATTTGAAATGAAAATGAAAGGTATAAAGAAGGAATTTGGGGTTAGACAATGTTGTACATGAGAGGGTTGTCTCATGTACCTTATATCAATATGATGAATATGACAACTGATGTGATTATGTGATATTGTGAGATGAAAATACCATGTTTTATTTATATTAATGTTTTAAGAAGTGTATGCCTTATAACTCATGCTAATTAAATGATTAAGATTCGGTCCAGGGGTAGACCGTGAGAGCTCCCCTTTGACACAACTTCGGGATAGGGGAAGACCGTGAGATCTCCCCTAATTAAATCATACAGCTTTGGGCTAGGGGTAGTCCATGAGAGCTCCCCTTTGACACAGCTTTGGGCTAGGGGCAGACCGTGAGAGCTCCCCTGATTAAATGATAATGCTTCGGGCCAGGGGTAGACCATGAGAGATCCCCTTTGACACGACTTCGGGATAGGGGAAGACCGTGAGAGCTCCCCTAATTAAATGATACAGCTTCGGGCAGGGGTAGACCATGAGAGCTCGCCTTTGACACTGCTTTGGGCCGGGGATAGACCGTGAGAGCTTCCCCAAGGTTGGGCCAGGAGTAGGATCGATAGAGTTGCTCCTGGGATACGGACGTCTGTGAGTTTCATCCCGGTCCTACCCAACGTATTATATATATATATATTCCTTGAATAATTATTAATCCTTTGGGCTAGGGATAGACCGTGAGAGCTTCCCCAAGGTTGGGCCAGAGGTAGGATCAAGAGTGCTGCCTCTGGGTTAGGGACATCCGTGAGTTCCATCCCGGTCTTACCCAATGTATTATATATATATATATATGGTGACATGATCGGGTTACTTTACAGGCAATGAGACGAAGCTGGTATAACCGTCAGGTTTCCTCAGGGGATACCAGGATGAGTGTTGTTGTTCTTTATTGTTCTTTTTATCAAACCCTGCTATACATGCTTACTACTTTAATTACTACTACACTGTCTGGATTGGGTTAGACACTGGTGGTGCCGGACTACTGAGATTTATATCCCACACCCTACTCAGGCCGCCATTGGACTGGGGTACCTGAGTAGACCTACTTGTTTGCAGGACCTAGGTTGGTTTCTGCGTTGTTGTACCTGAGGAGTTAGGAGAAAAGAACCATACAGGAGCTTGGGATGCTCAGGAGATCGCCCGTCGGGCTTTTCCATATTTTCTTCATTTCTTTTGTATTGTATTGAAAGAATGTTTTATTGTTTACTGTTTTCCATATCTGTATCATCATCCCTGTATTGTGACAATTGGATTTGGCCACCCGTTATGAAAATGGTCACTATTTGTCTTTCGCTGCTGTTTGTTCATTGTTTATCTATTACTGCTTCCTCTACTTTTGTGTTTCACTCTGATAATACCATTGTGCAACTCTGATTAGTGGGTATAGTCTCCCCACTATCACCTCCTGATACCCTCGCTGCTAGTCGGTAGCCTCTGGCATATGGGGAGACACGCTTGAGGACGTGTGACCTACCGGTCTGGCCACCAGTTCGATGGTCATCCGGGTCGGGACATTACAAAGTGGTGTCAGAGGAGTTTTCTCTTCTGATTTGTTTTACTGTTTGACAACATTAGACAGATATATGAAGGAATTGAAATTTGGTAATGAACTATGTCCGGGATTGGCCACCCCGTGCATAGGGAAAAGCCAAATTTCCTCGAATGCAATTATTATTCTAATGATTTTGATTATTACGGTTGATTTTATTTCACTATTGGGTAACGTACATGTTTTCTGTTGATACTGTTGATTCAATTTTGGGTTCTATTTTAGCTGAAACCCGATGATACGAGGGTGTGCCATCTCATGCATCATATAGTCACCTTGTAAGAAATTGCATACCATGCATTATTCCATTCCATCTAGGATGAATTAGTTTACGCCTGCTATTGTGATAGGTGTCATGGTAGTTATTCAATGCTTCTGTGTTATAGAAAGTTTGCTGTTACTGCTTATGATAACATGCTATTTTTGATCAAAAATGAAATTGGTTTCTTTTACTAAATTAAGTGAATGTGGTTACGACATGAGCCAATTTTTAGTTGTAAGGGGTATGGGCGCCTTATAGCTGGGAAATGATAACCTGTGTAATCAGATTTACGAAAAAGGGATGCTAAAGTTTTAATGGTAAAATGGAATTGATTTTGATTAAAGGGAGCCAAATGACAAATTGTAAAGTGTATGGGTGCTTTATAGATTGGTATGTGGCCACCTGTATGACTGGATGATTGATTTGAACGTGTTTATTTTTGGAATTTACTTTGTTTCGTCTAATGGGAGCCAAATTTCAACCCATGGAGTGTATGGGCGCTTCATGAGTTTGGAACTGGATACCCATAATGAATAAAATGGCAGGATGCTTTGTGTGATGTTTATATGTGGAAAATCTGTTGATTTCGATATGAAATGTTTTGGCTTGCTGGGACCCTCGTAGGATGCCTGATTTCTTTAAAAGGAATTTATTATGATAAATTTCCGGAAAAAGACGAGATGTCTGATTAATGTTTAATGGTTAAAAGGAAGTTTTTTGAAACTTTACTACTTTTCTTTGAGCTGTTTGTTAAAAATCAAGTGCCTGGTGATTTTCGTTTTGAAAGGTTACTTGAAGTTTTGAATTTAATCTTTTAAAGTGATTAAAAGGATAAATGTGAATAAATATAAAGGGATTGGTAAAAAGAACCTGTAGTGGTGTCCTCTGTTGATACCCCGTGTGTGGGTAGGTTAAGTCATTCTTGTGAGTGCCTTGGAATGGAACCTTACGTGTTTTCCATAGGCTGTTTTCTTTTAGAAATGACATTAAATGTTAGGCTTTGAGCCCGATTACTTTTTTTGGGCGTGACCAAGTGCTTGGGTCGACTCTTTTTTTTCGTGAGGGGATAGGCCGTGGTAGGTAGTGCCCTAAGAGCTCATGTGCTTGGCTTGTTCGGTGAACTTTATAAAGTTTGGTACTATTCGAGTACCATTGTCTCGTGTAGGACTTCCAGTTCTAATGACACCCTTGTTCGGATAGGTGGTCATGATTCTTTTGATATTGTTAAGATATTGATCATCGGTTAATGCTCTGTATTAGTTGGTTGGACATGCCTCGGGCATGGTCGGTCGCCTTGTTGGATGTTCGACCCTTTCTTTTTGGGCAGTAATGGATGACTTGACATGTCATCGTCCAATAAAATGGTCGTACGGGGCAATAAAACGTTTGTCTGTATCTCTTGCACTGTTGTGTACGGTCTCGGGTTATCTCCGTGGTAGAGTGAGCTGAGCATTTGAGAATCTAGTTTTCCCAATGCTCGGGATGATTTTTGGAAGACTCGGGTGGTTGACACGCCAGTCTTGTTTCTTTGGTATTCATGTGTATTTTGACGTGGTGATCTTGTCTCGGAGGAGAAATGCACATTCGTTCAGTTAATTATGAACGAGTCTGCTTATAAGAAGCTTGTCTTTCTCCTTTCGATGATGTCGACCCTTCTAAGGTGGGAAACGTCATGCCAGTTGAGTAAAGCGTGTCCTTTCGGGTAAAAGGAACACGCTAGGAAGGACCATCCTGGAAAATGGTCGGGGTTGTTTGAATGCCTATGAGGCTTTTAGGTGTCATTATATGTCGATGCTTGCTCGGCCGCACGACATTGGTCTAGTTGGAGGTGTATGAAACCATTTTTAAGAAACATCGTTGTTTGTGGAGGACTTCAGTGGTAAATCATGAACGATCATGGAATGCCTTGTGTGGGAAAAAAAGGAATTGGGGTCGGTTTAGAACTCTTGATGCATCAGCAGGTGAAGCCGAGTTTCTTCTTTAGAGTCTACAGGGGTGTTTTGATTGATCTCCTTTCCAGTTTTTGGGTATAAATAACTAGAATTCTTTTTCAATCCACTTAGTGTACTCTGCTATGCAACGATCTTGTCCCATATTTGGCTTTCGTCCTGGATGCGCTAAGAGAGCATCGGTCTTACGCAGCGCTATAGTTTTCAAAAAATATTGGTCTTGGTTGGTTGTTCCCTTTTGGCATTGCACGCTTCATGCGTGGTTTCATTCGTGGTTTGATCTTTGATACCTCACCAAGAGTCGGGTATGACCTTTTTGGTGAACGTTCTCGTGGTGAATGCAGGATGCCTTAGGAGAAGTCATCATTGTTCAGCTTGTAAAATTCCAGTCGTCTAAGACGCGCGTCTTCTTGAATAGTCAGCTAGAGTGGCTTGAACCTTTTCGACTTGGGTTTAGAGGTTGATGGGGAAATCGACCATTTCATTGTTTCAAAATCACGCTAGGTGCGTCATTGGAACTCTTGGATCTTGCTTTTGAAAGACAGTTCAAAAGGCGGTGGAGCTGTGGTTTGAGTCCTGGTCGTTTAACATGAAAAATCTAAGGTGGGAAGTACCACTGTTTGGTTTCTTGATGAGATGATGATGTGATCATGTCTCTTGTGGAATGGGCTCGGGTAAGAGTTTTTGTGTTGGTTCGGTGGGAAACGAGCGTTGGCTCGGGTGTTGACGACTTAAGTGTCGTGTGCTTAAGTGGATGATCTTGGAGCATTGAACATTTGGAAACATAACACGATCATTGAATGAAGCTTCACAACCCTTGTATGTCGAATGAAGTGTGCGTTGTTCCTGAGGGATTCTCGGGGATGAGAAGTTCTAAGGTGGGAAGTTTGTAATGACCCACGTTTTGAACCGGGTTAAAAAGGTGGGGGAAATTGAACTTTTTCAATTACTGAACCGGTTGTTTTTAGAATCGGGCTTTGGAATGAGGTTCCTAAGGTTTGAACCCTTATTTTTAATGTTTTTGGACATGGGTGAATGCCCGTTAAGTGTCTCGGGTGGCCCGAAGGGTTTCGGAGGCGCCAGACCCTTGTCTTTAATGGGCTGTAGAGGGCGCACGGTTGGCGCACGGGCTGACCAAGCCATGAGGCCTAAACCGTGCGGCCCAAATCTGGTGGACAGTGGTGTGCGCATGGGCTGCACACGGTTTTCCCAAACCGTGTGCTTAACCCATGTGAGAGATCTCTTGGAGGTAGAAGACTCCACACGGTTTGTGCACGGTTTGGAAAACCGTGCAGGTCAAATCGTGTGCTTGGGTATGTTTTAGGGTTTTAGTTAAAATTAAAATTAAAATAAAATAAAATAAATAAAAAACCTAATCTATCTCTCCCTCACACTCACTCAACCCACACCCTCACTCAACACGCACGCAGCCCCCTCCTCTCCCGTGAGTCGCACGCAATCCCCCTCGGCCGCACCTCCTCTCTTCCTCCAGTTTTTCCTAATTTCTTGGCGATTCCTCCTTCGAATATCCATGGTAGGTCACTCCCCTCCTTCCCTCTCCTTCCTTGGCTGACTTTCGGCCTCCCCGTTTCCCTAATCTAATTCGGCCGAACCCCCATGGTTAGGGTTTTTTTTAATTCGTTTTGTTCTTGTTTCTTCTTTTGTAAAGGGGTGAAAAAGGTCCCTCGGGACCTCGTTGGTGTGCGTATGATGTCCGCCACCAAAGGTGAGGCGGATTGCAGTTGTTTCGGTCCGCCGGGTTGTTTCCAAGGTAAGGGGTTTTCCCATTTATTGTTTTTGCATCCTCTAATTTAATGTCTTTAGTTTTTTTACTGGTTCCTGGTTTGTTTCCCTAAGTGTGTTGAACCTTTGGAGTTGGTTTCAATTTGACAGAGCTTAGGCGGTTCTTAGTTAGAAAGCGTCGATAGGCGTATTGGACGGATGGATCCACCTTGAGGTAGGGTCCATCTCCTTGCCCTTTTATTTAAAGTGAAGTAATAAAGAGTTATTTCTTCAAGTTAGTCTTGGATAAGTGCTTCTGGGAAAACAGTGTGAATTGCAGGAATAAGATAAAATGGTTGCTTGGCCATTAAACTAACGATTTAATAATAAAACCCCTCGATCAGAGGTGCACTGTCTTCAAGATAAAAATAGGAAGTTGATTCTTTTGCTTGCCTATTGGATTCTTGTTATGCTTTGGTGATAATTGATGCTGTCATATTTACTTTGAATTGTACTAAATGGTTAAAGCATAACAGTTGTAATCTTTTGATGAATTGGTTAAACATGAATGAAATGGATTAGGGTGGTAAGACCATGCCTTACGATGATGGAATAAGCACGTCTTATGTTAATGGAATGGGTCTAGGGAATGGAACTCACCTAGGAGTAGTCCTTAGCACCTCTTAATGCTTTGTAAATCCTTATATTTCTTTGAAATGAAAATAAAAGGTCTAATGAATGAATTGGGGGTTAGACAATACCGTACATGAGCGGGTTGTCTCATATACCTTATATCAATATGATGAATGTGACAAATGATGTGATTATGTGATATTGTGAGATGGAAATGCCATGTTTTATTTATATTAATGTTATAAGAAGTGTATGCCTTATAACCCATGCTAATTAAATGATTAAGCTTCAGGCTAGGGGTAAACCATGAGAGCTCCCCTTTGACATGGCTTCGGGCTAGGGGCAGACCGTGAGAGATCCCCTGATTAAATGATACAACTTCTGGCCATGGGTAGACTGTGAGAGCTCCCATTTGACACGGTTTCGGGCTAGGGGCAGACTGTGAGAGCTCCCCTGATTAAATGATACAACTTTGGGCCAGGGGTAGACCGTGAGAGCTCCCCTTTGACACTGCTTCGGGCTGGGGATAGACCTTGAGAGCTTCCCCAACGTTGGGCCAGGAGTAGGATTGAGAGCGCTGCTCCTGGGTTAAGAACATCTGGGAGTTGCGTCCCGGTCCTACCCAATGTATTATATATATATACATATATTCCTTGAATAATTATTAAGCCTTTGGGCTGGGGATAGGCCGTGAGAGCTTCCCCAAGGTTAGGCCAGAGGTAGGATCGAGAGCGCTGCCTCAAGGTTAAGAACGTTCGTGAGTTCCATCCCGGTCCTACCCAACGTATTATATATATATATATATATATTTATATTTGGTGACATGATCGAGTTACTTTACTAGAAATGAGCCGAAGTTGGTATAGCCATCAGGTTTCCTCTGGGGATACGGGGACAGGTGTTGTTTTTCTTTATTGTTATGTTTGTCGAACCCTACTATACCTGCTTACTGCGTTAATTACTACTACACTGTCTGGATTGGGTTACACACCTGTGGTGCCAACCTATTGAGATTTATATCTCACACCCTACTCAGGCCGCCATTGCAATGGGGTACTCGAGTAGACCTTCTTGTTTGCAGGACCTAGGTTGGTTGCTGCGTTGTTGTACCTTAGGAGTTAGGATCAAAGGACCAAGCGGGAGCTTGGGATGCTCAGGAGATCGCCCGTCGGGCTTTGCTATCTTTTCTTCATTTATTTTGTACTGTATTGAAATAATGTTGTATTGTTTACTGCTTTCCATATCGGTATCATCATCCATGTATTGTGAAAATTGGCTATGGCCACCCGTTATAAAAATGGTCACTATTTGTCTTCCACTGCTGTTTGTTCATTGTTTATCTATTACTGCTTCCACTAATTTTGTGTTTCACACTGATAATACCGACGTGCAACTCTGATTAGAGGGTATAGTCTCCCCACTATCACCTCCTGAGACCCTCACTGCTAGTCAGCAGCCTCTGGCATACGGAGAGATGCGCTTGAGTCCATGTAACTTACCGGTCCGACCACCGGTTCTATGGTCAGCAGGGCCGGGACGTTACAAAATTAGGGAGAGAGCTGAAAATAAGTTCACTTATTTATTTCAGAGACTGTATTAGTATTTTTCTGTGTGGAAGTGGGGTTAGACCAAATTTTATTCACCCTCTTTGATGCCCTTCCTAGCAAGTACGTGACAGTGATGGCTCATATTGGGCCATTTTGGAATCTGGGGGCTACACCTCAGGGGGCTATCAGGTGAACCCTTAGGTTTCCTCAAATATTATGTTGGGGAGTTTCCTTTCTATGTTCTTCAATGGGTGACTCTTCCCAGGTGGAGATACATACTCGGAAATCCGTTTCAACACATTGGTGATGGGGGCACAACTTGCCGAAGGGAATCATCTTAACTTCGTAGTACTAGTCCTTGCATGCCTCTACCATATGTTGGGTCATATCTAACAAGGTAATACTCCCTAAAAGATCAGTGGTTCTATCAAGTCCCTGTTTGGATGGATAAGTGAAGAATTATACTATTACAAGTACTACAATGCCTCTAAGATCCCATACCCCACATCTCACCCTAAATTGCTGAACATTTTTGGAGTTGAGGCAATGTATCTAAGACTAGTTGAGGTCAAAGGTGCGCTAGGTTATCCTGATAGTTTTGAATTTGCTACCTTCCATGCACTAGGTGGTCCGATTATAGATGATGGAAGAGGCTCTCTCAATGAAAGGTATTATATGATCTCCCTTCAGGATGGGGTTCTCACAGCCAGGGTGAAGGAGCTGGTTGGCGACAAACCGTACCCACCATATCAATTTTCTCAACAATATGGATGTTTTCAAATGGTTTCTTCCATACCTTCAGTTAATGTTCGAGGGAAATGACATCCTGGCATCATTCATCAATTCTAGAAGATAATATATAGTTAAGACACTGAAGATGAGATCATACTCCCACCTACCAGTTCTCCCATTTACCATACCCAGGATTATGCCCAGGCCTGGTTGGAAACTTATCCCAATGGTGTGTTAGGCCAGCTAGTCCATCTTGGATACATGACCCTTGTTTCACCAAATCCTTTATCTATGGAATCTATTGAGTTAATTGAGGACATAGGTGAGGCCTCAGGGAAGATATATCACTATGATGATGGTCATTCAGATAGTGGTTAGTTTCTGTTGAAGATATTAGTCCTCCAATATAGGCTATAGGAGATACACATGTTGATAGAGAGGCATATGGGCGTTCTTCTCCTATTTTATCACAAATCTAACTATTTGGGAATCCTTCCACTATGCCGACTAGGATGGCTGCCAAGGCTCAGTCACATAATAAGATGATATGAGGAAAAATTCTTAGATTTATTACTGATACCCCCATGGAAGTATTTTTCAATCTGGGGGAGCATCTTCGCTAGTTATTTCACCACTTAGGGGTAGACAATTTTGATCAGTGACCTTTGTATGAGATTATGCAACATATCTTCTTGACTCTAAGAGGTTAGGAAACAAATGAAAAAGATATTCATGACTTCTTGAATGAGTTTTCCCTTGAGAAATAAATGAGGGAGACGATGGAGGCACTAGATAAGGGTCATCAGTAGTTATCTAAACTGTAGAGCCAGATGGATTCTTGGACGAAGAAGATGTGAAGGTATGCAGATATAATTGGTCATTTGAGGTCCAATATTTCTGCATCATCAACCAAATTGGACACTACTCATAAGAGGGTTTAAGATTTGACTACTCTGGTCAAATTTATCCATACTAAAGGGGAAGAGGATGAAGCGGGAAGAGTTGAACTCCAAAACTCAGTCAATAATTCC
This sequence comes from Viscum album, assembly GCA_963277665.1. Taxonomy (NCBI): domain Eukaryota; kingdom Viridiplantae; phylum Streptophyta; class Magnoliopsida; order Santalales; family Viscaceae; genus Viscum; species Viscum album. The sequence continues at coordinate 1,173,692,462 of OY728128.1, read as the reverse complement.
TACATGACTCTGGCTGATCTTTCCAACACTTAAAACTTTCTTTTTTCATGTCATAACTTTTTTACTGCACCCCTAATGAGGCTTTAGAGAGACTCTGAAATTTAGAGGTTCCTCCCTCTTTTTCATACTATTAATGGATGATTTTTTTGAACATTTTATAATACCATATGATTTTCCTCCCTTGATAATGTGGTTTTTTTTCAAAGGTAAAACCTTGGTCACAGACCAAGACCTAATTTATTAAAAAGTGAAAGTAAGATAAAAAAGTCTGATGGAGGGGATTTTTTTTACAGTCTTTTTCATAAAAGTGATGCAGATCAACCAGCAGCTCATCCTGCCAAGTAATGTTTTGGCTAATCCCTTTGTTAGAAAGACCATCAGCAACCATGTTTGCTTCTCGATAGGCATGTGTGGCGATGAATCTGTTTTCTAATTGTAAGGATAGGCATTTCATCCAGCGGGTAGTAAGAGGCCAAGCAAGATGAACAGTACCATTCCATAAAGCATGGAAAATAGTGGTCAAATCACTCTTATTCCAGATGTTTCTCTAGCTCTTTTGTATAAAAAAATCGACAACATGAATCACAGCCTCCATCTCAGCTTCAAGGGAAGAGGAAAACCCACAACCACCATAGAAGCATCCATGATAATGTCCAAGCCAGTCCTTGAAGATGGAGTCACAACTAGTAGGTCCTGGGTTCCCTTTAGAGGCTCTATCCACATTGATCTGGATCCATCCGGGCAATGGGGATTTCTAGAACATCTCCAAGGTGTGTCGATGGTGTCTGTAGAGACCCTCGATCTGAAGCCGACGAAGAATCACAAAGTCTCCAACCGAGTTGTCGTAATGAGATTTCTGCAGTGAAGTGACATTCTTCATGGAAATGATAATTCTTTTCCGACCTGCATTAAGATTGAATGAGGATTTGTTGTGAAAAATGGAGTTACGATCATACCACATGGCATGGAGGAGTCCAGTGAATTCCCACCTGCATGATATTTTGTATTTGCAATTTGTTCCATCCATCATGGGATCACCTGACATGCAGAGGGACCAATGGGTCAAATATACACATTCAAGGGAGAGTGATCTATCTTTTTCTAAGTCCATAGGATTTTTGAGCATAGATCAATGATGCTAGGGCCATATGGAAATCCATATGAGCTCTTTCATGTTGAATTGATGTTGTGATTTTGTTTAGTGTCTTTAATCTCAGACCTTTAGTGGAATTAGTATAGGGTCTTTTAAGTCAAACATTATATCTACTTAGTTTAAAGTTTGTTAGAAGGGACCGAAAATTTCATTATTTTAGGGTTTTTATCTCGGGCCTTTTGTCGCTTTAGTTTAAGGTATTTCAGCTTGGACCTTCTGTCGCTTTAGTTTAGGGTATTTTAGCTCAAACATGATATTTCTTTAGTTTATGTTCTTTTACCTCAAACCTAACATTACCTTAGTTTAAGGTATTCTAGATTGGATCTTTCATATGATCACATGATATGGTTAAGATGTTCCATGAGTGACCTAAAACACTCTGAGGTTATAGGTTTTTTCATGGTATTACTAAGGCTCGCAAGGATCAGAATTCCCTTTTTTATAGAGGGATGCATTTGGTTGATGGACATATGTGCATATGTAGGATCCATGGGCGTGTATGCATAGTCAATCAAAGGGTCTCTTGAATCCATGTATCTTTTCTAGGGGATATGGAAAATTTATGGAAGTAATATTAGTGGGGATGAAATACTAGGGATACTAAGTCCACTTTGATAGTAGGAGTATGGATGTTGTATATCACAACCCAAAATATTAAGTCTATGAATATGAGATGGTGTCGAGATTCCGAGTATGACTCATGAAATTTTGGGATTCCAGGTTCTTCCACGATGTTTCTAGGGATCAAAAGGATTGAATCTCCTTTCTGGTAAGGAGAAGATGCCTTTGGTTAGAGGGTTAAGGCCCTTATGCATCGGTAATATTCCAAGAAAAAGATTATCCCCAATTATTTTCAAGGGATATGGATGATTTTTAGAGACTCAAACACCTAGGTTATGAGGTTAGGTATGGAAATAAGACTATCCAGGAATGGTTTTGGCACCCTAGGGAAATCAAATATTTCATCATAATGCTCGAGCCCTACGCCCTATTGTTTTGAATCACATGGTGTGGGATTCCAAATGTTCGAGAATGGTGTGCCACATTCTTTTCTTGAGAAGATGTACAAAACACAGTAACACAACATCGAGGATATCAAATCCACTTGGATAGTTTGGTGCGGGGATTGTAAATCACGACCAGGAGATCTCGAGTCAGGATGATGAAATTGGAAAATCATATAGTGATGATTTCAGAAACACTGATGTGTTGAGTGATACTATGATGATTTCATGGCTCATAAGGATCTCAATGTCCTTTTTTAGAGTGGCCCATTTGGTTGAATACCATAAGCGTATTTTCAAGATCTATAGGCATGCATGCATAGTCAAGAAAAGGGTAATTAAAGCCGGATATCCTTTCCAAGGGCCATGGGAGTTTATAGTGATTTGAGACACCCCAAATCATGAAGTGTGATCTGCTGAAGGTGTAAAATACAAGGAGGGTTTAGGTACCCTAAAATTTGTGCCACCACCTAATGGACATATTCTCGTGGTGAGGAGATGTGACAAATCATTTCACTATTTTTTCCATAGACCAGGGGGTCTAGAGAGAATAACCTATCTCTTACTAAGGATAGAAAGCAGGCCCTATGAGATTTATTCCTTATTTATTTATTCCCATATTTTTTCCTTAACTCTAGAGATAAAGAGTTTAGTGGGTGAAGACTTGAATTTTGATCAGCTTTCCCTTTGTAGGTTTTTAACCTGAAAAGTTTATTGTCTCTTTATCTAGTAGTTAAAGTCTATCGATTTGGAACATCATGCGCTAGAATTTAAGGTCATATAGATTTGATCAAAACATAGGTAGTTTAAGGTCATGATTGACATCGAACTAATAGGGAGGTTGATACAGAAGATCCTATTTAGGATATCCAGTGTTAGGAGTACTCAAACATCCTTCTGAGTGGGAGGTAAAAATGTTGTAAATCACATTTCAAGGTCCTCATATCATGATTAATGATATGGGATAGTCACACTAAGAGTATTTAAAACACGCTGAGGTGTTGAGTGTTGTCGCATTGATGATGTCAGGGCTGAAAAGGATTGGAATGCCCCTATCTAGAGCGGGATATTTGGTTAACAACCATAGGTTCATATGCAAGATCCATAGGCATGTATGATTAGTTAAGAAATGGTCCCTTGAAGATGAAAATCATTTCCAAGGGCCATAGAATATTGTGGCAATCCGATACACCCCAATCATGAAGTGTGTCTTATGGGATGGGGTGATTCAGAAGATGGTGGAAGCACTTAATTCTTCGATTGGCCAAGTTAATTCTCTTGTGGTCCTTTAATATGGAGAGATGATGAATGATGGTTTTCATGGCTTAACATCATGTAGCGGGGATACGCCTCCATGCAGTTTAATGTCATGTGGTAAGGACGTACTTCCAGGCAATTCAACGTCATCCGAAAATGACATACTTCCATGCAGTTTAACGTCACTTGGTAAGGACATACTACTATGTAGTTTATAATCATATGGTAAGAACTTACTCCCATAAAGTTTAATGTCATGTTATAAGGACGTGAGATAACTGACGTGAATGTGGGAGGATGTTGTGGCTGGGCCCAAAGATAGGGACTTGGGCGTCACTATGTATCTTAAGAGGATGATAATCAATCCATATGTAGTTCTTGAAGAGGAAATAACCTATGTTGGTCTAACCCATATGTAGAGGTGGGCATTATTTCTATTGACCATTGCAGCTGGGATTGGGGTTAGAGATCTAGGCGTCACTATATATCCTGAGATGTCAAGAATCGTGTTATATATAGTTCTTGAAGTTCCATTTAGTTTAACATCATTCAATGAGGGTGAAAGAAGACCGACGTGAATTGTTGGAAACATCCCAGTTGGGCCCAATGATAGAACCCTGAGAATCACTACATATTTAATGGAAAAATGAGAATAAAACCACATATAGGTCTTGGAAAAATGTACAGTTTAACATCATGCGATCAGGATGGGATTATGTCGTGGATGATAAAAATTGTTCACATGGGAAATACTTTTTCAGGATTCCTAATCCCATGTGAGCTTTGCTCAGTGTGGGGAACAGGGAACAACAAGGGCCCCATGTTGGACATGGGTATTGTGTATCATGTAGTGGCTGGACCAAGATATAGGATCGCGACATCCCTAAATATCTCATTGTAAATGAGAATCATTACATTTATTGTTCTTTGAGGAGACATGTAGTTTAACATCTTGTGTCTAGGACATAGGTGACTCGACATGAATGGATTTGGGTATCATGGATCCATGCATTTTTATGTCACACGGTAAGGAAATTGACCTTACAGTTTAACGCCATGAGGTGAGGAATCATGTTGTTCATTTTATGGTCTTGTATTTAGAACTATTATGGAATCATTATGTACCTATGCGCCTTTCTTGTGAGTTTGAGTCCCTATCATGATTCCTAAGCTCATGTGAGATTTGATCGGAGTGAGAAACAAGGAACGACACAGGTTTCCCTATAATTCAGAGACATAAGAGGGTATGAAATGGGAATTTTATATCCTATAGTGGTTGTACCAAGATATAGGATTGATGCATACCTACATATCTCATGAGGATGATAATCAAGCTGTACGTATTTCTAGAAGAACTGTGCAGTTTAACTGTCATGCGGCAAGGATGATAACCATTTAGTTCAATGTCATGTGGTGAGGGTGATTGATTTTATGATGTGATGGGGAAGTATAGATCAGTGCAGTTTTATGAACAATGGTTGAATCATACCCTTAGAATTCTTTCATTCATCCGTGACTTGTTGGCATACCAAGCATCAAGATATGAATTCTACAATTTATCTCTTCATGTTATCCCACCATAAGTTTTTCCGAAGATATCTATACATCTTAGTGATTCCTAAATAAATATTGAAGGTTGATCTATGCAAACCATCCATAATATTCATCTTTATTTATAGTTTTTATATGGCACGTGTCCTAGTTCCAAACATTATGAATATATTTTTCAAAGTTGAACTAAAAAATTTTCACTACCTTTTTCTGTAGCTCCCTATCACCTTTTTGGGCATCATTGATCTTCTTAAGAATGGATGGTTAAAAAATTATTTGAGAAAGGTAGGATGAAGTTCCTTATATGATTCATATGTATATACTTTATATGTACAATATGTTTAGATCTTTTTTAATCAAAATCATTGATAGGATTGCAGGATCCTTTCTACTGAGAGGATCTTCCTCTTTATTTACTTTCCAAGGATGGTAATGGATTGAATATTAATAATCTTTGACCAGCTCTAACCACCTTCATTGGATCATATTGAGCTCATTTTGTTTGAATATATACCTAAGGATTTTATGATCCATATATATGTCACACTTTTCCCCATAGAGGTATTTCACCAAATCTTCAAATAAAATATCATCACAACAAATTATAGATCATGTGTCAGGTAGTTCTTCTCACATATCTTTAACTAGTAAGAGTCATAGGCTATCACCTTGTTATTTTCTATGAGCTCACAATCCAATCCTTTTTTAGAAGCATCACTATAGATAAAAAATCCTTCCCCACTGGTGAGAAATGTGTGTAAAATTGAAGCGATTAGACAATTCTTTAACTCTTTAAATGCCTCCTTGAATTCATCAGTCTAGAAAAATTTCACTTCCTATTTATCTTGGTTAGTGGTTTTGAAAATCATGATAAGTTTCTCAAAAATAAATGATAGCACCCAACTAATCCACAAAAACTATGGATCTCTTTCATAGATGTTAGTTTGGTCCATCCTTAAATTTAATTTGTCTTTAAAGGATCCATAGATATCTCTTTACTGATGATAACATGCCTTAGTAATGTTACCTTATTTATCCAAAAATCTCAATTAATTTACTTCACATATAAATTTTAGTTTTACAAGGCCTTCAGTGTGACATTAAATTTCTCCTTATACTACTCATTACTTTTGGAGTATATAAGTATATCATCTATAAATACTACCATAAATTTATCAAGATAACACCTACATACTCTACTCATTAATTCCATGAAGATAATTTGAGAATTTGTGAGTCCAAATGACATGACTATGAACTAATAGTGCCCATACTTTGTACAAAAAGCAGTCTTGGGGATTTCCTCCTTATTTACCTTTACTTAATAAAATAATGATAGAAGATCCACATTAGAGAAGTTATGGGATCAACATATACGATTGATTAAGTCATAAATATATGGAAAATTATACTTATTATTTATCACAATCTTGTTTATCTCATTATAATCAATGAGGATTCACATTGAACCATCTTTATTCTTGATAAAAATGGCTGCTGCACCCCATGGTGAAGCACCTGGGCGTATAAACCCTTTATCCAAATTCTCCTGTAGTTTCTTATTCAACTCTTCAAGTTCAATAGTTGTAATTCTATATATATTATTGGATATTGTAAATGTTATAGGTATGGGTTTAATTGAGAACTCCACAGCTTATCTAATCATAAGATAAGATAGTTCTTCAAGGAACACGTCAACATATTCTCTTATAATGGGGATGTTATAAATAATGATCATTTCCTTAGTCTCAATAATTTGAGCTAGATATGGTTTCTCATAGGGAAATAATATCCATGTTTGAGATGATGATTCCAAAGGATATCCATCCTCCTCCTTACACATGTATAGAATCAGAGGGTGATTCATTGTACGAAGGGATCCCTGAAATTTATGTTGGATCTATATAAATAAAGCCAATCCATACCCAAAATAGAATCAAATTATTTTAAAGGGACTAATATAATGTTTTCTAGGAAATTCTCCCCTCAAATATTGGCAGGGGAGAAGTTATATTCTTGAGATACAATAATTGATGCACTTTCTATTTTCACCGCTAACTCAAATTCTATGTTTTGAGGTGGTGTTTGAATTGTTCTACTAAACTTGTGTGATATGAAATAATAGTTATAACTAGAATCAAATATTATGTTTTCTATCCTTAAATGAATAACTAGAATACCTATCCCCACTTTATTTTCAAGATCCACGATAATAATTGTGATGAAATATTTTATCCCTTGCTCTCTAGGCCTTGCAGGTTTTTTTCATTAATTTTATTCAGAACCCTTAGCTTAGTTACTTGGTTTTCATAGCATACTTATTACTTGTAGTTGAAACTGTGGATAATAAGTGGAGGTTTGACTAGAAAATTCTTTTATTCCATCACATTGGTGGGTTTCTTCCATCAGTATTCGCTAGATTGGATCCCCTCTTTACCAAACATAATGCATTTATGTATGCCATTCAGGTAATTTTGGAGATTCTTCTTTCTAATATCTTGATAAGATTGGTGTTTTACTTTCTTATCACCATGAGATGTATCATTTCATCTAGTAGAATTAAACTCCATTATCTACTTCTTATCACCAGCCCCATGAGACCCTTTAGATCCACTAATCCCAATTTCAACTTTGAGGGCAGATAAGAAAATTTATTTGTAGGTGGAGAAGTCTCAAATCACCAAATATTTTCATAGATTCATCTTTATCCCACTAAGTAAGTGGTAAAATTTTCCTTTAGGGTCAACAAAAAATTTTGAGGCATATCAAAGAAGTATTGTGATGTTTTCCTCATGAACCCCAATGGATTTTTCATCATTTTTAGGACAATGAACTCACTCTTCATTTTAAGATAGAGAGTGTGAGAAAAATATTTATCTAAAAACATTTTCCTAAATTCTTTCCACTTTATTACTTTGATAAATGCATCGGGCTTCATACTCATGATAAACATCTACCATTGATCAAATTATCCCTCCATGCGATAAATGACCAACATGAAATCTTTCTCAGAGCATTGAAGTATAAAGAATATTTTTTCGATGGAGCTGATCCATTATTCTATGACTAAGGGATCAAATGATCTCTTGAAATTCGATGGAATTTGTCACATAAAGGTCAAAATTGAAACTTTATATTTCATAGGATGGGATGTGGGTATTCCCCCTAAAGAAAGTTTCTTTTAAAAACTTGATTTAATTCAGTAAGTATTATCATAAAGTTCTCGACTCCTACTCTCATCGGGTTGGGAATCTCATTTGGGTAGTCATCAAATTTCCCATTATATGGGTTATTAACTTGGTTCCTTCTATTTATAGACATTGAATAAAATAAAGGGAACATTAGGGATTAAAATGTTCAAACTATTAAACATATAAACGGGAAAATATAAACATTTATAGGATAAATATTAAGAAATATATATTCCTTAACTTATGAATCTTTAGGTTTTAATCTATTTTTTAGAGGATATTTTATAACATTAAATTTCATATTCATTTTTTTCCCTTCATAATGGTTCAAAAATATCTAGTGAATTTACCAATGCATATACCATAGAAGTGTCAAATTAGGTGTGCAATAAATACTCTTTATCATGAACTAGGTTATAATCATGTTATTACTAAATCAACCATTTTTGGTGTTATTACCCCTAGGTAGAACTGTGCTTTATGCACATCCACTTGTAGTATATAGACATGGATTTTGTTTCATGGAAACTACTCACTTTACACTTTACCAAAAATTTTGTATATTTTCTTATGTTTAGACTTATCCCTATGGTTTTCACTAAGGGTTTACGATGTCGATCCCAAAAAATAACCAGAACTTTCTATGATATCAACTATGAGAACCCATATCATTTACATACTTTTTTCATGATTTATTATGTTAAGATACACATAACTCAATCGAAAAATATTGAGAGGCCAAGTATCTTTTTTTATTAGATTCATATCATAATAACATGAAATAGGGGTATAATGAAATTATTTAAAAACTCTATAACATGACCTTAAATTACATTGATCTAATAAAACTATATGGGATAACTTAGAGACGTATGTAAGAAATGGGTGAGATATAAATTACACTAAGAGAATAATAAAATAATATCAAGATTAAAGTAATACATGTGAGTCAAGGAGAATATCTAGGTGACATAAAAAAGTGAAAATCATAAACATCAACAACAAAGCATAATATAAGATTATAACATCAAGGAAACATAAGAATGTGGAAACAACATAAAAATGACATCCTAAGAATAAGTTAAGTAAAACCACAAAGATATCATAACATAGCATGATTAGGTTAAATGATCATGCACTATACATGGTATCTCATGAGATAAAAACATTACCCATTTCATTGGAGGTCTATATAATTCTACTCTCACCCATCACATTCATATTATGTACACGCACATAGATCATACAACATTAGAATGTATTTAATCACTTTTAATCCCATTATTAAGGGGTGTGGGTTACATATATGGAAGTACCAAATAAATGAAGGATATTTATATCTATGTTAATACCCTTGAGTGGAAATGGAGGAAGGTGTTCACAACACCAAAAATTGGCATGGAAAATCATGAGACAATTTCATTAGCATAACATGTATACATAAAGGTTCATAGAAGTGATTAATGAGATTCAAAAGGATATATATCTTTACTTTGTAATTATAAGGATAATAAATTCATGTGTAAAAACACAATACAACCTGAAAAACTAGAAATAAAAAGGCATAGAAAAAAGAAAGTACTTGAATAAAAAGGAATAGGAGAGAATTCATTACCCTAAAACGGTGCTTAAAAAAGCTTGGGAGGAGCTTCTTAAGATCTTGGGAACACCTTGGGAGGACATTATAGAGAGGGATGTATATTAAAATAGTGTTAAATGGGTTTTGAGTGAAGTGTAATGGGAGGTTGGATGAGTATTTACAGTAAAAGATAAGATAATTATTTTTTAAAATTTAACCATAGGATTTGGACTCCATGTGATAAAATAATCAAAACAAAAAACGTCACCATGGTTTCAAAAAAAGAGGAGTGGTTTTCAATATTTTATTTGGATGAAAATAAAACTCCTTAAAATAATACCATTCATGATGTGGAAGTGAGTCACGTTCATAATGAATTATTTTTAAAACCATAAAATATAATATAGGATTTGGAGACCCCTAGAGCCTGGCTTAGTGGTAGCAGCCTTGTAGGTTGTCGAGGAGGTCTTGAGTTAGAGTGTCCTTGGTGTCCTGCATTCCTATTTTTCCTAAATTCTTTGTAAAATTTTAATGCCCCTCCCTGACTATTTGTAATATAATATAGGTTTTGGAGGGTTTATTATAGGTTATTAAACTTAATCAAATAACTTCAAAAATAAATTATTTTAAAGGAGAAATATTTTTTGGTTGTTAATTACTTTTATATTATTTATTAAATCACTTTTAGGATATTATTATGTCATAATACATATAGCATATTTATACCATATTTAATTTTTTCCCAAAAATTCAACTATCACATTTAATCATGAAAGATTCACCATCTAAAAATTTCAATGCCCTTATTTAAAAAATATTCTTATTTCACTAAAATAGTTTCCTAAATATGATAATTGACACTTTTAAATATAATTTGTATTTAATAAAAAAATACTATTTTTTACGACACTAACAAATTTCTAACCCTTATAAAAATTTCATAGGAATTGACAAAATTATATTATTTTTTATATTTAAATAAATATTATTTAAATAAAATATATCTTGAAAATATCATTTATTTTAAAATTATTGAATTTATCAAAAAGAGGATTTTAATTGAAATTATATATTTCCCAAAAATGAAAATATGTTTTCTTCATATCATAAGCTTGTTTTATTTTAACTCATTATTTAAACATTTTTATAAAGTAATATTGAAAATGGATAAATATTATCGTTATCTTACTATAAATAAAATATAAAAAATCATAATAAGAGGGTATAGATACAGAACCCCTTATTACCCTAGCATATTCCCTAAGGGTATGGTGTGCGATGGTGGTACTTTATTGCGGTGGTTTAAAAAATAGGGGTTTAACAGTGATCTCTATGATATTGAACATCTCCCATAAATGGTTTCCCTCAGGTTTGAGTTTTTGAATGTCATCTTGAGATTGGTAATGGTAAAAGACCAATGATGCTATCTCTCTCAGAATCTCTAATAAATTTTAATTATAGGGTAAAATCCTACCATTAAAGGCTATCACTTCTTCATTTTGTATCAATTATAGTTTATTATAACCCTTAATATATACTAATCTTAATGTTCACTATTGAATGACTATATTAATAATGATTATAATGTTTAATGATTTTTTCAGGTATGATAGTCAAATTATGGATATAGTTTACAACAATCCAAAATAAAATATAGTGAATGTGTTTTTTATAGCTACATTACTCAATAATGCATTCATTGAGAAGATAATTTTATTTATAAAATATTGAGTATTTAAAAATACTCTATGAGACATCATTATGATGTAAATATAGATTACATGTGATGATTATTTTTATATGGTTATACATAAATCCATTTCTAAGGTGGAGGTTAGTAACATCATTACTGGTATGAGTACCATGACCTTATAACTAGTGAAAATTGTCATAGGATGATGAAAACTGTATGATGATGATGATTATAGTGTGTATATCATGAGTTTCAATGATTGTTCTATGAATTTTATAATGAGGACTAATGTTACTATCTTGATCATGATTAAGAGATTATGTGAGTTTCTACTTATTGAATTTATTATGATTTCATGCGATGGGAGTGTAGATCGCTACACAAAAACCACATGAGAGTGGTTTTCTCATGTGAAACCCAACCCACATTGAGTGAGTGGCCAGTGTGGTGGCCAACCAATGAACCTGGTCCCCTCCTTGTCATTGGATGGACTTATGATCTGGATATGTGGTTGAGAAAATAAAAATGAAGATGGAATGAGTTTTTTGTCATTTATGTTTCATTGATATGGTTTTTTTAACCTTGAAAAGGTGTAAACAAGTTTGATTTCCTGCATGAGATAAGGCGGTGGGACTATTGGTGACTGGGTTTGTGGGAGTTGGTTTATGAGGGCCCATTTATATTTTTATTGAAAGTGTTATATCATATATACTTTATCATTTGGTAATTGATATTTTTGCTAATATTCGGTGTAAAATAATTAAACGAGTACATATATGAATGAGTACGTGTATATTTCTATAATTGATGAATTGGAAAGATTATAGATGACATGTAAACTTTTGGAATGGAAGAAACTCATGTATAATATTTGGTGAGACATGAGTATAAAATAATTCTCTAGTTTATCATTAAACTAGTCTGATTATGAGTATTCTGGTTGATGAGAATGAGAATATGTATTATGATTTTATTAATTTTATTATTATTCATGCATGGTATTGACCTGGTTATTCATCCTTAGTGGATTCCCTAATGAGAATAATATTTTTATCACCGCTATTTTTATATATAGTCTTGTGGGTTTGTATTTTTGGAGTTTTCAAGTGTTATCGTCTTTAGTACTACATTGGATAGCAAGATCTTGGTGTTTGGGGATTGTTTCATGTACCACTAAGGTATATGAATTGTTTGGGTTTTATTTCATTTTTAGTATGTAGCGATTTTTCTATAGTTTTTGTCTTCTTACATTTTTGTTATATTGTATGGAATTCATGAATAAAATTTTATTATGATATTAGTTGATCATGGATCCATTATTGTACATAATTAATGGTTTTTATTTCAATTATATCTTTTTTATGTCCCTTATAGGGTAATTCCTCTCATTCATTTGATTTACACCCTCAACACTGGTCATTAACCTGTAGCCTAACAGAGCCAGGATTTAGGGTCCACACTTTGTTTCTCCACTAACCTAGATGGGTACCTAGTGGAATCAAGTCGTAATAAGGATTTTCTACACACATTCACACCCACGTAAATATTTTAGCAGATCACCCATTATAAAACTATTCCAATCCAATCAAGATTCTCTATAACATTTTAATTAGACAGTCTCCTAAAAATGAAGGTATGCCTAGTTAATAAGGGTTGTTCCCATTATAATTTTTAGTTTATATTTTTCATAGTTGTTACACTATCCCACCTCTTTAAATAATAACTCCATCATTATGGATCCCACACCTCAAGCCGAGGGAGTGCCTCTTCACTTTATGCTAGGTATTATATCTAATACCATTTTTTTTAAAAAGACCCTTGACACCCGTATAGAAACTCATTCCATCCCATGTGTATGTCGAGTCATAACCCATGAGGTAACACTACTTTCCCTATGAGAATGTGTTGTTCCATATATCAGCTTACCCACATTCTGAAGCAATCACTTATTTTATTAATAATTGTCTCTATAATAAAACACAGTTCATTTTAGTTTCCTTTTGTCCTCATTGACAAAAAACATAATAAAAATCCCATTAGGACACTCATCCTTACACTATTCTAGGCTAATCATACTTAACTATGAATTTACAATTAGGCAGGCTCTAAAAAAAGGCATGCCTTATTGAAATTAGTAATATAAATTATTTTTAATAAGTATATCATTCCCAATGGTTCTACAAAAACCATTTTGGTTAGTTTTAGTTATACAAAGTGAGTGTATTCACCCATGATGAGTTGATATGAGAAATGATCATGCATTATTTTAGGTATCTTAGAGGACTTCATTATAATAATTTATTTTAAAATAATTTTTCTACAGGATCATTCACTTGGTTTTAAATATATTTTGCTACATGAAAGTAATATCATACATTTTTATATGATTTTTTTCATAAAACATATATATTTCATAGTAATATCACTATATGAACTTAGTAATAATATAAATATCATTTTATTTTTTTTCCTTACATTATAATGAAGTATTAATATATTTCATAGGATCAATACAAGTATAAATTGATAATAAAAATAAGTAAGTAATATAAGTAAAATTTGGAAATCCAATGGTTTATGATCTCCTAGAAATACCATAACCATTAATAAAATATGAAAATAAAGAAAAACATCAGAAACAATATTGGAATTCTGTAAATGAAATGTAAACACCTTTTATAAAAAAATGAATTAATTAATAATGAAAAATGATAGATATTTATAGGAAGTGTAATAATTATATAACAATTAGAATAGTTAATAGTCATTAGAATGGTAAATTTTCCATTGAGAGTAGTGAAATTCTATGTAATTAATATTTACCATGAATAAAATAATTAAATATAAGTATGTTTCATCAGGATTTTGTGGAATGAAATAGTTTTGCTCATCGGGTTACCACTGTCACTTTTCCAAAAAAACTCTTAATGGTTCCCCCATTTATAGTTGGGTACAGAATGACTTTCCAAAGTCTAGTGATCATCTAGGTTTCAGGCCCAAAAACTCTTGGGGACTCGCATTGGTTGAGAGGATGGGAGGTCGGGCTCATCACACCCTTTTGGGGGGAATTATTAACTACTTCGGGACTCCCTTATAGGTTTAAAATATGTTCATGGATCTCTTCATAGTCCCAATACGGGACCAATTACCCTGATATATTGGTTTATCGGTTAATTATCTTAGTAAACGAGGAGAGTTAGTCTCATTAATGGATCCATATATATGTATATGAGTCCCTTCATCCATTTTACCTATAGAGAATAGAAACTTTATGTATTTTAATCGTATAACCAAGTACTTCGGAATGAGATTCCATGTGAGGAGGCACTTAATATTCCAAGGGAGAGATAGAACCATTATGAGGCGTCCTACGTATCCTAGATATTGTAGGAATCAAAACCCACTTAGTTTGTTGATTCTCTTGGGGATGGACCCAAGGTACATGAACTTATATGAGGGGTATTCATTCATGATGCCTAATGAGGTGTTCATTCACATCTCCCTAAGATCACGTGATCTATGATTGGTGTGAGAAATAAGGGGAATATATGATCTTCCTCATGGAGTATATATATAGAAATTGTGTACAAGGATAGTCCTTAGAGTGTTTGGTACAAAGATCAGGACTTGAGAAGGCACCCTACATATCCTTAGTATAACATGAATCATAGTTATTGTAGTTCAATTTATGTTGGGTGTTAAACATTGAGGCTACTCGATACCATTGTAGAGATTTATAAGGAAGTTGATATGTTCATTGAAACTCCCTAAGACCGTGTGAGCCACAATCATTTTTGGGAAACATGGGATAGAAACTAATCAATTTCATTACATCAAAAAAGGTACTCCTATGATGGTCCCTCTATGGATGATTAATATTGAGCTAGAACCTCAGGGAGAGGTGTCCTACGTCTCCTTAATATGGTTGGAATCAGAGTCGTCGTAGTTTCCTTTATATCAAGGCTTACACACTGAGGTTTCCCTGCTGATTGGGGCTTACACGCCGAGGACATACAATGTTATCAATCCTTAGGATGCACTATTGTTCTAGCCTTCTTCTTAGGTGGGTGTCACAAGACCGAGTTGGCATGTCCCAAGAGCTATCCCATGACCTAGCTTGACACATATGTAGGGTGTCTCAAGAGACAGTATGATAGAGTCTAAAGGATGTCGTGTGTCTTGGACGATAATTCCAGGAGACACCAGGAGACCATACCGTCATATTTGGAGGATGTCGTGAGTCTCAGCTAACTTTACCAGAGGGTGTTGTGAGAGCTTGGTCATTATGTTCAGATGATTTAGTGAGACTCGACTAACATGGGAGGACTCCATTATATTAGTTTGATGATGTGTCTGGAGGACATCGCAAGTCCTGGGTGATGGACCCATAGGGTTCACAGGATCAATGTGGCATCCTAGGGGGAATCTTGTGATTTGTTCTGACATGTCTAGAGAATTTTTCTTATCCTGGATGACATGTCAAAGGAGTTTGATGTGATCTCGGAGATGTTTCATGGTGTTGTCACATGTCTTTGAATGACACACGAGAAACACATGAGGGGCATTGATCATTTCCTTCTCTTAACCCTTATGCATTTGATCTTGGTTCTAACCGTTGTATTTTGAATGCCTTGGTTTTGTTCAGTGTCAGTTTTTTTGGAGTCTCATGTGATTTAGTAGGCTTGAGAGATGTTCTTCGCATAACATAATGGAGTCCCTTCATGTGATCCATGAATGATCACATGAAGTGATTTATTCTTTGTGCATGACTACTTCGGCTTCCCGCCGGTGTATTACCTAATCGAAGGTTGGATGGTCGCATGATTGGTTGCTATGAGAAAGTCGCTTCGATGTTTGGTACTTTTCCACTCGAGAGTTACCTTCATGTAGTATCTGGTCTATTTTTTGTGTTGGGGTGGGGGGTTTTAGGCCTTTCCACCCCAGATACTCACTAGTTTGTACGGTGTATCTGGAACGAGTCCATGTAGGAGTCGGTGAAGGGGCCTGGTGCCACACGGTTTCAGGAGTCTCTACCTTGGAATGCTCCGAGAACGTCACCTAATTTTCTGCAATCACAATTCTCTTTATTTGTCATATTATTTAAGATTATTGAAGACATGTTTGATCATGTAGAAATGTTGAAGGATTTCTATGTTGTGACATTGACATACTGAAGAACCTTCACATGATCCAGATTCCTGTTGGGAGGCATCCATATGATGCTTTGTGACTTTTCTTAGAGTATAACGAGATAAAGATGGTCTGTTCGAGGGTCCCATAGGACTGTAATATGGGTTTCCTGGTGGCGAAGCATGTATTTTAGTGACTGTGAGTACCTCCCACATCCTTTTTTTTTGTATATCCTTTTTTTATGTTACAATGGTTGGGATTCATGCCAGATTTCATGAGTATTTTTTAGGATATTTATTCTATTTTTGGTTGATGCGTCGCATGACCAATATGGGTTCTATGGGGGTTCATTAGCCTTATTTGGAAAAATCTCTCTGTTTGTTTTTAGAGAGTTGGTGATTTGTCTGGGCATACCCAAGAACTTCTGTGTGGCGATGCTGAAAAGCTAAGGAGATTTCATGTGATGGGTAAAACATGTCACTGAGGTATTGTGGTGTCTCATGGATCACTAGGGTCATGTCACATGTCATTTAGTGATTGTGAACCCTTATTGTCGCCTCCCCTTTATTTCATTCGTTTTATGTGACAAACATCGTAAGGTCTTGTGAGTTTCCATGAGAAATGTCTCGAATTTTTACTCAATTTTTGGATGATGTCTCACTTGACCAATATGATCCGTATGGACTATGCACAAGAATGTAGTTGACAATTATATCTGTCTTTACCTAGAGTGACGAAGGGGCTACCTAGAAATGATCAAGGACTTCCGTGCGGAGGGGATAACGCCGAGGACTCGCAACGCCTCGTTGGTCATTGAGGGCGCGTCACTTGTCCTTTAGCAACCTGAAAACCTTCTCTCCTCCTCCTCTTTATCTCCTTAACTTTATTCGACAATGGTTTAGAGGTCATGAGAGTTTTCTTAGATATTTCCAAGGCATTTTATTCTTTCTAATAATGATTTATCTCATGAGCTTTGTGACCACTGGGGATCTCCATCTTTGGAATGTTGTTCTATTTATTTTCAAAGGGTTTTAGTGGGTTTTTAGGGAACTTTACAATGAGAAACCGTGTGGCCTGGGGGAATTCATTTGGCTTTCATCATGGGGCCATCAATTATCTGGAGGTCCTTTACAAGAGTAGGAAGGTTTGTTGAAGGGGGCTCCGTGGGACATGTCGCGGGTTATCCACTATTCATGGAAACTTCACATGACCTTGAAATGGTCAAAAGATTACAAGTCCTTTAGAGGCACATACAATCCGTGAGTCTCGTCCATCCTGTTATTCTTTTTTGTTTGTGAGGAAAATAATACCCATATTCACATATTTATTCCTTTTTGATTTTTCTGATTCTTATTTTGTGGGTGTTAAAAAATTCCCCCCCTCATGAGTGACATCTGAGGGGATATGGACTTAGTTCTGAGGAAAAACAATTCTCTCTAGAATCTTTTATAGTTCCATGAACCAGTGCCTCAGGTGACGCTTGGCATACTGAGTGATGTTTGGTATTCTAAAAAATGCCCTATATATAGGGGGTGGGGTCGAAAACTATTCATTCCACTAGATGCCTACTATCCAGAGAACTCTTGGTTTCTTCTCCCATCATGGGAACCTGCCTTGAACCCTGATTATGAACCCTATCTGCAAGTCCATTTCATCATAGCTCTTCCACAAGACTACTTCAGACACTCCACTTTCGTAATTTCTAGGACTTCGTCAATGAGGGATATGTTTTTCCTTGAGGACTTCATGAGATCCACTATCCTAACCATTATACCATTTTCGATTAGCATGACTATGATCAGGTCATGTGATCGCGAGTCCCTAGGGGGGTCATGAGGTTCGCGTGATGGATTGTTGGGTTATGCAACCCGTGAGTCCTTTGGGGGTCAGTCGATTCGAAAACTCCTTATGATATGTTGTGATACACCTGATGTTGTTGGTTTTATACCAGGATTTTACGATGATTGTTTTATTCTCCTAACATGTCCCACTTAATTATTTTTAGATGGATTCTAGTTCTCATCAAAATTCTTCATCTACGGCCAACCAGGGGGCCATGATTTCTAGGAATCACAATACTGGTCCCTGATACCACTTGTGCACTGATAACAGGGTTATGAAAGGGTTCCTTTTATATGGTATTCAAAATAATCCCTTATCTAATTGAAATCCATTGTACAGGTTTTTCTTGCTAGATGATGCCTCTATATCTCTCCAAGATTTTAATATGCCATTTTTCTGGGTATCTGGCTCCCCTGACTATGTTCAGGCAACAATTACTGAGGAATATCATCTGGTTTCAGCCCAATCTGAGGGCTTGTATTATCTTTTGGCCAATTCTTCTTTGAGTCTGGATGGTTTTTATCTTGCTCAACAACATTTTTCTTCAATCTATTTAGGAATATTTTTTTATTCTCTAGACACTTTATATGGAGGATGGTATTCGAGGCGGGACCTTCATCCCGATGGTAATTTATTAGATGAATGGGAATGAACATTTTGGGTGAGGAAAAGCTCTTTGGAGTTTTATGATGATCTATATAATTCTTATTTCTAAAAATCGGTGTGGATCTCTCAATTCATCATTTACCAGTAGCCTGAACTTCTTCGAGAAATGATTAGACTTTAGTGTCATAGGACCAACACATTGCATCTTCCTCATGGTGAGGTGGGTATCATCTTATGGTAAATCCATCAATTGGGTGGTATTACTTTCCCTGGAGAGATGTACAATGATTTTCTCCCTTTTGTAGACATCTAGGATGATCCTCTACAAACCCCAGTTCTAGCAAAGGAGATGCTCATAATTGAAAAGAATAAATTGGGGAGAGTCCTGACGATGCATTCACTTATTTCTTTAATATACTCGATCAATATTTTTCTATGTGGAAATGTGGTTTTACCAAATGTTATTCTCCCTTGATGATTCCCTTCCTAGTAAGTCTACGACAGTGATGGCTCATATTGGGCCATGTTGGAAGCTGGGGACTACACCTCGTGGGGCTATCAAGTGAACCCTTAGGTTTCCTCAAATCTTAGGCAGGGGAGTTTCCTTTCTAGGTTCAAGATGGAGTGGCTCTTCCTAGGTGGGGATACATGCTTAGGAATCGATTTTAGCACAATGGTTATGGAGGTGTGACTGAAGAAGGGAATATTCTTAACTTAGTAGTACCGGGCCTTGCATGCCTCTACTATATGATGGGTAATATCCAACAAGGTAATACTCCCTACATGATTAGTGGTCCTCTCAAGTTACTATTTGGATGGATAGGGGAATAATTACACTGTTATGAGTACAACAATGCCTCTAGGATCCTAGAACCCACATCTCACCCTAAATTTCTGAACATTTCTGGAGTTGAGGCTATGTCTTTAAGCCTAGATGAGGTCAAAGGTGAACCATGTTATCCTGATAGTTTCGAATTTTCTACCTTCCATGCACTAGGTGGTATGATTACAAATAATGGCAGTGACTCACACAATGAAAGGTTTTATATGATCTCCCTTCAGGATGGGGTTCACACAACAAGGGTGGATGAGATGGTTATATGTGAATTGTACACTCCATATCGATTCACTTGAAAATTTGGCTGCGTTCAAAGGGTTTCTCCCATCCCTTCAATCAACATTCAAGGGGAACAACATCCTAGCATCATTCGTCAATTCTAAAAGATACAATCTGGTGAAGTCACTGGATTTGAGATCATGCACCCGCCTACCAATGATCCCATTTCCCATACATTGGATTATTCCTAGGCTTGGGTGACAACTTATCCTAATTCGGTGTTAGGACAAATGGTTTGTAATGTTGACAATCCCCTTGAATCACTATGTCCTTTATCTGTGGCATTTATTGAGTTAATTGAGGACATATGTGAGGTTTCAAGCAAGAAATCTCACTCTGATGATAGTCATTTGGACAGTGGTAAGACTCTGTTGAAGATATTATTCCATCGATATAGGACACATGAAATACACACGTTGAGAGAGAGGCATATGAGGATTATTCTCCTATTTCAGCGTAGATCCAACTATTTGGCCATCCTTCCACCATGACCACAATGTTGGGTGCCAAGGCTTATTCACATCATAAGTTTATCCATGGATGAATTATTTTCTTTATTACTGAGACCCCCTTGGAAGTATTTTACAATCAAGGGGAGCACCGTCGCCAGTTATTTCATAGCATAGGGGAAAACAATTTCAATCAATGATCATTGTATGAGATTATGCAGCAGATCATCTTGACTCGAAGAGAATTGTCCATGGATGAAAAGGATATGTGCGACATTGTGAATGTGGCTTCCCTTGCTAAAAATTTGAGTGAGTTGGTGGAGGCACTAGAGAAGGGTCGTCAGAAGTTATCAGAACCGTAGGGCGAGATGGATTCTTGGATGAAGTAGATATAAGGAAATGAGTATATCATTGGTCATCTGAGGTCCAATATTTCTACATCATCAACCTCATTTTCCACTACTCAGAGGAGGGTTAAAAATTTGACAAATCTAGTTGAAGTTTTCCATCCCAAATAAGAAGTGGAAGAAGCAGGAAGAGCCGCACTCCAACGCCCAATCGATACTTCCTACATGACTTTTGTCGATCTATACAACACTTCCAACTTTATTTTTTCGTGACTTAACTTTTATAATGCACCCAATTTTTTCTTAACGAGGCTTTGGAGAGAATCAGAAATGTAGAGGTTCTTCCCTATTTTTCATGCTATGAATGGATGAATTTTTTGAACTTTATATAATACAATCGGATTTTCCTCCCTTTATAATGTGTGAGACTTTTCCTTTCTTTGATATTTTTTGAATTGCCAATGATACCCATCCCTTTATTTATATTTAATTAACTTGACTACCTATAATTAAAATTTTAAATTCTATCATATTTATTTAATAAATTCCAGTGAATTCCCAACCGCATGAGATTTTTTATTTACAATTTGTTCGGGCGATCATGGGATTACCTGACATGCAGAAGGGCCAATGGGTAGAATATAAAACTTTAAGGGAGAGTGCTCTATCTTTTATGAATTCCATAGGCTTGGTGAGAATATCTCGATGATTCTAGGGATGTATGGAAAGTCTTACAATCACCTGAAGGCTGAATTGATGTTGTACTTTAGTATAGGGTCTTTTAGCTAGGACATTTTTCACTTTAATTTAGGGTATTTTAGGTCGAACCTTCTGTCTATTTTGTTTCAATTCTTTTATCATGGACCTGATGCATATTTAGTTTAGTGCATTTCATCTGGGACCTTCTGTCCCTTTAGTTTAGGGAATTTCAGCTCATACCATTTGTCTCTTTAGTTTAGAGTCTTTTAGCTCAGATCTGATATTGCTTTAGTTTAAGTTATCATAGATCAGACGTAATATTTCAATAGTTTAATGTCTTCTAGGTAGGATATTTCATATGATCATGCGATATAGTGTAGAAATGACAGGAGTGACCTAAAACACTCTATGGTGCTAGGTTTTCCCATGGTGTTGCTGAGGCTTACAAGGATCAGAATTCCTTTTTTTTTGTAGAGTGATGCATTTGGTTGACGACCATATGTGCATATGAAGGATCCATGGTCTTGTATTCATAGTAAACAAAAGGGTTGATTTAAGCCATGTATATTTTCTATGGGATATAGAGAATTTATAGAGGTAATAGTAGTGGGGATTAAATACTAGGTATAAAAGGTCCACCTGGATATTTGGGGTATGGATGTTGTAAACAATAACCCAAAATCTTGAGTCCATGAATATGAGATGGTGCAGACATGCTGAGTATGTCTCATGAAATTTTGGGAATCTAGGGTTTCCACGGTTTTTATAGGGATTACAAGGATTGAAGCTCCTTTTTGGTAAGGAGAAGATGCCTTTTGTTGGAGGTTTAAGGCCCTTATGAATCATTAGAATGCTAAGTGAAAGATGATCCCCGCTTATTTTTGAGGGATATAAAAGATTTGTGGATACTCAAACACCTAGGTGATGAGGTTAGGTATGGAAAGAAAACTATCCGGGAAGGGTTCTAGAACCCTATGGAAATCAGTTATTACATCATAAAGCTCAATCCCTACACCCTGTTGTTTTAAATCACGTGGTGTGGGATACCAAATGTTCGAAAATGGCATGCCGCATTCTGGACTTGAGAAGATGTAGAAAACAAAATGATGCAACATTGAGGATATCAAATCCACTTGGATAGTCTTGTGTGGGGATTGTAAATCACAACCAGAAGATCTTGAGTCAGAATGATGACATGGGACAATCATACAAGGATGATTTCAGACACACTAAGGTGTTGAGTGCTACCGTGATGATGAAAAGCCTCTTATGGATCAGAATGTCCTTTTTTCAGAGTGGTGCATTTAGTTAAAGACTATAGGCACATATGTAGGATCCATATGTGTGAATGCATAATCAAGAAAAGGGTCATTACATCCAGATAATCGTTCCAAGGTCCATGGGAGTTCATGGAGATTCGAGACACCCCAAATCATGAAGTGTGGTCTACGAAAGGTCTAAAATCCAAGGAGGGTTCAAGTACCCAAAAAATTGTGCCACTTTATAACAAACATATTCTCGTGGTGAGGAGATGTGAAAAATAATTGCTCTAATTTTTTCCTTGAACAGGGGGTCCAGAGAGCATAGCCTATATCTTAATAGGGATAAAAAGTAGACTCTATGATCTTTATGCCATATTTATTTATGCCCATATTCTTTCCTTAACTCTAGAGATGAAGAGTTTAGTGGGTGAAGACATGAATGTTTCTTAGCTTTCCCCTTGAATGTTTTTAACCTAAGAAGTTTATTGTCTATTTCTCTAGGAGTTTAAAGTCTTGTGATTTGGACCAGCATGTGCTAGAATTTAAGTTCATATATATTTGATCAAAACAAAGGTAGTTTAAGGTCATGAATGACATGGAACTAATATAGAAGATGATACACAAGATCCTAGTTAGGATATCCAGTTTTAGGAGTACTCCAACATCCTTCTGAGCGGGAGGTAAAAATGTTGTAAATCATAGATTGAGGTCCTTAGAATATTATTGATGATATGGGACGACCACCTCGATAGTTTTCTAGACACACAGCGATGCTGAGTGTTGTCGTATTGATGATGCTAGGGCTCAGAAGGATTGAAATATCCTTATCTAGAGTGGCACATTTGGTTGACATTCATAGGCACATATGAAGGATCCATAGGCATGTATGAATAGTTGAAAAAAGGTTCCATGAATCCTAACATCCTTTCCAAGGGACATAAAATATTGTGGCGATCTGACACACCCCAGACATGTAGTGTGTTTTATGGGCTTGGGGTTCTTCAGAATATGGTGGAAGCAGTTCGTTCTCTGGTTGGTTGGGTTATGGATCTTGTGCTTCTTTAATAAGGATAGATGATGAATGATGGTTTCTCTAGCTTAACATCATGTGGAGGGGATGTGCCTCTGTTCATTTTGACATCATTTGGTAAGGACTTTCTTCCATGTAGTTGAACGTCATGCAATAAGGACGTACTTACATGATGTTTAACATCGTGTGGTAAGGATGTAATCTAATGTGGTTTATCATCATGTAGTAAGGACATACTCTCATGACGTTTAACATCATGTGGTAAGGACGTGGGGGAACCGATGTGAATGTGGGGGGATGTTGCAGCTGGGCTCAAAGATGGGGAATTGGGCATCACTATGTCTCTCATGAGGATGATAATAAATCCATATATAGTTATTGAAGAGGAAATACACTATGTAGGTCTGAACCATATGTAGAGGTGGGAATTATTTCCATCGACCATTACAGCTAGGATTAGGGTTCAAGATCTAGGCATCACTATGTATCCTGAGATGTTAGGAATCATGATATAAGTAGTTATTGAAGTTCCATGTAGTTTAACATCATGCAATGAGGATGAAGGAAGACCAAAATGAATTATTGAAACCATCACGGTTGGGAAAAAGGATAGAATCATGAGGATCACTATGTATCTCTTGAGAAAATAGGAATCAAACTACACGTAGTTCTTGGAAAACTGTGCAGTTTAACATCATGCGGTAAGGACAGGAGCCTATCCTAGATGATACACCTTGTTCATGAGGGGAATCCTTCATCATGATTCCTAAGCCCATGTGAGCTATGGTTGGAGTTGGGAACAAGGAATGAAATGAGCCCCATATAGGACATGGGTATTGTGCATCATGTAGTGACTAGACCAAGATATAGGATTGCGACATCCCTATACACCTCATTAGAAATCAGAATCATTCCATATGTACTTCTTGGAAAAGACATGTAGTTTAATGTCATGCATTAATGACATAGGTGGCTCGATGTGAAAGGAGCTTGGTATCATGGATCCATGCAGTTTCATGTCATGTGGTAAGGAAATTGACTGTACAGTTTAACACCATGTGGTGAAGACTCTTGGTGTGCCTTTTATGGTCTTTTATTCAGAACTATAATGGAATTATTATGTACCTATGCGCCTTTCTTGTGTGGGTGAGTCTCTATCACGATTCCTAATCTCATGTGAGCTTTAATCGGTGTGAGAAAAAAAGGAACGACATAGGTTTCCCTACAATTTAGATACATAAGTGGGTACACGAAGGGAATTTTATATCCTATACTGGTTGGACCATGATATAGGATCGATACGTCCCTAAATATCTCACAAGGATGAGAATCAAGCCATACGTTGTTCTAGAACAGTAGTGTCGTTTAACGTCATGAAACAGGGATGTCGACCATGCAGTTAAACATCATGGGGTGAGGATGGTGGACTATCCAATATGAGGGGTAACTATGGATCCATGCATTTTTATATCATGTGGTAAGGAATAAAGGTGCTCTCAATCTTAATTTCTTAATTTTAAGAAGAACTCCTACAATTTAACATATGGTGCGGTGTGCGACGCACCCCACCCATAGGGGCCAATGAATATTATCCATTATGATACACCTTATGTATCATATAGTGTCCTTACCAGTTCGTCTCTAACTTTGGGGGCTTCTTTATTGGTATCATTGGGGTTCTAAGAGCTATCACTAACTCTCCCTGAAGGAATGATTGGAGGAAAACCTTTTTATTATAGGCTTGTGCTATCCTATTCTAATTAATCTCCAGATTGTGTAGTGTGCGCAACCTTTTCTCATCTAGCCGTTCCAACTCGTCCAATCACTTTTGTGATTTTTTTATCATCTGAGAGCTATCCAAAAATAGCTATCCGGAGTGAGGTAAACTGGACTTCTTTGGGTAACACTACCTCAGTCCCGTACACCAGTGAATATAGCGTTGCTTGTGTAGGAGTAGGTGTGGTGGTACGGTAGGCCTATAAATCATGGAGGATTTTATCTAGCTAATACTTCTTATCCTTGTTCACCATATTCTTGTGTATGTTCAATAGAGTATTATTGGAGGCCTATATCTATCCATTTACCACTTCATGATAGTGGGAAGAGTGATTGGACTCGGTGTTGTACTCCTGGTAAAGCTTATTAAACTATGTGGAACAGAAGTTGGTGTTGTTGTTTGCTAATATTGTGTAAAGGACTCCAAACCCGGTGATGATATGGGAATTCATGAACTTGATGTTATTCTTTGTCCCAAGTTCCTTGAGGGGTATTTTCTCAGCCCATTTTGAAAAGAAGTTTTTTATAGTAAATATGTACTTGAACTGTTTAGATGTGGCTGGGGGATAGGGCCCTAAAATATCTATCCCCTAAACAAAAAATGTCTTGGAATATATAGCTATATACAAAAATTTTGGGGGAAGATGGATGATGTTTTCATGGATCTGGCACACATGTAATTTTCTAGTGAATTCTATGTAGTCATATGTCATGAATTTCCTATAATACCCCAAACTCTTGATCAGGTGAGAGAGCCTAGTCATAGATTTATGATCACCACATGACCATCCATGTAATTCCTTCATGATGGATAGAAATTCTCCTTCTGCTATGCTCTCGAGGATATTTATTCCCTAATCCACATTTCTAGAGATATTTTTTCTTGTTTGGACTTCCATGTAGGGTGATGTTTTATACATGGTTCCAAATATATTCCCTTATAGTATAATCTATTGGGAGAGTCCTATCTTGAAGATAGACAATTATAGGATTCATCCATTCAAAGGTGGTCACTGGTTCATCATGATCTAGGGAGGTTATGAATTGATGGATCTCTTCTATATCACATGTGACGATCGATGAAACTATTATTTGATGCATAAGACAGAATGTTTCTTCCTTCTAATCAGGGTCGTACATGCCAATTGCTTCATTAGTCAGCATGTCGACATGAGAATTCTGTGATTGGGGAACATAATACACTATGGGCTTAAAGGGAAATTCTTCCATAAATCCCCTAAAATATCTAGTGAGGGGTGCCAGTTCCTCCTTTTTGATGGAATATTCATCATTGATTTACTTTATCATTAACTATGAATCCAATTTGATGTTTAGGTAGGCTATTTTCAGCTATAAGGCTAGTTCCAAGCCAATGATGAGAGCTTGGTATTCTTCCTTGTTGCTTGTGAATCCTTTCTATAGTGAGAAAGAGTAGGGTAGGACTTCCTTGTTTGGAGAGATGAATACAATACCCAGACCAACCCGGTTGAGCTTTAGGTTCTTCATTATTGTGCCGATAAGACTCCAGGAAGTGCCATAAAAGTACATCTCCCATTTCCAGGGAGTGTTATAGACATATAATAACTCTTTATCTGGGTGATCGATGACTTTTGATGTATTTTATGGGCCCAGATGCGCTCTGGGAAAATCAGCCCAGGCTTTCCTTTTTACTGACTTCTGTGGTACTAACAGGATGTCATATTACTTAAGAATGACTGTCCATCATACGAAGTACCAGGTTAGCATTGGGAAACCAAGTATGTACTTTATTTGATCAAAACCAAATACATATTGGACTTCATGATGCTGCATGTAATTACTTATCTTTTAAACTGCAAAGATGAGTGCGAGGTAGTTCTTCTCGGCATTAGAGTATCGAGTCTCAGTACCGAGCATCGTCCGATTGAGGTAATAGAGACAATTATACCTTCCCACATCATTATTTTGCATGATTAGGGTTCCCAATGAGCGTTTCATAGAGGCCACATATAAGATGACTGGCCTCTCTTCCAACAGGGTAATTAATACTAGTGGTTCTAGCTAGTCATGATAGAGACTTTTGAAGTATTTTTGGAAACCGCCCTCTTATTGGTAGGTGATTCCCTTATTCATTACCCTATTAAAGGAGAGATATTTACCAGCCATGTTGTTAATGAACCAACAAATGTAGGTGAGGTACCCTTGGATTCCCCTCAGTTCTTTGAGATTGGGGGGGTGAAATTGATAAGATATCACTGATCTTTTTTGGGTTGACCTCAAGGCTTTGGTAGCATACCACAAAGCCAAAGAACATTCTTGATGTTACTCCAAAGGCACATTTTAGTGGATTCATCTTCAGAATGTGCTGTCGCAACTTGTTGAAAATTTTCTAAAGGTCTATAAATTGATCACATCACCCTCATGATTTAACCAATAGGTCATCAAAATAACATTAAGATGTATTTCCCAAATATGGATTAATTATGTGGTGATTGGTGCATCGATATGTGGAACCATCATTATTCAAATCAAAGGGAATTAAATGATAACAGAAATCACCTTGATGAGCTCTGAAGGCAATGGATTCTTCATCATTGGGGCCCATCTTTATCTAATTTCACCCTAAGAATCCATAAAAAAAAGGGAGAGTCTTGAAGCCAATAATTGCATTGATTAGGAGTTATGTGATTAGAAATGGAACGTAATCTTTTGGGAAATGTCTATTAAGGTCTCTAAAATCAATCCATACCCTAATTTTCCCGTACTTATTCTTGATAGGGATGATTTTGGAAAGCCATTTCAAGTATTATACCTCTTGGAAAAAGTTTTTTCAACCAAATTTTCAACTTCCACCTCTATATTGGTGGCATGAGAGGGGTGCATCCTCATGACTTCGTGTATGAATCCTTGATTCTATTTTGGTAGTCTGAGATAGTGTGTAGCCAAATATAAATTTAGTATAGTAATTTTGGTGTAGTTCCATGTGAACACATATCGATGTTGCTTCAAAAATGTGATGCATATCTCTTGCTCTTCTAGGGGAATGAAAACACTAATCAGTGCAGGCCACATATCTTCCTCTATTCCCAAGTTTATCTAACTGAGTTAATCAATTGTACTAGAGACACTGTCCTCAAATACCAAAGGATAATTCTTGATTTCATTATCATCTTCATCCATCTCTGATCCCATGCAGTCTTTCTAAAATGGAGATATAAATCTCAGGGCCTTTCCATTATTATTAGGATGAGAGATACCGTGAGGAGAGGCATTATCATTCCATGTTGTCTGAGTCCTTGAAGAGAGATTCTAGGTCTGATGGTCTTAAATGTCTTCACTGAGGACAGGAAGGGGTTGGACCTCCGGGGTTATACCTGTGTTCTCGACCAGATTTATAGGGAGTACATAGTCATAATCGAGAATGTTCCATAGATTCATAGGGGTGATCCCCAGGCCATTAGGAGAGGAAACCTGTATATCATCATCCCTTACTGGTAGTTTTACTCCCTTGTTATAAAACTCTACTTTAGCATATGTGTCCCCACAGGTCTCAAAGGGAGCACTATCACCATGTAGTATGCTGACCATTACATTAACGGGATACTTTAGACACTGATGGGATGTTGAAGGTAGCTCTAGGTGGGTATGAATATAGGTCCTTCTGAGAAATGAAATTATATGTGGTGTATTGTTGGATTACCCTAAACTGGGAATCTGATATAAGATACCAAAACTGGCCTATGAGATTAATTTTCATGATAGGTCTTCACTTGCATTTATCATACCATGTGATTGTCAACATAGTGGGAGACAGATCCCCTTCACCATATCCCAAACGTCATAGGGTTCAGACTAGGATAAGATTGATCCTAGATCCATTATCAATTAGGGCCCTCTATACACTAACATTACTGAGTCATCCTGAGACATATGGGGGCCTGATATTCTCTTAAAGGGTATCTTATTGATCTTGATTAGTGAATGAGATGGCAACATTATATTCTTGTGTCATGGTCTCCACTCAATAGGCCTCAGCTACAACGACTTCTGTCTTAAACTCTTGTGGGATCCAGAGGGATTCAATAAGTGCCTCCCTGAGTTCTTTTGAAATATGGAGAACATCAAGCACTGGGAGCTTGGCTAAGACTAACTCCATCTATTTTAGAACGTTTTTGTGTGCCAAAGGTTGGTGTTTCCCAATATAAGGCGGCTTCTGGGCTTGTGGTTGAGGAGCCGAGATGCTCGGGGTGGATGAATCCAGTGCTTGTGTGGAGGTCATGGGAGCATCCATTTCCAGCGACATAGGTCATCCTAGATTTCCCCTTTGTCTAGAGCGATTAGTCTGAGCTCCTTATAGGAGTTCATGCAAGAAAATCTGGTACAAATGACTGTTGGAGGGTTCTGAGACACCTTCATACCCCTATTGGGCTCCCTGGAGTACTTTTTTTTTACAAAAGACGTAATCATTAAAAACAAAGATCCGTAGAAGTACAATTACTTAACCATGAAGGAAAGTGGTCCAGCCAGAGCTGGTCATTGTCAGGAGGGCCAGAGGCTGCCACCTGATGGGTGGAACAACTACCTTCCCATTTGATAAAGGATAAGGTGAAAATTGTGAAGGTCTGACGGAGGGCACAGATTTTCTTGATGAGTGAACCAAAAGGTTGGAAACCACCATCGTGGAGGTTGATAGACTTGATAATTGTGAGACAGTCCGATTCCATGTGGATTGCATCCCAGCCACAATCTTTAGCGAACATCATCCCGGCGAGGATGGTGGTGGCTTCCGCAACCACGGGTTCCCAAAGAACGTGATGTGATTCAATTTTATCTGCGATGGTCTGCCCGAGATGATTCCGGGCCACAAGACCAAGACCAACAGGTCTATCCTTGGGAAGAGACGCATCCACATTAATCTTGAGAATCCCTTCCAGTGGAGGGCACCAATGTGAATAAGAGAATGGGGCCCCAAATGGATTTTTTTGTCCAGTGTGCTGCTGCCATCCCTCAATCCATGATACCGCCCATTCAATAAAAAAATTTGGGAGCTTGATGATGTGATTGAAAATGGAATCATTGCGACACACCCAATGATCCAGGCCAAAATGCAGATTGATCCCACTTTAGCTGGTGAAAGAAAGGAGCACCATTGCATCAGGTGAGAGGGGGGGTCTGCGACCACGTTTAGTGAGAGATTCGTACAGGAGCCCCAAGTGTGCCATACCCCCCTTTCCCCAGGCTCCCTGGAGTACTTGACCATATGTATCAGCTGCATATATATTTTCCATAGAGGTGTGATCAAATTTTTTAGTTTTTCCCCATCCATGGTGTCCTCTATACCCTTGAATTTGGTGCATATAGCCAACCATTCCCCAGCTATGCGTGAGAAAATCATGCTCTGGGTAAAACTCCTCACCAAAAAAGGGGTCTAAAAAGTGTATTGCATTTATTGAATCAAATATGAGTTCTTTATATGATGAGGATTCCATTTGATAGGGCGGTTCCCATGTAGAAGATGTCGTGGGAAAGAAATTAGTGAGAGATAATGTTTTCTTTGGATGATAATATGAATCTTCCTCTTCTATTTCATCCCACCTCTGGTTATCCCGCCCACCTTTGGGAGGTATATCTGATGCCTCCTCTATAGTTGGTGGAGCTACTATTGGTTTTCTCAACTATTCTATCAGAGTGGTATGGGCTCAATCAACTATCTTTTAAACCATCCAATTGTAAATTTTCATGAATATCTAGCCGAGACCTTCTTCCAATAACCCTCTACTTATGGTTGGACCATTGTCAAGCAAGCCACATGCTCTGGGGAATTGTCTAGCATAACTTGTCTAGAATAAATCATTCTTTTAACGATTTATTTGAAGATGAAACAATTATAGATATTATTACGTAGCCTTCTGTGGAAAGGGAAATAATCAGGATGGTCGATGAGGTTGACCTCCTCGGGCTTCCTGGGTTGTAGAAGTGTGAGCAAGTTATTATCCATGGATGCTAGGAAATAACTGGGGAACTATTAATTCCATAAGGAGTACACCTTACTCATCCTCTCTTCAAATCCTGGATTACCCTTATTTTTGTGCTTCTGGATGAGGGAAATTCAATGGTTGTCACCACTCAATAGGGGGTGCTAAGCAATTCAGTGCCTACCTGGGAATTTGGACAGGTGTTGTTGCTATCTTGAGAGTGAAATCTATAGTTTCTATTCTGGATGACCTTTTTATGTGTGCTGTAAGAATGAGTCGAGCTTTAGATCAGGTCCACTGAATGGCCTCCTCTAGATGTTGGGCTATTACAACAAATTCACAGAATCTTCCAGGATATTTCATTGGAATCAAGGGCATCTACAACTCGACCCTAATATTTTCGGCATAGAGGTCCACCAGTTTCTCTTGTGAGAGAGGGATACTGAGTGATTAGGTCAAACCCCTCCATATTTTTATTAAACAAGATACCGTCCCATTTCCATATTGTTTATAGTTTGTCAGGTCGACGATCATTGTCTTCCTTAGTGTAGAACTAAATTGATAAAGTAATTGATGATGGAGGTCTTCCCATCCTAACACAGATTTTGCTGGCAGACTACTATACCAAACAAAGGCTCTCCCAGTCAGGGTTTGTATGAAATACTTTAGCTTGGTTGCCTCTTTTTGATCTTGAGGTCTCATCATTGGTCCACATAGGGACACAAAGTGTGTGAGATGTTGTTCGGGGTCACCCGAACCGTCAAAGGTAAATAAAGTAGGGTTTCCAAAGTTGGGTTAAGGTGGGGTATCATCAATCCTTCAATATATGGATTTCTTTCAGGCTATATAGGGTCATTTTTTCCTTCCATGGATTTTATTTGAGTAGAAAGGGGCTCGATGACGTTATAGAGCTCTGGGGGCACTACTGCATGAGGTATCTCTCATCAATGGGGAGATGATGGGGGTTGGAGAGGTGGCCTCACTTTCATATTACTATTATTTTTGATTCATCCTAGGAATGAACGGTTATCCTGGTAGGGGATAGGCTATTGCCACAATGGAGGGAATTTATGATCATTTTTTACTTCCTCATGTATGTTGGATGATTTGCTAGACCTAAAGCCAATATGATATTCAGAAGTCGACCATGCTAGTGGATCAGCTATGGGAGGGAGAATATTTGTATCTTCTTGGAGCTGATACCATGTGGGAATATTTTCCCTAATAATCTCCTCATTAAGTTGCTGAAGAGCTTGTATTTTTCCCTCATTCTGTGAAAATCAGTCCTCCAGGGATGGAATCTCACTTCTCTTGGGAGTTGATCAGGATGTGGATGTACCCTTCCTCTTTGAATGTATTCCTTCAGGGAGCTGGAAACTCAATATTCATAATTTATATGTTTTGGAGCTGTCTCTAGTTCCTGGTGCATGCAACCTCATTCGGTGTATTCAAGTCACCCTCGTCCCAAAGTACATTTTCCATGTCGCGACCC
Source organism: Viscum album (assembly GCA_963277665.1). NCBI lineage: Eukaryota > Viridiplantae > Streptophyta > Magnoliopsida > Santalales > Viscaceae > Viscum > Viscum album. Next base: position 1,173,659,330 of record OY728128.1, on the reverse strand, counting down.
TCTCTATTTTTGTCATAATCAATATATTTTACGCTTATGGAGACAACATTCATAGAGGCATATCTCGAAATGGTGGTTGTGTCATTTCTTTCGACACAACAGGTTGATTCTGCGTTACCCTCTCAAGGGTTATTATGCAAACTCTTGCCCATGATGGGTTGTTTTGTCTTGTGAACCTAGTGGGGTTTGAATGACCTCTCCATATGTTCCTCCCATTTTATTCTATGAATAGTGATGCTGATGGAGTTTTTGGCCGGGTATTCAAATAAGCCTTTACCAAGAGGGGTTTGTCTTACAGTGAGAGGGGCTGGTGGAATGACGACCATTGATTGATTCCTCCAAAACTAGATAAGACTAATTCCCTCTATGGTAGTTATGATGATGAAATTCCCCCTCGATCTATGGGGTGGAGGTCATTTGGGGCCATAGTTGGCTCTGATTAGTCCAATTGTCGAGGATCCAATGGCTGGTCAAGGATTTGATAACCCGAGAGGTGGAGGTAATGGTAGATATTACCATAGTCTTGCGGGCTGGGTCTACTCTTAGATGGCCGATAATACAGCTATAATCATGTCATACTTGATGTGGTGCAGTTATTCTCGTGTAGGGTGCAATGTCGACCCGTGATGAGATCTTTTTCCTAAAGGAATTTGTTTGGGTGATCGCAACTTTGGTCTCCATGTTCGAAATGACTTCTTATTGTCTTGAGGGGACCAGTTTCAAGTCTTGTTGGATATCCTCTCTCTCCATTCGTAATTTCTAGGCAGTATTGGAGTAGAGGAATTCTGATGTAGTGACCAACTGGCCTAAGCATTTCTCATCCCCTCAATCTCTCTAGAGGCTATAACATTATAGGACGTTGTACCTGATGGGATATTCTATTACAAGGGAGAAAAAAAGTGTAATGCATCATACTTCCCCCATCCTCAAATACAAATGCATGACGTGGAATCAAAGAGTATTTTTTAAATAGTCATGATTTAATGGAAGCAAGCGTGTTTTTAATTTTCGCTATACTTTTCCCAGTTTCAGATCCTGAGTAATTGAGATAACATCTAGGTCTAGCTAACAACAGAGTATATTGATCATCTGAAGATGACACTCATATCCCATATAAAGGAGATGTCGCTCCTTCAGTCACTGATGAGTGGACCACATTTTCCAACATAGATAAGGCATGAAATCCTTTTCTATCTCATCTGAGATCTCATAGTAAGCGGTAGTGAGGTCTAGAACATGATGGGGAGGTTCTTTTTGTCTAAACCTCTCTATATATCAATGTAGAAATCCTCCACCTCAAATGTATAAAATTCCATCCAGTTAGACCATAGAAGATGGTTCTGATGGTTTCCTGTTGAAGGGAGTGGGGTTTTGCTGGAAGTTGATGGGGAACCATATATAGTTGACCCTGATAATTAGAGAACCTCTCTGTATGAAGGTGTCAGTGTTGGTAACACCCCTCCATATGGAGGTGTTTGGGAAAGAGGAGGACTGCCTTGTCCATGGGAGATATCACCATGGTTAAATTAACCATGGTGGATGTGAGGATTAGAGTCCCTGAAATACATCTCTACACTTCCATGAAGAGGAACATTATGGTAATCAATGCCTTATTCTTATGCTCCAATAGAAGAGTCGACGAACCCTTGTGGTGTTGATAATGTTTCTTGAATAACCTCAAGGAAACATGCATTGAGTAGATTAGGGATATGGGTCTTGTTATGCATTGGGTTCAAAATATTCCTCTTAGCCTTTTGGAGTTGTGAAGGGGTATGCGCCTGCTATGTGATAGTTTCTAGAACATGTTAATAACCATCTAATGCCGCAGGGGTATGATCTTGTCACTGAGAAGTTTCCATAATATGTTGATGAGATGTATCATTAATGATAGGAATGTGATCATATCCCAAGGAATGTTCCATTCCCACTAGGTGACCCTCATCCAGAATGGGAATATGATCCCAGTCCTATGCCTTTGTAATATGCCGCCAACATTTCATGGTAGAAATATGGGCCTTCCCCAAGGTGTGTGTCAATCTCACATGGTTGGCCCCGGTTGGATCAGGAATATGGGTCTGGTCTATATATGCATTCCCTGTAAGAATGGTCCAATGGACCTTTGGAATGGGAGAAGAAATATGAGTATCCTCCTATATTGCCTTGGAATTATTCTGGCATAGTCATTCATCGACATAAGTAGAAATATTCACCTTGCTTCTGTAATCCGCTGGAGTATTCCGATAAGAGTCACTGACAGGAATATGAACATGGCCCAAGGCTTGTGCCATTCTCACATGGTCAACCTCTGCCAGGATGGGGTTATGTGCCCAATCCTAGGACTTTGGTGTATTCCACCAGACATAATAAAAAGGCATGTGACCCTGTCTTGAGGTATGTTCCACTCTCACATGGTGAGCCCCGGTTTGAATAGGGATATGACCCTAATCTAATGCCTATCCCTTCATCAGAGTACACTGATAATCCTCCTGGGCAGAAGTAAGAGTGTAAACCTACTCTAGTATAACCACTTGTTTGTGATGATCAGAGTGTTGCACTATCCTATCTATTGGGATAAGAGTATGCTCCAATACCTTTATCTATAACAGTGACAGGATATACAAATGGAGTTCTTTAACCATCGCTAAAATGTATTGGAATTTTAGCAAAGTGTGTGCAGGGATATGATCCTGCATGTTTTCTGTCTCTATGATGAACTATAAGATGTATTATATTAAAGTGGGGATATGTGACCACTTATTTCATTCTTGTACCACCAGTGTATGATAATGGTATTCGTATATAGGGGGTAGGAACATGAACCTCCCCCATGCTTGTTGTAGGAATATGACTGCAAGCTTGTTTAGAGAGAGCAGAGATATGAGCCTAATAGCTAGTTCTTAGCTAATAATGTAGGCAGTCATCTTTGTTAAGAGTGGTAATATTCACCCTCTTATAGATATCTGAAACCTTTATTATCCAATGATTATTCCTTTCAGTTCATGCATGGGTGTCAGAGGAGGTTGTGTGTCGCATGGTACCCTTAGCAGGTGACTGAGGGATACCAGTGGGATGGTGTCAGTAAAGACAGCTAACAAGAGCCCTCTAGGGTGGCTCCTGAACCCTAATGGTGTTTTATCTTGTTTCCTGGTCCACCTTCATCAGATATGGAAGGTGAAAGTTATCACGCATCAGGGATAAGTACCTGAAGCTATTGGTTTTGGCGACGGGATCCACATGTTTTGCAACAGTCTTCCCTGGATGGTTTGGAATCTCCAATCATCATGTCTGGAGAAATTAAAAAGAATATTCCATGGTTGGGATTGTAACATATTGTTGGTACTACAGAACCATCGTATTCTCCACCTACCGTTGAAGTTTCTGTGTAGGTGAAATTGTTTTGCGAGCTGCAGAAGTTGCATTCACAGACAATTTTCCAAAATGAATTTCAGATGATGACAAAATTGTCTAAAATTGAGCTACCGAATCAGTATATGAAATTACCAAGAATCTAAAGAACCAGGTTACCAATTAGTGTAGTATCATATTCATAATATGCTCAATAAGATATGCATGGTTAAATCATTTGTTATTTTATTCCTGATTCCTCCATTCCACTCATTTGGAATTATCAAAAAGAGGATGGACTTATGAGAACCCTAGTATAGAAGATCATTTTTAAGCTTATACTAGTCTTATTTCTTTTTTTGGATAGGGTTTCCAAAACAAAGTGGCCTGATGCATTATAACCCAGTTGTTTTATCATTACAGAGATTCACAACAATTTTATCAATTTTTTTTGCATATAGTGAAACAATGGCTCTATGGGGAATAACAGATCATTTTTTCATTGGAGGGATTCATGTTGGGTTCACCATTTTTGTTTCATCAGGATTTCAGGGTGTGAAATGGGTTTTCTCATCGGTATTACATAGTCACTTTTCCAAAAAACCCCTAATGGTTCCCCCAACTGTAGCTGGGTATAAACCTACATTCCAAAGGCCAACATTTGTCTGGGGTTTCAGGCCCACTAACTCATTGGTACTCACCTAGTTTGAGAGGATGGGAGTTCAGACTCATCACACCCTTTGGGGGGGGGAATTATTTCCTAGTATGAGACTCTCTTATATATTTAAGATATGTTCATGGATCTCTTCTTAATCTCGATATGGGACCGGTTACACTGAAAAAATTGTTTATCTGTTATTTCTCTCAGAAAAAAAGAGTAGGAGTCTCATTAGTGGATCCATCTGTACGTATACGAGGTCCTTCACCCATTTCCTTATAGGGTAATAGCTACTTTATTTGTTGTAACCATATAACCATGTACTTAAAAATGTTCTTCTATGTGAGGAGGTGGTTAATATTTTGAGGATGTAATTTAGCCATTATGAGGAGTCCTACGTATCCTGGATATTGTAGGAATCAAAACCCAAGTAGTTCATTGATGCTCTTGGGGAAGGCCCAAAGGTATATGCACTTATATGTGGTGTATTAATTCATTATGCCTAATGAGGTGTTCATTCACATCTCCCTAAGACCAAGTGAGGCATGCTCGGTGTGGGAAACAAGGAGAATAGACGATCAGCCTCATGGAGTTTATATATGGGACATTTGTACTGTGATAGTTCTTGGGGTGTTTGGTATGAATCTTGGGCCTCGAGAAGGCATCCTATGTATCCTAAGTATAGTAGGAATTAGATTATTCGTAGTTCAGTTTGGGTTGGATCTTACACACTAAGGATTCCATGTGCCATTATAGAGGTTTATAGGGTAGATAATATGATCATTGCAACTCCATAATACCATGTGATCCATGGTTTTTTCTGGGAAACAAGGGAGAGAAAGTAATCAATGTCATTGCTTCGAAAAAGGGACTCATATAGTGGTCCCTCTATATATGATCAATATGGTTCTCGAACCATAGGGAGAGGTGGACAACGTATCCTGAAAATGATAGGAATCAGAGTCATCATCATTCCCTTTATGTTAGGGATTACACACTAAGGATACCATACTGATCGAGGCTTACATGCTGAGGAAAGATGATGTTATCAATCCTTATGATGCATTGTTGATCTAGCCTTCTTCTTCGGTGGGTGTCACAAGACCTAGTTGGCATCTTCCAAGAGCCATCACATGACCTGGCTTGACACATCTGTAGGGTGTCACAAGAGTCAGTGTGACATGGTCCAAAGGATTTTGTGTATCTTGGTTGACACTTCTAGGAGACATCATGAGACCAGGCCGTCATATCTGGAGGGCGCTACGAGTCTTAGCTGACTTGCCTAGAGGGTGTCAGGAAATCTTGGTCGTTATTTCTAGATACTTTTTTGAGACTCATATGAAATGAGAGAATGGCTTTATATGAGTTAGGTGATGTGTCCAGTGGATATCACATGTCCTGAGTGATGGACCCAAAGGATTCAAAAGATCAAATTGGCATCCATGGGGAGAATCATGTGATTTGTTCTGACATGTCTGGAGTATTTTGCGCACCCCAAATGACATGTCTAAGGAGTTTCATGAGATCTAGGTGATGTGTCATGGTGCTATCGCATGTCTTTGAATGAGAGATGCGAATAACATGAGGGGAAATGAGCATGTCCTTCACTTAAGCCTTCTGCCTTTGATCATGTTTATAACTGTTATATTGTGAATGTATTGTTTTTTTTCAGTGTTATTTTTTCTGGAGTCTCTCATGATCTAGTAGGCTTGTGGGATGTTCTTCACATAACTTACCAGAGACCCTTCACATGATCCATGAGTGATCATGTGAAGAGATTTATTCCTAACACATGACTAATCTGGTAGCCCATCAGTGTATTACCTGATGAAAGGCTAGTCGGTCGCATGATTGGTTTCTCTGAGAAAGCCTATTTGATGCTTGGATCTTTGTCGCCCAAGATTTCCCTTTGCATAGTTTCCGGTCCATTGTTTTGTGCTGGGGTGGGGGATTTATAGGCCTCTCCACCTCAGATGCTTGCCGGTTTGTGATGTGTATCTGGTGCGAGTCCAGGAAGGAGTCAGTGAAGGGGCGTAGTGCTTTGCTATTTCATGAGTCTCTATTATTGACCGCTCTACAGACATCTATTGATTTTCAGCGATGTAAATTCTCCTCCTTTATTAGATTATTTATGATTATTGAAGATTTTTTTGATTATGTAGATTTTTTTAAGGACTTTTTTGTTTTCACATTGACATGCCGAAGAACCTTAGCAAGATCTAGGGGATTTTTGGGAGAAAACCATGAGATTCTCGGTGACTTTTGTTGAAGTCTCACGAGACAAGGATGGTCTATCCGAGGGTCTCGTAGGACCGTACAGTGGGTTTCCAGTTCATGTCTCATGTATTTCAGCAACCAAAACTACCTCCCGCATATTCAATTTGTATCTCCTTTATTTTATTTGAGAAAGGTTTTGAGTCATGCGAGATTGCATGAGTGTTGTTGAGGATATTTATTCTATTTTTGGGTGATGCGTTGCATGACCAATATGGGTCCTCTGGGGGGTGTGCGAGCATTTTAGGGGAAAATCTATTCATTTTTATTTAGATTTCTACATAGTGGTCTGGACATACCCGAGGACTTCAGTGCGACGAGGTTGACAAGACAAGGGGCTATCTTGAGATGAATTAGATGTGTCATTGAGGTCTCGTGGTGTCTCGTGGATCTCTATGGGTGTGTCTCATGTCATTTAGTGGCCATGAACCCTCATCTCCTCCTCCACTTTATTTCCTTTGTTTTATATGACAATGGTCGAGGGGTCTTGCGAGTTTTCAAAAGAAATGTGTTAGATTTTTATTTGATTGTTGGATGATGTATCACTTGACCAATATGGGTTGTATAGAGCACGGAAAAACATGTAGTAGATAGGTCTATCCCTCTATCCCTAGAGCGCCGAAGAGGATACCAAGACATACCTGAGGACTTTTGTGTGGTGGGGATGATAACAAGGACTTGCAGCGCCTCGTGGGTCGTTGAGGGTGTATCACATGTCCTTTAATGACCATGATCCCCTCTCACCTCCTTATATTCATCTTCTTCGTTTTATCCCAAAATAGTTTAGGGGTTATTTGAGTATTCTTTGATATCACCAAGGGATTTTAGTCTTCCCGATGATGATTTGGCACATGGGCTTTGTGACCACTGGAGATCTCCATCTTTGGAATGTCGGATCTCTTTATTTTTGAAGAATTTCAGAGGGTTTTTTGGGGAACTTTCTAATGGAAAACCGTGCAGAATGGGGGGTTCTAATTCAACTATCATCATGTGTCCATCGATTGTGTGGAGGGCCTTCACAGGATCAAGAAGGTTTGTTGAAGGGGGATCCATGAGACATGTTGCGGGTTATGTGCTATGTGTGGAGACTTCACATGACCTTGAAATGGTCATGTGATCGTGATTCCTTTATATGCTAATGCGATCCACAAGTCTCGTCCATCCTCTTCTTCCTTTTCATTTGTTGGGAATATAATACCCATATTCAGGTATTTCTTTCTTTTTGATTTTACTGATGCTTATTTGATGAGCATCAACAGAGTATTATAACAACATGAAATTATTTCTCAAATTATATAACTCAAAGCATGTATAAGTATAAATTTTAAAAAGGTATATTTTAACTTATATAATAAACCATTAATTTTTTATATTAAAATTTCAATATTATAATTAACTAATATATAAATTTATTTTAATATAATAGATCTAATTTTTTGAATCATCACATAGAAATTAGCTAAGGGAGAATTTTTGGGTTTTTCTAAAAAAATAAATTTTAGGAGGATAGTAAAAAATATAGTTTTTCATTTACATCAAGTTTTATAACCTAATATGATGTAAAAATGACCCAATAATTTATAAAACCTATTCATGTATTAAAATTTTAAAATAATAAACTTAATTTTCAAACCAAAAAATCATTTTTAAGTTAAATTTGTATTTTATTCTAATGAAAAACTATATTTGATTATTTATTTTGAATTATATATTCCACGAAATCATTAATTTTGGGATGTTTTTAAATTTTAAGAATATATATATATATACTAATAAATAACTATTATTAGGTACAAGAATCAATATTATTCATTGTCTTGAACAAAAATAATCAATTATTCAATATTTTATTCAAGGATACATACCCTCATATCTAAAACTTCTTATATTTCCAAGGTTCTACAAAAATGATTCTCTAATTGTAAAAAAATATATAGTTCTAGAAGTAGATAAATATTATGATTTATAAGTATTAATTTTATGGATTCATATTCATCAGAGTTTTATAAATAATTTTATATAAATTTTCAATTGAAATTAAATAATTTTATTTAACTAATATTTTTTCCATGTATTATATTGTTTTATTTAAAAGATATTTTTTTATTTTATAGTTTAAATTTTATGAAAAGTATGTAACGACCCAGTCCAACCCACGCTCATGATATTGTCCGCTTTGGGCATAACCCACAAATGTTTTCTTTTCCCTAGGCTCTGTCCCTCAAGCGTTCTCTAGAAAACAACCTCATAATGGGAGATGTATCAACATAACATTACAAAGGGGAGCATCATGATCCTCCTCCTTCAATGTGGTATTTCCATAATCCGCCCCTGGAAGGGCCCAACCTCCTCGTTGGCACATCAAATAGACACTGGCTTTGATACCATTTGTAATGGGCCAGCCTAGCTCACGATCATGATATTATCTTCTTTGAGCCTAACACGCATGATTTTTCTTTTTCTTATGCTATGGACCTCTGTAATTCCCTAGGAAAAGGCCTCATTATGGGATAGGTATCAACATTAGGCACCCCACATTGAAAGAGGAGGCCCAAGGAAAAGGCCCCATGGTGGTAATCCCACATCGAAGGAGGAGGAGCACGAAACACCCCTTTATATGTTGGTGATGATACATATCAATCACGAGGCCTTTTACTAGGGAATTCATGAGGGAAAAATACCATGGAAAAGTAAAACCATATGGGTTAGGCCCAAATAAGACAATATAATGATCGTGAGATGGACTAGGCTGTTACAAATGGTATTAAAGCCAATGCCCATTTGATGTGCCAACGAGGACACTGAGCCCTTCTAGGGGGTGGATTAATTTAATCCCACATAGAAGGAGGAGGAGCACAAAGCACCCGTTTATAAGTTTGTCTTGATACCTCTCCCATCATGAGGACTTTTCTTAGGGAATGCGTGAGGGCTATAGCCTAGGGAAAAGAAAAACCATGCGAGTTAGGCCCAAAGTGAACAATATCATGATCATGGTAAGGATTAGGCTGTTAAAAAGGAATTAATTTTTGGATTCATTATAATGAATTTGTATTAGGGTACATTTTTTGGATATTTTTTAAAATATTATTTTTTGGGTGAATATAAAAAATACCATTTTTTAAATTGTAATTTCTTTTCAAGTATTTAAATTTACCATTCTATTTTGTATTGGTTTTAAAGTAAAATTAGTCCTTTTTAACTATTAATAATTGGATTAATTCCATATGAATTAACATTATATTTATTTATGTATATATTAATTTTTAGGCTTAAAAACACATTTTTCTAAAAAACAATTTTTCTTTTTGTTTTGTGTTGTTATTTTAAAATTGATCTATTCAACTTATATAAATTTAATATTGAAAATTTTATTTCATATTTATAATTAATATTTTAAAATTTATTTATGAGGTTAGTTTCACTTTTTTATAATAAATATGTTACCAATGGTAAAAATTATTTATCACGACAAAGAGTAAAATGATTTAATTAAGGTTAAAAACAAGTGATAAGGTCACAAAATCTTATGTTAATTTTTATCGGAGGAGGGTATTTTGATCCATATCACCTATATCTTAAATTTTATTAATTTAGTTCCACTTGACCATGAGGAAGACATTTACATTATTTAAAAGTTAAATATATATACAAGTTTCCCACTCTCCCAAGTTATAAATGGGAAATTATTATCCTCACTTAATAAAAAAAAATGAGCACTATAGATCATAAAATAATTTCTAAAATACATTAATAACTTCCTTCCCCATGTTCTAGAGATCGTGGTTTCACCAAAAGACCATCCTATGAAGGCTTAAGGTGTAACCCAAAGGATGTTTTCCAAAGAAGATGTATAACTCTTAAACAAGTTATTTCATGTTTATTTATTATACTAATTCCATCAAAAATATCATAAAAATGATGATATAATAACAAACATATGTCCAATATTATAAAATATTATTATTATTCTGGTAATCCCTTTTCACCTCCTTTTCCATCATAGGTGAAATGAAAACATCGCTCATGCGTACATGTGAAATATCATCTCCATGAGGTGATGTGTTTTTGTTTTTCATCACCACCTCTCACAGATAGTTAAAATGATGGATCAAATGAATATATATGATATTTATGAAATTTTTATGATTCTATAATTATAATATATTATCTAACTTCTTACCCTTTCATCGGCTGGAAATTGACAACACTGCTTCTGTGTATATGTGGACTACCACCTCCAAGAAGTGATGTGATTCGTTTTTCATTACTCCCTCATGTGGTTGGTCATAAGGATGAAAATAATAAATAAATACAAAAATTATAAAATATTTATGATTCAATGAAATTTAAATGTTTTCTACTTTATTTCTTTTCAACCCATTAGAAAAATGAAAACTTTGTTTATGATTATGAATAGACTACTGTCTCCATGAAACGATGTGATTTATTTTCATGACCAGGTTACATGGATGGTTATAAAGTTATATTTATTGTATAACCATTATTATTATTAATTTTTTAATATTCTTTATTTGATGGAAAAATTATCCCTTTGACCACGGTCAACCTACTTATGTTGTTTTGGGATTTTGAACCAAACGTCCTCAAAATGTTTGACATGAACTTAACTGATTTAGTAACTATATATGACAAGGTAATGAATGAAATAAAAAGACTAAAGACAATTTAATGAACATGGAAAATTTTCTTGAAAAATTAAGTAAATATTATATTTTTATTATTCAATATTTGGAGAACTTATGAAGCTAGATGAGACCTAAGGTAATGTATTTTTCTTTTAAACTTATTTTTAATGATTTCTTTCTAACTATTTTTCTCCATATGTATATTCTTTTAAATTTTCTAATAATGATTTTATTTATTATTCTATGGTTTATAATGGTTATTTTATACTAGTTTTTACATTCTTTTTCAAAGGATAAAAAATTAATCATTTCAATGTTTTCCATATGATTTCCTTTTCAATTTTTTACAAAATTAAAAAAAGAATATTTTTAACGTATATGGATTATAGTATTTTCCTACCATCAGAGATATTAAACATTATCAAGATTAATTGAAAATTTTAATTGGGTTTTAAAATATTATCCTATTCTTTCTATGATGTTAATTTTTCATTTTAAGAGTTTTCAACAGAAAAATATATTTGTTCTAATTTTTATGTTAAAATAGAATGTGATCTTCTTATGGGTTTTAATGAGTTTTTCAATGATGTTATGATGAAAAAGTACAAGATTATTATTTTTGTTTTCTTATATTGTACTTTATAATTATATATGATGATGGGTCAACTCGATATAGCCCATGATGATGATTATGCCTAATATAGATCTTTAATGCATTGGGTAATGATTTAGTTTTTGAAGGGAAAAATATGGGAGATAACTTGGTTGGTTACTCTTATAGAATTAATTGAGATTTAGTCATTCTAACACATGCTAAATATGAGTGAATATAACTTATGAATACTATTCTCCAAGATACTATTGTATGCTTATGAAGGGTTTTTATGGAAAACATTTTGTATCCTGAGGTAAAAAATGTTTATCAACTTCTAAAGGCAAAATATTTGTTTATCAAAGAAATGTTTTCATGATTTCTTACATTCCTCATGATTCCTTCACAATTTACCTATAAATTATAATGGGTTTACAAGGTTTTAATTGATAATGTTTTTATTTTATCACATGGAAAATATTTATTTATGTGATCAAAGTTTTATTATAGAAATGGTAAACTTTTTTATGGGTTTTAATTTTTTCCATCGAACTAATGGGTTTATATTATTTTTATATCCCTTATTGAGTTTTTAACTCATCCCATATTTTCAAATGTTCTTCATAGGATCTAAGGATTAGTAAGAACTATAACAAGGTTAAACTTTCTGTTATGGGATCATCTTAAAAGAAACAAAAGTACCTTGAATTAAATAAGGGTGTAAACTTAAAGCCATGTTTTTGTGGAAAAAATACAGACTGTGTGGAAGTGTCCACATTTTTATGTAATTTATTTCTTAATTATATAAAACTATAATTCTAAAATACTATGAGAATGTAAAAATGTGAAATCCTAGTTATTAAACTCATATTTATGGGTTTTCAAAGTAAGAAGTTGTTATAATTGGTATTAGATAAAAATTTAGATAAATTTAGAGGTTAAAAGGATCCTCAAATACATTCTTAAGAGATTTATATTTATAGTAATGTTATCCTGAGATGGTTTTTTAGGATTTATATGTTTCTTCATCTATTCTATGTCTGTTCATAATGGTTTTATTTAAAGGAAATATGGTTATTGAAGTTGGAAGGCATCAAGATGATAATAACATTCCATGTTAGCAACCTAAAATGATTGGAATATAGTAGTTTTTGAGGTGTTAAATTAGTAGATGTAAGATATTAATTATGGAACACATGAAAGAGAATGACCAAATTATACATATAGGAATATGTTTATTTTGTAACATTTCATGAAAGAGTACCCTCCATATTTTGGTGGATCATTGGACCTGATGAAAGTTGAAGGATGGATAAATAAATTAGAGAAGATATTTGATGTTTTGGGATATATGGAACATAAAAGGGAAGTCCTTTTTAAGGTGAAGTTGATCAATGGTGGTATATCATAAAAATACTAAGGAAAATAATGATATTTATGTTGTTTAGTGGATGGTATTTAAAGAAATATTTTATGAGAATTATTTTCCAAAAGTTATTTGAGATATAATGTAAAGGTGAATTTTAGAATTGAAGAAAAAAGAAGAAGACTCAGTGGCCGTATATGAATAAAATTATACAATATTGGACATGTATACACCAAATTTCATTCTGGACCATGAAAGTAAAATTGATAGATTTTACAATGGTTTGAAACTAATTTTATAAAGAGAATTAACCTCTATTGAATTTAAAATTTATGAGAAAATTGTGTGATGTTTTGAGAGAGTTGATATTGAATTTTCTAACACTTATGTAGCTCATGATAATAAGAGTAAGAATAATTTTAGGTGAAAATCAATGAAGAAACATTCAATTAAGAAATTTGGAGTTAAGCCCATCACATGTTAAAAATGTCCTAAAATTTACTTTAATTAATGGTTGACAGGATATGAAAAGTGGTAATAATGTGTTAGTATCCATAATTTGTCCCATGACTATAATGACCTTTTTTTTATTAGAATTGTAATGTGAAAATAAATAATTAGATAGCAATGAGATGTTTTATTTTCAATGGGTTGGGGAATTTTGTTAATGCATGTCTAAAGTTATTTACTCATGGTTAGAGTCATAAATATTAAAAATAGAAAGGAATGTAAAAGTATTTTTTTACTACCATGGAAGATGAGGGACCCTCAAATGAAGTAGAGACATGTAAATTACTTATTTATTTAGATTACTCCAATGGATTGTTTGATTCGATATATATTTATTCTTTTATATCTGTGAAATTTTCATGTAAAATTAAAATACCATATAAATAAATTTAGCCAAAAACTTGAAGTAAAAAATCATTAGGGTAGTATAAAGGTGAGTAGAATTTATAATAATCATCATGTTATCATTTATGGAATGATTTTTACTATAAACCTTATTATATATTCTATTGTAAGGTTTGATGTTATTCTGGGTATGGATTGGATCTTGGCTTATCATGCTAAGATAAATTAAAATATTAAAGAAGTTATTTTTTAAAATAAGTTTTCATTTTTATATGATTATGAATCAATAACTTGGATAACATATCATAAAGATGATAAACTGATCAAAGATAAGAGTGAAATTCATCTTGCACTTATTGTTGAGAAGTAATGAGATGCTCAAATTATTCATGAGGTAGTAATAAATAAATATCTAGATGTATTTCATGATGATTTTCCAAGTGTTATTCCAAATTAGGAGGTTTAATTTACTATTGAATTAATAATTAATGCTAATCCAATTTCAAGACCAACCTACTAAATGCATTCCGTAGAACATTTAGAATTAAAAAGAAATTATAAGAGTTTTTTAATAAGGGTTTCAATTATCCTAGCCAATCACCTTAGGGTGATCCTATTTTGTTTCATAAAAATAAGGATTGTTCCATGAAACATTTCAAAAATTATAGAGAACTTAATAAAATAAATATTAAGAATAATTATCTATTTCATCATTTTGATGAGTATTTTGATCATCTCCAAGATGTTCAATATTTTTTGAATATTGATCATAGGTTTGGGTGTCACTAGATAAAAGTTAAGTAGAAAGAAATTATGAGAATAAAATTTCATACTAGTTGTTGCTAGTATGAGTTTTTGGTTATTATTTTTTAGTTTATTAATGAACACTTTATATTTATGGATCTTATGAATAGAGTTTTCCATGATTATCTAGATAAAATTGTGGTTGTGTTTACAAATGAAATTTTGGTTTATTCTAAAAGTTATGAGGAACATGAGAAGAAACATAGAATTTTTATGCAAACATTACCAGAAAAGAATTTATTTGGAGAATTTAAAAATTTTGAATTTTAGTTACATCATATTTTATTCCTTGGGTATATTATTTCTAAATATAGAATAACTATTTATCATGATAAAAATAATGTGGCGGAAGAGTGGAAAATACCTAAAAATGACCTTGAGATTTTTTATTTTATTCTTTTAGTATTTTAATACTAATTATTTGTGGAAAAAAGTTATTGTTTATCTATCCCACTAACCAAGATAACTCAAACTGGAGTTTAATTCATCAAGACAAAGGAACATGATGACTGTTTTTAGGAACTAAAATGAATATTTGTTAATTGACTATTTTTATCCTTTCCTTCATGAAATGGTTTGTTTATTATTTATAGTTATTATTCATTGATGGGATTTAGTTTTGTCTTGATGAAAGATGATTGGGTAATTTCATATGTTTCAATTCAATTGAATCTCCATTTGTGGAATTAATTTACACATTATATTGATCTTACTGTGATGGTTTTTTTTTTAGAATTCGGGGACATATTTTATATGGGTTAAAATGTGAAATATATATTGACCATAAATGTTTACAGTATATATTCACTAAAAAATAGGTGAACATGAGGCAGATAAGATGGTTGAAACTAACAAAAGATTATGATTTTATAATTAACTATCAACTAGGTAAAGATAAAAAAGTAGTTGATTCCTTGAGTAAAAAAGATATTTTATGATATGTTTGGAACATGATCCTTTGGTCAATGATTTAATAAATTTTGTCTAGAAATTATATATGTGGGGACTCCTCTTTTAAGGTGTTTGTGGAGTCATCTTTGTCGAACTGAATTAAGCATGATTAGAAATAAGATCACGGTTTGTATGAATGGGTATAATATTTTAATAAGGATAAGTTTCCTAAATTTATCAATGAAAAATAAGGTGTTATAATATTTTAAAATAGGTTGTGTGTGTCAAGTGATTCCTAGTAGAAGAGGGAATTATTGAGTGAAACTCTTTGATCACTGTTTTTTATTCATTTGGATGGTACTAATATGCATAGAGACCTTTGAGAATGTTATTGGTGGGATGGAATGAGGAAATATATTTATGATTTTACCATGAAATGATTGATTTTTCCACAGGTTAAAGCTAAGTGGTAACTACATAAGGAGATGATTCATCCTTTTCCAATTCTTGAATGGAAAAGAGAGAATATATCTATAGATTTCATAGTGGGATTACCAAATACATCTTGAGGTAATAATGAAATATGGGTTATTTTTTATCAATTGAAAACAAACACACACACACACATATATTATTACTATTCAAGAAAATATTTATTTGGATCATATTTCTAGGCATTATCTTAAAGAGATAGTTATATTATATGGATTCCCTCTCTCTATTGTATCTAACCGTGATCCTAGATTTACCATTTATTTTATTGAAATGACTTCAAAAGTCATTGGGTACTGAATTAAATTTTTGTAAAACATTTCATCCTCAATCTAATGGATATCCAGAGAAAGTGATTCTGACTTTAGAATATATTATTTGAGATTTACCATTAGATTATTAAGGATGTTAATATTAGTATCATTCATTATTTAAATTTTCTTATACTAAAAGTTTTCATTATAGTGTAAAAATGAAACCTTTGGATTCATTATATGGAAAGCAGTGTTGAAATACTTAATATTGGGATGAAGTTAGTGAAAGGATTTTTTTGTACCAATACTAGTAAAATAAATATTTTAAAAGGTAAATATGATTAAAAAATACAAGAGAGAACTATAGATCCTGAAGAATATTGATTTAGACAATAGGATTAAATACCTGTTATTTGAGACAGGTGGCCATAAATTTCTTAAAATATATTCATGGAATGTTTTTATGTGTTTTAGTAAAAATGGAAAGTTAATTAAATGGTTTATTAGGATATATGAAATTCCAAAAAAGTGAGATCAATTTTTTATTGATTATGTTTATCATTGAGTTTATCTTAGGTATATGATATATTACTTGTTTTGTTGTTATAGAAATATATATATGATGCATCCCATTTTTTGATCCGTGTGATGGAATAGTTGAAAGAGAATTTTTACTATGAATAAAAAATGATTCAAATTTTGGATCACAAAGTGCAGGTACTATGAAATAAGTTGATTTAGTAGGTTAAGGTTTTATGGGATAATCATAGGGGAAAATAACCTCACCTGTTTAACTAATGAATAAAATTGTGAATATGAAATATATTTAAGGGGGATGAATGTGAAAACCCTATTAATCCTATAAATAAATCAATATTATGATTTATAAATATTAATTTTTTGGATTAATATTTATAACAGTTTTATTACTAATTTTATATAAATTTTCAATTGAAACAGAATAGTTTTATTAAACTAAATTGTTTTTCCAAGTATAACATGGTTTTTTTGAAGTTAATTTTTTATATTTTAAAATTTTAAATATATAAAAATTAAAAAAAATCATTCATCATATCAAATTTGTCTTTGGGTTAATGTTTGAGATATTTCTGAAAAGATTGATTTTTGACTAAATAATGAAAAATGATGTTTTTTATAAAAACAATAATTTATATTCAATTATTTAGAAAGTACCATTATATTTTAATTTTTTTAAAGTAAAAATAGCCAAATTTTACTAAACACAATGCAGTTAATTTAACAGGAATCAAGATTATACTATATTTTTATAGAAACTAATTTTTAATCATTAAAACACATTTTTCTATTTTTGCATCTTGCTTTACATTCTTATATTAAGATTAATTTCTACAACTTATACAAATATAATATCAAAAAATTTATTTATTACTTTTAGTTATGAGGTTTAAATTTAATAATGAAGCTAATTTCTTTTTTTTTTCACAATGAATAGTTACCATAGTGAAAATTAGATACCATTGTAATGGGTAAAACATGTTAATTAAGGTAAAAACTAAATGATAATGAAAAAAAAATCTTATATTAACTCTTATTGTACGAAATTATTTTGACTATTATCACATTTAATTTTAAATTTTATTTTTTAGTGCCACTTTACCTTGAGTGATATGTTTATAACATTTAAAAGTTAAGGATATTTACAAGTGTGCCACTCCCCTCACATATAAAAGAGAACCTCTTCTCCTCCTTTATTCAAAAACATTTAGCCCTATATATCTTCTAAGAACTTCCAAAATTCATTAATAAATTATTTATTTACATTGTAGAGGTAAATTTATAACCAAAATTCCATCCAAATTGGGATTAAGCTGTAATACAAAGGATCTCTTCCAATGAATAAGTATAACTGTTAACCGTGTTCTTTAACATTTTATTCTTCTTATAAGTCCTTCAAATATACTATAATTATATAGATATAATAACATGAGTACCCATAATATACTTAAATGTTATTATTATTATGGTACAAATATTTTTAATCTTCTTTTATATCTTATGGGAAGTGAAAACATCAATCGTGTGTATGTGTGGACTACCACCTCCATGAAGCAATGTGTTTCATTTTTCATCACCTCTTATCAAGGATAGTTAGAAATTTGGATCAAATGAATTTATATGATATTTATTGAATAATTATAATTATTTAAAGATATGATATTATCTACCTTATTATCCTTATATTTATTGGAAAATGATAACGTCACCTGTGCTTAAGGGTGAACAACCACATCCACGAAATGATGTGATTTTTTTTCATTACAGCCTCACATGGATGATCATAAGGATAGAAATAATGAATAAATATTACATTTATAACATATTTATTATTATATGAAATTAAAATATTATCTAATTTGTTTTTTTCCACCCATAAGAAAAATGAAAACATCGTTCATATGTAGGTATAAACAACAGTCTACCTAAAATGTTGTGCTTCATTTTTCATGACCACATTACTTATATGGTTATAAATGTATATTAAATATATAAAAAATGTAATTATAAATTTATTTAGATTCTATATATTATGGAATAATAACCCCTTTTACCATGGGTTGTCTACCAATGTTGTTTTGAGATTATGAACTAAATTTCCTCAAAATGTCCGACGTGAACTTAGCTGATCTTGTAACTATACAAGACATGAAAATAAATGAAATAAAATGAACAATGATTATATAATGAAAAATAAAAAGGTTCTTAATCAACTAAATAAATAAATAATATAATTATTTAGTATTTATAAAATGTATGAAACTAGATGGGACTCAAGGTAAAGGGTTTCTCTTTAAAACCTAGTTTTAATGTTTTCATTCCAAAAATTTCCCCACCAAATACCTATTATTTTAAATACTTTAAAAATGATATTATTTATGATTAAAATATTTTTAATCTCATTATAAACTATTTTTTACTTTATTTATAAATTTTTTTTAAAAAAAATTATCAATGTTTTCCATATGGGTTATTTTTTTTACTTTTTACAAAAGTAAAAAAATGTTTTTTAATATATATATATATATATATATATATATATATATATTTAATTAATTTTCATACTGTCTTAGTTGAAATTCATTATCAAACATACAATAAATGTTTACATGGTTTTTCAAATAATATCCTATTCCTATATTTTTAGTATTTTTTTATTTTTAATAGTTTTCAAAGGAAAATGATATTTCTCATTTTTTATGAAAAAATGGAATGTAATTTTCTGATGGATTAAAATTTGTTTTTAAATGTTTTATGATGAAAAAGTTATATATTATTATTTTTTCATGATATGGTACATGATAGTTATAGATGATGATAGGTGAGACAAATATATCCAATTATGATGAGTGAGCCTAATATTTATCTCCAATGCATTAAGTAGGGATTTAATCATCAAGAGAGAAAATGAGGGAGATACCCGAGTTAGTTACTCATATGGAATTAACTGGGCTTCATTTATTCCTTAGCGGGTTAAAAATGAGTGAAAATGGGTTATGAATATTATTCTACAACATACCTATATTATTATTTTGAATATTTTTATAGAAATAATTTGATTTCATGAGGTAAGTAAAATTTATGAACTTTTAAAGTTCAGAAGTTTTGTTTTTCAAAGAAATATTCTCATGAGTTATCATATTTCTCATGACCCCTTCATTATTTTCTTATTATATATAATAGTTTTCAAAGGATTTATTTTATAAATGATTTTTTTTCTCATGTTTAATTTTTTATTTCTGTTCTCAAAGATTTGTTGTGGAGAATATAATCATTTTTACGGGTTTTCATGTTTTTACTACACTAACAGGTTTACTTTGTTTTTATATCCCTTACTAATATTTTTTGTGCTCAACCCACATTTTAAATTTTTTTCATAGAAACTAAGGACGAGTATTAACTATAAAAAGGTAATTTTTTTTACTTTGGACAAATATTAAAATAATCACAAGTGTCTTGAATAAAAAAAGGTGTAAACTTAAATCCCTTTTTTTGGAAAAAGATACTATTTGGATGTGCCCACTTTTTTATGAATTTTTTCCTTAATTATTTAAAACTCTTTCCCTAAAAGGTCATGAGAATTTAAAAATGTGAAATCCTTTCTTTGAAGCTCATATTTATGGGTTGTTAATGTAATGGGTTATTTTATTAATCCCTCCTATCAATATTGGTAAGGCCCTAGTCTAACCAATCCATAGGCTTAAGTCTCATTCGAAAAGAGGTATCTCAAAGAGCGTGGTAAGCAATTAAAAAAATTACCTTTTATTTTACATTATCCTCTTACACTTTCATGATATAATGAATCCTTAAATTATCATTAAAATTATAGAATAATTATAATATAATTTATTTATGAAAATAAAATACTGATAAGTTTTTATCTTCTTTTGACCCCTCTTTAAAATATCCTTCACCCATGTTTGGTTTATATTACCTACACGAATGATGATGTTTTATTTTCACTTATTTCTATAAAGGATTTAAAATGAATTTCATGCATAAAAATAATATTAATAATAAAATTAAGTTATTTTTAATATCTTGAAATGATAAAATAGAAATTTAGTAAATAATATTAATGACGAATCATCATGGTTAGTTTAATCATCTAAAATTAGGTTATTGATAAAATTTTTATGATTTGTAAATATCTATTGAAATATTTAATTATTTTCATTATTTAATGACTTAAACATAATTACTTGTTGCTTCTAGATCTTAATGAAACATTTTATAGCAACAATAGGTCATTACTGTTGCATCAAATAAATTTTGGAACTATGAACTGAATAACTGCCAAATGATCAACAAGAGGAAAAACAATCTAGTAAATGAATAATATATAACAAAAAATGAATTTTAATTTGTGAAATAAATATTATTAAGGTTCAAAATAAATTAATTAATAAATTTTACTTAATTATTTAGGATTTTATAAGAGCATAAAAATGGAGTGAGGACTCAAGGAAAGGGGTTATTTCTTAAATCTTATTTTTATTTACATACTAATTATCTATTATCTTTATTCTATTTAATGTATTATATCCAAAGTAATGAACATATACATTAATATTTTCCCTTAATTTTTGATTTATCAGTTTTCTCCTTACTTCTATTATATGTTTGTACTCATACCTTATAATATTTATAAGGGAACTCACCGACACTTTTTCACTCTTTTGGATATATTCTCAATCACTCTTTATCACACACACACACACACTATATCTCCCTCTATTCCTCATTATCTATTTATAATATAATATATTTGTGTTATTTACACATATGTTTTACTCATTTTTCAAGGGATATGTATGTATTTTTAATTCTTTTCCTATTATTTATTTATGTCAAATCCTCAAAATTTTACAAGGGAAACACTTTAATTTTATTTCATCCTCCCCATAAATATTCTCATGTTTATTTCTTCTTTATTATTCCCTTAATGAAATAAAATTTTTCTGTATTTATTTATTTTTCCCTTTAAATGTCCAATATAACATATTCCATTATTATTTTTTGGGTCAACATGATTCATAATTTGACTACACATTTTTAAATTATTATGTAATATATTTTTTATAATGGGTTTATTTCATTTTTATTATTTATATATTTTTATTTTGTATTTGGGACACATATGAATGAAATTTTATGATGTATTGGGTGAAATGGGATTTTAAATCCCCCGAATTTATTCGATAATTCTTACATCTCATGTGATATTATGTATAGTGTACATGTAATGATCCATACCCATTATGTTTTATTATATTATCAGAAGCCTTGACGTATACGTATGAAGAAATAAATTATGTTGGTTCCATATTTTTATGATTATCATGATTTCCACATTTTCATGATGTAATTCCATTATACCATTCATCTCTGTAATAATTTGTGATAATCCTCGTTCTTTATTCCCTAATATGATTATTTTCTCTTATGATATCTCACCCTATGTTTATCTTGATTAATCCCCTTACTGGGATTTTCAACTCACCCCTTATTTTATATAATCCTGAAGATATCCTATATAGTGGTATGAGTAATATTAATTCTAGGATAATATTATGAATATGGAAATTGAAAATTACATAGTTAAATAAAAATGGTTTATTATGTATCTAATCTCCCAAAGATACAAAACCTCTATACTTTTTTGGTTTTTTATACGAATTATATGTGAAAAATGTTGTAATATTATATGTATGAGATATAGTTCATAATAGTATATATCAAAACATGGAATAGTTAATTTTATAGATTAGGATAGTGAACATTATATAATATACACTATAAATCACCTTGACTGAAAAATAGGAATCCATAAGTTTGAATATACCAGTGATTTATGAGTTAATCATTCTAAGTTAGTAATTTTACTTATATATTTTTATTAACTTGGATATTCAAATACATAATTTTATTTTTTTAGTAAATGGATGGAAATAGTTGGAATCATATCGACAACCAAGTTTATAGTTAATGTAATGACTACCTAAATTAGATTCATAATATGATGGGAGTGGGGGTCACAACCTCATGGTTTTTTCTTAATAAATTGACTCACACTATGAATAATAACATAAACCATGTGGAGTTCCCAAATTATCTGAAGATGAAACAAATTATAGTTGATTCATTTATGTTAGAATTGTTACCCTATTTTTATAGATATTTTGATCTTTTGATAAAAAATAAATGGATAAATTCCATTGAAAAATATATTCCATGCTCAAATGAACCAAGAATGAGAAAGTGATCTTGGTTATTTGTTTCTTAATGGGAGAATCCAATTAGTGGTGGATACTGACCAAGAATACCAAGACTAAGTAATATATTAAATCAAATGAATGTGATAAAATCAATAAAACATTTTTCAATAAATATTTTCATCGTGAAATTTGTATTATGATAGAGAAGAAATTTATTGGACTTAAGGAAAGGGTGGCTGAATCAATTAGGACATATGAATAAACATTCATAAAGGTATAAAGGTAAACATTTATCTTTTTCATCAACCCTAAAACACAGCCTGATAATGTTTTAATTGTTTAAATCTATGTATTTTAAAAAATTTAATGATTCAATACTTTGATAGTTATGAGGAAATAGTTTAATGTTCCCTTAATATGGGGATGAAGATTGGTGACTCTAAGAGACTAATTCTAGTAGTTCATCTGAAAAGGTTCATATAGATAATAATATTCAACTTCCCACATTTTATAATCATTGGAATAAGTACCCTAATAAAATTCTCAATGTTACAAATAAACGTTTCATGGGTGGAAAATAATAGAATAAAGATAAAGCATTTCTCAGGGACATAAAGAAACAAATCAATATGATGGAAGAAATGATGTTTTTAATCAATCATACACATATAGTCCAATTTTTTAATTATATAGAACATGGAAACTATACTCTAATAAAAGGGTTATTGAGGATAATCAACAACCAAAAACTATAAAGATAAGGTAATAAGGAAGAACTTATGTAATCACCATCATTGAGGTAAATAAATAAATTGAAGAGGTTATATGTTCAATTTTTTATTCATTAAATAATATTTAATTCCAAATTTTATTCCAATTCTACTAATTCGTCCATATCATGGGATTTCCCTATAAATATTAAAACATCACCTTAATACATGGAGTTTAAGTCATTAATGAAAAAACCAATTTCTGAAATCATTGAATGTCAAGTATATAACTATTACAAAATAAAAATTTGTGGTATCAATCATCCAAAAATGTAGTTATTATCACTTTTTTAAAATTCTATTCTATACTAGGCATAAACAAGTTATCCTTGAATAGAAAAATTATCAACTGGCATGAGAGGGAAATATATGTCTATGTCCCAAACCACTTTATTATATACAAGTATAAGGCAAACAATGAATCACCTTTGGAAACTACTTCTCATGTATGGATATTATTAACTTAAAAGAAAGTATATACAGATCAAAGAGTTGATAAAAAGAAATGAATCATCATTCAATACATGTTGATTGTAATGGAATATGATACTATATTCTTTGAAGAGTCATTCAGTCTTAATCTTGAAAATAAGATGATTTCTCAATAAAATTTATACTTGAATCTCTACCTATATCCAAGATTCCTGAAAAAACATTCCCTATTGGATAGGAAGAGTTTAAGAGGACACTATTAGATTATTTGGAGATGGTTTTTATATTCCTTAGTTCTTCTCCATGTGGTGACTCAATCCTCATGTTAAAAAAATGATGGTTCAATGATACTTTGAATTGATTATCATGTTCTTAGAAAGACCATCATAAATAAGAATTATCATATTCCATGGATTGATGGATTGTTAAATAAATAATATAGGACTTATTAATTCTTAAAGGGTGATATTTGATCTGAATATCATCAATTGAAGGTGAAAAGGGTAGGATACACCAAAAATTTCCTTTATCAAAATTTATGGAAAATATGGGTTCAGTGTGATTCCATTCAAACTCGATAATTCCCATCAATAATTATATAAATGATTAATAGAGTCTTTTAAGACTATCATAATAAATTTTTTGTGTTATTTATAGATGATATTCATATATATTCTAAAAGTAAGTAAGAATATGAAGAGAAATTGAGAACTGTATTAAATACATTGTGAAAGGGGAATTTATATATAATGTATAGTAAATATGACTTCCTGAAAGATAAAGTTACATTCTTGGGGATTATTTTCATATATAATGAATAGATATAGATCATTTTAAAACTAATGTGATTAAAGAATGTCCTAGAACAACATCTAGGATATATATCCTTGGTTTCCATGGATTGGAAGGGTATTATCGACAATTTTTTAAAAAATTATCATAATTTTGAAAATCACTTACAAAGTTAAATCTAATATGAATATTCAATACAAACTGATGATTTTGAGGATAGATTCAAATAATTAGATAATAGGTTAGTAACGTACTCACACTAATCTTTAGTGGGGATGGGTCTTTGATATAAAAAGATTCTTTAATAATGGTTTGGGGTTGATTACTCAAAAAAATGATAAAGTGGTAGCTTATAATACAAGAGAGTAAAAGATCCATGATAAAAATTACCCAATGTATGATCTAGTGTTGGATGTGGTAATATTTAAATTTATGATTTAAAGGAATTATCTCTATGGAGTGAGGTGCGGAATATATATTTATCATAATAACTTAAATTATATATTCACATAGATGGATATAAATATCTTCCAATGAAAATGTGTAACGAACCATCTAGGTTTAACTTGACACATCACTCGATCTGGCTCACCTCAAGGCCTCAAGCACACCTCCCCAAATTCCAAAGGTTACCAACTAGAAGCAAGAGTCTAAAAGATATAGTGGGGAGACTATACCATCTAGTTAGTGTGTAATACCAGAAGAAAATAACAAAAATCATACATAAGTATAAACATCATAGTATGAATAATAAATAAATGGAATGTGGGGAATGATATAATAAATGAAATGTGGAATAAAATGAAACATACTCAAATCATGTGAAACATACATCAGATAGTCTCCCATTAGTCTGAACACTTATATAAAACAAACAAATACAAATTAAATAAATCAGGCTCTACTTCCAACTCTGAGCCAAACCGCATACCTATTCTTCATGACTATTGAGATGCATTGGTCTGATCCTGATACTCCACTTGAGTGGCTCCACTTGATTAAGAAGTACTTGGCCATGACCCCATCCATTGTAAAACATGTTCTCCAACTTGAATGTAGATATACAGTTTTCACGCACATTGAGGTGTATATACAGGGGGTGAGAAATAAATCTTGTTAATCCAAACCCAACAGTGAACAAATAATCTATTGTAATAATAAATGAATGAACACATGATATTCCCATACTAGATGAAAACTAATAATAGCTGGTATAAAAGAAAAATCTGTATGAAAATAAAGGGGGAAAATCATAGATTGTATCCAAACATGTGTTATATTCTAACACCCAAGGTGAATATACACCCACTTTGACCAATTACATAGGATTTATTGCATGTGGGTCACTCAACCACATGAGTCTAGGCACATCCTCAATAACAATATATGAGATCCTAAATGTCTAAATGAAAAGCCACAAATTATGGACCCTAGGATATAACCATAGGTGTCCACATGACAACGTACATCTAACGGGATCTAGGAATACAATGGCATGATATGAACTGGGGAAAAAAATATCCCCTCCAAACATATATGAATATTTCCTGTACAAAAAGTCATACTGAATAAATCAGGATCCAACATGGACCTGAAAGATACACCGTGCTATTGGATCCATCCACACGGACCTAACAGATGCACTTCCATAATTTCTTTATACATTGAACAAGGAGTGAAATTTTATCCATGGAAGATATCTACCCTATAAGAAAGGTTAATACCCAACTAGAGCGGGTGTAATCATTCAGATAATCCATTAGCTCCCTAATATTGTCTAACCACAACCTTATAACAAAGGAGAAAACTAGATCAAAGTCAAAGACAATTCTCGATCAAAGATATACCAAGGGTCTCCAACCTAAACTAATATCCCAAGAATAAACTGAATCAAACATAAAATCCAAAGGAAAAAAATGAATGTGGAATGATCCAAATCTTGAACCTACCATCCAAAAAACTAAAGTAACCCTGCCGATCATCTCTAGGCCAACAAAGCATTGGGATCTCACAGTCCCATGGATTTTCTCATCCAGCAAGCATCCACCATAGGATTTCCATGATACTCTTCAGTTATAATAAAAAATGGGACTCCCATGGTCCTTGGGGTCATAGAATAAAGTTACATCCAACTAAGGACTCCCTTGTTTCACCCATTATATCAATCCATGCCTGTAAAATGATCCACTATCAGATGAAAGGCCACAATAAGAGAAGGAAACTTTTTAAGGGGTTTCTATAGCTCATCCAAATCATTGTACACTCCTAGTGAGAAAACATCCCAAATAGACATTAGTTTCCTCTAACTAATCCGTGATCAAAAACTCACCCAAAGGGAATACAAAAACAAAGAATTCCTTCAAGGGCATTCCCAATGGTCCTCATGACCGTCTCAAAAAAAAAGAAAACACCATAAGGGATCATCAAAATAATGAAACCTCAAGGAACATCTAATGCAAGAAAACCACAAATAAACATTCTAACAGACAACCCCTCCATGGGAACCAACTCTCCCACAAGGAAATCCAAATAAATACTATACCATATAGGAATTCTCAATAGATGATTATGACATACGCTCATCACTTGATCAAAAAAAACCCATAGGGGAATTCTAAAGAGTATATTCAAATCAAATCAAAATCACAAAAACACCCGAATGTAATCACCAACCCTTGGAAAAATCAAATCCTAAAGGATCCAACAACTCTGATTGTCACACATTGGATCAAAAACTTCAATTACTCTAACCTTGGTAAATAGGTCCCGAAACCTAGGTAAAAACCATAATCTCTTTAGTGATACTACATGATACTTCCTTCTAGGATCTATATAAATAACTTTAAATAAAACCAACATTGAATCCATAATGCATGCCAACCAATATGCTCACAATCCTCACATGGGCCTTGCATCACACAGCCAAACCCACTAGAGGTTTTTGAATCCAAACCTCGAATAAATAATCCTGTAAATTATCTCCCAAACCAAGACACCATACAAATTTTCTATAAACATATAAAGGATACCACCATCGTTATATATGATAAAAAATTCTTAAAATGGACTCCTCTCATGTCCAATTATGACTATGGAATGAAAAACAAGAAAAACACACCAAGAGAGAAAAGTATATGACATATTACCAAAAGGTTATCCCTGGCCATGTTTCCCCAAGCTAGTCAGCATATGATTTTTTAAATTAAATAGTGATTCGACCTTTTACATAGTGTATAATCCACATGGGGTTCCTTCCCATGTACCTCATCCCAATTTGGTTTATAAAACATACAACTACATGTCATATATCAAACATAAATTGCATGTTTCATTCATGGGGTACCCATCCAGATAACCTACATAGGGTCTCGCCAAGTACCCCATATGGACACTGAACATGTACATCACACAGGCTAGGGATATGTACCCTGTAGGTCCATGTGCCCCCGAGATGAGGTTTCTGACCATTCCCCCAGCCACACCCAGAGTCACCCTAAATGGCATATACATAAAAGTACATGGTTTGTACTAAAAAAACACATCTTACTTAATAATGAAGATCAGAAAACATGTTCTTCCTAAAACACACATGGTGTACATGGGTCATCCCAAATGAAAACCCCTAAAAGGGACTGAAACTTCTGTTTATCCCTCATTAATCCTAGATCGATCATTAGGTGCTCTCTAAAAACACATAAAAGGACATAAAACATAAAAGAACAAAACTATGTGTATTTAAAACAAAAAAATTAAAAACATCCTAACTTT
Source organism: Viscum album (assembly GCA_963277665.1). NCBI lineage: Eukaryota > Viridiplantae > Streptophyta > Magnoliopsida > Santalales > Viscaceae > Viscum > Viscum album. The sequence continues at coordinate 1,173,630,636 of OY728128.1, read as the reverse complement.
TAGTGAAAACTGCTAAAGTTTCTCACCAAATCCATGCCACGCACCCACCGAGCCTCGATCAACCTCTGCGTAAGATTCTCAGGTGGTGTCTCATCCTTCACCTACTTAGTCTCTCCCTCTACATATCTTATATGAAGACCCCATATGGGGTAATATCCCGATGAGAATGTTTGAAAAGATAATAGAAAATAGAAAATAAGAAAATGGAAAAAAGGAATAAAAAAGAAAAATAAAAAGAAAAGGAAAAAGAAAAGGGGTCAATGCCTGACCCAGCACCCCGATAGGATTATGCCTCACCTAGGAAAACCCCCCATCTATTTACCAACCATGAGGATGAAATATTAATATAATTACTCATTTAAATGATACCACTGAGTGAAAACACATGAATAAATTCATATTTAATTAATTAAAAATTAAATATTTCCTTAAAATTAAAATAGCATAGATTTCCACCAAACTAATATCCTAGGTTAAAAACCATATTAATAGAACAGAAAAGTGGTTGGAAAATTTATTAGTGATCATCTCTCAGAAGAAATCAATATTTTATCAGTAAAATACTTATAGAAAAAAAGTTAAAATTTCCCGTGATTTTCAAAACCCTTGAGGATGTGAGGCATCACAAAATCCCAACCAAAAACACTTCTCAACCCCAAAAATCCTCAGTGGTCAATCATAATCGATGATATCTCTCAAGAACTGGTGCAACTGATTCTATATCAAACATCCAATGATTATTCTTACAGTGCCCACAAATCTCTCTAAACATGAGAGACATTACTCCATGATTGATATGATAGTCCTTACTATATTAGTATCTTTACCAATACGTCACTATCTAAAATGAAAATCACATGGCCCATGACACATCTATAACTAAATGTAATGGAATGACATGTAAAAATCACCCATACCTAATAAATAATATAAAAACCCATAACAAGAAACACTTATTCCTGGCTCACAAGGAACAACAACCTCTATTCTCAAAAAACCATTTAAAAAAACGTTCATGATCTCTAACTGACTATGGTGAACTCCCTACCACAATTATTCCCTTACACAAATCCTCAAGTGCATAACATGAATCATACTCATAGAGGTCGAGTCCTAATAAATCTAGGATAATGTTCCTAAAACCATATACCATGCTCCTCATGCACGTAATTTTCAACAAACCAGAAAACCCTCATACTCTTCTTCAGAATCGAGGTATCTACCTCATGCTAAGATCGACCATAGAACAACACTCCACTCAATGTCAGTCCAAATCTACATACGTCAAACTATGCTCTAACTGTTCTATGAAAGTAGCAACTAGAAATCGACAGGTTTAGGTAACCAAGAAAACTTACCCTCTTAATTCAATGATGAGACTGAGATAACTTCTAGAAGTTCACTTCTCAAGCATTAGAAATCCACATTCCTCACAAATAACTAGTGAAAGAAGACCTAAACGAACTCACCAAAAGTAGAATAGTCATACACACCCAAGAAATTGATGATTGAAGGCTAAAAGATCCCACCATATGACCTGACATACAACACATAGGAAGAAAAACTCTCCCCTAAGTAACTGAAACCTTGAAATTTAGGGAAACCACCACCTCATGGAAACTCAATCCTAATCCAAATATCTCTTAGAAATTATTTCCCTCATTAATCCTCTAATAGGAAACATAGATCACATTGGGTCTCCATGCATCCCTCAAGGATGGAAATACATATATATCACTGAAAAACATCTTACCAAAAGATTCATAGGACCTTCTATAAGAAATAAGTATATACATGCAGCTAGATTGAGTAGAATTCCACACCATATAGGTTATTTAATACACACCATATAGGTTATTGAAGACACACTATATAGGTTATTGAAGAGACTTTAAGAAAATTAACCTCTATTATTAGTGAAAACACCACCAATATGCAATGTCATGTGGATCCTATGTGCCTAGAATGATCTATGAAGACTGGACTCTTTCCTATGATCCAACTATTAAAAACTAGGAAAAAATGTTAATCCATAATCCCAAGTGCATCACACTAGGTGAAATGACACAACTATAAAAAAACCAAGAATACTAATCCCCTTCATTGAAAACATGGAATTCCAATCAAAAAAGGTGTTTGTGACATGCCGATCCTATATCCATCAAAAGTTCCAATAGATTTCTAGAAAACTTTTCTACTAAATCCTCAACTCATAAATCCAAATAGGATTTGATACCATTTTAATGACCCATCCTAGGTTGACCTGACATGTCACCCAATCTGGTGTCACATAATCCCTCAAGCATGCCTCTTCAAATACCAGAGGCTTCTAATTAGTGGTGAGGGTCTAAAAGTAAATATGAAGAGACTATACCCTCTAGTTAGAGTATAATAAAAATATAAAATAACCACACTCATAAATTGGGATAAATATCAATGTACACATAATAAATAAAATGAAACAAGTGCATGAAATAATAAATGAAATGTGGAATAAAGTCATATAGACATAAAGAATGTAAAAAATACAATAAATGGTCACCCACTTGGATGACAATATATAAAAAATAAAGATATTAAAAATATATACATCATTATCTACTACCAACTCTGAGCCAACCCGAATCCTAGTCTCTATGACTCTCAATATGTAAAATCCTAATCTTGAGACTCTACACAGGTGACTCCACTCGATCAAGCAACATTGGGCCATGGCCCCAACACTGTTAAAACTATACTCAAACCTGAATGCAGATAAACAGTCTATACACACACTGAGGACCATTATATCAAACCAGGATTATCATACATCAATATTACATCATTTTTAATGAATATTCATTACATTACACAAACAACCACTTGAGGACCATAATATTTTAGTGTCTTTAGAAACTTAGAAACACAAATATCTAGTCCATAGGTAAATGAAATTATCTCCCACTATGATCTTAATAATTATCATCCTTCTTAGAAATATCACCCATAATACATTTATTTAAAACTGAGGGAATGTAAACAAAAGAAAGGGTGAGATCATATGCTTAGTTTGGGTAAGAAAGGGAGATATGTATGCATAACATGAAAATGAGTGTATGATAACATGAGAATAACATTTGAAAACCATACACTTCATATCAAAGATCATAATATTAAGTCATGGTATAAATATTGGTAGTTCATAAGACATGAATAATAAGGGAATCAAAGAACATTATCCATGAGATAATAACATTGGAATAAGACATAGATTTGTGGCATAAAAATATGCACAGAAAATCATTTCCACATTAGTCAAGGCTCATTTCTAAGGATATCATAGTGTAATGGGTTCACTCCCCAAACCATCATAGTAGTCAATGTTAACTCCCAATACCATAATAATAGACAAATAACCTTACAAAACTGGTTCACTCCCTATTCCAATCCTATCTATATCATGAGATATTAATCTTTACCCAATGCATTGGAGGGAGATATAGGTACCACCTATCTCATAATGAAACCTATATTTATGTGTGCCACAAGATCATAAAACATTCATCATATCATAACCCATGAAATAAAATGAGTTTCATAAAAATTTAATCGTATCATAATCTATATAAAAGGGAAAAGTTTAATAATCATTTCATTATTTCATCATAGTATAATCAAAGGAAAACATAGTGGGTTTCATAAGAATTTTATCATGCTATAACCTATAGAAGAGAAACGGGTTTAATTAACACCATTACATTATAAAAATAAACCATTTAGAGAAATAATATGAATGGTATCCTTGTATCATATCCACAGTAAGGAATATGTAACATTAACATCTATCATCTTAGGTGGAAAATGATTTCGATCAATCATTTAAAACATTTATTGAGGAAAATATCCTTTACACATTGTCAAATAATTTTTAAAACATAAATAATTTTGAAAATATATTTTGTTTTGAAAATAACCATAAAAACTTATAAAGGAATATTAAATAAAAAAATATCCACGAATATGGAAATTTTCATTCAGGCTATACATGTTAAAATAAATATTTCTTTCACATTTTGATAAAATCCAAACGAGAATTGTTTGGAAAATGAAATGATAATTACTTTTAATTTTTTTTAAAGTGAAACATGGGTAAAAATGTATTTTAAAAATCATAGGAGAATAATAAAACGTTTTTGAAAACATTTTTAGAAAATATGGTATTGGAATAAAATGAATTTCTGATTGAAGAGAGAAATAAAGTTGGAATTTTTATAAACAAATTCTTCATTATTTTAAGTACCAAATAGTAAAAAATGGTAATATTATATGAAAATATCATTAATAACCATAGTAGAATAAAATTAATGAGTTTATTTAGAGATGGATCATAATATTTTATCATCAAAAACATATTAAAAAATAATCCCTATAAATGATGAGATTGTAACATATAATCTTTACCACTTTGTTACCATGAATCATAAGACCCATGATGGAATAAAATAAAATAAAACTTCAAATATCATGAGGATGAATAAATTCATGATATTAAATGTAAAAGGGGCTATATATATGATTCATGAAAGAATATAGGTGCATAAATATAACATCCCTCTAATTTGGAACTCCCTCATGTGGCCAAATTAGGTTAGTTACGAGACCTCAAGTGTGCCTCCCTATAAACTAGAGGAAGCTTAATAGTAGTGTGGAGTGTGATAAGTATAGTGGGGAAAATATACCCCCTACTTCAGGGTTACATTAAAATGGAAATAAAAAATATAAATAAATATCATAGTCAAGGAAATAGAGGAAAAAATAAATCATACAACTGGGAAGTAAAAGGAGGAACCAATCAATCAAATAATAATTGTGAACCATGTAATGAAATAATGATATGTATCTAAATTTTAAACTAAAGTAACAAAATAAAATAATTAACTGATACAAATAAAATAAAAATTCTTTGATCTTGAACACCATGTTGCTCTCTACTACAAACTCTAACCCATCTTGTAAGAAATAATCAGAAACACAGTCTCTTTCCCTTTTCTAAACCTGTATTCATGTGATTTGCTTGGGTAAAAAATAGTGGACCGAATAGGGTATGAGTAAAAATAAATATGTTAACACCACCATGTCTAATAAAAAATAGTCTGATAATAAGTTCATGAAATAAAGTGATAAATAGGCGTATTAATTAATCAATTAATTTAATACTATAAACAAACTACTTTTTCACCATGTCAGAATATATCTGAGCATGTAAAACCACCATGCCAACCATAACCACAAAACCATGGAATAATCAAAAACCTAAATAGATCCCTCTATATATTAATTTCAGTATCATGTAATAGCCCTCCATATAATCATTTCAGCATTTGGTCATAACCCTCTATATAAGTATTTTAACATCAACTGGGACAAGACCTCTATATAAGAATTACAACATGAAATTGGGCCAATCCCACTATATAATCATTATAGAATGAATCACAACACATTTCATATTAGTAAGGATATCACAATATCACATCATAAACCTCAATGGTTAATTATGCACATTACCACTTGTATTTCAAATACACATTCATTTATTTATCAAATTATATCCAGCCATTTTGAAAAATAAAATCCTTGATCAAAGTGATTTATATTAGGAAATCACCATGTTTCTAATAACATGATAAACAAACTTAGATCTATTATCCAAATTATTATTAATCAAGGGTCCACTCAGCCAACAAGTATCCACAAACTAGGCCGCATAAACATTGAATCAAATGGGATCAATGGGATATTCTAATATATGATTTATCATCATTACACATTAAATTAATCATTTTCATGTTATTTCAGTACAATTCACAATATTACCCATACTTGATAATTTAACAGACTATAGGGTTATGTTTTTGGCCACCTATATTAACCAGCGATCAATGTAACGATTCCAATGGAAATTGCCAATAAGAACAGAGGTGAGGAAGATCACAAGAAGGAACCTAGATCACAAATAATGAGATCAAACCCCAAAATAACCACAATCAAGATATTTACACTACAATGACAGAGATAAATGGGATAAAGGATGAAAAACTAAAAAACATCATTGGAGATTAATTTCTTGAAGGAGATGTCATGAATGGAGGATGTTGCTCCAAATCACTTGGAATTTTCCTTGGTCTTGAGAGATAGAAGTTGCAGTAGATGTAATGAACATTATAAGAATTTCCAATCAAAGAAACATTGATCTCATGAAATACATGGTACTTTACCCACTTTCATGTCTTGTATTTCTTATTCAATAGTTACACCAAAATTCACATCACCTCTGTTGAATTTAATCCTACCTGAATATTACATGTTGTGTAATGAAGATTCACAAAATTTAACCAACTCATTGCATTAACTATTTCACACCCTATAACCCTTTCACTACATCTTCCTATAGATAGTTACACAACATGTAACACATTTACATGTCATTTAAATTTCTTTTATGGAGATTTAAGCCCAAAAATACATAGAACACATCGAACCACCTCCAAAGAATTCTAAACTCATAGAAAATCCTCATAAAAAAATTAACACATTTATACCCAGACTAAATTATTTTAAAAAATATAAATACCTGAAATTTAGGTTATTTTCCCCAATAAAAGTACTTCGTCTCCAAATGAGACTAAACAAAGAAGGTATAAATACAAGGAAAACCCAAAAAAATAGGTTCAATGAAAAAATAAAAGATGGATATTTCTAAAGAAATATAAGATCTTACAACATCCCCATCATATAATATCACATCCCCATGATGCTACAAGCATCACTATGGGGTCTTGTTGAACAAGTATGGCCACTGTGCTTTCATATCAGACTCCCTCTCCTAGTTATCCTTCTGAACATTCCCATTCTACCAGTGCACTCAAATTAGAGGTATGATCCTACCTCATAGATACTTCTTACTATGGTTCGAAATCAGTATCAGATGTTCCTGAAAGGAGGCATCTATATAAAGATCAAATTCCTAAAAACCAATCACATGATAATGGTTAGGGTGATATCTCTTAATCTACAACACATGAAAAATTTCTTGCATGGAATTGTATTGTCGTGGAAGGTCTATTCAGTATGCCACTAAACCAAACCTTTCCGATATTTAAAATGACCTGAAAACCATGGCTTCTATCTTTCAATTTTTCCTAATACGACATTTCCCAAACCTAGGCAACTCCTAATGGAAAATATGATGACCAACCTCAAATTCTTGAGGTCATCTCCAATGGTCAGCGTAAGATTTTTTCCTTCTCTTTGTATTCACAAACTACATTCTTATCAAATAAACCTACTTAGATGTCTCTTGAACAAGACTAGATCCAACAAAGTCTAACTTATATACCTCAAACCAATAAATAGGTGAGAAAAATAAAATGCATTACAAAGACTTGAAATTTTCTATTTGTAAAAATTCCTAGAAGCTATTATAATACAAAAGCTCCAAGAGTGATAAAATATTCTCCTATTAACCGCAAAAAATAGTCTCATAACATATCCTCTATAATCTGAATAGTCTGCTTAGATTGACAATTAGTATGAGGAATACAGGAAATGCTCAACATAACCTATGATCCTAGAGCCTTATAAAGAACCACAAAAAACTGAGATGTGAAACAATGGTCTCTATCAAAAATTATATTCCTCATAACACTGTGAAATGGAACTATCTCATGCACATATAGACTACCCAGATCATCAATGGTGAAGTTATCCCTAACAGGTAGGGAGTGGGCTACCATTATCAGTCAATATAATATCAAACACAATACATCTTTCTTATAGGGTGTCTTGGGTAATCCTGTTACAAAGTCTGTAATGAAATTATCCCATTTTCAAACTAGAATGAGAAGAGGCTACAAAATACCTATTGGCCTATGATGATCATATTTCACTAACTAATAGGATAAACATATCTCCAAAAATCTCAATACCTCTTTATTCATTCCTAACCACTAGTACTTCCCACAGAGATCATGACACATATTTTTCAAACCAAGATGTACAGCCCATCTAGAAGCATGAAACTCTCTCATAATCTCCCCAACAAAGCCTGTAGGAACCCATACCTAGAAATCGGAAAGAAGATAATTTACACTACCAGGAGACCATCTTAATGGCGTCACCCCACCATATAATCTTCTCTCAGAACTATACCCTCCAAATTAAATAACATCCAAATATTGATCCGGTTGAGAAGAATGGTTATAACATATATTGAAGTCAGAGCTACTCATTACTGGGACTCTTGAACATCAAGATGCATTTTTGAAAAGAGTGTTATCATTCCCAACTTTTTTAAAGACACCTTGAATACCTCATTTTTCATCTTTTATCTAATGGAATTTACAAAAAAATCCCTTTACCAATGTGTAGTCCATATTGAAGTTGAAAGTCTTTAGATACATGAACCACCTCCTCTACTGATTGTTCAGGTCTTGATAAGAAAAATATGTACTTGATTCTCTTGTGGTCTTTGTATACCAAAAACTTCTCACCCAGAAGATAGTGTCTCCAATATCTCAAGGCATGTACCACCACTAATAACTTTAGACCATAGGTAGGATAATTCCTCTCATGTGGTATCAGCTATCTAGAGGCATAAGAAACCACTCAATCCTCTTGTATTAGAACTTTTTTGAGTCCAACTATGGATGCGTCATAGTAAATGGTATAGGATTTACCCAAAATAGGTAAAATGAGGATAGGTGTTAAGGTCATGTAGCCTTTCATGTCTTGAAAAATCCATCATACAAGAATTTTACCAAACAAACTCCACCCATTTCTTGGTCATCCCAGACATCGATGATGCCAAATGGGAAAGTTACTATACAAAAAACAATAATAACCTTCTAAACTAGAAATCTTATAATATTGAAGTAATTATTGGGTTTCTCCCAAGATACCAAGGCTATAATCTTGTCTAGGTCTACTAAAAATCTTCCCTTAGAGATTACATGGACCAAGAAGTGTACTCTATCAATCTAGAAACTCTATTTGGTTAGCTTGGAATAATGAAAATTATATCTTAATATACTCAAGATGATGTTAAGATTTTGGGAATGATCATTTGTTGACTGGAAGTACACTAATATGTCATAAAAAACAACAAAAAATTTCTCCAAAAAGGATGAAATATCTCATTCATCAAGTCCATAAATACTATCAGTGCGTTCATCAAACCAACCAACATCACAACTAACCCATATAAGCCAAAAATTCTCCTAAAATCAGTCCAATGTATGTCTTCTGGTATCAAATATTCAGGTACTAATCTCAAATAAATATTATATAATGTTAAAGAACCTCTCATCTAATCAAAGAGATCATCAATATGTGCAAGGGGATACCGATTCCTGAGCATCATCTGGTTCAATCTCCAATAATCCACACATAAGTTCAATGTATCAATAATATTATTAGTGAAAACAACTAGATAAACCCATTGAGATATATTAATCCATATGAAACCTTTAGCTTCCATATATTCTAATTGAATATTTAACTTTCATAGCTCTTTTGGCACCATCCTGTAAGGTGGAATAGAAACTAGCTTTTCTCTTGGCACCAACCTGATCACAAAATGAATCTATTTCTCAGGGGGAAAGATATATAACTAATCCAGAAAAACAACTTGAAAATGGTCTACCACTAGAGTAAAAATATCCTACTACATTATACTATAATCTAGTGAAATAATTTCTATATGATTTGTGAGAAAATCCTATAAGAACTGAATTCTTCCTTCTTGACTAGTATGAAGATCCCACTCACCCTACTGAGAATAGATACCTCCTTTTGGAAATAAATAGGTAAATCACATACAGTAATAGTCAATATGATACTAGTATATAACTAACCAATTCATACTAAGAATCAAGTTGAATCCTATCATTTCCAACAGAAATGGTTCCTAAAATAAATAGTAACCACTAATATCTAGATAACACACCTTTCAACATTTGATATTATATGACCGCACTTTCAATGGGGTATCAATGGTAAAAACACCATCCAAGATCTACATATATATATATATATATATATTTCCAAGATATTTTTTAAAAAAATAAAATAAAAAGGAATGCAATGATATTATATAAAAAATGAAAGAAAGGGTATATGATATAAGAATTGTACCCATGACAGTATAAGGTCTTACATCCACACTAGCCCATGTATTCTACATAATGTGTAGCTAACTCACCCCTCTTACCTTGGATACATCTTGACCACCCTACGCTACTTCATTTATCTGGTACTATCATTCTTTCACTAGGGTACCACATCACATACCTCAACCATAATGTCATGTGGAAAACTAGTCACATGTTTTATTAAGAGTAGATGAGTCCACCCCAGACTCTGGTACTTATCCTGATCCCCTTACACCGTTCTATCATGATAAGTTCCTAAAAAACCTATGAAGATGACCTAGATGATCTCATTCAGGGAACTACCAATCAAGGTATAGACAATGAGGATTATTTTGGCCCATATTTCTACCCTGATAGCACTGCAAAAAAAAACATGGCCTTGGGATGGCTACCCACTACCCTGACTACTCTTCCCAATAGATCCTTCATGAAAACTATCATAACAGTACATACTCATACTAGAAGAAGAGCTCCTAGTCCTCCCTTCTGAAACAGCCTAGCTGCTGCTCGAGGCCTCTCTCAGATTCTCTTCCATGATGAGTTCTGATTCATCACATCTGAAAATCTACTGTAGAGTAACATGTTCATCTATGAATTTATCTCATAGTGAATCACATCCTGAAAATATATCAAAATAGATATCTCATTAGTAGCTAAATATGGTGTAAAGAGCTTTAGGTCAGTGAAGAATCTTACACAGTCTATCACTGACATACCCTAATGTATTAGGTGTATAAACTCGTGATCCTTCTCATTACTCAATGTTTATTGATTATAGTGGATCAATAAATTTCCCTCAAATTCATTCCAGTTTAACTCTAATTACAGCACAAATTGCTATATAACATCCCAAAAATGCTTATTAGGTCCACTTAGAATATATGAAAAATGATTCTCCCTCATATCCATGGGTGTCTCGAGGTTCTTAAAGATCGTTTGAACTGACTCAATCTAGAACATAGTTTACAAAAGTCCTCCCTCCCTAGTGAACATAGGAAAATGTTGTAGGTGAAACTCCACCATTAGCTCATATATTTAATGCATGGTGAAAATAGTCCCCCTTTCTATGGATCTCATGACCCTCAAGAGTTTTTCATGAAGTTGAACATCCTTCCGATCCAAAATAGCTATAGGAAGCTCTGTCTTAGCTATATTTGGAGCATGCTAATTTCCACTCTCTGAACAGTAAAATCAAATTTTATTAGGATTAATTTTATATACAAGATAAACACACTTCTTAGAACACTAGATAATGCAACATGGTCAACCTCAATCTGTGAAAACAATAGAGAACCACTAGAACATGTTTTATATAAACATGGATTAGCATGTTTTATATCATGATATAATAGTACACTCAAATTATGTAACATATATAATAGTTTTCTCCTTTCATAGTTCATATAGAAAAATATATCACATGTAATAAAAATTTACCTATCATGAAAAATACATTTCATGAAATATACCTATGTGTCTATCATGATGCATGCGTACTAATCTCATGAAATTCTAGATTATGAGTATAAATCTCAATAAACCATAACATCATAGAACATGTGAATCAACCTGGGTGAATTAACATCAATTATTACAAAATAATACCTTGAAAAACAATCCTATCCTTGGGAACTCAAATTTTCCCCCCTACATGGGTTAGATAATCTTATGTACAATCTCATTACCAAGTCTCAACATAACCTAGTCTACTTTCCACTTTTACCAAAAAGTAAAATAATAGTAAAGAAAAACAAAACTACACCTTTAATACCACTTTGTAGCATCCACTGATCCGCCACTCTCTCACATGGACAAATCAGGTTGCTTACAAAACCTCAAGTGAACCTCCCCATATGCTAGAGGATACTGACTAGAAGTGAGGATGCGATTAGTATAATAGAGAGTCTATACCCCCAGGTTTAGGGTTATATTAAAATGAAAATAAAAAATATAAATAAATATCAGAGTAACTAAAATAGAAAAATAATATATCATACAACTAGGAAGTAAACGGATGAAAAATAAATCAAATAACAATAATTAATCATGTAATGATGGAATGATATATATCTAAATTTCAAAATTATGTAATAAAAATAAAATAACAAACTGAAACAAATAAACTCAAATGAACCAAGTCCTAAACCCCATATTGGTCCCAACTCAAAACTCCATCCCATCTAGTAAGAAAAAATTAGCAGCAAGTTCTCTTTACCTTTTCCAAAATTGTATCCATGTAATCTTCATGGGTAATAAATGGAATCCCAAATAGGGTATGAGTAAAAATTAGTTGTCAGTACCATAGTGTATAAGCATAACCATTATGATAATAAGTGCATGTGATAGAGTGATAATTAGGTGTATTAATTAATCAATTAATATTATAAACAAATCAATCTGCTTCAAAACTATGCTGGAATATCCCTAATCCTGTAACACAACCATTCCAACCATAACTACATAACTATGGCATAATCAAATAATCAGAAAGAGACCTCTGTATAATCATTTCAGCATCTGGGAATATCCCTATTTATAATTATTTCATCATTTTGGCATAGACTTCTATACAATCATTTCAGTGTTTGAGCATAGCTCTATATATAATAATTTTAGCATAAACAGGGCCAATCCCTATATATATGCATTACAGTATGAAAATGGGCCACGCCTGCCATATAAACATTACATAATGGAATTTTACCAAGCTAATTATATAATCATTACAACATGAATCACAACACATGACATAACAATAAGGACATCAAAATATCATATCATAAACCTTAATGTATTATTAGTAAAATTAACATATTTCTTTTAATTACACATTCATTTATTCATTAAATTATCATCAACCATTTCGATTAAAAAAAGACATGACCAAAGTGATTCTATATCAGGAAATCACATGTACTCTCATATCATGATAAACACAGTTAGACCCATTACCCAAATTCTTATTAATCAAATGTTCTATCACCCGAAGAGTAGCCATAAGATAGGTTGCATCAACATTGAATCAAACAAGATCAATGGAATAATACATTCCACAATTTATCATCAATAATTATTAAATTAATTATTGAGCATGTTTTGTGAGTGAAATTCAAAATTTTACACATACTTGATAAATTAACAGACCATAGGGTTTGGTTTTTGAAAAAATAGCTTAACCGGCAATGAACGCAATGCTTCCAATGGAAATCGCCAACAAGAACAGAGGCATGAAAGATAACATTAATGAACCGAAATCACATAAAAACAAGATCAAATCTCAAAAAAACCACATTAAATAGATTTTCACTACAACAGTGGAGAGTAATGGAAGAAGATAGTAAAACCTAAGAAAAAAACTCACTAGAGATGAATTGCTCGAATGGGACATCCAATATTAATGAAGGAGCTAAAAAATCACCTAAACATTTCCGAGGTATTAAGAGAAGGAAGCTGAACCTATTGAAATAAAATTTCCAAGTTCTACCCATCATAAAACAATATATTGTGAGAAATAAATAGCATTTAACCTCCTTTCATATCTTATATTTCCAATTTAAGTGTTACAAAAAAATTCTTTTTCCTCTAGGGAAATTTAAACCTACCTGAACATTACACATTGTGTAATGTATATTCATGGAATGTAACCAGTTCATTCCACAAAATAGTTCACATACTGTAACCCTTTCACATAATATTTCTATCGATAGTTACATGTCATGTAACATAGTCACATGGTGTGTAATAAATTTACATGGCGTTTAAATGTCCTGCATGAATCTTTAAGCCCATAAATCTATAGAAGAGATCAAACCATATCTGAAGCCTTATAAACTCATAGAAAACACTTCTAATCCCTTTTAACATGTTTATAAATAGAATCCATTAATTCAAAAAAACATAAATCCCCAATATATAGGTCATTTTCCCCAATAAAGGCTCTCCGTGTCTGAATGAGACTCAATCAATAAGATTTAAAGACAATAAAACCAAAAAAAGAGATTTGATCAAAATAAAAAAAGTTAAATACCTAGAAATATGTAAATTTTTAAAATAACATAACATGTGTCTCAAATGAGTCAAATTTATACAAAAATCCATTACCTTAAGTCTTGAATTTTGTCATACTCATTCAATCTTCTTCTTCTTTGGGTATCCTCTGGTTTTCACCAAAAGACATCATAGGTTAGATTTTAATCAAAAATAAGGATTATAAGATGATAAGAGGGAAGCTGGTATATTATTTAGGCCATTCTTTCTTAAATCAAAAGGGTTTAAAGGTTTTATGAAGAGAAGAGCAGGGGTTACCTTTTATAAGTGAGGTGAGTGACATACTTGTAATATTTGGAAAGAATGAATTCCACCCATGTATTTTTCATGTTACGAGGCTCAAATAAGGAACCATATAGATCATAAAATGTATAAGGTCTAAATATTTCCATAAAAGAGTTTTTATACATGTTTATAGACTATTTTAACCTTTATCCTTATAGTTTAACCCCAAATAAACACATTTTTACCATAATTATGAATATTATTTTTTACTGTTTTCACAATTCATTTTGGTCAAAAATAAGTTGAACATATTAGATAACATAAATTATTTTGATTCAAAATATTTAATCCATTTTTATAAATTCAATTCACTGAAGTGGAAAATTTTAATTTAAAATTAATACCACAGACACATTGAGAAAGAAGGTTTTTAAAGAGAGAAAGTTCATAAATTTACAAAGATTTTATATCAAAATTCAATATTAAATTGATTAAAATGACCCAAAATTTATTAGTGGATGTATTATTGAGCTAATGATACTTTAAAACGAATTTAAAATCTAATATATCTCTATAAATAATATAAATGAAAATGCAGTTTTCAATTAATATTCAGTATTATTCACTATTCAACAAAAAAATTATCTTTTTATAAAATTATAAAAAATTCACCATAAGATAATTTTTTAATGATGATTTAAAATTTAATTTTTTTTATCAAATTAATTTTTTAAAAGTTTCAAAAATTAATTTCATTATTTTGTAAAAAAGTAAATAAAATAATTTTTTAGAAAATAGTATTTTCGAAACATATAAAGACTTTTTCTAAAAATTTGGTTCTATTTTATCAATAAATTTTACTTATATAAATCCATTATACTTAATATTTAATAATTATTTATTACTATTTATATCACTATGTTTAGCTGTAGGTTATAACGGCTGTGTTTGAATAATAATATTAATAGTATATGCCAATTTTGTTAAAACTCAATGTCGTGTGTAGTAAAATATTACCCAAGTTTTTTTAATGAAATATTTACTTGGTGTTTATTATAATATAACCTAACAAATAAATTTAATTTATTTTAAAAGAAAACTCATAAAAACTTAGGGTATTACATTACAGCCCCTTAAAATGAATTTAAATTTCTAAATTTGTCACTCCGATATAAATAAATGAGGATAAATATGTCTCATAAAATCCCCAAGTTCCCTTACATATGCCTCATACTTTTGGTTTTAGAAAAAATATTTTTCTAGGTGGATGGTCTTGTTTCGTAGAATTTTCATTGTTTGATCCAAAATCTCCACCTGTTGTTCCTCAAAAGAATGATCTTGCTTCAGTTGAATGACCATTGAGTTTAGTACTTGTGAAGGTTCAGGTATGCATTTCTTTTGGAGAATACATGGGAAAAATCATGGACTTGAGAGAAGTTTGGTGTTAATAACATCCAATAGGATACTACCTCGATATGATCAAGAATTTCAAAGGGACTGATATACCTAGGGCTCAGTTTCCCTTTCTTCTTGAATCTCATAACTTTATTCCATGGAGAAATTCATAAAAAACCATGATGAAAACTTCAAATTATATATAAAATTAGAAGTTATCATCATAAATTTTATTCCAACTCTTATCAACCTTGATGTGTTGCTGAATGGTTCTAACCTTCTTTACCATTTCTTCTTCTATCTTAAGTCCCAATATATTTCTTTCTCTAACTTCATTCCATCATTTTAGAGCTCTAAATTTATTTACATAGAGGTATTTATAAGGATATGTTTGAATGATTAAGTAAAATATACCATTGTAATAAACCTAAAATAGATTATGGTATTGACCCCAACCACCATTTAAATCCAAAGAATAAGATCTCAAGATATCCTCTGTGGTTTGATTTTTTTTTTCAAATTGACCATTTGTCTTAGAATGATAAACAATATTGAAATTCAACTTCTTATTAAGATCTTTATGTAGACTTCCCCAGAATATTGATGTAAACCTCATACCCTGATCAAACACAATGGGATGTGGTACTCCATGAAACCTTATCACTTCCTTATTTTATATCCTGGAAAGATGATCTAGGGAGAAGTCTTCTCTGAGAGTGATGAAATTTGCTGACATTGTATGGTGATCAAATACATCCCATATATAATTATCCCCTTTAGAGGTTTTGGGGAGTCCAATGCCAAAATCCATGATGGTTTTCCAATTTCTATTCTAGTATGGGTAATTGATATAACATCCCCTTAGAATTTTGTCTCTCAGCCTTAACTTGTTAATATACCAAGCACTGAGATACAAAATCTATGATATCTCTCTTTATGTCATCCCACCAGAAATAATCATTTCAAATATCTTTATATCTTCATACTTCCCAAATTAATAGAGAATGAAGAACAATAAGCTTCATATCACAAATCCTTTATTAAATCTGGTATGGACAGAACACATACACAGTTCCTGAACCTTATCATTCCATAATGATCAAGGTTATGCTCATGAATATTTATAACATTATTTTTGAAACTATAAATATTCCTTTTACACCAATTTAATATTCAATTGGATAAATGGATGAACATTTAATTGTGAAATATAATATTTTCCCCTTCCTTCAGTATTTCTAAATCATTCCTTTGAATATCCAAAAATATTGGATCTTTCGTAATCCACATCATGGATAAACTAAAATTATCCTTTCGAATCAAAGCATTGGACACCTTGTTTACTTTCCTAGTGTGTTATTTTATTGAGCAGTCATAATCATTAATGAGATCTAACCATATTCTTTATAATATATTCAACTCCTTCTATGTGAATATATACTTTAAAGTTTTTTGATCAGTATATTTTGTACGCTTTTATCCATAAAGATGATTCTTCCATATCTTTGAAGAATAAATTACCATAGCTAAATCCAAATCATGAGTTGGGTAAATTTTCTCATTAATCATCAATTATCATCAGACATAATCTATAACCATGTCATTATTCAAAAGAAAAAATCAAAATCCCTTTTTGGATCCATCACTATAGATAAAAAAACCTTCTCCTTTATAGGGTAATGTAAGAATAGGTGCACTGACTAATCTACTCTTTAGTTCCTTGAATTTTTCTTCACTTTCAACTATCCAAAGAAATATGTATAGATTTTATGTTAACATGGTTAGAGTAAAAGATATTCATGAGAAACTATCCACCAACCATCAATAATATTTAGCTAAACCTAGAAAACTACAGATCTCAGTCACCATGGTTGGTATGGTCCAACATTCAATAGCCTCCATCTTTGATGAATCTAATGATATAACCTCTCTTGAGATTATATGACCTAAAAATGAAACATTTTTCATCCAAAATTTACACTTTGTAAATTTATCATATTGTTTCTCCTTCCCTAGGGTCCTTAGTACAATTATCAAGTTATATTTATGCCCTTCCTTCTTATTTTAATAGAAAATAATATCATCTATAAAGAATACTAAAAACTGATAAATGTAATATCTAAAGACTATATTTATTATATCCAAGAAGATAACGAGGGAATTAGTAAGATTTAATGGAATCACTATATATTCGTAGTTTCAATACCTTTTATGGAATGTTGTCTTGTGTATATCCTCAATCTTGAACCTGAATTGATGAAACCAGAATGAAGGTCAATCTTGGAAAAGTATTGAGCTCTATGAAGTTGATCGAATAGGCCATAAATAGGGGGTAGAGAAAAATTATTCTTAACTATGATCTTGTTCATCTCTTGATAATCCATGCAGAGACACATAAATCTATATTTATTTTTAACAAAAAGAATAGTTGCATCCCAAGGTGACACACTTGACCAAATGAACCCCTTATCAATGTTTTGTAGGATCGAAATAATGATATAGATGCTCAATATACAAGAGGGGGGTGAATTTTACACTTTAAAAATTTCCTTAAACAATGAAAGATATAAGTTTAACAAAGTTAAACTAAGAAAATTGACAACACCACCAACACCAATTGAAAGATTGGAACAAAGTAAGAATTTACAAAATTCTAGTTCTATACACTTGCTTAAATCTGGAAAGTGATTCTGAAAAATAGGTTCTGGAAATATGTATCCGGAAAATGAAACATAATCAAAGTTTACAATATGAGATTCTACCTTAAAGCGTATAGATTCTAACTAAGTCAGAGTACAAGTGTAAGGAAATATAATAAGGTTATACTTTCCTTACAGTACAAAATATAGTGGAAAAACTTGTAACAAGAATAAGTAACAAGATATAATTCTTTTAACCCAAAGAATAGGGTATCCAATAACCTTGGATAAAGGTCCCTTGATTTATACTTTCAACAAGTCTGTCTTACCCACACCAGGGTAAGCCCTCGATACGAAGATCAGAGTCTCTGTTTTTCTATCCCTACAAGCCCTCAACTATAAGGTAGTCGACACCTCTGTCTTCCTCAACAAGGAAGCCCTCAACTTCAAGGTTTTGAAACCTCTGTCTTCCTATCCCCGGAAGCCCTCGATTGTAATCACCAACAATTGGAGTCGCATGAAGAAAGTCTGCACAAGGAAAAGTTTGAACAAGCCGTTCAAACTTTCTGCACAAATCTTAAGAGTTGATAAGAGACTATATCTCTAGAAATCTCTTCAATAGAATGTATGAATAGATTTCAAAGATCAGTGTTGAGCTCGTTCAAATGAGCTCCTATTTATAGGTGAAACTACAACGGTCGACTCCCTCCTCCAACGATCATATTTTCCTTAAATTTCCGAGGGACCTGTACACATGTCACTTAACCAACGATTAGTTAGAAATAGAATGGACAACATCGTTTTATAACAAAACATGTGTAACTGAAAGCACAACATCGTTTTTTAATGAGACAAGTATAAGTATAATAAAAACTGAAGTTCTAAATGTAAGAAAATAAAAGTTCGGAGTCTAACCAAAATAGAATTCAG
Organism: Viscum album; assembly: GCA_963277665.1. Lineage (NCBI taxonomy): Eukaryota > Viridiplantae > Streptophyta > Magnoliopsida > Santalales > Viscaceae > Viscum > Viscum album. Next base: position 1,173,611,210 of record OY728128.1, on the reverse strand, counting down.
GGTCTATAATAAAGAGATACTCAGATTTTGTTTTATAGGAATTCAGAAACTGAATTATGTACAAATCCTATAACATACCAAGTAAGTAATTAATAATATATATTTTTATCTATGCCTATTAATGAATTATATAGTGTTTTAGAGGCTTAAAATGAAAATAAATCCAATCTTAAGCATGGAATACACTAATATTTTTAAAAGATTGTTTTACTGCCTTTTAATGGCAAACCATTTTTAAATCTATCTTTTGAAAATTTTATAAGCTAGGTTTGTCAAAATAAACTTATTCTTTATGATTGGGACATCAAAATTTACTTTGTGTGAATTTTTGGTATTTTTTCGATAAAGTTCATTTTTTAATGAATAGTGAAAAATGTTGTATTTTAATTCGAAACCTCTTTTTAATCTAATTTAGTTATATGATTATATTATCTTTTGAATTGGTTTTAAAGTGAAATTAGAATATATTTTTACCATTTAATCAAATGGTGGTCATTGGAATCAATTTCACTTTGAAATTGGACTTAAACTAGTGTCAATCTTTTGATACTTATTGTTTCATAAAAACACGCTATTTGCTCTGACAGAGGGGATTAATTATTAAATTAATTAATGCAACTTATATATTTTTAATTTTGTAAAATAGACATCATTTTTGAATTCAGAATATCAAATATAGCTTAGGGCGATGTTTTGGGATTTTTCTGAAAAACTTCAATTTTTGATGAATAGTGAAACCACTAAGTGGTAGTTAAAGAAACTGATTTTTCATTTAAATGAATCTTTGACACTTCTGTGATTTTATTTTCAAAATTCCTACATACATGGTTTTCATTAAGAAGTAAAATGTTTTTCAATGAGATTAAAATAATTTTTTGGTGATTAGTAACTTTTAAGTTCGTAATCGCGATTAGAGGTAATTAGTGTAGTTTAAGGTAAAAATAATGTTTTAATAATATGATATGAGCTTGAAGAATGTCCTACCCTCAGTTGATGTGTCATGTCCGACCAAGACAATCCATGGGTCAAATTGGGGACCCCATGGATCCACTTTGGTTGGGAAATGACATAAATAACTTTTTATTTAAGGTTAAAGTAAAAATAACACAAACATGAGATGTTTTACTAAAACAATTTTTACATGGGGTTATACAAGTCAGATTTTTTATTATAAATAGTCATTGAAATCTAAAAATATTTCCTACATCATAGTATTTTTTTTATAATTTTTAGACTTTAAATAAATTAAATTATTTATGACATCATGATGATGCAGCGATTACCTCATTAATAAAGGATTTAAATAAAATGAAAGGATAATGTAAAATCTATGAACTACACATGTCCAAAACCTATTGTATGGGTGGATTTAGAACCCGTATCACCTTTCCCTCGAATTATATCAATGTGGGACCTTTTGAATCCGAAACTCATTTTAAAATAAAGTAACATTTCTTTACATTCCAAGAGTGCCCCTCCTCTCCTCTTATAAAAGGCCCCCACCTCTACCTCCTTACCCACACTCCCAAAGCCTTTTTCTCAGCCAAACCCTACCCATTTTGTCTCTCTACTTCCCTCTCTTACTCCTTGAAGCCTAACTTTGGGCAGAAGTCTTCCCAAGGAAGCCTTTGAGCTCAAACCAAAGGGAGTTACCCGATTTTAAGGTAATGTCTTCACTTGAGTCCTTTTGTTTTATTTTGCTTCTCCAACCCCCTAAACTCTTTTTATTAATTTATTTTGTAACAACTACAGTATCTTCAATATACTAGGATGTTTTTATAAGAAGGATTCGAGCTACACTTACACACACCTGCATCTAATCGTTAAAGAACATATTGTTTCCGTGGATGACAAATTTCGGCCTCCCGAAACGATGATTGTTCAACATTCTTTTAACACCTTCAAAGGTGTCCATTAAGATGAAACTATATTTATATATGATATATAATATGTTTATGTTTTCCTTAAGCTTCTGTATTTTTCATTTTGGGCATACCTTTATGGTTTCCATTATGGGTAAACGCGATATCTTCATTTAAGGAAGTGCGGACTACCGCCCCATCAAAGTGATTTGATTCGTTAATACCAAATGTGGGACGTATAAAGGATGAAGTTATGATATTATATATGATATTACACTGGAATTATAATATACCTTTATATCATTATGATTCCATTCTATAAAATACGAAATAGAAATGAAAGTAGCGTTCATGCGTACGTACGGCTTACCGTCTCCATGAACGGTGCATTTCATTTCTTACCTCTAAAGGATTATGTAATATTATAAATGCATGTATATACTGGATATATATGATATATATGATATATACATCATGATTATAATTCTGGATATAATGGATACATGAACAACTTGTAATTATAAAGGGTTTATTGTTGACTCAAGTACCAATGATCATTAAAATGACCGCTATTAACTTAAATAATTACATAGTGTTCATGACATGGAAATTAGTGACATAAAAGGAATAATGAACTTTAAAAAGGTTCTTAAACAAGTAGAAATTAACTCAAGTTTATTATTCAGGAGATTAAAGAACGACCGAGTCAAGTCGGACCTGAGGTATGGGACTTCATCTTAATCTCCTTTCATTGAGGCATATTTTGTTTTATACACAACCTTCTTTTATACGGTGTATAAACCCCTTTGACTTTTACGTTTATCCAAAAGGAATCTTTTTTTATACGAAGCATTTTACTAAACGTCAAAAGGGAATGTTTTTGTCGTACGTATGCGGTGACAACGACTTCTCCACCGCCGTGACCATTATTTGAGTTTTGACTTCCTCTATAATCCATACCATCTTTTTAAAAGAAAAATAAATATCATGTTTTACTTTTCTTTTATTTTGGTATTGAAAATGGTTTTCATAATGTTTTTATATCAATGTCTTGTATTGATATATTTTGATTGAAAGGTGGAAATGTTATGTTTCCTTTATCCATGTTTTATGTGATACAATTATGTTGAGGTTCTTGGGAATTATCATGAAGACTGGTGGTTCTGTGATAAACTAATGGCGGGTGAGCCCGATATAGCTCTCTAATGGATTGGGTAACGTGAAGGAGTGAAACGTTAATGTTTCTCTGAAGAGATTTAGGGAATATACTGTGATGGGTATTCCAAACGTAACCAAGAGGGTTACTCCCTACATAATAATGTTATGAATGCCTCAATTTACCTTTATGTCTTATGATTTCTATGATTTATTCATGATTTGAGGAGGTATGTTAAAGTGCTTATGTTTTATGGGTAAATTATGATTTCATTATTATGTATATGTGAAATTATGTTTCCTTTCCATATTTTTATAACCCATACTGAGCTTTTTATGCTCATCCCAAGTTTTTTTGAAATGTTTTTCACAGGTCAAGGGAAAGGAACATGATATGATGATAGTGTCAAGGAAGTGCCAAGAATGAATCCATGTCTTATTTTAAATATGTTTCCATTGATGGGAAAAATGAATACTATCTTTATGTAACCACTTTGTTTATATGTGGAATGTAATGCAAGTTTTATGTTCTAATTCTCTAAAAATCTAAACCTGAAAAGATCTTCAATGTGTAATCTTGTAATAACTCAAGATTAAGTAAGGTTTAAGACCGGGGCCTTATAGTTGGTATCAAAGGTCGGTTTAGATAACTTTAGGAGTTATAATTATATTAAATGATTATCCAAAAAAATTTATGGTCAAATTGAAATGATATATCATTTGAAGATTACCATGTTGCTTCATCTAAGACATGTTTGTTCAGAAATGGTTTTCCACAGAGGAAAAAGGGAAGCAGTGCTAGGAAGGCATACAGAAGGAAATAACCTTCTGAATCAGCATCCTGAGATGGTCAGAATTGGAACTGAATAGTTTGTTGCAGTAATGGCGCAGTTGACTCAAGCGATAAATGGTGGTGGTATCCATGCACGAGATCAGCCAGATCAACGGCAGAGGAACATGTCAGTGGTGGAACATTTCATGAGGCAATATCCCCCATCATTCAGAGGATCATTTGACCCTATGTTAGCTTAAGGGTGGATTAAAGCACTGGAGAAGATTTTCAATGTCAGAGGGTGTTTAGAAAATCAAAAGGTTAGTCTTTCTATTTACCATTAGGAGGGTGAAGCAGATCAGTGGTGGTCGATGGTTAAAAATATCAGGGACGCCGATGAGATTGATGCTCTTGGCTGGGATGAATTTAAAGGTATGTTTCTTGAAAAGTATTTTCCTAAGGCTGTTCGACTTAGGATGGAAAAACAATTCTTGGAATTGAGGCAAGAGGAAGACTCAGTGGCTGACTATGAAGAAAGGTTCACTCGATTGGCAAGGTATGCTCCAAATTTTATCCGAGACCTTGATAGTAAAATTAATCGTTTTTACTCAGTATTAAAGCCAAAATATCGAAGGAAATTAGCCTCTCGTGAGTTTAAAAGTTATGAAAATCTTGTTCGATGTGCTGAGAAGGTGGAAATGGAGTTTGTCGATGACCAAGTGTTCTATAAAAACCAACAGAAGAAGAGACCGAGGTGGCATGAGAAAGGGAATAATTCTTCAAAAAAGACTGATGGTAAGAAATCTAAGTTTCCAGTTTGTGATAAATGTGGAAAAAGGCATGCTGGGGAATGTCTTCTGAATTATGGAAAGTGCTACCAATGTGGTAAGATGGAACATAAGGCTCGTGATTGCACTGAAAAAGATCAAGGTGATGGTAAGTTCAAATTTGATTTATAGTTAGTGAAATGTTTTAAGTGCAATGAGATGGGTCACTATGGAAACGAGTGTCCGACAAAGAGCTCGAGTGATGGGAAGAAGTTAGACTACAAGCAGAAAGGGGTGGTGAAATCCTTTGCAACTACTTCAGTAGATGTCGGGCCATCAAATGAAGTTGTATCAGGTACTTTGTTTGTTTCTTCATATTATTCCAGTGTAGTTATTTGATTCAGGGTCCACACATTCTTTCATCTTTGAAACCTTTTCTAGTAAAATGAGAATACCATCTCAAGAAATGACTCCTGAACTTGTGGTAAAAACACCTGGGGGAAATGTTGAGGAAAAAAGAATTTATAATAATCTTCTTATTCTTATCCGTGGAAAGAACCTACTTGCGAACCTTATTGTTTTACCTCTAGTAGAGTTTGATGTTATCCTGGGTATGGATTGGCTCTCTATTTACCATGCTAAGATTGACTGTAGAGCTAAAGAAGTTTATTTTCAGAAAGACATTCATTTTGTGTACAAGAATGAACCCTTACTATTGATAACTTATCAAGAGGCCGAGAAACTTGTAAAAGATGGAAATGAATGTTACCTTGCACATATTGTTGAAAACAAGGGAACTATTCAGATTAATGATGTGCCAGTGGTAAATGAGTATCCTGATGTTTTTCCTAATGAGTTGCCTGAAATAATACCAGATCGGGAAGTTGAATTTACTGTTGACTTAGTTCCTGATGCTAAGACAATTTCGAAACCCCTTTATTGAATGGCTCAAATTTAACTTTTAGAGATGAAGGAGCAATTGCAAGATTTATTAGAGAAAGGTTTCATTCGAGCTAGCATGTCACCATGGGGTGCTCTTGTTTTATTTGTTAAAAAGAATGATGGTTCTATGAGACTTTGCATTGATTACAGAGCCTTGAATAACATCACTGTTAAGAACAAATATCCTTTGCCTCATATCGTTGATTTATTTGATCAGCTCCAGGGAGCTCAGTATTTTTCAAAGATTGACCTGAGATCTGGGTACCATCAGCTGAAGGTAAAGGAAGCAGATGTTCCAAAGACTACGTTTCGTACAAGATATGGCCATTATGAATTTTTAGTAATGCATTTTGGGATAACCAATGCACCTGCTGTATTCATGGACTTAATGAATATAATTTTCCATGAGTTCTTGGATAAGTTTGTGGTGGTTTTCATTGATGATATTTTGGTGTTTTCTAAAAGTAAAGAGGAGCATGAAATACATTTAAGGGTTATTTTGCAAACCTTAAAATAAAATAAATTGTATGGGAAATTCAGCAAGTGTGAGTTTTGGTTGCAACAAATTTCTTTCCTTGGTCACATTGTTTCTAAAAATGGGATAACCGTTGATCCTGCAAAAACAAAGGTTGTTGAAGAATAGCCAAGACCCACAAATGTAACTGAGATTTGTAGCTTTGGTAGGCTATTACAGAAGGTTTGTTAGAAATTTTTCACGGTTATCTAGTCCAATGACTATGCTAACTCGGAAGGGTGTTAAGCTTATCTGGAAAAAAGAATGTGATGATTGTTTTCAGTAATTGAAAAGAAGATTGGTGAATGCTTCAGTTTTGGCACTTCCTTCAAGGAATGGTGAGTTTGTTATTTACAGTGATGCTTCATTGAAAGGACTTGGTTGCGTCCTAATGCAGAATGATCAGGTAATTGCTTATGCTTCATGACAGTTGAAAACTCATGAGGTAAATTACCCTACACAAGATTTGGAATTAGCTGTTGTTGTTTTCGCTTTAAAAATTTGGAGGCATCATTTTTATGGAGTAAAGTGTGAAATATATACTGATCACAAAAGTTTAAAGTATATATTCAATTAGAAAGAATTGAACATGAGACAAAGGAGATGGCTATAAATAATCAAGGATTATGATTGTACAATTAATTACCATCCGGGAAAAGAAAATAAAGTGGCTGATGCTTTGAGTCGAAAAAGTAATGCTTTATTAGCAATGTTGCGGTTGGAACGTGATCCTTTGGTTAAGGATTTGATGAACTTTGGCATAGAAGTTGTTGGTGCAGGATGTTCTTCTATTTCGTTTCAGGTATCAGTGAAATATTCTCTATCAGACAGAATCAAGCAAGCACAGAAGCAAGACAGTGAGTTGCAGAAAAAGGTAGAGCTGATTCAAAAGGGCAAGTTGCCTGAATTCAACATTGATAATGATTGTGTTTTGAGATTTGGGAATAGATTGTTTGTGCCTTGTGATTCACAGTTGAAGAGAGAGTTGTTATGTGAAGCTCATAGTTCTCCATTTTCAGTTCATCCTGGCAGTACTAAGATGTACAGAGATCTGTGGGAGTATTACTGGTGGGATGGAATGAAAAGAGATATTGCTGATTTTACTGTGAAGTGTTGGACTTGTCAACAGTTTAAAGTAGAGAGGCAGTTACCGAAAGGGATGCTTCAGCCTTTACCAGTGCCAGAGTGGAAATGGGAGAATATATCCATGGACTTCGTTGTGGGATTGCCGAAGACCCCTTGAGGTAATAATGAAATCTGGGTTATTATTGATCGCTTGACTAAATATGCTCATTTCCATTCTATACGAGATAATTTTTCCCTAGATAAACTTTCCTGTTTGTATCTTAAAGAGATAGTCAGGATACATGGAGTTCCTCTCTCCATTTTATCTGATCGTGATCCCAGGTTTACTTCTAACTTTTGGAAGGGACTTCAGAAGTCATTGGGTATTGAATTAAATTTTAGTACAACATTTCATCATCAATCAGATGGGCAGTCAGAATGAACAATTTAGACCTTGGAGGATATGCTACGAGCTTGTTCGATGGATTAGCAAGGAATTTGGGACCAACATCTTTCTTTGGTTGAATTTTCATATAATAACAGTTTTCATTCCAGTATACAGATGGCACCATTTGAGGCGTTATATGTGAAGCGGTGTCGAACTCCAGCTTTCTAGGATGAAGTGGGTGAAAGGAAGTTGATTGGACCAGAAATGGTAGAAGAGTTGGTAGAAAAAGTTCAGCTGATACAGAAACACATGAGAACAGCTCAGAGCAGGCAGAAGAGTTATGCGGACAGCAGGAGGAAGGATCTATCTTTTGAGGTAGGTGATCATGTTTTTCTCAAAGTCTCACCATGGAAAAGTGTGATGTGATCTGGTAAGAAAGGAAAGCTGAGTCCAAGATTCATTGGACCCTATGAAATTCTGGAGAGAGTTGGATCAGTTGCATACCGGGTGGCTTTACCTCCGAGTTTATCTCAGGTACACAATTTTTTTCATGTTTTGATGGTGGGAAAGTACATGCCAGATCTATCTCATTAATTGAGTCCAGAGGTAGTTCAGCTGGAAGAGAACCTATCTTATGAGGAACAACTGGTCCAGATTCTTGACCACAGGGAGCAAGTGTTACAGAATAAGGTGATTAATCAGGTAAATGTTTTGTGGAAAAACCACATGATGGAAGAGGCAACATGGGAATCTGAAAATGCAATGAGGGATAAGTACCCCCAGTTATTCGATAAGTAAATAAATTGCGGGGATGCAATTTTCTAAAGGGGGAAGGATGTAACATCCCAAGTAAGTAATGAATAATAGATATTTTTATCTATGCCTATTAATGAATTAGATAGTGTTTTAGAGGCTTAAAATGAAAATAAATCCAATCTTAAGCATGGAATACACTAATATTTTTAAAAGATTGTTTTACTGCCTTTTAATGGCAAACCATTTTTAAATCTACCTTTTGACAATTTTATAAGATAGGTTTGTCAAAATAAACTTATTCTTTATGATTGGGACATCAAAATTTACTTTGTGTGAATTTTTGGTATTTTTTCGATAAAGTTCATTTTTTAATGAATATTGAAAAATGTTGTATTTTAATTCAAAACCACTTTATAATCTAATTTATTTATATGATTATATTATCTTTTGAATTGGTTTTAAAGTGAAATTAGAATATATTTTTACCATTTAATCCAATGGTGGTCATTGGAATCAATTTTACTTTGAAATTGGACTTAAACTAGTGTCAATCTTTTGATACTTATTGTTTCATAAAACACATTATTTGCTCTGACAGCGGGAATTAATTATTAAATTAATTAATGCAACTTATATGTTTTTAATTTTGTAAAATAGACATCATTTTTGAATTCATAATATCAAATATATCTTAGTGGTGAAGTTTTGGTATTTTTCTGAAAAAAATCAATTTTTGATGAATAGTGAAACCACTAAGTGGTAGTTAAAGAAACTGATTTTTCGTTAAAATGAAACTTTGCCACTTCTGTGATTTGATTTTCAAAAATCCAACATACATGGTTGTCATTAAGATGTAAAATGTGGTTCAATGAGATTAAAATAATTTTTTGGTGAATAGTAACTTTTAAGTTCTTAATCGCGATTAGAGGTAATTAGTGTAGTTTAAGGTAAAAATAATGTTTTAATAATATGAGATGAGCTTGAAACATGTTCTACCCTCATTGGATGTGTCATGGCCGACCAAGAAAATCCATGAGTCAACTTGGGGACCCCATGGAGCCACTTTGGTTGGGAAATGACATAAATAACTTTTTATTTAATGTTAAAGTAAAAATAACACAAACATGAGATGTTTTACTAAAATAATTTTTACATGGGGTTATATAAGTCAGATTTTTTATTATAAATAGTAATTGTAAATCTAAAAAGATTTCCTACATCATAGTATTTTTTTATAATTTTTAGACTTTAAATAAATTAAATTATTTATGACATCATGATGATGAAGCGATTACCTCATTAATAAAGGATTTAAATAAAACAAAAGGATAATGTAAAATCTATGACCTACACATGTCCAAAACCTATTGGATGGGTGGATTTCGAACCCTTATCACCTTACCCTCTAATTATATCAATGTGGGACCTTTTGAATCCGAAACTCATTTTAAAATAAAATAACATTTCTTTACTTTCCAAGAGTGCCCCTCCTCTCCTCTTATAAAAGGCCCCACCTCTACCTCCTTACCCACACTCCCAAAGATTTTGGCTCGGCCAAACCCTTCCCATGTTGTCTCTCCACTTCCCTCTCTTACTCATTGAAGCCTAACTTTGGGCAGAAGTCTTCCCAAGTAAGCCTTTGAGCTCAAACCAAAGGGAGTTACCTGATTTTAATGTAATGTCTTCACTTGAGTCCTTTTGATTTATTTTGCTTCTCCAACCCCCTAAACTCTTTTTATTCATTTCATTTGTAACAACTCCAGTATCTTAAATATACTAGGATGTTGTTATAAGAAGGATTCGAGCTACACTTACACACACCTACTTCTAATGGTTAAAGAACATACTGTTTCCGTGGATGGCGAATTTCAGCCTCCTGAAACGATGAGTGTTCAACATTCTTTTAACACCTTCAAAGGTGTCCATTAAGATGACACTATATCTATATATGATATATAATATGTTTATGTTTTCCTTAAGCTTCTATATTTTTCATTTTGGGCATAACTTTATGGTTTCCATTATGGGTAAACGCGATATCTACATTTAAGGAAGTGCGGACTACAGCCCCCTCAAAGTGATTTGATTCGTTAATACCATATGTGGGACGTATAAAGGATGAAGTTATGATATTACACTAGAATTATAATATACCTCTATATGATTATGATTCCATTCTATAAAATACGAAATAGAAATGAAAGTAGCTTTCATGCGTACGTACGGCTTACCGTCTCCATGAACGATGCATTTCATTTATTACCTCTAAATGATTATGTAATATTATAAATGCATGTATACACTAGATATATATGATATATATGATATATACATCATGATTATAATTCTGGATATAATGAATTCATAAACAACTTGTAATTATAAAGGGTTTATTTTTGACTCAAGTACCAATGATCGTTAAAACGACCGCTATTAACTTAAATAATTTCATAGTGTTCATGACATGGCAATTAGTGATATAAAAGGAATAATGAACTTTAAAAAGGTTCTTAAACAAGTAGAAATTAACTCAAGTTTATTATTCAGGATATTAAAGAACGACCGAGTCAAGTTGGACCCGAGGTATGGGACTTCGTCTCAATCTCCTTTCATTGAGGCATATTTTGTTTTATGCACAACCTTCTTTTATACGGTGTATAAACCCCTTTGACTTTTACGTTTATCCAAAATGAATATTTTTTTATATGAATCATTTTACTAAACGACAAAAGGGGATGTTTTTGTCGTGCGTATACGGCGACAATGACTTCTCCGCCGCCGTGACCATTATTTGAGTTTTGGCTTCCTCTACAAGCCATACCATCTTTTTAAAAGGAAAATAAATACCATGTTTTACTTTTCTTTTATTTTGGTATTGAAAATGGTTTTCATAATGTTTTTATATCAATGTGTTGTATTGATATCTTGTGATTGGAAGGTGGAAATGTTATGTTTCCTTTATGTATGTTTTATGTGATATGATTATGTTGAGGTTCTTGGGAATTATCATGAAGACGGGTGGTTCTGTGATAAACTAAGGGCGGGTGAGCCCTATATAGCTCTCCAATGCATTGGGTAACATGAAGGAGTGAAACATTAAGGTTTCTCTGAAGATATTTAGGGAATATACTGTGATGGGTATTCCAAACGTAACCAAGAGGGTTACTCCCTACGTAAGAATGTTATGAATGCCTCAAGTTACCTTTATGTATTATGATTTCTATGATTTATTCATGATTTGATGAGTTATATTAAAGTGATTAGGTTTTATGGGTAAAGTATGATTTCATTCTTATGTATATGTGAACTTATGTTTCCTTTCCATATTTTTATAACCCATACTGAGCTTTTTATGCTCATCCCAAGTTTTTTTGAAATGTTTTTCACAAGTCAAGGGAAAGGTACATGATATGATGATAGTGTCAAGGAAGTGCCAAGAATGAATCCATGTATTATTTTAAATATGTTTCCATTTATGGGAAAAATGAATACTATCTTTATGTAACCACTTTGTTTATATGTGGAATGTAATGGAAGTTTTATGTTCTAATTCTCTAAAACTCTAAACCTGAAAAAATTATCAATGTGTAATCTTATAATAACTCAAGATTAAGTAAGTTTTAAGGCCGGGGGCTTATAAATCCGAAGCCTGAATTTCTAAGGAAATTCAAAGTCTGGTTTCACTAGAATTCAGAATCTGAACTTATAGAGTTCGGAGTTGAACTAGTAGAAGTTTAGAGTCGAACTAGTAAGAGTTCGGAGTTGAACTGATAGAAGTTCATTGTCGAACTCATAGAAGTTCGGAGTCGAACTAGTAAAAGTTTGGAGTTGAACTGGTAAGAGTTCGGAGTCCAGAATTTGGAGTGGAACTATATGAGAGTTCGTATCTACAATTATAAGTCTAACTATATGAGAGTTCGTATCCAGAATTCAGAATGAAACATCATTATAATTCGTATCCCGAATTCGGAATGAAACATCATTAGAGTTCGTATCCAGAATTCGGAGTGGAACTTCATTAGAGTTCATATCCATAATTCGGAGTGGAAGTTCATTACAGTTCATATCCAGAATTCAGAGTGGAACTTCATTACAGTTCATATCCAGAATTCAGAGTGGAACTTCAAGACAGTTCATATCCAGAATTCAGATCCTAAAACAGAATGATTCATATCTAAGTATTATATGATTCTGAGGTTTTTGATATGAATCCAATTTTTATACTTAGAAAAAATATTTATATGAACAATGAAAACATGGTAGGGGTAAATTATTTTGAGAAGGAAATTTTCCTTATATAAGTTAAATGTAGATTTGCTTTCGTATAAGGTGTTTGTGATTTTCAAATCAAGAAGGAATGGAAAAGTCATAAGCAAACCCATATTGACTCAACAATATCCCCCTTTTTGGAAAGCACAAACAACCTTACGAAAAAGAATATAAAAGACTTTGAAAAATTTCGCCAGACTTTGAAATTAAAACTTATCTCCCATTGTTCATGGATGAAAGTGAATACAACTAACTACCCCATTGTCTTCGAAACTCTAAGGATTGTATTCTAAATTTCCGGAATGGAATTTTCATTAAAATGAAGGAATCGTAATGAGAACTCCCCCTTACTTAAGGATAGTTCTTCTTAGTTTAGAAATTTTCCTTCTCCCCCTTAAAAGTAGTTCTTTTTCCTTCTCCCCCTTTGTGATTTTCAAAAAGAATTGTAGGAATGGAAAAAAAAATATAGTACCTAAAACATTTGTACAAAATAACACCAGATACAAACAAATAGAGATTTCATTAGAGTTGAAAGAATTTTTACAAGGAAAATCAAATGCAACAAAAGATCAGATTTGTCTATTTGTCCTCTTTTCATTCAGAATTAGCTTTTTAAAGAGAGTTTTCAGCTTCTTCAAATCTTTCTGATCCTCCTCATCTTTCTTTTCTAAAGCTGTGATCATTTCTTGTTGAGCTTTCAGCACCTCTTCCTGAGCCTTCATGGCCTCTTCCTGAAACTTGACTAACTCATCTTGCTTTAAAATAATTCCTTCGAGCTCAATCCGGAGATCTCTATCCCTTTTAAAATTTTGATCAAGAGAGTTAACCTTATCATTCAAGTCCTTCACTTGGTGATTCCGGGAATTTTTATCAAGGATCAACTTCTCCTGAAGATTCTTAATCATAGAGTCTTCATTTTAAAAATAATCTTTAACATCATTATGAAAATGATCAAACTATTACATGTATTCATCAATCTTCTTAGACCACAAGGTGATTTTTCTGCATGATTTCCTATGAAAATAATAATTTATAAGGAAATTTCTATGATCTGCTCAATTTTCACACACTTATCCATCACCATAGATAAGGATTATAACTTCTGATTCATACTATGTTGCAGCATTTGGCATCTGGAGTCTATTGTGGGAAATATTGGAATGGTGTCCACCAATTTCTTCAATGACTCAACAACAAAGTCATGACCCTGTGCTGATGATTCTGAATCGGACACTTTCCTTGGGGATTGTTCTTCATCAATTTGAACCAGCTTCCTTTTAGAAGAACCACCAACCTCTTTCTTTCTTATAACATCTTTTGTTGGTGTATCAATGATCACTTGCTTACCTTTATCAGTTTTCGGAATGGGTTGATTATCTGAAGATTCTTCTTCACTCTCTGATAGTTGAACAATCTTGTCTTCATCTATTTTCTCCTTTTTTGCTCCTTCTTCATGAAAATGTTTCTCATAGGATTATTCTTCAGATAACTCATTTTCCTTCTCTTCCTCTTCCTTATCATCATCCTTCCTACATTCTTTCTTAACTCCCTTTCCCAGAGTGACATGTTTTGTGGATTCAGCCTTTTCTTGATAATCCTCAACTTGTTTAATTAGGCCATCTAGATCAGAACTTCCTTTCTTATTCTCCTTATTTTTCTTCAACAACTTCTTCTTCTACCTCTTCACCGGTTTCGTTCTCTACTTCTTCAACAACTTCTTTACCCTTATACTTTTCCAGAGTGGAGTACTTCTTCCCAGGAGTCTCTAGTAATGGTTAAACATCAAAAGATTCCGAAACAAGAATATTCCCAGAAGCTATTTCAGTATCTCTCAACAAGGATTGAACAACTTCAGCTCTAGACAACTTATTTTTCATTTTCTTCTCTTTTGCTTGATTTTCCAACTCATCAGCATCTCTCTCTTTTAAGGCCTTATCCTCAGCAGGATCTAATACGAATTGAGGGTCCCCTTCTTTTCTCTTCTCCTTGACTTCCCTCCACTTAGAAGCCACTTCATCTGGGTAGGATTTCTGTTTCATTGGCTCGGGTGGTGTAGATTGAGTTTCCTTAGCTTTATAGGTCTTGTCTTCAGCCACCACTTCTTTCAACATTCTCTTCTTCCCTGCCATTTTAGATGGTTCCAGAGTTTGTTGATCTTTCTGAGCTACCTTAGCCTCTTCTTCTGGTAAAGGGTAGAATTCTCTGGATTCAACAGAAAAACCCATCTTCATCCTCTTTAACATATCATCACTAACCATAATTACCTTACAATATCTTTGCTTGGAAGTGAAATCAACTTTAAATGAATCAAGACATCTGATAATAAGCATAGAAAGCAAGTCTAGATATATTATGATCACAGCTTTCAAATTTCCTTCTTTAATATTCTTAACTATAACCAAAACATGCCTCATCAAATTCAACTTCCTTAGATTTACCAAAAAATATAAGATGTATATATCACTCTTCTTGAGATTATCCTTATCACCCCTTCTTGGTACTAAAAAGCCCTGTACCCACAGCTATAGAATCCGATAATTCGAAGAGAGATGACAAATATTAGCAGTCTTGGCATCTTTAAGTCCAAGGCATTTAAATGCCTTCACTTTGTTAAAACTTCATTTCTCATCCGGAAGCTTATGTGAAAAAAAACTCAGCTTCACCATCATAAGATAGACCCACCAAGCTTGCAGCCTTGGTGTAAGAAATCATATCAGTCTACCCATAAGACCTGAAAGAAAACATCTCTCTTCCATCTTCCTTAAGGAAGGAAACAGACTCGTAAAACTCAACAATTAAATCTGTATAAATCGGATCTTGTTTCACTGGCTTTGATAAGCAAACATTCTCTCATCCATTCAATCTGATATTCTTAGATATAAAAGAATCATACTTGTAGAAACTCGGATGTACTAACCTCTCCCTATATACTAACCATATTGAGATTGGCTTCGTAGTTGACATATCCTGAGAATTAGCTTCAGCAGACATTCGGAATGAAGAGCTCTAGAAGTTTCGGAACAAGCTTTAATAAGGGAGGAAAAACTTCAACATGTGAGAGTGTGAAGATTGATGTGGGACAACTTTCAGGGGTCCCCGTTATATAGGAGATGGATGTGACCTTTGAACTTCCACAAACCATCTAACAGTTGAAAACCCCATTTGATCTGATCTGACGGTTGAAATCATATCTGCAAGGAAATCATGAATCCGATCTTTTAAGGTTTTAAGAAAAACAATCGGATTTAAGAAAACTAGAATCTGAATTTTTTTAAAACTCATAGGAAAATACCAGCAAGAAAAATATGACTATGAACACTTAAGTAAGAAAATCATACCTTTTGGATTGTCCATGAAGTTTATTCGTAATTGGTGATATTCTTATTGAATAAAAATTTAACTATGAAAAACTAACTATGAAAAACTTAATGTTGAAAAGACTTTGAGTACCAAAACTCCAGTACGAAAAGTATGAGGACGAAAAATTTTCATTACAAAAAGTATGAGTACGAAAAATTTTCATTACAAAAAGTATGAGTATGAAAAATTTTCATTACAAAAAGTATGAGTACGCAAAATTTTTATTACGAAAAGTATGAGTATGAATAATTTTCATTACGAAAAGTATGAGTACGAAAAATTTTCATTATGAAAAGTATGAGTACGAAAAATTTTCATTACAAAAATTCCAACTACGAAAATTCTCATTACGAAAGTTCCAGTTCTGAAAATTTCCATTATGAAAATTTCAGTTCCGAAAACTTCATTACAAAAATTTTTAGTTACAAAAGTTTGAAAAACAGACTACGAAATTTTTTATTAAAAAATCTTTTAAAAAAATTGACTACGAAAATTTTGATTAAAAAAGATTTTTTAAAAAACTGACTATGAAAAATTTTATTAGAATAAGAAACTTACTACAAAAATTTTTATTAGAAAAAAAAGTACTACGAAAATTTTTATTAGAAAAAAAAACAGACTACGAAAATTTTGATTATGCTAACAAAAAAATGTTCCCCCCTATGAAAAGGAGTTTATTACTGTAAAGATAATTGTTCAACAAGATGTTATTGAAGAAGGATTACCTCACGGTTATCATTCCTAACTTTTATTTAATTTATTCAAATCTATCGGAAGGTAAAGATTTTTTGAAAATGTCAGCATGTTGATCTTGTGTTTTGATAAATTGAAGAATAATATCTCCTTTTAGTGTGTGATCCCTAAGAAAGTGATGCCTAATATCTATGTGCTTTTCATGAGAGTGATGTGCGAGGTTTTTACTAAGGGAAATGGAACATTTATTGTCACACAATATTTGAGTCTTAGTAAAACTCGAGCCATAATCCGTGAGTGTCTATTGCATCCATAACACTTGAGAACAACAACTTCCAGCTGGTACATATTCAGCTTTAGTAGTGGAGAGTGATACAGAATGTTTCTTCTTGCATGACCAAGAAACTAATGAATCTAATAAGAAATGAAAAGTTCCGGATGTACTCTTTCTATCCATTCTACATCCACCAAAGTCAGCATCTGAAAATCCTTTTAAAACAAAATCATTTCCAGACGTATAAAATAGTCCTAGATCCATGGTTCCCTTTAAGTAGCGAAAAATTCTTTCCACTGCCTTTAAATGAGATTCCTTAGGATTGAATTGATATCTTGCACATAAGAATACTGAAAACATCAAGTCTGGTCAACTAGCTGTCAAGTAAAGTAGACTTCCTATCATACCTCTAAAAGATGTTTGATCTACTGATTTCCCAGCTTCATCAAGATCAAGTGTGTTTGAGGTACCCATAGGAGTACTTATACTCTTAGTGTTGTCATACCCATACTTTTTTATAATATCTTTAATATACTTATGTTGGGATATGTATATTCCTTCTAGTGTTTGAGAAATTTGAAAACCAAGGAAAAATGTTAACTCACCCATCATACTCATTTCAAACTCATATTTCATTAGATCCGAAAAGGAATTAGTTAAAGATTGCTGAGTTGAACCAAATATAATGTCATGAACATAGATTTTAACAATAAAAACATTTTTATTATCATTATTTATGAAAAGGGTTGGATCTGAATTTCCATTAACATAGTTATTTTGAAGCAAAAATCCTGTAAGTATATCATACCATGCTTATGGGGCTTGTTTAATGCCATACAATGCTTTGGTATGTCTAAAAACATGATCAGGATGTTTTTTATCTTCAAAGTCAGGAGGTGGTTCAACAAAAACTTCCTCTTGAACATAACCGTTAAACAAAATCACTTTACACATCCATTTGAAAAAGCTTAAAGTTTAAGAATGCTGCAAAGGCAAGTAAGATGAAAATAGATTCAAGTATATCTACTGGAGCATAGGTTTCTTCATAGTATATTCCTTCTTGTTGATTATATCCTTTAGCAACTATTCTATCTTTATTTCTAACTATGACTCCATTTTCATCACACTTATTTATAAAGACCCACTTTACTACAATAATAGAAGTTTCCTTAGGTCTTTCAACCAAGGTCTAGACTTTATTCCTTTCAAATTCATTTTGCTCATCTTGCATGGCTTTGATCCATTCACCATCACCTAAAGCTTCATTAGTGATTTTTGGTTCCAATTGGGAAAGGAATGCTAGATGTTCTACATCATTTCTCAAGGAACTTCTAGTCCTTACAGGTTGATTCAAATCACCAATGATACCATCACTGGGATGATTATTAAGAACCAACTGATTTGGGTTTTATAAAATATGTTCACCAACATAGGGTAGGAAGTCTTCTGGGGTAAATGTTTCAGAAGCATCTTCTTGAACATTTTCCTTATTAGAAAGATCTTCTATCAAAGGAAGATAATCAGTTTTTGAAAACACATCTTAGGATGTAGGCTGGGATGGTTTAAATAAAAAAGGGTAAGACTCATCATATTTTACATGTACTTTTTCCTCAACAGTACATGTGTTTTTATTGAAAACTCTATAAGTCTTAGAAGTTGTGGATTAGCCTAAGAAAATTCCTTCATCGGATTTTGGTGCAAATTTGTGTAGATTATCTTTAGTATTTAGGATGAATACCTTGAAACCAAAAACCTTGATGTAGGAAAGTATAGGATTTCTACCATTCCATAACTCATAAGGAGTTTTGTTAAGAAAAGGTCTAATCAAAACTCAATTTATTGTATAAAAAGCAGTACTTACAGCTTCAGTCGAAAAATTTTTGGCAACAGAATACTCACTCATCATGGTTTCTAGTTATGTCTTGAAGAATTCTATTTATTATTTAAATAAAACCATTTTTTTGAGGTGTTCTAGGTGCTGAAAAGTTGTGAGTAATACCTTTTCTACTACAAAAAGTTTCAAAATCAGAATTTTGAAATTCTCCTCCATGATCACTATGAATAGTTTTCAGAAGAATGTTTTTCTCATTTTTAACTTGGGCTCTAAAACTTTTGAAATAACAAAAATCTTCAGACTTTTTAGATAGAAAATAGACCCATGTAAATCTAGTGTAATCATCAACTAGAACAAACACATATTATTTTCCTCCAATGCTTCCAGCTTATGTTGGACCAAAAAGATCCATGTTCACCAATTGTAATGCATCAATTGTTGAGACTTCACTGACTGGTTTAAAACTAGATTTATGTTGCTTTCTATATTGACAAGGATTACAAACTTTATAAGAATCAAATATAAGCTCCGGTAGATCCTTAACTATTTTTTTATTAGAGAGTTTACATATGTTTCTAAGATTACAGTGTCCTAACCTTCTATTCCATAACCAAGAATGATATTCGATTTCACTTTTTCAAGGTATGTCTTGGCTCCTAAGGTCTTCTAAGTTCAAATTGTAAACATTCTCTTGCCTATGGGAAGAAACAATAAATTCTTCCTTGGACTTGTGTACTAAGCACTTATCATTCCTAAAATTCACAAGGTATCCTTCATCACATAATTGACTTATGATAATGAGGTTGTGATTAAGACCTTTAACAAACAAAAAATTTGAAATCAATGTTTTACCAATAAGAACAATATTACCTATACCAATAATTTATCCCTGAGCATTATCTCCAAAAGTTACTTTTCCTCCTTTCGTCTTGATAATATTTTCGAAATAGATTTTGTTTCCAGTCATATGCAGGGAACATCAAATATCCATGTACCAAGTATTATTGTTGGTACTTTCCTTATTTTATTGAAAATGATAAACAAGTTAGGTTTTCGGAATCCAGACTTTCTTGGATCCAAAATTGTCAGATAAAAAAATTTTGGGTATCCACATTTTTTTAGAGAAATATGATTTATGAAACCCAAGAGATTGAACTCTATTCAAAGAATAGTTTTTCTTCCAATTCCCATCACTTTGACACTTAGTGCAAAAAGGGGCTCTAGAAGGAACAAAATAGTTGTTTTTGAATACTGGTTTTTTGTGAGTATAACCTACTCCAGTAGTATTTCCATGAGGCTTATTTTGAGAATACATCTTGTCAAAATTTTCCTTCCCAGAGGTAAATTTTGCAAGAATATTTTTAAGAGAAAATATTTCAGATTTCATTCTGATGACTAAATTCCTATCCTCAGGAATCATTTCCTTAGAGTTAGATTTTTCCTCAAAAGATCTCATCATTAAAATAGATTTATTAAGAACTTTAGAAAGTTCTTCCTTATCAGAATTTTCTTTCTCAAGTTCCTTAGAATGTTTTTATAAAAACTCTTCTTTATCTTTAAGATCTGTAGAAAGATATGAAATCTCTTTTGTACGAATTTCTTCCCTAGTATTTGCCTTGTCTAATTTCATAGAAATTTTACAATTTTTTGCTTCAAGTAACTTGGAAAATATAGATACTTATTTATATGAAAGTTCTTCATTTTCTGAGGATGAATTATCTTCATTAGAAGTACTATTTTTGAAATAGTAATTCTTATCAAGAGATAAATTTGTTAAAGCCTCGGCAGAGCGTACCTTGTCCATAAGGCATGTATGTGGAAAAGAAGTATTAGAAATGAATCCCATATTCTTCTGAGCTGATGAATCATATTCTGAAGATTCATTTTCTCAACTAGCACTCCAAGTAGTATTAGCTTTCAGACTTTTCTTGGCTTTAGATTTGTAAAACTTCTTCCTGTTCCTTTAAGAATTCCTCTCTTTTTCTTTATTTCTTTTTAAGCATAGGGAAATCAGGTATAATGTGTCCACTTCTCTTTCATTAATAGCATTTGACCTTCGAATATTTCTTATCTTTCCTTTCCTTCTTCTTATACTTGGATTGGAAATTTCTTTGACCAGCTATCTGGTTCATCCTTCGTGCAAGATTAACTAACTCATTTTCTGAGACTTCACTCTCACTAGATTCGGATTGGATAGTAACCTTATTAGACTTGGATCTAGTTACTCTCTCAAGAGTCTTAGATTTCATGTAATTTGTTGTTGTAGTAAAAGCAACAGCACCATTACCATTATTCTTTTGGATTTTTTCAGCATCTCTCTTCATCCTTGTTTCATGTTGGAGAAGAGTTCCAAACAGCTCATATAAAGAATTTTTATTGACCTTCCTATTCTCATCAATAGATGTTATCTTTGATTCCCACTCATTGGGAATAATATCAATAATCTTATCCACAAGATCTTCATCATCCAGACCTTTCTCTTCAATAGATTGTAGACTGTTCACGATAGTCATAAACCTTTGTTGTACTTTTCTTATAGGTTCTCCATAAGGAAAATTAAAACCATGATACTCAGCTCTCAACATAGCTCTTCTTGTCTCAATCACTTTGGATGTACCAAAATGAGTAACTTAGAGGTCTTCCATATACAGTTAGCTGTTTCACAAGATGAAATTTGGCTATATATGTTCCTAGTCATTGAACATAGTATAGTATTGTGTACCTTATAGTTTAATTGATAATCATGCTTCTCTTGGTTGGTGAAAGCACTAAATTCCTTATCAGGAATTTTGTAACCACCTGTAAGCATGAAAAAGTTATCTACTCCAGTATTGATAACGAAAGTCTTCATTTGATCTCTCCAATACTCATAATCATTACCATAAAAAATTGGAGGTCTTGTAGGATTTAGGTTGTCAATGGAACCAACATTTAAACCTTCCACCTTAAAGAAAAATCTTTTTACACAAAAACTTGTTAATAACAAAAGTTAGAATTCAAGGAAAGTATTCCTGAGCAAGGAAAATATAGAACAATGAAAAACTGAGAAAGAAAAACTTATATATGAGTATAAGTATTTCAGAGACCTCCTCTGATACCAATTGTAGGATCAAAATAATGATGTAGATGCTAAATATACAAGAGGGGCGGTGAATTGTACACTTTAAAAATTTCCTTAAACAAGGAAAGTTCTAATTTTAACAAAGTTAAACTAAGATAATTCACAAAACCTCTAACACTAATTGAAAGATTGGTAAAAAGTAAGAATTTACAAACTTCTAGTTCTATACACTTTCTTAAATCTGGAAAGTGATTCTGAAAAACAGGTTTCGGAAATATGGATCTGGAAAATGAAACATAATCAAATTTTACAATATGAGATTCTACCTTAAAGAGTATAGAATCTAACTAAGTCAGAGTACAAGTCTAAGGAAATATAAGAAGGTTATACTTTCCTTATAATACCAAATGTAGTGGAAAAACTTGTAACAAGAACAAGTAACAAGATATAAATCTTTTAACCCAAAGAGAAGGGTATCCAACAACCTTGGATAAAGGTCCCATGACTTATACTTTCAAGAAAGTCTATCTTACCCACACCAGGGTAAGCCCTCGATACGAAGATCAGAGTCTCTGTCTTGCTATCCTCGCAAGACCTAAACTAAAAGGTAGTCAGCACCTCTGTATTCCTCAACAAGGAAGCCCTCAACTTCAAGGTGTTGGAAACTCTGTCTTCCTAGCCCCGGAAGCCCTTGATTGTGATCACCAACAACCTGAGTCGCACGAAGAAATTCTGCACAAGGAAAAGTTTGAACAAGATGTTCAAACTTTCTTCACAAATCTTGAGAGTTGATAAGAGCCTCTCTATCTAGAAATCACTTCAACAGCATGTATGCATAGATGTCAAATATCGGTGTTGAGATCATTCAAATGAGCTCCTATTTATAAGAGAAAATCAAACAGTTGACTCCCTCCTCCAAGGGTCATATTTTCCTTAAATTCCGAAGGGACCTGTACATGTGTCACTTAACCAACGGTTAGTTAGAAACAGAATGGATGACATTGTTTTATAACAAAACATGTGTCACTGAAAGCATGCCATAGTTTTGTAATGAAACAAGTATAAGTATAATCCAAACTAATGTTCAGAATGTAAGCAAATAAAAGTTCGCAGTCTAACCAAAATAGAGTTCAGATTCTATAATAAAGAGATATTCGGATTTTGTTTTATAGTAATTCAGAACCTGAATTATGTTGAAATTCGGAGCCTGAATTTCTAAGGAAATTTAGAGTCTGTTTTCACAAGAATTCAGAATCGGAACTTACAGAGTTCAGAGTAAAATTAGTAGAAGTTCAGAGTTGAACTATTAAGATTTCGGAGTCGAACTGATAGAAGTTCAGAGTCGAACTCATAGAAGTTCGGAGTCGAACTAGTAAAAGTTTGGAGTCGAACTGGTAAGAGTTCGGAGTCCAGAATTTAGAGTGGAACAATATGAGAGTACATATCCAGAATTCGGAGTCTAACTATATGAGAGTTCGTATCGAGAATTCAGAATGAAACTTCATTAGAGTTCGTATCCAGAATTCGGAATGTAACTTCATTAAAGTTCGTATCCAGAATTCGGAGTGGAACTTCATTACATTTTTTACCCATAATTCGGAGTGAAACTTCATTAAAGTTAAAATATAGAATTCGGAGTGGAACTTCATTACAGTTCATATCCAGAATTCAGATCCTAAAATAGAATGCTTCATATCTATGTATTATATGATTTCGATGTTTTTGATAAGAATCCGATTTTTATACATAAGAAAAAATATTGATATGAACAATGAAAACATGGTAGGGGTAAATTCCTTTGAGAAGTAAATTTTCCTTATATAAGTAAAATGTAGATTTTCTTAAGTATAAGGTGTTTGTGATTTTAAAAACAAGAAGGAATGGAAAATTCATAAGGAAAACCTTATTAACTCAACATGTTTTCCTAGAGTTCCTTCTTTAATTCCTACAACTCAATTGGGTCCATCTTATAGGGATTATTTGTAATTTTTTTGGCACTGAGTATGTGTTATATTGAGAACTCAGCATTTGATTTTGGTGGATGACTAGGAAACTACTCCCAAAATACATTAACAAATTCCCACAAAATAGTAATATAATCTATGTTGAGTTTCTCCCCAACAATTTGAGATAAACACCCATTTTGAGTGGGAATTAAGACCCATACAAGGTATGTAATCTATATTAGAAGTTTATACTTGTCATTACATTTATAGAAGATCATAGGTTATGTTGGAATATAAAATGTGACTTCCCTTTCTTTAAAATTGATTAGGGATTTATGTATAGAAATCCAATCCATGCCTAATATAACATCAAATTCAACCAGAGGAAGAATACCAAGATTTACATGAAGAAAATTCCTACAATATTCATCTAGATAAGAATCATATACTTGAGATACACACATCCTTCCATTAAGGGATTTCATTTCGAACTCCATATATAATCATTTGGGTAGAATATTGATACCCTTATAAATTACTTTATATATGAATGAATGGGTAGATCCAAACTCAAATAATACATTAACAGTTCTATAGGGGATGGTTCATGTACCTTTCACCATATCATTATCACACCCTTCATCATAAATAGTGATCACATGAGATCTCCCCTTTAATTTTCCTTAATAGGCTGATGTCAATAATCATTATTATCCTTCAAATTTTGGAATTAGTTACATAGTTCCCATACTATTTTCATTTGAAATGTAGTGCGGGTGGTGAATTTTGTGCAGCTTTCTATCTATTCGCATCATTAGATAACTTCTTTCCATTATTTTAGCAATCAATTTTCCAACAACCTTATATTCCTTACATAAAACATTTACTAATCTTCTTAAGATAATTTCCTCTATGTTTTTCACCCACACATTGAGCATTAAGTAAATCTCATATTTTTCTATGCATGGATTTTATATTTTCCTTTGAACCCCATATTCATTTCATTTCAAAACCATGAGATTGATATGTAATTACAACCTTCATTTCCACCTTGATAGAAGATTAAAAAAATCTCTTTATAGGTACTAAAGTCTCTTATAGATAACACCCTTAAGAGAATTGGTTTTAATACGCTAAATAATGATCAAACATACTTTTAGGTTAGATGATAATACCAAAAGTGTACCTTGATTGTCTTGTAAAATTTCCTTAATAGGTACCGACACATTCATCATCCTTTTTCATTAACTCAAGAAACTCCTTCTGCATCATCATACAAAAAATATAAGGAAATTAATTATTGAAAAATAAGTTATTTAACACATACCAATCCATAAAGTCAATTTTATCCCATTTCCCCGTATTCTTGATAAGATTCCACCATTTATCTAATTAACTTTCCAAATGTTAGACAACCAAAATGACTTTTTTATGTTTCAAACAGTGGATAATAGAAATAAATTATTAGTGGTACTCATCCATTTCTCAACAATAAGTGGATTAGTGGTTCCATTGAATGTTGTTGGATGTTTCCTCACAAAGGACTCAACAGAATTTTGTTCCCTCTTTCTTTATTTGGAAGTCTAACATGATTTATTTCTTGATAATATTTTGTTAGCATAAAAATGAGAATTTTCATTCTAGTTCCCATAACATGAGGCTGCTTAGGGGGATAATCAATTAATTGTCCATCACACTAAGCATTAACATGGATCCTTTAGGTTCCATAAATTGACTAAAACTAAAATTCATAATGTAAGAAATAATAATCATAGTGAGAGAACACATAATCATAAAAAATCACTTTTAGGATGTAAAAATCATGAAACCTTATTCTTTAATCTTTGAAAAGTTAGGTTTATCCTGTGTTATTAATATTTATATTCTATTTAAATCATTCATGATGGTTTGCAAATAGTTTGTTAATTTACAATGTATATCCCATGGGAGTGTCAAAATTGGTGTGCAGTAAGGCTTTTTTTTATGCACTATGTGAAGATCGAGTCCATCTCAATGTACCCCTTTCAGAGTTATTACCTGTAACACCCTGAGTTTTTATGAGTAATTTTTTTTCCAAATAAATTAAAATTCATCAATGGATTAAACAGTAAGATACACCATGTCAAGATTCCGGTACATGTAACAATAATCCTAACTCATGGTACACACAATACTGAGTTCATTCGATAGCTTGTGTTTCACACATGACCATGTTTTACTAAACCATAATGTACTATTAATATTAATATTATTATATTATTATATTTATCAACTAGCTATTGGAATAAGGTTTATGAATAATACTAACTAAATTATGAAAATACAGTTTACACATGTATATAAAATTAACTCTTTGGTTACTAAGTAATTATAAATAAGAGTAAGAACCATTTAAAAATAGAGAAATTCATTTTCTCAAAAACTATATTCTATAAAAAACACATATTTATCTCAAAAAATTTTAAAAAAATTTGGTGAATAATTTTCACAAAATATGTAGATTATATATTCAATCAACTATTTAACATTAATCTTTTGTGTTTTCTAGAAAAGAGATAAAAATAACTCCAATTTTACATATAAAAACATTTATTTTTCTAAACGGCTGTTTTATTTCCTTTTAATGGAGTAATTATTTTAGAACTAAAATTTGACACTTATAAATTATTTTTGAAAAAATAAACATTATTTTTTGAAAATTTAATTTCAAAATTTTTTTTGGAAGATTTTTTGGTGTTTTTCTGAACTATTTCATTTTTGGATGGATAATGACAAATATTGAGTTGTAATTGAAAAATATTTTTTCATTTAACTTATTTATATAGATAAATTATATTTTTATTTAATTTTAAAGTATATTTATATAAATTATAAATTTATTAATATAATTTCTGTCTTTTAATAAAATTCACATTGAAATTATATATAATAAAATTTCAAACATTTTATCAATTTTTCACATTAAAAGGTCGTTTATTCATTTCATCTACATGATTAATTATAAATTAATTTCTTCCACTTATGTTATTTGATTATGGAAAAATGGAATAAAAATTTGGAAAACAAAAAATTTATAATTTATAATAATTCCAACTTAATTTTTTACTAAAATTATTAGTGAAAATAGTTAAAATTAATTATGACGATTAAGAGAAAAATGAGTTTAGTGAGGACTAAAATTTAATCTTAAGGGAAAAAATGACATAAAAACATGTAAAAAACAAATTTTATTGACTTATTTTGACCATATAATCTCTTTTATCTAAAATTGTTCATTATTGGAGGCACATGATGTATGGGAGACCTTTCAATAGTGTTTATGTTTTGATATTTACGTGAATGCCACTCGTCCTCCACTATATAAGGGGACTCACCCCCTCACTTACTCAAACATCTCAATCCATTTTTCTCATAAAAATCTACCAAAATAAACTCCAAAATTCCCTCTATTCATCATATATTCCATTATTTTTGATGAAATCCAACCAAGGAAGTTCTTTTGTGAAAACCAAAAGGAGATACTCGAATAAGATGTAATGTTCATCAATGAATGTTTTGTTTAATTTTTTCCTTAAAATGCTTAATTTATTTTTATATAATGGTTATATAAAAAAGTATATTAAATACAATTATATGTTGGTATGTTAAAGTTATGACCTACAAATTTACACACTTTAATCAAATGGGATACTAAATCATCGTTCGTGTGTACGGAGGACTACTGCCTCAAGAACCAACGTTGTTCTTTCTTCCATTACAACCTTTAATGGTTGATAATAATAATGGATTTATAGTTTATTTATGATATATATATATTATATTTATGCTTATATAATTATTATATAACATATACCTTCAGGATTTCAATTTTGTGGGAATATGATAACATCGTTCGTGTGTATAAAGGACTGCCACCTCACGAAGCCATGTGATTAATCCACACATTATATGGAATATATTAGGGATGAATTTAATATAAATATGTGTTATATATGAAAAAATAATTATACTGTAATTATAATATATATATATATATATTTATATAATTTACTTTTTTTTCTTTCAAAATGATAAGAAAATAGAAACAACATTCATATGTACGTACAACATACCATCTCTATGAATGTTTTATTTAATTTCCTATTTATATATATTATATATTATTATAAATACATATATAGTGAATATATATGATATTTATATCATTTTTTACATTCTATAAATAAGGAAATCATGATCGAAGAAAGAGGAAAAAGAATAAAAAGTCAAAACATATATGAAAAATAAAGCGGTTATTACCCAAAACGTAACTTTAACATGGAATTATTAATAAATATATAATAAAAATTCATAAGAAAATCTTATATGGTATGATATAAATGAATTTATTTATTTAATAGATTTATAATAAACTTATATTTATAATATAGGAGGATTTAATGAGTTCAACGGAATTTAAGACTTAAGGTAAGGGTATTTCTACTCCCACTTTTATTTCTACGAGACTTATGTCATATTCACCACTCATTTATTTTGTGTGTTGTATATAATCTCCTTTGACATGTTATGTTATGAAATATATTTATTTTTTGATATTCAAATATTCAATTTATTTTATTCTTTCACATATCTCATGATTCAAAAGTAACTCAAGTAGTAAGGGATTTACATCTTATTTTATTACTTTTGTGAGACACATGATATATTCCCCATCTCTTTCTTCTGTGTAGTTCATATATAACCCATGAATTTAATTTATGGTTTTCATACTTAATTTATTTTATTTACACATCCATTTTTTGATATATATTTTATGGGGATACACTTTCAAAGTTACCAAAGTGGTAAGAGAATTTTGTCTCAATTTTACTTCTCTGAGACACATGTTATGTTATACAACTATATTCTTTTATGAGGTGTATATACTGCCCATTTCGTGGGACATTATATGATGAAATTATTATGAATCCCATATCTTTTACATAGGTTATGATATGACAAAAAAAAATTTATACTCATTTCATTTCATGGGTTATTATATGGTGAAATGTTTATAATACCCATTTCAATTCATGGGTTATGATATGATGTTTATAAAACCCATCTATATTTATAGGTCATGAAATGATTAATTCATTAATATCTTAAGGAATATGGATGTATAACTTTTTTAGGTGAAAGGTGGCACCTATATATCCCTCCAATTAATTGGGTAATGATTCATGTTCTATGATCATAAAGGGTACATGGGTGGTCAGACTAAGCCCATAGGTGAGGGTACATGAGTGTTTATCCCAATCCCAAAACAAGTGGGTACACGGGTGGTCATCCCAAGCTTGAAACAAGATGGTACAGAGGCAGTCATCCCAATCCTGAAAAAAAGAGGGTACATGGGTGGTCATTCCAAGCCTAAAACTTGAGGGTACATGAGAGGATATCGCAAGCCCAATGCAGGTACACAAGAAATTATCCCAAGCCTAACATGTTATAAATTTCTTGGTTGAAAGCCTTAACCTATGATTTTCTAAGATTATCTGCATTCCACAATTCCATGTCTTATCCCTATGTTATGATCTCATGGATTATTCTCTTGATTTCCTTATAAATCATGTCTTATGATCTTAAAATCTTTATACTAGGAATCATGTGTATGAAATTTGATATACAGGGAATGATATTAAAATGTTATGACCATGTTCTCATAGCCTTATATTCATTTTATGCTCTTATATCACCTTTATTTATCCTTACTAAGCATTTATGCTCACCCTTTCTTATGTTTCCTTTCACAAGGTTATAAAGAAAGGTTTTAAGTAGGGTATTCTTGTGAAGAGTGCTAAAGGGGAATATCTTTCTAGGAAATGTTTAATATCATTCACCAATTTAGAATATTATGCTTCCATGTTTGCAAAGACTCTAAACTATTATGGTCCTCAGGCATGTACTTTTGCAACGTGTTGAACATTCATATAAAATGATGCAATATCCACGTATTTTAATCCTAGGTCACTATATTTAGTATCAACGGAATGGTTTGGTCAACATTTAGAAACTAAGATGAGACATACTTATTTAGATCCACAGGGATGTTTCTATGGATATATCTAGGAATGTCCTAATGGATTGAGATGATATCTTATATATGGTGAATAAGAAAAAAAAAATTAAGTAATTTATGAGACAAAATAAAGATTTTAGTTAATGAAAATATTATAATCCCTAAGTTATTATAATAAGTTTAATGTATTAAGTGTGTAAAGTATGGTAATTATGGAAATCTATGTACTAAGGGAAAATATCATGAAGAGAATCCGAAAGGTTGTTTGAGTAATGGTTTTTCTTCTAACGAAAAGTAGACTACAGATGAAATATGAAAGATATGGGAAGTTATAATAGTATTGTTTATTTTAAGTGTGAGAATCATGATTAAATTTAGGTTTATGAGTTTTATGAAATTATTCATATTGAACACTGTTATGAAGAGGTATTATGGAATAAGATGAGGAACCCTAGTTAATTTTTTTAACGATAAGGTGGAATAATCAAAGTGTTTATGTATTTGGATTTGAGAATTATGAATTCTGAAATGTATAAGTATTATTTAGTATAATTGTGTCATTATGTATATGAAAGAGGATTTAGAGTGGAAAAAATTACATATAAAAATGATTTAATAGAAAGGTTGTATTCTTTGGAAAACACGTGATTAAGGGAAGGTAACCCTTAATATGTTCCCGATGTTGAAACTATGGTGTATAGTTTAGATAAATAGATGTTGGAAAAGAATAATGTAAATTGGATAGTGTGGAGTACCTGATAAATAGATTAAGGATTTTTTGACAAAGCAATTTATGATATCCTTGATGGAATTTAAAAAATTATTATATCTATGGAATATATTCAATAGTCATGGTTTTATTCAATGAATTAGAAACAATACTTGTCTTCATTAAGGTTATATGATAATTTAAGATATTACCATGTTTCAAAATAATACATGATAAAGGTATTCACATTTTTGGTATGTGAAAACCAAGAGATACTTTATGATATACGGGGGATCAATGTAAAGTATATTTTTGATAAATTAGTCGCCTTCTTTTTGAAGTTTTTGATTTTTCATCTTTCAGAAGGGTTGCATGGTTAAACATTTATAGAATAGTTTAAGTTAAAAATTAGATGAGGTTTTATATATTAAAGTGTTATATCTCCAAATGAGGACATTTTCATATTGGATAAACTATGCTAGCTATTTTTTTGTGATGATAACTAAAGATAGATGAAATGACTTATCATCCTATTTATGGGTCTCATGATTTTTTAGTGATTCAACCATTACAAAACCACATTCATTTCATAGAGTAAGAGATAAAGTGAAAATTGGTCAAGGTATAACCTAAGGGTGAGATTGTGCTTATGAAATGGAATTAAATAAAGTAAATATATTTTCTCATGAAAATTATTCAATTTTAGGAAAATGATATTGAAATAAAATTTTGTCCCATTATCAACATTTTTGATGATATCAATGAAATATTTCATGCCTATTTGTTTTTTGTTTTGGGTGATTTTTTACTTTATCTGGATCACCAAATTTCTAGTGATCAGTGATCTTTATCACTATATATGATTATTTATGCTTTTCTTTCATACCCCAATCTTCACTTTCCACCCTTGTTATCTTATGTGTAAACCTAGTTATGAGTTACCTTGGTTAACCATTATGTTTATTACATCACCTTTTTAATGGATGTTTTATTATTAATTTTTACGATGTGGGTTTCTATGAAATAAACTTTCAAGTATTAAACCTTTGATGGCCCATATGGATTTTGAGGGTGAAATTCATTTTAAGGGGGTAGAATGTAACACAAAGTGTTTTTAAGATTTTTTTTGAATAAATTAAAATTATTTGATGGATTTTGTTTCACACAACAAAAAGTGAAGATTTTAATATATAAAAAACTGATTTTATATTGTGATACATGAAATACTGAGTTACTTTGATAGCTTTTTTACATACAAGTCCATGTTTTATCAAACTACAATATACTATTAATATTTTTATAAAATTTTTATAATTATTATCACCTAGCCATTGGAATGGAAGTTATAAATAAAATTAATAAAATTATGAAAATATACTTTAAAAATGTCCATAAAATGAATTATTTGGTTACTATGTAATTATAAATGAGAGTATGAACTATTTCATAATAAAGAAATTCCTTTTCTAGAAAACTATTTTTCTATGCACTAACGTGTTTTATCTTAATAAAATTCTAAAAAAACATTTGGTGAATTATTTTAATGAAATATATATATATATATATACATATATTAGATATTCAATAAAATATTTAATATTCATCTTATGTGTTTTCTATACCGTAGATAATAATAAATCCAATTTTACACATAAAATATTTTTTTTTCTTCTAAAAGGTAGTTTTTCCACCTTTTAATAGAGAACTCATTTTAAAAATAAATTTTGAAATTTTTATAAATAATTTTTTTTAAAATAAAATTTATTTTTTAAATAATAATTTCAAAATTATATTAGGGTGAATTTTAGGTATTTTTCTGAAATATTTCATTTTTTGAATGAATAGTGAAAATACTGTTTTTTAATGGAAAACTACCTAATAATTTAATTATTTATAAATTTAAATAATATTTTATTTGATTTTAAGTTTAATTATATAAATTATACGTCTACTGATAC
Source organism: Viscum album (assembly GCA_963277665.1). NCBI lineage: Eukaryota > Viridiplantae > Streptophyta > Magnoliopsida > Santalales > Viscaceae > Viscum > Viscum album. Next base: position 1,173,578,827 of record OY728128.1, on the reverse strand, counting down.
AATTTAGGTTATTAGAATCAATTTTACATTGAAATTTGATATAAAAACATTTCAAACTTTTGATCATTTTTCACTTTAAGAAGTCGTTTCTTCGTCCCGTCCAAAGGATTAATTTTAGATTAATTTCTGCCACTTATGTGATTCGATTTTGTAAAAATAGTTTCCATATTTTTAATTAGAATAATTTATCATATCTAATAATTTCAACAAAATTTTTGACTAAAATTATTAGTGAAAACAGTTAAAATTAATCATGATGATTAAGAGAAAAATGAGTATACTAAGGGGATAAAATTTAATCATAAGGGATAAAATGAACTAGAAGCATATTAAAAACTAACTGTATGAAGAATATTTATACCATATAATCTCTTTTATATAAAATTTTTCATTATTGGAGGAACATGATGTAAAGGATACCTCCCAATAGTGTTTACCTTTTGGTATTTACAACAATGCCACTCCTCCTCCACTATAAAATGGAATTCACCCCTCACTTATTCACATCTACAAAGACATTTTTTTTCAAAATTCTTCCCAAATAAATTAAAAACTTCTATAAAATCATCATAGAATACTAAATTTGAGTAGAAATCCAACCATGGCAGTCCTTTGGTGAGAAACAAAAGGAGATACCTCACAAATATGTAATATTCATCAATAAATATTTTTATTATTTATTCTTAAAACACCATAATTTGATTATATAATGATTATATAATGAAATTAATATATTAAATACACTGATATGTTGTTATTTCAAGGTTATGAAATACAAATTCACACACTTCCCTCAAATGAGATACACAATCATTGTTCGTGTGTACGGTGGATGGCCACCCCACGAACCGATGACACTTGTTCTTCCATTAACACCATTTAAGGTTGAAAAAATGATATATTTATAGTTTATATATGATATATATGATATATATGATGTATTTATGCTTCTATAGTTATTATATAACACATACCTTCATACTTTCCATTTTTTGGGAATACGTTAATGTCATTCATCTGTACGACGAACTACTGCCTCACAAAGAGATGTGATTCATTCATGATTTAAATGGAATGTATTAAGGATGGTATTAATAAAAATATGTTTTATATAGGAAATAATAATTCTATGTGAATTATAGTATATATATATATCATTTACTTTTCTTTCTTTCAATATGATAAGAAAATGGAAACAACGTTCATGCATACGTACAACCCTCTATCTCCATTAATTGTGTATTTAAATTACTATTTCTAGATTTTAACCCTAACAAATAATTAAATAAATTTTGACTAGAGGCTCAAATCGGAAATCTGATACCATTTATGAATTCATAACGAGGTTTTCTACATATGTGTGACATAAAATGAGAGGGCACATATATTTTGGATTTCGTGATCATTGGCGGGTTCCTCCATTTTTCTATAAATGGGAATTCAAGGGAGTAGGGTTAGTGTTAGACCTTAATATCTATATCTCTCCACCAAACCACTTATCTCATACATTGTTCATCAAATAAATAAGTTTCTTCATCAGAACCTCAACAGATCGAGGCAGGATCATGACAAACATGTCAGCAGCGATAAACAAACCGATTCGAGGTTGGATTTCTCCCCTTTTTTGTCTACATTTGGAGTTTTTTGAAAAATCCTCTTTTTTCAATTGTTTAAATTTTTTGATTATCAATAATTTATGGCCTTAATAACACGACCATCGATCCATGTTCAAATACTTATATTTATCTGTGTTCCTCGTATGTTCTTCTCGATTGTGGAATTTTTCTTTTCGGCACACTAAATCATAGGAAAATCATCAAATAGAGGCGGATGCTGTGAAGACCTCAACAAAAGGGTCCTATATATGCTGAAGGATTCATGATTGGGTGACCGGATGAAGCCCGGTGGTCTATGGAAGAAACCACTGATGCGCCGTAAGCGTGGTAAATAGCGACAGTGCACAGTGGCGGTGGCCGCATGGAGAAGGGTGGCCAAATGAGGTCAGCGAGTAGCATCATTAGGATAGTGGAGTAGAGAATAGGGAATGTATGTATGTGAGAAATGCAAGAAGGATAGTGTGCAGGTTGGTTGGGATTGGATCGGGATTGAGAGACTATCATGAATAGGTGCGTCTGGTGGCGTCAGTACAATGGTGTGTCGGGCGGAGAATAAAGCATGGTAGGGTCGCGCTGCGTGACCCCAGGCAGTATTGAATTGTGAGACACCATTTTCCTATTGAAGAGGGATCAACAAGGTGATACAGGGCTAGTCAGTGAGAAGTAGGGATGGCCTTGGCAGAGGGGTCAATCCAGAATGGTCCGGACTGGCCCAGTTTTGGAAAAGGAACCATTAAATACCCATTTCTCCTAAACCGAGCATTCGATTGACACGCCGTCTACACCCAAAAGTCCCTATTTTCGAGAAATATCTTTTTAAAACACTTCAAGAATTTTAAGTCTCATTTTTTACTAGGTTCAATGAAAGCCATGCGTTTATTAATTATAATGATATTATTATTATTTACGATTCTTGTTTTGAACGTAGCATCTACCTGAGGTTTCCGATTAACACGCTATCATTGGAAGTGAGACACCAGTCCTTGGGAGAAATTCTCAAGATGAATTTTGGGAGTTTACACTAATGATGAGGTTGTGGACCCGCAAGGCATGGTTTGCATGCTTTACTATGAAATAAAACTTTTTCACTGGGTATCTATTTTGGATGATCAATTTGCCGATACCATGTGTTTTTATGAGAGTATAGAAATGGTGATATATATATAATTAATTTTGATACCTAGGTGTGGTCTTCTTAAGATACCTATCGAGCGTAATGCTGCATCATTCATCTTTTCCATCAGATGTCCGATTGGGGTGAGTGAATAGTTTACCTCACATGTTTTTCCACAAGGATCATGATGGTGTGCCCTTTTTGGATGTGATGAGACTTATTAGTGATATTATTAAATGTTGAAACATGAAAGGAATATCAAGGGAACACAATTTTGCTGTCTTTTGATCCCGACACTCAGACTAGCAATGTTCAATTACTATAGTGATGGGACGATCTATCGTTACTATATAGTGAAATCTCCCAACCATGTAGGGTGCTAGTCCTTAATGAACTAGAGTGGAATCCACCTGATGAATTAGGGAATGGGTCCTCTATAACGATAATAAGAATGGAATCCCCCATCAGTATGGGTGTGGGTCCTCTATCAGTAACGCCTGAGTGGAATTCCCCTGACGCATTTGGGAGAGGGTCCTAGATGAACAAGAGTGGAATCCCACTAATGCATCAAGGTGTGGGTCCTCTACGATGAATTTTAAGAGTGTAATCCCCATAACATACTTGGGTGTGTATCCTCTACTTTTTTGTACACTCTCGAGATACCAATCTATAGAGATAAGTACTTTGATGACACTTTGGACTCATGAGCCAGAGGGGCACTTTCCCAACCAAGACGTGTCCTTGTGATGTGACCTAAAACCATACGGGTGAGACAGACCCATCCAAAGAGGATATTTTCTAGGTGTGGTGTTTGTGCCCTTTGAATTGTAGATCAGGGTAGACATGAAGAATACAGGGTATCGATGGTGGTTACTTCTAGAACTGTTGGTGACTCTCTTCTGGGAAGAATCTGTGAGATAGAGATCCCCTTACTCTCTTGTTTGGGTTTCTTTGACTAAGGAAATATATATAACCTACTACAAAACCCACTCCTCGGGAAGTAGGTTATTCTCCTTATATGAGAGGTGAAGACGCAAGGGTTATGACCTATGATTTACATGTCTATATTCCCATGGTTTGATGACTCTACTCTCCAATTATAGGTAGAAAAGACTCAAAGAGGAGTGCATCTTCTCATTGTTTCTATCTTCTTAAATTTGGATAAGTTTACTTAAATTCTCTTGTTGGGTTGAGATGCACTCTTTTATTATCCTTTATTGCATATATCTATTTACTTTTATATTGTATCTCTTACTACTCCCCCTTCTTTTAGGTTCATCCTAATGAGTATGTTTATACTCACCCCTGCATGGTATTTTCCATCACGTATCGTTCCTTATGTAGATGATCCATAGGTTTGATCATGACTTTAGTGGAGCTAAGGGATATAGGAGCTTAGACCGCATACAATGGTCAAAACATGGGTTTTAAGAGTGGGGATTCCATGTTAGCTTTAATTTATTTATTTTTATTGTCAGGTTGAGACACTATTCTTGTTGGGTGTGTATTTTTCCCATTTACCTTACTGTTTACATTTCCATACACATACTATTTTAGTGTTCCATGCATGTTTTGGTTTATTTACAGAAGGTTTCATGTTTTATTTCATTCCCTCTATAATTTTGCATTGAGTTGGATATGTCTCTGTGTATAAGTACTTAGGTAAAGGTATTCCTGAGTTGTTGTGACTTTATCACCTTTTTCCACCCCTTGCCTATGGAGGCGGGCTTGGGGTAGTTGCAGCTCAGGCCCCGATATAGGTCGGGTCATGAAAAAGTGGTATCAAAGGTGGTTTGACCCTTGGGACATTATTCAAATGTTTCCATAAAATGGTATTGGTTAGGTTTAGGGAAATAATGTCAACATCTCTCAAGATCGGCTCTGTGGACAGGGAGTTCAGTGATGGTGCAGCGGCTAGCGTATCCATTCACCAAGGCCCTGACTAACCACTTTTCAAATCCTTATGTTGATTTATTTTTTGTAGGGGACATTGGTACATGCATCATATAGGATTGAGTCTTTGACTATCCTTGTTGAGCCAGCTCCCCTTTTTTGTAGTTGTTGTTATATATATATATATATATATATATATATATATATTCTCATCTAATAGTAGTACTCCTTGATAACTTTCAGGATGCCTCTATGATTGAAACCAACCTGGATACCCACTCAAGTTCATGATGATGACCTCGTGAGTAATGAGGCATTATTTTAGGGTCCATCATGTGGTCCCCTTCCTCTAGGTGGGCTAGTAGTAGCACCTCCACCTATGGATAAACTGTTAGTACCGACAACATAGTCTGAGGAAGATCACAGGATGAGCATGCTCTATGAGGTCTAGTACTAGAGGACACTATGTTTTTTGTGGTGAACTAGACTCTCAGGCAGTATAGGGCTAGTTAGTGTCAGTGGTCAGCCTTTTTTGGCTTGTGTAGACACATGAATATCAAAAAGCTAACTTGGTAGCTAGTCTTTTCCATGGGATGACTGGGCATTGGTAGAGCCTGGTTACCCAGATGCATGATGAGTCAACGCTCTCATGGGACGTGTTCTAGTAGTTATTTCATGAGGAGTACTTCTCCTCATGATTACAATCTACCAGGATTAATGAGATTCTTGAGATCTGAAATGGAGGGATGGAAGTGGAAGAGTACTCATCCAGGTTCATAGACCTGACTCGATACTCCCTGGATATGATTCATAATGGTCACTTCTGAGCATGGAAGTTTTAGAAGGGTCTTATTCAAGATATATGTGCTAGTATAGTTCCCCTATGCATCACTACTTATGCTAGGGTGGTGGAATAGGAACTTGTGATGGATAGATTCTTATCTAAGGGGTGTGAGTTGTCTAGGAATGGAAGTAGTCACTTCAGAGTAGAGACACCCATGCCAGTTGGAAGAAGTCAGGTAACAGGGCCACGGTGCAGGAGGCTTCCCCATGATTGGACTCGGGCATGTGACCAGGTAGCACTAGAGCCACACATGGATCCAAGTTATCCTGGAGAGGTCCGGTTTTACACTTGTGATGGGTGAGGTCACATGGAATGTGACAACCTAACCAGATGATCTGAGCATCCCATACAGATAGCAGATAGACCTCCATGGAAAAGGCAACATAGTGATCAGGGTGGTCCCCAGGGAGGTGGTGATGGAAGAGAAGCATGAGGATCATGAGGACCAGTTTGTGGGGGATAACTCTATGAGATCCTCCCACCACCACCACTCGGTGTCCCATATCAGTCTCAGAGAGTTCAAGGCTGGGGCTACAGACAACTGAATACTATAGTTGTCCCTGATCCTCTTATGCACAAGATGATTCGATGTACACTCTGTGTTTATTCTCTTCTTGATTAAATATTAGGAGACATAGGATCTTGTCACTCTTTAATCACATTAATTATAGTACAAGAGTTATAACTCCTATTGGAGGCACTAGCACAATAGCTTTGTCTCGAGGTTTCTATGGGAAGCACTTCTTCTGTATCATTTATCTTCTGACAGTGCGAGCTCTCATTTAGAGGAGAAATGTTCATGTGTGACCTATTAATCATCATGATGGAACCTTATGACATCATCTTGGGCATATATATTTTTCCCATGGTTCGATCCCAGATTGACTATCACTGCAAGCGAGTCAGATGCCTACACACTGATGGGATGAGGTTCTCCATTCTCGATGAATGAGACCTTGTAGTGGGAAAGGTTGGTGCTGTGAACAGGAGGCTACAACCTTTTACCCATCAGTTAACTTGTATGAACCTTGGTGTAGCATATTCTTTAGACACATAGGTTCCTTTAATAGTGGAGGATTACATGGACTTCTTTCCCAAAGATGTCCTACGACTACATCTGAGGCTGGAGTTAGAGTTTTGCCTTGATTTGAAACTAGGGAATACCCTAATATATTTTATGACATATCAAATAGAACCCACCAAGCTACGAGGGATATGTTTGTAGTTGGAGGACCTTCATGAGAAGGATTTCATTATGCCCATTGTTTCCCCCTTGGTAGCTCCAATTGTGTTCTTGAAGAAGGTAGATGGGAGCTTATGGATTTGTGTCGATTATCGTCCCCTAAACCAGGCCATGATAAAGAAAAAGTACCCCATACTGATAATCGACAACCTATTCAACCACTTATGAGGTTTTAGGTGGTTCTAAAATATCTATATTAGGTTTTACTACCACCAGATACAGGTTCACTTAGATGATATTCCAAAGTTTCCATTTCATTGTCACTACGAGCATTATAAATTCCTAGTGATGCCCTTCGGTGTGAAAAACGCCCCCACCGTTTTCTTGGATTTTCTGAACAAGGTCTTCCAGACATAATTGGACCATTTTTTGTTGTATTCATAGATGAAATACTTGTTTACTCAGCATCAGAGGAGGATCATGAATAACACTTGAGGATGGTCCTTGATTTACTTTAAGAGAACCAGATTTATGGAAATCTCTTGAAGTGTTTGTTATGGATACATGAGGTTCACTTATTGGGGAATGTCATCTCGGAGGATGGTTTATCCATGTATCCAACAATTATTGAAGATGTTATTCCTTGGGGTTCACCCACGAATGCATTAGATGTGCGATGATTCTTTGATTTGGCTGGGTACTACATGATATTTATGGAAAACATCTCCAGTATTACAACCCCTTTGACTTCTCTGATACAAAAGGGATAACCATTTACCTGGTCTAAGTAGTGCCAGAAGGCCTTTCAGTATTTGAGGTAGAGGCTGACGAGCTCTCTAGTTCTGAGAGTACCAAAATAGGGCATTGGGTTCATAGTGTATTGTGATGCCTCAAGAGATGGGCTCAGTTGCGTTTTGAAGAAACGATAAAAATTCATCGCATATGGGTCAAGCAAGTTAAGACCCCATGAGAAGAACTATGTGACTCATGAAATTGATCTTACAGTAGTAGTATTCAGCCAGATTATGTGGAGACACTATCTTTTGGGTGAATGATTCATGGTTTACTTAGACCACCAGAGCCTCAGGTATATCTTTACCCCGAGAGATCTGAATCGGAGGCAGTGACACTGGTAAGAGTTCCTATAAGACTATGAATTTGAGATGGTCTATAATTCATGGAAGGGAAATGTTTTATTAGATTCCATTAGTATAATTTCCTAGGATTTCCTAGTACAGGATGATTTCGAGTAGTTAGATTCCCTATAGTTGACCCTGGTGGAGCAGGAGGGTAAAAATATTCTATAGTCGATGGTGCTGAGACCATTTCTCCATGAGCTTGTGAGAGAGTCCCAGCTGGGAGATATTGACTGTGAAGTTCTACGCAACCAGATATCCATAGGGAACACACCTGATGGATATTCTGATGGAGTTAATCACAAGATCTTGTTCCAGGGGCGAACAGTGATTCCAGTCACGATGTGGTAGGAAGTGATGTGGGAGTTCCATACTTCTCCCTTAGATGTACATCCTGGTGTGGGGAAGATGCATAAGGATATTCTACAGTAGATTTAGTAGTTTTTCATGAGATGAGACATTGATAAGTTCGTCTCACGATGCCTTACCTATCAACAGGTGAAGGCTGAGCATCAGGTTCCGGAAGGTTTGTTGCATCCCCCTGACATCTCAGAGTGGAAACGGGATGTCATATCCATGGACTTCTTCACAGGTCATCTACGCACAGAGAAGGGCCATGAATCCATCTAGGTGATAGTGGATTGAGTCACCAAGTTGGTTCACTTACTTACTATAAGGAAGCATTGTGCGGTAGAGATTTTGGGGTAGTTGTACTTAAGAGAGATCATCTTCATTCACAAGGTTCCCGTGATGATTGTATCTGATCATGATGTGTGGTTTATGTCACGATTGTAAAGGGTCCTATAGGAGGAATTAGGGACCCATATTTAGATGAGTACAACTATTCACCCCCAGACCAATGGGTAGAATGAGAACATTATCTATGTGACAGAGGATATGATGAGTTCCTCTGTTCTAGATTTTAGCTGGAGCTAGGAGGATCACTTTCCTTTGGTAGAGTTTGTGTACAACAACAATTACCACTCTACTATCGAAATGAAAACTTTTAAGACCCTATATTAGATACCCTGCAGGTCACCTCTATGCTGGAAATAAGTTAGCATTTCATCCCTCGTGGGACTAGAGTTGGTGCATGAAACAATAGAGAAAGTGCAGGTCATCCATGAATGGATGAAGATGGCCTAGAGAAGACATGAATCGTATGTAGACTGTCGTTATAGACCCTTGGAGTTTGAGCAGGGAGACCATGTATTCTTGAGATTCACCACACAATGCAGAATGAAGAGGTTCAGCTGGGGAGACAATCTATCAATGAGGTTCATCAGTCCATTTGAGATTGTATGAAGGGTGGAAGAAGTTTCCTACAACCTTTCCCTACCCTCATAGTTGGAGCAGGTGCACGACATCTTCCATGTGTCATAGATATGGCGATATGTCCATGATCCTACACACATTATCGACTAGGGAGATATAGACATTGAAGATGGATCCACCTTTGTAGAGAACCTGATGGTGATCAAAGATCGATTGGAGAAAACATTGCAAGGATGGGGCATCCCATTGGTTCGTGTGCTGTGGTAGCATAAAACATGCAGAAGAGTTCATGGGAATGGAAGATCCATATGTGGGCTCGGTATCCTGAGTTGTTTACCTAGTTTTTCATATTCAGGGATGAAAATATTGAAGGTGGGAATGATGTATAGAACTGGTTTTCACCTCATAATACTTTGAAATATTTTTATATATATTTCTAGAGTTGGGTGCTGAGACGACGTGCAGTTCCAAGATCGAGTGTGCCCAGAATTAATTTTTATAAAATTATTAAGTATATTTTATACTATACACACAATGGAAATGAGATTAATTCTAAACGGTAGATTGGATAAAAAATACAAGTCCATAAATGAGTCCAGAATGTGGAATTTACCTTAGAGGGGGCATAAATTTTGTCATTAGGGGAATTCGGTGGAAAACCCCACCCAACAGAAAGATCATAATTTAAATAATTAAAAATAACTATTTTACCCATGATGTTGAATTAAATAACTTTTGAACGACAACTCAGATTGGATATCTGAGTTCTCATATGAGTTCAAAATGGGGTGTTTCACCTAATCATAGTATAAAATGAGAGGGTGCAGATATTTCAGATTTCATGACCGTTGGAAGGTTCCAACATTTTTCTATAAATGGAAATTTATGGGATTAGGATTAGGGTTAGCCCTTAATCTCTCTCATCTGATTATTGTGAAATTCAGAAATTGCTTTGTCAAAACCTTAGAGGATCGAAGTAGGAGCATGGCGAACATGTCGACAATGATAAATAAACTGATTTGAGGTAGGATTTATCCACCTTTTGATCTCCATTCGAATTTTCTTCACAAAATCACCCTTTTTTCAATTATTTTCAATTTTTGATTACCAATAGTTGATGGTATCACTAATACAACCATTGATCCATGTTCAAAGACCTAAATTTATCATCGTTCCACATCTGTTCTTCGTGGTTGTTTAATTTTTAATTTTCCCACACTGAATCCCAAACAGATCATCAAATAGAGGCCGACACTCTGAAACCCTCAATGCAATGTTCCCCGATCCGCTGATGGATTCATGATCAGGAAACCAGATGGAGCCTAGTCGTCTGCAGAATGAACCATCAGAGCACCGTTGGTGCAGTGTCTGGCAGTGTCACATGGCGGTAGTGGCTGCGTGGAGCAGGGTAGCCGGAAGAGGCTGGAGAGCGGTGATGTCGGGACGGTGGAGTGGAACACAGGGCACGACTAGAGGTGAGACTGGAAAGAATGCCAGTGAGAAGAGTGGTCAGGAGGTGATCAGGATGGAGAGACTAGATAAGTTGGGGGAATCCAGTGGTATCAAGATGGTAGTGTGTTGGGAAGAGCATGCGGTGAGGTAGGATTGTAGAATGCGACCCTAGGTAGAAATGACTCGCGTGATACAGGTGCCACATTGATGAGGGGAAAATGAGGGAGCCTCAGCGCGGCTGGCCAATGAGGAGGGGGGCCGGTGGTAGGTAGGTTGGGCCAGCGGTAGGTGTTCTAGGCCATGGGCTGGTGAACGGGACCGGTTCGGCCGACCCATGTGGAGGGGTCCGACCAACCCTATTTGGGCCAAGGCACCTTTAAACACCCATTTCTCCTAAACCAATTGTTCGATTGATGCACCGTCTGTGTCCACAAGTCTCTCTCTTTGAGATAGAACTTTTTAGACTAATTTGGGAATTTTATGACTATGTTTTTTGACTCATTTTTTATGAAACACCTGATTTTAATAATAAAAATAATAATAAAATTAATAATAATAATAATAATAATAATAATATTTTTATTATTCAGGCTTCTTGTTTTGGGTATGGCGTCTACTTGCGGCGTATGATTAACATAACATCAGTGGTGGCGTGACCCTAGTCCTTGGGAAACAATTTCAAGATGACTATTGGATGTTTAAACTAAATTTGAGTTGTGAGCCCCATGGGTCTCGGTTTTCATGCTTCATGGTGAAATGAAACTTTTCATCAGGTATCTGTTTTGGATGATCGAGAAGTCCATACCATGTTTATTTTTCGAGAGTATCACAATGAAATAATACATATAATTAATATTAGTACTAAGGTGTGGGCCCCATGATATCCCTTTCGAGCGTAATGTGGCATTATACAACATTTCTGTTGGATTTCTGATAGGAGAGAAGGAATAGTCTACTTCACGTGTTTCTCCACAAGAATCATAAATGTGTGATCCATTTTAATGTGTGGATCCTTATTATTGATCTCATTAATTGTCAAATCATAAAAGGAATGTTAGTGGAAGATCCTTTTGATGTGTTCTGAGCCCGACGCTCAGACTAGTGGTGTTCGACGACTGAAACGATCAGACGATCTATTAGTTACTTCCTAGTGGAACCCCCTACTAGGTAGGGTGGAGGTCCTCAATGAACTAGAGTGGAATCACCTCGAATCCTTATGGTGTGGTTCATCTACAAAGACAATAAGAGTGGAATACCTATCGTCATGGGAATGGGTCCTCTATCATAAAATTTAATGTGGATTCCCCCTAACAAACTAGGGAAAGAGTCCTTGATAAATAAGAGTGGAATCCCACTCATGCATCAGGGTGTGGGTCCAAAATGATTACTTCTGGGAGTGTAATCCCTCCAATGTACTAGGGTGTGGGTCCTATACTTTGGGTTTAATTTCTCTATATATATATTAGTGGTGAGAATTACTTTAACGTCACTTTGGACTCACGAGTAAGAGGGAAACATTCCCAAACAATAAACATATTTTTTATGCGATCAAATACTATAAAGCCAAGATAGACCAGACCAAAGTGGATAGTATTGTAACGTCCCAAGTCCGGAGCCCCTCCACTGGTGCCTCATACCCGGTTTTCCACATGACCTCATGTGCGTTTCCCCGAACGCCAGAGGCTGCCGACTAACAGCGAGGGCCTTGGTGAGTCAGTGGGGAAACTATTCCCTCATTCGTTAAGGTATACAAGGTAATAAAACAACAATAACCAGCGGAAGCAGTAAACAACATGCATAACAACAGAAACCAAACAATGGAAGCAATGTAGATATATAACTATGATGAAAATGATGTAGCAGGTACAAGTATCTAAGGAAAATAGAAAACACAACAACGTGCTGAAATACAACTGAAACCAAGTGAAAATGAAAAACAAATAGTCACCTCGACATCACGAGCCACGGCTCGGTCCCATGCTCTCTAGCTCCTGATGCAGTCAATACCCTGAAGTAGAAGGGAGCTTGCCCTTATCTATACCTGCAGCAACATAGTCTGCTTGGGCCCAAAAGCATGGCCCAAACAGGGTGTGAGATACAATACCAGTAGGAAATCACCCAAATATTTGTGCCTAACAGTCAATGAATACATGGCAATAACAAAACAAGAAGCAGTAAATGGAAAAGCACAAGAAGATACAAACCACAGTTCTAACAAGTAAAGAACACAAGTAAGTAGTCAGAAATAAGAAGAAAGCAGGTAACCCTTTAGGTAGCTCTCACAGTCTAACCCCTATGGTTCAACCTCTAAGTACTAGCAGCCCTCTGGGAGGCACACACAGTCTCACCCATCTGGTTCAGCTACGTAAGTAAGAAGACTCTCTGGGGAAGAACTCACCGTCAATTCCCCCTATAGTCTTGTATCGTGTTAAAGGCTCTCTGGGTAAGCACTCAACATCAATTCCCCTTGTGGCCTACATCGTAATTAAAAGACACTCAGGAGAAACCCTTCCGTCACTTCTCCACTTGGTCTCGCATCGTGATTAAAAGACTCTCTGGAGAAGCCCTTCTGTCAATTTTCCCTTTGGTCTACTACTCTAGGTTCTCACAGTCCTGTGTAAATAATCATGCTCAGCGCGTGTGTATCGTCGAAGTAAACCTCAAGAACTACTTGGCTATCAACTAAGGCTCAATAGCAATAATAAAACAATAGTACACAATCCTACAACTAGGCATGGAAACTGTATAAACACCAAATAGGCAGAACAAGCATGCCAATCAAACTGAGCACAACAAAATACTCTAATCATAAGAAATAACCTCTACTTATTAAATCAAGCAAGGAAGGCAAGAAATAAGGGAAAAACAGGAAACACGCAATACCCCGTTCAAGGGTATTGGTGGAAATTCCACAAAATATTCATCAACTTTCTGTGGAAAGGAACAAACCACATACCTCGTTCCTAGGAGATCGATATACGTGAACCTCGATGACAGATTCCCCTTAGAACGACGTAGATCTGAGAAAACGCACAAAACGTTCATACCACGATAACTTGAAAATGGGGAGGAATCAAGAACCAAGTCTCAAGAAGAAGGAATAACTCACCGCTGTGATTCCAACACAATTGACCGTGCTCGAATTAGAGAACGGATGGCGAGGCAGGACCCTGTCGAAGATCCGGTCATACGGACGCTCTCAGACGGTTGAAAACTGAAGAAGAAGACGAATATGAGGGTTAGGCGCGACCCCGGTCCGTTTAATGAAAAAAAAGAAAGTACATGGCATGTACTTCTAGAGTACATGGTGTGTACTTTAAATTTTTTCCGTACTCTGAAAAACAGGCCTCCACCTCAGCCTTACACACCCTGTGTGTGGCCCGGACATAGCCAGCACACGGCTTCGAGCCGGAATAGAGTACATGGCGTGTACTCAAAAAGTACACGGCGTGTACTTTGAAAATTTCCAGAAAAACAATTTTTCTTAAAAACTAAAGAAAAAAGGAAAAACATACCTGGAAGAAGGTCCAGGTTCTTACAAATTTCCCCCCTTAAAGAAATTCATCCCCGAATTTCCCTAACGAGGTGGAGAAGAAGGATCCCCGAACAGCTCCAGCCACTGCGATCGTACATCGGCCTCCCTCTCCCAGGTCTCGTCTTGTACTCGCCCGTGCTGCCATAGCACTCGTACTAGAGGAACAGAACGCCCATGGAGAACCTTTGTACTATGATCAACAATCCGGATAGGATGCTCCTCGAATGACGCATTCGTTTCAAGATCGACTTCCTCAGGCTGAAAGACGTGAGACGGGTCTGAAAAGTAACATCGGAGCTGAGAGATATGGAATACGTAGTTCATGGCCCGATACCTCTAAGGTAGATGTAACTGATAGGCAACTGGCCACACTCTCTCCAAAACCTCAAACGGCCCGACGTACCGCGAAAAAAGCTTACCATGTCTCTGAATCCTCTTATGTCCCAACCAAGGTGCGACGCGTAGGAAAACCGGATCACCGACCTCAAACTCCAGAGGTCGTCTCCGCTGATCAGCATAAGACTTCTGTCAAGACTGTGCGGTATCCATCCTCTTCCAAATTAGCACTATCTACTCTGAAGTCTCCTGAACAAGATGAGGTCCCAGCAAAGCTGCCTCTCCTGCCTCCATCCAGCATAAGGGTGATCGACATGGCCTACCGTACAAAGCCTCATATGGCGCCATCTGAATGGTCGCCTAGAAACTGTTGTTGTAAGAGAACTCCACCAGAAGAATATGCTTCTCCCAAGAACCTCCAAATTCAAGGATGAAAGCCCTGAGCATATCCTCAAGTACCTGGATCATGCGCTCGGACTGGCCATCAGTTTGAGGATGGTATGTTGTACTAAAAAGTACCTGTTTACCCAAGGCCTTCTGAAGTCCCTACCAGAACTGATAGGTGAAGCGCACATCTCTGTCTGAAACAATAGAGCGCGTAAATCCATGAAGACGCACAATCTCCCTGCTGTAAAGTCATCCCAGATCATCGACACTGAAGGTCTCCTTGATCGTCAAGAATTGGGGAACCTTCATAAGTCTGTCGACGACAACCCAAACAACATCATTTCTGTTGGGAAAAAATCCCTCAAGGTAACTTTGCAGTATTTTTGGGTTGATTGTGTTTGTTGAAAAAGAAGGTTTTCATGGATATTTGTCGAGTTCCCAAGAAGTTGTTGACAATCCTTGTTGACAAAGAATGATGACAAAGGAAAGGACGATCTGGAGGCGGTACAAAATAGTAGTAGAAGGTGGCGCTGTTTCCCAGTGTTTGCCAAATTTTTGGGTCCAAAAATTGGAGTTTGGTGAGCATCGCGAAAATAGGATTTCCATGAAAAGCATAATTTAATATGGCAAAGGCATGAATTTCGCGAAGATAGGATGTATGGATTGGATTTCGCGAAAACCAGAAGAATGGAGCCAGTGAGTCTTTGCAATTATGTCAAGCTTCGCGAACGGAAGATGCTGAAGTGCATCGCAGTGGTGAAGGGCTTTGCGAGGGAGCTTCGTGGCGAAGGTGCAAAGGAATGTTGACGGTGATGCTTCGCGACTACGTCAAGCTCCGAGAACGGAAACTTGTCGTGGTGCTTCGCGATTTGGATAGAATTCCGGCTGAAAATTTAGAGCTTCGCGATTTCAGATGACGTGGCGTTGAATTCGCGCGGAAGGGATGAGGGTCGGTGGAATCGCCTATAAATAGAGTTCGACCCCCTAGAGAGAAGTAGATAGAATTTTCAGAGAAGATCATTCGCTCTCGATTTGCGAAGGTGGTTCGTGGAGTCAGTGTGCTTCACGAAAGAGGTGCTTCGCGGCAGTTATTGTAGCTCCGCGAAACCTGTGAGCTCCGCGTTGTCTTACTAACCTTCGCAAGGGACGTTTCTTTGCGACGGCTTGAGCATCGCGAGAGTGCTTCACGAGAGTGCTTCGTGAGAGAGCTTCGCGAAAAGGCAGGAGCTTCGCAAAGGCTTGTTTGAGCTTCGCGAAATTGGGAGCTTCACGAAGTAGGGTGCTTTGCGAAGGTACTTTCCAAAGATAGTTGCCCAGTGGTTAGAGGGAAAGTGCTATTCATCAGTGGATGAAAGTTGGACTTCAACAGAGCATCTATCAACAGTTGAAGATGCATTATTTCATGAAAATGAAGAGACCTACATGTCTATAAACTGTGATTGGATTCCCTTCTAGAGTAGTGAGCTTAAGAAGAGGAAGAAGGTGATCCTCTCCACCGGCAATGAGCCAGAGAGAGAGAAACAGGGAGTGACCCTTGGGAAAGCAGTGAGCTGACCCTAAACCTTGTAAGGGTAGTGATCCTGGGCATAGAAGTGATCTAACCCGAACCATTGTATCCACAGCTAGTGAAGTATAGTGGAATTTGGTACGACCGGTAACCTGTCGGCGTATGCTCCTTGGACGTAGCCCTTAGTGGTGAACTAAGTAAAATTGCTATGTCATGTGCTTACTTTACCTTCTGTTTGTACTATGCAACAAGAAAAGAGAGAAGAGTGTTTTTCTTAACAGCGAAACAAGATCAGAACAGACTTTATTTTTAAATTATTCATACCCTGATTCACCCCCCTCTCAGGGTATTGATCCTTGTGGACCTAACAATTGGTATCAAAGGGAAAGGTTGACAGTTGTTCTTCTCTGAAATGGAGGTTACTAATCATAGAGGGATTTCGATCTTTGACGGATGTAATTTTCAGATATGGAAGAATCGAATGCAACACTATTTCCAATCTTTGGGAATGGATGTGTTTTCAGCAGCTATGCATGGAATCACAGCTGATATTACTAGTGGTGCATTATCAGAAGCAGAGCATAAAGAGTTGGATGCTAATTCCAAAGCAATCAATTCCTTAGGGGAGCCCTTTCCAATCCCATATATACAAAGGTGATGTCATACAAAATGTCAAATTACATCTGGGAAAAGCTTTTAAATATTTATGAAGGGGATACAAAAGTCAGAGAGGCAAAGCTGCAAGTGTTGTAGAACAAGTATGAAGATATGAGAATGAACCCGAATGAGTCTATTGATGCATTCTTTGATAGGGTAAATGTTTTGGTAGAAGACATTTGGAGCCTTGGAGAAATTATCGAAGATATAAAAATTGTGAAGCGCATATTGAGAAAACTTCCACCTCGGTTCAATCCGAAAGTTTCTGTTTTGGAAGATAAAGACCCAAAAGATCTGACATTAGATAACCTGCACAGCACTCTTGTTGCATATGAAATGAGAAATGATGATAACGAGACTCTGAAAAAGGGGAAATCCAAAGAGGTGGTATTCAAGGCCATGAAGAAACTCACCATTGAAGATTCTAATGAAGAAGAAGAGACAAATGAGGTGATGTCATTCCTTTCTTCAAATCTTCAAAGAGGAAGAGGAAAGTTTAAAGGTAAACTTATACTAGCATGCTTTCAATGTGGAAAGGTTGGTTATCTTGCAGCAAGATGCCCCATGAAATTTCAAGATAATGATGATGATGATGATGAAGTTGAAATTCCCAAGAATAAATCCTCAGCCTATGTGAAAGGGAAGAAACAGTTCAAGAGAAATTTATTCAAAAGGAAGAATCTTCTTTCACAAGAAATAGACAGTTCAGATGAGTCTGAGGATGAAGAGGTTGAGGAGTTTGAAAATTGTAAAGATCATAGACAAAATTATATGGTAGTGGTTGTCGGTAGTTCTCAGGAAAAGGAAGAAACTGATGTTAGAGAAGAGGAAGAAGAAGTTGAATGAAGAGTTGATATGGAAGCCGAATTGGAAGTAGCTCTTGAAGAGATAGATGTTTGGAGAGCCAAAACGAAGAAAACCAATAAAGTGGTTCATGATTCCAAACTCTATATGCAACAACAGGATGAAGAAAAGTCAGAACTGTTAGAAGAAATTGAAAGACTAAAATCCTCAACACCACAGAGCTCAGAAAATATTATTGATCATAAGCTTAGAATTGAGGAACAAAAGAAGGAAATTTATTGTTTGACTAACACAGGAAAAGAGCAGGTCAGACATATCAAAGAGCTTGAAGAAGAAGTGGTCAGTCTGCGATGAAAAATGAAGGATCAAGAAAAAATCTTGACCCCCAATGTGATATCAGAAAAGTAGGCCATTCAGAAGATAGAGAAGATGAAAGAGGAGGCTCGTAGTTCAGCAGGAGTGAAGCAGCAAGAAATTTCAAATGATAAGGTTGATTCAGGGCTTGATAAGAAACAAAAATCGGTGGCAGTTAATGTTAGACCGCAAGCACCCGTCCCGAATTTGAAGGTTGATTTGGGCACAAAACAGAATCAGAATATTCATAGATCCCAAAGGTAAAATAATAGTGCTAAGGTGTCATGAAGGAATGTATCCTATATCAGGTGTTATTGCTGTGGGAAAATGGGACATTCATTGTATGTGTGTTCCATAGCCAAGAGATATAGAAGGGAACAAGAACAGAGATGGCAGCCAAACAGAGAACGGTTTTCCAGAACATATTTTGAAGGACACTGTTTTTGGTGCGGAGGATTTGGAAACATGGCTAGGTACTGTACTTCGATCATTCAGAGAAATGTGCCAAAGAAGAATCAAAACGTTCGCAAGCAGTAGGTCAATAAACCGACAGGTGAGTTAAAAACACAGAATAAATTTATGGCTTTGCAAGATGAGGCTGTTCCATCATACTCTAAGAAAGAACAAAAGTCTCAATCCATGTAGAGTGTGAAAGAAAAAGTATGGACCAAAAAGAAGAAAAATGAGAAGGTCGTGGTGGCGGAGATTTCCCTTAAGGCATCAGATCGATCTGGTGTTTGGATCATTGACAGTGGTTTCACATCCCATATGAAGGGTAATAAAGATCTTGTTACAGGCATCAAATATGACAAAGAAGGAGTTGTCAAATTTGGAGATGATGAAGGCCTGAAGATTGTTGGCTCAGGGAAAGCCAAGTTTGGGGGAAAAGAGATGAGACGTGATGATGTCTTGGTAGTAGAGGGTCTCAGTCATAACTTACTTAGTTTCAGTCAACTATGTGACTCTGGGAACTCTATCCGATTTACCGAGAAGATGTGTGTTGTGAAAGGAAAAGATGGAGCAACTGTTCTTCGGGGAAAAAGGTCAAAGGCAAATCTCTACCTTGTAGGTGGGAAAAAAGATACATGTCTTTTATCTAGAGAAGAAGAAAACCAGTTGTGTCATAAGCGACTTGGTCATCTATGCCAACCATCTATGGAGGATCTAAAAAAGTGTGATGCTGCTAGAGACCTTCCCAAGCTATCACGTGATCGCAATCATACGTATGATGCTTTCCAACAAGGGAAGATCATCAGAAAGACATACAGACAAAAGGAATAGAAATCAACTAGAGTGCTCGAACTGGTTCATGCTGATGTATGCTGACCTATCTCACCACGAGCTATAAATGGGAAAAGGTACTAAGTCCTTTTCATTGATGACTATAGCAGAATGGCATGGGTATTCATCATTACCCATAAGACAGAGGAGTTCAGTTGCATAAAGCAGTATAGGAGGGAATCAAAAAAGATGCTTGGGCAGAAAATTCTGAAGTTTCGTACTGATAACGGTACAGAATTCACAAACAGTCAAGTTGAAAACTATCTCGAGAAACATGGGATAAGGCATCAAGTTTCATCGGTAAGAACTCCCCAACAGAATAGAGTTTTTGAAAGGAGAAATCAGATCATCAACAACATGGCTAGAACAATACTTATTGACAAAGACCTACCAGAGAAATTTTGGAAGGAAGCGGTGTTGACATTGGTCTATGTTTCAAACAGGTCTCTGTTGTGTCCGAAGCAAGGGAAGACTCTGTATGAACTGTGGTACAGAAAGAATCCAACATTGAAATACTTTCGAATCTTTGGAAGTAAGTGTTTAATTATCAACAAATAAAATCATAGGAAGTTTGAGGCACGAGGAGATGAGGGATATTCCTTGGCTACTCAGGGAAAAGAAAAGCGTATAAATGCTTCAACAAGCAGCTGGGAAAAATTGTTGAGAGCAATGATGTCACTATAGTTGAAAATGAATAGAATAATCAATGATCTAGTGAACAGTTCCTGGATGAAATTGATGATGAGGTAAGCAACCCAAGGGGAGCAGAAGTGGCAGAAGCTGATTCAGAAGAAGATACTGATGATGAAGAAGAAAGTGTCAAGTCTGTGTCTACGAGGAAGCCAAAGAGTCGAGCTGAAATTGAGAGGCATAATATCATTGGTGATCAAACACCTCCAGTTCTGACTCGAATAATTAAATCATCACAGAAAACATCGTTTTTATCTCAAGTAGAGCCGAAATGTTTTTCGGATGCAGCTGAAAATGAAAACTGGGTTCAGGATATGAACGAAGAGCTTGATCAGATTGAGAAGAACCAGACATGGGAGATTGTGTCGAGGCCAGCAGACAAGAATTTCATCGGGACTAAATGGGTATATCGCAACAATATTAATGAATATGGCACAGTGATTCAGAACAAAGAACGACTAGTGTGCAAGGGGTACTCCCAGATCGAGGGAATAGATGTTGATGAGACATTTGCACCGGTTGCAAGGCTGGAGACAATCAGATTATTTTTTGCCATAGCAGTGCAACGAAAGTTCAAAGTGTTCCAGATGGATGTCAAATCCGCATTCTTGAATGGGGTTCTAGAAGAGGAGGTGTATATTGAGCATCCATATGGTTTTCTCATTCATGAGGATGAGAACAAAGTTTCCAGGCTGAAGAAGGCATTGTATGGGCTGAAACAAGCACCAAGGGCATGGTACTCAAGGCTTGATCAGTACTTGAAGAAGCTTGGTTTTTAGCGTAGAGGAGTTGATTACAATCTCTATTTCAGTAATGACGGTAATAAAAGGATGATGGTGTTGGTTTATGTCGATGACATAATATTTGGTGGATCAGATGAAGATCAGTGCAGACAGTTTTCCGAATTCATGAAAAATGAGTTTGAAATGTCAATGATTGGAGAGCTAACGTTTTTCCTTGGTCTACAGGTGACACAAGGAAGGAATGGAACATTCATTTCTCAATATAAATATGCCAAGGAGGTCCTGAGAAGGTTTGGAATGTAAAATTCCAAGGAGATGAAGACTTCGGTTGCCACCCAGATGAAACTATCGAAAGATGAAGATGGAAAGGCAGTTAATATCACAGAATACAGGAAAATTATTTAAAGTTTGTTTTACTTGACTGCAACAAGGCCAGATATTGTTTTTTCCACATGCCAAGCAGCGAGATATCAGAGCAATCCCAAGGAAATCCACATGCTTAAAGTGAAAAGAATACTTCGGTATATCCAGGGCACAGTGGATTTCGGTTTGACATATACTGACAAATCTCAGACAGAGTTATTGGGATATACTGATGCAGACTGGGTCGGTTCAGTAGATGATAGAAAATCAATGTCAGGTGGTGCCTTCTATCTTGGTGGATTGTGTATTTCTTGGCTAAGCAAGAAGCAAGATTGCATTTCATTGAGCACTGCAGAAGCTGAGTATATTGCGGCCACTCAAGCATGCACACAGTTATTGTGGATGAAGCAGCAGCTTGAAGATATGGGAGTTGAAGTGAAGTCTCGGATCGGAATCAAGTGCGACAACTCAAGTTCTATAAATCTTAGCAAAAGTCCCATCCATCATTCAAGGACAAAGAACATTGATATAAAATATCATTTTATCAAGGAGAATATTGAGCCGGGAATCGTGAAGTTGGAGTATGTGCCTACAGAGCTACAGGTTGCAGACATTCTGACAAAGGCCTTACCCAAGGAAGCATTTGAAAGGCATCGACTGGCTCTGGGAGTTCAGTCGACTCCACGCACTTGAAATAGTGGGGATAT
The DNA here is from genome assembly GCA_963277665.1 of Viscum album. Lineage (NCBI taxonomy): Eukaryota > Viridiplantae > Streptophyta > Magnoliopsida > Santalales > Viscaceae > Viscum > Viscum album. Next base: position 1,173,556,950 of record OY728128.1, on the reverse strand, counting down.
AGAATCCACCCCCCTCTCCCCGAGGTATGATGTCTTTTTCCCTAATGTGTTGATTTGTGTTCTCTACTCTGTTACAGACTACAAAGAAGTGACCTTTGGGTTTGTTGACAAAGGGGGAGAAAATAGTGTTTGTTAAAGGGGGAGAAAATGTGTTTGTTAAAGGGGGAGAAAATAGTGATTGGGAGATAGTGTGGCTTTTTGACAAATCATGACAGATACGGGGAGAAGCTGACCAGTGGAGCAGCCAGATAGGGGTAGAAATGAGATAGGGGGAGAGTAATAAATCTGACGATGCTAGAAGTGATCGGTCAAAGCATAGATATCATGACAGCTGAGGATCGTGATAAAAGCAGAACAGTGGTGTTGGAATGGTGAGAGAAGGTTTCCAGCTATCACCAATTGGGAACAGTGTGGTTCAACAATTGGTATCAATTTAAGAATTGGTCTCATGTTGGAATCGACAATTGGTGGTTGACATGAAGTGATTCATTGATGAACTTTTCATACTACTCTTGTTTCACATGTCGAGCATTGCTCATGTGGGCTTAGAGTACGTGTTAAGTGAATCCTTGAACACTATCAGAATCGCAAGAGGTGAATGGTGGTAGCAACTGGAATAAGACTCAGTGAGGTATCAACGTGCAGAAAATCATTCTGAGAAGAGTTATGAAGAATTGTCAACAAACCCAAAGGGGGAGATTGTTGGGAAAAAATCCCTCAAGGTAACTTTACAGTATTTTTGGGTTGATTGTGTTTGTTGACAAAGAAGGTTTTCATGGATATTTGTCAAGTTCCCAAGAAGTTGTTGAAAATTCTTGTTGACAAAGAACGATGACAATGGAAAGGACGATCTGGAGGCGGTACAAAAGAGCAGTACAAGGTGGCGCCGTTTCCCAGTGTTTGCCAAATTTTTGGGTCCAAAAATTGAAGTTTGGTGAGCATCGTGAAAATAGTATTTCTATGAAGAGCATAATTTAATATGGAAAAGGCATGAATTTCCCGAAGATAGGATGTATGGATTGGATTTCGCGAAGACCAGAAGAATGGAGGTGGTGAGTCTTCGCGATTACGTCAAGCTTTACGAATGACAGAGGCGGAAGCGCATCGCGGTGGTAAAGGTCTTTGCAAGGGAGCTTCGCAGTGAAGGCACGAAGGAATGTTGACAGTGATGCTTCGCGACTACGTCAAGCTCCGCGAATGGAAACTTGTCGTGGTTCTTTGCGATTTGGATAGAATTCCGGCTGAAACTTTGGAGCTTCACGATTTGAGATGACATGGCGTTGACTTCGCACATAAGGGATGAGGGTTGGTGGAATCGCCTATAAATAGAGGTCGAACCCCTCGAGAGAAGTAGAGAGAATTTTCAGAGAATATCATTCTCTCTCGATTTGCGAAGGTGGTTTGCGGAGCCAGTGTGCTTCGCGAAAGAGGTGCTTCGCGGCGGCTATTGTAGCTCCGCGAAACCTGCGAGCTCCGCATTGGCTTACTAAGCTTCGCGAGGGTCGTTGCTTTGCGACAGCTTGAGCATCGCGAGAGTGCTTCGCGGCGGCTATTGTAGCTCCGTGAAACCTGTGAGCTCCGCATTGGCTTACTAAGCTTCGTGAGGGTCGTTGCTTTGCGACAGCTTGAGCATCGCGAGAGTGCTTCGCGAGAGAGCTTTGCGAAAAGGCAGAAGCTTCGCAAAGGCTTGTTTGAGCTTCGCGAAATTGGTAGCTTCACGAAGTAGGGTGATTTGCGAAGTTACTTTCCAAAGGTAGTTGCCTAGTGGTCAGAGGCAAAGTGCTATTCATCATTGGATGAAAGTTGGACTTCAACAGATCATCTATCAATAGTTGAAGATGCATTATTCCATGAAAATGAAGAGACCTACAGGTCTATAAACTGTGATTGGATTCCCTTCTAGAGCAGTGAGCTTAGGAAGAGGAAGAAGGTGATCCTCTCCACCGGCAGTGAGCCAGAGAGAGAGAAACAGGGAGTGACTCTTGGGAAAGTAGTGAGTTGACCCTAAACCTTGTAAGGGCAGTGAGCCTAGGCATAGAAGTGATCTAGCCCGAACCATTGTATCCACAGCTAGTGAAGTATAGTGGAATTTGGTACGACCGGAAACCTGTCGGCGTATGCTCCTTGGACGTAGCCCTTAGCAGTGAACCAAGTAAAATTGCTGTGTCCTGTGCTTTCTTTACCTTCTGTTTATATTGTGCAACAGGAAAAGAGAGAAGAGTGTTTTGCTTAACAGAGAAACAAGATCAGAACGAGCTTTATTTCTAAATTAGTCATACCCTGATTCACCCCCCCCCCTCTTAGGGTATTCAGCCTTGTGGATCTAACAATTTCCTCAAGGTGATCTTGGAAACCTGGTCATGAAGTCCATCACAACATCATTCCACTTCCACTCTGGAATGGGTAACTACTGTAAGAGCCCCGCTGGTCACTGATGCTCTGCTTTCACCTGCTGACAAGTAAAATATCTCATGACAAAAACAGAAACATCCTTCTTCATACCTGGCCACCAGTACTGGCGATGAAGATCTCGATTCATCTTAGTGATGCTAGGATGAACTGCCCAAATTGGGGAATGGAAATCCCGCACGAGCTCCTCGTGTATATCTGCTGGCACCCATACGCGTCCTTGGAAACGCAAGATCTCATCCTCTCCCACTGTCCATCCAGGAAGAGGGTCCTCTCCTGACACACTCTCCCGCAGGACTAAGCCTTCCGAGTCTGATATCTACCTCATCCATACCCGATCAAGTAGCGTGGAGGTAACAACTACAGAAGATAGAAAGGTCTATCCCCGTCTGTCGTGAACCTCTAGATGCATCTCAGAGAATAGAGACATCAGCTGCCACTCACTACTAGCCTCTTAAACTGCCTGAATCTAAGTTCTCCTGCTCAACACATCTGCCATGGCGTTGCCCTTTCCCAGAATATAGACAAGCTCGAAGTCAAAGGACTGTAGATATTCAACACACCTACGCTGCCTCAGATTCAGATCACGCTGAGTGAAGATATACTTGAGAATCTTGTGGTCAGTGAAGACCACAAAGTGCTCTCCCAGAAGATAGTGTCTCTAACAGCGTAAGGTATGAACAACAGCTGCCAACTCCAGATCGTGCATAGGGTAGTTCCTCTCATGTGGTATCAGCTGCCGAGACCCATACGCAACGACTCCATCTCCCTGCATAAGCACAACTCCCAGCCCGATACCTGAAGCATCATAGTAAACACTGTAGCTCTTGTTTGGATTTGGAAAGACTAGTATCGGTGCTGACGTAAACCTCCCTTTTAGCTCCTTAAAGGCTGACTCACAAGAATCTGACCATAAGAACTTCACCCCCTTCTTGGTCAGACCTTTCAAAGGTGTTGCTAGACGAGAAAAGTCCCGAATGAAGCATCTGTAGTATCCAGCCAGCCCTAGGAAGCTCCATACCTCAAAAACGTTCTTCGACTACTCCCAGGAAACTACAGATCTCACTTTCTCTGGGTCTATAGATACTCCTTCCTCTAAGATGACGTGACCCCAGAAGTGAATCTGATCCATCCAAAAGTGATACTTCGAGAGTTTAGGATAAATTCGATGATCTTTCAGTGTACTCAGAACTATCTCAAGATGGGTGGCATGGTCGGGTCGAGTGTGAGAGTACACCAAGATATCGTCCACGAAAACCATGACGAAGGAATCCAAGTAAGGATGGAACACTCGGTTCATCAGTGCCATGAAAACTGCAGGTGCGTTCGTGAGACTGAACGGCATGACTGTATACTCGTAAATACCGTACCTGCTCTTAAAGGATGTCATAGGTATATCTGATGGTCTAACGCGCAACTGATGATAACTGGACCTCAATTCGATCTTTGAGAACACCCGGGCTCCTCGAAGCTGATCGAAAAGTTCATCAATCCGCAGAAAAGGATATCGGTTCTTGATCGTCAACTGGTTCAGCTTCCGATAATCCACACAAAGCCGAAGGGTATCGTCTACCTTCTTCACAAATAGAACAGGCAAACCCCAAGGAGAAGTACTGGGTCGGATGAATCCCTTAGCCTGTAACTCCTCCAACTTCTTCTTGATCTCCTGCAACTCAGGTGTGTCCATCCTATAGGGAAGAATGGACACCGTTGCCACTCCTGGAACGAGCTCAATAGAGAAGTCTACCTTATGCTCCGGAGGCAAACCTGAAAAGTCCTCTGGAAAGACATCCCTGAAACGATCCACCACTAGAGGAAAGTACAACTGTGGAGTCCCCTGATCATCCAGATAAAGGCTAGAAATCTGGGTCATCACTCCTCCTAGCCCAAGATGCCCAAGTCATGCCCGACTTGCCCGAACATCCCATTCGCCTCTATGAAAGAAAGATTCACCTTCTGGTGAGATGAAACTGACTCTACGGTGATAGAAGTCGATGACTGCTCGGAAGGGAATCAACCAGTCTATGCCAAGGATGACGTCATAGTCTATCATCACTATGACATAGAGATCCCATAAGAAATGATAACATGTAAACTCGAGAGGGCACTCTCTAAACCGGCGTACACTAGATGTCCTCATTCCCAAAGGTGTGTCTAGTGTCAACGATTCGGCAGAAAAAAAGATGCAGATTCCAAGGCTCTCCACAACAGCAACAGAGATAAAGCTATACGTAGCACCAGTATCGAAAAGGGATGAAGATAAAGATGAGGCTACTAAAATTGAACCTCGAATAGTAGAAGGGATGGGATCTTGCTCATGATAAGTCTACTCCATGGAGAAAGACTGGCCCGTGCTGTGGCCCTGCGCCCCTGGCTGACCACTCTAAGCTAAAACTCCCTACTGGTGCTGAGGAACTGGTGGCTGACTGCCACGACCTCGACCTCCACCTCGGCCCAAACGGCCGGAAGAACTCCAATTCCCTAACTGGTTAGAGACAGGTGGGGCTGCTCCTGAATGAGGAGTCATGGAAGAACCCCGGTCACCTACTGCTGGTGAGAAAACCTGGCCGAAACGCTGAAGGTGACCCATCTTGCCGCATGATCATCACTCCATAGGGTCTCTCTGGCACTACGACCTCATGTGCCCTGTCCGGCCACACTGATAGCATGTCACCTGGCTGCCTGATGATGTGTCTTTCTTCCTTAAATCACCGCATGTAGGCTCCCTACGGGGATTCTTGCTGTCATCTGAAGGGAAGCTAGCTCTAGAAGCAGAACCACCCTGACTCACAGCTCCAGAGTCTCTCAGATTACGCTCCGCAATCAGTGCCTGTTTGACGATGGATGTAATGGAAGTCAGCTAGATGATGTTCACCTGCGAGAGGATCTCCCGCCTGAGTCCATCCTCAAACTTCCTCGCCAAGAACATCCCACTCACATCCCGAAGGGGTGTAAAATGCTGCAGATCAGTGAAACAAGAGGAATACTCCATGACAGATAGAGTACCATGCTTTAAGCTCACGAAATCCCAGGCTCGATCGGTCCTCAGGGTCTCCGGGTAGAAATAGTCGTAGAACATGCACTGGAACTCCTCCCAAGCCATAGTATGCTGCTGACCCACCTATAAGATCACGTCCCACCACCTCTTGGCAGAGTCTCGAAGCATGTAGGTGGAAGGATTGACCCGCCTCTCTGGAGGCATCTCAAGATGATCGAAGATAGTCAGCATGGCTTGCAACCATGACTCTGCAGCCTGAGGTCCTCCCTCCCCTGAGAATGTGGGAGGATGCTACTGCTGAAAGACCTGCATCAAGTTTTCCATAGACGAGGCAGGAGGCGGTGCTCCCTGGAAGGCCTGCATCACCCTCATGAAACCTTCCCTGAACTGCGCATCAGTACCCGTGACTGGTACAACAACCGGTGCCAAGGATGGCTCGGCTGGGGGATCGACAGGAAGTCCCTGATCAGCCCTGTCTGGCGTCTGATCACTGCCTGACGACAGACGTACGATCAGAGGACATCTCGGAAACATAGCTCTGAAAGATCAAAAGCACACCTTAGATCAGGAAAACAAGGACAAAGAACGCAAGAGTACAAAATGGGAATAGGGGAAGAAAAACACACAAGATTGAAAAACACGACTACACAGCATGTATAAAACTACACGGCTTGTCTTCTTAAACCACTGACATGGGCGTGTACTCTCACACTACAAGTCGTGTACACTTCAAACTACACGGCGTGTTGACCCCCACACATGGCGTGTACTAGAAAACTATTACCCTTCCCGAGTCTCGTTACATGGCTAACCCACACGGTCCGACTCAACCTGATACTACACGACGTTTTTAAAATAAACACGGCTTGCACTAGACAAGGCTTCGGCGGTCCGTGTTGTTGATTACACAGACATCTACACGGATGGACCTTACACGGCATGCTCCGAATAAGCACAGCGTGCATAGGTGAAAGCGACACTGTCCCGCGTTGTTCGTGACACGGCCGGGTACCTGGGAAAGACTACACGGCATGTTCTGAACAAACACGCCGTGTGGAAAGGAAGGTAACGCCAGCCCGTGTTGTTCGTGACACGGCTGGGTACCTAGACAAGACTACACGGCGTGTTCCCTATGGACACGACGTGTTCTACCCGAGCTTCCCCAGCCCGTGTTGTTAGTGACATGGCTGGGTACACGGCTTCGAACTCACACGGTGTGTACCAATGGTACACTGCATGTTCCCGAAGTTACTCCAACGACACTGTGTTCTTCTCACACGATCAGTGACACAGCCTGAAAACTACACGACGTGTATCTAAAAAGTACACGCCGTGTATTCTGGGTTTTTCTGGGTAGTAGCTCAGAAACTGCACAGAATCCCAGAACACAAAATCAAGGCAAAAATTCCAAATTCTGATCCTTGAGGGGCCATACCACCTCAAGAACCAAAATTTGGCGTTCACATTAAGCAAAGAACAAAACAAACATTTTTCTAACATAACAGCAGAGAATCTATCAATAAACTATCAAAACAGCATGCATAATCTACACATAGTCTATCACAACAGCATGCAATCGCTAATGTACCCTATATGGCATGGAAAGATTGCATGACATGTGATTCCTACAAGTTTCTATATGATGCATGAGATGGAATACCCTCATCTAATCGGATTTCTACAGAAATATAACCGAAATATCAAAACAATAACCACACAAGTCATACGAATCACTCTAGGTGAAAACATACCAACCATAAAATCTCAAAACCAGAAAACAGTAATTAACGAGGTAGTATGGATTTTACCTGTACATGGGTTAGTTACTCCTAAGAATAGCTTAGTGCCATGTACCAAATCCATCCTGTCCCTGGATAAGGTCTCCAAACAGAAAAGCAAGAGAAAAGAACTCCTCTGATACCACTTTGTAACATCCCGAGTCCAGAGCCCCTCTACTTGTGCCCCGTACCCGGTTCGCCACATGACCTCAAGCACGTTTCTCCGAATGCCAGAGGCTACCGAATAGCAGCGAGGGCCTTGGTGAGTTGGTGGAAAAACCATTCCCTCATTCAGTAAGGTATACAAGGTAAGAAAATAGCAATAACCAGCGGAAGTAGTAAACAACATTCATAACAACAGAAACCTAACAATGGAAGAAATATAGAGATATAACTATGATGAAAATGATGCAGAAGGTATAAGTATCTAAGGGTAACAAAAAACACAACAACGTGCTGAAATACAACTGAAACCAAGTGAAAAAGAAAAACAAATAGTCTCCTCAGCATCACGAGCCACAGCTCGGTCCCATGCTCCCCAGCTCCTGATGCAGTCAAGACCTTGAAGTAGAAGGGCAATTGCCCTTATCTATACCTGTAGAAACATAGTCTTATTAGGCCCAAAATCATGGCCCAAATAGGGTGTGAGATACAATCCCAGTAGGAAATCACCCAAAGATTTGTGTCTAACAGTCAATGAATACATAGTAGTAATAAAACAAGAAGCAGTAAACGGAAAAGCACAAGCAGCTACAAACCACAGTTCTTACAAGTAAAGCACACAAGTAAGAAGTCAGCAACAAGAATAAAATAGGTAACCCTCTGGGTAGCTCTCATAGTTTAACCCCTCTGGTTCAACCTCTATGTACTACCAACCCTCTGGGAGGCATAAACAGTCTCACCCCTCTGGTTCAGCTTCGTAAGTAAGAAGACTCTCTGGGGAAGCACTCACCGTCAATTCCCTCTATAGTCTCGTATCATGCTAAAGGATCTCTGAGGAATCACTCAACGTCAATTCCCCATGTGGCCCGCGTCGTAATTAAAAGAAACTCTGGAGAAGCCCTTCCATCAATTCTCCACTTGGTTTCGCATTGTGATTAGAAGACACTCTGGAGAAGCCCTTCCGTCAATTCTCCCTTTGGTCTGCTACTCTAGGTTCTCACAGTCCTGAGTAATTAAACATGCTCAGCTTGTGTGTATCATCCAAGTAAACCTCAAGAACTACTTGGATATCAACTAAGGCTCAACAAAAATAATAAAACAATAGTCCACAGTCCTACAACTAGGCATGGAAACTGGCTAAATTCCAAATAGGCAGAACAAGCATGGAAGAAAACTGAGCACAACAAAATACTCTAATCTCAAGCAATAACCTCTACTAAAGCAATCAAGCAAAGCAGACAAGAAATAAGGGAAAAACAGGAAACACGCAATACCCCATTCAAGGGTATTGGTGGAAATTGCACAAAATATCCATCAACTTTCAATGGAAAGGCACAAACCAACTACCTCAATCCTAGGAGATCGATATACGTGAACCTCGATGACAGATTCCCCTTAGAACGATGTAGATCTGAGAAAACTCAAAAAATGTTCATCCCACGATAACATAAAAACAGAGAGGAATCAAGAACCAAGGCTCAAGCAGAAGGAATAACTCACCGCTGCGATTCCAACGCAATCGACCGTACTCGAATCAGAGAACGGACGGTGAGGCAGGACTCTGTCGAAGATCCGGCCATACGGACGCTCTCGGATGGTTGAAAACTGAAGAAGAAGACGAATATGGGAGTTAGGCGTGACCCTGGTCTGTTTAATGAAAAAGAATAAAGTAAACTGTGTATAATTCTAGAGTACATGGCGTGTACTTTAAATTTTTTCTGCACTCCGAAAAACCGGCCTCCACCTCAGCCTTACACACCATGTGTGTGGCCCGGACAGGGACAACACACGGCTTCAAGCCGGAACAGAGTACATGGCGTGTACTCAGAAAGTACGCAGCGTGTACTTTGAAAATTTCCCGAAAAACCATTTTTCTTAAAAACTCTAGAAAAAAGTAAAAACATACCTGAATGAAGTTCCGGTTTCTTACAAGTATTTAGGTTTGGTGTTTGAGCCCCTTTGACTTGCAGTTCAAGGTGGATGTGTGGAATACCGGGTATCAATGGTGGTTGCTTTTGGAATTGTTGGCGACTCTCTTCCAAGGCTGAGCTATGAGATAGATATCCCCTTAATATCTTAATGGGTTTTTTTTGACTCTATATATATATATAAACTACTACAAAACACACTCATTGGGTCTTTTTTTACTCTCCTTCTAGGAGAGGTGAAGATGTTCAAGGTATTCCACGTGATTTCTATGTCTATATTCTCTTGGTTAGATGAGTCTACTCTTCGGCTATAGGTAGCAAATAATCGATGAGAAGTTCACATTCACATCATTTCTATCTCCTTATGTTTGTATGAGTTTACTTCATTTCTCTGGTTGGGTTGAGTTGTACTCTTTTACTGTACTTTGTTCAATATACTACTTTACTTTCATATTATATCTCTTACCACTCCCCCTTCATTTTAGGGCATCCTACTGAGTATGTCTACACTCACCCCTACATGGAATTTTCCCACATGTATCATTCCTTATAAAGAATACACAGAGGTTTGAATGTGAATTTGGTGGAGCTTATGGATACAGGATCTTGGACCGTGTGCGGTAGTCGTAGATTGTGTTTCATAAGTGGGGCTTCTTTTCTAGCTTTACTTTCTCAGTTTTTTTCTTCTAGGTGGATACACTGTTCTATTTGGGCGTGTATTTCCCCCCTTTACCATTATATTTACATTTCCGTATTCATACTATTTTATTGGTCCATGCATGTTTTTGTTTATTTACCACATGTTTCATATTTTACTTCTTTCCCTCTGCACTTTTTCATCAAGTTGGAAGTATGTGTGTGAATACATGTACTTGGGTAAATTCCTCCCTGATTTTTTGTTCCCTCGGCACTTTTTGCTACCCCTATCTTATAAAGGTGGGCTTGGGGTAGTTACAGATCAAGACCTGACATGGGTTGGGTCGTGAAATTTTCACTATTTGGTACTTCAGATAATTAAGATTTTTTTAAGAAAATCCTACCTTATTTATATCTTCAGTTAGAAATACATTTTATTAAAAAATCATGCTTTCTAAAAATGTTTTCAAAATTTTTTTAAAAGATATTTTAATATCATTTTTTTGAAAAGTATTTTAATTTTTTTCTATTTTAAATTTTTTTTAAAATGGTTTTAAAATGATCATTTATATGTTTTTAAGGTTATTTGCAGGGAAAAAGGTTTTTAAAAGGGTTTATATTTTTAAAAGTGTTTTTCAAAGTGGAGAGGATATTTTTATCAAGAAATTTTTTAAATGATTTTTAAATAATAATTCATATGTTTTTAAAGTTATTTCTAAATAAAAAGATTTTGAAATATTTCTGTTACTTAAAAAAACATTTTTAAAGAAAGGTTATTTACTGAAGAAATTCTCCAAGTGATCTTTCAAAACCCTTCTCTATTTAAGATAAAATCTTTTGATATAGTTTATGATTTAATTGGGATATGATCCAAGGGAACTATTATTATTATTTATTTGGATGGTTTATGGTTAAGATGAAAAGTTTTTTAGGAAACTCAATTCTCTTCCACAAGTTATACCATGATAAAACACTTATGATACCAACTTCCTTTCACGGGTTAATCTATGATGAAATGATTATGAAACCTATCTCATTTACGTAGGTTATGATATGATGAAATTTTTATGATAACCATTTCATTTCATGGATTATAATATGAAGAAATGTTCATGATACCCATTTCATTTCATGGGTAATGATACGATGAAATGTTTATGATAAACATTTCATTTCATGAGTTATGATATGATATTTATGAAGCCCGTCAATTTTAATGGGTCATGATATGATGAATTTATTATTATATTGTGGCACACTAAAGAATGTTTTAATTGGGTGTTGGGAGAGACCTATATCTACCTCCAATTAATTGGTCAATGATACATGTTCTATAAGCTCAGAGGGTATAGGGTAGTCGACCCAATCCCAAAGATGAGTGTACACTAGTGTTTATCCCAAGCCCAAAACAAGTGGGTACACAGGTGGTTATCCCAAGCTTGAAACACGATAGTACATTAGTGGTCATACCAAGCCTGAAACAAGAGGGTACACGGGTGGCCAGCCCAAGCCTGAGACTTGTGGGTACACGAGAGGAAGAAAATAACACATGTGTGCCCTAAAATTAAAAGGGTTAAAGGGAAGAAATTTTAACTTGATGAAAAATAATTTCGGAGAAATAATAATACAATAAATATGGAGTATGAGAATAATAGAATATGAAGAAACTTTCATTAAAATTCAAATTTATTTACAATAAACTTACACAATTATAATTAAAATAGAATGAAGAAGGACATGAAAATAAATAGTGAAGGAGGGGTCTCTCAAGTAGAAAATTGAGTTTTTAGGTCCTCAAATCCCTTTTAAAGGGGTTTTCCATACTTATGAACCTCTAAAACTTATTAAATGGAAACCCTATGAAAGGATAATAGAGGCATGGATTTATATCCCATGGTGTTGGAGTATTTTCTTACAAAACATACCTCCATGTTTGATCAATAATATAAATCTAAAGAATCCATATATCAATAATAGATCTTTTAAAAGTTTTATATATGAATTTTGATTGTACAACCTTCAAATTTGATGTCAAACTAACTTTTTATCCAATTATATGGTTGTTCTAGTAAACACATGTTACTTTCTTGGTAGATTTGGATTTTTAAATAGCCTGAATGTGAATGTATTTATGGATATGAATATTCATCTATCTTATATTAGAATATTATAATTTTTTTTTAATTTATATATTTAATTTTCCCCATAATTTTTCAGATTCATTTTATAGATGGATTGGGATAAAATTAAATATTATTGAGTTTTACATCAATCATGGGAAGAGTTCTGGGTCTTCATTTAATGCAGAGATTTGGACCCTTGTAGGTTTATTTGGGACTTAAAATGTCCATACCAATTATAATATATTTTTATAATAATTATAATAATTTATCATTGAAATTATAATTTTTTATTGGGACTTAAAGATAAAAAACTACTACTTTTTGAGTTTTCTTGACAAATTCATTTGGTATTCTTGTGTGGTCCACATTCCACTTCAAATAGAATATTCATCAAATGATCTAGTTGAATAAAATTTACTAATTTGAATCAGAAAACCTAAAAAATAATAATTACATAATTTAAATATGTATAGTGATAGTTATAATCAGAACATCAAACTATACAGCTATTGAACAAATTTGAACAATTCTCTTCATAAACGTCTGTGATCAAAACACGAGCATTTATTGAAAATTATGAATTTTTTCATGAAAAAACAGTAATGGGAGTAGCATAAAAACATGAATAAATATATAATATAATTATTCTATATTCATACACTAAAAAATAACTTTAGGAAAAATTTCCAATGTGAACATTTCCTTTTTTTGATTTCATATATTCAGATAAAAGTAAACCCAATTAAAATAAAAATAACTTTGAGGAAAGTGTGAATGTTACCTGAACTTCTAAATGTATATAACCAATGCCATGATTCCACTTATTGGGAACAAGTCATTAGTGTAACTATAATATCATATAACCTGAGTTCATTGGGACATCATTCCTTCCAATGTTTGTGCATTGTTGAATTCAAACCACTAGAACATCTCATAAATTAGAGATCTAGAATTAAGAATTATTCAACACCCAAATTGCTACTACATATTAATGAAATAATTTTTTGTGGATATATAAATATTTAGTAATTTTCTCCCATGGACATAGGATGAAATTATGAATCACATAATATTATTTTCATCAACTTTATATTTTGTTATTATTTTATAATTTTAATGTTTTTCATTGAGTTAATAAAAAGAGTGTGTGATGTGTGTGGCTTAGTAGTGGTGATTATTCATTTTAAGTATTACTAATTCCATATCTATAAGTCATGTGATGTTTTGGTAGTTTAAATTCCTTAACACAGGACCACTGAATAGTATGATATTCTGGTGAAATCATGTTCTATCATATGATAGTTTATGGATGAACTCTTACAAAAATATAAAAATTACTAAATATAAATTAATATACATTTTAATCTAATAATTTTATAAAAAATGAAAAAGAAAAATATAAGGGGATAATGACCCTAATAATATAAAAATGATAGAATATCACCATGGATTTTTTCATAGGTATTTCAAAGATAACTAAAGGAAATAATACCAATGGGTTGCGGTGGATCATCATATAAAGGATAATCACTTTATTTCCATTTAATAAAACTTAACACTTGATAATGTGAAAGAATATATATCAAATATGTTCTAAGACTCCATAAAACCCCATTATAAATTTTATCTGATTAAGAATTGAGGTTAAATTCAAAGTTCTGTAGGTCTTTTTGAAAAGGCATTGAGCACCAAATTGAACATTAGTATGTAATATAATACTGAAAGAAATGGTCAATTTGAAAGGAACATTAAAACACTATAGGACATGTTTAGATCCCTTTATATAGATTTTAAAGAAGGTTATAATCAACATATTCCATTAGTAAAACTCTCAAAACTCAAGAATTAAAATAAGACCATATGAATCTCTTTATGGAAAGAAATATAGAACTCCAAAATGTTGTGATGAAGCTGTAGAGATGAATTTATTAAGAAACAACGGTGGAAAATATGATATATATAGTTAAATCCATTCTAAAATACATTAGTGCAACACATAGTAGAAAAAAGATCTATACTGACAATCATTGATGGGACCAATCATTTAGGGTTTGGTATAAAATAATCCTTCAAATATATATATAGAAGTGTGTTAAGAGGTTTTGGAGAAAGAGAAATCTAAGACCTAAGTATATTGTCTACTTTGAGATTATTGATCATATTGGAGATGTGGCCTATCGACTTAACATTCCACCAAACGCATATAAAGTAATTAATTAGTTCCATATATCCCTATAGGGGAAGTTTATACCAGATCCCTCTCATGTATTAAATCCAAAGGTGGCATTGTTAGAGCATTATACCTATCATAAGAAGAAAATAGTAGAGGTCTTGGATCGTAGAGATAAAGTGATATGAAATAAGACCACTCATATTGTGAAAATACTATGAAAAAAGCATAAATATAAAGATGAAACATTGGAAACATAGGATGTAATCGAACAAAATTACCCTCATCTATTTATATATTAATGTTTGACTTATAATTTTAAGGATGAAATTTATAAAGGGGGAGAATATAACATCCCAAATTTTTATTTGAATTCTTATATCGTACAAATTATATGTTTTATAGTTATATTTTCTTGTGGGAATAGTAAAAATGTTAATATAATTTTATTTTATAGTGTAAAATTACAGAAACATGATAAATACATTCCACAGGATTAATAAAATTGTAATTGGATAATATAAATAAGTTAATAATAAAACTAAACTTAAGAAATAAAATGACTCATAGTATCCAAAAAATATAAAATATGTGAAAAAATCGATGAAAATAAAATAAAATATTAGAAACAAGATTGAAATTTTACAAATGAAATGTAAATTACATGGAGATAAAACTGAGTGAATGAATAATGAATCAATAAATTGAATTTAAAGTAAATATAATAATTATCTAACAATTTCAATAACAAATCTTCGTTTGAATTGTTTCTTGGCTATTTGGAGTAGTGAAATTCCTAATAATTAATATCTTAAATGGATAAAACAAAAAAAACAAAAAAAAAACATAATAACATGAAATGATTTATCAAATTATATATCTTAAAGAATGTGTAATTATAAATTTTAACAAGGTAAGTCTTAATTTATTTAATAAAACATTATTTTTTGTGTTGAAATTTAATTATTATAAATAAATAATTTATAAATTTTTATTTATATAAATAATATAATTTTTGGGATCATCATGTTTCTATCAGATGAAGAATTGTTTATATTTTTTTAATAAATTGATTTTTAGGTAAATAGTAAAAAAATAATGTTTTCCAATATACAATAAGTTTAATGAAATAATTATAAAGTAAAAATGATTCAATATTTTATGAAATATTTTTTCGGAATTAAAATATTATTAATAATTAAAATTAATCATTTAAGATTAATAAACATATATTTAAAACCTATAAATCAATTTTCAAAGTCCAATTATATTTTATTATAAAAAATATATTTGATTCATTAGTTTCAATGAAATATTCCTATGTCACAGTTTGTTTTTAGATGTGTTTAAATGTTATAAAGATATATATATTTTTAATAAAACGTTTATGCTACTCACAAGAATCAATATTTTTAATTTTCTTGAGCCAAAATAATAAATTATTCAATATTTTATTCAAAGATACCATTCTTTTTCGCATATAAATACACCCATTACCCACTCAATACTACTTACTTACAAAACATATTATATAACTAAATATCTAAAAAAATATATTTCAATATATATATATTCATTTTTAAGGCCTTGTTCTATCCAAACTACCATCTTCAAAAGGATTAAGCATTATTCTAAAGGAGAAGTCTCTGAAGAGCAAGGTAAGGGTTTTATAACTCATGTATTTTTAGAATTATCTTATTACCACTTCTATAAATTTATTAATCCTTAAATTAGTATTAAGACAATATTATAATTTTACTTTAATTTATTTATTAAAATAAATTATTTATTAGTATTTATTTTCTTTTAAATTCTCTTAAAAACATTATTTATTTATAATGTGTTTATACTCCGTAAGTGAATGACGATGATTTATTTTGAATTGTGAATTTCATGGATAATTTTAAAATTATTTTCATGCGTAAATAAAATTTTAGTAACAAAATTTATTTATTTATAATATTATGTAATGATAAAATATATATTTAGTAAAAAATATTAAATATAAATCATCATGGCCAATTTAGGAATCTAAAAAAATATTGTTGATCAAAGATTAATGATTTGTAAATATATATTGAACTATTGAACTATTTTAATTTTTTTTAGTGAAACTAAAATAATACAATTGCAATTTTGGTTCTTATTAACCATTGGATAATTACCACAAATCATTACTATTACATTGAAGCAGTTTTGAAATAATGAACCAAAAAACCAAAAAACCATTAACCCAAGAAAAATTAATCAAATAAATAAATAATATAAAATAAAAAATTCATTTTAATTAATGAGATAAACATGAATAATATTTTTACGTATTGAAAAAATTTGGCTTGATAATTCATATTTTAGAGATGCATTAAAAGTGATACAAGATTCGAGATAAGGGGTTCTATTCAAAATCTCCATTTATTATATGTATTTTTTATCTATTATCTATGTTATATTCAATGTGTAATATTAATAGTATAGAATATATACCTTAGTTGTTTCCATTTTTATTAAGAAATTTATTTTCTCTTAACCTATTTTTTATTTTCATTGTTCGTAACTTAAATTATTTATAAGGGTACTCTCCCACTATTTTTCTTTATTTTAGTAATGTGATTTATGAATCTATATCTCCCTCCATATCTCTCTTCATACTTCCCGCTTTATCATATTCTATATTTGTGTTATTTAAACTTATTTTTCCTTTCTTTTTTATGGGATATTCATGTCTTTATAGTACCCTTCCTATTATTTCATTAATCAAAACCCTACAAATTATATAAGTGAAACATTTCCATTTTCTTTATACCTCTCTTAAAATATACATATTTTTCCCTAATAAATAAATTAAAATTAATGGAATAAACTATTTTTTTTTTACCTTAAAAAATACAATATTATATATTCCCTTTTTATTTTGGTCATCTACATGATTCATCATTTGACTATGATTTTTGACATTATTACATAACCCATTTATTTATTATGGGTTTATTTTATGTTTATGCGTGATATATATTTATTGTATATATGTAAGATATATATATGTATTATCATTATGAAATGGGTGGACCCATAAATACACATATTCCCAATTTAAAAAAAATTCTGACTTCTCATGATATATAATTTATGGGGCATAGGTGGTAATCCTAACACATTTTGTAATATGTACTATGAAATGTGTCTTAACTCTTTTTTAATGAAATGTATTATTTTTTTCCAGGTTTTTATGATTCTTATGATTCTCATCATTAACATTTTTAAATGATATAATTATCTTATTCCATGCAATTATGTGATAATTTATGTTCCTCCTCTTTCTGGATTACATGTTATGATTATCGACTCTTATGACCTCACACCTTATATTTATCATGATTTATACCCATAATAGGTATTTTAGCTCACCTATTCTTTCATGTAAGTCCCCTATATATCTCATTAATTTATAAAAGTAGAATAATATCTTGTAATTTATTATTAATATGGAAATAAATTATTATGACTCTAAGGGATGCACCATTTCTCTAGTAAAAGAGACAATTTTGGGTAAGAAGACAAAACCATAAATAGCAGGAGCTTATATTAAGATCATAAAGGAAAGATGCATCCGTATATGGATGATAAAATTAAATTAAATTAAATGATACTTTATGGGTGTTTCTCCAATTTGAAGATAAAGGGGTAGAAGATAGGGATAAAGAAAACGAGGCAAAAGTTCCATCATAGACTTGTTTATCCACACTAAGGAGGAGATGGTGGTAGATGAATTTATCATGATGGGAATTTTTTTGATGTTAATAAAATTCATAAAAGGTTGATCCATGTTAAAATAACCAAGAAAAAAATAAATTACATAAATACCCAAGATATTATATTTTATTATATTGTTATAATGAAGGCAATATTATTACAAGAGAGTCTACCAAAACATGGGATCAGATTGGCTCCGTTTTTGAGGATCTCATTTAAGAGAAACCAAAGTTGAGAAACTTTGATATAGATTGGAGGTTACAAATTTTGAACAATTATAACATTCTTATGTATTATTAGAATGGTTTGATGATTTATTTTTTTGTTTAATCATTGTGATGGTTTATATTTGTTCATGTTTTCCTTCAACCCATTAAAATGGATTTTCCTTAAAACAAAAGAATATAATTGGGGGAAATAAAAGATTACACACTTAAATTAAAATTGTTTTATTATTGATATAATTTCCCATCTTTACCTATTTATTTCAAGGTGTGTTTTATATGGATTTTATGATAAATATGTTATAATATTTTTATATTATATTTGGTTCTTTATAAAATTCATTAATTTTATAACTCAAAATACTAATGGTTATATAGTGTGTTAATTTTTTTTTTTTGAAAAGAACGTGTTTAAATTGTTTCAAACTAAAATAATTGAAAATTGTATTTTCTAAATAGGGTGTTAGAGAACCACCATATTATATTATAAAATAAGATAATTTTTATAGTTTTTGTTTGATTTTGGGATATAATTAGTTTGGAATAATGTGGTTTTGAAGGTATATATTTTGGAATTTTAAAATTAAGTAGAAGAGTTAATTTTGGACTTGTAATAGGGGTGGTATAGAATTTACATGTGTATCTATAACATATAATTTTTTATGACAAATATCTAGATTATTTTGGGAAAATACAATTTGGATATGACTAGAGTTTTTGACTAGGACAAAGATTTTCAATAAAAAATATGATATAATTGTATATTGATAAAGGAACTAGCATGATAATAAATGGTTATAGAATATGGATAATATTTTTTAATTTTTAATAACACTATAGGATTATTTGGTCATTTTCCTGACATTTGTGTTAGAAGGACCAATGATAAATAGTGGGAGACACTAACTAATATAGGTTTGTATAAGGATCTGAATGGGAAGGCTTAAAAAATATGTTTAGTGATTTGTATTTTATTAAGTAATTGATGCTATAAAAATAATATGAATTCTTTCAAACAGTATAAGGAAAATTAATTACTTTTTTTTAGTGATATTTGTGGAGCTCATTCATTTCATGCTAGAGTTGACAAAAAATGATTGACTTAAATCTTAATGATTTGAGATGAGAATCTAACATGAAATAAAAACAAGGACCATTTTTCTATGATTATCTACATAAATTAATTTAGTTAGTGATTCCATGATGGTGAGGGAAAATGTGATGTATTCCCACAGTATGAGTTTCTTCATTACTTTTTAGGGGTATGATGGGGTCTTTTTATCATCTAGACGGGGATTTGAAAGTAATTAAAAAAAATTTAATGAATACAACTTACATCTTCTCATAAGGGTGGTTTATCCTAGAATTATTCTATTATAGAGTTTTTATATATTAAATATCGATATTTTTTCCTCATTGATCATTTTGTATCTATAAATATGATTTATCAAAATACATTATATGGGATGTTTTTATTGGATATTAGTAGTGGTGAATTAAATCAAGTGCATGTATTGATGATTTTTTATTGATAGACATAGTCATACTATATTATAATCCTACGTCATATTTAGAAGACCTTGATAGGAGGAGAGAAATCCACCTCAAAAGGACTAAGGCCACATTTTTTCTATTGTACATGTGGTTGAAGAGTCTAAGGTAACAGTCCATATTTTAGTATAAATATTCCCCAAATGTATTTAATAACTTGATTCACTTGAAATTGTAAACTAAAATGATCAATGCTCTATTAAATTATGATATAATAATTCAAAATGAAATTAAATGAACATTAATATTAAAATAATTCCATATGTAACATATTTATTAAAATTAAAATAAGAATAAAACCAAAATAAAATTAAAATACAGAAACCTTAAAGTATTTATCCTCATATAATCCCATTAAAACCATACCACTATGTATAACTATATAAATAATTAAAAAAAATTACTTTTTTATAAATTTTGAGATATAAATGAAGTAGTAAGTTTGGTGTTTTTTATATAAGTATCTAAGGTTATATATAAGAATTAAAGGGGTAATATGTCCATTATGTGGTATTTGGGCATAAAAAAATATATCTATTGGGATTAAATATAACCAATGAGTATATTGAAAATATTATAATAAGAATATAATCAATTTTTAGAAATGAATAATATATTATAAATCATATATTAAATATTAATAATAAATATTTAGTATCTATAAAATAACTAAGGTATAGTAATAAGTAATTTATAATCATTCATTCAATAAGAATCTGTTTTCTACTAAGAAATTTTATTTTTTATAAAGTATTGTTTTTTTAATTTAAATATTAAATTTATAATATTTGGAGGTTTTATTTTTAAAAAAATGGATTTCATATTTTAATTCATGATTTAGAAATTATATAAGAGGATTAATTTCATTTTTGATGAAAGAATAATTTAATAAGGTGAAAAATGTAGTACATTGGAAAATAATACAAATGATAAAATATTTTATTTGGTAAAAATGAAGAATAAACGTGTCTAAAATAAAAATAAATATGAATAAAATTGGGAATATTAGACTTTCTTTTCCACTTATAGTCCACTTTAAAACTTAAAATTACCTTTATTAACCATTAAATAATGAGTAAATGAAAATATACCACTCAACCTCATCTATAAAAGGGAAAAATTATACCAATTATAAACCACACCCCATGTTCAAATTCATATGAATCCTTTACAAAAATTTCACCCTATGAATTTTTATATGATATTTAGGAGCTTATTATCACATGAAATAGGTTTAATTTTTTTCTTGCAATATAAGTCATTATAAAAATGAGAGGTTTTCATCAAAGTATGTAACAAGTTATTCTATATACTTTTCATTAATTCTATTACATTAACTCTAAAAAATATTATTCAATACTCTAATAATTTATTATTAACATCATTATTCTTCTATTAAAAGGCATTACAATCATATAACTTCATACTCTTACTCATTCATTCATTATAGTATGTTCTTTTTTGGGTTGGTTCAAAAACTTACATGAATGATGCTATATTATATTTTCATTTCCATCATGGAAGTATATAAAAACAAAAATACTAGAAATATATGATATTAATGGGTAAAATATTTTATTTTTCTAATAATTACATGTTTGAACTAAAATTAATGATCATTATAAAGTAACTCATTATTATTGGTACGGCTACCCAGAATAAGAAGATTTTGAATTTTATTATTATAAAACTTACTTGTACCTTTTTTTAAAAGTAACATTTGAATTTATAAATCATTATTTAAATATTATTCTAGTAAATTGACTATTATAAAGATTACAAACATTAATAAAGGAATGATAATCCATATTGTCTTAGTAAAACAAGTAGAGAATAACCAAATAAGCTAATATCCAATGATGAAATAAATTATGAATAACTAACATATATGTAATAAATTAATACATTTAACCAATTTAAAATTTTTCAAATATATATAAGGCTTTTAAATATGTTATTAAAAATCCTATGTTCCTTATATAAGGAGTTAGATCACATTTGAGAAATTATAGAGTAATGATAAGGGTAAATTTATTTATCTCTATTTTGAGTTGGAATCTTTCTCTTCCATGTCAATGTTATTAAAAAAAGTTAATTTATTTAATTTATATATTTCCATAAATTTATATTACTTATTATGTTTTATTTTCAATAATTTTGACTTATTTAAAAAATTTGGTACAGAATATTTTTATCACTCTTCCTTTATGTTTCTCACTTAGTCACTTTGCCCCACCACTTTCATCAATTTTATTTATGAAACTTCTATTAAAATTTTTATTATCCCATGATTATTTAAAATATATTTTTACCTTTCTCCTTAACGTTTTAATCCATTTAATTTTAAACCCTTTTTTTAAATAAGATATTAAAATACAATGGATATTTATTCTTAAATGTTATATAATTTCTTATCATCCCCTAATGGTTTTTTTATTTATGTCAATATCATTTAATTATATAATCATATAAAATTTTAAATATTTCAACAAAAATTAACATATATGGATAAGAAAAAAATAATTTAGGGAGACTGGGTGTTCAAAATACCAGTGTATTCAATAGAGATACCTCTTTCCACCACCATTTTAGTGGTTTTCCTAGTTTTCCCTATAATATTTTCATGTGTCTATTTTTGTTTTTTTAAATTTTCATGGAAATTAGGGATTTATATAAATTTTTATTTATGTTTTGTTTTCTTTAGGTTATTTTTTATAATAATTTATTGAGTTTAGATATGTCTTTTCTTAGATGTCTGGATACATTCCACTTCCCTATTTTCAATATTAGTAAGTGGTTTTGGTATTTTATTTAGATTTCCTTTTAGAGTGTCCATGATTCATTCATGATTTTATCCAATCAAGGATTTATCATTTAAATATAGTATGATTTTATCACTTATTCATCACCTTAGTGAGTCAATGATTTGTTGATTCATCTTCAAGGAAGATAAGATTTTTGTCCATTAATTTAATGAATTCCTTAAAACAATTTTGGTTTGAAACTCTTTTGATGATTTCATAGTTTAAGGATCCATGAGTATATAAAATATAATCTAATATAGATAGTTTTTATTTTTATTTAATAGCTTATTCATTTTGAGTTACATCACTCCTTCAAGTTATGGCACAACCAACCGTATGGAGTTAGAATAGTTTTTTAGTGTTCCCATTCAAAAATTGTAATTTTAGAACATCCCATATTTTTTTGAGACTCAACTTTCTTCTAAATTATAGGGATTATTTTTCCTTAATCCATATATGGTTTCATTTATTATTTTTTTATATTATTTAATAATTTATATATAATTATTGTTTGGATTCTTCATAACAATTTTAAAATGGATCAAATATTTAGATAATGGTATAATTGTTTTAGTATCCATACATGTATATTATTTGAAAAAAAATGATTTAGGTATCAACGATTTATGATATGAGAATATTATTGAGGATGATGGGTAGATACTTTGAGCATTTTTTTCTGCTCCCTTCATATTTTTTTTCTTCTTGTTTTATTTTTTTCATGGATTTTTCTTTGTTTATCTTTGTGATCTATCATTTATTATCTATTGTTTCTAGGTTTATTTGTTTTATTGGTGGGATATTTTTTATGAAAAAACTGGTGTTTTAACATTATTGTTTTTGGATCAGAGGTCTTTATCAAAGACGATCTTTTTTTGGGTGCAACGATGATCAAGATGCACTGATGGATGGAGGATCAAAAATGGTTTCTTATATGGAGTGGTAAATAAATTAGGTTCTCTATTTATATATAATTTTTTGATTATGTATGGTATTATATTATCCCTTATGGTTCGACCAATGGTTTGGTTATTTAAGGGGCTATTTTTATTGTTCTCATTATATTTTCTAGGTTTTTTTAGATTTGTTCTTTTATTTCCTATTTTATTATATGTGCTTGGTTTTATGTGTTCTCTAGTCAGTTTTGGATAGCTCTATTCCTTTCATGGTGATTAATTATAATTCTTATATAAAAGGATTTTATTTTTTCATGTTTACCCGATATTGTGAGCCCATTCGAAAACATATATTTGGTCTTGTAAATAAGTAAATTTTTACCCATTTTGGTTTAATCAGGGGTACTCTACATTTTTTTCTTTAATAAGTAAATTATTATTTTTTCTTTCTGAAAATATATACTTTAAATAATCATGCACATTATTTTTATAGATTATATATTTATTTCTAGTGAAAATTATCATCCATCCCATTTTAATTTCACAAATTAATTATTCTATTGAAAAATTATGGCTATTTTCGTATATAAAATTTATATATAGTTGTATCATTATAAAACATATTGGTATGGAATCATATAGCCCTATCATTATTTTGGGTAAATACTTATTTATCATAATATGGAAATGTTATTGATGGGGATGATGTGGTTAGATTTTTCTGAAGTGTTATTCTAGTCATGGTAATGAGACTTGAAAAATGTTATGATTCTCAAGGCTTATGCATGCACCACATAACTATATTATAAGACATACTTATTTTTTTATACATCTTATGTTCCATGGTTCATAATCCTTTGGTTATGTTTTTAGGAATATGTTTTCACACACATATTTTCATTTTCTGCTTACTCCTCTATGATCTATATTATAGTCATTAATGATGATCCAATTAATTTATATATGTTTTACCACTTACAGAGCACCTGATATCACTATTTTATTTTTTTTTCTATTTAAAAAATTAATAAATAAGTATAATATTTATTATATGTAAAAATGATATAAATTATAAGGATTATTATAAAATAAATGTGTTATGTATTATGCAATAAGATAGATATATATACAATATCCAAAGACACTAAAAATTAGGATATATGAGTGTGATTTATTTGTGTTTTGTAATATATAATCAACTAGAAATTGTGTACAATATAAGTATGTTATGGGTTAGTCATCACATCTAAGGACATATTGGGACCTATCAATATACAAGGTAGTTTTATGATTTCATATATGATTATATCTATATTTTTTTCTTCTATTAAATCACATTATTTTATATCTTAACTAGTATTTAGTTTCTTGGGATTGTACATGAAATTGATTATATATTCAATAAATATTGGTACACCCTTAGGGAAATAGTGGAGGGAGGATTCAAAGGTCCATCTAATTCCATCATGATAGGTACATGGAAATATTATAGGGAATTTTATTCCTTCATATATAAAACTTTTACCTCATTATTTGGTAGTATTGGTTGGTGGAATTTAATTATCTTATTTATTATTATAGTAGTATTGTATCTATTGTCACACAAGAAGGGAGTGTTAATACCTTTCATAAAGAGTGTGATATAAATTCATATATGGAATGAAACATATACCAATGTCTTATATATCTTTATAGTTTTATAGTTTGGATGATTGATGGAATGGTGGAATTAATAGATCAAGTTATGTTTATGGTAATTGTGAATGGATATCTCTGCATGTTTCCTAAAGACTACAAGATTTAAATTTTATGAGCCTAATAGAGTTTGTGAATTTTATTTTTTTAAGAAAGAAAAACCTTTATTATGAAGTGAATCTATAAATATGTTTTGGTTAATGGAGGAAGATCCCAAGAAATTAAATAGTGATAAATATCTTGGAAGTTTTAATAGTGCACATGATTTGAATTCGACTTCCATTGATTATGTTGATGAAGCTGTATAAGTTGAAAATGATATTAAGATTCTTCTTGATAGGAATATACTTATACATATGATAGTTGTAGATATAGAATAATTGTTAATGATTGAAATTTTTAATGGTTTTTGAGAGTATTGTCTTTAATAATACAAGTTGATGATGACTGATTTGAACGCTATTGAGATGCTCAAAGATTGGTGAGGTCTAAGAGAAAATATAGATGAAAGTGTGAGAAACCATCCTTTTATTATCCATTATGAAGTTTGTTATTCATATTTCTTAACATAAATGTATAATGATTAAAGTATTCTAATTTTAAATATGTAATTACTTAGGCATTCAATATATATCAAAGAATTCAAATAATCATATATGTTTCAAAAGGATTTGTAAATGAAGTAGAAGATCATTGTAAATATTATATTAATTATAAAAGTAAATTAAGTTGGTTTTTGAAGTTTTGGAATGTTTTTAGAATTCATGAGAATAATTAAAGAATTTATGAATAAACATGTAAAATTTTTGGTATCCTATGATTGAGGCTAGGAGTTAGATAATGAAAGGAATACGTAATATAATTGTGTTTGTCTCAAAAAAAATAATTGAAAAATTTATGGATACAATTCTTATATTAGTAAGATCCTTTCATATAATATGTAATATGTTCTATATTGGTGAGAATTATACAAGTAAAAACACTTATAAGTACATATATAATACGAGATTCATATATAATATCCTTTCGATTATTGAAATGTGAAAAAGGACTCGTTGTGATACATTATATCTTTCTACCAAATGTATATGAAATTATTGAAGTGGTGAAATTTGAAAACTAAAAAAGTTTACTAGTGATTCATAAGATATTTGAGGGATGTTTCATATCCATAAAATTGCATAAATACAGCAAAGGAAAATCATTCAACTTGATGCATAAGAAAGTTGGTTGGTATAAACGATTTTTAGAAACATGCATAAGGAATTTTGATGAGGCTCATATGGAAATGTTCATTATAAAAATATTTACAAAGGTCCTTGAGCTCACATTATAATGAATAAGATATTATATTTCTTAGGTATGTTTTAATAGTTTGAAAAATGTAAAGATCTTGAAGATTTTTCAGAAGATTGATCTAAAAGATAAATCAGAGAATGATTGATCTGTTCATAAGTGATTCAAATATAATGATTTCATTTATAATATTGATTAAATTAATTAGTATTAGTGATTAATAATGGATAAGATTTTCTTTATACGGTGAAGAAGAAGAACATGTCAAGAATTTTATTAATAATGAAATACCAGTTGAAGCTGATTCTATTATTTGACATATCATGCTCTGAGGATAAAGACACATTATAGTTAATGATGAAGAGAGAATCATGGGGAAAATTCACACCATAACAATACCTCTACATGTTATCATTCATACATGTAAGATTAATTTCATGTGTTTTTTATGAGTTAAATGACAATGGAATATGTGATAATTTTAGATATTGCATGGGTTTAAAATTCAAATATTATAGAGATAATATTGGATTTTAAATGATATTTTATGACCAATATTAAAGGAGAAATAAATTTGAAGTTAATATTCATGAGATAAGATGAATATATAAAAAGATAAGGAGAAGTATAACATAGAAGTGGGGAGAGTCAAATACAACATTCCTTGTAAAGACTTTGTGTACCAAAGTGAGAGAAGATGATACTACGTATCTAAGACCAGTTTGAAGTATATAATAGATATAACCCAACGATACTATTGAAATAATACATTGTGTGGGAAATAATAAATAGAATATAATAAGAAGGAGACTAAGGGTAAAATACATATCCTATGTTATACTTATACCATAGAAGATTATATAAATAAATAAAGTAAACAAGTAGTAGTTGAATCTATATGATATCTTTATATTGCAGATGATGATTGAGGAAGAGGAAAATATATATTTCTATCTATATGTGTTTTTCATTATAATTTTGAGTCCTGAAAATAAGGATAACAAACATGATATTTTATTCAATTTATTTATTACCAGTCAAAGAGCTGTTGACGAGGAAGAAATTCTCACTTGTTGATTAAGTGGAATCCAAGAATAGAAAAGAGATATTGTTAAAACTTTATAAAGTAGAACCATAAAATACTAAAGTGATCTATTTAGATAATATTTGAATCATACAAGAGACATAAGGGCTTTCCAAAGATAACCACTATTGTAAGGTAGCATTGAAAAGGGATGATACCTTCCAAAGGGATTATGATGATACCTATCGACCCCTTATAAGAATTAAGATTATGATAACACATGATCATTATTTTTTGTTAATAAAATATATTTGTGATAATTTTTTTCTAAGACTCATCATGTAATAATAAGGATTATATTACTTCATTTTGGTCAGACCTTGTAAAAATACTATGTGCTACCATGTCTTACTTATTTACTACATTGCATGTGGTGTATGGTATTGAGAGCACATAAGTATAACCATATATTTTAACTATGATAGAGGTTTTAATATCAAGAGGGGATAATTAAAAGAGAAAATAATTAAATAAAAGGGTATCCTAACTCACCTCCTCAGGCAACTACATAATCTTTATAGGGAATAAAAATTGTTATCAAACCCAATATATGTATTCTATGATTTGATATCCATTTTTCCTGGTTTTTTATATGACATAAATGAAGTGTTTATTTGAATAATATTCTTAGTTTCCTTATATGGAGAATAAATTTTCCATTATTTGTAATAGCAACATGAATTTTTCTTCCAAAAACTCGAAAAAATAAGATGATGAAATATGGAAAGAAGTTGAAAGAAATTCAAAGGGGAGAGGGGATTCATCCCTACTTGAAGATAATAAAAGTGGTAATTATCGTAATAAGTCAGTTTAGAATGATCCTTTAGAGTAATCTTGATGTTTTTGTGAATAGTATAAGTTTAATGAATTAGTTGAATGTTTTTTACTTTAGATTCAATTATTATTTAAATAATGTACCTATTGAAGATCTCAATTTTATTTCCAGTGGTTTTATGGAGATATATGTTGAAAAGAACATATAATTCTATAATTTAATGATATTTAGAAATCACTGACTAAAGACTTTTAAAAAATGAAAAACATTGAATCTAATTATTAAAGCCAAAGAATAACCTTTATGGCATTATGAAAAAAATTATTCCATTTATATAAAAATTATTAAGGATAGTTAATGAAAAAGAATTATTGGGGAAGATATATGATGAAAAATTCTATACATTGAAAGAAATACACAAAGCCTATATGAATTTCAACGATACATAGTTTTATATTAAAGAAAAGAGGATAAAATATCTTGATCAATATCTAAAAGTGGTAAATAAAATGAATAAATATCCCCCCTTTGGATCTAAGTTGATGTTACAGTTTCAAATTTAATGTTGGCATAAATGTTCTTGGGAAATTTTCTTATTGTGTGGTGGCTCACTATATTGTGGTTTTTTGTCTGAATGATGTAGGTACTTTGGTTTTTGGATCTAAAGGTTTACAAGAAGTTTTATTTGGGTTTCTTTAGTGGTTTAAAAGTTTATATTTTAGAGGGTTCTCATCATCACGATAGTTATGTCAATATTATGATCATGAATCTTTGGATGTGGATTGAGGTGAATAACAAATCATATTCTTATGGATCTAGGATTTCATGGTGTTGTGTTTAAGAAATGTATTGGCATGATTTTTTAATTTTGAATTATCTACTTATTTATATAATTGGTACAGATTCAACTTGTGTTTTTATGTTCTATTTGCGGTGATTTTGAATTTCAACACTATTTTTGGATGACTAATAGGGATGGTTTCTTTTTTGGGGAATTATCAGTTTAAATTCCACCTTGATATGAATTATATTTGAGGGGTTTTCATTGGTTGGAAGTTGTTATTTTTAATTTCTAGTTATTTTTGTTTGGTTTCACACTTAAAATGAAAAATGGTTTTCATAAAACATAAAAATATGGATTTGGAAAGATGTTGAGGATGAAAAATACCCCCAACATGTAGTGAATTGAAGTATAAGTAAAAAAATAAATGTCTATAGAAAACACATCCTAATAATTAATAATCTAATGAGAATTTAAGGTTTCTATATAATAGTGATGAATCATATTATTAGAAAATATAACATTAAATCATCCAATAATACATCTACTTTGAGATCATGGGAAAAGGTAACCCATGTTGCAAAATAATATAATTGTACTAATGTTATTTTGAGGAAAAATATGAGTGGAAAAAATGATAATAAATTCACCACTACAACAAGGGTGGATGTAATAATATCTTATAAAAGAATCTCCCCAAGATTTTCCCAAATTAATATCGATCCTACTCAAAAATATCAAGGTGTACAAGCTAGATAGATTGTAAAATAAAGTAGATGAAAAAGATTTATCTGATACAGTTGGTGCAAATGGATCTTTGGGAATAAGAAAATTGTTTTTTTATAAAATTTTAACTCAAATATATTATAAATTTCCAACATCAAGAGTGATAAAGGACTAGAATAATAAAATAAAAAATATAAATCTATTCAATTCAAACAGATTTGATGGTCTTGAAAATTTCTATGTGATTTGAAAATAATTGTAGACACTATGATGATGAGTGTGGTTTTATTCCTACCAAGAGTATTTCATATTTTTATGAGAAGAAAATACCAAAAATTATGATTAAAAAATTTATAATAGTTTAATAGTTTACCTTGGTGTGTGAAAAAGTAAACACAATTTTAATCAAAACACACAGAAGAGGAATACTAAAAAGGATGATAAACCTATGACGAGATACTTATACTATAGAAGAAAAGTAAAAAAATTAATAATTATAAAAAATGCAGTAATTTGAATAAAAATGGAATAAATTTTAAGAATATTATTTAATCAATCCATGTATGGTATAATAGGATTGATTTGGTGGAAGACATCTAAGAAGAAGAATCTAAATTTCAGGACATGTTGCTAAAGAAGTGAGATCTATGGATTCTTGAGATGATTTTTGGAACATGTAAAACATATAGACACACTTTTAAAATATATATGATAGTTCTACCACTAAAAAAGTGTTTATGAATGATAATGTAAAACAATATTTAAGTATTTTAGGAAATTCCATAATTTCCTTCATGTTAAAAAAGAGTGAATGATTGCTTAAACAACCAAATTTGATACAAAAATGAATATGAAGAAAACATAAGATAGTGAAATTTACTTTATTGATAAGGAACAAATTAAGATTCTATAAAGGTAGAAATATTATGAAAAATTGAAGTTCATAATATACAATGAGGATTAATTATGGAATATCAAAGGAGGATCAAACATGATGATTTCTCACCAAGAAAGAACTGGATATAAAAGGTTTTATGGATTGAGAATGAATTAATGTTTATGTATAAAGTGATGAACTAGATTAATTATTTTAAATGTTTACATCTATAAGTTAAATTCATCATAAAATACTTTAAATAGTTACATGATTCTTCCCTATATCATTTCAAGTGATATCATAAGATGTTTGGAGTTTTTTTAATAGAAATAGACACAATAAAGAGATATTTTATTGCATACCTTGAGGTGGAACTAAGAAGATGAAAAAATACTAAGTTGTAATTAGTTAATTAGAATCTGTAATTCCTAGATAAATATTAAATTTATGTATAATAGTCACACTTTTTATTTCTTGTGTTTAATGAAACATTTCTGATTTTGGAAGTGAAAAAATTTTGAACGGGAAAGGGGGAGATGCATTTTTTAACTTGAATTTTTTTATTTTTTTATTAAATATGCGTGTAGGTTTTTATTTGTAATACATATTAAATAGGCCCTAAAATATGAAATATAAGTTTGTATCACATGATGGATAGTTATATCAATAACTTATTGTGTATATTAATAACTCTTGTCTTCTACACTAAGCACCATCAAGTGGAATTATATTTTATTAGTCTCTAGCTTATTTCTATGTGAAATTAGATTTCATATTTCTATCAAGTGAATAAGAAAGTAACTTTTAATAAGGAGACAATATAATGTTTCAATTCATGATTGTAGGATTAAATGAGAATATTTTTACCTGATATTATTACCTTCGAAATAATTTTCAATAAGGGAGAGAAGAAAATAGTTGAAAATACACATATTTATATAGAGGTACTTAATGGTATTGAAGAAAAATATAATGTGGAATATTGAATATCCCATGTGTATGTTTATTATATTTATTACTAATATGTAAATATGCCATTTATAAATGAAGATGTCAATATGTTTAGGGGTATGTAGGAAGATCCCAATGAATTAAGAAGTGAGATATAACTTGGAAGTTGTTATGGAGATTACGAGTTGAAGATTTCTTACAATTATTATGTTGATAAATAGGCAATTGTTGGAAAAGTATATTAAGATTCGTCTTGGTAGAAATCATCCTATAAGTCTAATTATTGTATAAATGGACTTCATATGGATGAATGAAAAGTGTTATATTTTCTAAGAGATTTTTTTTTCAACAAAATATATTTATGATGATTGAGAATATTAAGGATCTATAAGGATGAAGAGAAAATATGATTGGGACTATGAGAAACCATCCCTCTGTTATCCTGAAAGAAGGTTGTAGTTTATATTATTTAACATACTTGGAATGTTATTGAAGAATATTATGTTTTAAAAAATAATTATTGATAAAATGAAGATATATTTAGGAATTCAAAAATTATTATATTCTAAAAAATATTTGGAAATGATAATGATGATATTTGGAAATATTTTGGTAAATTAAAAAAACTTTTACGTTATTTTTAGATGTTCCAAAAAGGCTGTAGAATATCTGAGAAGAATTGAATAAGTTCATATCTAATATGTAAAATATCCAGTGTTATGTGATGGATAATGGAAGTTATTAATGACATATAAAACATAATATATATATATATATATGTTTGTCTCAAAATATAAGAAACTATAAAAGGTATGTGTTCACTTCTTGTATATGTAAGATCCTTTGATCTGATACATAATATATTCTAGATTGGGGAGAAATTGAAAAGGAAAAATACTTATAAGTATACATAATATATTTGGTTCATATGTAATATCCTTTAGTGTTTTGAAGTACTGTAATGAAAATTAATAATATTCATACATAATATCTATGTAATTAAAGCATAAGAAATTATGGAAGAGGTGAAATTAGAAAAGTGTGGAAGTCTCATAATGATTCATATAATATTTGAGGGATATACAATATCCACCAAGTTAAATAAATGAGTCAAAAGAAATGAATTAATAAAAAACATAATAAACATGGTTGATATGTATGTTTTTTAGAAGAATAATTAAGGAACATTGTTAAGGATTATGTGGAAATTTCCATATTCAAAAACCTTACACATGTACTTTATATTTCCCTATGATGCATCATAAATTATTTATCTTATGAATGTTTTTATGTGTTTAAAAAATGAAAAGTTCATGATGATTTTTCAAAAGATATATCCATAAGTTAAATTATAAATATTCTAGACCTAGTCATTAGTGATTCAAATATCATTATTTTAGTTATAATCATGATTCAACAAACCAGTTTTAATAATGAAAATGGAGAATATGATCTTCACTTCATAAAGAAGAATGACATATTGTGAATATGTTTGAGTATGAATATACAATTAAAGTCAGTTTTATTATTTAACATATCACACCATGAGGATAAGGTCGTGTTACAATGTGTGATGAGAATAGAATCATGGGATAAATTTAGACTGTAACAATATCATTTCATTTTATTATGCAGATGTGGAAGATTAAGTGCATGTGGTTTTATTCTATAGTTAAATGTGAAAGGAAGATGCAATATTTTTTGACAACACATGATTTTAGAATATGAATATTAAAGAGATATAATATGGGTTCATAAATGAGATTTTATTATTGAGATAACTATATAATTAAAAGTGAGAAAACAATTTAGGAGAGAAGATGGATATATAAAAGTATAAGGAGAAAAAGAAGATGGAATTGTAGAGAATATGATGACGTATTTTCTTTTAAGACTCTATTTATAAAATGGAGAAGATCCTATATATAATATATAAGTTTATTATATGTATTTAAGAGATAGAACCTATTTATATTATTAAAATAAAACCATATGCATTGAAGAATATATAGAAGAGAAGAAAAGAGGTGCATTTAAGAGACCAATGATGTGATATACCTATATCATAGAAGATGATACAAAATAAATAAATAAAATAATTATCTATCGGGTATCTACAATATCTTTATATTATATATGATTATTTAAGAATAAGATAATCTAATGTATACTATTATCCTTATGCCTTCTTCATTATGAGATTGATTCAATATGATAAGGCTGTTGTACATGATGTTTGATTAATAGTTTTTGAAGATCTATCATTGAGAAAGAATTTATCACTAGTTAATGTGGGATAATTAAAGAATATATTGGATATCAAGTTCAGAAGATTGAAAAAAAAAATTATAAGACTAGATAAATCTAGTATAATAATATCATTTCAATTCAGAAGATTGACAGGATTCCAACAAATAACCACTATCATGAGGTAGAATTGTAAAGGAATGATACCCACCTAATGGATTATGATGATAATATAATGTTCCATGCCTTCCTGGACCACTACTTTGTTGGTTTGGGGTGTTGAGGTGTTTCAGGGGAGGCTTGAGGAGGTTCCATGGTGGCTAGAGGTATAACAGATATACTATATGAAATTCCCATCATGAAAGGCATACACAACTTGAATTGGAGTTTCAAAGCTTTTGTGGCTAGATGGTTCATGACTTGCATGCATCTGAGGGGGAACCAATGAAATTAATTTTCATTCTGAATGGTGGATTCATGACATGTAATTAAATTAGGTCAATGAAACATGGTTTCTAATGGAATTTTAAATTTTCATAAAACCATAGTATTTCACATCAAGAATGAGTTACATGAATTTAAAGTGCTAAGATTAGAGATTTAGATCCCAATGTTTGGTTAAACTCTACTAATTAATCCATAATCTTCTTTTTATCATTTTGTGGAACCCTAATAACCCTGAGGAGATATTATATCCCTCTTCTCCCTTACATTGATCCACTGGTTCTAAAGGTAGTTTGTTTTGTAATCACCAGTGAGTGATTCTCCATTCCTTGTGGATTTCCTTAACTATTCTCATGGAGATTCACTATAGTGATTTTTCATTGGTTTATGTGGTTATTTGGGATGCGTTATTGAACAACCTTTATGCAGTGTAGGTTTATCCATGTGTTTTTCAAAAAAAATTTGTTTGTTGGTATTTATTCTTCACCCTATGTGAATATTGAGTTCATAAACTTCTTTAAGGTAGAGAATCCCTTGTTTCTCAATTTTTTGTATCATACGGGAGGGGTATACTATTGTTTATCTATGAGGGATGGTTTGTGTTGTCCTAATAAAGATAAATTAATTATTTAATTGAAATTGAATGGGAAATGGGAATGATTCACATTATTTTATAACTTTGACATTATTATTATATTTTTATTGTATGTCATGAATGCCTTGATTAAAATCATGGATTTTGGGAGCCTTTTCTTTCACTATAGTTATTGTGATATAAAAAACTTGTTTCATGTTGTTGTGATATCACTTCATTATGGAAATTCTCTAACCAATTATATTTGGATAATGAAACAGTTTTCCCTAGATTTATGGATTTTGTGATAGCACCCCTAAAATAATGTGAAATGTGAAAAAATTCCATTTGTTAAATATGTAAAATGATCTTTGATGTGTTGTGATGTTTGGTTGTTCTTATGGATAGGTTATGTGTGGTTTTTATGTGGTCTAAAGTGATGTGTGGTTTGTCAGGGAATGCTTTTGGGGTGGTGAGGTGATAGTTTATTGGGATATTCTTTTGGGGATGTGAGGTGGTGGTTTATTTGGCCGTTATTTTGGGGTGGCGAGGTGATGGTTTATTGGGTTATTCTTTTAGAGCAGTGAGGAATTTATTTGTTTGACCATGTTTTTTGGGATATGGGTTTGTGGTTTGTTTGTCCTTGATTATGGATGTGTAAAGGTAATGCTTTGATGGGAATGATGAGTTTCATGCAATGAGTGGTTGCACTGTGCTAGATGTTTGGGTAGTGATGGAATAATTATTTAAAAATGATAAAAATGACTGTGTTATAGTTTGGTTAATGTGATGGAAATGATTAATGAAAAAATTAATAATGGGATATGTGGTTAAATACAATTTTTTTGGTTATTAATTTAAACAAATGGGCTAGATATTGGGATTGGTTGGTGGTGTGTGATGTGGATTGTGGATTTTGTGGTGTTATGAATTTAGAGGTTGTAGAAAAAGTGGGGATGTTGTGAGTTGGTTAGTACTTTGTTGTGAACCCATAGGATGTTATTTTGTGTGGCTATATGCATATACTTATATATTTCTTGTGATTTTTGTACTCACCCACCCACATTGAGAACTATGTGTTGACACCTATATTTTTACACGGGGGTGTTTTTTCCAACATCTCGGTGATCTGGATAGATGGATGGTTTCACTCTCCTTCTTTATCTCTCTTATAGGTGAGTAGATTAGAATAGGTTTTGATGTCCCATGGTCTATTAGTTCCCTAGGTGATGTCCTAGGTGTCTGTATGAAGGATGATATATGATCATTCTATGGGGAAATAGACCATGTCTCTTTAGGTGGGATGTGATATGACTTTGTTTTGGGGTGGTGGATGAGTTGTCTTATGGGGGTATAATTTGACGACACTATGGGGAGGCTTATGATGTTGGATGTACATTATAAGAGTAGTGAATTATTTTTATTTTCTTAATGTTCATGATACTGTACTACTTTGGTTATGGTTATGGTTGTGATATGATGGCCCTGGTGTCTGTGGGTGAGATTAGATATGATCGTGTTGTGGGGTAGTGACCCAGGTGTTTTCAGGAATGTTGTTATTAGATCATTCTTGAGGGCAGTGGAATATGTTATTCCAAAGATATGGGAGTTCTAGGTCATGAGACATTGGGGTGTGAGAGCAGAAAATCAGTTGTAAAGAGGCATGAGGTACCCTATCATTGATATGCTTCATATTATGTTATTATACTTGTCTTTCATTATTTGGAGAGCATTTCCTACTGAGGTTGGGATGGATAGTTGACCTTTTTATGTGTTTTCGATTATATTATTTTCTCATGGGTGCATCAATATACTTCTTTCACCTAGGAATGAAAGAATTTGGTTTTCCTACTCAGCTTACTTGTATGCTCACTCTATGTATATAAACTGATTTTCAGGTTTCCATGAGGATTATGTGGAATATGATGGACATTACTAGCTCGGACCTTATGATAGTTGTGTTGTCACTGCTTTATCTTTTATTTTGGGTATTTAATTTTAGAGGCTTTTCGATATGAGTTTTATTTATACATGCATTGTGTGATGGTTTTGGTTTCTTTTATATTATGTCATGGATTTCCTTGTGAGTTATTCATCTTATCTTATGGTCCTATATTATTAAAGAGGTTAATACCCCCCATTTGTGATATTTTTACAACCTTAGTTCTAGATTCTAACATGGGGCCTACTTGTGGTGGGACTCGATGGTCTTTATCTCTCCCACTTCATTGCGTCATATTTGGTGGGGGGGGGGGTTCATGATAGAATGTTATCAAAGGGGATGGATGAGATATAGTATGGATTTGTAAAGACCCGTAAATTTCAAGGAAATTTTTTTCTTAATTTTCTTTGGAATTTTACAAGAGCGCAGCTTCAGACGGCACCTGATTCCGAGGCCCGGTGTGCCCGGAATCAATTTCTGAAGTTTGGCTCGGGTACGTTCAGTGAACGGACGAGCGGGTTTTTCTATCTTTTGAACCGGTGCCCGGAATCGAATTCTGAGGGCACCGATGAAATCGCAACGCCGGTATTTGCTTAGAAACGCCTCTTCCGGAGTTGTGTTTGCTCAGACGTGGTTTTTTAAATTTTACGGCTTTAAGTCAGAAATAAAATAAAGTTTGTGCGACAACTTTATTTTATTTCACCTAAGCTGCTTGGAAGCCACTTGAAGTCACTTAAAGACGGCTTGAACTGAGTTGAACTGGATAGGATGCTATCCAGAAATATCCTAACCCTTGGTAGGATATTTGTGCGGTGGGGCCCGCACGAGCCCCGCCGTTTCTTTCGCTAAGTAACGCACCCGCGAAAACCCGTCAAAGTAACTGAAAAGTCAACCGACGCGTTTTCTTTAATTCTTAACAGACCATTTAATTGGGCTGTTTCTTTCGTGAATTAAATGGGTCGTTTCTTTCGTTGAATTAATTCAACGAATTGATGGATCGTTTCTTAACCGGTTTCGTGTTGGCATGT
This sequence comes from Viscum album, assembly GCA_963277665.1. NCBI lineage: Eukaryota > Viridiplantae > Streptophyta > Magnoliopsida > Santalales > Viscaceae > Viscum > Viscum album. The sequence continues at coordinate 1,173,519,101 of OY728128.1, read as the reverse complement.
TTATAAAATAAGACCAACCTAAAAATCCTTGGAAAGGATTTGAAAGAATCTTCGTTCCTTCATCTCCCCGCGAAGAACGCGAAGAACGCGAAGAACGCGAAGAACGCGAAGAACGCCGGAACCGGAATTCGACGACGCACGATCTGCGATGTCAACAGCTTTTCCGCGACCTTCTTCTTCTTCTTCGGTGCCTCTTCTTCCGCGGCGAACCCGATCGGCGGTTAAAGGTGAGAATCGAAACTTCTAAATTCTCCCTTCTTAATTTCAATAACAACGGATTTAATTAATTAAATCCGTTTGTTCTTGATCCGGAGATTGGCGACGCGACGCCGGATACCGCGACGACGCGACGATCTCCTTCATCCGCGACGAGCGATTCCGCGACGACCTCTCGTCCGACAACGACGACAAGGTAAGGGTTGATTGGAATATTTTATTTCTTTTCCCGTGTTTATTCTTTTCAAATAAAGAACCCGATCGGAACAATTTTAATCTATTTAAAATTGTTGATTTGGTTAATCCTTTTTCCTCCCGATGATTTTATGACTAACGCGGAGGGTGCGGGTCTAACGAACAAGACCCGACAACCCTCCGCCGATCTCTTTTGTTGTGCGGATATGGCGGACGACGACGACAAACCGCACGGCAGGGGCGATCCGTTGATCCCGCAGTGAAGGTCGGCATCCGGGAGGGGCAACGGCGCAGACGGGAGGCAAATCGGGCCACCGGAGCATCTCCGGCGGCCCGCGGAAGGCGGCGGCGGCGCGGGTCGCCGGCGCGGCGGCGCCGGCGACCGGAGGCGGCGGCGCCCGGCGCGCCGCCGTGGAGGAAGTCCGCCGCGGCTGAAGCCGCGGCGGCAACGGCGGCCGGTTCCGCGGCCGCGCGGAACCGGGAACGGACGCGGCGGCCCGGCCGCGTCCGCGTGACAGGCGGCCCCCCGCGGGGCCGCGTTCCGTTTGAGCCGCGGGTTTGACCCGCGGCGGCGGCTCCCTCGGCCGCTCGGCCGAAGCCGAGCCGGCCGGTCCGGTCGGCCGGGCCGTGCCCAGGCCGGACCGGACCCGGCCTAGCCGGGTCGGTCCGGGTCGGGCTGACCCGGTTCGGCCGACCAGGGGGGGTTCGGGCCGGGTCGCCCCGGGCCCAGAACCCCCGTTTCGGGCCCTCTTCGGTCTTTCGCCCATATCATGGGCCTGGGACCTCCGATTGACGAACCGTCAGCGGCTACGCGATCCTTGGATCGAGACGGTCGTTTCGGTATATTATACTCAAGGTTTCGGAAGACTTTGGGTACGGCCGGGTTGGTTCGTACACGAAACCAACCGGGCCCTCGGAGCGGAAACGCTCATAACTTGAGCTACGGACGTCCGAACGACGTTCCGTCAGCTGTGGTAGTTTCCTCTAAGTGATACGGAGCTTTTGGCATACTCCGCCCGAGGATCGGACACAGGCGGAGTATGGTCGGGTTGGTTTTTCCCTAAAAACCAACCGGGCCCCTGGGACAAAAATGCCAATAACTCTCAGACCGGGCGTCCGATTGACGCGCCGTCTGTCGCGTTGAGATCCTGTTGTCGATACGGAACTTTTGGATACATCAACTTCGGACTACGTGTCAGTTGATGTATCAGCCCCTCGGCTCGTGGAGCGGACCCTCCTAAACGAGCTCGCTACGTGCGGGAACCCTAGCGCTGGCTGTGACCTCGACGACAGAGGAGAGATCCTCCGTGGACTGCGACGACGGCAGAGCAGAGATCCTCCGTGGACTGCGACGACGGAAGAGCAGAGATCCTCCGTGGACTGCGACGACGGCAGAGCAGAGATCCTCAGTGGACTGCGACGACGGCAGAGCAGAGATCCTTCGTGGACTGCAGCGATGACTGTGCAGGGACCTCAGTGGACTGCGTCGACTACTGCACTCAGCGATCCTACGCGGATCAGTGCCCGATCCTGTGTGGGTCCTACTACCGGTTCTGTGTGAGCCACTGCCTACCGGTTCTGTGTGAGCCACTGCCTACAGGTTCTGTGTGAGCCCGATCCTGTGTGGGTCTTCTGCGGGGGTTAGTACCTATCGATCCTTCGTGGGTCCGACGACTTAGACGGATCAGTGATCGTCTTTGACGTCATCTGAAAAAGTATACCTGGTTGAGCTGAATCTTATGTTACTCTCCTTTGTGGATTGTGTTGAACTATCCTTTGTGGATTTACTGTTAACTCTCCTTGTGGATTTGAGTCTTGCTTTCCTTTGTGGATTGAGTTGTTCTTGAGCTCGTGAGCAGATCTAGAATTGGGGACCTAGGTATATGTATGGGCATATACCTAAGTCGAGTCAGATGTTACTTCGTGATTGCATCTTTCTTTTGTGCTATATCCTTTGTGGATTTCGGGAGACCTTCGGGGGTCTCGGGGTCCTTACTGAGTAGTTGTACTCACCCCTGCACGGGCTATGCCCGCACCTTGTTGTGTTGGTTGCAGACGACGGACAGCGCTGATCACGGTTGGGGCGTGAAGCAGGACGGTACCTGGAGGTGGACCACTGGTCGGGACGTGCACGGAGCGGACGTGGGACCCGAGGAGCTTGGAGGCTATCTGTACCCACCCTTCAGGTGGGATTGCCAGTGGACGACACGAGGCCGCCGTCTTTTCTTCAGTTGCTGTTTTTCTTTTCAGTTGTACTTTACAGTTGGGCTTGTATTTCCGGCCCCTTTACTTTTCTGCACTTTACTTTCCGCTTGCTGACTCTGTGTGGTTGTTACTTATAAAGGCAATGCCTTCCCTGTTTACTGGGATTTTACGCCTTGGTGCTAGTCGCCAGCCCCTGGCCTATGGAAGGCGGGCTTGGGGTAGTCACGGCACGGGCCCCGAGGACGGGTCGTGACAAATTGGTATCAGAGCTGGTCGGTTCTACCGCAGACTCTGATCGTCTTTTCTTTCTATATGAAGCAATAGTGTTTAGTGTATTGAGTGTGGTTATCAGTTCAGGGAGCCCAGTGTTGGTGCGGCGGCCGACGTATCCGTACACCAGGACCCTGACTCCTGATTTCCGACTTAATGCATGAAAACATTGATTGCGTGTGTGTTTCAAGTCTTCTTTGTGATTACTTGTGTCAGCTCACCGGGTATACTGATCTGCTTTATGAAAGACTCAAGTTTTCCTTGTGATTACTTGTGCCAGCTCACCAGGTATACTGTTCTGACTGTGGTGCTCTTGTTCTCCTTTTCAGGATGGCCCCGCGACGACTGCCAGCTAGGGTTCCGAGTGTTGGGCGCGACGGCAGCCCACCGAGCGACGAGGCCTCGGTGCAGGGCCCTTTTCCAGCAGTGGCACCGGCGGTAGCCTTACCCGCCGAGCCACCGATGCTTCCAGTACCAGACGCTGACAATGCACGTCGCCTCAGGGCACTGCATGAGTTTCAGAGCCAGCGACCGCCCAGGTTTCGCGGTGAGGCGGACCCCCAGGCCGCCGAGGACTGGCTAGAGGCGGTGGTACGGATCTTCAGGCTAGTGAGGACACCAGCGGATCTCATGGTGATTCTCGCGGCCAGCCTCCTGCAGGCGGCGGCAGGACGATGGTGGAGCCTGATGCTCCAGGTTCACGACGAGTCATCCTTGCTCTGGGCGGACTTCGAGAGCCTCTTCCGCTCTGAGTTCGTCCCGGCCACCCTCCGAGCGGTGCGCATCCAGGAGCTTCTCCAGCTGCGCCAGGGCAGCATGACGGTCGCTCAGTACACGGCGAGGTTCACGGACCTATCTCGCTACTCGACCGACATGGTACGGGACCCCTTCTTCCGGGCCCGGACCTTCGAGCAGGGCTTGCGACAGGAGATTCGGGCGTCGCTGATCTCCCTCAGCATTCCGACCCAGGCGGGAGTGCTGGAGCGAGCCCTCCTGATCGAGAGCTTCCTGGCAGAGCCTTCTTCAGCGGCGAGACCTAGCGCAGGGCGGCAGGTAGCTGAGTCTTCGGCAGCAGGTAGCCGACGGATGACTCTCAGGTCCAGGCAGACCAGACCCCCACGCAGACAGCCTCAGGACACCGGCTCAGCGGTACGGGGCACACAGCGGAGTGCCAGCCTTTCGAGAGGCAGGCTGTGCTACTCTTGCGGCGGGCAGGGTCACATGGCTCGCGACTGCCCGACTCGCCGATCAGAGGAGCAGCAGACGGTGGAGGGGCCACCCAGGCAGAGGCAGAGGGTCGACCGTGGCGGTCCGCAGGGAGGAGGCGGACGAGGCAGAGGAGCTGGCCGAGCAGCGGGTGGTGGGCGACGCTTCCAGGCTCTACCCCCACCACCACCAGGAGGGCCACCTCGACCACAGGGAGCCGGCGGGCAGGGACAGGCCCAGCTCCAGGCAGTGGAGGCCTACGACCCCGACATTCCAGAGATGATTCGAGGTACGATCTGTGTCTATTCCACCCTTGCTGCAGTACTTATAGACACAGGAGCGAGTCACTCTTTCATAGCCTCTGCCCTTGTTCGGAGCTCGGAGATTCCGACTGAGCCGTTGGCTCGATCCTTACGGCTAGAGACTCCTACGGGAGCAGACTCGACGATTACGCACTGGTGCCGGCAGTGTGAGCTCACTCTAGGAGGCAAGAGCTTCGGCTGGGATCTCCTTGTAGCGGCGTCGAGGCCTTACGACGTCATCTTGGGCATGGATTGGCTATCCACGGTTCATGCCCAGATCGACTGTTTTAGGCTCAAGGTGCGATGTGTTCGCACCGACGGGAGCAGGTTTACCTTCACCGGCGAGAAGGGAACCTTTGCAGCACAGGATGGACTTCCGCGGAGGAGAGTGCAGCCCATCTCTCATCAGTTGGCTAGCCTCATCCTAGGAGCAGTGGACGTGCGGAGTCCGGCTTTTCCTGCAGTGGTGGACCAGTACGTGGACGTCTTTCCCGACGACGTTCCAGGGCTACCTCCTCGTAGAGAGGTAGACTTTTACATCGACTTGTACCCCGGGACAGCCCCGATATCTACTCCAGCATATCGGATGGCCCCCGCCGAGCTTCGAGAGCTGCGGGTACAGTTGGAGGACTTGCAGAGCAAGGGGTTTATCCGACCCAGTGTTTCACCCTGGGCTTCCCCGATTTTGTTCGCCAAGAAGGCGGACGGGAGCTTGCGACTGTGTGTCGACTATCGTCGCCTGAACCAGGTGACAGTGAGGAACAAGTATCCGCTGCCACGGATTTATGACCTCTTCGATCAGCTCAAGGGAGCGCGGTGGTTCTCGAAGATAGACCTCCGGTCAGGCTATCATCAGCTCAGAGTTCGAGACGAGGACGTACAGAAGACGGCCTTCAGGTGTCGGTATGGCCATTATGAGTTCTTGGTTATGCCATTCGGCGTAACCAATGCTCCAGCAGTGTTCATGAGCCTCATGAACAGGATCTTCCAGCCATGCCTCGACCGATTTGTCGTTGTCTTCATTGACGACATTTTGGTATACTCGACGACTGAGGAGGAGCATGCCTACCACCTGCGAGTTGTGCTAGACACACTCCGAGAGCACCAGCTTTATGGCAAGCTCTCAAAATGCCAGTTCTGGTTACGTGAGGTCCATTTCTTGGGACACGTCATCTCTGAGGCGGGAGTTGCAGTGGATCCCGCGAAGATCGAGGCAGTGCTAGCTTGGGAGCCACCCAAGAGCGTGACAGAGGTGCGGAGCTTCTTGGGCCTAGCCGGATACTATCGGAGATTCATGCCAGACTTCTCCAGAGTTGCGGCACCACTCTCAGCGTTGACGAAGAAGGGGAAACCCTTCGTGTGGTCAGACAGATGTCAGCAGAGCTTCCAGGAGCTGAGGCAGAGGTTGACCAGCGCACCTATCTTGAGGTTGCCTGAGGAGGGAGTTGGATACGTAGTTTACTGCGACGCATCAGGGACTGGACTCGGGTGCGTCCTGATGCAGGAGCGGGCCGTGATCGCCTACGGATCACGTCAGTTGAGGCCGCATGAGCAGAACTACGCCACTCATGACCTGGAGTTAGCAGCAGTGGTCTTCGCTCTGAAGACTTGGCGGCACTATCTGATGGGCGAGCGCTTCACAGTCTTTTCTGACCACCAGAGTCTCAGGTATATCTTCTCTCAGAAGGACCTGAACCTGAGACAGCGGAGATGGCTTGAGTTCCTCCAGGACTATGACTTTGAGATAGTCTACACTCCTGGGAAGGGGAACGTGGTAGCTGATGCCCTCAGCAGGAGGACGGGCATTCAGCTGCTTGAGGAGGCGACGGAGCAGCTAGCCTCCTTGCAGATATCCTTCGTGGATAGAGACGGAGCAGCCTTTCTTCAGTCTCTCACAGTCTCTCCTCCACTTCTACAGCGGGTCAGAGAGGCTCAGCGTGGGGACGCTGACTGTGAGACCCGGCATGCACTGATATCCTCAGGTCAGGCGCCTGATGGCTTCTCCCTTGGAGCAGAGCACGACATCCTTTTCAGAGGACGTACCTTCGTACCAGTCGCTTTACGAGAGGAGGTGCTGAGAGAGTTTCACACTTCTCCCTTAGCGGTACATCCCGGAGTGGCGAAAATGTACCAGGATCTCAGACGACAGCACTGGTGGCCGGGCATGAAGAAAGCTGTGGCAGAGTTCGTTTCACGATGCCTCACCTGCCAGCAGGTGAAGGCAGAGCACCAGGTACCAGCAGGCTTGGTACAGCCCTTGGAGGTCCCGGAGTGGAAGTGGGACGGCATATCTATGGACTTCGTGACTGGACTTCCACGCACTTCCAGAGGTCACGACTCCATTTGGGTGATTGTCGACCGACTCACCAAGTCGGCACACTTCTTACCCATCAGAGAGAAGGGCTCAGTGGAGAGCTTGGGACGTCTTTACGTCCAGGAGATCGTACGGCTTCACGGTGTGCCATCATCTATCGTCTCCGATCGAGATGCTCGTTTCACTTCCCGGCTTTGGAAGGGGTTGCAGGAGGCGTTCGGGACGCGGCTCCATCTGAGCACAGCCTTCCACCCTCAGACGGATGGTCAGACGGAGAGGACCATACAGACACTCGAGGACATGCTCCGTGCATGTGTTCTCGACTTTGGTCGCAGCTGGGAGGACCACCTACCCTTGGTGGAGTTCGCGTACAACAACAGCTACCACTCCACCATCGGGATGGCACCATACGAGGCGTTGTACGGCAGACCCTGCAGATCACCGTTGTGCTGGACAGACCCTGGGGAGTCAGCACTCGTGGGACCAGAGATGGTCCGAGCCACGACAGAGAAGGTCCAGATCATCCAGGAGAGGATGAGGACAGCTCAGAGCCGGCAGAAGTCATATGCTGACAGGAGGCGGAGGCCACTAGAGTTCGAGGATGGCGACCACGTCTTTTTGCGTGTCTCACCTCGACGTGGTTTACGGAGATTTGGCCGAGGCGACAAGTTGTCTCCACGCTTCATCGGGCCTTTCCAGGTCCTCAGCAGGATAGGAGAGGTGGCTTATCGCCTGGCTCTACCACCTCAGTTGCACCGGGTGCACGACGTCTTTCACGTGTCTCAGCTGAGGAGATACGTGCACGACCCGACGCACATCATCGACTTTGGGGAGCTGGACGTGGACGATGGGGCGACTTTTGCGGAGGTCCCAGTGGAGATCGAGGATCGACAGGAGCGGGTCCTACGTGGGCGGTCGATTCCTCTTGTGCGCGTCAGATGGCAGCACGGGAACCTCCAGGAGAGCACTTGGGAGCGGGAGGCTCAGATGCGTGCTCAGTACCCCCATTTGTTCCCCTAGTTTTTGATGTATCTTTACGGGGACGTAAAGCCCTGAGGTGGGAGTAATGTAAAGACCCGTAAATTTCAAGGAAATTTTTTTCTTAATTTTCTTTGGAATTTTACAAGAGCGCAGCTTCAGACGGCACCTGATTCCGAGGCCCGGTGTGCCCGGAATCAATTTCCGAAGTTTGGCTCGGGTACGTTCAGTGAACGGACGAGCGGGTTTTTCTATCTTTTGAACCGGTGCCCGGAATCGAATTCTGAGGGCACCGATGAAATCGCAACGCCGGTATTTGCTTAGAAACGCCTCTTCCGGAGTTGCGTTTGCTCAGACGTGGTTTTTTAAATTTTACGGCTTTAAGTCAGAAATAAAATAAAGTTTGTGCGACAACTTTATTTTATTTCACTTAAGCTGCTTGGAAGCCACTTGAAGTCACTTAAAGACGGCTTGAACTGAGTTGAACTGGATAGGATGCTATCCAGAAATATCCTACCCCTTGGTAGGATATTTGTGCGGTGGGGCCCGCACGAGCCCCGCCGTTTCTTTCGCTAAGTAACGCACCCGCGAAAACCCGTCAAAGTAACTGAAAAGTCAACCGACGCGTTTTCTTTAATTCTTAACAGACCATTTAATTGGGCTGTTTCTTTCGTGAATTAAATGGGTCGTTTCTTTCGTTGAATTAATTCAACGAATTGATGGATCGTTTCTTAACCGGTTTCGTGTTGGCATGTTTATAAAATAAGACCAACCTAAAAATCCTTGGAAAGGATTTGAAAGAATCTTCGTTCCTTCATCTCCCCGCGAAGAACGCGAAGAACGCGAAGAACGCGAAGAACGCGAAGAACGCCGGAACCGGAATTCGGCGACGCACGATCCGCGACGTCAACAGCTTTTCCGCGACCTTCTTCTTCTTCTTCGGTGCCTCTTCTTCCGCGGCGAACCCGATCGGCGGTTAAAGGTGAGAATCGAAACTTCTAAATTCTCCCTTCTTAATTTCAATAACAACGGATTTAATTAATTAAATCCGTTTGTTCTTGATCCGGAGATTGGCGACGCGACACCGGATACCGCGACGACGCGACGATCTCCTTCATCCGCGACGAGCGATTCCGCGACGACCTCTCGTCCGACGACGACGACAAGGTAAGGGTTGATTGGAATATTTTATTTCTTTTCCCGTGTTTATTCTTTTCAAATAAAGAACCCGATCGGAACAATTTTAATCTATTTAAAATTGTTGATTTGGTTAATCCTTTTTCCTCCCGATGATTTTATGACTAACGCGGAGGGTGCGGGTCTAACGAACAAGACCCGACAACCCTCCGCCGATCTCTTTTGTTGTGCGGATATGGCGGACGACGACGACAAACGGCGCGGCAGGGGCGATCCGTTGATCCCGCAGTGAAGGTCGGCATCCGGGAGGGGCAACGGCGCAGACGGGAGGCAAATCGGGCCACCGGAGCATCTCCGGCGGCCCGCGGAAGGCGGCGGCGGCGCGGGTCGCCGGCGCGGCGGCGCCGGCGACCGGAGGCGGCGGCGCCCGGCGCGCCGCCGTGGAGGAAGTACGCCGCGGCTGAAGCCGCGGCGGCAACGGCGGCCGGATCCGCGGCCGCGCGGAACCGGGAACGGACGCGGCGGCCCGGCCGCGTCCGCGTGACAGGCGGCCCCCCGCGGGGCCGCGTTCCGTTTGAGCCGCGAGTTTGACCCGCGGCGGCGGCTCCCTCGGCCGCTCGGCCGAAGCCGAGCCGGCCGGTCCGGTCGGCCGGGTCGGGCCGACCCGGTTCGGCCGACCCAGGGGGGGGTTCGGGCCGGGTCGCCCCGGGCCCAGAACCCCCGTTTCGGGCCCTCTTCGGTCTTTCGCCCATATCATGGGCCTGGGACCTCCGATTGACGAACCGTCAGCGGCTACGCGATCCTTGGATCGAGACGGTCGTTTCGGTATATTATACTCAAGGTTTCGGAAGACTCTGGGTACGGCCGGGTTGGTTCGTACACGAAACCAACCGGGCCCTCGGAGCGGAAACGCTCATAACTTGAGCTACGGACGTCCGAACGACGTTCCGTCAGCTGTGGTAGTTTCCTCTAAGTGAGACGGAGCTTTTGGAATACTCCGCCCAAGGATCGGACACAAGCGGAGTATGGTCGGGTTGGTTTTTCCCTAAAAACCAACCGGGCCCCTGGGACGAAAATGCCAATAACTCTCAGACCGGGCGTCCGATTGACGCGCCGTCTGTCGCGTTGAGATCCTGTTGTCGATACGGAACTTTTGGATACATCAACTTCGGACTACGTGTCAGTTGATGTATCAGCCCCTCGGCTCGTGGAGCGGACCCTCCTAAACGAGCTCGCTACGTGCGGGAACCCTAGCGCTGGCTGTGACCTCGACGACAGAGGAGAGATCCTCCGTGGACTGCGACGACGGCAGAGCAGAGATCCTCCGTGGACTGCGACGACGGCAGAGCAGAGATCCTCCGTGGACTTCGACGACGGCAGAGCAGAGATCCTCAGTGGACTGTGACGACGGCAGAGCAGAGATCCTTCGTGGACTGCAGCGACGACTGTGCAGGGACCTCAGTGGACTGCGTCGACTACTGCACTCAGCGATCCTACGCGGATCAGTGCCCGATCCTGTGTGGGTCCTACTACCGGTTCTGTGTGAGCCACTGCCTACCGGTTCTGTGTGAGCCACTGCCTACAGGTTCTGTGTGAGCCCGATCCTGTGTGGGTCTTCTGCGGGGGTTAGTACCTATCGATCCTTCGTGGGTCCGACGACTTAGACGGATCAGTGATCGTCTTTGACGTCATCTGAAAAAGTATACCTGGTTGAGCTGAATCTTATGTTACTCTCCTTTGTGGATTGTGTTGAACTATCCTTTGTGGATTTACTGTTAACTCTCCTTGTGGATTTGAGTCTTGCTTTCCTTTGTGGATTGAGTTGTTCTTGAGCTCGTGAGCAGAGCTAGAATTGGGGACCTAGGTATATGTATGGGCATATACCTAAGTCGAGTCAGATGTTACTTCGTGATTGCATCTTTCTTTTGTGCTATATCCTTTGTGGATTTCGGGAGACCTTCGGGGGTCTCGGGGTCCTTACTGAGTAGTTGTACTCACCCCTGCACGGGCTATGCCCGCACCTTGTTGTGTTGGTTGCAGACGACGGACAGCGCTGATCACGGTTGGGGCGTGAAGCAGGACGGTACCTGGAGGTGGACCACTGGTCGGGACGTGCACAGAGCGGACGTGGGACCCGAGGAGCTTGGAGGCTATCTGTACCCACCCTTCAGGTGGGATTGCCAGTGGACGACACGAGGCCGCCGTCTTTTCTTCAGTTGCTGTTTTTCTTTTCAGTTGTACTTTACAGTTGGGCTTGTATTTCCGGCCCCTTTACTTTTCTGCACTTTACTTTCCGCTTGCTGACTCTGTGTGGTTGTTACTTATAAAGGCAATGCCTTCCCTGTTTACTGGGATTTTACGCCTTGGTGCTAGTCGCCAGCCCCTGGCCTATGGAAGGCGGGCTTGGGGTAGTCACGGCACGGGCCCCGAGGACGGGTCGTGACAGGATTTTTTAGTTAGGAACAGTGTGGATTCCATGTGTTGGTATGGAAATAGTGCTAGTTCACCTTGGTTAATGACATAACCCAAAAAGACTAGTCAGAAAATGGTATTTTATGCCCCCCCATGATCGAGTGCATGTAATCTAAGATTATTGAATGACTAAGTGAGGTGTACATATTTGTAGGGTAGAGACCTAGGAAAGGTTAATTAATTTTGTTGACTTGTGTTCCTATTTGAATTGCTTTGTTTTGGGAAGATTAAAATGAATAAAGTTAATTAAAACAAATCTAAATAAAATTCCATACTACAAGGATTAGGAAATTCTTGTCTCCTTTGGCTATGGCTATTGGAAATCATCCACATGTGGATTAGGTATTTTATGTTAATTAGGTTGATATGGTTGATTTATATAGGGTTAATTAGATAGAGGAGAATGAGGCTTATTATATGGAATTATGTTCTTTTCAGTGGAAGGATCTTGGAAATCAAGAAGGAAGTGTTTTAAATGTAAAAAAAGAGAGCTATAAGGGGTATCTCAGGATTGATTTTCATTTTATCTGAGCCCTGATGGGATACTAGGTCCCTTTTGAAGTTAATAAAATTTATTAAGCTTCACATCAATGGTGGAAACTATATATAGGTGTGAGGAAGGAGACATATGTTTCATGGTTATAATTTTAGAATTAGTTTTTGAGAGAGTTCCTTTTATCGACCAAGAATGTAGTGAAGATGCATGATCTTCTTTCTCATCAGCGGGAGAGTATGATAGTGCAAGAGTTGGGAATCAAGTTCAAGGACCATATAAAATTTTTCCTGGATCTTTTTATAGATGATGAGTCTCATGTGATACATCTTGAGGAGTAACTATGTTCTTCAATCTATTATGCAGCTACTCCTTTTACATTGCCACTGTATCTAGTGGTTCTGAAGAAGGTGGAAGTGAACGATTGGATGTGATTTTGAGGTGGTTTACATTGAGGGGGGAATCATTAGTGTATCAACGCTAGTTTTAGAAAATTAATCCTTTTTATTTATTTTGATATAAAATTAAAAAATTTATTAATATAAAAGCAATAATAAATGGAAAAATATTATGGTGGACGATACAAATGGATACTGAGAACATCACCTCTTACAATACCAACACATTCAGGGGGAAGGAAACCCATACCAGAAAACATGGTGAGATTCACATTATGAATATTCGTCAAAGAAAATAAATCTGAAACTTTATTCCCTTCACGCCAAGTATGAGTAACCTATACTTGATCCCTTTGGAGAGCGATAATATTCAAAATTAAATAGCTGATACTCCATGATATGGATACTTTCATGTGAATAGAATTATATATGATTAAGGAGTTTATATCTGCCCCCTCTAAATTCAAATTTCTCATTCTGTAGATCTCCTAACCACTAAGAAAATACCTAACCTATGTCAATAGAGAATCTCCATGAACATAGATGGAAGAATAGGCTAGAACCATAGATCCTCTACAATCCTGGACCACATCATCTCCATAAGAGACCCAATCAAAAAATGATCCATCGGTATTAAGTTTTAATCCAACCTTCAATGGATCCCATTTGACCCATATACCCTGAGGGTGTACCCATGGAGACCTGAAAATAGGATCCCCATTGTGACACAACATTCTCATAGATTTCTCCTTCTCCAAGACTCTCACCAGATACCTATGATCCACAATAAGACCACACAACCTCACCTACAACACAAGCTATGAGATTTAGAAATCCTCAAGTTTGAATCTATTCTGATCCTACCAAATCGTCCAGCACCCCACAACCAGCAAAATCATCGAAGACTTTGTTTACTTTTATTATTCATAGTACGGAAAAACCAGATTTTTATAAAGTTATCGATATTATTATACTGATTCCAAAAATGAAGAAATCCACTATCCTTCTCCAAGTACCCATCACCCACTCCCTTTGAAGGAAAATATATGTTTTTGATTCCACATTTGGGCTTGAATATTAAGGGAATTTTGAAACATGAGGAATACCCTCCCACTAAACCTCAATATAAGTAGAAATAACATGATGTCTAATACGCCAAACCGGAAAAATAAAATTTTCAAGAATGCCCCGACACTAGGGAATCCCCCCCAATCATCACTAGACTCATGACTTTAACTAAGAGTCTAATATGATTTGTATTTGAACATTTCATAAATGGAGTATGTGAAAACAAGCCTATTATCCTCATCATTAGGCCTGATGCTATCATACAACACATACTATTGTGAGGTAAGAGTTTCTTGTTTGAGCAGTGGGTATTGAATTACCCCATTAAAGGAGATAAATGGAGTGGGAAAACTCTAGAACCCTAGAATTACAACCATCTAGTTCTAATTCCAATATCTAATGTCTGCATGCCCAATAATCCAACACGAATGAAGCTGAAGCTATCTAGACTTCCGTTGAATCCATTTCAACATTTCGATAACCCAATCATTTGGCAAATTAATATGTGTCTTTTACTTCTTCAAAACAAACTTCCCCCATATAGAACAATCATAAGTAGAATCCCAAGCAATATTTCTTTGAAAAAAGTTCATAGACTAATCAAAATCTCTTAAATTAATACCCATGCCTATGTCCCCTTTGCTAGACTCTCACATGAGGCCCAATGGAATTTCCCATCATCATGAAAATCCCATAGAAATCCCATAAAAAACCTATCCATTCTTCTAATCACTATATTGGGAACATGAATTGAAGATAAAATATTCTGGGTATTTGAAGAGTGAACACTTTTAACAAGGGTAATCCACTCCCCAAAAAGAGAGAAAATGGTTCTTCCAGTTGTTTGATCACAGTTATTAGAAACCGAACAACACCTTCTAGGAAGCCATGGAACTAAAACAGTGGGCATTGGGTAGGGTCATGGTTAGCCACACCATTTTTCCAAACTGTGCGATCACCCAAGAAAAAATTTGGGATGTTGGAAAGAGGGGTTTAACACAGTTGGCACAAAATTTGTCTAACCGTGTGATCCAACCATGCAAGGGGTGTTTGGAGGCACTAGCTAGCACATGATTAGCTCATGATTTTATTAACTATGTGCCCCAACTATGCACTATTAAAAACAAGATTTTTATCTTGTGCATCTAATTTGGATTACCTTCTAAATGGATTATTTGATTTATAATCTAACCCTATGATAAATTCCACTACTTTTAAAGGCTGGAGAGACTTTTCCTGTTGACCCAAGAATGATCCTTTGGTGATTCTTAGTGCACTGGGGGCCCAAATTCCTTGGTAAATGACCATTCTTGGTGATTTTACTTAATTTTATTCTTATTCCCTCTCTTGTATTCATAAATATAATCTGTTGGGGGGATATATTCTTGTGTTTTTATGTAAATCAAGATGAAATATTATTTTTTGGATGGTAGGGGACAATATATAAGGAGTTTTTTGGAAGATATAAGCTTTTTTTAAGTTTTTTTCCATTATTTGTATTCACATATGTTTGAGAGGTAACTGGATTCACTCTCAACTCTTATTAGTTAGAACATGAAGTCTTTATTTCAAATTGATTAAATTGATTTATTTAAATCTTGAAATTGATGTTCAGTGGTTGATGAAACCCCTCTTTAGTGATGGTTTGTGAAATTGTATAAATTGGTTGTTTTATTGAAAGTAAAATTGGTTTCATAATTTTAAAATGATGACTTTAAAATTTTGGTATGTTTTGATGCATCGAAAATTGGTTGGAGAATGATTTCTATAAAAAAAATGGTTTTATTGAAATGTCTTGTTGTGGTTGGGTTGGCATGGTATTTTTTATACATGGTTGGTGTGATTTCATTTCACTTATGTTACCATGTATAAGGGGAATGTGACATTGGGGTACATTGATATGACCCTGTAGAATGGGTTTCTTCCACTGGTACACTTTATATATGGTTACATTGTGATGGCTTGGTAGATCAACGAGAGATCACACATGAGTATAGAACAATCACCTAGGAATGCATGTGTGGTTGTGTGGAATGGAATGGATTATTCCAAATAGATTTGTGAAATGGTTTGAAATAATTATTTGGTTACTTTACATGGAAATAGTTTCAGTTTTGAAAACTATTTTTATGCTCTGATACAAACTATTTTCAATTATTTTGTATAAATTGTTTGATATAAATCTTCATACTTGTTCTATAATAGTGGTGTGAGTTGGGAAGTCATTGGGGAAATCCTACTGAGTTTCATAGTCACCACCTTCTAGGGATATTTAGTGAATTTTCAGATGTTTTATATTGAGAAATAGGTAAATTGAAGGTATCCTAGATATTTAGTGATGCATCATGATACCTTGGAAATTTATTACTTAATTGGATCTTGGAGATTGACAGGAGTTATTTTTGGATGTATTGGTTGTCTTTGGGTTGTTGGTTTTAGTTGTTTATTGGTACTCTGATATGTTTCATGGTTGTAGTTTGGAATTATTGTCAGTTGGTATTACTTTGAGTCTTCCAAAATTGTAATCATGCATCATATAGTGGTTTTTTGGATATGGATATCTTGGTTTGGTCGTTTTACTTTGAAAAGGAAAAATCATACACAAACTATTTATGAATCCAATTGAATATATTTCTAGAATTTGGTGTCTTGGGGATATCACCTAAGGCCTATTAATCTTCCACCACCTCTTATGAAAAATAATGAGTGGTGGGATGTTACGAATGGTATCAGTTTTTTTGGTCCTAGAGTTGAATTTCAATCTGGTTAAGTCTTTGAGTTGTTTAGGTAGGAAGGAGATAAGATCTTGAAAACATGAAATGTAAATCATAAATATGTGTAGCTAACCTATTTATTCTTAACTTCATGTTATCAGGGAGTTGGGTACATAAGTATTTTGACACACTTATAGGATTTTTACCTCATTTTCATGGGTTTATCTGATGAGAGGAGCAAGCCATGCATTGATAAAAATGATTTCCCACTAGGAGTGATAATTCATTTTGAGTAATGAATTATGTTTTGGTGAAAAAGTATGGATTTTTTGAATATAGTTCAATATGTTTGTATTTTAAAAAGCATGGTGGAATTTTAAAAAATGGCTTGAAAGTAGAAAATTGTTGGATTTTGGAAATCCTTGTTATGATATGCGTGTTATGGTGAATTTGAAATTGCTAAGCCTTTAGTTTTAAGAGAGTGATATTGAAGAGAGATTTATTTTGGTTATAGAAAATTTCATCAGTTAGCTATAGAAAAAACCAAATCGAAGAGTCTTTTGAAAATGTGGTTGTAATTAAGCTATAGGTGAACAAAAAACAGGTCTAGATTATTTTCCATGAATTTTAGGACATGTATATAGGGAATAAAAGGGATAAACCAAGGAAGGTTGATCATTCAAATCAGTTTCAAAAGAATAATCCATCTACATTTTAGGGTGATTTTTAAAAAGAAAAAGTAGAGGTGTAGATGAATTGTATGAATTGAATATTCAATTTTCTAGGCACACCAGATGAGTTGAATGTCAAGTTGGAAACGGACATGCTGGAAGATCTAGCATTCCATTGGTGAGACTTAGTAGTTCAGGCTAAATTGGGCTAAAGAATTATATTGGAGGATTTTTAAGAATTTATCATTAAAAAATTATATTTTCAAACATTAAGGTTTTCTATAATAATGGTGTTTTTCATCTTGAAGTAGTTTAATTTATCAGTGAAATTGTATGTGTCTAAATTTATGAATTTAGTCCATTTTTCACTAGAAGATGCTGCACGTATGTCCCTGAAGGCACACATTTTTTAATCAGGGTTGAGGCCAAAGATTCAGTAAATGGTTTTCATGATTTTTATAATGATTTATACAGAGATGGTTGATGCATTAATGGTGATATAAATAGACATCTCATGATCTATGGGTGGAGGAATAATGTTGATACCTATGGAAATTTTTTGGAACTATTATGATTGGAATAAGTGGATGTGGGACATCATTTTCCATGTTCGTGGTATCACTCAGAATTAGATGGTTGGATTGGTGAATCTTCCTCCTAAACCAAAGAGTAATCAAGGATTTTTTTCAATGTGGTTCTTTTTATCACATGATGTAAGATTGTACAACAAAACCTAGAGCATGCCACAATTGCAACTCGATGGAATATCTTCAGTGATATTGTAGGAGTAATCTAAGTCTGGGTGCTTGGGACACATCTCATGTTCCATAGACATCGAATGCTCTGATGGGATAAGGGTAGTAGAATAATTCTTATAACCAAAACTGATCTATCCATGACGATTTTACGAATACCATGAATACACAATCAGGGAAATATTAATAGGGAAATAAGGAACAAAGTGTAGCAAGTAAGAAGTTGTGTGGAGCTAAGAAAGTGACATGGATAATCAATGTATACTTTTAATATTAAGCGATATGATTATTTTGAAATCTACCCATATGAAAACTTTTCCTAACACGAGTGCATCCCATTAATTTATTTCTTCTTTATTTATTGATCTTATGGGTTTTCATGTTGAGATAGTTCCTTCTTTTTTGAAACATTATACTCCTTATGTTCAAAGAGAATATAGAACCATTATGTGAAAGACATGTTATATCACTTTCAATGGGGTTTAATTGATATGGGATTTTATTTTGATTTAAATGGATGTATATGACATAATCATGGGCATCTATTGGATGATAATGTTTAAAGTTAACATCGACTATTACACCTGAACTGTTAGTTTTACAACTAAGGATGTCATTGAGAATCTCTTTAGCAGAGATAGAAATGTACAGACAGGTGTAGTTGGATTTTTTTCTCTTTCAATTGTAATTATCTCATACTATTTGGCAACTTTGACTTTGGTATTGGTGGATGAGATTTATAATAATAGTTTTCCATTAATTTTTGACCAGTTTTCTAAGGATTTTATTAATATTGTTTTTTTGTTTCCACTCACGAGAGAAGTGGATTTTAAGATTTTTATTTTAAAAGTGACTAGTCCCATATCACTTCATTAATATTGGATGGAACAAACATAATTAATATAATTAAAAGTCTATTTGTAAGAGTTATAAAGAAAAGTGTTCATTTGACCTAGTATGTATGTGTGAGCTTCATCGGTTTTGTTTGTGAAACAGTTGGATGAAACTCTTCGTATTTGTTTAGATTATTTTATTATTAACCATGTTATGATAAATATTAGTATCCTATTCAATGAATTGATGATATATTTAATCTATTTAGGGGAGACCCAGGGTTCTCAAAAATTGAATTACATTCAGATATCACTAATTGTGGGTTTGGAAGGAGGATATTCCAAAGAAATATTTGAAGAGTAGATATGACCATTACGAGTATGTGGTTATGCCTTTAGGTATAATGAATTCACCATCAATATTTATGGAATTGGTGAATTGGATATTTTAAAGGTATTTGGATTATTTTTGGTGGTTTTTATAGATGAATAATTCTTTTATTCAAGGGAAAATATTTATCCTGAGCAACACTTGGTGACCATGTTGAGAGTTTTACAAGATCATTTTTGTATAAAAACATTCAAAGATTGTTTTTTTGATATAATAGGTACATTTACTTGGCCATGTAATCTATGAAAAATTTGTTTATGTTGATCCATAAAATATATTGGTTTTGATATCTTGGAAACATCCAAAAAATGTATTTGAGATACACATTATTCTTAGTCTAGATGGTTATTATCGATGTTTAGATCATGAATTTTTACAACTGGAGTCACTAATGAAATATTTTTTAAGGAAACATGTTCCATTATAATGGAATTATGAGTGTAAAAATTCTTTTTAAGAGATGAAATTTATCCTTACATCAGCATTGATCATGATATTTCCAAAATCCAGACAAGGGTATGCGGTGTATTAGGATTCTTCGAGATCTAGTTTGGGGTGTGTTCTGATGAAGAGAGATCATGTTGTTACTTATGGATCACATCAGCTACAATTACTTGAGAAACACTACCCAACACGCAATTTGGAATTATCTACTGTATTCAATGCATTGAAGACATGTATTAATTACCTATTTGGTGAGAAATTTATCGTTTTTATGGATCAAGAGAATTTGAAACACATTTTCTCATAGAGAGATTTTAATTTGTGAAAAAGAATATTTATAGAGTATCTTAAAAATTTTAAATGTGACTTGATTTATAGACTGGGTAATGGTAATTTAGTGGTGGATGAATGAAGAATATATTCATATAGTCATTTGAAAAAAAGTCTTCAAATCAGTGGAAATTGAGGTCAGTGATAACCGACATGTACCTAGATTGTGAAGAATGAGGTTGTGATGTGGTCTTAATTCTGGTTTATTTTTTTCCTAATTTGGTTGAGAAGGTTAAAGTGGAAAAAATATGATTTTGAATGTGTTTCTATGAAATTAGAACTCAATTTTTTGGAGACCATTGAGGGATGAAAGCTGGATGAGAGTTTAGTTTTGTGGTTTTAAAATTGGATGGTCGTATTTATGGATTTTTGGGAACAACATATTCATTCTTACTACCATTTTAGATGGGTTTTTCATCATAGAATAAAAAATACGTTTAATGAAATAAAATAAAACTTTTAGTGGATTGGCATGAAAAGAAATGTGGCTGAGTTTTTTTTATATGTCTCACATATCAGTAGATTTAGGTAGTGCACCAGCGACCAATGAGTATATTGTAGTATTTACCTATTCCTTTTTAGAAATGGGTGTAGATAGCCATGTATTTTTTGACATGCCTCTCGAGGATGGTTCAAAAACATGATTCCTTGTGGTTTATAGTGGATAAGATCATACAGTAATCCCATTTCATCTCTACTCATGAAACTCATACAGTGGAGGACTTGTCTAAAATATATTTTTGAAAAATGGTAAATAGACATGGTGTACCGGTTTCGATAGTATTGGAAAAATATTTAAGGTTTACATATCATTTTTTGTAAATCCTTAAAGGAATACATTGGGACATAGTTGACTATGGTCATGGTGTATCATCCGTAGATGGATAAAAAATCAGAAAGGATGATACAAACATTGGAATACTTGAATAGGTCTTAGGTAATGGATTTTGGTGGATCATGGGAGGATTATTTTCCATTAGTGGAGTTCTTTTATAAAAGAAGTTATATGGACTTGATATATATGGATATTTTTGAATTATTATATGGTAATTCTTGTCGTTCTCCACATTTTTGGGTTGAAATAGGTGAGACACCACTAGTTGGACCGAGCCTTGTGTAAGAGATAACAAACAAGATTTAGTTGATCAATAAAAGGATGATGATGGATTAGAATCATATAAAATCATATGCAGATCATCTTTGATCGCCAATACTGTTAAAGGTGAGTGATTATGTATTCTTTATAATCTCTCCAAGGCTTGGGCATCATCATTTTGGGAAGTAGGGAAAGTTATATCCTTAATAGATATTCCCTTTTGAGATACTTTAACTTGTTAGCGAGGTAGAATATAGGTTGGATTTTTCAACTGGTTTCAATTTAGTGCATAATGTGTTCCATATATCTCAATTGAAGTAGTATCATCCTAATCCTAACCATGAGATTCTATGGGATCTTGTGGACCTAGAGATGGAGAATACATTCTTTCATGTGCCTTTGTGTGTTGTAGATAGACATGAGAAATTTTTGCATTAGAAAAGCATTGGTATAGTGTAGGTTTTTTGGTAGCATGTAAATATTTAGGAATAAACATGGGAATATGAGAAGGAAATCATTGAGCAATGGCCCAAAATATTTCATTCCAATAGTTTTTTTCAAATTCTCGGTGATGGAAACACCAATGGTGGGGAGAATGTATCACATTCAGTTTCAGGTAATTAGAATTTTTTATTAATTTTGAGTATGTAAATTAATTGGGTTATGTTTCGGGTGGTTTATAGGAGTTTTGGAAGGCTTCTTGGGCTCTTATAGGGTTTCACAGTTTGATAATAGTTAGCCAAAATCCCGAAACACCTTCTAAAAAACCATGAAACAAAAACAATGGGTACTGGGTAGGCACACGATTTGGACAAACCATTCGACCAACCCACAAAAACCATTTGATGTTGGATAGAGGGGTTTATCATGGCCGACACACATTTTTTTAACTTTCTGAGTCAACTATATGAGGGGTGTTTAGAGTAAGTTTATATTATAATGTTAGCATACAGTTTTCTTAACCATGCACCCTAAACATGTACTATAAAAAAAAGTTCCATATTTTTTTATATAATATTGATTACCTCCTAAATGTCTTTTTTCCCATAATATGACCCTAACATGAATTATACTCCTTCCAATGTCTGGAGAGACCTTTAATATTCATTCGATAGTGATCCATTAGTGATTATTAGTGCATTAGAGGCCCTTATTCCTTGGCAAGTGATCGTTTGTGATGGTTTCTTTTGTTTTTTTCTTCTTCCCTCCTTTGGATTCATGGAACTAATATGTTAGGGATATATTTGTGTTGTGTGATTCCAATCAAGATAAAATATGATTTTTTTGGATGATAGGGAACAAGATCTAAGGTGGGTTTTGGAATTTCTAAGCCATGTTTTTGGAGTTTTGTGATGTTATTCATCTTAACTTAAGTTTGAGAGGCAGGTGTATTAACTCTCAACCCCTCTTAGTCAGAACATTAAGGTTTTATTTCAAATTGATTGAATTGATAAATTGAAATTGTGAAATTAATGTGATATGGTTGATGGAAACCCTCTATAGTGATGGTCTATGAAATTGTAGAAACTGGTTTTTTATGGAAATTGAAATAGGTTATATAATTTTAAAGTGAATATTTTAAAATTGTGGTTGGTTTAGATGCATGGAAAATTGATTGGAATGTGTTTTCAATAAAATAATGGTTTTATTGAAATGGATTGGCATGGTTGGGTTGGCATGAAATTTGGCATACATGGTTGGTGTGAGTTCATTTCATTAATGGGACCCTGGACAAGGGGCATGTACCATTGGGGTAAAATTACATGGCCTTGTAAAATGGGAATGTGCCATTGGGGAACTTGAGAAGTTGTTACATTCTAATGACTTGGTAAATTGATTAGAGACTACTCATATGTATGGAACTATCACCAGGGAATGCATATGTGGTTTTGTGGAATGTAATGATTTTTTTCCAAATGGATTTGTGAAACGGTTTGAAATACTTGTTTGGCTTCTTTCTAGGGAAGTGGTTTTGGTTTGGAAAACTATTTTTATGCTTTGATACGATCAATTTTCAATTTTTTTCTATAAGTTGTTTTACCTAAATGTGATAACTTGTTCTATAGTAGTGGAATGAGTTAAGGAGTCACTGGGGAAATCCTACTTTGTTTTATAATCACCCCTACCTGGGAACTTTGGTGCATATGAAAATTTTGTATATCGAGACACAAGTAAATGTATCACAGTTCTTTAGTGATGCATCATGATACCTTGGGCATGGATTTTAGAGTTAGATCTTAGAGATTATTGTGAGTTTCTTCTATATGACTTGTTTGTCTTTGGATTGTTGGTTTTAGTTTCTGATTTTTACTCTAATATGGTAGATGGTTATAGTTTGGTATTTTTTCATATGGTATTACATTGATCTTGTATTACATTAAACTCATGCATCATATAGTTGTTCTTTGGAAATGGTTATCATAGTTTGGTTGTTTTACTTTCAAATGGTAAAATCGTCCCCCAAGTATTTATGAAGCCCTTGGAATTTACTTCCATAATCTAGTGTCTTAGAGATTTCATCTAAGTACTAGCAATGCTATACCTATTCCCAATACAATGGGTGAGAGGCATTTTGTTATAAGAAGGATTCTTATAGGACAAGGGTTGTCGGTGGAAGGTCTCAGGAACCAAGACCTTTAAGGTTTCGACATGTGTGGAGTCGACCTTAGTATCTTCCCTTTTATCATTCTTGGGATAACAGTTTCCATGTTTTTTCTAGATATATTAGGATAATGTGTTTTATATATGCGGTTTGTGGTCATCACCAAAATTAGTGACTTGTGGTTCTTTTGGATTAGTTTGGTGGAGGCAGATAGGTTCAGTTCCATACATAGTAGAAGTTACTATTGAGTCTGCTTGAGTAGTAGAGGTAGTGGTACTATACTTCATTAAGGGGAGATGGAGTGGCTATAGGCCAACCATGAATGTTACTCGAATTTAGAAACCTCAAACTGAGCATTTTCATGGGGGTGGTCATCATCAGAGAGGATAGAGATAATTCAATGTAATCTTAGTTTGATGTCTACCCTTGTTCATTCCTTGTTTGAATCAGGAGCTTCAAATTCCTTTGTTTCACCCACTCTATTCTGAGCTTCAAGATTATACGTAGAGAGGCTTCATATTCCCCTGATGTTAACTACACTAGCTAGAGGCTAGACTGGCCTATTTTATGTGTTTTGAGGTGTAGATAGATGATGGGTCCACATTAGTCCCATGGGTATCTTTCCTTGATATATATGCATCTATACGATGTCATCATAAGCATATATTTTTTTATTCTATATTTTCTATTATCGAATTATTATATAGGAGAGTCATTCTCTCAGATGTGGATGGCCAACATGTGGTTTTTTGTTGGCCAATGTGGTTTTTAGGTGGGAAGTCATTATCTAGATCCCCATATTTATTTTATGTATGATATTTTTGTGTAATCAATAGATGATTGGATGGTGTGGGTCCCCTGGGTCATTGAGGAGTTTCTAAATGTTTTTTCTAAGGAAGATGTGATGCTACCCCATCAATGTGATGTTTAATTATTCAAGAATTACAACCTGGTGATTCTATAATTTTGATGGGTCCTTATTGGACCAAACCTTTAATTTTTTGGGAGTTTAGGATTCAAATAGATGTTCTAATGTAGAAGGGGTTTATCTAGACCATTGTGTCACCATTGGGTTGTCTAATGCTCCTCTCCAAGAAGGTGGATGGCAGTATGAGGTTGTTCATAGAGTAAAAAATATTAAATTAGGTACATTCAAGAACCACTACCTTCTTTTATGGATATATTATATCTTTGAAAAGTTGAGAGGGGTGATTTGGTTTTCTAAGATTGATCACCTGTCTGGATATCACCATTTGAGTTTGAAGGAGGGAAATAACCCAAAGACTATCTTCAGATGAAAGTATTGTAACTTTGAATATTTTTCATGTCATTTTGTGTCACAAACACACCATCTATGTTCATGGTACTCATGAAATAAATGTTTTGTAAATTGCTATTGTAGTTCGTAGTCGTTTTCATCAATGAAATATTGATCAACTCTACGATTATGAAGGAACATGATGCCCATAAAATATATGTACTGATAGTTTTTTTATGCCACCAGATCCATAGAAATTTGTCCAAGTTTATGTTTGGGTCACAAGAGATGACTTTCCTCAGGCATTTTATGTCTAATAGAGTGTGTCGATAGACCCATCAAAATTAGAGGTATTTTTTTCTTGTAAAACACCTAAGAACTTGGCAGTGGAACACCATTTTCATATTATTTCATGCTATTATAAGAGGTTTTTTCTTGATTTTTATAATTTTTTATCCCCATTGAAAGTATTAACTAGGAAGGACCTGCATTTTTTGTGGTATTATAAGTTCCAGACATCATTCTATTACCCAAAGGGGATGTTGGTCAGTTATCTAGTGCTTTAGTTTCCAATTGATTGTGTCATGCTTGAGGTATTTTTTGATTCTTCTAATCTAGTCTTAGGATGAATGTTGATTAATAAAAGAGAAGTGTTCTCTTATAGTTCTAAGAAATTATATTCCCCAAAATGTTACTATGCCACCTATGATCTGGATTCAGTAGAGGTTGTGTTTTCGCTGAAGTTGGTGTGGCATTATCTTATTGGGGAATACTTTTTGGTCTTCACAGATCATAGGAGTTTGAAGTATATCTTTTTTCAACATGATATGAATTTTTAGTAGTGTTGGTGGATGGATTTTCTCTAGGATTATGATTTTTAGATCTCATACACCTTAGGAAAAATGGAATGTTGGGGATGGGACTTTGAGTAGTATTTCATGGATGAATGTTTTTCAAGAGTCTAGGGACGCATGGAAATGAATGGAATAGTTTGAATTCTTTCACTTATATGCAAGGTTGGATTATAATAGATTATATTTTTTCATATTACAATGAAATATTATTTGATGTATAGGATTGAAGGGTATTAGTTGGGATACTTATAGGAAAATGTGATTCACGATTGTTTTGGCCATGGTGATGCTCTAGGGGGATGGTATGAGGATGGTCAGAACGAGATATTATTTTTTGGGGGGTTTTTTATTCTAGTATTAATGTGTGAGTGAGTACTTTTTTCATTTTTATAGATTAACTTTAGAGGTATACCCAGGATTATACAAGATGTATCATGGTTTGAGGATTCAGTTTTGGTCACCTATGATGAAATGGGTGGTGGAGGAGTTTGTGGAGCGGTGTTTGGTTTTCCATAGGTAAAGGACGAACATCTTTTTGTCGGATGTTTTTTACATCCTTGAGATGATCTTGAGTAGAAATGGGACGAAATATCGATGGATTTAATCTTAGGGTTACCCCAATTTTAGGGAGTTTGTGATAATATCTTGGAGATCATAGATAAATTGGTGAAATCAAACCACTTCTTAGTGATCAAGGAGTCAGTCATAGCGTATTGTTTTTCCAAGAGGTATGTGTTTGAGGTTGTGATTTTGCATGGAGTTCCAAGGTCCATTTTCCTAAATTGGGATAATTTTTTTTACTCAAGTGTCTCTAGGGGTTTACCACATGAATTTGGAACTTATTTATGCCTCATCACTACTATCTATCGTCAAATGGGTGTACTGATAGAGCATGCATCTAGATGTTGGAGGATATATTATGGGCATGCATCTTATACTTTGGTGGATTTTAGGCACCAAAATTTACCTTGGATGATTTTTTTAATACTAATATCTATCACTCATCCTTTAACTTGACCCTATTTTAGGGTTTGTATGAGAGAATATTTTGTTTTCCATTGTGTTGGATAGAGGTTGGAGAAGAAACATTTTTTGGTCCTGATGTCATATAGAGCATGATAGAGATGGTTTAGCTTATTTTTGGTAGGATGAAAGTAGAACATGACTAGCATAAGTCTTATTCTGATCGTAGGAGGAGGCCCTTAGAGTTTAATGTTAGGGACCACATGTTCTTTAAGGTTTACCCTTGATGTGGGAAATGGAGGTTTGGCATGAGGAGTACGATTTATCTTCAGTTTTTTGGGAACATTGATGTGATGAGGTGATTTGGAGGGGTCACGTATCGATTGAAATTTCCACCATGGCTTGATAGGATCCACAACATATTCCACATCTCTCATCTTTTACAGTATCTTCATAATTAATCCCATGGAATTGAATATGGATATTTTGATATCGATTATGAAAATACATTCATGGATATACCAATAGATATATAGTATTATTAAAGAAAGTGACGTGAGGATGAACCATCCCTTTGGTTCACATGATGTGGAGGCATGGTGTCCTAGAAAAGCATACTTAGGGACATTAGGTGACGATGCATGACCAATACATATATTTGTTTTTATTTTTTTATTTATTTTTCTTGATATGAGTTGCTTGGATATTACTATTTTATGAGATTTGTTATTTTATTGACGTACAATGTGTTATAAAGTTCCATCATATAAAATGGGAAGTACCTGATTCATAATCAAGACATGTTATATTATGAGGTGATTAAACCCGTGAAGGAGATTTAGTGCCACCCATAGAAGATAATATCTTAAATTGGAGGATAGCATTCCATGATTCATGTGTTCGGGGAAATTTCGATTTTTGGTTTTTGTAGTGGTTGGTTTGGGTTCCATGGAGGTTGAGATAATTACACAGTGGATGTGTGGTGGTGTGGTTGTGTGAAAGTCGGTGGGTTGTGGCTTTGTATTGTGTTTTATGTCTATTTGGTCTGGTGTGTTTATTTGGTGGTATCATCTGAGGTATGATGAAATCCTTGGGAGGTATCTCACAGGGTGGTTTTAGAACCCCTTTACTTATGGGATTGATTTTGGATTCTTGAGGGTGAGAATCATTTTATTGGTATTTAATGTAATAGACCATGATTTTAGGCCCATTACATTGTCATTTTGTGGTGTTGTAGGTGTTTTATAGGAGGCTTGAGGATGTTCTGTGGTGGTTGGAGGTGTAGCAGAGCTTCTATAGGAAATTCACAATGTGAATGTTTTACATGACATAAACTGGTGTTTCATGGATTTTGTAGTCGGTTAGTTCATGGATTGTATGCGACTGAGGGAGAACCTATGAAATGAATTCACATCATGCAATCTAGTTTAATGATGTGTAATTAAATTAGTTCTAGGTGATTTTATTGTCATCGAAAGTATTAATTTTCAAATACCTGAGCATTCCAGGGTGATGAATGTATTACATGACATGAAAGTGTCGGGATTCCAGGTTTTAAATCCTTATGTTTGGTGGAACCTCTCTTCTATTCAGTCTTAACCTTCTTCCTCTCATTTTGGATTAAATTTATGTTCCCTAAGGAGATCCTATATCCCTCTTCTATCTTTCAACGATCCATTGGTTCTAGTGGCTATTTTTTGGAAATCTGTGGTGAGTTCTTCTACTTTCCTAGTGGTTTAATTTCATTCTTCTCTTATGGATTCACTATGAAAATTTATATTTGGTTTGGGTTGTGAGTTGTAAATTGTATCTTATAATCCTAGATGTGGTGTAGGTTGATTCATGGGTTCTTCATGTGGTTGTGGTATGAGGGAATTTCTTCGTTTCCCCGCAGTTCACAGTGATTTGGACAAGGTTCTTTGATGTAGGGTATCCCTTATATCTCACTTTGTGTGTATCATGAAATAATATTTTACTCTTGTTTATATAAAGGGTATGATTTGAGATATGATAATAAATATAAAATAATCGATTAATTGAAATTAATGTTGAAATGGGGATGATTTACATGCTTTTACAAATTTAATATTATTGAGATATTATGATTCTATATATAGCCCACTAAAAACCATGTGTGTTGGGAGACTTTTATTGCAATATTTTTTTGTGATATGGAAACCATATTACATGTTGTTGTGATATCACCCCAAGATGGAAATTAGAAAAATACTTATATTTGAATATTGAAATGGTTTCCCAGGGATTTCTGGATTTTGTGGAATACTCTTAAAATAAAGTTAAATGTGATAAAATATCCTTTATTAAATTTAATAAATTTTCATTGATGTGTTTTTATGTGTGTTCATGCTTGTGGGTGATGATGTGTGTTTTTGATGTGGTTTGGGGTGATTTGTGATTTTTTAGACTATTCTTTTTGGGTGGTGAGGTGATGGATTGTTTATTGTGCTTTTGGGGTGGTTTTTTGGGCTTTTATTTTGGGGTGATGAGGTGATGGTTTGTGGGACTATGCCTTTTGGGTGGTGTGGTGATGGTTTGTTTGGTTATTTTTTTGGAGCAGAGAAGTGGTGGTTTGTTTTTACATGATTTTAGGGAGGCGGGGCATTGGTTCAATGGGAATGATGAGCTGCTAGTGATGTGTGGTTATATTTTGCCTAATACCCAGGTAGTTATGGAATAATTGTTTAGTAATGATTGAAAAGGTTGGGGTTTGGTTTATTTAATGGTATGTAAATGATTAATGAAAAAAAATAAATGATGGGATATGTGGTAAAATTTGATTATTGGTAAATAATAAAATTAATGAGACAGATAATAGGATTGGTTGGTTGTGTGAGATGTGGTTTGTAGTTTATGTGGTTTTATGAATTTTTAGGAGGTAGAAAAAGTGTGGATATTGTGAGTTGGTTAGTGTTTTGTGTTGAACCCATAGGTTAGGCTTATGTGTGGCTATAGTTATATACTTTTATATCCTTATTATTTATATGCAAACCACATCCATGTCGAGAACTATGTGTTGAGACCCTTATTTTCACTTAGGGATGTTTTTTCTAACACCCCATCGATGAGGATGGATAGAAACCCTATATTTCCATTTATCTCATTCAGGTGAGTAGATATTCATATGATTTGATGGTAGTAGGTTTGTTAGTGAACTAGGTGATGACACAGGTTTCTTCAGGTGAGATGTGATATGACTGTGTTGTGGGGTCATGGCCCAGGTGTCTTCAGGGGGCATGTGATATGACCATGTTGTGGGGAAATGACACACGTGTCTTTGGGAGGGATGTGATATAAATATTTTATGGTTCATCTTATGGTGGGGGTCGTGCATGGTAGGTGGAGGACACAAGGTTAATGTCCTTCATGCTCATGATACCCCATGACTCTAATTATGGTTATGGTTGTGATGTGATGGACCGGGTGTCTATGGCCGAGATGAGATGTGACCGTGCAATGGGGTGGTGGACTAGGTGTCTATGGGTGTGATGTGATGTGACTGTGCTTTTGGGGTTGTGGTGTATGTTATTTGGAAGAGATGAGGGTGATAGGAGGTATGATATTGGGGTGTGAGAGTGGAAAATCAATGGGAAAGTGGTGTGGGTTACCCTATCATTGATCTGATTCAAATTATTTTATTATACATGGATTATGTTATTTGGTGAGTGTGCCTGTCGCACCCACGGTTTGAGGTATGTAACCTTTCTTTATGACTTTTTATGTGTTTAAAGTGCATTGGATGAGTTGGGATGAGGTTGGAAGTGTTTCGGATGGTTTTGAATAAGTTTGGTGGGTTTTCTAAGGGCACACAGTTTGAGCACGGCTAGGGGAAACCATGCAGGGAGAGACAACATCCTTCGCACGGCCTCACACGGTTTTCCTAACCATGAGAGGAAACCATGAAGACCCCATCTCATGAGGCAGTGTCTTATGCATGGTTAGCGAATAGTTTTCCAAACTGTACAGACAAACCGTGTGACCACTTAAATGGAGTGTTTTTAATTTAAGGCTCCCTCAGGCTTGACCTATTTCACTGCAATTCCTCTCCCACTCAATCTACAGTTGGGATTTTGGGTTCTCAAAGGTATAGGGTTCTCTCCCACTCATTTTGGAAGCAAATTTAAGGGGTTTCATGGTGGATTGAACGTAGTTCTTCTCGGGTAAGTCTTCTCTTGTGGTTCATTGTGGTTTCCTCTAGATCTACATCTCTCTCTCTCTCTCGGTTTTCTAGATCTACATCCTTTGAATTTAGATCTGTAGTTTTGGTTTCCTTGGGTGTTGATTGTAAGGATTTTGGATGTTAGGGAAGGGAATCTAGTGCGGATTCATTGGTGGGTTCGCCGGATTTGAGGTGTGATTTCTTGTGGGTAAATTTATCTGAAACCCTAATGGTAGGTGGCTACTCTCTCGACTCCACTTATTAGAACTTGTGTCCTGGTTTCTATTAATTTGTGTTTCTTAAAATTAATTGTGTTTTTGTTGTGAAAAATTGGATGGAAATCACTTTAGTGATGGTTTCGCGATTTTTTGGAAAAGGGGTTTTGTGGTGAAATGCTCTTGTTGTGATTTTAAAATGGGATTTTAAAAGGAGTTTCTTTGTTGGTTTTGATTAATATGATTTGATAAAATTAGTTTTCAATAAAAGTGTTGTTTTATTGAAATGGTAATTGGAATTTAAAATGGTTAAAAGGTGTTTTGAATAAATATTTTATTTATTGAAGTGGATTGTCATGTAATAGAAATGGGGAATTGCGTATCGTTGAGGCCTTGGTGGGTTATATGCTTGGTTATGGCTTGTTGGAATTTTTTGTGGATGTGGGTGAGAATTACCACTATAAAAAGGGGTTGGATAGTGGATGGAATGACCACTATAAAATGATATGTGGGCGGGAAGTACCACTAGTAGGAAGGGGTGAACGGGTTGGACGGAAGTTCCACCATTTTGGTTGCCTTGTTGTGCATTGCTTTGTAAGATGGAAATTATTCTGCTAATGTGTAACTGATGAAATGGCTTATGGAATGTTTGTTTGGTTTTCCCTTGGTTGCTTAGTTTGGGTGAGGTGGATTGGTATGAGTGTGTTTGGCTTATAGTAATGGTTTCACTTGTGATTATTTTATATAAAATACTTTATATAAAAGTGCTAACTGTTTTATCTAAGTGGCATCTGTAGGGAAGTCATTTGGGGTGAACATACTATGTATTAGTACCCACCCCCTTCTTTGGTGCTTTGGCTCTTTTGCAGATGTTGTATTCCGGGACACATGTAAAGGTATGGAATCTCATTGCTAGTGGTTCGTGGTGATACTTGGGAGATGTGGTGGTGCTTGGAGCATGGAGCTTGGTGTGGATCTGTGGAGTATGTATTGGTTTATTTTGGGTCTCTTGTTTAGTCTTCCAAATAGTACTCTGATATTGTGTTGGTTGTATTGGTTTGTGAGTTATATTGTAGAATATCATGGTTTCTTTTTTGTAATGTATGAGTTGGTTGTTTTGTTGAGATGCATCATGATGTTTTTTATAGAGGATCGTTTGGTTGGATGGTTTTGTCTCAAGGGAAAATCGTTCCCCAATTTTTTTCGAAGGCCTCGGCATTTATTTACGGCCTTTGGAACCTTGGGAACGTTGCATAAGGACAAGTACCATTCCCCCACCCTCTCAAGACAATGGGATGGGGAGGTATCTTACAAGTGGTATCAGTTTGATCGGTCCTTGAATTTCAAGTTAGAGTAGTTGTATGATCCTTGGTGTCAATCATTGGTCTTGGTGTTGACATTCATTCTTGGCCTATTCCTTGAGTCACGATGGTAGCAAGGAGTATGATTGTTAGAACTTGGAATGTATATCATAGAAGGAAGTAGCTAACCCTTTCATGCGGAACATCAAGTTTCCCTGGAGTTGGATAAATTAATGGTTGAGGACACTTATGGGCATTGGATATCTCATTGTCATGGGTGTATCCAATGAGATGATCATGACATACATGGTAGAAATGAATTCCCACTAGGATGCATATTTCATTGGGGTATAATAAATTATGGTGTGATATGAATGTGTTGATGTTGAAAATATGTATTGGGATTCAAAATGGAATAATTTATAACCTAGAAACTGGTGGTATTTTGAAAATTGGTTGATTTTCAAAACATGGTGGATTTTTCAAAATAGCGCAATATGGGAAATGTGAACTTGTGGAAAACTTCATTGTGATAGTTGTAGTATAATTTAATGGGAATTTGTGAATCATGTGTTGCTAAAATAGAAGAACTTCTGGTTGTTTTTGTTTTGATAGAAATGGCACCGGGTAGGCGTCGTAGAGACCAAAAAGAGGAGGCTGCTGAAAATGTGGTTGAAACTGAGCCCCATGTGAACTAGCAGCTTGTGCAGAGTATAGTGAAAGCTTTCCAAGCAGTAGGAAGTGAGAATAAAAAGGATGAACTAAGGCATGGGGATCATGCAGTTCAGTTCCAAAGGTAGAATCCACCCATCTTTAGGGGTGATTCAGAGCCAGAGAGGGAAGAATCATGGTTTAATATAAAGAACACGATTTTCAAAATCTTTGAAACCCCGACAGCGTTGAAAGCGAATTTGGCCACATATATGTTGTAAGATCTTTCCCTTTACTGGTGGGAGTTGGTGGTCCAAGCTAGAACAGACCAAGGTATGACATGGGATGGATTCGAGTAATTGTTTAAAAAACAATTCTACCCTCATAAATTCAGAATTCAGCACACAACAGATTTATTCCATTTGAAAAAATAGAATGTTTTGGTAATAGAGTATGAAAATATTTTTTGAAGTTAGTGAGGTTTTCACCCAAGGAGGCGGGTAGTACATCATTGAAAGCTTGTATCATCGATGTTGGGTTGGGGAAGAAAATTTGGTCCAAGATTGCAGTGCTGTGTATAGATGATTATACAGAGATGGTGAGTAGAGCCTCGGTGGCTGAAATGGATATCTTGGGGTCTACGAGCGAAAGAAGTGTATTAGTACCCATAAGGAATAGTGGGAACTTGAACACTGGGTTCAAGCGGAAGAGAGACACTTATTTTCTGGGTGGGATTATGAATCATAATCTAACTACAAGATCGATGAATCTTCCTCAGAAACATCAGAGTAAGCCGAGATGTTTTCAATGTGGTTATATGATCCACATCAAGCGGGAATGTATAACACAACCTAGATCATGTCATAATTGTAAGATGATGGGGCACCTTCAGCGGTATTGTCAGAATGCTATGAGGTCTGGTGTCCGTGAAACTCCTTAGGGGTCATAGGGGTCTTATTCCTCGACAACACGGGGTTAGATTCATACCCATTTGCAGTAGAGTAAAGTGGGTCATGGTTATTCTTGAAATAGCACGACGCATCAGCTGGGAAATAAAGAGAATAGCGTGGAAAGAAAACAGTTGTTTAGAGCTGAGCAGGTTATGGTGCATGATTATTCAGGACCATCCATGGTGTGCGGTACAGTGGTTTTAAATTCCACATTTATGCAAGTGTTTTTTGATACATGTGATTCACATTATTTTATTTCTTCTCTCATCGTTGATTTTTTGGGGTTTAATGCTTGAAATGATGCCTATGGTTTTCAACCATCAAACTCCTCTAAGAGGAAAAGAGCATCGAGCCTTTCTGTGTAGTGCATGTCATGTACTGTTTGATGAGGTTGAGTTGACGTAAAAATTCTCAGTTCTTGATATGGATGTGTACGATATAATCCAAGAAATTGATTAGCTGATAATGTTTAAGTCCCATATTTACTGTTATACACAAATAGTTATTTTTGTGATGGAGGATGGCGTGATACATCTTGTTAGAGGGGAGAAGAATGAGAAGTAGGGTGCAATAGGTTTGTTGGCATCGACTGTTGGCACAATCTCAAATCAATTTGTAGCTTTATCAGTGGCATCGATGGAATATGTTGATCAGATCATTTTTCCAGTGGTTGTGGATCAGTTTATAGATATATTTCTCAATGAATTATCAGGGTTTCCACCCGTGATAGAAGTGGAGTTTATGATTGATCTCTTTCCGGGAACCAGTCCTATCTAACTTCCATATTACTAAATGGAAACAACAGAATTGCAGAAAAAAAGGTGTAGTTAGATGAGTTATAAGACAAAGGGTTCATCTGGCCTAGCACGTCTCCCTGGGAAACACCGATTTTGTTTGTTAAAAAGGCGGATGAAACCATGCAACTCTGTGTTTATTATCTTAGACTTAATCAGTTTACAATAAAGAAACGATATCCAATTCCAAGCATTGATGATTTGTTTGACCAATTGAGGTGAGCTCATTGGTTCTTCATGATTGACTTATGATCAGGGTATCATCAGCTGTGCATGCGGAAGGAGGATATTCCAAAAACTGATTTCAGAAGAAGATATGTCAATTATGAGTATGTGGTTAGGCCCTTTAGTCTGACGAATACACCAAAAAGTTTCATGTAATTGATGAAACATATATTTAAGAGTTATCTAGATGATTTTGTGGTGGTATTTGTCGATGATATACTGGTGTATTGGAGGACAGGGGTATATCATAAGCAGCACTTCGAAATCATATTAGGGATCTTGAGGGATCATCGGTTGTATCCCAAATTGTCAAAGTGTGACTTTTGGATACATGAAGTTCATTTCCTTGGCCATTTTATTTCTAATAGGGGTGTTTTTGTTGATCCGGAAAAGATAGAGGCAGTTATCTTCTGGAAACCACCAAAGAACATTTTCGAGATATGGATCTTCCTTGGTCGAGCTAGGTACTATCAACGTTTTTTTCGTGATTTCTCATGATTGGATTCACCGATGACAGCTTTGACAAAAAAGAATGTTCGATTTCAATGGGATGATAAGTGTTAGAAATGTTTTGAAGAGCTAAAGGGTCGCCTTACATCAGCACCAATCTTGGTTTTTCCAGAACCAGGGAAAGGGTATGTGGTGTGTTGTGACCCATCAGGATCAGGATTGGGTTGTGTTCTCATGAAAGGGGATCATGTTGTTGCCTATGTCTCATGAAAGTTGATTTTTCAAGAGATGAACTACCAAACACATGATTTTCAGTTGGTAGAAGTGGTTCATGCTTAAAAAATGTGGTGTCATTATCTCATTGGTGAGAAGTTTATAGTGATTACTGATCACAAGAGCTTTAAGCATATCTTCCCAAAAAGATATTTTAACCTGATTAATAGAAGATGTATGGAATATCTTTAGATGTTTTATTTCAACTTAATGTACACACCAGGTACAGTAAATTCACTAGCAGATGCAATTAGTTTGAAATCATATGCTCAAGTGGTGAAACAAGCATCTGATCAGCGGAAGTTTATGTTGGTCATAGCCGACATGTAGTTGGAATGTGAGGACCGAGCTGATAGAGTGGTCTTATTTCCAGTTTCATTGGTCCTTGACTTCGTTGTTTTGGTTAAAGATGCACATGCATCTGATTATAAATGTTTGGTGATGTGGTCAAAATTCAATAGTGGGGAGACCATTGAGAAATGAAAACTAAATAAGAATTCAATATTGTCTTTTCCGAATTGAATAGTGGCACCAACGGCTTGTCAAAAGGAAATTCTCATGAATTATTATCATTCTAGGTGGTCTATCCATCATGGAATTCAAAATATGTATAATTCATTGAAAGCACAGTTTTGGATGGCTATTATGAAATGGTATTAGGTTTGGTTTATCTCGAGATTCTTTACTTGTCAGCAAGTCAAACGAGAGCATCAGCGGCCAGCAAACATGTTGCAATCTTTACCCATTACAGTGTGTAATGGGAGCAGATAGCAATGGATATTTTTATGGGTCTCCCAAGAACGGTTCCAAAACATTATTCCATATGGGTTATTGTGGATCGACTCACAATGTCGGACCATTTCATCCTGATTCATGAATCTAATATGGTGGAGGATCTGTCCAAAATCTATATCCAGGATTTGGTAAAGATGCATGGTGTTATAGTTTTGATTATATCAGATAGAAATCCAATATTTACATATAAATTTTTGAAATCCATGCAGCAATCCCTTACGACACAGTTGACTATGATCACGACATATCCACCTCAGACAGATGGGAAATCTTATAGGATGATACAAACATTATAGGATATGTTAAGGGCTTGTGTGATGTAATTTTCTAGTTCATGGGGGGAACACTTACCATTGGTGGAGTTCTCCTATAATAACAGTTATCAGGATTTAATACATATGGATCTGTTTGAGGCTTTTTATGGGTTTCCTTGTCGTTCTCCATTATTTTGGGTGGAAACAGGCGATACTTCAATGATCAGACCAAGCATTGTCCAAGAAACTATGAAAGAGATCAATTTGATTAAGAAGAGGATGGAGATAACTCAAAGTCGCCATAGATCATATATGGACCATCGTCGATGACCATTGTCATTCGAGGTGGGTGATCATGTGTTTTTGAGAATCTCTCCTTGGTTGCGACATCGTTGGTTTGGGAAGCCGGGCATGTTATCCCCGATGTATATTTCACATTTTGAGATATTTGAGAGGATTTGAGAGGTGGTATATTGTAGTCCTTTGTCACCATGGTTTAGTGCGGTGCACAATGTGTTTCATGTGTCGCAATTGAAAAATTATCAGTTAGATCATGACCATGTGATTCATTGGGATCATGTTGAGCTAGAACCAGATGCTTCCTTGGTGCATATGCTAGTGAGGATTGTGGATAGGTAAGAGGAATTCATACATGGAAAAATAATCAGTTTAGTTCATGTTTTGTGGTAGCATTGTCAGATTCAAGAGGAGACTTGGGAGCGGGAGAAAGAGATGGTTGAGAAATGGCCCGAGCTCTTTCGGAAAAGTAATGGTTCCCTACTTTCCAGGGATGGAAATTCCAATGGTGGGGAGAATATAGAATCCTAATTTTAAGATATGTAGACTTTTTATGCCTTTTTATGTGTTTAAAGTGCATGGGATGAGTTGGAATGAGGTTTGGAGTGTTTGGAATGGTTTTGAAAAAGTTTTGAGTCTTTTCTAATGGTGCACAGTTTGAGAACGGTTAGGGGAAACCGTGCAGATTCTCCCAGAAACTTTTCAAGGAGAGACAATAGCCTTCGCATAGCCTACGTATAGTTTTCCAAACCATGTGAGGCAACTGTGTGGAATCCCCTCTCTCGAGGCAGTGGCTTGCGCACAGTTAGTGCATGGTTTTCCAAATCGTGCAGGCTAACCATGCAACCACTGAAAGGAAGAGTTTTTAAAATTGGGCTCCCTCAAGATTAACCTATTTCACTCCAATTCCTCTCCCACTGGAGCCTCTCTCAGGATTGTAGATTCTCAAAGTTTTAGGGTTCTCTTCCACTCATTTTTTAAGCAAATCGAAGGGGTTTCTTGGTGAATTAAAGGTAGTTCTTCTCGGGTAAGTCTTATCTCATGGTTTTTTGTGTTCTCCTCTAAATCTACATCTCCCTCTCTCTCATATTTCTCGATCTACATTCATTTCATTTATATCTAGGGTTTTGGTTTCCTTGGGTGTTGATTTTAAGGCATGTGGATGTTAGGGAAGGGGATCTAGAGAAGTTTCAATGATGTTTTCTCCGGATTTGAGGTGTGATTGCTTGTGGTTCGATTTCACCAGAACCCTAAAGGTTTGTGGCTTCTCTCTCGACCCCACTTGTTAGAACTTGATTTTTCTTAGAAATTAATTTGTGCTTATTAAAATTAATTGTGTTTTTTAGGTGCAAAATTGGATGGAAATACCTTTGGTGATGGTTTGGGGATTTTAGGGAAAAGTGGTTTTGTGGTGAAATGCTCTTTTTGTGATTTTAAAATGGTATTTTAAAATGAGTTTCTTTGTTGGGTTGAATAAGATGATATAAAAATATGGGGTTTCAATAAAAAGGTGTGTTTTTTTTGAAATGGGAATTGGTGTGTAAAATGGTTAATGGTTATTTTCAATAAATTTTTGATTTATTGAAGTGGATTGGCATGTAAAGGAAATGGTGAATTGCGTATTGTTGTGGCATTGGTAGGTTATATGCTTGGTTATGGCATGTTGAAATGTTTTATGGAATTGGGTGGGAAGTAACACTATAAAAAGGGGATGGATAGTGGATGGAAGGACCACCATCAAAAGATAAGTGTGTAGGAAGTACCACTAGTAGGAAGGGGTGAACGGGTTGGATGAAAGTTCAACCATTTTGGTTGAATTGTTGTGCATTGCTTTTCAAGATGGAAATTGTTGTGCTAATGTGTAAATGATGAAATGACTTGTGTCAGGTTTGTTTGTTTTTCCCTTGGTTGCTTGGTTTGAGTGAGGTGGCTTAGTAAGCGTGTGTTTAGATCATGGTAATTGTTTCACTTGTGATTATTTTATATAAAATACTTTATATAAATGTGTTAATGGTTTTATTCTAGTGGCGTGTGTAGGGAAGTCATTTGGGGAGAACCTACTAAGTATTAGTACTCACCCCCTACTTTGTAACATTGGTGCTTTTGAAGATGTCGTATTCCGGGACACATATAAAGGTAAGGCATATCATTTCGAGTGGTTTGTGGTGATACTTAGGAGATGTGGTGGTTGTTAGAGCATTGAGCTTGGTGTGGAGCCGTGGAGTGTGTCTTGGTTTATTTTGGTTCGCTTTTTTAGTCTTCTGTATAGTACACTGATATTGTGTTGGTTGTATTGGTTGGTGAATTATATTGTGGAATAGTGTTGTTCCTTTTTATTCATGTATGAGTTGGTTTTTTTGTGGACATGCATCATGTATTTTGATGATAATGGATCATTTCAGTGGTTGGTTTTGTCTTAAGTGAAAATTGTTCCCCAATTCTTCTCAAAGCCCTTAGAATTTATTTCCATCCTTTGGCGCCTTGGAAACTTCTCTTAAGTACAAGTAGAATTCCCCCACCATCTCAAGCCAATGGGATGGGGTGGGATGTTATAGTACCTTAGTGAGGTTGGGATGGATAGTTGACCTGTTTAGGTGATTTTCATTTTACTATTTTCTCATAGGTGCATTAGTACGTTTCCTTCACATGTGCATGAGAGACTTTGGTTTTCCTAATTAATATACTTGTACGCTCACCCTATGTATATAAACTAATATTCCTATTTCTTGGAGTATTATATGGATTTTTATAAACATTACCAGCTCAAACCTCAGGAAAGTTGGGGTGTCACTACTTTATCTATTCATTTGTGCATTTATTTTTGGATACTTTTTCTGTATTATTTTTATTTATACGTGCATTGTGTGATAGTTTTGGTTTCATTTATATTATTTCATGAAGTTACTTGTGAATTATTCATCTTATTTCTTGATATGATATTATTATAGAGGGAAATGCCTAACAATTTTTAGATTTTTACACCCTCATTTATTGTCTCCAACCTGTGGCCTACAAGAGGTGGGACTAGAGGTTCATTATCACCCTCTCTTAATTACGAATTCATTGGTGGGAAGGGGTCATAATAAATACCTTCCCACACCAATTGATCATTAATATTAGGGTGATACCTACTCATTTTTTTGTAACCACTATAATTTATTAGCGATATTCCATATCACCAACTAATCCTGATCACAAAAGGATATAGTTATTTCTTTACGGTTGAACCATATAAAAAATAATTTGTGTTGTTGTATATTGTATATTTTACATCACTATGTGTGGTTTTGGGTGTTAAGAGTGTATAAGTAGATCCATTAATCCTAACTAATATATTAGTTCAAATATCTTGATGAGATAATTAAAAGAAAATTAATTAATTAAATAGGTATGCTAAAACACCCCTTCCTCCTCATAGGTGTCTGTATAACACTATAGGTCAATAACACTACTATAAATGGGCATATAGTTTTTACTAACTTATTAAATAGAACATTCCAAATTTATTTACCAATTTTTCACATGATGCATATAAAGTTTCAATAAATACATGTCAACTTGAATGATTTTTGAGAAATATTGATTTATTTTTTTGAGTTTTTCAATATATGTGGAACTTTTATTTTTTCAAGAAGGTTGGAAGTAGACTATTATTATTCATTGATTATCAAAAGTATAACTAAATTATGGTAAATAGAAAATACCCTTTATAACAAATTGATAATAACTTTGATAAATTTAATGTATAATGTCTCGTGTCAGTATAGTTTATGAAATTCACAGGATAATTGAATTTTTAGTCCTAATGTAAGGGATGTTTTTATAATTAGGATTCAAAACAATATTTTTAGGGTTGTAACATCTCAAGTATATTTTTTAGAGGCTTAGGAGGTGTTATCGATGATTGGGTGAATGCAAGAGAAGGGTTGGGTGCCCCCATGGGTAATTTTTTTGTAGGTAGCTCATCACACCATGATGAGTGTGGACTATCCTATGATAAAGAGATGGATGAGGCATCATACTATAGAATATATTGGATCCACGACATGGAATTAGTGGTCACATAGTCACCAGTGGTTGTCATGTCATGGTGGATTTTTGGTTTGGGTTTTGGATAAGGAAATTACTCTTCTATATAGTGTCGCATCATGGGTGGAGGGAATCACACTATTGAGATGAATCTTATATATGGGGTAAGGGACCCATAATTTTTTCCTCTTTGAATTATCATTTGAGGATGGTCACTCATTACCCTATATGGAAATTCTATGATAAGGTTCACGGTGTCTCATACGGATAAAGGTCATGTCATCTAGCTTGGACATGGGATGTTATGATTCCATAGAGGAATAATGCCACATAATTAAGGTCAAGGAATTAAGATTTTAGTTTATCTGACAATGGTTAGGAAACTCTATGATAATAGTAGTAAAATTGTGTGAGGTTGGATTTAGGGACTAAATTTTTGTGACAACGTGGTCTCGGGGACATCACATCCACCCCACATTTACATGGTCGTTGGATGTAGGTAGCTCTTCACACCATGATTGGTGTGGACCATCCTAGGATGAAGGGATGACTGATGCGTCATACTATAGAATAGAGTGGATCCATGACATGTATGTAGTGGTCACATAGTCCCTAGTGGTTGTCATGGAATGATGGATTTTTGTTTTGGGTTTTGGATAAGGAAATTACCCTTATATATGGTGTCGCAAAATGGTGGAGGGAATCACACTATAGAGGTGAATCTTATATATGGGGAAAAGGAACCTTAATTTTTTCCTCTGTGAATTATCATGTAAGGTTGGAAACTAATTAACCCATAAAGACATTATATGATAAGGTTAATAGTGTCTCATAAGGATAAGGGTTATGTCATCTAGCTTAGACATGGGATGTTATGATTCTATGGAGGAAGAATGCCACATAATTAAGGTCTAGGACTTAGGATTTTAGTTTCTCTGATAATGGTTAGTAAACTCCATGATAAGAGTGGTCAAAATGTGTGAGGTTGGATGTAGGGACATGGGTTCTATGGGAACTGGGTCCTGGTGACAGCACAAACACCCCACATTTACATGGCCATCAGGTCCTGACCCGCCAGGTAACACCATTTGCCCTGCAGACTTGTGGTCCCCTCCCTGGGGCCCACCCACATGGCTGAATGGGTAATCTGTGTATTGATAGTTCTCACAGGCCAACACATGTCCTTTCTGGTGTGTTTTTTCCTCACACACACACACCCTGGGAAACTTTTGAGAAGGTCACCCATCCCGATCACTACTCAATGCCAAGCACGCTTAACTGTGGAGTTCTAATCATATAGGCTCCCGAAAAGGAAGGTGCACCTTGTTGACATGAGTCATATCATTTAACCATTTAACCCTTTATCATTTGGGGGTGTTAAAATAACCCCCATTTAGAGCACACCGACCTCTTTTTGGGCCCTATATCTCAACCAAGGCAGTGCACCACAATTAAGTCTAGGTACCACCTCTAATACCAAATGTGGAAACTGGGTCCCGCTGACAACCCAAAATCCCTGCCTAAACATGGCCGTCAGTTCCTGGCCCTCCAGGTAACACTAGTTGCCCAACAAAAATGGGGTTCCCACCTTGGTGCCCACCCACATGCCCAAACGGGTCATCTAACTAATGAAATTACCCACAGACCTACACATGTCCTTTCTAGTGTGCTTTGTCCCCACTCACACACACCCTGGGAAACTTCCCAGAAGTTCACCCATCCAGATCACTACTCCAAGCCAGGAACGCTTAACTGTGGAGTTTTAATCAGGTATTCTCCTGAAAATAAGATGCACCTTATTGACATGAGTTATATCATTTATCCATTTAACCCTTTATCATTTGGGGGTGTTATTGGTTTTGGACAAGGTAGGTGGTTCATGTCATGACATAAGGGGCCACAAGGTGACGGGTGACCTCCGTAGGATATCACACCATGAACAATATAGTTCATGCTATAACATGTCAATTTTATCATTTTTAAAAACAAGGGAATATTTTTCATTTTTGAGTTGGCCGCCATAGATATTTAGAATTGAGGGGTATTGAGAGAGGGGAATTTTAGCTAGCTATCCACCTCAAATATCACTCTTCTTGATACCCATTTATGATAGGTTCTTTTTAGGTGTTTTTATAGTATATTTAAGTTAATATATTCCTTTATTTACGTATTTTATTTTTATTTACTATTAGAAACTGGCATTAGTGCAATAGGTTTATTTTTGGTGAAAATTTCATCAAATCATTGTGGTAATCATCCCGATAGATAGGGATTTTTTTAGCCTGGATAGAGAAGATCTTGAGAAGATGGACATACTAGGTATTGTGTTATTTTTATAAAGGTATATAATTGGAATTATTTATTTAGGTTTTTTGGTAAAATTGGATTTAATTGGTCATCGATCTGGGTAAATAAATTGGTTCTTTTGTGTGCCTTTGGTCAGAGTGTTTGTTATGGGTGGACTATACCCCTTCACTCATTAGTCCAATGAGTAAAAAATGATCAGTTAGTATTAGATGATTAATTTGATTTGATTTAAACAAATTATTTCGGATTTTTTTTTCTTGAGATACAAGCTCGGGTGTTAGTGTGAGCTTGGACGAGGAATGGATGATCCTGGTTGAGGGCAAGCATGGAATTGTGAGGATGGTAACCTTATGTTTAAGGTAAGTGGTCCCTATAATAATAAATAAACATTTTTATGAATAATACTACATTAAGTCATTTTTATATATGTTTTTTATAATGAATAAGGACCTAGAGAACCCTAGATAAAAGGATAGGGCAGTGGATAACCTCTTAGGCGAGGAGCCAATTATCTAGTAATATTTGTGGAGAGTGGAGATGCCCAATGACCATGTCATCAAGGGATGGGGATACTAGTTGGAATTAAAAGTTACCCAATGTAGGCCTCTTTATTTA
The DNA here is from genome assembly GCA_963277665.1 of Viscum album. Taxonomy (NCBI): domain Eukaryota; kingdom Viridiplantae; phylum Streptophyta; class Magnoliopsida; order Santalales; family Viscaceae; genus Viscum; species Viscum album. The sequence continues at coordinate 1,173,475,603 of OY728128.1, read as the reverse complement.
TGATCATATATAAATAACCTATTTTAGTTTCCTAGGGGTAGTTGGGCATGCATGGGAGGCTTAAATCTAATTAGGATTGGTGAGATGGTTTTATGTCTCATGCATAATGGGGGAAAACATATAGAGGTAGGATCAGAGTACTATAATGTTCCTTGAGTAATATAAGTATTCTAGGGTTATATGAGGTGTGATGAAGAGGGTTACCTCTAGGGATGAGTTTGAAAAGTCTCAGAGGGAGATATTCTAAGAGACCCAATCACGAGTCGAGGGAACTGTTTGAATTACTTCCCATTGGGTTTGAATGGGTCATTATGTGAGTTTTCTCTTGATGGTCCCCGGTTTTTGGGAATATGATGAGACATATATAGTGGAATAGGATTGTAATAGACTCTTTAGTCTTGGGTTAGGAGGAGCCTATGGTCATGGGATCACTGTACGGTGTTCGATAAGGCTAAGTATTGATGAGATTACACCAAGTTAAGTCTAGAGAACCAAGAAGATTTTCTCATAGGTATATGAAGATATATACAGGCTCAACATGTTGTGATAATAATATTTAGGTGGTATTAATTAGATTATATCATGAGGATTTATGTATCATAATAAATTCCTCAAGAAACAATGTTATTAATCAAGTGAATAGTGATTGATGATGGACTAGTAAGCTTTTTAGATGGATTGTAATTCCATATTTGTTGTTCTATGTATGTGATATGAATTTTATAGTTGGGGATGAGGCCCCTAGGTGTTTTAAATATGATATTTCAAAGATAGGATGGGACCCCATTGGTGTATGTAATATAAAGGTTCAGTTTGGGGATGTGACCCCATAGGTGTATATGATATGATGTTTCTAGGTGGGGATGAAACAACCTTGGTTTATGTAATATAATGCTTCAAGGTAGGGATGTGGACCCTAGGTGTAAAAGATTTGATAGTTTCAATTAGGAATGAAACCTATAGGTGTATGTGATATGATATTTCTAGGAGGGGATATTCCCCTGCATGTATGATATACGATAGTTATAGGCTAAGATATAGCGCTATTATTGTATTCTATGTGAGGTTATGGGGTGGGATGGATCCCATAGAGTGTATAATATTCTAAATTGGTTCCAGGTAAATTCATGTATAACCATAGGATCTAAAACGGTTTTTGGTAATGACATAATATCCTTATAGGTGGTGAGGATTCACACTCAGAAAAATTTTCCACGGGATGAAGTGGGTATAGTTAGGTGTCATGGTGGACTGGTTATCGCATGATGACCCAATAATATGATGGGGTGTTTGATTTCATTTATTTATTTTCATTATACATACATATATATTATGAAATATATTAAGGGAACATGGTGAGGCCCTACTAAGATGTATTTCTCACAGTCTACATGGGAACCTTGGTGTGCCTCCATAAATTTTGTCTATTTTACCGGTTTGGGTAGGGGTTGTGAAGTCGATTGATCTAGGGTAGCTTGGTAGGGATTGGATATGAGTTGGATATGAGGCTCCGGGGTGGTACTATAACCTTTGTACGTTATTTTTTTATTTTATAAGTGATTAGACTGGTGGGAAATTACTTGATATGTATGCTTGTATGACAACATTAGATTTTTTATAGCATATTATTGTTTTCAGTGAACTATTATTATTACAGTAGATAGTTTTTGGTTATTTAATATTTATTTATTATTATGATATCAAATTCATAGTATCCCTAATGTATTATTTAGGGCTTCACCTCTAGTCAGCATCCACTAGCATATAAATAGGTACAACTGAGGTCATATGGCACTCTGGATAGTATACCGAGGTGTGGTCTTAAGCTGGGGAATTATATAAAGGATATTTATGGTATTATAAATTTTATATTTAACTTGGATATCATAAATTTAGGGTAAAAAATAAATACACACCAAAGGTATTATTCTAAAGTCAGTACTACCTTCATGAGCTCTTGGTTAGGCCCTTTGGGGCCAAAGATATCTTTTTAGTATTCATGGATTTAAAGAAGTGAATATTCTAAAATTAATTTTATACATTTGTGGTATTTTTATTGGAAATTATGTTTTAATCAACATTAAATATGGAAGATGGAATATATCTAAATAAAAACTTATATATTTTTGATGATCATAAATTTTATGTAAAGTTCCACAAATGTCACTTTTAATTTCATGAAGTGAATTCTATAGTGAATGCTATTTTTTATAATGTAAGACATGTAAATCCGAATATGTTAATTATTTTTATGTATTGGGAGATTATAAAGAATTATTTTTCAATCTATATTTTTCTTATGTTGGTTAGAAATTACTGGAGTTTTACAAGTGATTTCTCCCAACCTAATTGATTTATGGGGAATTAGACTCAAAAGGGGGTAATGTATGAATGGAATTAATATTTTCAGGAGGCCATTAAAAGGGTTCAATATATTATTTTTGTTAATTTTATACCATTTTTCTCTTAAACATAGTAATGGACATGTGCAATATTTTAATGATTATAGGGTTGGATTAGGGTTAATTCTTTATAAGGGGATTATGTTATGGTTTGTATATAAATAAAATTCAAACCTCATAAGAATAAATATCATAAATAATATTTGGATTTTTTATAGCGGTTCTTATCCTTAAATATTTAAGGCTTTATCTATTAATTATGGAGTTCATGGAATGTAATGATCACAAGAGTGTGAATTTCATGTTTTAACAATATTATTCCATCTTGAGTTAGTGAAGGTGGATGAATTATCTTTAAAAATTTTATTTTAAACTTGTGTATATTTATAAGAAAGGGGATTTCATGTTTGATTTATTTAGTAAGAAAATACTTATTAAATTAGTTAAGTTAAATTAATAATAATGGTATTTTGTGGGTGTGTTAGATGATTTTCAATAAAAAATAAATTAAAATGATGAAAATTTAGTTATATCTAGTTTGAATGTGAAATACATGAAACTGGAGAAATATTAAGAGTTATAACTTTGTTAATATATATATATAAGAGGATGTGGGAAAATTTAAATGTAATGTATATTAACAGTGGGTTGATCATGACATGTGATTTTAATTTTTTAATAAAGGTACGAGTGGTGGTTCATAAGACTTCAAGGAAAAAATTGATGATATACTTTCAATATTCAAGTAGAGAAATGTATGACAAAATTAACAAAATTTAACATGGAATCAAGTGTCAATTTTTAAGTAATTTCATGAAAATGAATATAAAATAGATCATCACCAATTAGAATAAATTATAATGGGATAAATTATTCCCTTTTTATTGGGTTTATAAAATAATAGGTTGATTTAGTAAGATATTTTTAAATTAGAAACCTATACATTGAATCAATTATTAGACGTATTTTCAAAAACTAGAGCCTAATGACCTTTAATAAGTGGGAATTCCTATAGTAAAGAGAATTGTGAGACCCTATATTTAGTATATAGGCATTCCATTATTTTTTATTAGGGTTAAAAAGGGATTTTATGATAGTATCTTAGAAAATATAATATATTTTTTTAGTGAAAGGTTAACAAACAAATGTAGGATAGGCATGCATTTTAGAAAAAATGAGGTAGTGAAGAATACATAGTTAAGTAACCACACTTAATAAATAGGAATTTTGGAAAATTTTGGATAATAAAAAATATAAGGATTGGTTCATGTAAATATGACCATTAATTTTATCCATTCATTTTTTTAAAATTAGACATGCGATAAATACAGGGTTGGATACATGGTTCACAAATTATTTATTCGATGAAATATTTTCAAATTTGTTTTAAATTTATCTATTATCATAATTTAAACCCTTTTAAGTTACCAAAACATATTTAACTAAGTTTAGAGTATATATAGAATGATTTATAATGTTTAGAACCATAAAAATATATGATCTCTATCATGAATTGGATTGATCAACATCTAATTGAAGGTAATGGATCTTAAATCATTTTTATTCTTGATTATTCCAATTTATTTATCGCTCCACTTTTCTAGTGATTTAGATTTAGGATATTGGACATAGAGAATCATGTAACTAAGGATTGATTTGTTTTTATTATTACTTATTATTAAATGACTTACATATTTTACATGATTAATACATAATATTCAAAGTGATTTAAAAATGACACATCTAGGTATGTGGCTCCATTTTTTCCATTATTTATATACAACATAATTGTTATGTTGACTAATTATGAAATTTTTATCTATTTCCTGATGTTTCACTTTTTATAAATCATATATATATGTTTTAAAACAATTATTGTGAAAAATTAGGGTTAATGAAAAATTTATTTTTAGAATATTTAATGATTTTAAATCAAAATTGGGTATTTTTTATATAAGTTGTTTTTTTATTTTTATTTTTGAATTTAGGATAAACAATCTGTGAATATATCATTTATAGTGTTTTGAAAAATTATTTTTCAATTTTTTTTATAATTAGTATTTTTTGATATTCCATCGTGATTTTAAATCAAGTATGAGGAATTGAAAAAAATGACTATTCTAATTAATATAATTGTTTATTATGAACATTTTTCGAATAGGTGGGTCATATAGAATTGTTTACTTGAAAAAAATAACAAATTTTAAACATTATATTCACATCCCCCTAATGTATTTCATGGTGGGACACTCATGTGAAAATGTTAGGGAGTGTGTATAATGGTGTGAGAAAGTGTTGGCTGATCAAGTATGTAAGAACAACTATTTTTATTACCATGGTGGGTCATTAATGTGTTTGGATTAAAGGGTAGACATATGGTTATCTATGAATTGGTACATAAGTTGGGTTGGGAAAGTGACAAATCATTGGGGTCGGGTTTTAGTTTCTAGAAATTAGATTACCCTTTGGATTTTATTTTCAAGGTATGCATAGAAACATGTGATATTTGAGGTAAATTCATTTTAAGATGTGATTAAAATGTTCATAAAAATATTAAATTTTCTAAAGGATGATTTAAGGTGGAAAATAAAGAGTTTTTTTAAAATGGGTTTCCAAGAAATGAAACTATTTTTTTTATGTGAAAAAATAAAAGTTTATTTTAAAATAGGATAGAATTTCTATGAAAAGAAAAAAAAATTGTTTTATATTAAAAAAATGATTAAGAAAACATATTTTTCTTATACTGTAACACCCGAGACTTTTATGTAATATAAATCATCAAAGGAATATTTTTCTACACACAACACTTGCTTGGCTTTCTTTACAAGAAATCGTGACCTTCCTCGATAGCTTGCATCATACGCAATACCGAGTTTCACTAAACAATGATATACTAAGAAAATATTATTAAAACTAGTTGTTATGAATAGTAATGACCACTTTTTGAAATTTTATAAATTTTATTTTTCAAAATGGACTTCATTTTTGGAATCGTAATATCGAAATTATCCTAGGGTGAAATTTTGTTATTTTTCTGAAAACTTTCAATTTTTGATGAATAATGAAACCACTAAGTGGTAGTTAAAAAAAACTGAATTTTTCATAAAACATAATTTTACCGCTTCTGTGAGTGGAATTTCGAAAATTCGAGAGACACGGTTGATGTCAGTAAGTAAAATGTGGTTCAATGAGATGAAAATAATTTTTTGGTGAATAGTAACTTTTTACTTTTTTTTACCACGGTTAAAAGTAAATAGGGTAATTAAGGGTAAAAATGATATTATTATTACCCTAACACATGTCCTAATTCTATTGGACAAGTGTAATTCGACCAAAAACAAACTTAGGAATAAAATATGACCATTTAGGCCCACTTGTATTAGATTAGGACATTTATTATTAATTTATTTAAAGAAGGGTTAAAATAGTTAAAATCAAAGTTTAATAACTAAATAATTTTTAATATGGGGTTATACACAAGATAAATTCGACTATAAATATTCATTAGAAAGATAAAAAGATTTCCTACATAATGGTATTTTATTTGTAATTTGTAGACATTAAATAATTTAATTTATTTATGACACAAATATGATGTAGTAATTAACTTATTAATGAAATATTGACATAATTGATGTTATAAACACCAAAATAAATGTAATTTGACACTTTTTATGAATTACACTAATTTTATAGATTAATATGACATGTTAGTATCGATGTAATTAACTTTCTTCGAACCAATCATTCTGTTATGATTTTCACAAAAATTAATTACTAAATAGTGTCAAAATTGAAGTAAAATAGTTTTTAAAACAAATATTATATTAGTAATTGTTATTTTATTCTTAAAAATCTATGGTTCGGCCAAATGACTTAGATAAGGTTATATATATTAATTATAAAAAACATGGGGTTCGTTTGGCTGCTTATTGTATGTTTATTAACCTTATAGTATAAGAACACAAGAAGACACGGTAAAAGTAAAATTATTTAACTTAATGTTAAGTCTAAATGATAAGGTTAAAATAGGAACCTAAACTGTTCTAAATTCTATTTTATGAGAGGAGTTAGACCCATCCCCACCTTATCTTCTAAATAAATCAATTTGGAGCTATTTAAAACCGAAATTGACTTTATAATAAAATAATATTTTTAGTTATTCCAAAGGTGCCCCTCTCCTCCCTTATAAAAGGGCACCTCCTCCCTCTCTTCCTCACACCACTTTGAGCCTTGAAGCTCGTCCAACCCCTGACACTTTCTCCTCTCCACTTTCCGAGAGACATCCTAGAGGTCCTGGTCTTCTTCAAAGACCAATTTTAGTGCCCTATAAGAAGGTTTCAAAGAAGCACTTCAAAGAAGAGGTAATGTCCGTTACTGATTCTTTCATCTTTATTTCTTCTTCCACTTCTTCTTATTTAGTTGTTTCATTATGAAGTAATAACATCAGTATCACTCATATACTGATATATTATTAAAAGTATGAAACAACCATATTTCACCATCTATCCATCCTACGGAAAAAGAAATCACCGCGTGTGCGTACGTACGGAATACCGTCTCCACGCCGTGGTGTAATCTATTTTCCACCACCACCTTACTTGGATGGGTATAATGGTGTAAATAATGACTATATATGACTATTGTAAAGAGATATTGATTATGAAATAGTATACATACACTCCAATACAATTCCACGATCATGGGAACGATATCATCGCTCGTGCATACGTACGGAATACCGTCTCCACGATGTGATGCGACTCGTTCTATATGATTTTCATTGAATAATGATTACATAAATGAATTTAGTGAATAAATATGATATATAGTACATTAATACCATTCTGTAAATGATGTATCTATAACCTAAAGAGAAGAATAAGAATTTATTCAACAAAACACACATAAGAACAAAAAGTTATAAACACCCGAATAACAAGTAGCAATGAAATATTACTACAAAGTAGCTAAGAATATGACCATATATGATATCATAAAAATAAGTATGATTCTTGAATAAGTCAATAACATTATTTAAATCATTATACAGGAGGTTCAGACACTTACAAAGCAAATCGGACCTAAGGTAAGGGAAATATCACAATCTCATTTTTATCTGAGATTGTTTATACTTTAGTATTTACTGGGGTGTATTTTATCATCCACATCCATGTTTCCTCAATATGTAATATTATTTCCATCCACCTAAAATTGTTTAAATCCAAGTTTACCTTTTGGTGAGTTTTTAGTAAAGGATATGAATGGAATCTTTTGTCGTTTTTCATACGAGGTACTTTTTGACTTTTCCGACAAAAGTACGAAGAATGTTTTTTTTAACTTATACGGCATGAATGGATTTTTAAAATATTATTTCCAAGAAGCATCCTTTACAATTTTTCAAGTTTATTTTTAATAAAATTCTTTTAGTTTAAAATTGTATGACATGTTAAGAAAGGAAAAGTGTTTTTGAAGTAGAAAGGATATTTTCCTCAAGAATGAAGTTCAAGTGTTTTATCAAAATAATTTTCCATCTAAGATAATAAAGGGTTCTATTTTTATCCATATTAGTACATTGATTTGATTATGTTGTGATGGAATTATTTTTATGAATTACTTTATCGTATATGAATTGTTTTATGATGTCATGATGTTTAAGATTCCCATTTTTATTACATGGGTTATGCAATGATGTATGGTTTATGATTTTGTGGCACGAATAAGAATGGTATCATTATGAGATGAGTGGGACCTATATCTCCCTCCAATGCATTGGGTAAAGATTTTATATCTCATGAGATAGACATGGCTGGAACGATAGGTTATACCGGTTCAGTGAAGCAGGACTGAAACGAGGGTAACTCGGTTCAGAAATGGACTTTGTCCACTAAGATAGTCTTGGAAATAAGTGTTGACTAATAAGAAATGACTCTCTATGATTATGTGTGTATGCCACAAAGTTTCATGTTTTATGTTATGATTATTGGGATTACATTTCACTACTATGATTTACCCCATGTTATGAAATTATGATCTCTTTTGCAGGTTAATATTTCCAAAATTTATGTGCTTATGTATATGATGTGATTGAAATTTATTTTGTTTACACTTACTGAGCATTTGAGCTCACCCTTTTGTATGTTTTATTTCCCCAGGTCAGGAAGAAGTTTATTAAGTAAAATATGCCAAAAAGGGACTCTAGATATGATGAAATAAATGTGAGGCAAAGTAGATGCTTTATGAACCAGTTGTTTATGTTTCCCAGTTTCTAAAGACACTATACCTATACGGTCCTTTCTTGGTTTTGTTATATGTTGTAGTAAGTGTGCTTCAATTCTGAAATAATAACAATGTATGTAAATTATGGGTCGTTATAGTTGGTATCAGAGGAAAGGTATAGTCAACCTTTGGAAACTAGGATGTGAAATCCTTAGTAAGAACCCTAAGGATAAGTCTAAGCATAGAACACAATCTTAGTGTTTTAGAAATGGCCATGAATAACCTAGGATAAGACCTTAAGTGTGAAATTTTATTCTTGATTATGTGGTTTTCCTATTATAATTAGTGTTTCTCACACTATTCTTCTTGGTTTTAGTCAATGGCTGGAACCCGAAGGAATCGTGTTAATGCGGAATGCAACGGGCAATGCAATGATTGTCCCCCTGATCAACCAAACGTTATGGGAGATAGAATGCAAAATCTTGTAGCCATGATCACACAACTTTCTCAGGCTATGAATCATGAAGGACTTCCAAACGAGCAAAGTAAGGAGCAACATTCTGTTGAATCATTCATGAGGCAGCGTCCACCTTCTTTCAGTGGGTCTACTGATCCATTAGTTGCTGAACAATGGATTAGTACTACTGAAAAGATATTTTCAGTTCATCAATGTTCTGAATATGATAAACTCATCTTAGCAGTGTATCATTTGGAAGGTGATGCTGATCAATGGTGGAATCTTATTAAGAATATGAGGCAAAGGGATGAAATTGAGTCCATGGAATGGGACGAGTTCAAGAACTTATTTTTCAATAAGTACTTCCCTCGTATTCTCCGAACAAAGATGGAGAAAGAGTTTCTTGAACTGAAGCAAAAGGATGATGAATCTGTTGGTACCTATGAAGCAAATTTTACAAGACTTGCAAGGTACGCTTCTGGTATTATTATCCAACCTGAGATTAAGATCGATCGATTCTTTAGTGGCTTAAAACCAAGTATTCGAAGGGCCTTAGCCATAAGGGGCTTCAATAACTACGAGGAAATCGTTCGATGTCCTCTCAAAGTTGATATGGAGATTGGAGTAACCCATCAGTCATATGGGTTTGATAAGAAGAGGAAAATTGAATTCAAAGGAAAATCTAAAGAGCACACTGAAAAAAAGATGAACTTTCCCTTATGCTCAAAGTGTGGAAAGAAACATGGAGGGAGTTGTCTTAAAGGGACAAGTAAAAGTTTCAAGTGTGTAAAGGAAGGTCATCGGGCATCTGAATGTCGTGATGATGGGAAGAAGATGTCTAATGATGCAAACAAATGAAGGGATACACAGAATGAACCTACTACACTTCAATGTTTCAAGTGCAAGGAGATGGGACATTATGCCAATAAATGCCCTAATCCAAGGGTTGATGATGATGGTCGAAGTCAAAATACTCTTAAGGCTAAAGACAAAGGAAAGTCACATGCATTTTCTATTAGCGATGTGGAGTACGATAACGATGTGGTGAAAGGTACACTTACCATCCACTCTAAAGTAGCAAATGTTTTATTTGATTCTGTATCCACCCACTCTTTTATTTCTGAAGAATTTTCTAAGGGTATCACCGTATTACCTCAACAATTAGATGTTGAGTTAGCTATGACAACACCTAATGGCACAACAGTCGCATCAAAAGTTTATAATTCTTCTCCGATTGAAGTTTGTAGGAAAGTGCTTCCTACAAATCTTGTGATCCTTCCTATAGTGGAATTTGATGTGATTCTTGGAATGGATTGGCTTTCTCTACATGGAGCTCATATCAATTTCCAAATAAGGGAAGTCACATTTCATATTCCAGATCAATCTATGATCATCTATCGATGCAAGGATGAACATAACCTTCCAGTGGAAATTTATTCCATTTTATGGGTATTGATTCCACTAAATAAAGGTTATTTATCTCAAATGGTTGGTGAGAAACTCAAGATTAAGAATATTCCCATTGTACGGGAGTTTGATGATGTCTATCCGGAGGAATTACCGGGTCTTCCACCGAATCGTGAAGTTGAGTTTTCAATAGAACTTGTACCGGGTGCTTTACCTATTTCAAAGACACCTTATAGAATGGCCCCAATTGAGTTGCAGGAATTGAAGAAGCAACTCCAAGAGAATCTTGATAAGGGGTTCATACGCCCTAGTGCGTCACCTTGAGGAGCACCTGTTCTGTTTGTTAAGAAGAAAGATGGATCAATGAGACTCTGCATTGATTATCGAGAACTTAACAAGATCACTATCAAGAACAAATATCCTCTCCCACGCATTGATGACCTATTTGACCAACTACGAGGAGCTCAATACTTTTCCAAGATTGATCTTCATTCAGGGTATCATCAATTAAGGGTCAAAAGGGAGGATATACCAAAGAAAGCTTTCCGTACAAGGTATGGACACTACGAAATTATAGTGATGCCATTTGGTCTTACTAATGCCCCTGCTATCTTCATGGATCTAATGAATAGAGTCTTTAGAGACTATCTTGATCAGTTTGTGGTAGTCTTTATAGACGATATTCTTGTCTATTCAAAGAGCAAGGAATAACATGAAGATCACTTGATAATTATATTGAAGACCCTGAGAAAGGATAAGCTTTATGCCAAATTTACCAAGTGTGAATTTTGGATTCAAAAAGTTGCATTTTTGGGTCACATAATCTCAAAAGAGGGGATATCTGTGGATCCAGCAAAAACAGAGGTTATCGAAAGATGGTCGAGACCAACAACAGTAACTGAGATCCGAAGGTTTCTTGGTTTGGCTGGATATTATCAACATTTTGTGAAAGATTTTTCATGATTATCTAATCCACTCACCAAGTTGACTCGGAAAGGAGTTAAGTTTGTTTGGACAGAAGAATGTGAAGAGAATTTCAAGGAGTTGAAAAGAAGGTTATCCAGTGCACCTATGATCACACTGCCTTGTAGTGGAGAAAGGTTTGTGATCTATAGTGATGCATCCAAGAAGGGATTGGGGTGTGTTCTTATGCAAAATGATATGGTGATAGCTTATGCCTCACGATAGTTGAAAATACATGAGCAAAATTACCCAACTCATGATTTGGAGTTAGCTGCGGTAATCTTTGCATTAAAGATTTGGAGGCATTACCTTTATGGTGAAAGGTGTGATATTTATACTGATCATAAAAGTTTAAAGTATATTTTCACACAAAAGGAGCTGAATATGCACCAAAGAAGATGGTTGGAGCTGATTAAGGATTACGACTGCTCAATTCATTACCACCCTGGGAAAGAAAACAAGGTGGTAGATGCATTAAGTCGACAAGACCATGCTAGTTTATCCATGATGAGGATCACAAAAGATCCAATATTTATGGATTTACAAAGGATAGATCTTGGAATTATAATGAAAGGGGAAAATCGTATCTTTCTCAAATGAATGTTCAACCATCTATACATGTGAAGATTAAAGAGGAACAGAAAGAAGATGTCGAGTTAAAAAAAAGATGAGAAATGTTCCTGAATTCAACCTTGATTGTGATGGGATAATAAAGCTCAGGAATCGGGTTTGTGTTCCTCCCATCCCTGAATTAAAGAAGGAGCTGCTGGATGAGGCTCATAGTTCTTCATTCTCTATTCATCCTGGAAGCACGAAGATGTATAGGGACCTGAAAGAGTACTTCTGGTGGGATGGCATGAAAAGTGATGTTGCTAAATATGTCTCTCGATGCTTGGTTTGTCAACAAGTTAAAACTGAGAGACAGAAGTCTAAGGGGATGTTACAACCATTACCCATACCCGAATGGAAATGGGAAAACATCACAATGGACTTTGTCACAGGACTTCCTAAAACATCCAAAGGCAATAATGTTATCTGGGTCATAGTTGATCGTCTTACAAAGTCTGCACACTTCATTGCTATTAGAGAGGATTTCTCTCTGGATCATCTTGCCAGGATATATGTAAAAGAAGTGGTAAGATTGCATGGATTACCACTTTCTATTATATTTGATCAGGATCCGAGGTTTACCTCAAAGTTCTGGCGAAGTCTTCAGCATACTCTGGATACAGAGTTGAGTTTCAGCACTACTTATCATCCTCAGACATACGGTCATTCTGAGAGAACAATTCAAACCTTAGAAGATATGTTGAGAGCTTGCTCTATGGATTTGAAAGGTGGTTGGGATCAACACCTACCTTTGGTGGAATTTTCTTATAATAATAGATTTCACTCTAGTATTCAGATGGCTCCTTATGAAGCACTCTATGTAAAGAAATGCAGGACTCCAACTTGCTGGGATGAAGTTGGGGAAAGAAAGCTATTAGGACCTGATCTCGTTGATGAAATGGAAGAAAAGGTCAGATCTATTCAACAACACATAAGAGCATCTCAGGGTCGACATAAAAGTTATGCGGACAACCGAAGAAAAGACCTAGAGTTTGAAGTGGGTGATAAAGTGTTCTTACGAATATCTCCCTGGAAGAGGGTTATGAGATTTGGAAAGAAGGGGAAGTTGAGCCCTAGATATATCGGTCCTTTAGAAATACTGGATCATGTTGGGAAGGTAGCTTACCGATTGGAACTTCCACCGAATCTCCCTCAAGTTCACGATGCGTTCCATGTATCTCTCCTAAGAAATTACATACCTAATCCTTCACATGTACTCAACTCAGAAGTTGTACCACTGGAGCAAGATCTTTCTTATGAAGAACAACCGATAGAGATTCTGGATCGTAGAGAAAAAGTCCTACGAAACAAGACCACTCGATTGGTGAAAGTTTTATGGAGGAACCACCAATTAGAAGAAGCTACATGGGAGCTTGAGGATATGATGAGGGAGAGGTATCCTCATCTGTTTGTTACAAAGTGACGAATTTCGAGGGCGAAATTCATTTTAAGGGGGGTAGAATGTAACACTCGAGACTTTTATGTTATATAAATCATAAAAGGAATATTTTTCTACACACAACACTTGCTTGGATTGATTTACACAAAATCATGACCTTCCTCGATAGCTTGCGTCGTACGCAATACCGAGTTTCACTAAACAATGATATGCTAATAAAATATTATTAAAACTAGCTGTTATAAATAGTAATAACCACTTTTTGAAATTTTATAAATTTTATTTTTTAAAATGGACATCATTTTTGGATTCGTAATATCGAAATTAGCCTAGGGTGAAATTTTGGTATTTTTCTGAAAACTTTCAATTTTTGATGAATAGTGAAACCACTAAGTGGTAGTTAAAAAAAACTGAATTTTCAATAAAACTTAATTTTACCGCTTCTGTGTGTGGAATTTCGAAAATCCGAGAGACATGGTTGATGTCAGTAAGTAAAATGTAGTTCAATGAGATGAAAATAATTTTTTGGAGAATAGTAACTTTTTACTTTTTTTTACCACGGTTAAAAGTAAATGGGGTAATTAAGGGTAAAAATGATATTATTATTACCCTAACACATGTCCTAATTCTATTGGACAAGTGTAATTCGACCAAAAATAAACTTAGGAATAAAATATGACCATTTAGGCCCACTTGGATTAGATTAGGACATTTATTATTAATTTATTTAAAAAAGGGTTAAAATAGTAAAAATCAAATTTTAATAACTAAATAATTTTTAATATGGGGTTATACATAAGATAAATTCAACTATAAATATTCATTAGAAAGATAAAAATATTTCCTACATAATCGTATTTTATTTTTAATTTTTAGACATTAAATAATTTAATTTATTTATGACACAAACATGATGCAGTAATTAACTTATTAATAAAATATTGACATAATTGATGTTATAAACACAAAAATAAATGTAATTTGACACTTTTTATGAATTACAATAATTTTATAGATTAATATGACATGTTAGTATTGATTTAATTAACTTTTTTTGAACTAATCATTCTGTTATGAGTTTCACAAAAATTAATTAATAAATAGTGTCAAAATTGACATAAAATAGTTTTTAAAACAAATATTATATTAGTAATTGTTATTTTATTCCTAAAAAACTAAGTTTCGGCCAAATGACTTATATAAGGTTCTATATATTAATAATAAACAACTTGGGGTTCGTTCGGCTGCTTATTGAATGTTTATTAACCTTATAGTATAAGAACACAAGAAGACGCGGTAAAAGTAAAATTATTTAACTTAATGTTAAATCTAAATGATAAGGTTAAAATAGGAACCTAAACTTGTATAAATTATATTGGATGAGATTATTTCTACCCATCCCCACCTTAGATTAGAAGTAAATCAATTTGGATCTATTTAAAAACGAACTTGACTTTATAATAAAATAATATTTTTTGTTATTCCAAAGGTGCCCCTCTCCTCCCTTATAAAAGGGCACCTCCTCCCTCTCTTCCTCACACAACTTTGAGCCTTCATGCTCAGCCAAACCCTGTCACTTTATCCTCTACACTTCCCTAGAGACATCCTAGAGGTCCTGGTATTCTTCAAAGACCAATTTTAGTGCCCTAAAAGAAGGTCTCAAAGAAGCACTTCAAAGAAGAGGTAATGTCCGTTACCGATTCTTTCATCATTATTTCTTCTTCCACTTCTTCTTCATTAGTTTTTTCATTATGAAGTAATAAAATAAGTATCACTCATATAATTATATGTTATTATAAGTATTAAACAACTCTATTTTACCATCTATCCATCCTACGGAAAAAGAAATCACTGCGCGTGCGTACGTACGGAATACCGTCTCCACGCCGTGGTGTAATCTATTTTCCACCACCACCTTACTTGGATGGGTATAATGGTGTAAATAATGACTATATATGACTATTATAAAGTGATATTTATTCTGAAATAGTATACATACACTCCAATACAATTCCACGATCATGGGAACGTTATCATTGCTCGTGCGTGCGTACGGAATACCGTCTCTACGATGTGATGCGACTCGTTCTACATGATTTTCATTGCATAATGATTAAATAAATGAATTGAGTGAATAAATATGATATATAGTACATTAATAACATTATGTAAATGATGTATCTATAACCTAAATAGAAGAATAAGAATTTATTCGACAAAACATGCATAAGAACAAAAAGTTATATACACCCGAATAACAAGTAGCAATGAAATATTACTACTAAGAAGCTAAGAATATGACCATATATGATATCATAAAAATAAGTATGACTCTGGAATAAGTCAATAACATTATTTAAATCATTATACAGGAGTTTCGGACACTTACAAAGCAAATCGGACCTAAGGTAAGGGAAATATCACAATCTCATTTTTATCCGAGATTGTTTATACTTTAGTATTTACTGGGGTGTATTTTATCATCCACATACATGTTTCCTCAATATGTAATATTATTTCCATCCACCTACAATTTTTTAAATCCATTTTTAGCTTTCGGTGAGTTTTTAGTAAAGGATATGAATGGAATCTTTTGTCGTTTTTCGTACGAGGTACTTTTTGACTTTTCCGACAAAAGTACGAAGAATGTTTTTTTTAACTTATACGGCTTGAATGGATTTTTAAAACATTATTTCCAAGAAGCTTCCTTTACAATTTTTCAAGTTTATTTTTAATCAAATTCTTTTAGTTTAAAATTGTATGACATGTTAAGAAAGGAAAAGTTTTTTTGAAGTAGAAAGGATATTTTCCTCAAGAATGAAGTTCAAGAGTTTTATCAAAATTATTTTCCATCTAAGATAATAAAGGGTTCTGTTTTTATCCCTATTATTACATTGATTTGATTATGTCGTGATGGAATTATTTTTATTAATTCCTTTATTGTATATGAATTGTTTTATGATGTCATGATGTTTAAGATTCCCATTTTTATTACATGGTTTATGCAATGATGTATGGTTTATGATTTTGTGGCACGCATAAGAATGGTATCATTATGAGATGGGTGGGACCTATATCTCCCTCCAATTCATTGGGTAAGGATTTTATATCTCATGAGATAGACATGGCTGGAACGGTAGGTTATACTAGTTCAGTGAAGCAGGACTGAAACGAGGGTAACTTGGTTCAGAAATGGACTTTGTCCACTAAGATAGTCTTGGCAATGAGTCTTGGCTAATAAGAAATGATTCTCTATGATTATGTGTGTATGCCACAAAGTATCATGTTTTAAGTTATTATTATTGGGATTACATTTCACTACTATGATTTACCCCATGTTATGAAATTATGATCTCTTTTGCAGGTTAAGATTTCCCAAAGATATGTGCTTATGTATATGATGTGATTGATATTTCTATTGTTTACCCTTACTGAGCATTTGAGCTCACCCTTTTGTATGTTTTATTTCCCCAGGTCAGGAAGAAGGTTATTAAGTAGAATATGCCAAAAAGGGACTCTAGATATGATGAAATAAATGGGAGGGAAAGTAGATGCTTTATGAACCAGTTGTTTATGTTTCCCAGTTTCTAAAGACACTATACCTATATGGTCCTTTCTTGGTTTTGTTATATGTTTTAATAAGTGTGCTTCAATTCTGAAATAATAACAATGTATGTAAAGTATGGGTCATTATATATACCATGTTTGGTAAAATATTTTTTTTCAAATTATTTCATTTTCTCATTCATAGGATATGATTTTGGTTATTTTTACATGGAATTTATACTATAGTTTGGATTTATATATTCATGAAAATATATTAGATTCATTAGGGAAATACTATAATATTTTATACTAACACCGTAAATTTATAAATGGGTATACATGAAGACCTTATTTATCATGATGTAATATAGAGAAAAACATTATTATTTATTATAAATGATCCATATATCCTCCCTTGTATATACGGTGAGGAAGTTAGTGGTCAAATCCATGGACATATTTTGGTTCATTTTGTATTATTTTGGATATATTTGTTTAGTAGGTTTAGATATTTTTTCTATTTATATATGTTTTTCATTTTACCATGACTATTTTTTTTAATTTTTAATAGTTAAAAATGTAAAGTTATTTTAAATTTTATAATATCATGAATCAATAAGAATTTTTATTTAATGAAAAAACATTTTTAAATAGTTTTAGTTTTATTACATGGTATTAGTTTCTATCATATATAAAATAGATAATATGCTCAATTTAATATAGTAACCTCAAATCAGATGTTGGGATTTGAGAGCTCAGATGAAGATGTTACACTTATACTGGTGAAGAGATAATTGAATGAAATTTAAGGATATGTGGTCATTTTTATGGAACTAGACATGGTTTGATCTACAATTTTTAGGATTATTTTGACTGAGATAAACCACACCATTGAAAGGATAAAAACTTTCATGGTTAAATTTGAATATAAATACAGGTATGTTCTTGTTTCTTATCAAGATAAGAAAAGTCATGGAATTTAGAGTATTTTTTTCTAATGGATTTTTATAATTAATTTGAATGGTATTTGACTACTATTAAATAATTTAAATAATGATAAAATATTTAAAATTAAATATTATGGTATAAATCCCTATAAATAGAAAAAAATACAATGTAAAAAAATAGGTAGAGTATCATTTTGAGATGATATTTTCTCTATAGAACAATTTTTTATAGATGTTATCATATAAGAGAAAGGCATTATATATTTATGAAAATTAGTATTTATCCAATTAAAAAGGCTAAAGTGAATAAATTAAATAATTAAAAATTTATTTTAAAGGTTTTATATTTCTTTTAAATTGAAATACTTTAATATTAATGTAATTTAACAAATTTTTTATAAGCATTTATCTCATGTTAAGGTTGGTAATCCTTGAATGATAGTGTGTCTAGTCTAAAAATTTTGTGGCTAACTTATAAATATAGTGATTCAAATAGGATGTTAGATATTAATTATTCACATTTGGAACCAAGTATATTTTTCAATGTATTGCATTATCATACTATTTTCATATGAAATGAGTAAATTAGATAAATCAACATTCTTTAACTAACTATAAGAAAATGATTTAAAGATAATGTTATAAAAAAATAATGATAACAAAAATATCAATGGAATCTATCTTTGATAAATATTTGATGAGTGCCACCTGTTAATGGTGAAAACTTATTAGTCTCAATATTTTGTAATAAAAGACCCACTCTAAATAAGAAACACTTAAAGGTATATACTATTATAGAATTTTTTCAAAAAAAACAGTCCCATTGATGTTATATTTGAGGTTCTGGTCAAATAATAAAGGGAAAATTCATATCTCATCTCAGCTCATGAACCTCAAACATAAAGGATTTACAATAGTCTAAATAGATTACCTTATCATCCATGTGGTTATCTTATTGTTGATGATATGTATTTCAACCAAGATTTAGTGTGATATTATTATTATTAATATTATTTATTGATTGAATATGATATCATATTCAATTGATAATATTAACTCCTAATGTTCTATGATTTAGAGGTGAAGTTGTGGGTTAGTATAACATTTTATTCTTGTAAATGTTTTAAACATGAGAAGATATATACATGTATTTAAAGTAGATAGATAGAGAAAATAGAATATTTGGTAGTGGTGAAAAAATTATGGCATGACATGGGCCAGGATGGAAATTAGAAAATATACATGGTATTATCAAATATTTTTATGTTTATAGATACATAGATGATCAAGAGATATTGAATTACAGAAACTATGGAGTTTATGAATTATTTAAGAAGGTGAATATTTCTTGAAGTATGAAGATTAAATAAAAATATTTGATAGATGAGGTAAGTGAGAGAAATTTTATCTTATAACACGTTTAATATTTGTATAAAGGTTTAGAACATTGGAACTTGTTTAGATAAGTATATAGAAAATTTTTTATGAGTTTAAACATCAGTTCACAACTAAAATGATTGCACAATTATTTTACCAGGGGGTTTTTGATATCCCAGAGGATAAATATGGCACTATTAAAGAAATTATTGAAAATCTAAGATAATAATTTGGAAGATGTGAGACATGTTACACCATTAATAGAGGATATAATCTTGTAAGGGGTTTAATGGATTATAACTTAATACATGTCAAATTGTTATAAATTGAAATTCACACCATAATGAATCATCAAGTAAAAAAGAGTTATGGATGAATTACAATCACACAGAAATGATCATATAATTACTTTGTAATTCTTGGTAAGATTTTTTTTGAAAAGTTGTTTGTTGTTCCCTATATCTCACACTACAATGAAAATACATATGATAATGAAGTTTTTGGTGAAGTTAAATCAAACCATAATGTTAATATATTTAATCATGATATATGTTACTTATAATTAAAATATAGATAAGTGTGTTTTACTGGTGTATATGTTTGGGGGATTTGGGTACATATTAATACATTAAATTAGTTAGAAAAAAATCATGTTATAATAAGTGTATGTTTTACCATAACACATAGAAAGTTGAGAAAAAGGATTCAATATTGATTATTATGGTCTATGGATCATGTTGAAACTTGAGGCCACATTTTGGCGAAGAACAAGGCATTACACAAAAATGATGTCCGTTATGTCATAATGGACATATCTAGAGGTAATATAAGAGTATATAAGTTGTAATATTCAAATCATATACGAGGTATCATGCCATGTTTTTTAGAAATATTTTTAACTCAAAGATGTTACACCATAATACAATTTATTAAATCATAATATTTTTAAAATCTATATAGATTATATATTTTAATATCCTAAAAAATATATATGAGGCTCATGGATTAGGTCATTTACTCTATATATTTGGATTTATTTTACCACACATTTATTTGTGGGACACATATCATGAAATCAAGATACATTTATATCTCAATTAAATCTCAATCATTGATTGAAAACTAGTTATTTGAGAAAATTTTTAATTTTTATATGGACAAAAATTGAAAAGGTAAAACTAAAATGAAAGATATATAAAATATAGATAATTGAGTAGAGGATAAAAATATAAATAGATCTAGATTATATTAAAAATATCATATAATTTTTTTCTTATTTGATATATCATGTTTATGTGAGAGGTAGCTCTTGATTCGTGCAGTTTCATTAACATATCCAATATTTATGAAATATGTTTATTATGGTAAAGATTTTTTTAGGGATTAATGATTCAACTCACAAAAGAAGTAAAATATATAAAACTATTGAATAAATAAAAAATGAATCCCTTTTATATGATGTCCCCCTTATCTCCCTTCTTTCCCTATGGGACACCATTATAACCACTTTTCGTCCCATTTTAAAATAAATAAAAAATTAAAAAATTAACTACTAATAAAAACAAACATGTTATGGGTACATGACTCTTGTTTTGGTTGGATGGTAGGTAGTTTGATCAGTTATTCCATATAGAGGCATATAGTAAGGGGTTGTGCAATGATTAGGGTCAAAAAAGAATATAAAGACGAAAGGAAGAAAAAGAAGAAAATATTACCATTGGGAATGGTATAAATTAAATCAACTCATTTGGGATGAATGTTATCTAATCCATGAATTTGGTCTTAACTAAGTAATACCAGTTTCAATTGGGGATAGATGTTTATAATAATCCTTTTGATTGTGAAGTTTTCACTAAATTAGAAGTAAACTGGTCCTTTGATGGGGGTGTGTTCTAGTATATTAGGCCTCTGGACACGTGTTTACTTTAATAATTATTTTCACCCCATACTATATTGTATTATAATTATTATATTATTAAATATATTTTTAATATTATTATTTCGATAACATTTTTCTTCAAAATTATATTAGTATTAATTCATTGTTTTTAATATTAGTATAAAAATATAATTATCAATTTATTATTATATATGTATATTATTATAATTCAATGTAATTTGATAAAAATTATAATTATATATTTTAGTAATTTAATTAATATATTATTAGAATAAAATTATTTTAATACTTAATAATTATTAAACATATATATAATAATTATTATTATAGGTTATATTTTTACAAGGGTAATATTACTAAACTAATTTTAGTAGTTTAATATATATAATAAAAAATATTAATATGTTATTATATATATTAATAATTAAAATAATTTTTTTAAATAATTATTTTTATTTTGATTAGTTTTTTTAGAAGTGTCATTCTATTAAAAAAATGCAGGTCACTGGAGGTTAATCACGTAATGTTTTATACCATGCTTGATAAACATGAAAAAATAAAGAAAATAAGTGGAAGAAATTTGTAGGAAAAAATGAAATGGTTTATGTTTCTCTATATCATAGTTAAAATGAGTTCAATGGAAGGAGTTTGAACATTCCATGGCCAATTGACAGTTTTTTTCTTATACAGTTTATCCTATTCAAGGATTTATGAAATGAACCAACCTAGATTTAAAATTGGCATAGATTAGATCACAATATTCTCTAGGTATCTTAGTTGATCATCATAGGATAATGATTAGTGTTGAGGGTCTAAATAAATCATTGGGGAAATTATTTACCCTCTTTTAGACTTGGGCCACTCATTCAAAAATCACTATTTATTTTGAAAAAGAGAGAAGAAAGGAGTTATGGTGGTCTGTAATGGAGAAGTCCTAGAGCATCCCCATAAAAAATAATATTACAATCATGGGGAAGAGCACCTATATTATGATAAATAATAAAATTGTTTTGAGGGATTGATTTTCTATCCAGGTTGTTTGCTATGAAATTTCCTTCCCTAAGGGTGTGTGATACCTCTAAATAATTATGCATAATAGGCTTTAAATTTTTAATGATATTGGTTAGATACCATGAGATGTTATCATTTTCTCGAATAAAACCCACTAGTAGTTTTGAATCAGACTCTATAATCACAACTATTATGTTGAAAAACTTTCATAAGGAAAGCCCCTGGAGAAAGGCTTTGGTATCTGCCCCAATAGAGTTACCAAGTCCATAAAAGGCATTGAAACCAAGCCCCCCTAGAAATGCGAACAAGGACACCTCCTATTATCATGAATTGAATGCATAACCCATCTACATTAATTTTAAAACCAGATATAGGAGGGCTCCACTTAATCCACCTCATGAGTTGAGAAGCGCTACCAGTGTTGATGCCTCTACCAATGAATGCATAAGATTATTTAACTCCCATAAGTGTACATAATTATGTGAATTCATGTGTGTATGCATGTGGAATTTATAATAGTTACCTATAAAATGAAAACAAATAAAAAAATCTATCATGCCATAAAAATCTAATATAAATCATTGAATTATAATAGAATCCTTCCACACCACAAAAAGGAGTGATATCAGAATTGTTGATTGATAACTTCTGGAGCACCTGAATTATCCATACTAGCTTCAAGTATAGGATCAAGATCAAGTTATAGTTCATAAAAATCCTCACAAAAAATACAATAAGGAAATAAACATTTACATATCCTCAATATAAGGAAAGGTTGTGTACATATATCCTTAATGATAGGTAAAAGAACATCCACACATTATTTATATAATGGAAAATAAATTTTTGACATCCCTATTCGAAGAGAAAATAATTAGGGAACTTATATAACAAAGAATATATAATAATTTTTGCAAATTGTAATACATAAAAAAAATTAAGATGATAATAATGAATAAATTTTCAAGTAGAAACAAATAATAAATATGTAATGCAGTGAAATAATACAAAACCATAAATTAGAAATATAAAATATTCATCTAAAAAATGAAATATATATTCCAGCTTTCAAGTTCTAAAATAATATTGATTCTATATCATCACATAAGATATCCAATACAAGGTTTTATTGAATATTTACCTAAACCATAAAACCAACCATCTAAAAAAACACTTGGTGTATCATTATTAATTTATTATGTATTTTCTTCCATAAAAAATGTCACATTATGTTATTATCAATGCCTCAAATTAAATATTGAATAATCAATTTATTTAAATCTTAAATTACAAAAAGGATTTATTTTTTACTTTACTTATCTGAAGGAAATGCAATATCCTAAAATAATACACACATACTAGGTCACAATATCACCATCAATATATAACATATTCCACACTAATACAAGGAAATTTCACTCTTTATATATTCTAAAAGTTAATACCCTGACCACCCTATCCAAAAAAACCCTTATACTAACCTTATAATCATAGAGAAATAAATCATATATAAAGAATTTCAATGTGGAAAACAAAGTGAAAATGAGAGAGGGATAGAGAGTCCCAAATGATATAAAACCCTAAACTTAGGGAATTAAAGATAAAAATAAAAAATACTCTACTGTATAATAGTTAGTAAGATAAATAAGAAAGATGAATAAGGGAAAAAATGAAAAATAACATAGAGCAACAACACATTCATCTATTATACATTCACATGAAGAACCAACTCCTTTAGTCATTCCATGATTATTTCCCATGACCATTATATTAAATCCTAATTCATATTAGTTAATCATACATAACCACGCTTTAAACTCCTCACCTCAATAAGTGAGGGTGATCGAGTTACCTATGTTAACGGATAAATAATGTCTAGCATAGTATCTATTATAATTTACATGTTAAACAAATTATGAAAAGTCATATTATTATTGAACATATAAATCATCCCTTTCTCCTTAATAGAACCTAGTTATTAAATCTATATATATCCAAACTCTAATTAAATTTTATGTTTTTTTAATTAACTTATAATACATTCTTGTTTTCTATGGAAATGAACGATTTAACATTTAATTTTAATGATGAAATTTAAAAAAATATGTTTACAATAAATGATAAAAAATAAAATTTCCTCAACAACTAACTATAAATTATGATATCAAAATTTATAAATATACAAGTAACATAAACAAATTCATATCCATGTAACCTTCCATTTTAAATAAGAAAAAAAACAAAAAAAACAATTTATCTAAGGATTCCTTTATAAATAATAATTACAAAGGATTATCATTAATTAACAATTTTATATGGTAATTTATAAATAAGTAATAAAAATAACATGTAAATTAAGATCAACAAATATATTCATTCCACATTTCTATAAAAATTAATTTAATTCAACATGGAAAATTAATTATGAAATATTCCCATATATATATATATTTCAAAAATTTACTATTTTGATTTTTATTAGACACTTTAAAATCAATAAGAAATAACATCATAGGAGAATAAAAATTAAACAAAAGGGGAGGTTTAGATTACTTACCTATGTATATTGATAATTATCTCATCTTAATATATTGAAAAAAAATGACTCCCTAAAAAATAGGAAACCCAAAAACATTTTTAATTAAACCCTAAATATAGAACAGAAATGATAATAAAAATTATAAAAGGAATCATAACACTCACAAACAAAATACTCAAATTATATAAGGTAGAAAACTATAAAATCTACCCAAATCTAATGAAATAATTTAAATAATTCACCATAATATTCAAATTACTTGAAATGATGATTAATGTAGTGGAATAAACCTTCCTTGACCTAATATATCTTTCACAAATGAAATCCCTTACAATATAAAGTGATTACACCTAGAAATGATAGAATACAAAACTAAATCCCAAGATCAAATAACCCAAACCAAATAAGAAGAAATAGGAAGATTATTAATAGAAATATTGGGAATAAATGCCTCAAATAAATAGATCAAAAACACTTAAAACACCTTAGATCAAGGACGGGAGAATGGGTGGAAAGAAGATGATGGGAAGGATCTCTCTCTATGTGTGTATGTCATAGACAATGACACCCCATTTGGGGTGTCAAAATATAAATCCTCAAAATAATGGAACATAAAAATTTAAAAACATGATCTGTGAACTATCAGATACTAAATGGATCTCCCCCCACAACCCAAAATCTCACCATAGACCTAATGGATGTCCATCAGTTAACAATGAAAAATATAGTGAGGTACCCCACTGGTTAACTCACTGGGCACATGATTATACTAAACAATGTACTTAGTGAAAACCTGCATCCACCTCCAAAAACTATTCCTTTTACTAAACTACAAATTAACTCCTTCTAAATTTTCTATCTATATTTTCACATATAAAGCACCCTAAAACACAAAAAACACTCCCCCAATTTATATCTAAAAAATAAAACAGTTGTAAAATCTCACGATTTATTTTATAAATTTTAATCTATAATAACCTGTAAATAATTAAATAATTTTTCGGAATATTATAACTCCCTTTTATAGATATTTTTCCCATGAAAATCATAACAAACCCCTCACCTTAAAATATCGATATATCCCAAAAAATCATTTTTGGTACACCAAATCCAATCCCAAAAAATATTTGACACACTTTCACTATAGAACTACCAAAATTAGAGGATAAGAAAAATACACCAGATCCGAATACTGAAAGGATATGGATGGACAAGTATTGTTCCCAAAATATTGATAAGAAATATAACACCAACTTTATGGTAATAACTACTTAATATTCATAAATGTTTTCCTACGAAATTAATTTCTAACATTATTATATTTATACAATGAAAATTCAAACAATTCTATCAAATCAATTCCAAATGTACACATAGAAATCAATAAAATAATTTTTATATAATTTAAATACTTTATTTTAAAACCATAGTCAAAACTATATTTTTAAATTATCAGATTTATTAAACCCGTTACACTTTATTGACATCATTTTATAAAACAATTCCAAGTTTATTTCAAAATAAATTGACATATTTGAAATTTTAAATACAATTAAAAATGAAATTTTGATTTAAAATTTTTTTATAGAATAATATTTTTTATCAAATATTTAAGAAAAAAATATTTCAACAACTATTAAAATGTATAAAATTGAAAATCACATTTAGAATCTTATAACTCATAATTAAATAAAACATCAATAAAATTAAAACACACACATGAGTAAATTTTATTAATTAAGCCACCACATGTAAAATATATAAATGAAAAGAGGAGATAAAAATAAAAAATAGATAAATATAACACCTAATGATAAACAAGGTGGATAAATTACTAGAACAAAAATGATATAAGCCCTAAAATGGTACAGGTTAGATTGTCTGACCTCTATGAAAAATAGAGTTAAGATATATATAAATCATTACATTAAATTTTAAAAATAATTAATTTATTATATAATTTTATTAAATTATTTCCATTCACATTTAAAAACCATATTATTAATTATGCACATGTCCTATGTGTCACTATTCAAATTATGTATGATAAAATATATAAATTATCCCTTGATTGAATTATATGACTTTTCACTGAGTTCCAATAATTCTATAAATAAAATACCCAAATAAAAAACTCAATAATTCTTAGAGTTACTAGAATAAACACTTAAACATACTTGGGAACTTTGGTTTCCTCTATAGTCATTTTAACTAGATATTCCCATGGTATATCGCTTAAGTTCCAATATCCAATCTCCACCACTAAAAAACATTTTTCATAAAACAATAACTCTATGATACCATTTTTAAATTACCTAACATAGAGTATTCATTGACTTGGATTATAATACTAC
Organism: Viscum album; assembly: GCA_963277665.1. Lineage (NCBI taxonomy): Eukaryota > Viridiplantae > Streptophyta > Magnoliopsida > Santalales > Viscaceae > Viscum > Viscum album. The sequence continues at coordinate 1,173,448,473 of OY728128.1, read as the reverse complement.
ATAACTCAAGCATTTTCTCTAATATTCAGGGGTTCATGAATGGTAATGAGTCTTTATGTGATGTATTGTGAAATGATTTACCCTATTTTAGACACCAACATGGTTTATTAATCGATTCTAAAGAAACTAACATGACACATCCATTTTTTGGAAATTTCAAACTATAAGTAAAATAAAACATGACCATATAATTTGGTCTCAAAATTTATCAATAATAATATAAAATAATTTATGTATACGTAAACAAAACACCATGACAATTAAAATATAAACAACATAACAAAAATACACAAAATAAGGAAAAAACACATAGATATTATTAATGACTACTCCAACAACCATTTTCCACCCTTAATCCACCATTAAGTGAAATTATATACAAATATCACAATACTTTCTAGTTACTAGACCATCAAATTTGTTATCTCCACATAAATTATTGTATCTACAATGCCATAGATGAATCGATATGTGTGTTTAGGAACACATTTAGGGTGTCAGTAAAAAGTCCTATCAGTATCTCTATATAAACTAAAATCTTACAAGTATATATAGATAGTACTCAACCATGCATTTGCATGGTGATATTATACAATGCTCTACAAAAATAACCACTAGTATGATATGAATTAGTGTCGTGTAAATCAGTATAGTGAAACATCAATAAAAAAATAACTAATACTGAAATTATCTTAATAAAAAAGATGAACAGAAAAAAATAGTGGTTTGTTAATAATCTTGTAGGATCCAACATAATCTGGAATCTGGCACTAACAAAATCTATTTCTGAATCTCAAATCCAGAAAATGAATAATCGGTGACAATAAAGAAAGGGATTTCTTGCTTCAACATGAGACCATAAAAGGATCCAACATCGAAGATGATCTTCACCAACACCTCATGTTTTTCAGTGTGATCTTCCCTTCATGATTTGATGATGCAGAAGAATCTTACTATGGGGTGGAATTGCTCTAGACTTCTGTTTCAAGAGAAGAAACCACACTGTAATGTAAACACAAGAACCCACACTACAAGTAAACTTGTAGTTTTTCTTCACTAGGAACATAAAATCACATATGGGTAAAATAAGGTAACATGAAGAAGGAAATGAGGAATAATTCTTATTAGCTAGGAAGGAATTTCAATAAACAAAGGAGAAGAAAATCAAAATATAAAATTAGAAATTTTCCCATTACCTGGGATTGGGGCTGTTCTTGACCCTCTTCTTCCAGTAAACAGACCTCCAAAATAAAAAGTAGTGAAATATGTTTTAGTCCAAAAAAAAGATTAATAAAAATATAGAAAATTAGTTAAATTTGATACATACATAATAATTCATAATACTGTAGTTACCTGAAGAAATAGATATGAAATTTTTTTTCTCTCCCATTTTACAAAAGGAAGTCATGGAGGTATTTATTACAGTATCATCAGCAAATAGTTCCTTATTCCCTGCCTCAAAAGTTTCAATAAAAATTATAATAGAAATATTTCGATCTAAAAATAATGGCATATCAAAGAGATTTTCCTTATTTGATACATGTGAACAACAATCCTGGGTTGAATTGTGATTTGATACAAAATAAGCCTAGCCAAGAACCTCATTAGTCATGCATACATGAAAAGAATAACTATTTATATTTCAATAATATATTTCGACAGATGAATTTCAAGGGCTCTCTTTAAAAGAGAAAAAATGTGGGTAGTAAACATGAAAAACATATGATCACTATGTAGAAATACAAGTTTTTTTTTAACAAATTCAATCTAAAGAATAAAAAACAATCAAGAATATTTTTAAAATAGTAGGTTCCAATTTTGAGAAACTTTACATAAAAAATTTAATTAATAAATGTAAAACCTAAGCTAGAAAGTTATCTTGAGAGCAATCTTTCGAAAAATAAAAGATATACACCTTCTCCTTACAAAATCTAAAAAGACCTTTAAAAAATAATTTTATGCTAGTGGATCATTAGCAGTGAAAACCATAATCATTTTTCATGATCTCTTAGAGTCATGTATATTTCTGATCAACACTTTCATGAATTTCGTAACTCCTGTAGGAAATAAAAGGATGGATAAAAAATATTCAAGGATTAAACATCAATATTCTACAATAATAGAAAGTGAAAACCATTTTAGTTTCTTTTCATTAATAAACCAATTATATAACAATAATAGAAAATAAAGATAGTCAAGGTTTTTACTTTAATGTAGTAATGAATAAGAAAATTTAAACCACTGTACTACAATTAAAATCCATTTTCAAGTGTTTTTGAGAGCTTCATCCTTGCAATCCAGATGCCATCTCAGAAGTTTCAACCCTCAACATTTTCCATCATAGAATATATTGTTTTTCTAGATTTTTTATAATTGAGTGGATCAGTTTAATTCTATGTTGAATTATGTATCTTCTGAGATTTAATTTCTTTGGTTTCATATGACAACCCCTGTGATAATGCAAGATTTCATGGGAGATCTTATAGGTAAATTCCAAGAAACCAGGGAGGCAGTTATAAATATGGGTATAAGAACAGATGATTCATTTAATGACATTGTGGACTATATTGATGATATTAATGGTGAAAAATTAAAGTAAATCGTGAATGTATCTAAATATGTTATGATGATGATTTTATGATCTCTCTATTTAGTATCTAGAAATCTTCAATACTTCATAACATTACAGAATAATGTTTATAAGGAAGATTTAGTACATACATCTAAATCTCTATAACTTGAATCATGTTCAGAATCTGGAGAAGTTACATTTGATCCACTTTCTTCTATAGGAAAGGATTTGGTTTTCTGTATCCCTCCAAGGCCCATTCCTTCTATGGCACCAATTACACCTACCACTGTTGTAACTATCCAAACTATACCTAAGACTATTTTTATATTTTATATTGGTCCTGCGTCTCCTCAGCACAAGGCAAAAATACATGTCAAGTTAACAAATTCAATCCACAGAATAAAAAACAATTAGTAATCTATTTTAAAAAAATAGGCTCCAATTTTAAGATACTATACACAGAAAAAATAGAATCAAAAAGTGTAAACCCTGAGAAATAAATTTATCTGTAGGGCCATCTTTCAAAAAAGAAATGATATGAACCTTCTCCTTACAACATCTAAAAATACTTTTAGAAAATAATTCTATGCTAGTGGATAATTAGCAGTGAAAACCATAGTTTTTTTTTCATGATCTCTTGGAGTCATGGATATTTCTGATCAAAACTTTAATGCATCTCGTAACTCCTATACGAAATAAAAGGATGGATAAAAAAGAGTCAAGGTTTCAACATCAATATACTAAAATAATATAAGGTGAAAACCATTGAAGTATCTTGTCCATAATAAACCAATTATAATACAATAATAGAAAGTAAATATTGTCAAGGTTTCAACATCAATATATTAATGGATAAAAAAAAATAAACTAACTGTACTGCAATGGAAATCCCTTCTCAAATGAACCTGAGAGCTTCATCCTTACAATCCAGCTGAGGGATCCACTGTAAACCATCAATAGGTATCTCTAATTAGGGGAACAATATATTTTAGGAAAACTATAGTCTATTCAATTTTTCATTTCATCTTGAATTGATATATATTTAATTTCCTTTTCATGCCATGTGATAAAAAAGTTTCATTGGTGAAATAAGTGTGGTGGATGGTGGCATCGAGACTGTATTAGAGGAGAAGGAGATGTAGGGTTGGGGGTAGAGATGGAGACTAAAAACAATAGAGAAAGATGAAAAGAAATATAAATATTGAAAATGAAGCTGATTACTGTAACATACACTTATATAGAACTTCAGGTTATTTATTGTTTAATAGAAGGAGAATGGAGAATGAACTGGATGCCTTATCTAGTGCCTCAAGATCCTTCCATATAACCTAAGAATAAACCAAAAATTATGATCCAATATCAACAGATCATATTTAATATTACCTTGGAACTCTCTGCATAACAATAAGATGTTTCAGTATTAGTTATGTGGATACTATACACAAAAAACATCACAGGATCTGAGTACTTTTTTTATCATAGAATTATAGTGTTTGGTGAAATAAATCATCAAGAACTAAAAGGTGTAACAACAGATTTAATACATAAAAGGTGAGCATATTGTATTCCCATGTTTCGTGTGAATACCTTTTTAAAGATATGTATACAATATACATGCCAGGTTAAACTTTTGGGAGCATGTAAGATGAGAGGTGATAGAATTTTACAATATTCTTGAAATTATTGATTCAACTGTACTCACTTGAGATGAATTCAAGAAACCCCAATTGAAACTGATTCAATATAAGAACCCTGAATCTAGATGTATTTTGAAATATGAATATAGAAAATTGTACGGATTCATAAAATAAAAGAACATTCACTGATATTTCTATTGTTAAAGATGATAAGATACATACTTGGATTTAATTCTTCAGCTAGTTCTAGGGGGTAAGAATAAGGAAAATAAAAATGAATAAGTGCATTCATGAATATGAATTACTGGAAAATTCACTAAGGTTTCCTAAGATTTACTATTTGCACTGTCTATACCTATTTTCATTATATACACCTTTCTATACCTGTTTGTAATGTCAATAAGATCCATATATTTCTTAACTTTCTATTATTGTAGTAATTGAAATTTAGATGCATTGATTTCCAAATATTTACTGTTTTCACTGTCTATATCTATTTTCACAATCTAAGGCTTTCTATACCTGTCTGCACTGTCAATAATATCCATACCCTTTTGCACTGTCTATTATTATAGTACCTGAAAAGGGACTCCATCTCCATATGCTTCATCCACTAATGGATGATATGCTGATTTATATGGAAACTGCAACTGGAAGAAAGAGTGTGGTGGATAGTGGCATAGAGACTATATTAGAAGACAAGGAGATGCAAGGTTGGGGGCAGAGACGGAGACCGAAAACAACATAGAAATAAGAAAAGGAATATGAATATTGAAAATGGAGGTGATTTCCATAACATAAAATTACATAAATCCTGAGGGTATTTTTAGAGTCTATATAATGTAGAATGGAGAATGAACTGGATGCCTTATCTAGTGCCTCAAGATCCTTCCATCTAACCCAATAATAAACCAAGCATTGGCTGCTAAAGATTATGTTATAAATTTTATTTATAAGCATTAAAATATACCTGAGAAGATTAGGTTACTAAGAAAGGAAATGTATTTATTTGGTTCTGAGAAACATAAAAAATTACTTCAAAGTAGTGAAAATGAACTGAATAACATCAAATAATTTTTTTAGAGACTATAAATAACATGACTCTTCATGATCAGATGATGTGAGGAAATTTAGAATGAAAAGGTACCTGATGTCTAAGGATCTGGTATTAGGTTACACCACTTAAATAACTTTATGACTTAAAATTCAAAATCAAATATGTAAATTGTTAATGAGAGTGAATGTAATGGAATTTATAGTACTAAAAATAAACTGAACAACATCGAATAGATTTTTATTATTTTTTAAGAATTGTACATAACATGACTTCTCAAGATCAAGTAATACAATGCAATTTATAATAAAGGGTGTGTAAGGATTGACGATCTAGGATTAGGTGATTCATCTTTGAAAAACATGATACCCTTTCAAAATATACTACAGAAAACCATAATACGGGTGAAACAAGTGAATTTCAAGTGGGTGAAAATAAAGTATCAAATCCTTAAATAGGTGAAGAGGGAAATTACAAGAACTATTTTCTAAGATCAGGTGATGTAGTAAAATTAAGAAATAAAAGGTTCTTGTAGTATGTGGAACCAAGAATAGATGATACCTCTGGGAACAACTTTATGCCTTCAAAGTAAAAAAGGTAGGTTTAAAAAACCCTAATGGCCTTCCATGAGATGAAATTTAAAAGGGTGAGATTGATGAATCAAATATTTAAATAGCTATAGAAGGAAATTATACGAACCATCTTCATAGATCAGGATCTTGGATTTTGGTAGGTATGAGCATCATGACCATAATCATGGTATTTACGGCCTCCTGATGAAGTGAATCGATGCGAGTTAACCTCTGACATTGTATTGAAACAATAAAAAATAATGACTTTTCATTAAACATCATATTATAGAGGTATGATGAGGTGCGGTTGTATAAAGATGATGGAAATAAAGGGTTGACTTGAGGGATAAAAATTAAAGAAATCATACCAGATGACTTAAATAAAAGGGAGGTCGACCAAAGTGATTCATCGTAGTTCAAATGGTGGAATGGGAAACTTCTTGAACATGAAGTCATGAATATGTGGTGGCAATCTATAAGCAATAAAAATCATTGATTTATAACCATAAATATGAACATGAAACTAATATCATCATTGAAAATCTTGGGTTTTATATCTTGTCATAAAAAATATAGCAATAATCATAAAACCATAAATAAAATAAAATTATCGGTGAAGATGACATATAAAGGACTATATTTTCAATACTGAGATACAAATCTAAAATGGGAGTCAAAGAACACGGAAAATGGATAAATGAAAGAAGTACAGTGCTAATTTAACCTCTATTGGATGGCCTTGTACCATAAACTGCATAAGTTCAACCTCTGTATAGACTCTCATGCTTCATCTGATCTATTACAAACAACTGGGCACTAAAAAAACACCAAATCACTCAAAATACTTTTCCATGGTAAACCAGTTGTCTATCATTCAATATCCAGGAAATATACATTGTCAAAGAAAATATTAGAGGTACCTTTGATGGTGAAGATAATCTAGAAACTATATAGGGGAGATTAGAACAGTGGTGGAATATCGATTGTTGAGGAAGATAGGATGACTGGAGATGTCGAAGTAGCTCGATGGTGAAGAAACTGTTCAATGGGTTGCGCGATGTGGAGGATAGAGCACTAAAAATGCAGTGGGAACCCCAGAACAGCTAATGGGAATTTCAAGTAGGTGGGGGGGTCTAAGGGATGGATGGACAGTATAAGAAAATGAAAAAATTAGCAAGTAAGAGAGCTTCTTTGTTTTGTGGGTGCTGACAGTGGGAGGGGAACCACGATTGGGAACCATAGGAGCAGTTGTAGAGGGGTAACAACAGTGGGAATCATCTGAGGGTAACTGGAGTGGAACTAGAGGAGAAATAGGAGTAGCAACCATAAAAATCATGGAGGATGTGAAACGGTAGTGGGAACAGAGGGAGCAGGAATCATTGGAGCACCAGTGGAGGTGAAATCGGAGAAGGATCCCTAGGATTAGTTGAAAATCTCGTAGAGGAACCCTAAAATAGAGGGAGGTAGCAGTTTCTAGAGGAGGAGTACCTCGTCGACGGAGAACTGCAAAACAGAGGTGCGAGAACCATTAGAGGAGATAAGGGTTATCACGAGCTTTAACCCATAGAGTAGAGGAGCAGAATCATGAGGACGACGGTGCTGGTCTTTGGGAACTGTAGATTGGAGGGAAGGGGAATGGCACCGGTGTGGGGAGTCTGCGGGAACCATAGGTCGTGAATAACTTAATCCAGACCCCAATAGTGAAAGGGAAATCCGGGGAGACTGTAGATGAAACCAGGAGAAGGAAAAGGTCAGATCCGATGGGTGGTATATTAGGAGAGGGAGGAAGAGAAAGGTGGGAGTCCGATAGTCCTCTAGATAAAGATCGTGTAAATATCAGTGGTAGTGGTAGACGGAGATGTAGAAAATAAGATATCCCTCGGGTTGGGGTGACACGGTTAGATGGGTGGGTGTCACGTACCAAAAAATTGACGTGGAAGTACTGTATTTAGACACGTGGCAGTGGAGAATATCTAAGATTAGTATATATATAGATAAGGATAATGAATGGTAACATGTTTGTGCAATTTATAATAGTAACTTATTAGATGAAAATAAATATTTATTCATAGTATGTCAAATATCACCTAATATAAATCAAGGAAAAACAACAAACTTCTTCCATACCACCAGAAATGGAAATAAAAAAATAATAATTCCTAACTCCTACACAACCTATAAGATCCATTCCAGATTGGATTGAAATATATAAATACCATCAAATATGTTAAACAAATTTAGGTAAATTCTAAATGTAAAATAAATAGTTAAACATCGTCAATATAATGAGAATTTACAACACACTGATATTTTAGAATATATTTTTCATTAATAAGTTTGATGTGTTTGATATCTTATAATTTATGAAACCAAGAAAATAATTGAATAATTATTATAAATTAAAAATTGAATCATATTATATGGTATTAAAATTAGATATTATTGTTGAAAATAATATCTTTCAAAATATTATTTATCCAAAAGAAATATTTTGAAATATATTTTTTATGGGAATTGTTTTTTCATATATATTTTATCTAAAAATTAATTTAGAGCACTAAAATTATGAAAAAGTATTTTTTACACATTTATAAAATGATATCGTTTGTTATAAATTTTTTATATTTGAAAATAAATCCATTTGAAGGTTATAAGAGATATTTTCAGAAAACTATTTCTATTGTACGCAATGCATTTTATCTATAAAAATTTAATTAATCAGAATTGACGAATTAATTTAATGAAATGTTTAAATAATATATTCAAAAAAATATATTAAAATTCATGTAATTGTTTTTACTAAGTAGTTAATTGTATGAAATTCAGTTTTATGATTAAAAATGCATTTATCTAAGAACAATTTTTACCCATTTTATGGGATGACATTTGAATTAATTTATACCAATTTTTGAAATTGAATATTATAAAAGAAATTATATATTTTGTATGATTATAATTAATATTAGGTGATAAATTCAACTTAATTTTTTTATAATGAATTGTAACCATAGTAAAAATGTTGTTACCATGATAAAGGTTAAAAGGGTTAAAGAGAGGTTAAACTATTGAGATAAGGGTTTAAATGACCTATAAGATTTTATAAATTATATTCTTTGAATGTATTTAGATATTATATTATCCCATATTCTATATTTATCCAATTTGGAGCCAAATTTCCAAGAGATTTACTTTATTATATTTTAATATTCTTTATAATTACAAATGTACCACTCACCTAACTTGTAAAAGGGAACCTCCTATCCTTTCTTCTACAGACCACTTAAGACATTTAGCACAAAAAAATATTCCTAAATAATATAAAAACATACATATGCTTTATATTATGGTTATAGTCTTCCTAAAATACCAATCCAAGAATCCTTAAAGTTCTATTCAAAGGAGGAAACCTGAAGAAGAGGTATATGTTCATATCGATCTTTTTCACTTTTATTTCATCTTACACGTCAAATAAATGGTATCTAACCATATTACAATGATGGAATATTAAATTTAATATAATAATAATATGTTTTTATATTTATTTTATAATAAGTTTCTTTCTCTTTCCCATATGTTGGAAAATGATAATTTCACTCATGCGTACATGTGGGCTACAACCTCTACAAAGTGATGCAATTCATTTTCCATTTCCTGTTTATATGGATTTAAATAGAGATATATTAAATGAATATATATAATATTTATGATATAATTATGATTACGTAATGTTTATTTATTATTTACCATTCTTTCATTCCATTTATTGAAAAGTGAAAACATCAAATATGTGTATGTACATACTACTGTCTCCACGAAGTGATATAATTAATTTTTCATTACTCCTTTACATTAATAATTATAAAAATGTATATAATTAATAAATATGATAATTATGAAATTATTAATATTTTTTAGATGATTAAACCCTGAAAAAGGATTAAATATTATAACCTTCAAACAAAAACATGAATAAAAATTAAACCAGTTTTCAACCGAATAATTATTTTAATTAAGAGTTAGTAATAAAAGTTTAATTGGAAATTAGAAGTGAATGATATATTGTAATATATATTTGAATATGTTTTTTTAAAATATTTATAATAAATATATATTAATCATATAGTATGGTTGAACAAATATGAAGCAAGATGATACCTAAAGTAAGGGTTTGTGTTAAAGTCTCATTTCATTTTGTGATTGTCTATGCTAAATTTCCATTGAGAGAAATTATATGATACTTATCCTTTAAAACACATATATTTTATTATCCTATATTTATTTCTATAATTTTTATGTATTAATAATATTTTCCTATATTTTTACTTAAAATTATTTAGAAAATGTATTTAATAAAACATAATCTTTTTTACCCTTTGGTCGAAAAACTTTTTATTCCTTTCCCATGTTCTTCGAAAAGATTTATATTAATTTTTATATATACTAAATTGTTTTAGAAATATTATTTTTACTACATTTGAATTTATGGATAAGTTATTACATGTAATCTTTTATAATGTTTTATGTATGTGTCACTTTTGACTTAAAAAAATAGTGTGAAAAGAATGTTCTATTTTAATATATATGGCATAAAAACTTTTCCCAGCATCATGACCATTATCTTACTTAAATATTCCCTTAAAAGTTTCCATGGATATTAAACCAATGTTTTTTTTCAATATTATATGAAATTTATAAATATATAAAAAGAAAATATATTTTTCATATTTTAAAATAAATTTTCAAATTCTCTTTTAATGTTATTTTTCATTTATATGTGGACACTATAAGAATTGTTATACATCCCTAGGTATATGTTCTTATGATACAATATACTTAATTTCTTTGTATGTATTAAGATTATTATGTTTTAAGGATGGTTATGTGAAAATCATTACTTTGTCATGGGTAAATTAATCTATGATGAAATGAGGAATGTTTTTAGGATACCACCCACTTCCTTTATCTAGATGGGTTATGATTATGTGATGATATAATTTTTATTAAATACTTTTCTTTTAAATGGGTTATGATATAATGAAAAGTTCAATGTTTTTATGATCTTTTATAAAACTTATATATGATTTTTATTTAGCGATGGGTGGGCATATAATTATATAACCCTCTAATGTATTGGATAAATAGTGGCCTCTCATGAGATAATATGGAATAGAATGGGGAGTGAACTAGTTTAGTAATGGACTCTGTCCATTATGTTAGTCTTATAAGTGAACCTTTAGTAAGGAAATTATAGAACAGGGAGAAACTAAATCCACTATGTCAGTTTTTCCATTTTGATATTCTTGAAAGTGCATCTTGGATTGAGAAATGATTTTATTTGATAATGTTTATGTAAAAAACTATTATCTTATGCTTATGATATTTTCTCATGGATCATGATAAATTACTAATGATTCTACACTCTTATGAATTTGTTAATTTTCTTATAAAAAATACTTATTCCATGATTCACGGTTAATGATCTTTAACTGATTAGGTATGAATTTCATAATATATGATCATATTATCATACCTTTATTCTTATCTTATTTTCACTTATGATCATGGTTTTATATCTCCTAGCTCTAACATAAATAAATATCTAATCTCACACATTCTTATGCTTCTATTTATACAGGTTATGAAGAATGGTTTTGGGTAGGGTATATCTAGAAAGGGCGCAATTTGATAAATAATTTATAAAAGATGATGAAGATATTTCATGAAATAAGTTTATTATATATCTAGTATTTAAAGACACTAAAACATTAGGATTTTAAGATGTGTATTATTATGAGATATCATGAATATTCATTTAAAATGATGTAATATTTATGTGTTTAATTCTTGGGTCTCCTAAAAATTCATTTACATACATTCTCACTAAGAGGGAAAATAACATTTAAAAATTATCACTAAGAGAGAATGGTAGTAAATAAAGGTTTTATTCAACATTTATCAAAACCATAACACCAACCATAATTTGTAACACCAATTATATCAATTTTAATATCTCAAGTAAATTCATACATAGAACAAGTTACATAGTATCATAGTCGATGACCTGTAAAAATCCCACACAATCAATTTATTCAACTCCTAAAATTCATTAAGACATTATTCATACATAAATAATATAATGGAATTAACATAATACAAAATAATATAAAAATAACTTTTCATGGTCCCACCATTAGAATCATACCTTTAACTCACTACTAAAAAGAAATTCCAAACTTTATACATTCCCAAGATTGATAACACGACCCCTCTATATGAAAAAGAGACGCATACTACCACTATCTCACATCTAATAACCATAAAAAACATCAAGAAATCATATAAAATAATATAATGAATGATAGATAGGGAGAGAGTCTCCAATGATATAAATCTATTAGAACCAAATATCATCAGTCAACAAAATCCCACTACATAATATATAATAAGAGAAAAAATTATAATAATGAAAAATAAGGGAATGAACCCAAACTAAAAATGAATTTTCCCCCCTAACTCTCATTATAATAACTGACTCATCTAAATATTCTCATATTTATTCACAAGACAACAATATCACATCCTCATACATCTTAATCCATCTAGCACAACTTCACACTTAACTAATCATATATCAATAGGATGGTACATAGGTCACACATACCACAAGATAAGGAACCTGTAACATAGTTACAATAATAATTTACCAATTAGTTAATTTAATTGAAATTATATTATTATTTAAATGATATATCAACTATTTTCCCATATATAACCTAATTATTACATTTCCTCCAATATGACCTCAAAAAAAATGTTAAGTGTATTTCATTGGATTATAATTTATTCATATTCTCTATGGAAAGGAATGATTTAAAATTTCATTAATAATGGGTAATTTTAAAATGTAATTTTATGAAGAATGAAAAAAATTAAACTTTCCTAAAAAACTAACCACAATTCATGATAATATAAATTACAAATGTATAGGTAAAAAAATAAAAAAAATCAAGGTAACAACACTTTTTAGACTAAAATAACTAAATTAAGAATTTACCTAATGATTTTTTGATATATAATAATAATAATAATAATGGATTATAAATTATTAACAAGTTTATATGGTCATATCCTAATAAGTAAGAAAAATAAAAAGAAACCCAAGGGAAACTAACATATTCATATAACATTGTAATAAAACTAATTTTAATTAAATATATAAATTTACTTAAGAAAAAATATATTTACATTAAAAAAATAAATACTTTATTTTATTACATAATTTAAAAAAACTACTAGGCACATCATAATACAATTATGATGAAGTACAAAAGGGGATGATACCACTATTAAATAGCCTGACCAAAATATCATCCTAATCTAGAAACCATATAATGGATCCATAAAAATAAAATTCAAACTCCATAAAAAATTAAACCTAAAATACAAAACTAAAATGATATATGATAATTCATGATGCACTCTTATACAAAAATATACCGTATCCACTAATATAAATGACTGTTCAATTACCTAAATCAATTGAAATTCCCAATTCAATTCACTATAAATAAAAAATTATTTAAAATAATGATAAATGGAGTAAAATAAACCATTATCGACCTTTTACATATCTTATATAAAAAATGCATCTCAATATAAAGTGATTTCACTATTATACAACTGAATCAAAAAACAAACCCAAATACCAAAAGTGTTCATCATCTAGGTGAACCCGATTCTAAAATTTAATAAAGAAAAAGTTAACAAACAATTAATACATTATAATGTCTTTTACATACATGATAGTGCATCTCACACCTCACGTCTGCATACACTATAGGTTTACAATAGACATGATCCTTATAGGACAACATAAATCTCATTTACATGATCATTTTCTTTGTTAAGGTATTCAATACTTTATTATCATCTCTTTAGGCCTGTGAAACATTCATATTGAGGTGGATAAAATATTGTAGACCGAAAATAAAATAAGGTATATATTTCTATGTAAATTCTATGTTCTATCATTAAGGTATTAAACAAAAAGAACAAAGTTAAATTCAATCTAGAAGGGGTTCCATCCCTGGTAGACACCATGTTTGATATCATGTATCATGGCGCATAGCTCAACTTCATATTCAATTCCAACTCCATTGTAATTGGGAAAGATTCCATTAAAAAAACCATGGTAGGTGTGGAAAAAACATCCATAACCTGAGGGTCATGGTTCACCAGAGGGCACTCAATCAACATTCACCTTGATCCAGGAAGGGATCAATGGGATCCAGTGGAAAAAATTTGGGCACCATCATTTTGAATTACCCTACCATGAACACCTAGTGGAATGAGAATATTGAGGTGTATGTTACTATTTTCTATTTTTTTCATTAACACATTGGTTATAGAATATGCCTCTCTATACATTAAATGAATTCCCCCATAGATAGTGGGTGTCAGGTTATCAAATAGTAGTTCATTCCTTGCATTCCAGATAGAAGTAATCACTGAAGAAGTTGCCACCCGAAGGAGGTTCTGAAACTAATCCATCTATATAGCATTACATATGTACATAAATAGGCCTTATATATAGATGTATTAATAGATGTTAATTTTAAATAGGTTACGTACATATTCTTAGAGAACATGTACAAGGATATATTACACAAATAGGTGCTTCACATTCTCCTTATCCTTCAGACATATATGAAAGGATGGTATAAGTTACTATCTAGCTCTTTTGAGCTGATCATGGGTGGGAAATTTGTTTTTATAGATTTTCCATATGACCATTAACCTTGAAGTCATTATAATGTATACTTTTAATTTTAACATCCATGTCAGTGTCATTATTGATCCATCAACGTTTATCATATAGAACTCCATGAGATTGAACAAAACATTTTTGTTTAGCTTTTATATTTAATTATCTCTATCTGTAAAGGCATAAATATATATATTTAGATCAATTTGGGGTGGAATAATCTCATTAGAACTATTTTTATGAAGTGAGAGTTTATCAAAATCCATTTGATGTCTATTTAAATGGATTCCAATGATTTCTTTGAAGGGTTTTTCCAAATAGGGGATATTCCAACAATTGAGATTATACTACAAGATAACCAACCAATTGATGTTTCCCATAATATCATTAAAAGATTACCTAATGGAATTACAAACAAACAAGGTAAGGTATTCAGGATATCCATCTATAATCCTTAGATTGAAACTACTTGAGAGAAAATCAATAGAAGAACCATTATATATCATGAGATTCCAAATTATTTTCTCAATAAGACCATTATTAAATATCCTGAGATTCCAATACCTCCAATTTCAATGGGTTTAATGAATTCCTTCCCAGACACTATTGTCAGAAAAAATTCATGGACAAATATTGTCAATATAATGTTCCTGATCATGATTTTTAAGTCATTGATAAAGATTCTAGGCCATCTATAGAGATAAAAGAAGTAGAAAAATTTATAGGTGGTCCCTGAGTTGACCAAACACACCCTTCCAAACTGGGACATAAATGCCCCAATTAATCTAGAAAATTTATGCAAGATTCCAGAACATATATTTATAAGGAAATATATTTTCATTTTACCCCAAAAGGGACTCCAAACTTGGTAAAAGAAAGGGATCCCCTCCTAACCCCAAGAGATATTGTGATACATTTTTTCTTAGGGATAGGTAAACTATCCCTAAAGACAAGGAATGATTTTCTCCAATCAATGGTATGAAATTCAACTTCCCCATAGTATGAAAAAATATATTTGACATCATATATTTTTTATAGGTTTTTCTAAAAATAATAATGTCATCATCACACAGGAGATGTGATAGAGTGTGTTCTCCTCTAATAGCCTTTTATTTTATTATAGATTCAAACCTGGGAAATTTCATTGATTCATCTACTCATGTAATCCCTAAAACCAAAAAAGATAAGGTATGAAAGAGGGTCTCCTTGTCTGACACCCATAAAACATTAGAATAATCCCCTGTGGATCTATTAATGAGAATATATATCCTTGTATAGTTGATGATTATTATTATTAATTTGATAAAGTCATTTTAGAAACCATAAATCTTAAATAAAAAAAATATCACTCCATTTTAGTGAGTCAAATATCTTAAAGATGTATATAGTGAGAGAACAGTTTACATACTTCATTTTTATCTTCATAATACTGACTCTATACAAGGATGTAAATAAAAAATTCTATATGCTCTCCTAGGTGAAAAACCAAACTAGTTTGGGGTGATGATGACCCTATCCATTCCTCCCATATTAGTCACAATGATTTTATTGATGATTTCAGAAACTTTGTTTCCAAGAGAAACCAACCTAAATTCTATTAGGTCAAATGTGTTATCTTTATTGGGTATAAGAGAAATTAAATTTTAGTTAATTCCATAATTCATATAGGAATTATGTAGAATTCCTTGAAAAAATTAATCACCACACTATGAAATATTTCCCAGCATAACATAATTGTTTTTTGTTAAATTCATTAGGGACAGCAAAACTCCCCATATTGAGTGAGTAGAGAACTACTTTGACTTTATCTTTTGAAGGACCCCTGGTAAGAGTACAATTTTGATGAACCTTAATGAAAATTGGTATGTTTACAATCATATTTTGAGTTCTTTCCACTATATCATTAGAGTATATCCCTTTGAAATAATCCATCACCTCAATGGATATTTCATTTTTCTATTTGAAGAGGCATCCATCTATGTTGGGGGAATTATTTCCTCCAAACCCTCTTCTCTTTGTGTAGCTGATGTTAGATCCTTAAATTCCTATCACCATCCTTTAACCATGTCACATTTAGTTGGTTTTAGTCCAAAATATATTTAATAATAAAGATATCATTATGGTTGGAGAGGGATTTTTTTACCTCCCTAGAGGGAGTATTGTAATTTTGATTCCTATTTTTATAGGATGCAAGTTATTCTATAATTGTTTTAATCTTAATATCCAACTTAGATAATTATTTGTTACTCAATCCATAAAAGTGAAATTTTGTATGATTAAATTTTCTAGAAAATATATTTAGGTGGATGATAATAGTTTCCATATTCCAAGACTCTATAATAACCTCCCTACATCATTGAGTAATAAGATATCCACTATTGAATTTAAACGGGAGAGGAGTTAACCTTATCAGGCGAGAAGAGAGATCCACAATGATTAAATTGTGGTTTGTATAGTATTTGGGAAGGGTTAAACCTAAGAACCTAATGACATCTCTCCTATAATCCATTTAGATAAATAATTTTTCCAACATACTTTCTCATCTTTCATAAAAGGTGTATCTACTCCGTGTAAAATTAGCTCCAACAATTATCCATTCAACAAGGTTGTAATGGCTAATGTAGGAATATAATTCCAAGGAGACTGTATTGTTGAAGATAGATCCAATTTTTTCTTTAGTCCTTAATACAATATTCAACTCTCCTATTATAACCCATTTTTGTTTCATGGTATCAGAGGCTTCCTCCATTTCCTTCCATAAGTCCCTTATTCAAAAATGGACTTTATTTTATTTCATAAGAAAATATTATAATTTATTTCTATAAAATTTTAACACTTTTATTTATAAAAGTATACAATTTTTTAAATCATCATATCAAAATTATCTTATGGTATAATTTTGATATTTTCTAAAGAGATTGTTTTTTAGAAAATAGTAAAAATACTGATTTTTGTAAAATTTTAATTTTTTTCATTAAATAATGTAATTTAGAGGTCCCATTTTATTTGGGATTTGGTCTTAATGTCACATGTGGAAAATTTTATTTATTATAATCTAATTATTTTCATTTAAATTGGTAATTTTCATGATTTTTTGTAAAAATTTATTTTTCTACTTAAAACTCATTTTTCTGGGAATTATTTTTATGTATATAATTATTTTTTCATTTTAATTAATTAAATTAATCCATAATCTAGAATAATTTAAATTAAATTTATACATTTTATATCTCTATATTGGAATTTAAATTCATATAACTAATATTACTTTTTATAGAGTTATTGGAAAATCATCTTTTCCTATAAAAAAGCATTTTCCTAAAAAACCTCCTTTTCATTGTGTTTTGTGGGATTATTTTTATATTAAATACCACCAAAAATGTGAATTTAATTTTGAAAAATTAATTAGATATTTTTAATTGGGATATAGAAATTTGGTAGATTGGTCCCTTTTATTTTTAGTCATTATGGATAGTAACCACAATAAAAACTTATTACTGCAATAAGGGTAAATCTGGTAATTAAGGATAACAATAATATGATTAGGGATATAAAAAGAACATAAAATTTTCCTCCATATCATTTTATTATTCTATTTTATCCTTACATATACATGATTATAATATATGGTCTATTATTTATTTGACTATGATTTTGACATTTATATTAATTGAGTAAAATATAAAGTAAAACATGTCTATTTCTTAATTTTGATTTCTAAAATGTTTTGTGATAATAATAAAGAAAAATTTTGTTTGGTTTCAATGGTATTTTGAAAAGTAAATATTTTTTTATCAAAATCATTTATTTTTATTTTTTAGGGATGAAATAATTATGTTAAATTTTTAAGCAACACCAACACATCATTTATTCAATTAATAGAAAGATAAAATAAATGATTCTAAAAATATTAAAATTAATATAATATTAATGAATTATTGTTTTCCAAAAAAATTAGTTAAAAAAATATATTATATAGTTTTTAATATATTATATTCTAATTCCATTGTTTTCATATTGTTTTTAATGTTCAATTAAATGAATAGTTCCGAAAATTAAATTAATGTTATTTATAATAAATAACATTGTATTAAATGATTAAAAATTTATAAAAATAATATATTCATATAATTTATTGGAATTAATATAAATATATCAACTATGGTTCATTTATATATCAATTTTCCATTTATAGTAGCTATATCATCCCCTAAAGAGTACAAACAACATTACCATAGTAATTGTAAAAAATAGTTACTGTGGGTAAAAAAGGGATGATGGTAAAAACATAAAATAAAAATGTAAAAATATTATAAAATAAAATTATTTCGACCCATAATCATTTTATATTTTAATTATATACAGTTTTAATCTTTTTTCAATGAAAAATAATTTAAATTAATTTAATATTTTAAGAAATTTTAAAAGTGTCCTTACCCTCATTTATAAAAGGGGACCTTCTATCCTATTCATTTAAAACATCAAAATAATTTTGGATTATAAAATAACTAAAAAAATACCTTCATTAATTCATTTACCATGTCCTATAGGCCTTTTATTGATTATAATACCCTCTTAGTAAGGCTTTTGGTATAAACCTAAAGAGGTTGTCTGAAGAAGAGGTATCATTATTAAACAAGCATTTCTGTTTTATTTTTTATTGCACGTCCTTAGAATATTTTAAAACCGTGACCATATAATAACATAAGTACATAAAATATCCTTATATTTTTATATGTTAATATAATAACCTAAAAACATTACTGTTCCATTAAAAGGGAAAAGTAACCATCATTCTTATATACGGTGGACAATCACCTCATAAACTGACGTGATTCATTTTCGATCATAACCTCTCATTAATGATTATAATGATGAATTTAATATATATATCTATGATATTTATTAATAATTATTTAAATTTAATATATCATATATATTTTTACATTTACATTCATTGAAATGTGCCAACGACGTTTGTGTATATGTGTGGATTACCACCTCCACAGAGCGATGTGATTCATTTTCACTATAACATCACATCTATGGTATATATAAGTATATTTAAATAAATAATATTATATTTATGAAATAATTTTAATAATTGGAATATAAAATAACGTTTTTTTCCGTTATGTTCATTTAAAAATGGAAATGTTACTCATGCGTACGTATGACATACTGTCTCAATGATTATGAAATAGTTCATTTTTCATAACAATAATTAATGAATGGATTTAAAAATATAATTTATGTATTAAAATAATAAATAAGTCATGATTATTATTATTATATATTATTAAACAATTTATCCCTTGACCACGATCAACATACTGAAGCTGTTTTGGGATTATTAACTGAACGTCCTCATAACGCTCGACACTGACTTAACTGAATAAATAATTAAATATGTAATTTTAAGAAATAAATTAAATATTTTAAGGAAATTTTTTTAAAAATATATTAGGTTATTATTTAATTAAATAATTTTTATAATTTTTTTATACATGAGTTGAAATACAATAATGGAAATTCTGGACATGAGGTAAGGGATTTCACCTCAATTTTCTTTCTTTGAGGAAAATTTTAATGTTATGCACCTAAATTAATTTATATAGTGTTTATACATATCATTTTACATGTTATATCATTAAAACATCAAAATTCATGGTATTTTATTTTACAATTAAAATTATTTCATCCAAGGGTATTTGACGTAAAAGTTACGAAGTGGTAAATGTTTGTTAACTAAATTTCCTTTCTTTGGGTTATAACTCTTCTTCATTGTCTTTATTATGACATGATTATGTATGAATAAATATCTATGTTACATTATTATATATTTATATTTTTTTATGTGAATTTACATAATTGAACATATTCACTTCATGAACTTTTTATCACTTTAAATGTTGTGATCTCTGCATGGGTTTTAATTATCCCAATCTTATTTTCTTGAGATATATTTCACGTCATGAACTATGATTTCCATGTATACTGAAATTAATTCCCTATGAATTAATTTTGAAATGTTAATTCATGTAGTTCATTGGATTTATAGATCCATATAAATTATTTACTTCAATTATTTTTTTCGAACGATACCAAAGCCGAAATGCCCTGAGTTTTTATGAATAATTTTTTTGAATAAGTTAAATTTATTTGATGGATTGAATTGAACACTACACCAAGTTATATTTGATTCATAAAAATAACCATATAAATATTTCATTATACAAAAAACATATATTAGTTTTCATTACATGCAAAAATAAGTTTGGATTGTGTTACACACAACACCAAGTTCATTCGACATCATGTATTACATGTAAGACTGAGTTTCACTTGACTAAAATATATTATTAATAATATTATTATAATATTATTATATTTATCACCAAGACATTGTAATGGAAGTTTAAAATAAGATTAACTCAATTTTGGAAATATATTTTACAAATTAATATAAAATTAATTCTTTTTATAACCAGTTAATTAAAAATAGGAGTAAAAACTATTTGAAAATAAATAAAATCCTTTTCTGAAAAATTAATTTTCTTTGCACAAACATGTTTTTATCAAAATAATTTTAAAAAATAATTTATATTAAAAATTGTAATTAAAATTATATATTAAATATTAAATAAACTATTTATCATTCATCTTATGTGATTTATTGATAAGAGGTAATAATAAATCTATTTTTGGAAAAAAAGATGTATTTTTCTAAAAGGCAATTTTACCTCTTTTTAATGGAGAACTTGTTTTAAAAATAGTTTTTTCACTTTTAAAATTTTTATTTTAAAAAATAAATTTCATTTTTGAAAGTGTAATTTAAAAATTATCTTAGGGATAATTTTTGGTATTTTCCTAAAAATTTTCAATTTTGGACGAATAGTGAAAAATACTGAATTTTAATCAAAAACGGAATTTTCGTAAAATTTATTTAGACAGTTAAATTATATTTTAGTTTGGTTTTAAAGTATATTAAGATTATATATATGTATATTAATAAAATTTAGGACATTTTAATCAATTATACATTGAAATTGAATATAAAATCATTTCATATTTTTGAACATTTCATTTCAAAAACTCGTTGTTTTGCCCTGTATACGGGATTAATTTTAAATTAGTTTATGCCACTTATATGATTATAATTTTTAAATATAGATCAATTTTTTTAATAATAATTATTTATAATTTATATTTCAGTCAACTTAATTATAGACTAAAATTATTAGTGAAAATAGCTACAGTTAATCACAACTACTATGAGAAAAAAAGAGATTACTAAGGAAAAACATTATACTTAAGAGAAAATATGACCTATAAACATTTCCAAACCAAATTTTATATCTGTATATATACATTATAATCTCTTGGGTGTAATTTTTTTTCATTATTTTAGGCACATGATGTAAGTAAGGCCTACCAATAGTGTTTACCATTTTGTATTTACAAGAATGTCACTTGTCCTCCACTATTAATGGGAAACCACCCATCACTTATTCGCACCTATAAAGCCTCTTTTATCATAAAAAATCTAAAAAAAATCTCCTAACATACCTAATACCATCCTAGAAGACTCATGTTTGTAAAAAAAAACCAAAGAAGTCCTTTGCCGAAAAACCAAATGAGTTACCTTAATAAGAGGTGATGTTCTTCAACAAGCACTTTTGTTTTATTTATTCCTCAACCCACTAAATTATTTTTATATAATTATTATATAATAAACAATGTATATTAAATATAATGGGAATTTTTTATGATAATTTCATGATCTAAACAATTATATAATTCCATCAACTAGGATACACAATCATCATTCATGTGTACGATAGACTACCGCCTTAGGAACCAAAGTCATTGTTCTTCCATTAACACCATTAAAGGTGGTTAATAGTGATGGAATTACTATTTTTATATTATATATATGATATTTAAGGTTTATTTATACATATTTAATTATTATATAATACATACCTTCATGATTTCCATTTTTTGGGAATATGATAACATCATTTGTGGATGTGTGGACTATCACCTCCTCAAAGTGATGTGATTCATTAACACTTTACATGGAATGTATTAAAGAACATATTAATAAAAATATGTCATATATATAAAATAATAATTATTCTTTAAATATATCATATTTATATATATATATATATATATCATTTACTTTTCTTTCATTCAAAATTCCACAAAAAAATGGAAACAACATTCATGCATACATACGGCCTACCGCCACCATCAATAGTTTATTTAATTTCTTATTGATATAATTTATATATAATTAAAAAAACATATATAATGAATATATATGATATTTATATCATGTTTTAAATTATTTAAATAAGGAAATCATGATGAAATAGAGGACAAAAAATAAAAATTTAAAACATATTTGAAAATCAAAGTGGTTATTGCCAGAAATACAACTTTAACATGGAATTGTTAATAAATGAGTAATATAAAGTCATAATAAAATAACATATGAGAATAAATATAATAATATGGTTATTTGGTAGATTTATTATAAACTTATATTTATTATACAGGATGTTTTAACATGTATGTAGAAATTCAAGACTAAAGTAAAAGGATTTATAGTCTTACTTTTATTTATGTGAGACTTATTATATATTCACCACTCATTTATTTTGGGTGGTGTATATAAT
The DNA here is from genome assembly GCA_963277665.1 of Viscum album. Lineage (NCBI taxonomy): Eukaryota > Viridiplantae > Streptophyta > Magnoliopsida > Santalales > Viscaceae > Viscum > Viscum album. The sequence continues at coordinate 1,173,425,187 of OY728128.1, read as the reverse complement.
ACCCATGAATTTATTATAATATATTTATAAATAAATATATGTGTATTTACATATCCATTTGATGATCTACCTTTCCTGTGGTTTATAGTTCTTAAGTTACCGAATCGGTAAGGTAATTTTGTCTCAATTTTCCTTCTTTGAGACACATGTTATGTTATGCACCAAAATTATTTTATGAGGTGTATATACTATAATTTAAAATTTAATATTAGTAATTTTTAATCCCCCTGATATTTTATGTTTCATGTAATTTTATTCTCTCCTGGATATTTTTATTCAAAGTTACCAAAGTGGTAAGAGTTTATTGCTACAATCTCATCATTTATCAAGAATGTTTATGATTAGGCTTCCATTAAAGAAATATTATGATCCATATCTCTATAATTCCCAGGAATTATCTTCTAAACTGGTTATTATTGATTTATATATATATATATATATATGTATTGTTAACTTGTTTCTCACTTTTTGGTACTTATGAATATTATGAAAATGTTTTTAAAGAAATATGACTTTATTTCTCTTTTCATTCGTAAATATGTTTTAGTCAAAAAAACATGTTTTATAAAAATGTTTTCAATTTTTTTAAATGATATTTTAGGAAAATTTAAAATGAATATTATTTTAAAAATTATTTATGTTTTAAAAAGCATTTAAAATTATTTTAAATCTTCATTTATAAGTATTAAAAGTGGTTTTCAAAGAAAAGGATTTTGAAAATGTTATATGCTTTAAAAATTGATTTTCAATGAAAGGTTATGTTCTAAGTGATATTTAAAATTCTTTATCATTATTATATGACATAATTTGATATATTTTATTCTTTAATAGGGATATTATTCGAGGAAACTATTCATATTATTTCTCTTAATGCTTTATGTTTTGATGTCATGATGTTTTCGAACCTGTTTCTTTTCCATAGGTAAATCATGTTTCAACGAGATTTTTATGAAACACATTTATTTTCTATATACTAATAATGTTTCAATGATATTGAAATGAAACCAATTTATTTTCCATGGGTTATTCAAAATAATAGTTTTATGAGTTTTTTTGATTATATACAATATATTTTTACTCTATTTATGTTGTGGTTCATGGAAATTTCTTATGCGATGAGGCAGCCTAGATAGTGTCGGGTAAGCCCACTATAACATAAAATGGGGTGGTCCAGATAGCACTAGGTAATAACATCATAGATTAATATGGGGTTTCCCAGATAACACTGGGTAATCCCATTACAATTTAACATGGGGTGGCCCATATATCACAAGGTAATCAAGTTATAGCTTAAAATGGGGTGTCCCAGATAACACCAGGTAAGTCTGTTATAGCTTATCATGAGTTGGCTCAGATAGCATTGGGTAATACCATTATAGCTTAAATAATAGGTGTGACCTGTATATACCTTCAATTCATTGGGTAAATATTTATATCACATGATATATTGATGGGAAACAAGTAGACGACCTTGATCCACTATGGGAAGAAGGTTTAACCTAATCCAATATGGGAAGAAGGTGTAACCTAATCCACTATGGGAAGAATATCTAACATGATTTATTATAAGGATAGGATTGTGAATGGGGACGGTGGTATGTCCCACTTAGTAGGTGTATCTCCCATATATTTCCTTGATATTTTTTTGATAATAATCCTTGACTTATGGGGAATAATTTTATATGCTTATTTGTATGCTAAAAATCAATGTATTAATCCCTTGTAATGATTTCATGGATTATTCTCTTAATTAATTTATTATTCATGTATTATCAACTATAAATATTTATTCCATGACTCTTTATTATTATCGTTGATATTTAGGGTAATATTTTATAATATTATGATCACATTATCATACCCTTATGCTCATGTTATGATTACATATCTTCCTTTTTTACCCTTACTGAGTGTATGAGCTCACCCCATTCATTTGTTTTCATTCACCAGGTTAAAGATGAAGGTTTTAAGTATGAATAATAAAGGGTAATATCTTTAAGGGAGGTGTTGAAGATCTTTCACAAAGATAGAATATTATGTTTCTATGTTTCCAAAGACACTAAACTATTACAATCTTTGGGCATGTAAGTTTGTAATATTTTAATTATTTATCAAAAATTATGTTATATCCATGTATGTTAACAATGGATCTCTATAGTTGGTATCAAATTGAGGTTTATTAAACCATATAAAACTGAGATGAGAAAAATTTAGTGAGGTCCCTAGGGATAATTCTAAGTACATTTCTATGAATGTCTCTAATTATAATTCTAAGGATGAGTAAAAGTTTAGTATAATGTAGTATAATTTTGGTAGTGTATTGAGAGATTGTTTCCAATAAATTACATCCATGTATAGATAATAAAAGTTAATATGGACATGACATAGATGTACAAACTGCTAACAACCCTGAAAACATTGTATTGAGATGAAATCGGTCAGGAATTACTGCACAAAAATTGGCCTTGATAAACATAGGGTTTGACACTCCCATGGGATATTATTTGGAAATTAAAAAACTCTTAATAAACCATCATGAAGGACTTGAATAGAGTATGAATATTAATTACCATGATTAATCCAAAGGTTTCATAAATTAAAGAAGGAGGTCTCATAATTTATAAAAAATATAAGTGATTTTTCAGGATTGTTTGGTTTTCCATGATGATAAGTAACTCTCAAACTATGATTTATGATTTTAGTCAATGGTGGGAACCAAAAGGAACTGGGTTAATGTTTAATGTGATATAAAATTTTCTGATGAGAATCCAAATGGGATTTTGATTAGAGGAAATGATTTTATGATTTTTTCTAATCATTTTTTTGTAGAACATGATTAACAATGTCCACCATAAAAAACTCTTAGACCTACCAAATAAGATAATTAAATAATTCATTGAGAGTTTAGGTAGTTTTTACCTTGTATAAATGAAGATTAAGTTTCCTATGAATTGACAATTTGGGATAAAACATCCATATTAATGTTTTATAGGAATAAAAAATGTTTTGATTGTGGAAAATAAGAACACAAAGCAAGTAACTGCAAAAGGAAAATGAAAAGTTTAGTTAACACAATGGATAAGAATAATGTATTCCCTAATATATCCTATATTTTTGAATTATTTAAATGTGCAATATATGAGAATTATTCAAATAAATGACTTAGTGGGAAATCTCATGATGGAAATCTACAAGGTTGTAAGAGTAATGGTCTTACTGCAGATGATGAAGAGACCATAAGGGATATATGAAATGTATTTTATGTTCTAATAATATTGTTTATAATAATGATTAAATTGATTTGACATGATTTTTATTTCATATTTTTGGAATGGGGTATTATCAAATAATATGATTAATCTTAGTTAATGTTTTGGAAAGAATTGGGATGATTAAAGTGTATATATACTAAAATTCAAGAATTATGTTATATGAGTCATGAAGTACTTGTTTTTCATTAAGGATTTGAAAACATATATTGAATGGTGCTGATGAACTATAAAAGTGACTTAATGGAAAAGAAATATTTTAATAAATAGAAGGTAACCCTTAATATGTTCCTAATGTTGAGAATTTTTTAGCTTGGATAAAGAGATGACTGATATGGATAAAGTTAATTGGATAGTATTGATGAACTTAGAAATATTAAAGTATTTGTTGAAAAATTCATTTACAAAATCATTGATGAAGTTTCCATCATTTTTTATTTAATAAATATATCCAATAAACATTATAATAAGTAAGAATGCATGTTTTCAATAATGATTTATTGTAATTTGGGTTATTAAAATGTTTTAAGAGAATACATGATGAAGGTAGTAACATGTTTTGTATGTGAAAAAAAAGAGATAAATTATGTTATATGGGGGATCAATTATAATACTATATTGAGAAAATCGGTTACATTATTTATAATGTTGTATATTTTCATATTTTGGAAGGGTTACAATGTTAAATATTTCTGGAATGTTTTATGATAAAATTCAAATGAGGTTTTAGAGATTAATTTATTACATCACCATATAAATATTTATGAATATTGGATAAACTATTCTAGCCATTTTTATTTTATAGATGGAATGACATATCATTATATATATGGATATTATTACCCATTAGATATTCAAGGATAATAAATTCACCTCATTAATTAGAGCAAGTGATGAAGTGGAAATTTATCAAGGTACAACAAGTGGGTGAGATTGTTCTTATGAAATAAACATAAATCAATTAAGTATATATCCTTGTAAAAATTCTTCAACATTAGGAAACAATATTTTGGAACCAAAATTTTACCCTAGTACTTTCATTTCTGATGAATCAAATGATCCCTTAGATCATCACATATTAATGGGTTTCTAATTATTAACTATCTCTGGATAACCCAATTTATCATGATCAATGATATTTATCATTCCATATAATTATTTACTCTTTACTTCCATTTCCATATCTTTACCAATGATCTACTATGTGAAAACCTATTTAGGAGTTACTTTGGGTAACTATTATGTTTCTAGCATTCCCTTTGTAATGGAAGTTTTAGTATTTATTTTTGATATGTGGGTTCCTATGAAAGGAACTATCAAGTATTAAAACATGGATGACCCAGATAAATTTCAATTCTGAAATTCATTTTATGGGATGTAGAATGTAACACCTTGAGTTTTTATGAATTATTTTTATCAAATAAATTAAATTTATTTGATGGATTTCATTGCATGATACACCAAGTTATGTTTGCTTCATATATAACACCAAGTAAATATTTCTCTATAAAAAAAGAGCTTATATTACATTACTAGAAACACTAATATTTTCATATGTTATACCCATGACCACTTTCCTTCGACATATTACGTTACACGCAAGACTCAGTTTTACTAAACTACAATATATTAATAATATTATTATTAAAATATTATTATAGTTATCACTAATCCATTGGAATGGATGTTAAGAATAATATTGACTAAATTGTGAAAATATGGTTTATAAATTCATATAAAATTAATTCGTTGGTAACCAATTAATTAGAAATGGAAGTAATAACTATTTGAAAATATAAAAATTACTTCTCTGCAAAACTATTTTTCTATATACAAATATGTTTTATCTCAATAAATTAAACGAACAAAATTTGAAGAATTATTTTAATTAAAATGATATAATATATATTCAATAAAATATTTAAAATTATACTTATTTGTTTTCTATACAAGTGATAAGAATAAATTAAATTTTACGCACAAAAAGATATATTTTTCTAAAAGATTGGTTCACCACCTTTTAATGGCGCACTTGTTTTAAAATTATTTTTGAAAGTTTTATAAATTAAATTTGAAAAAATAAAATTCATTTTTGAAATCATAATTTAATAATTCTCTTAGGGTTAATTTTTTGTATTTTTAGAAGAAGTTTTATTTTATGATGAATAATAGAAAATATAGAATTTTAATTGAAAAATGAATTTTCAAAAAATTTATTCATATAATTAAATTATATATTAATTTTTATTTAAAGTATATTTATATTAAATATACATATATTAATCCAATTTAGGTCATTTAAATCTTTTTTACATTGAAATTGGATATTAACACATTTCATGCTTTTGATAATTTTCAAATTAAAAACCCATTGTTTTGTTCCATTTGTGGGATTAATTTTAAATTTATTTTCTCCAATTATGTGATTGGAATTCGGAAATAAAAATTACATATTTTTATTCAGAATAATTTATAATTATTATTAATTAAAAATTAAATTTTCAACAAAATTATTATTGAATACAGTTAAAATTAATCAATGTGATTAAGAGAAAAGTGAGTTTACTAAGTGACTAAACACTAAAATTAAGGGAAAATTACCTATAAACATGTAAAACACTATTTTTTAGAATTATTTTGACCATATACTCACTTGGGACTATTTTGTTCATTACATTAGGCACATGGTATAAGGAAGACCTCCCAATAGTGTTTACCTTTTTGTATTTACAAGAATGTCACTCCTCCTCCACTATAAAAGGGAAATCACCCACTCACTTATTTTCACCCCTAAAGCCTCATGTATAATACAATAACTACCAAAATAAGCTTTTAAAACCTTCATATCATCCTATGAGGCTAAAATTTTGGAATAAATCAATCCAAGGAATTTATTTGGTGCAAACTAAAACGAGTTACCCGAAGAAGAGGAAATGTTTTTCAATAAGAACTTCTATTTTATTTCTTTATCAACCCCTTAAATTATTTTTTATATAATGATTATATAATAACATAAATAAAATAAATATACTGATATAATGTTATTATATTGGTACAAATTATAACTTCACACACTTCCATCAAATGAGATACACAATCATCATTCGTGCGTACAATGAACTACCACCCCGTGACCTAATGTCGTTCATTCTTCCATTAACACCTTTAAAGGTTGGAAAATAATTATTTAATTTCTTTTTAATATTCTATTTATTATATTTATGGTGTATTTATGCTTCTTGAATTACTATATAACACATAACATTATAATTTCTGTTTTTTGGGAATATGATAACATCCCTTATGGGCGTGTGGACTGCCGCCTCCTCAAAGCGATGTGAATCATTCATTGCTTACATGTAATGTATTAAGGATGGGTTTAATAAATATATTTCATATATGTGAAATAATAATTATAATCTAAATATAATATATATATATATATATAATTTTATTTTCTTTCGTTCAATGTACCATAAAAATGAAAACAATGTTCTTGCGTACGTACAACCAACTATCTCCATGAAGAGTGTATTTCATTTCAAATTTCTATATTTTATAGATTATTATATATATATATAATGAATATATATGATATTTATATAATGTTTTACACTCTTGAAATTATAAAATCATGATTAATGAAAAAGGAAAAAAATAACAAGGTAAAACATATATGAAAAATAAAGCAGTTATTACCCTAAACATTACTTTACCATAGAATTATTAATAAACAGGTAATATAATGTCATAATAAAACAATATATGGTATGATATATAATAATATAGTTCTGTATTATATTTATAATAAAATTATATTTATTATACATGAGGTTTGAACATGTATGGAAAAAATTCAAGACTAAAGGTAAGAAGATTTCAAATCTCACTTTTATTTCTGTTAGATTTATGCTATATACACCACTAATTTCTTTTGCATGGTGTATATAATTCAAATTAATTTATTATATTATAATTATCCATAAATTTATAGGAAATTAAATATCCATTTTTTCATTTATCTTTCATGTGGTTCACAGTTCAAAAGTTACCAAATCAGTAATGTAATTTTATCTCAATTTGCCTCATTTGAGAGACATGTTATATTATGCACCTAAATTATTTTATAAGGTTTATATAATGTCCTTTGAAGTATAAAATCTTTTGTTTTTTCATCCTCATGATATTTCATGTTTCACTTAATGTTATTCTCTCATGTAGATTGTGATTCAACATTACAAAAGTGGTATGAGTTTATTCTGAAAATCTCATAATTTATCAGGACTATTTATAATTATTCTTCCATTGATTAAATATTATGATCCAAATATCAAGAATTATCATAAATTTTCTTATAATATATTTATTATTGATATATTAATGTATTGGTACTAATTTTTTCACTATTTATTACATAAAAAAATTAAGATTTTTTAAGGAAAATCCAACTATTTTTCTCTCATCAGTTAATAATCTGTTTTATTAAAAACCCATGTTTTATAAACATGTTTTTAAACTATTGTTTACGATAATTTTATAGGAAAACTATTTTAATTTATTTATCTCTAAAAAAGGGTTTAAAATGGTTTTCAAATCATTCTTTATACGTTTTCAAAAGGGTTTTCAAAGAAAATGTTTTTTAAAATGTTATATGTTTTAAAAAGTGATTTTCAATGAAAGGTTATATACAAGGAGATCTTTCAAAATCTTTCTCCATATAAGATGACATACATTGATATATTTTATGCTTTAATAGATATATGATCCAAATATATCATTCATGTTCTTTCTTCTAATGGTTTATGTTTGGATGCCATAATGTTTACAGAACCTATTTCTTTTCCATGGTTTAATAATGTCTCAGAGAGATTTTTGTGAAACATATTCCTTTTTTATGGGATTATCACATTTAAAATAGATATAAATTAAACCCATTTTTTTAATGGGTAAATAAAGTTATCAAATAATAATTTTTTTATGATTTTTTATAATGTTATAGAGAATCTTTGTACTTTATTCATGTGGTGTTTCATGGACATTTCTTATATGATGGGGTGGCCCAAATAGAATCGGGTAAGACCGTTACATATTATGATGGGGTGTCCTATATCAAGAAATAGCATGGGTACCCGGGTAACATAGTAACGGAGCCGTCCTTAACATTGCTTGAAAGGAATTCCTGATCTCCATGGGTCGATGACTAGCACCTGACATCATACAATTGAAAGAGGGAATAGTTTTTCTACAAGCATTGCGGAAGTAAAAAGAGACAATTCAGTATGCATAACAAATGAAAATCCACTTAGAGTAAAGTACCATAATACACTAGGGAATAAATAGAATAAAAGTACTATTATTGAATTACCAAAATAGGAAAAAATATCACAAGTCCCTAGGGACACAACTCACCACGTACAAGGATCAACATCTGGATCCACCTGTAATAGAACCTTTCCCCTTTCTTGGACAAAGAATGATATAATCTACAAACACCCAAAGGAACAAGTAGGGTGTGATATAAAAAGCCTAGTAGTGTCTCACCAAGGATTCCATAAGAGATTTAGAAAAGAGATTAATAAAATGAATGCTTTCAATTTTAAAATAAACAGTTTTGGCATATTCAAAGCATATTTAAATAATCATGATATACAGTTCAAATGATGGAAAAATTCTTTAAGAAAAGGATTTAGAAGTGATGGAATATTTATAAAATTATTTATTAATTAAAACATTTATATAAAATAGTTTATATAAATTATAAAGGCATGAAAAATAGTTCAAACAACATTGACATACATTTATATCTCAAATATAAATAACAAGCGGGAAACAAGATCATCTTCCAAATAGATATGGTATAATTTTTGGATATAGGACTCGGAAATCTCTAAAGTGATATCAGTAATATGAATATAAATGTGTCCCCAATAAACTAGCCAAAGATGACTTGTCACCATCCCATCAAGGATGTGACCCACTACGTGTAAGTTTTAGAATGTTGTAATAGAGTAGTGTGTGTCTAAATAACTTATAAACTACATAAGGATTTCATGTTCTCTTACATAATCAATGATGTGTAGTTTATTTTTAGAATGTTTAAAATAAAATTAAATCTCATTCTTTCATTTCAATTCAAATTTTTTATTTAAAACCAAAATGGTTTTAGTCAAAAACATGCCTATTTAATAAGATAAAACCACTAGGTTTCTATCAAAACATTTAATCCATTTCCACATGTTTTAAATCAATTCAAAATTGATTCCATAAATTTCAAAATTCATTTCCACAATTAAATTAAACAATTTAATTGAAATCCATTCCATCAAATCCCAAATTTTAATTAACTAATTTTAATAAACACACCCCAATTCAAATGAATTGGGGGTTTTCTATGTTTTCAAGATAAAACCATTTCAAATCTACCCATTTAGAGAAATTTGATTTTATTACATCAATTGAAAAAATGATTGATCAAAATAATTTAAATCAATAGTTGAAATAAATCAAGAAAATCAAATTTAATCATTTTGGATAAATAAGACAGAATAACCTACCTTTTCTCAAAAATCAACACTCGCAAAGACACCCTTAATTGAGAATGGTGTAGATGACCCCAAAAAAACCTAGATATAAGATCCAACACTTAGGGGAGGAGTTAAATAAATTTTAGGATGATTTATTGAAATAAAAAAGGAGGAGAAAGAGATAAAGAAGAATAATGAAGGATAATGCTAACCCTAGGATCACACCATAAGAACAAAGATGACCGAACACCAAAATAAAGGATCAGGAATGGGTTGAAGAGCTTCATGATCACATGGGGAATGAATTAGTTTGAGGGAGAAGAAACTGTAATATAGTAGAAAAGATTTATTATCTATTATTCAATTTTAAAAAACTATAGTTAGGGCATCGTGAAATAATTAAGTTTCATAACCATCAAAAAATGAATAATTTTAAATTGAAAACCATTCATTAAATAACTCATGAATTTTAAAGAATATTTGATATGTGTAACCTTCACGGCATGAATCATTTCATGAATTGCCTCTTGAAACCATTACATGTTGTGTAACCCAGCTACATGGAATGTAATCCTATGAAAGCCTATAAGAAATACCAGTTAAAGATGAGAGTCCAAAAAATGTCTGACTTCACCATTATAGTTATCCTCCCAATTTATTCTCAACCCTACTCAGTCAAGGAAAAGGAAAATACATAACAAGGTTAAATGAATACCTATCAAATCAGTAATGAGATGTTACAACCTCCCCACCGTTAAAAAGTTTCATCCCCAAAAAGCCTATGAAGAATATTTTATGCCATAAAGATGAAGCCACTACTATCTTATCAATTAATCATGATCCAAAATACCATGATTATCCCAACCATTATACCATATCACACAAACCAAAGGTATCATCCTCCCACAACGTACCTTGATCTCAAAAAAACTATCTTGATTATCAGCTCAGAAAAAGATAAATGAGGTTAACTCTCTATATCACTCTAGCTAAAAACATGAGATGTATCATATAAACACTATCTCAGATATGATACATGAAATAAGTTATGTATCAACATCATATTTGGTGGAAGTTCTAAATGTTATGCAACATTCCCCACCTATTCATCAAACTCAAAATGTCCCAAAAAATGAGGAGCAATATTCCCTTTCCTTAAAGACGTTGATGACCCAACCATGATGAGAATTTCAAGAACACATGGTCACCAAATGATAACTTTAAAGTTATATGAAAACAATCAACATAAGAATTATATCAGTTCTATACTATCAACATTATCTGATGAATAATCTGAATCTTCGTTGTCATATCTTTCACCAAACTTGGTCTACGTAATGAACTTTCACCAATCTATGACCAACACAACAGAGGTTTACATTGATGACCATAAAAGGCATAAAAAGGTGTCATTATAATCGAGGAATGGTAAATATTGTTATAAGAAAACTCATCCATACCCAAGTGATCATATAAAGACCCACTCCAGTCAAAAACACATGCACATAGCATATCCTCTAGAATCTATATAGCTCTCTCTGTTTGGCCATCTGACTACGGATGGTTGGTTGTGGTTAAATGGACATGAGATCCCAATGCCTCTTGAAGGCATTTAAAAAATAAATAAGTGAACCAATGATACCTATCAGAGACTATAGAATACAAAACTTTTTGTAAACAGACAATCTCCTCCACATAGAGATTTCCCAACTCGTCATCTTTGATTGTTTCTGGAATTGGTATAAATTGATCCGAATTAGTTATAATATCGATCAAAACCCATATCACATTATTATTTATTTGGGTATGAGAAAACATAACCACAAAGTCCATATTGATTTCATACCACATCCAAGTATATATTGGATGTGGTTGAAGTATAACTAAACATTTTTTATGGTTTAACTTCACCTATTGGAACATATAGAAATGAGAGACAAACTAAAAATACCTCATATCATCCTTGGCCACCAGAACTACTACCAAATGTTATTTAACATCTTAGTGGTTCCTAGGTGCACAAACCAATGGGAATTATAAAAATCCTCCCTCATAGACTCTCTTGATACTAATAGATCAACAAAGCGATTTTGATAGTATATAAAACCTTATTTGGAGAACGACTATAGGAAAACTATCTCCCCACCATAAAGAGAGTATCTAATGCTATGAAATTCATTATTAAGATCTTGATCTTGAAGAATCATCTTTATAAGAGAAGATGTCAACTGAATTAAGGATAAATAAACTTCATCCACTTTCTCCTGAACTCCAATATATAAATGTGAAAAGGCAGTCATCAAATTCCACTCTTTCGAGGATTCCTTCCCTACATGGGTTAGAAGTTTCATGTCCAATGAATATACAATGACATTAACTTTCCCTAGGGTGTAGAAGATTTCATGGTTGAAATATTATAGGTACTCCACCCAATGATGCTAATGGAGATTCAAATCAATTCAAGAGATGATATAACTCAAGGGTTTTGGATCTGAATACATAGTAAAATTTTCTTCTAAAATGTTGTGCCGCCAACTCTCAAGCATGTGCATCACATATGAAAGTTCAAGGACATGGGTAGGATAATTCTTCCAATGTGGATTATGTTGATGATATCTATGAGAATATATATGATCACCCTACATAAGAATTTAGCCCAAGCCTAAACTTGATTCATCACAGAAGACCACATAGCCATGCCCGACTTCTTGAAGAGTAATCACTAGTGAAAAAATCAAAAGAAATTTCAGCTCAACAAAATAACTCCAACACTTATAATTCAACGAAAATTTCACCCCCTTTTGAGTCAGAGTAGTCATCAAAGAATCCACATTTGAGAATTCACTTACAAACCGATGATAATATCTGGATAAGCCCAAGAAGCTTAAAATCTCAAATATATTACTTGGTTGGTACCATGTCATAAGATCCTTCACCTCCTTAGGATCAACTCATATACCATGTTCAAACACCACATGTCCCAATAATTTCACTTCCTGAATCCACAAATCACACCATGAAATATAGGAATAGTGTTGGTGATTTCACAAAAAGGCTCAGAACTATTCTATATGATGTATATGATCTTATTTGGACTTGGTTTAATCAAGGGTGTCATCCACAAAGACTATTAAAAAGGTATCCAAATACTCGTATAAAATTATATTCATTAGATCCATGAAAATTTAAAGATAATTTTATAGAAAAAATGGAATAACATGGTATTCATAATGGTTTCGACTACTCTAAAAGGATGTTTTCTGAATCTCAAATTATTTTATCCTCAACTGATGGTAACCAGATTAGAGGTCAATCTTTGAAAACCACTTCACCCATTTCAACTGATCAAACAGATCATCAATTATTGGAAATATATACTTTTTATTTACCGTAACTTGATTGATCTTGCGACAGTCAAAACATAAGCGAAGGGAACCACCAAATTTATTAGAGAAAGGAAATGGAACCACACAGGTTGGAACAATCAGGCGTATAAAGCCTTTCTTAAGAAGACTGTCCAATTGGGCCTTCATCTCTTTTATTTAAGCTGGATCCATTTGGTAAGTGGTAATTGAGACTAGTTGAGTGCCAATCATTAAGTCAATGGAAATATAAACGTCCCTTATCATTGGAATACTAGAGAAATAAGAAAGAAACCTGTTGGGAAACTCATGGAAAATTTGTGGGAGATCACCGCTCAATGATTTCCACTCTAGATCAAATAAAAACACTTACATTAATTTTCCCATGTTTGTATAAGAAGTTATAGATCTATTCAATCCTAAGTTCCATTCTCCTTGAACGAAAATAAACACACCACTTGGTGTAGTAAAGTCGACGGGCCGAAGATAACAATTAATCCAAGCTTTATTAGAAATGATCCAATCAATCCCAAATATAACGTCAATAGATTTTTGGTTGAGGAATAGAAAACTACAAGCCATCTTGAAATCAAATAAAGAGAATAACAAGTAGAACTATATAGACCCTTACCTCTCTTTATACAAAGGGATATAGTAATATTCATTGCATAAGATAAAATCTTCATAGGAAGATTAAACAGATTAACAATATGGGTTAAAATAAATGAGTAATATGCATCGATATCAAATAGAACAGTCACTAATGATGAATCTATAGTAATGGAACCTCTCACATTTATTAGAACCGTGCCTACTTCCTCTGGAGACTCTTCCACTATGTGAAGTTTCCTCATTCCAGATTTCTTTTTTTACAACCCTTTTATCTGGGAAACTTATGATTGACCCACATTTTTTAGAGGATTTGACGATCCAATCCTACTATGTGAAGTATAAAAGTTATGGAATAATCTATTTAGGCCTCTTAAAAATCCTTAGAAGATACAATTCATGGGTAACTTAGTGAAACCCCTCTTTGAATGTACTGTATTTATACACTGATAAAAAATCAAACTATTTCCTCCTAGTGCTATAGGAGGTTTAGAATGACACTACCATTGAGAAATTCTTCGATAATCATCACAAATTAACTTTAAATTAATGTAAAGGATACATACACTTGGAGAAAAATTAAATCCTATCATCCCTGACAATTCAACTAGGTTTATCTCATCCATCATCACCCTATCAAGTACATCAGCATAAGTGGACAAACTTAGAAAGAAAACCTGAAAAATGGATGTTTGATTGAAGTCCCAAATCAAACCACAGAAGATTAATGATATCATTAGATACAATATCAAGTGAAAACTGCACGATCTCAAAAAATTTATTTGAATACTCAGTCATGGTTCTGTCGGCCTGCTCAAACTTGAAAAAATCCACAACCTTGGCTAAAAACATTGACACTGGATATAACTTGTAGGTAAAAATTACCTTGAAAACTTTCCACTCTAATCCCTCATGTTTCTTCACCATAACCATCATGTCCCGTCATCTCCTGATCGATCCTTCTATTATGAAGGTGTCACATTTTACCTTGATCTCTTATGTTGTCTTTGAGAACTCAAATAGACATTCTATCTGGCCCAACCATTATTCAACATGTTGAGGATCAGTGGATCCTTTAAAAACCGGTTGCTTCTATGGAAGGAAATCTTGAGAACTATTTTAAAAAACATCCCCTAAGGATTCATAGCTAGAACCTGAATGGGAACTCGAGGTGGTGCCTATCCAAAATATTGGATAATACGCACAATCATTTAAACTAGATTTGGGTCTATTGAAGGATTCACTTGCTGCAGTTCAGTAATAGATTCCTCCTGAATCCAATTTTCATGTCTTCTTAGAGTCATGATACTACACAATATTATCACACAACAAGGAAGACATCTGACTAACACTAAAATTGTGTAACAAGTGAAATTATTTGCAACATATGGAACAAAAAGATTTGGATTTCAATCCATCCAAATCACAATAGGGATAATACTAGAACTAATATACAATATGTCTTTCCCTGGCCACCTATGGAGACCAATATTTCATTATGGTGAGAACATTCCATGCAATCAATCACAATTACATCCCAATTCCAAACAAGATTTCAACTACATTATAATATTTGGAAAAAATATCAACAACCTCCTCTGGTACCATTTTGTTCTCGAACTAGCCCAGGTACACTGATAACCCAATAACCGAGCTGGCCCTGACATAGACCAAACAAAATTTATAATCCCCATGGGTTATAAACTAGCACCTAGAATGATACAATTAAAAGTTCCATAGAGTTTCTACAAGCATTGAAGAACTAAAAAGAGACAAGTTAGTATACATACCAAAAGAAACTCCACTAGGTGTAATGTACTAGAATACAATAGGGCATAAACAAGACCGATGTACTACAACCCAAGTACCAAAATAGATACAATCAAACTAAGTCCCTAAGGAAATAGCTCACTACATCCAAGGATAAATAGCTCGATCAACTTCCAAGAGATCCTTTCCCCTTACTCGAACCTGGAATGAGATATTCTACAAAATTCTGAAGGAACAAGTAAGGTGGGAGATAAAAATACCAGTAATGTCTCAAAATGGATTCTATAATAGATTCCAAAAAAACAGACTAATCAAAGGAAGGATTTCAATTTTAAAATAAACATATTTGAAATTTTCAAGCCATATTTAAACAATCAATCTATAAAGTTCAAATGATGGAAAATTACATTATGCAAAGGATTTACAAGTGATGGAATATTTCTAAAAAAATGATTTAAATAATATATTTATATAAAATTGTTTATATAAATTCTAAAGGCATGAATATATATTGAAAAAACATTGGAATACATTTATATCTGAAATATAAATAACAAGCGAGCAACATGGTCATCTTTGAAATACGTACGATAGTATTTATGGCTATAGATATCAACACTCATTAAATTGATCTTAGAAATATGTGTATACACACTCCCCCTGACATTGTCCAAAGGTGACTCAACACCATCCCATCGGGGATGTGACCTGCTACATGTATGTTTTAGAACATTGAAATAGAGTAGAGTGTGTGCAAATAACTTACAATATACCCAAGTATTGTATGTTATCTTACATAATAAATGATAGGAAATATATTTTATTAATTCTTAAATTACAATTAAATACCATTCTTCCATTTCAATACAAATTTTCCATTTTATACCAAAATGGGTTTTAGTAAAAAAACATGCATCTCTAACAGGATAAAACCAATTGGTTTCTATCAAAACATTTTAATACATTTCCAGAAGTTTTAAATCCATTCGAAACAAATTTCATGAATTTTAAAATTCATTTCCATTGTTAAATTCGAAATTTTAATTGAAATCATTTCTATAAAATCCATAATTTAAATTAAACAATTTAAATTAACCAATTTCCATAAGCACGCCCCAATTCAATAGAATTGGGGTTTTCCCATATTCTCATGCCAAAACCATTTAAAATATTATAATTCACTAGAATTATATTTTATTACAACAATTGAATGAATTTTTGAGCAAAGAAAAATTAAATTAGAATTTGAAATAAATTAAGCAATTCAAACTTATTCATTTTACATAAACATGTTGGAATCACATAGCATTTCCTGAAACTTGACACTCGCAATGACACCATAAAATGAGAAAAAAGATGTAAAAGACCCAAAAACACAACCTAGAGATGAGATCCAACACCATGGGGAATAGGTCCAACAATTTTAGGATGATTTATTGAAATCCAAAAATAGGAGAACGAGATAAAGGAATAAAAAGGATAAATCTTAACTGGGAATCACACCGCAAGAGAAATGATGATTGAATTCCAAAAAAGAGGATCTAGAAGGGTTGTAGATCTTCAAGATCACCTTGGGAAGGACTTAGGTTATGGGTGATAAAATTGGAGTGGAGGAGAAAATACATCTCATCTATAATTCCTATTTAAAAAACCACATTCGGGGTATTACATGATGTGTAATACAATTTCATGGTTTGAAATAGTTATGTTTCATAACAATTGAAAAAAATTTCTCTTTAAAATGAAAACTATTCATTAAATAACTCACAACATGTAAATTATAGTTAGGGTGTGTAACCTACATAGTGTGAAGCCTTTCAAAACGTGCCTCCAGAAACCATTACACGTCTTGTAACCCAGTTACATAGCATGTAATCCTCCAGTTGATTACAAAAAATTCCAATTAAATATGAGAGTATAAAAAATATTTGACTTTACCATTATAGGTATCATCAAAATTCTTTATCAAACTTACCCAATCAATAGGAAGGAAAATTCATGACAAGGTTAAAGGAATACCTGTTAGATTGTTAACGGGATGTTACAGCCTAGATAGTGTCAGGTAAGAGCCTTATAACTTAACATGGAGTTCCCCAGATAGTGCTGGGTAATCCCATTAATAATTAACATGAAGAGGCCCAGATAACACTGGGTAAGCCCATTATAGCATTACATGGAGTGGACTAGATAGTTCCGGGTAATCTCATTATATCTTCACATGATGTGGCCCATATAGCACATGGTAAACCTATTACATATTAACATGGAATATCCAAGAAAGAAATGAGTAAGTCCGTTACAGCATAAAAAATAGGTGGGACCTATATCTCCCTCTAATTCATTAGTTAAAGATTCATATCTCTTGAGATGATGTTGGGAAACAAGTAGACATGATTGAACCACTATGGGAATATTTTTTTAATCTAATACACTATGGAGAGAATATGTATCCTGATCCAGTGTGGGATGAAGGTGTTACCTAATCCATTATAAGGAAAGGACTATGATTGGGGACGGTGATGTGTTCCACCCAATAGATGTATCCCACCTGATGTTCCATAATAAGATTTTGGAAATGACCCTTTACTTATAGGGAAAGATTTTATATACTTATTTGTATTCCACTATTCCATGGATTTTTCCAATGTTATGATTTCTTGGATTCTATTCTTGATTACCTTATGAATCATGTCTTATGAACAACCAATATTTATGTCATGACTCTTGATTATGATCGTTGATATGCAAGGTATGATCTTATAATGTTATGATCATGTTATTATACCATTATTATAATGTTGTTCTTACATATCTCTTTTTTTACCCTAACTGAGTACATTATCTCACTCCTTTATTCTGTTTCATTTCCCCAGGTATAAAGAAAGGTTTTAAGTTGGAGTACTAAAGGGGAAGATATTTGAGGGATATTTTGAAGCTCTATCACCAAGAAAGAAGACTATGTTTCAAATTTTCAAAAGAAACAAAACTATTATGGTCTCTAGGAATTTACTTTTTTAATGTTCTGAACATTCATCTAAAATGACATAATATCCATGTATATTAATCTTAGGTCACTATAAAATCCGTAAAGTGTTTATGTTACAATCTCATTTCATTATGGGATTGTTCATGTTAAAGGTTCCTTGGGGGGATCATATGCTTATATTTTCTTGAAACACATATATATTATTCTATTCTAGTTTTGAATGTGTTTTACAAGTTTATTTTCCATTTCCTCCCTTATTAGTTAAATAAACATCAATAAAGTTTTTTGTGAGTGATTTTTATATTTTATCATCTTTTAAATTAAAAATATTTCTATTCCATATCCATGTTTTCTAAAATGTTATCATGGATGCTATTTTATAGACATAAATTATTCTTTAAAGTTATTTTTTGTGATTTTTGATCTTATTTTAAAAAAATTAAAAGAATATTTCTTAATATATCACTTTTTACTCTCTTTATAAAAAATTTAGAAGAGTGTTTATTTTTATCATTTACGCCATGAATATATTTTCATTCCATCATGACCATTATTTTAATTGAAGATTAATTTATATGTTTCCAAGGATATTTTCAAAGTAAACAATTTACCAAATATTTTGTTTATTTTTTAGTTATTTCTAAAGTGGTATATTCATTTTACTCTAGAATATTCTTAATGATATCATTATGGTATTTATATTCATCAATGATAACAAAGTTTGATGTTTATTATGATCTAATAGGGATATATTATAATGATAAAATCATTAATTTTCAATATATGTATTATAATTGATTCAAATATATTTTATAAATCCCATTACTTTTTCCATTGTTAAATAAATCTACAAAGAACAATGGTTATTGTTATATTGAAATGTGTATGCTTATAATTGGTTTTACATTCTATGATACTTAGAAATATATATAGATGATTTATTTTTTGTTATATTATAAACCAAGTATGGGTAGTTCATTTATATATCGAGTGTGGGTGGTTACATTATAAACCAATCATGGGTGGGTCTATTATAACTCTCCAATTCATTGGGTAATGAGACAAAGTTAGCTGGATGAGAGTTACTCCTAAGATATGACTATGATATATTACTCATAAGAGAATATGTAGATTAAAAATTATAGGTTAATCATAAGATATATGTTAATTATCCAATTATGAAATTCCTTGATGAATTTTTGATGTTCTAAGTACAAACATGTTTTTTTCATTCACGTTCAAATGTATTCTTTGCTCAAAGATTGTTTTCACATGGCTCATGATTATTAAATTATATGACTCTTTTGATATGTTAAATACATATGACATGTATCATTCTTTATAATCAAGGTTTTTATATGAATGAATTCTATTATATTATTCTCATGAGTTTCGATTGTCATTATACTCTTATTCTCATATAATTCTCACTTATGACATTGAGTTATTAATTCTTAGGTCTACCCTTACTAAGCATTTTATCTCACGATTCTTTTGTTTCCTTTTCCCAAGGTTATTAAGAATTGTTTTAATTATGTCATTATACGTGAAGAAAATATTGAGATACTATGTTTATTTTTAGAAACCAGTTGTTTTATTTTACAAGTTGTTACGTAAGAGTTTGTAAAAATTCTCTAAAACTATAATCCAAAAATTTCCATTGGTATGTAAGTGATCCAATTTTCCCTTTGATGTTATAAGATTTCAATAGTTGAAATTGGATCAATTTTATGAGTATTAAATCAAAAAATCTAAAGATTATTTTTGTATCACTAAATCTGAGAGTGTAGATCAAGGGATGTTATATTAATGGATAAAAAAAGAGACCCCAATTAGGGTTTTAAAATATATAACCTCTAAAAAAATCCATAATTAAGAAAAAAAATTGGAAACACCATGTTCTTATTTTATCTTGATCAAACACCTAGTGGGAAATAAAGGACATAGTAAAAGTCCATTGTTTTCCTAGTGTAAAATCATAATGGACACCCCCACTAGTTAGCACATTGAGTACCTGGGGGCACTATATAGGCTAATCAATGGCTACTTACAAACACCTCATATAAAATTCCCTCTATTAATCACCAAATAAACTTATATTGGATTGTATACCCATTTCCCATATCCAAAACATCTTTAAAATACCAAGAATAATCAATATCTTGAATAAAATAAAAACTCAAACAAAACTAAAATTTTAACATCATATTTTTAAATTAAAATCCACAATGGTATTTAAAAAATCAATGAATTATATGGGATTGAATCTAAATTTTCAACCCTAATACAATTTTCAATTCCATTTAATATGATAATTAGATGACATCATAGGTGTATAGGCTGTAGATGTAGAAACTAAAAGGAAGGTAGTGTTGGTACCAAAAATTTGGGCAACACACTTTTATTTTAAATTCATGATTTGATCCTTATCTAGAAAAAAAAGTTTATTTTGGTCAAAAAATCCTCAATAAATGAAGAAGATATATATAGGATCTCCATGTGTTACTCAGACTTTCATATTCTAATGGATGAAGGTATTTCAAAATCAATTTCCCAATATTATGGTATGGTTTTGAGAATTGATCATTAGGAATATACCATAGATTACATACAGATATTTGGATACATTTTTGGGGGGCTTGAGTAGGCAATTTATCAATGAAACTATTAATCTATATATTTACTAAGTAGGTATGCTTAAATAATTATATTAGATTTTATTTGATATCTCATAGGGGAAAATTTTACTTATGAATCAAAAGGTATAGTTTTCTTAAGTTTGGAAACATTCATGAAGAATTCTTTAACATTATAAAGATTAAAAATCATATAAAAACTATGAAAATGTGAAAGGATTATGTGGAAAGGAATTCATTATAGTTAAAAAAATAGAGAACTCTCACATCTATGTGCATATTAAGCGGTTTCACACTAATTTATTAACTTCATATCTTTTATGTCCAAGGACTAGAAGAAGTTATCAGTCATAATGATATTATATAATATCTAAACACCTACATGTTACTCATATAATTTGAAATCTTATAGTAGGATTTTCTATGAAAATATGTTCATCTAATGTGGTTTATATGTGGTTTTTATAAGAAGAACAATGATCTTATGTGGCCACATTTATATTATTCGATTCTTAATATTATACACAATATAAAGACCAAAAGTTCATAATACTTGATATTTTTACAATAAATAAGACTCCCAACATGAATTTTTAGACGATTAGGATTTTTATAGGCATGAACATTGAGAAATCACATCATTTGTGACCAAATATTTCAATAAGGTCATTGAAGATTATATTCCATAGGTAGATTAAAAATACACGTTCAATATTGGGAGGAATTCATTACATAATAATTCTATGGCCATGTCCTCTCAGTATAATAAATTTACAAGTCTATCCCAATAACTTAAGTTCTTCCTGGGATTCTACAAGCACAATCTAACCACATAAATATAACGTGGTATCTTGAACTAATCCCCCTTTCCCATTTTGGATCTCAATCACTCACCGAAATATCAAATAGTATGAAAATTTATGAGATTTTAAGTTATTTTTTACTCTTTTTGTGGTATGTATTCACATAAGATTTTGTATAATGTAACAGTTATTCCCAATGGAATAGTGAAGAAACCTGAGCAAGGGGGGGGGGGGTTAATTTAGGTGTTTCCAATGTTTTTCCATATCCAAAATATTATTTTAACTATTTCCCCCATTTTTATTTGAACCTATCTATATTATTAAAATATATGGATCTATTTATATTTCACTAGGAATACAATAACAACATGAAATGTATGTAAACACATAAAATAAACCTAAGTATATTTATAAGGAATGAGACTAAAGTGAAAAATCAACTCCTTACATTGATTGGATATTTTATTTTATCATAGATTATCCACTAATAATATTATCATCGATTAGAAGTGGTGTGAGAAGTTATCATCCTAACCCATGACGCATCAGACACCAACAAAACACCCACCATGTTTATTAACTCCAAAATCTCAGTAGAATTTATAGATTCACATTATTAGATATATGAAAACTAATAACCATAATGAAGTAGATACCATTAAGTATGTGATGTCACAACATCAACTTATCTAATATGATTCTTCACAAAAATAATTTTAATTCATGAAAATATTTAAGAACAGCTTGTAACACCTTATACATTTCTAGTAAAACTCTTAGATATTATTCAAAATATATTTTTAGTCTTTTCTCACACTAGGATATTAAAAACTAAAATATATTCTGTCGGAATGCATGCCATTCATTCTTACTCAACTTCTTATTATTCATCAAGCTCAAACCCCTTCTCAAAATTACACAATATTGAATGTCACAATATATTCTTCCAACTTTTTCATTGATACCTAGATGATAATTCTTCTTCAGTGTAGGATCAAAAATCAATTATTCTATTCGATTGTAATTGTTATTCTCTCTCACCTTACTCATCTCCACAACCTCCTCCATCTCTATAAATTTTTTTCCTTCAATTTAGTCTCAAGAACATTGAATTTTTCATTATAGTTAGCTACACATTTTTTTGGGTCATCCCATATTTCCATATGTATCAATATCAAGGAGATATCATGAATAGAACCCATGATTATTTATATTTTATCATCACGAACCAGTCAAATAGGTGTTCCCTCACATTCCACTATTTTTATTTCAATGACCCATCACCAAGAGTATTGTAAAAATACCCTCTTATTTTTCCTTAACATTTTATTTATTTGACTTGGTTGAAAAATCCTATGGATACTTCCATATTATTCTAGAATTCCTTGAGAAACAACAATTATTTCTCATCTTCCCATAGAAATCAACTCATAAACATTTATTATTTTTATATGAGTAATATACATCATTTAAGTATTTGTATCTTGGATTAATTTTTTAATGTGTTATATATTTCGAAAATAAAATACACTCTATATCAATTAAATATTTAAATAATACTCCACCACACTCATCTCCTAATTTTATATATTGAATCACAACTATTTTTGTGGTGTCTATAACATTTAATGATAGCTCAAGAATCATCAAATTTTTTCTTTATTTCTAGAATAATTAAATCTGTAGGCACATTTCACAAATATCATCTCAAATTTGTTCTTCATCTACTCGGCCATGTAGACTATGTTCCCATTTATTTAGATTTTATCACATTTAATTTATGATATTACGATACATGAAATATACTCCAAGAGTCATACCAATATTTTTTATACTTCAAATATTAAAACTGAAACCCCCATATTTCAGTGTAAAACATTATCAAAATTTTTAAACTATTTATTTTTTTCGAATTTTTTAATATTATAATTTTGATAAATAATTAGAAGAACTTATTGTAGAATCACCAGTATAAAATATATTATGAATGGAAATCTCTGTACTCAATATTCTATAATATAGGAGAAACATAGTTTACGGAAACCACTGAACTAATTAAAAACAACTTTATCCTTTTTAACTTTGATACACAAAAAAATCCATGTAATGAAAGTAAATATAAGCAATAAAATATCTCTTTAGTTTTATGCAGTTCATATTGTGAGTCCAAAATCCATAAGAAAAACTTTACAACATTTCATTTCTACAGAATGAAAAACGTTAAAAAATTATGACTAATGTGTCCCATTGTTTAAAGGAACAAGTAATCCCAATTATATTCGATAACAATAATAATGCTTACCCCACTCTTAATTTATAGAGTGTAGCATCTGGTTATCCGATTATATCAACCTCTGAGAAATATAAGAGTCCATCTATTCCATTATTCATGCTCCCAATATCTTGTAGATATCCCCAATGTGATAACTTCTGTGTGTAAACTAACTGTATTAATAAAAAACTGAGATCTCATCAAGTTCCAAAATTCCCAACCAAAAGTTTAGAACAAGAACACCTTGCATTTAACTCATTATAATAACCTTCTTATAATACCTCTTTCTAGGGAAATTAAGGGAAAAATCATGAAATCCTCTTAAAAATGAAAATATCTTCTAGAACCACTAATTATGATAAAAAAATTCAATCAACTAAAGTGGGATTTAAAATTTCCCAAAAATATCCAAATTGAAGTCTACTTTAGAGAAAACACCATGACACCACCTTTATCTTCTAAAAACATCTTTCCTTTTTTTCCTCATACAGTGCATCTTCATATCCTTCCATTTTGCTAATACCAACTGACGATTTATGTTTCCTTAGTATTTCTAGATCCAAACTATTGGAAAAAATGTCAAAGTGAATTTTGTTTACTAGATACATTTTTAACTCTAAATCACCAACTTCTTTCACCTTTTAGAACTACTAGTACTTTATATCAATATGTTTATTTATTCTATGAAACACTAGGTTCATATAAATAAATTACAATCTAAATATCATAGAATAGAAACCATTTCCCCTAGATTATTCTTTGTTATTCAAATAAAATTACCAATAATATTATCTTCAATATTGATTTTGTAACAGCCACATACTCTAATTATTTTGTAGAAAATGAAATATCATATTATCACCTATACATAGGATAGACCATGGTTACACCAAAATTGTGAACATATGTGATTGTTCTCTTTGAGAATCAGAATCAGCCCTATGTCTACATCTAAAAACCCAAGTAATGAATTTTCATCTCAAAAAATATGTATACCACCTATTCATTTGAGATACTAAATAATCTATTTAACAGCTTCCCAATGAACCTTACCTGGAATTTCCCTCAACTAGTTGACCAATACCACTACTTGTAAAATATACATACATGTACATACCATAACATAAATCAAAATTATAACTACTTTGGAACATAAAACTTTATCCACATAAATATTTTATTCTTGAATTTTTAATCCCTACTCCGTTTAATGTTTAATGTTACCATCAAGAAGATTTTTAATGCCTTATATCCACTCATTCTGAATCAATCAATGATTTTTCGAATGTAATACCTATATGAAAAAACCAAGACATCATTTTTACAATCAATTTAAATCCCAATAACTAATATATTATTAGCTATACCAAGATCCTTCATTTCAAACTCAATAAAATTACTCCTTCAAATTCTGAATCATAGGAATATTTGGAACCACTAACATCATATAATCCACATGAAAGAGTAATATAATGAAATCATTTCCGCCAAAAACCTTCTGATAACAACAATGGTTATAGTTACTTTGTATGAAACATTTATCTTTCATGAAGTAATCCAACTCCCAATTAAAAAAACATTGGTACTTATTTCAAATAATAAATATTTTTTCTTAGTTTTCACACCAATACCTAATTATAATTTTCCCTGAAACAAACATGTTTTTTTAAATAAATTTTTTTTCTTCAGATCTCCTTGAAGAAAAGTTTTATTCATATCCATTTTTTCATGGTAAAAAATTCTAGATGAAACGAAGATTAAAATAGTTTTTATGGTTGTATATTTTACTACTGGAGAGAATATCTCATAGAATTTAACACATTCATTCTATTGAAATAATTTCACAACCATCCTTTCCTAATATCTAATTTCCCTATTATGCATTTATATCAATTCAAAGACCAAATTATTTTAAATTTCTATCTTCCATTATGGTAATTCCATTAGCTTATAGGTTTTTTTCACTCAGAGTAAATACAAATCCTTTTATATTTCTAACTCCATCCTTTAGAAATCACCTAGAGTATGATCTTATTCCAAACTCTATAGTTATCCTATATCTATTAAAATTAAGAAATCAAGATCATCTCTATACCTCTAAAAAAAATTATAATACTTGAAGTTCTCCATAAATTAATCTGCGATTCATCATTTTCAAAAATTGTAACTTCTAGAATATTACCTTTTATAAGTTTAGATTGAGCTTCCCCAGTTCTTGAGTACTCTGATATACCTTCCAGGATGAACTTGAAAAATTTATATACTAACCTCTGAACTTATATCTTGAATATTATACTTTTTAATAGACTTAGATACATTTGAAATTTATAGAACATGTGATCCTCCAGAATCACCATTCATATCAACTTGAAATGAAGTTGAGTCATTATCCTCATCATCTTTCACCTTCAAGTACAAATAATTCAACAAGATATTCTCATTGAAGTGTATATTCATTTTTCTAAAAACATTCTAATTTTTAATATCCAAAAGAAAAAAACCAAAGTTCTAATCTTCATAACCTATGAAGAGTCATGCCCTTGATTTTTATTCAAGATTATATCATTTTTTTCATCCACATACATGAAGGATAAACCTCCAATGTATCTGAGAGGATAAACTTCCATAAATTATTTTAACCAATATTCTTTCATGAACCATTATACTCTTCATAAATGGTCAATTCATTATCTCAACTACACCATTTTGTTTAGGTTTTCCTAGAATTTTCTTCCTATACTAGATTCCGCTTTTTGTATAGTAATTCTGAAAATTCCATTCCATTTTCTCACCACTATTTTATGACCTCAAACATTTTTGATTGCTTCTAAATTATATTTCCAACATAGCCTTTCACTTGAAATAGATTCCAAACACTTCACTCTTATGTTTCATAAACTTTACCCATACTTTTATTTTAGAATCAATAATAAAGGTAAAAAATCACCTAGTTATTCTATGAGAATAAATTAGAGTGGGTCCCCTAACATCAGTAATAAAAAAATTCCATCTTCAATCATTTTAGTTCTCTTCCGGAAAAATTTATGGACACATTCTATTTACTTTTGACTATAGAACTCTCACATTTTCTGAAGTCTAAATTACCAAGATTTAGTATTTTCTAATCTATTGAAATATTCATACCATTATCATTGAGGTTCTCAAATTAATTATACCAAAGTTCTAAGCTTCTAGAATATAATGTTTTAATGGATGTAGCTCCCACTACTGTTTAGTTCAGATAAAAGTAACAATATTTTACACCTCTAGCTATGACATGATAACCCCATGTAATTTTCCATACTCTATCCATAATTCCATTGTGAAACATTTTTAAAACTGATAACCAACTGAAATCAGGTTTTTTGGAGACTAAGTACATGCATCACTTTATTTAGTATATTAAAACATGAATTCTTCAAATAAACTATCAGTTATTATTTTCCCACAATATCAAGAGTTTCATCATTAACTAATAGAACTCAACCAAATTTTATAGATACATGATTTTCTATACACCCTATTTATTCTATATAATTTAATAAATCCATTAAATCTTTGATCCATGATTCCATTTGTGTAGAATCATTCACACGTATATTTAAACTACCCTATACTACCTCACCCATCTCTCTAGATTAATTACTTCATGAGTTTATCTTCTTGTCATGAAATTTTTTCATGAGGTGATATATCCTTCCATTTTGAAAAAAACTGTCTCTATTCAGAAATACATTCCTATACTCTTCTTAATTTATTACCACTATAATTGATTTAGATTATTTAAATAAGGTGAGCACCCCCTTCCTTCTGTATTCAACGCATCAATAGATAATCCCATGATATATTTTCTTTAGTGCACCTCATAGATTATCAAGTTAAAAAAATATGTGGACACAAAATTATTCTTTCAAATTTAAATACTCATTGATATCAACAAGGCTGCCCAAGACCCTGGTATAGATTACAGAAACAAAATTTCCTAAACACCATATGTGAATGTAACCATCAAAGAATCATACTGGCTCTGAATTAAGTAAAAATTATTCAATAGATCTGATGTAGTTATTCCTTCTGATAACTTTATGTTGGATAACCTTTGTATCTAGAAAGATTTATTTATTATTATAGGTCTCATGTAAACATCTGAAAGGGATTCAATCAACTAAATTGTGGTTTTATTCTCCCAAATGTTCAAATCCACATTCCAGATTAATTAAACTCATATCACCTTAAGTTCCTTCTGATAACTCTATTACAATTAACCCTTTTCTATTAATGTTGGTTTGAAACCCTTAAATGGAAGCTCTAGATATTTCTAAATGAGATCAAATTGAATTTTTATTATCTGGAAACTAAAATGTGTCTTATTGAATCTATCAATTTTTATATTTCTATCTTATGATTCTATCCTTACAAAAAAATAATGTCTCATAAATAAATTCCTAAAATATCATAGAAAAATAATGTTACCTTTACTTAAAAGATAATTTTTGAGAGAACTATGAACAAATAACTATTATATATCTTGTTAATAATTTCTCAACATTATTCATCCAATAAAAAAATTAGTATAAATTTTTCTATAATCACCTAGAATAATTAAATTTCATCTGTAACTCTATGAACATAATATTTCAGAATTTATAAGAAACAAATTTTACCTAAATATCCAAACTAATATGAAACAACTTAAACTCTATTAACTATAATAGATAATAAAACATACATGTAATTATAGTGAATGTAAGAAAGAAAAAGAAAAGTTTGGTTTTATGTGGTTCAGATTGTGAGTCCTACATCCATTGGAGAAACATTACAACATTTTATTTCACTAGAAAGGAAAACATTACAACTTGGTGACTAATGAGTTACCCGAATTAAAATAATAATAATTATAATTATATTAAACAAAAATAACAAAGATGGACCCACCCATATTTTGTAGAGAGTAAAATCTAGTCATTTTATTTAACCTACATCTGAGAAATATATGAGTCTATCCGCTCTCCTATTTCCACTAATGATATTATATTACAATCCCTAATGTGACCACTTCATTACGTAAACCCAAAATCTTTATAGAAAATCGAACACTCTCCAACATCAATATTTCCCATCCAAACATCCAAAACAAGACCTCCTTGTGCTGAAATCATATGAAAAACATCCTTCTAAAACCTACATCCATAATAAAGAAGTATAAAACAACCTCAACCACCACTATAACAATCTGGAGACATTCTAGAACCACTCTTTCTGGAAAATACACTTAATTCAACAAAAAACAGGCCTCAAAAATTCCTAATTGATTCTTTCACAACAAATTGATTTTTAAATGTATCTAATGATTCTTATACATACCAAATTCATGATTTTGTGTATTTAAAAATAACCCTTACTAAGATCATGATTACATAGATGAACCTTATAGTGGTCATGCCTATATAGATATATTGGTTCTTACAGAGCTTATATGATGTTTAAACAGATGTTGATCCATGCTAACATACCGTGGACAATGTTTAATAAAATCATGCATCTTTAGTGATACTTATATAGAGTAGGTATCTGTGATTAGTATGCTATTACTTTATAAAAATTTTAAAATCACCACAAAAACTTTAATTATTAAACTCAAATCTAAGGGTACTTTGAAGATTGTTAGGAATGCCTAATCACTTCAAATTAAATGAAAATATTTTCAATTGGATTTTTAATTTTGGATAAAAATTATAAAGTACATCCATTCAATTATTAAGCATTATAGCCAATAAATTATTCAAAATTAGAATATTTCCATGAAAATCCCATGTATTTATTTTCCATATTCCCATTATAATAAATTCCAACCTTCATACAAGTGAATTAATTCTCAAATTTAAGAAATTTTTGTGAATAATAAACATAGGTATGGTTTCTCTATATATCATTACATCCAT
This sequence comes from Viscum album, assembly GCA_963277665.1. NCBI lineage: Eukaryota > Viridiplantae > Streptophyta > Magnoliopsida > Santalales > Viscaceae > Viscum > Viscum album. The sequence continues at coordinate 1,173,395,014 of OY728128.1, read as the reverse complement.
TTCACATTTAATCTATCTTTTAAAATTAATAATGACATATTATTCATGTTGTTCACCCGTCTAGAACATTAATACCCATAAAAAATATTTTAGAAAACAGTATAATATCATCTAAACATGTCATATTTCAATGAAGACCAATTCAACAAGTTGTATGATATTAAAGGGTTTATAAACAAGCAACCATATATTTTTGTCTTCACCCATGAGTTCATAGAAATCCTCTATGCCTTTGATGTTTGGAAACAAATTCCATCACCCATAATTCAAATACAATTTATTTAACCATTTATTAATATTTATTGTCAATAAATACAATAATTATCTTCAAAATCTATTTGGGTACTTCAAAATATCTCTAGATTTATATTTAATACCTAATTTTTTACATGTTAAATGATACTATTCTAACAAAAATTGAAAATAACTTTAATGCAAAATTGTTTTAATCCCCATTATTGAATCATTAAGTATAAGGGAAGAAAATATCATCCTTTAAACTTTTTTATTTTTTTAAAAAAATATTATCCCCATGATGTTATCCTTCTTTCTTGAGAGTAGTATAGAACCAATAAATTTATTAGCAAAGATCCTTAGTTAGAAAAACTCTAAGTTTATATCAGCTATCCTAGTGTAGAAAAAATAGTGATTTTACTAATGAATCAAATCATTCCATTTACACTTCTCAATGTGGTACTAACTTTGAAATTCTCTTCTTATAGGCTATACAATAAATTTTCAAGAAGTTATATTAACCGAAACTCAATCATCACAAAACACATTAAATATTAAAGTGGAATTTTTCTCTATCCATAATTTATTGATAATCAACACTAGATAAACTAACTAAAAATTATCAAAACAATTATTTAGAGAGATAAAATCATACCTCAACCATTAACATTTGTAGGGGATGTCCATATTATAGATTCAATAAGGAATATCTCATATATAGATATTTTGTATTTTAATAGCACCCCACAAGGGATGAATTCAATAAATATTCACCAAGGAAATGAAAAATATGATCTAAGAAAATGTGATACCAGTTGATTTTTGATATTAATTAAAAATTAATACTAATTGAAATAATCTCTGTGATGGATGACTATCTTGATTATACACAAATTTTACCCTTTATCATTTCTTCCTTTCACACTTTATCTTCAATTCCACCCTTAAGGTAGAAAATATAATTATGTATTAGTGTAAGGTGGACTTCTATGAGCTCTTCAGTTGTAGTAACAGGGCTGAGAATACTTTTATATCATAAAACACTTTTATTTAAAGTTATAAATTTTTTTATCTTCTTCTTGATTACATAATCCTTGATTTTACAAATCTATTCACCTTGGAGAAGAATATAAATCTAATTATTTTCATAAGCATTCTGAGTTAGTATTGATTTTTTTTACTTTAGTAATTAAATAACTTTTCTTTTTTCCATCTTTTTCAACCATTTTTCTAAATCCAACATATTAGGCCTTATAATAAAACACTCTATGGGAACATGAACTTACCTCCTCTTCTATGCGGGATTCATCTTTATTTTAAGATATTTAGTACAATGGAATAAATGGTTCTTTACGTTTTCCACTTTTTATATTCTCTTGACCAAGAATCCATATCATGCATCTAAAAACTCCATGAAAAACCTATTTTTACCTTCCAAACATCGTATAAAAGTTTTTGTTACCATTATCAAGAATCCTCTGAAACTCATCACCTATGATGAATTAAACCATGAAATCTTTTTGTTCCATTTGTTTATTGACTACATTTTTGGTTTTAACGTTATTCCTATAACATTAATATTCATCCACATTTTACAGTGGTTGATGTAGTGTAATTTCCTATCATAGTATATCCATATTTTCTCTACGGTGTGAAATATTTATTTACTTTCATCATTTTCTTATTGGGAGTAAGATTCATTATAGATTTATTTACTTCCTTTCTCTTTCAGGAAGCCTTACTTTTATTTCTATTTTTCTTTTCATATACTATTGTAGTCTCCTGTTTCATAAATATATGAGTTTTGGATGGTTGTAACATACCATCATTCATCATATTCATGGAATGATTTTTTTCAATAATCATAGTAATATTCTAATCAATCATATATGTTTTTTTATAGATTCTTTTTTTTCTGTGAAGACTACTTTAGAATAATAGGTTTGTCTCTTGTTTTTTTTCACTTCTCCACCATATTTCTTGAATTGTATAATTTTAATATGTTGATATGTATTTAAAAATATAAATGTTCATATTCTTACAACTCTATCAACACCTAAAATGGCATACAATCCTTTTTTTTTCTTTTACGGTTATTCTATATATAATTTTATGGTTATGAATAATATTTTTATGTTATTTTAACTCAATTTTGAGATCCTTTTGGGATATATATTTATTCGACATTTTCATTTCAACATTGGAAACATTAGTGGGTAGACCAACACATTTAATCTACCAAATATGTATAAATTTTGACATTGTTATTACACTAAATTTCAAAATAGTATCAGTGAAATCAATTTTAACTCGAGGATTGGTTACCATTTCAATGAGAAATTAATTTGGATATTAGTTTTATAAATAATCATATCACATGTGGTTGTATGATCATTCCTTTCATAAATAGTTAACGAAGTCCCAAATCACATGGGTTTATGATTTTTAAACTTGATTTCCAACTGAAGACACTTAAGACTGAGGATACTCTTCTTATCCACCACTAACTCTAATCTATCTTCCAAATCCTTCTTCAATTTTATAGTTTGGTAATCATGTATCCTACTTGTTTAAATATGATATTTATCCAAATATTTTATATGAATTTATTTGAATTAAACCTATAAACATTTAACATCCATTGGGACTTCGTTTAAATTTAAAAATTCATGTATCACTTCTATAACATTATCCTTACATACAATTTTCTAAAAAACACCCCAATGAAATTATTTATTAATAATATAAACAATTTCATTGCAAAGTATAGAAGATTTATGGTTAGATTTAACTATATTTATGAGGGTGAAACATATTAAAACCTTATTCACTATTTCATGCTCCATTGCAATAGCCTCTTATTCTCACTATGAATTCTAATCATGGAATCCCTGAATAAAAGAAAATATTTTTGTGATAACTTCAGTGGGAACTTTATTTAAATAATCTTCTTATTATAGAATATAATTCACTGATCGACTAATTAAAAACATATTCATCATAAATTTTAATTTCTTCATTAGAGTAATAAGAATTAATATATGTATCTAATAAAAACTCATCATTTTGATTAATTTTTTCTAATGGTGATTCATTATTTTTATTGAAGTACTTTATTTAATTTTTTACATAATTATTCTTCTTATTTTTGAAATGATTTACCTAAAACATCCAAAAAATTTAATATGTATGGAACCATATTTATCCATATGAGACACTTACATTTGAAAAATAACCTTAATATTATTTATTAAAAATAGCTATGAAAGAAGACTACAGATCCATTCTGAAATGATTTTTTACTTGGATACTAGTTATTAGTCCTAGTAAGATAGTGAATACACTTAACATAGGGGGTGAATAAGGTTCTTCCAAATTTTTACTGATTAAAAAATGTTCATTTAACAATTTACACCCATTGGGTTTGATCCAATATTACCGGTTAAGAAAAATAGATATATTTATCTTTCATAAGGTTCTAAACAACCACATGAACTGAAAGTAAAAAAGTAAAATAATCATTGGTGTTTTGGCATGTATTTCACCAAATTAGGGAGACCTACTCCCTAATGTGATCAATTATTTTCCCTAATAAATAATTCTTAACAAATAGTCATATTTTTATTTAAAATTGGTGTGGGGTGTTATTATTTTATCCCATGATGAATCACACACCAACACAACATCCCTTTGTGTTTATAATTCCCAATAATCCACTGGAATTCACAGTTTTAAAAAATATAATACAATAAAAAATTTGAAACATAGTTAAGTAGATCCCATTAAGCATTGAATGTCAAAACACCAACTGATCTTATCTGTTTCCTCAAAGAGAGTTTTCGAATTCCGTGAAACCTTCAAGAATGAATACTTGCAACTCATTCTATAATTCTAGACAAAATATATGATATTATTCAAAATCTATTCATATAATTCCATTACATAAGGATTTCAACATCCAATAAATATTAAGGAGTTCAACATGAAAGTCTACATTACACTTATTCTTCTACCTCAACCAGAGACTCCTTATAAGATTTCTATAATAGTGAATGTCATGAGATCTTCTTCTTCAGTTTTATTTTATACCAAAATGGTAATTATTCTTTAGTGTAATATTGAAATTAAATATTTCTTATATTTTAAATTATTTATCATTTTTTCTTAGATCACTTATCTCCACAACCTATTTTATCCCTTTCATATTTTTTATTTTACTTAGACTCAAGAGTTTTACCTTTTTCTATACTAGGAACATATATTTTTTTGGGTCATATCATATTTTTATAAGTGGAAATATTATGTAGATATCATGAAATTCACCCATGATTCTCTAAATTTTATCCTCACAAACTTCTCACATGGGTGTGTCTCTACATCTCTCTATTTCTATTTCAATGGATTTTATGTAAGAGTATTACAAAATTACCCTTTTATTATTTAATTTCATTGTCTCGGAAAATAGATATTCCATATACCTACAGATTAATTCAGCATGAATCAAGAAACATCAATTATTTCACATATTTCCATATAAATCAATAGGTAAACATTTATCATTATTGTATTAAAAATATATATAATATATAGATGTGTGGATTGGTTGATCTTCTTATAGTGTAAGAACTTCAAAAAATATAATACACTCTTCCTCATATGAATATTTTCAATACACTCCATTACACTCATGAAATCATTTTCTAGATTGAATCGAAAATTTTTTTTTGATGTTTAAAACATTTAATTATAAATCAATCATTGCGAAAAAAATTCTTTATTTTTAGAATAATTAAATATGGAGGCACTTTTCTCAAAATCATAATAGCTTTGATCTTTTACAATTCAGTCATGAAGACTAGCTTCCAATTTATTTATCTTGTATCTCATTTAATTTGTGATTTTTTAATCTATTAAAATTATTCTCAGAATAATCCCAATCATTTTTTCTTTCAAAAATTAAATATGGAAACTCTAATTTTCAATTTTCATCATTCTTAAATTTTTTTTACGCATTGATTCGTACAAAACACATTGATATTTACACATATCAAATTATTTATACACCAAATTACTTTATGATTACAAATATTTAAAAACATTAATTTATGGGTTCATTATTTTACGGATAACCCTTGCATTGCTCATGTATATGAAAATAGATTCATGATTACATAGCTCATATAATTGTGTTGCAGATTATAGTTTTTTCATACATACCATAGATAATTTTTATGTAAAGGAAGAATATATTTACATAGAATAAAATGAAAAATTTTGTAGTAACCCTTATGTAGATAATTTTTTTGTAGCGATGCTTTTGTAGTAAAAGGATCCATTGTTGCACATCCATACATTTTTAAAATTTATAGGTTCAACTCAAAAACCAAGAATTCTTCAAATTAAATCCAAGGCTCCTTCAAAGTATATGGATCCTTCTCAATCACATAAAACATAATAGTATAACTACAAATGACTATGGAAATTATGGGAATAATTTTAAAGAAATTCCATTCAATTCATAATACACACACCCAATAAAGTATTCAATTTGGAATATTTCCATGTAAATCATATGAATTTAATTTCAAACTCTACATTTTAATAAATTTCATCCTTCATCCATGTGTATTGATTCATATATTTAAATATCTAATTTTCACAATAAACACTGTGATTATTTTTGTATGTTCTATCCCTTTTATTTTACATTTAATCCAGATTTGAACATCACAAATGACAATTTCTTTAGCTGCTCTCCTAGTCATCACTTTAATACCCATGACCACAATTGTATAAATTATCTTTATAGCTTCTGAACATATAATATTTTCATAAATACAAGATCATACAACCATTTTATGTTAAAGGGTTACTCACTAATAAGGCAACTCTCCATCTTTATCCATGAGAGAAAGGGAAACCTCTACTTCTTTAATGGGTGGACACAAATTCCATCAACAGTCATTCAAAAAAATTAAATTTAACCTTTTAAAAACATTTCATGGAAAAAAAATATAATAATAAACATAAAAATATATTTGGGTAGTTCATTATCTGGTACATGTCATGTGTTCCTTCACTAACAATCACCTATTATCACCATAATGTCCTCTTTGAGGTTTCCCACCCTTCACGGTTTTCGCCAAAGGTCATCAAGCCCTCTATCCATAGGAAATGGCCTTATGATAAGATGGAAGTCTTGCCCCTATTATCAGGAATCCATGAACCTCCCCACACACCAATGTGAGAATCATGAATTTCTAATAGGTGAACACCGATAGGTGTACGATTAGGGCCTTATCATGAACACCTAAGGGGTGCTAAAAAATTGGGGTCCAACAAATCCCCCTCAGAATTACCTGAGGGGTGTTTGAGCCTTACGATATGTCTAAAAATAGGTATAGATCATCCCTCTATCTAAAATATCTCAACTAATATTATTATACTATCCACTATGGGGCGTCCCACCCCTCATGGTTTTATACAAAGGACATTTCACCCACTTTCCATAGGAAAATCCCTCATAAAATGGAATAAGTCACACCCATATTATCAGGTATCTATGAACCTGTAATACCCCAATATTTTTTGAAATATTTTTATTAAATAAATTTAATGTTTTCTGTATTTTTCATTACATTTATCACCAAGTTTATCTTCTTATTACATGCAACAATTATTTTAGCTTGTGTTTAATAAAACATCAAGTTTAAATGAAACATGACATACTATTAAAATATTATTATTTAATATGGTATTTATCATCAAGTCATTGGATTGGTGGGTATAAATAGGATTATATAAATTATTAAAATATATGTATTACACATGTATATAAAATTAAATTTTTTTTAAAATGAATTAAAAATGAAATTAAAAATTATTTAAAAATAAAAGAATGTTTTTATGGTGAAACTTTTTTTTGTGACCAAAAACACATTTTCCCTCAATAAATTAAACAAATAAATTTTTCTGAATTATTAAAATTAAATTTATATATTTTATATTTAATTAAATTTTTAACTTTTATATTACTTTTTATAAAATATATAATAATAAATCCAATTTTATTCTTAAAAACTGTATTTTTCTAAAAATCACTTTTATCACCTTTTTCACACTTATTTTAAAATTTTTTCACATTTATAAAATTTATATTAATGTATTAAATTAATTTTTAAATCCTCATGTCATATTTATCTTAGAGTCAATTTTTTTATAATTTTTTGAGAAGATAAGTTTTGCAATGAAAAGTGAACAATATTGGTTTTTTATTAAGAATTGTAATTTCTTTAAAAGTATTTATAATCTTAGAAATATTTTTAATATGGGTTTAAATGTAAAATTAATTCAAATATATATCTATTAATCCAATTTATTTAATATTAATCAACTTCATTTTTAATTTTTATATAATGTTTTTAAAACATTTGAATATTTTCTCCATGGAAAACTAATTTTTCGATGCGTCTTCAGGATTAATTATAAATTAATTTTTTCTAATTATATGGATTGAATTTTGAAAAATTGATTCCATATATTGAATAATAAAAATTTATATTATCTAATAATTTCATATTAAATTTATATTATATTCAATAGTGAAAATATTAAAAATCAATTACCATGATTATGGTAAAAATGTGTTTACCAGGGGATTAAACTAAAAAGATTCCAGTTAAAAATGACACAAAAACCTTTCCAACATAAAACTTCAGAACATATTTATACCATATCTCTTATAATATCTATTATGGTACATTAATGGGTCTTTCTTCATGTGAAAAATGGGGATACGTCTATTTTTTAAAAAATTACAATTCTGCCTCTCACCTCACTTATAGAAGGCCGCCCCCTCTCATATCCTATTTAAATTTTAAAAAACCAATTTTTTCAAACAAATTATACCTAAATAAATTCTTTAATTCTATATTGTCATCCTATAATACTTAGTTTTGTTAGAAATTTAACCTATGAAGCCTTTTGATTCGAACAAAAAAAAGTTGTTTGAAGAAGAGGTAACGTCCCTAATTGAGTGTTATATTTTATTTGTTCCACCACCTAGATAAATTATTATTAAATGTTATCCCAAGTATGTTAAATAACTTGAGAGGGGAGGGGTGAATCATAGTATGATATATTAAGACAACTTCTCCTTAAGATCTTTTTTCTTTGTTAAAAAACACTCATCTCTCTTTCTCCTATAGAAATATACAAAAAAAAAAGAAATCATGCACGAGACACATCAATTTTACATGGTTCACCCTCACTAAGATAAAACTGTGAAGTATAAAATACTGAAGTGATGATGTAATAAATTTAATAATCCTCACTATAAAAATATAAGGGTCATTCTAGATTACTTCTATGCCTAGGCTCAATTGCCTTTACAATGTTTAGGGATAGCTCAATACTTCCCAAGGGTCACTCCGTAACTCTATTTGGATGGATCACTACCAATGGAAAGAATATAATATTCCACATCCCTTCTCATTTCTCTTTAAAAGATTCACACTTAGTTTGTGGACATATAGGTAATTTAATTTTAAAAAATTAGTATATCCTCAGTTGTAGATAGATGCTCTGTTGAAGTCCCACATTCATCTAGTTTATGAATATCATTTTACCATAGGATTACTTGACAATACCTTTTCAGCACTTTCATGATTATCAATTACGTCATAAAGTACACCTATTTCATGAAGCTTAAATAGTATTCATGAAGAAACCACTTTTTGTGAAGCTTACTTCTTTTATGAAGCTCAAAACATCGATCATATTTTATAGCCTTCAAAAAAATCAATACATTTTTTATTCTCAAAATTTTCTGTTGGTGTTTATAGACTTTGTGAACCACCATTCTTCACAAACATTTTTGCAAGAAATACCATTGCGAACCACCTTCACAAATTTATAGTATTAGGATATTTGTTAAGTCTTGATACATTTATAAAGCTTTAGAGGCCTATTTATATGCATTTCAATCAATTCCACATGTTTCCATCCACATCACCATAATTTCATGAAGCTCTCCCATATCAACCTTAATGCTCCCTGTGTTCGTGAAGAACCATGAGAATTTTCTATTTGCAAAGATTATTGTAGTCGTGGAGATTATCTTCAACTATTCATGCATTCTTGACACCCATTCATGATGATTAATACCTTCAAAAAATTCCCTTTTGAAAACTCAATATTCATAGAACTCATGAATTTTCCATTTTTTAAGGCCTTTAAAGAAATCCATATTTTTAAATTCTAGAAATCTTAAAAATTTAGACCCAAAAAATTTGGCAAAAACCTGGAAAAAATATCACCTTGTGTATGAAATTTTCTGTACCACTTCCAGAGAATCTATTCCTTTTTATTTGATCTTATTCAACATTTCATGTTAATAATATCTCCAAACCTCGACAACTATCCTTGGAAACCTGCTTTGTCAACAAACACAATCAACCCAAAAACACAAAAATGTTACCTTGATGGATTTTTATGCAACATTAATCTCTGATGACATGATAACCACAATATATTAAATATACTTATATGTTATTATGATAATATAACAACATAAATCCTTCTCATATTCTATCAAATGGGTCATGAAATAATCATTCGTGTGTACAGAGAACTGCCACCATGTGAACGGATGTTATTCATTTTCCATCACCACCTCCCACAACTAGATATAATGATGTATTTATTTTTTATATATAATGATTATGATATTATTAAACTTATAGAATCATTATATCACATATAACTTATTGATTTCCATTCTATGAGAATATGATAATATCATTTGAGTATACGATGGACTACCGCCTCAAGAAGCGATGTGATTGGTTCTTTACATATATTTTCAAGGATGGTAATAAGGAAAGGTTTAAATAAACATATGTGAAATATATATGTAATAATAATTATTATATAATGTTAATATATTATATATATTTTTATTTCACTCAATCTGCTGAGAAATTGAAAACATCATTTATATGTATGTATGACATATCTTTTCAATGAATGATGTATTTAATTTTATTTATCTATTTTTTTTAATTACAGTAAATACATATATACTGAATTTATATGATATTTATATCATGTTTAAAATTATTTAAATGATGCAACTATGATAAATTTTATAGGTATGAAAATAAACAATCAAAATATACTCGAAAAGCAAATCGATTATTATCTGAAACATGATTTTAGTAAGGAATTGTTAATAAGAGGGAAATAAATGGTCATAAGAAAATAATATATAATATATAATATATAATTTTAGTTATTTAATATATGTATGAAAAAATTATAATTATTATATTGTAGGATTGAATGTGTACGTAAGGATTCAAGACTTGATGTGGGGGATTTATGTACCAATTTTTACATCTTCCTGACACATGCCATATTCACCACATATTTCATTTATGTGATCTATATACTAACCATGAATTTATTTTATGGTTATTATAAAGAAATTTATGGGGATTTAAATTTCAATTTTAGGATCACTCTTTCATGGTTTTTTGGTTCAAAATTTACCAAAGTGACATGATATTTTTGTCTCGATTTTCTTTGTTTGAGACATAAGTTATGTTATACACCTATATTATTATATGAGGTGAATATAATACCCCTTTAGAATTTTATATCATGAATATACATATTTTAGTTATATTAAAAGTATTATTTTATGTTATTTTTAATGGGGATTCTGATTCAAAATATAGAAAAGTGGTAATTTTTTATGATTCAATCTCATTATTTACCATGATTGTTTATGTTTATGATTCTGATGATGAAATATTATTATCTGTATCTCAAGAAATCCATAACATTTTTTATCCTATAGTTATGTGAAGATAATACAACTTTTCCCTTCAATTTAATCCCTTTATGTACTTAGGTGTTCAAAATAATATTTTCAATAAAAATCAACTGTATTTCTCTCTTCGGTTGAAAAACATTTTTTTCAAAAGATTGTTTTAAAACATTTTTAAATATTATTTTAAGAATTATTTAAATTTTTTATTAAATAAATTTTTAGCCATTTATGAATTTTTAGAAAATATTTTAAAATTAATCTTCATGTCATTTTTCAAACAATGATCATTTGGATTTTACCAAAAATGTAAACAAATATTTGTTTTAACATGTATGACATGAATGATACTTTCCACCTTAAAGAACTAATCATTTATTTAAATATTTCCTTAAAATTTTCAATGTTTATTTTCAAATAAAATGACTTCTAAAATGTTTTATGTATTTTTTTTAATTTTAAAAATTTATTTTTCAAAGAAATGTTATTTTCCTCAAGAAATGTTACATGTTCCTTTTCAACACCATTTTTCATATAAGATGACATCATTTTATGTTACATATTATTTAATAGAAATATGATCAAAATATATTATTATTATTATTTATTTTAATGGTTTATATTTATGGTAAAAATATCTTTTTGAAACCCATTTCTTATGTATGGGGTATACCATGATAAAATTCTAATTAATCATGTATATTTTCCATGGATAATGAAATAATGAAATGTATTTCAAACCCATTTATTTTCACCGGTTATGATAGGATGAATTATTTATGATATTATGGAACAAACATGTATGATTTTCAATATGTGATGGTGGTTACATTATAACCAAGGATGGTGTTTACGTTATGACCAAGGATGTTTGTCACTATATAACCAAGATAGTTGGGACCTATATCTTACTCAAATACATTGGAAAATGATTAATGTAATATGAGATAAATGGGTACATGAGAGGTTATCCCAAGCCCAAAATAGTTTACATGGGAGGTTATATATATGAAAAAAATCTTTTCACTGGTACTGAACCATTGCTCGACAATTAGTGGATTAGTGGACCAACTAAAAGAGGGTGGACTTTGCCTCATTAAGGACTTAATAAAATGTTTTACCTCATTTTTATGGATTTTCTATGATTATATATTTAAAATAAAATCTCTTTCTTATTCCATTGTTATACACTCATGGATTATGTTCTTTGATTCTATGATGATTCATTTCTTATTAATTTCCTAGATTTATTCCATGACTCATGTTTATGATTTTTGATATCTAGTTTATGGTTTTAATTTATTCTTATAACCCTATGATCATGTTGTATTGTTATATCCATTTTCTACCCTTACTGAGCATATTACCTCACACTTTCTTATTTTTCCTTCCCACAGGATATGACGAAATTTATTATGTATGATATGATTAAGAAGGGTTCTAGTTATGAAGAAATTAGTAGGAGTTTTTGTAGTTCAATTATGGAATTTGGTTTACGAGTCCATGTTTCAAAAGGCTCTAGACCTAAATAATTATAGCATGGATCAATATTATATGTAATGAATATTCTTCTAATAATATTTAATATTTATGTATGAGATTTTTGGGACATTATGGTTGGTATTAGAGATAAAAAATTTTAACATTTAGAAACATGGATGAGAAAACTTTAGTTATATACTTAGGGATATTTCTAAGTATATGCCTAGGGATATGATGAAATATAATTATATGAATGAGTCCAAGTATAGGAAAATTTCATGGAATTTTGATGAAGGATAGAGTGAGTGGTTTACAAGAAATTACATCTATATCTGGATAATACAAGTGGATGTGACTCTTGTACAAAGGTAAAAATGAGTAATAACTCTAAAAAAGTTGCATTGATATGGAATCGATCTTGAACTGGTGCATGAAAACATTCCTTTCTACACACCTAGTTCAACACTCCCAGGGGATATGTTTTGTAAATTAAAAAACTCTTTAAAAACCATCATTATGAATTTGAATAATACACATGAATGACCTAGGTTAAGCCTAAGGTATTATAGATTGAAAATAGGGTTTCATGGTATATAAATCTTATAAATATTTTCTCATGAAAATGTAGTTTTCCATTGTGATTGGTGTTTCTCGCACTATTATTTATTATTTTATTTAATTTATAGTACCTGAAGAAACTATGTTAACACTGAATGAAATGGGAAATAAAATGATTGAATTCCTGATAAACTAAATGTTATGGGATACGGAATGAAAACCCATGTTAAAATGCTCAAAAAACATTGTTAATATATGAATCATTATTAACATCCAAATAAATAAATTAATGAATAAAATTGTATTGAGTCCATAATGAGGAAACATCCACCTTCTTTTATCTAGTCTATTGATCCACTAGTCACCAATAAATGGACCAGTACCACTGAAAAGTTATTTTATATTATCCATTGTTAAGAGCAAGAAAAATTCATTTTTGATGTCTATAATTTGGATAGTGAAGCAGATCAACAATGGTACCTTATTAAGAATATAATTAAAGAAGAGGTAATTGAATCAATGGAATAGGATGAGTTTAAGAGGTTATTTTTCAATAAGTATTTCTCTCATATTCTACACAAAATTATGGAGAAGGGATTTCTCAATATCAAAAAGAAGTATAGTGAATCTATTTGTACCGATAAATATAATTTCACAAGACATTCACAACATTATTCTTTTTTAATCATCATTACATAAACATTATTCATCTATTATTTGGTGTATTAAGAAAAATTCTTCCAAATATGATGGATATAAGAGAATTTAGTAGCTATGATGAATAAGTACTTCGATGTGCACTGAAGGTAGAAATGAAAATCAGAGATTTTGATCCTTCCCATGGTTTTTATATGTAATTCCTCGACCCCAGTTACCCAGAGTCGGTGAATTATGACATCACATTGGCATGATCACAAAAGATCATGTCCCAAAATACTGATCAATTTAGTAGCCTTGGAAGTACTAGATACATACACAAGTTTCATGTTACACTATTAAATGAAAAAAGGCAACATTTTTTATCATTTGAACACACTTATACACCATAGCCTATCCATGCAAGTCAGTCATAATATACTTCTTCGCATCCTACGAAAGATAAACCATAAGAAAGGGGTGAGCTCAGATGCTCAGTATGGATAACAATATAGTGGAAACTATCATAAATAATCATAAATATTTAAGGCAATGTATAAAAATAAATCACAAGCCTTTTAAACATAACCTTCATCATAATATGGAAAATATAAATCATATAATGCCATTTACTTATTCACATGGATATTTTAATAGTTGAATAATCACATGTAATATCAATATATAATATCATAATGATGTAATGCATAATTCTGGACATCTTAACCACAATTTCAAGGCCTCGGGCCAAGACCCTAAATTTAAATTTTGTCAAGGCCTTGTGCTAAGAAACTATATTGTCTCACGAGACCTACCAAGGAATTTAGGGGATATAGAGGGCCCTTCCCATCACTTTCTAAGTCAAATACATTCTTCATATGAAAATGGTGAAACATAATCTAAACATTCGTATTAAAACTAGCATATAAATTGTAAATACTTTAACCACATACCATGAATGGAAAAAATATCACATCTATAGTCAAATATAACTCATTAAATACAATATATAATATTTTATTATAATAAATCAACCTCAATCAAGAATAAAATACAATGAATGATATTTACATAGATGAAAATAATCAGTAAAACTATTTGAGATAAATATCTCCTTTTCTGGAAATCATTTAAATGACATACTATTTACAGAAGTAGTCGTTTAAAATAGATTTTTGAATCAATGTGTCTCATTCCACATTGAAAATTTAAAAAAAATTAAATTCAAAACATTCATGTAAATATAAATAAATCCATAAAACCATTTTTAAAACATGGAAATTAATGAGAAAGATGTATAACAATTAATCGTTAAAACATTTAAAATGATATTTTAATTAAAAAGTTCCTAACCAAATGAAAGATTCTTGAATACAAATAATTGAGGAATAAAATTAATAAAAAAATTATAATATAATGAGAATAAAGGGATTCATGATATAATATTTCAAAGTATAATATATACACCATATAAAAGTGAATTTGCGCATAACAACAAAGAAGTCTCAATGGAATATAAATTAAGATGAAATACCTTATAAAGGCTATATCCTTAGATTAAGAATAAATAAATGAAATAATTATGTGTGAAAAATTTAAATACACTCAATATTGGATATTCAGTGTAATTAAATCATAGGACATTCACACATATTCTGGTAAAAACAAAACCAATGATTTGGATGTTTAACACAATTAATGAAAATTGAGTTAAAAATACCCTTATCAAGTTCATATAAATAACTTGAGAATTTATCAATGGGGTTATTATGTGTATAAAAAGTATATCCACAAATAGGGGAGTGTAAATTACTACATAAATATATAAATAGTGATTCCACACATAATATTGGCATAAAATAGTCAATGATGTATGCTTAAACCCCAATGGGTGGAAATTGAAGATAAAAATTCCCTTACCGATTTGGTAACTTATGAAACATACACCCCATGAGATAAGGATCATTGAATGAATATGTTAATACCCTTAAATTAATGTACATTTCACAAATAATACAATCATGGGTAGTACATACACTATACAAAAGGAAATAGTGTAAAATATAGCATGAATGTCATGGGAATAAAAAGTGAGACGAAAATCCCTTACATAGTAATTTTCTTTAGATGAGGGTATGTTAAACTAATTTATAATGGTTAAATATTTTTTATTAATTTATAAAATAACCACATAAATAAATATTATATCTATTATAATCCTCTAATATTTCTTTGTTAATAATATTTCAGTAGTATCATTATTTCGAGTGTTAACTGATTCATTTTACATTATATATTTTGTTACACAAGCCATGTTTTTTATGATTAGTATGTATTTTATTCATATATATAATTATATTAATTTCTTTAAAATTTATTTTTAATCATCAAATGAAAATTATTCTTGAATGGTTATGATGGGGAACAAAATCTCATCGTGTCGTGGAGAGGGTAAGTCGTACGTACGCACGAGCGGCAATATCAGTCTATCGATGGTGAACTCATATGTAATTGGATGGTATATTATGTATAATGAATAATTAACATGTTATATTTATTATTTGAATCAATTATACACATTATTATACCCATCCAAATAACAAAGTGTTGAATAACAAACTACACCACGATTTAGAGACAGTAAGTCGTACTTAAGCTTGTATGGTGACTTTGTCATTCATAGGATGGATAGAATAATTAATATGATTATAAAATATTTATAATAAAATAAAATTATGTATAAGGTACTTTTTATTATTATTTTTTATTGAAACAACAAATATAGATGAAGTGGAAGAAGAAAAGAACTTTCAAAGAGGTGATGAAATAATTACCTCTTCTTCGGGTGTTTTCTTTTGATTTAAAAACATGTATCCTTAGGTTGGACTTATGATCAAATTAAGGCCTCTATATTAAATTGAGAGTAGTTGGGAGGATATTTTATTAGGGTTTGGCTGAGAAAATGGCTTTGGAGATGTGAATTTGTAAGATGGGGAAGTACCCATTTATAAGAGAGTTGAGGGGCACTTTAGGAAAAGATTGAAATAATATTTTATTATAAAATAATTTTAAGTTTATAATGGCTTCAAATGGATTTTTTCTAGTATAATATGGGTATGGGTCGAAATATTCTCAACCAATAGGTTTTAGACAAGTTTAGGTCAATATATTAACCTTGTCTTTTAGATTTAACCCTTAGTTATGTTGTTTAACTCTTACCATGTCTTCTTGTATTCTTACACTATATAGTTGATAAACATACTATAAATGCCCAATAGAACCTAAAGTGGTTCATTAATAAAATATATATCATTATTTAAGTCCTTTGGCTGAACTGTATATTTTTAAGATTATTATATAGTTTAATAAAATCGCATCTGTTTTAAAAACTCATTTATGTCAATTTTGACACTATTTAATATTTGGTTTTTGTGAAAGTTATAAAAATATGATTTATTCCAAAAAAATACATTTAATTACCCCTAACACGTCATATTCACATATAAAAATTTTGTATGGCATAAAAAGTTTCAATTTTATTTTATTTTAATATTTATGATAGCAAGTATCTTAATCTTTCATTAATAAGGTAATTACTGTATCATCATTGTGTCATATATAAATTTAATTATTTAATTTCACAAAATTATAAAACAAATACTATGATATATTAATTCTTTTTATATTTCTAATTAATATTTATAGTCTAATTTATCTCATGTATAACCCTATATTAAAAATGTTTTAGTTATTAAAATTTGAATTTAACACTTTTATATCTTCTTAAAATAAAATATAATAAATGTTCTAATCTAATAAAAGTGGATAAAAAATGATCATTTTTTTGTCCTAAGGATTATTTTGGTTGAAAAAAACTTATCCAATAGCATTATGACACGTGTTAGTGTAATTATAATATCATTTTTACCTTTAATTACCCTATTTACTTTTAACCATAGTTAATAAAATTCAGATGATACTATTCACCAAAAAATATTTTAATCCTATTGAACCAAATTTTACTTACTGATTTCAACCGGGTCTCTAGGATTTTTTAAATTCAATTAACAAAAGCGGTAAAATTAGGTTTTTGGAAAATTTGCAAATGTTCCTAGAAGGTGGGTAAAAGATGGTAAAAATTTTAATACAATTTAATACATCTAATATTATTATAAAACAACTTAAATTAATTATATTGGACTAATATAGTTATTAGGAATCTATTTTGACTTTAAAATAAATTTACATTAAAAATAATTATTTAAATAAAAAGTCGTTTTTATACAATAGCATAGTGTTTTTCACTATTCATAAAAAATTGAAAGCTTTCATAAAAATACTAAAAATTCACCGTAAGATAATTTTGATATTCTAGATCCAAAAATGAAGCCCATTTTGAAAAATAAAATTTATAAAATTTCAAAAAGTGGGTATTAATATTCATAACCTCTTTTTAAATGGATTGTTTGATTGGTCGTGGTGTGCTAGAACTCAAAGTTGCATATAACAAAATATATTGTATTGTTCAAAGAGAAGCGTACTATGGAAGCTTGGGGTGCTACATTCCCTCCACCTTCAATTAATTTTGTCCTCGATATTTAAACACAAAAAAAAGGAGGGGTTTGAAATTTCAAAAAATCTTTGTTGAAATCCCACATCGGAAAAAGAGTCCACAAAACTATCACTTTAAAAGAAAGAAGGAGAAGTGAAAAGGTCACCCAAGATAACCCATATTAGGGTTCCATGTAGGAAAACATGTATATGGAAGAAAAAAAACGTCATTTTCTTATGGAGAGTGATAGAAAACAAGATCAGGAAAAAGTTAACTACCAGAAAACCATAAACTTGTGAGGGGTTAAATGTTCTATGATTGCCTAGTAGGAAGTGTAAACAGACAATGTTTTTTCTTTTAATTCCTTTTAATAGTGATTAGTAATTTATTTATGATATTCACTACGAACATAAAGATATATACTTACTTTTCATGTAGAGTTTCATCCTTTAATAAATTTCTACCACTAACCCATATTTTCTCCAAACGATGAGTATTCAAGAGGACTTGGTCACAACTAAAATTCTTGAATCAACTTCTAGGGAATCACATATTCCAAAAAAAGATTAACTATATATTTTCCTTGACATTAGAGATTATCCAAAACCAAAATGGTTAGTACAAGATAAGATGATCTTCAAAATGGATAATCCATTATATAAATAAATTGTACTATTAATTTCCAAAATTAAACAAACAATACCTAAATTTCAAAAAATACCATGCAATAAAAAATTGTCCTTAAAATTATTCAAAATAATACAGACTATGTTTGAAACCAAAAATTCAGAAGGATTTGATCACATAGTCTTCCACAATAAATCTTAACATTTATCTCTAAATAACACCGACTACTCTTAAAGTCATATACTTATATGTAATTAACCTAATCACATATTATCTATGATTGGTTAATAATTTCAATAAATAACTTATATCTTTATATGTACACAATAAAAAAATAGATTCTTCCAAAATAAAAATCTACCATTACTCCTCATTTGAAATCCCAAGGTATTCTATTTTCCTTAGGCATATAGTGTTCCTAAAAGAGTAAACGTCTTCCAGAATAACATTTATCACTTAATCACCAAATCATTTTCCTAAAATAAGGATATACATTTGATAAATCATAAGTTCCAAAATTCAACATATTCCTCATCCATAAAATCATTTAACTAAAAAGAATTATTCATACTAACGAGGGACTTCACGTAGTCCAGTGGTAGATGATAAATCCCAGTCACACTTTGGTTATGGGTTCGATTCCCATAGCTTTGTCTGATGTGACAGGTTGTCACATGGTCTGCCTGTTTTCTTTTTTCAAAAACTATATAATTTTATAACATTAAAAAAATGAGATAAATTTATCAAAAATAACCATTAGATATTTTAACCAAAATTTTATTTCATACCTCTTATTTTCATCCAAAAATTAATAACCTGTAATTGACTCAAATTCAAGGATCATATAAACCCAAATGGTTATTTATAACTATTTCCATAAAAGAAAATATAATTCTTCCTCAAATAAAATTTTCACATAACAAACATTAGGGTTACACATACAAGAGAAATGTTTTCCAATGTAATCCCATCAACAAAGAGCATTAATACTTTTAAACATTTCCTCATTCATTTATTTCTACATAGGTTCTTACTTGACATAGGGGTTATCCTATAGAATTGGGAATTGACTCGGGTAATGCCCATGTCCCACATTTACAGAAAATGACTATAAATTTATTCATTGGATCATTTTTTTTATTTATTCTATAGTAATCTTCATTTTTCTTCAGCAATTCATTACCTTATGTCATTATTTTCCACACATAAAGCATTTTATTGTTCTATTGAGACACTTTCCTGGGTATATCCTTCCACATTTCTTGCATGATGGAAATTGAGATTTCTTTTTCCCATGGTATAAACTATTGGAGCTCTTATCATTATCCTTCTTTATCTTCTTTTTTGAGTTAGGAAGTTGGTTAATGTATATGTTATTAATTATATTTTTGTAAAACTGATTAGGCATAAACATAATATCTTTTACAGCTATCAACATTCCATTTTTTTATCATTTTAAAAATCATTCCCACCTTTTATATCTTTTTCATTTTTACTATGACTTCCTTGGAATCCAGCCGTTGACTAAAACCAAAAAACATAGTGAGAGTAACAATAGTCATAAAAACATTTAAATAATATCATGACACCTTATTTTTAATCTAAAACACCTTAGTATTAAATATGGTTTTTTATTATCATCTTATATTAAAATACTTCAAATCATTTTGTAAATAAAATGTGAATTATCATAAAAATATCCCATGGGAGTGTCAAACCAGGTGCATAGTAAGGTCCGTTGTCATGTACTAGGATACCCTAGGTCAAGACCAAAACTCCTTGTCGAATTTTTCACTCCTAGTTACATCTATTCCAGAACCTTGTTGATATGTAGTATCCATACAGGGATTTATTACTTGGAAAAATCACAAAATCTCTACATTACCAAAATTCTAGGAAGTTCTTCTATAATAATTCTCAAAGTCTCTCTTAGTGTAATGTTCTCTAATCAGAGTTTTTCTAAATCATGTTCTTAAGGTTTGTACTAAACTTCCTATGATACCAATTGTAATGACCTGACCCTAGTTACCCAGAGTTGGTGAATTATTACATAACATTGGCATGATCATAAGATACCAAGTCCCAAAAGACATTTCAGTTTAGTATCCCTGGAAGTACTAGATACATACATAAGTTTCCCATTACATTATGAAATGACAAAAAAACATTATGTCTCCTTTGAACACACTCGTATCCCTTAGCCTATCCATACAGGTCAGTCATAGTGCACTTATTCACATCCTAGAAAAAATAAAACATAAGAAAGGGGTTATCTTATATGCTCATTAAGTATAAAAATATAGTGAAAATTATCATAAATAAGTATAAAAATTTAAGGCAATGTATAAGACTAAAATAAATGCCTTTTAAACATAAAATTCACCATAAAATGGAAAAATAAATTGAATAAAATCATTTAAATATTTACATGGATATTTTACTTGTCCAATAATCACATGTAATATCTATAGATAATTTCATAATGATGGAATACATAATGTCGGGCATCTTAACCACAAAGTCAAGGCTTTATACTAAGACCCTAAATATAAATTTTGTCAAGGCCTTATGCCAAGTCACAAGATTGTCTCATGATACCTACCGACACATCAAGGGGCTACAATAGGCCCCACACGTCACTTACTAAGTCTAATTTATTCCTCATATGAAAACGGTGAAACATAATCTAAACATTCCTATTAAAACTAGAATTAGAAATGTCAATACATTAACCACAAACCATGAATGGTATAAAAATAGCACATCAACAGTCAAACATAACTCATTCAATACAATATGAAATATTGTATTATAATAAATCATCCTCAATAAAGAATAAAATACAATGAAGTATATTGACATAGATGAAAATAATTAATAACAATATTTGAGAGAAATATCCCCCTTTTCTTGAAAACGTTTAAAAGACACACTATTTATCATAGAATTCGTTTAAAATATATTCTTGAATCAAACTGTCTCATACTACATTAAAAATTTTGAAATTAATTTTAATTTCAAAATTTTCATGTCTATATAAATAAATTCTTAAAACCATTTTTAAAACATGGACATTAATGAGAAAGATTTAGAAGAATAAATCTTTAGAACATTTAAAATGATATTTTAGTTTAAGAGTTCATAACCAAATTAGAGACACTTAAATACAGATAATTGAGGAATAAAATTAATGAAAACTTTATAATATCATGAGAATAAAGGGATTCATGATATACTATGTCAAATGACAGTATATATACCATATAAAAGTGAATTTGCGTACAACAACAATGATGTGTCAATGGAATGTAAATTGATATGAAAACCCTTATAAAGACTATATCCATAGATTTAGGATAAATCAATTAAATAATCATGTGTAAAAAAATATAAATACACTAAATATGATTGGATATTCAGTGTAAATCAATCAGAATACATTCATACATATTCTTGTAGGAACAAAACCAATGACTTGGATGTTTAACTCAATGAATGGAAATTGAGTTAAGATTACCATTATCAAGTTCATATCAATGACTTCAGAATTTATCAATGGAGTGATTATGTGTATAAAAATTATATCCACACAAAGGGGAGTGTAAATTACTACATAAATAAATAAATATTGATTCCACACATAATCTTGGAGTAAAATAATCATTGAAGTATGCTTAAACCCATTGAGTGGAAATTGACGTTAGAAATTCCCTTATCGATTTGGTCAATTATGAAACATAAACCCCATGAAATAAGGATCATAAAATTAGCATGTAAATTCCCATAAATAAAATTATATTTCACAAAGAATACAATCATGGGCAGTACATACACCACACAAAATTAAATAGTGGCAAATATAGCATGAAGCTCACGGGAATAAAAAGTGAGATGAAAAACCCTTACCTTGTACTTTTCCATAGTCGAGGTTATGTTAACCTATTTTATAATGGTTTAATAATTTTTGTTAAATTATAAAAGAACCACATACATAAATATGATATCAAATATTTAGCCTCTAATATTGCTTGGTTAATAATATTTTAGTAGTATCATTGTTTCAGGTGTAAACTGATTCATTTTCCTTTCTAGTTTTTGTTATGTAAGTCAGTTTTGTTATGTATTGGAAGTATTTGTTTCATATTAAAAATGATATTATGTTACATAAAAATTATTTTTAATCACCAAAAGAAAATTATTCTTTAATGGTTAATATGGGGAACAAAATCTCATCGCATCGTGGAGACGGTAAGCCGTATATACGCACGAGCGACAATATAATTCTATAGATGGTGAAATAATATGTAATTAGATCATATATTATATATAAAGAATCATTAATGTGTTATAGTTATTATTTACTTCAAATATAATCATTATTATACCCATCCAAATAATTAAGTGTTGAATAACAAACTACATCATGAAGTGGAGACGGTAAGCCGTACGTACGCATATATGGTGACTTTTTCATTCATAGGATAGATAAAATAATGAATATGGTTGAACCATATTTATAATAACATTAATTTATTTATAATGTATGAGAGTTATTATTTTGGTATGGAAAAACAAGGAAAATGGATGTGGAAGAAGGAATAAACTTTGAAATAGGTGATGAAATAATTACCTCTTCTTCAGGTGTTTTCTTTTGATTTGAATAAAAGGGATCCTTAGGTAAACCTTATGATCAATGTGAGGACTCTAAGTCTAAGTGATGGTAGTTTAGAGTATATTTAAGAAGGTTTTGGCCAAGACAAATGGGTTTGGAGGTGTTAATTTGAAAGAAGGGGAAGTACCCTTCTTTAAGAGAGGTGAGGGGGACGTTAGGAAAAGATTGAAATATTATTTTATTATAAAATAATTTTCCATTTCCAAGGGAATAAAATAGATTTATATATTGGATAAGGTGGTTATGGGTCGAAATATTCTCAACCAATATGTTTTATACAAGTTTAGGTCACCATATTAACCAAAACTTTTAGATTTAACCATTAGATAAATAGTTTAACTCAAACCATGTCTGAATCACTTGAAGGCCTTCAATATTATTGATTTGTGAGAAACCATCTTGAAAGGGATGAGAGGGAACCCTTACAAGTCCCGTAGGCTCAGAGATTACATGGCTCATAGGCTTAGGAGATTACATGACCCGAAGGTCTTAGGGAATTCAACTAGAAAATCTACAAGGAACTGTCCCCCCCCTGCATCTGCATCATTATAGTAGCTCTCCACCTTCATATGGCCTTCTGGATAGGCATCCCATGCAATAAAAGGCTGATCCAAATGGCATATACATACCCTCTCATTCTTAAAAATCCATTTGGTTCTACTTTGGTAAGTGCACCTTCTCTGAATCCTCTTCTAGGGTGGTCCATTTTTGTAGTGTGTATGGGGCAACTGCTTGTGGCCCGAAGGCCTTGAGGTAGCCCGAAGGCCTTAATGGTGGCCCAAAATCCATACTGACTCGAGGGCTAGGGTGGACAGAAAGCCTTAAGGACTCCAAGCCCAAACCAGTGGCCCAAGTTGAATAGTTCCACCTGCTACAATACCGAACAGTACATGAAATAGTAACTGCTACAGTGCCTACTACAGTAACCGTACAGTGTACAGTCTACTACAGTTCCTGTACAGTGAACATTTCTACTATAGTACCTACTACAGTACTGCTACAGTACCCAAAAATATGCCTCTACCTGGTTTTGAACCTGGGTCTTTTGGATGCACTTAAAGATACCTCACCAACTGGGCTGAGGCTTATGTTCTAACTTGTACAATGTCTTCTTGTTTTCTTACATTGTATGGTTAATAATCTTACTATAAAATTCCAAGAGAACCTAAAGTGGTTAATTAAAAAAATATCTAAATTTTTTTATGTTCTTTTTCCAAACTTTATATTTTTAAATATATTGTATAAATTAATAAAATATTATTTGTTTTGAAAACTCATTTATGTCAATTTTGACTCTATTTAGTTTTTTGTTTTTGTGAAAGTCATAACAATCTGATTTATTTGAAAAAAATAAATTTTATTAACCCTAACGTGTCATATTCTCCTATAAAATTCATGTATGGAATCAAAAGTTCCAATTTAATTTATTTTAATTTTTATAATAACAATTAGTTTAATCTTTCATTAATAAGGTAATTACTGCATCATCATTGTGTCATAAATAAATTTCATTATTTAAAAGATAAAAATTATAAATAAAATAATATGTTATTGGAAATTATTTTATCTTTCTAATTAATATTTATAGTTGAATTTATATTATGTATAACCCTATATTAAAAAATTTTTAGTTATTAAAACATTAATTTAACACTTTCAACTCATCTTTAAATAAAATATAATAAATGCCCTAATGTAATCCATGTGGATAAAAAAGGATCATGTTTTTTTCTAAAGGTTTATTTTGGTTGGAAAAAACTTATCCAATATCATTTGGACATGTTTTAGGGTAATTATAATATGATTTTTACCTTTAATTACTTTATTTTCTTTTAACAGGGGAAAATAAAATTTAAAAGTTACTATTCACAAAAAAATTATTTTCATCATATTGAACATAATTTTACTTACTAATGTCAACTGTGACTCTCTGGTTTTTGAAATTCAATTCATAGAAGTAGTAAAATTATATTTCATGCAAATTTGAAAATGTGCCTAGAAGGTGGGTAAAAGACGATAAAAAGTTCAATAAAATTTTATACATCTAATATTATTATAAAATTAATACAATTAATTACATTTTAATAATATATGTATTATGTTTATATTTTAAATTTAAAATAAATTTACATTAAAAATAATTATTTAGATAATATGTCGGTTTTAAACAATAACACAATGTTTTCACTATTCATAAAAAATTGAAAGTTTTCATAAAAATACCAAAAATTCACCCTAAGCTAATTTTGATATTCAGAATCAAAAAATGATGTCCATTTTGAAAAAAAAATTATAAAATATCAAAAAGTTGGTATTATTATTCATAACTGCATTTTAAATGACTAGTTTTATTGGTCAGTGTGTACTAGAAATTGAAGTTGCGTATAACGCATGCTATTGTATTATTCCAAGATATGCATATTGTGGAATATTGGAGTGTTAAATTATAATAAAAGGAAGATATATTATCATGAGAAATTGAATAAATCATATATTTGAAAGAAATTTCAGTCACCTATATGCCATAAATGTGGGAAAAAGCACTCTGGTGAATTCTTAAAAGAAACAATGGGATGTTATAATTATGAGAAGCTCATACATTGGAAAAAAGAATATAAAAATAATGTGAAGTGGCCAATCAATGAACGAATAGATAGAGTAAAATAGAATTAACCACACACACTACTATGTTTCAAGTTGAAAGATTTTGGTCTTTATGAAAATCAATTCTCGAATCCAAGGACTAAAGTGGATGACAAGTCATAAAATACTCTAAAGAAAAAGTACACGGGTAAAGTTAATGGAATAAAAATGGATGAAGTGTATCAGGATAATTAGGGAAAACATATATCCCCCTCATTATTTAGGAAATTCATGATTGAATTTATATGAATGATCCCTATGAAAATATTATTGTTTGTCCATTAGTGAAATTTCATGTGATTATATCCCTCTAAATTGATATCATAATAATGAAATCACATTTTATATTCTATCAGTACAAGGATAAACCCAAGCATGAAATGAAGATGTTTTTGTATAAGATAATATCTTGTATAATTAATAAAGGGTGAACTATCTTTTGTAAGTGTATATTTCTCCTTGTAAGATTAAATTAATAGTTATGGTTACTATCATTGGATTAGGAGTTTATGTTTGATCATAAATTTCAATGTTATTGGCACCCCTTTTTAGGTTTTATGTAATGAGATTTTATCAAGATTAAGGATATTTTAAAAGACATCTATGGAAACACAACCCTTTGGTTTTTATTATGTTTTAGAAACAAAGTTAATTGTTGAAGAATGGATTTAAACTTTATGAAAATATGATTAAAGGTACTAGGAAACTTTAGGGTTTATCCTTTATTTGATGTTAAGGTAATTATGGGTTTTATTTGATCAACTTACAAAGTCAACACACATTATTTATACCAGATAATATTTCTATATGGATCTGATTACTATAATATACATTTAAGAAGTGTTAATATTGCATGGAGTACCACACTAAATTATATCTCATTAGGATTTGAAGTTTACTTCAATTTTTTGGTGAGGTATTTACAAGATATTGATATAGTGTTGAGTTTTATCATTATGTATCATCCTTATATAGATGGTTATTCTGAGATAAAAATTCAAACCCTAGAGGATATAAAAATATATTGTCTTATGGATTTAAATGGTGGTTGGGATCAACACATTCCTCTAGTTGAGTTTTCTTATAATAATGGACTTCAATCAATCATTTAAATAGATCATTATTAATTAATTTTATGTCAATATGTGTAAAAATACAATGTACTAGAATTAAGTTGCAGAATGAAAGATATTGGGAGCTAAGATGGAAGATAAAATGGAGGATAAGGTTAGATCCATCAGGCAACACATAAGGGACGAAAAAAAGTTGAAAAAATATTATACTGATTATTGACTATGCAATATAGAATTTTAAGTTGGTGAGAAAGTGTTTCTATTGATTTCTCTAGGGAAGAAAGAAATGAAAACTATGCCTTTTCTATATCGGAATCTTTGAAATTCTTGATAATATCGAGACCAAATCTTATTCCTTTATTCTCTTACTGATCCTCTATCAGGCTCACTATGTGTTGCATGTATCTATCTTAAGGCAGTACATACCTAATCTATCATATGTACTGAACTCAGAGGTCGTACCACTGGAGCATAATATTTCTTATGAGGAATAGATGGAAGAGATTATATATCTAATAGAGAAATTTTTATAGAAAAAGGAAACTATCATGGTTTATGTTTTGTTGATAAACCTCTATATTTAGGAAGCTACATGGGAAATGAGGATGTAATGAGGTAGAAGTATCCTTGGTTGTTGGTACCAACATGATGAATTATGAGGGATAAATTCATTTTAAGGGGGGTCGAATGTAGCACCCTGATATTTTGTGAAATATATTATTTAAAATAAATTTATGATTTTTGATATTTTTCATTACATGAAAAGCATATTTTATCTTGTGTTACACAAAACACTGAGTTTAGCATGTGTTACACACAGCTTGGAGTTTAAAAAAATGTGACATGATATTAAAATATTATTATTTAGTATGATAGTTATAACATACCTATTTGAATGGTTTATATTAATAGGATTAAATAAATTATGAAAATATATTTCTTCAATATGTATATAAAAATAATTATTTGGTGGAAAATCAAATAAAAATAAAAACAATAACTATTTGAAAATAAAGAAAATCATGTTCTGAAAAAATATTTTTATATACACAAACATATTTTAACTCAATAAAAAACAATAACATTTGGTAAATTATTTTAATGAAATTTAAATATTATATATTCAATCAAATTTTTATCTTTAATGCTATGAATATTCCAGAAAAGAGATATGAATAAATCGAATTCTACTCTTAAAAATTGTATTTTTCTTAAAAGCATTTTTGTCACCTTTTGTTTACTTATTTAAAAATCATTTTATTCACTTTTAGAAAACTCAATTGAAAAAATGTAATTTATTTTTTAAATCATCATGTAAAAATTATCTTAGGGTTAATGTTTGATAATTTTATGAGAAGATAATTTTTTCAATGAGTAGTTAAAATAATATTTTTTATTAAGATTTTTTTTCTTTTAATGAATTTAAAAAGATAAAAATTGTTTAAAATTAGATTACTTATATATCAATTAATTCAATATAGGTCATTTTAATTAATTTAATATTGAGATTTGATAGAATTTTTTTTAAAATTTTGAACATTTTCTCTTTGGGAACTTGGTTTTTTCGTTGTGTCTACATGATTAATTTTAAATTAAAATTTTCCACTTTTAGGAAGGGAATTTAACAAAATGGATTAAATATTTGGAATCCAAATAATTTATATCATCTAATAAGATAAAATTGATTTTTCACCATAATGAATAGTAAAAATAGTAAAACATAATTAAAGTTATTAAGGTAAAAATGGGTTTACTAGGGGCTTAAACTAAAAAGGTAAGAGAAAAAGTGATCCAAAACAAGTTCAACACAAATTTTATATCCATATTTATACCATATATCTTATATAAATGATAATAGTTTTCTTAGCCTTCTATCATTTAAAAAATGTGGCTAGAAATTTGTCTTTTCAAAAATTACAAGGGTGCCACTGACCTCACTTATAAAAGGCCACCCCTCTCAACTTTAAACATTAAAAACTCATTGTTTTGGACAAGAACTGCCCAAATAACATCATTAATTATTATATATCATACTACATGACTTATTTTGGTAATAAATCTAACCTGAGAAGAATTTTGGTGCAAATGAAAATATGTTTTGTGAAGAAGATGAAAAATTCCTAATCATTAATTTTATTTATTTCTTCCTAAACTCCTTTAATTTAATTAAACCAAAATTACATGATAACCTTAGTGTATTTCATATAATTATAAATTATTATATTTACGGAATAACTTAAATCCTTCTCATATTCCATGAAATGGGTCACGAAATCATTATTTTTGTGTACGGTGGATAACTACATCGTGAACCAATGTTATTTGTTTTCAATCAACACCTCTCATAGCAAGATATAATGATAGATATATTGATTATATAATATATTTATGATACTATAATGCATCAAGAATTATGATATCACGTATTAATTATTAATTTCTATTTCATGGGAATATGATAATGTTGTTCTTATGTACGTAGGACCATCACCTTGAGAAGCAATGTGATTTATTCACCGCATATGATTTATAAGGAAGGTAATAACGTTAAGTTTATATAACATTGCTAGATTTTTAAAATAGAAACATCATATTTGATAGTGTGTATGACACACAAACAAAAAATTATAATATAATATAAAAACCCAACTCTTATATGATAAATTAATTTTTAAATAAATTTAATCTCTTTGATACCTTGTGATGCACACAACACCAATTTTAAGTGAAACATGGTACACTATTAAAATTTTAAGATTTAAACATGACTTTATAACCTAGCTATTAAAATAGAGGATATGAGTAGTAATAAATAAAATATGAAAATTATATGGTTTATAAATATATAAAATAATTTCAATGGTTATCTGTTGATTATAAATAAAATAAGAACCATTTGAAATAATAAGATATAGTTTCTGAAGAAAAATATTTTTTCTAAACGGCAGTCTCTTTATGCATTGATGCATAATTTAAAATTAATATTTACAATTTTTAGAAATTTATTTGTAAACAATAACATTATTTTTAAAATAAACATGTCAAATTTATCTTTGGGAGAATCGTTTTATAATTTTATGAAAATATAAAATTTCCCGTGATAGTGAAAAATACTAGTTTTTAATAAAAAGCTTCCTTTTCATTCAAAGAATTTACATATTAAATTTTATATTAATATAGAGTTTAATGTAAAATTATCTCAAATATATATCTATTAATCCAATTTATTTCATTGTAATAAATTTGATATTGAATTTTGATATAAAAACATTCTAAACTTTTAAACATTTTCTCTTTCAAAACTTGTTTTCTCATTGTGTGTGTGAGATTAATTTTAAATTTAAAATGTCCACATATATAAATTTAGTTTGTAAAAATGGATTCAATATTTTGAATAAAAATAATTTATATTATCTAATTATTTCAATTTAAATTTTTATAATAATGAATAATAAAAAGAGTAAAAATTATTTACCGTGGTTACGGTAAAAATGGGTTTACCCGGGGATAAACTAAATATATTACGGTTAAAAATGACCCAAAACATGTAAAAATTAATTTTTATTTAACTATATATACCTTATATATTTTTGGTTCTATAGGTTTTCATTTTGGAGCCTTTTTTATTATGAAAAAAATCAGGGTACACATTTTTCCTTTCACAAATTAAAAGTGTGCCACTCACCTCACTTATAAAAGGACACCCCATTTCCTCTCATATTCACAAATTTTTTGGATAATAAATAACATAAAAACTTAATTAAATACATAATATAATCCTATAATCATTATTTTAGTTATAAATCCAACCTAAGAAGCCTTTTGGCACAAAACAAAGATGTTGTCCGAAGAAGGGGCAACGTCCCTAACTGAGTTTTTTATTTTATTTCTTCCTCCACCTAATTAAATTATTCATAGAACATTATTATATAATAACCTCAATATATTTAATATAATGATATTTTATTATGTTAATTTCATATCCCAAATCCTTCCCCTCAATTAGAATGGGTTATAAAATCATCATTCATGCGTATGACGGACTACGGCCACACGAACCGATGTCATTCGTTTTCCATCATCACCTTTCAAGGATGGATGTAATGATGGATTTAATATATTTATATGATATATATGATATTATTATAATTATTTATTTATCATATCACATATAAATTCTTACTTTCCATTATGTGATTGATGCGATAACATTGCTCAAGTGTGCGGTGGTCCACCACCTCGTGAAGTGATGTGATTCGTTTTTCACTTACTCTTTACATGGAAGGTAGTTTTGATAAAATTTAATGAATATATGTGATATTTATGATCTAACCATAATTATACAAATATAGTATCATATATAACTTCTTACCCTCCAATCCAATTGAAAACAGTAACCTCGATCATGCGTACGTGTGGACTACCACCTCTATATAACAATGTGAAATATTTTGATTTTATTTTTAAATTGATTGTAATAAAGAAGGATTTTATTAATATATATGATATATATAAAATAAAAAAAATATTTAATAAATTTTATTTAATATTTATTTTCTTTTATTTCTATCTATTAAGAGAAATATAAACAATATTCATGCGTAACTATGACATACCGTCTCTAGGAATGGTGTAATCCATTTTTTATCACAAAATTTTATGGATTACTATAAATAAATATATAATAAATATATATGATATTTATATCGTGGTTAACATTCTACAGATTATATAACAATTATCAACTTAAAATGACCAATATTTCCAAACCAAAACAATATGAAAAATAAAGTAATTATCACCCAAAACTGTGATTTTAACAAAGAATTTTTAATAAAGGAGTGATAAAAGACTATAAGAAAATATTATATGGTATTTGATATAAGATTATGTTTCTATAATATACATTTAATAATCCTATATTTAATATATAGGAGGTTTAAAAGCATATGAAGTAATCCAATAAAAGTAATAAGGTTTTCTCATGTCAATTTTACTTACGTGAGACATATGTCATATTCACCATTTATTTTATTTTTTATTGTATATACTACCCCTTTTGATATTTGATATAATGAATCTATTTATATTCATGTTATTTAAAGTTTCATTTGATGTAATTAATTTTATGGGGCATACGATTCAAAAGATACCAATGCGGTAAGAGTTTATTTCACAATCTCATCATTATTCAGGATTGTATGTGTTTACGTATCCCTAGGGGGAATTATTTAATATTTCAATCATAAAATCAATATATTTTCCTCTAATATACTTATTCATTAATTTTTTAAGTAATATTACCATTTTTCACTATTTGGTACTTAAAACGAACGAGAAATATTTTTTAAGAAAATCTGACCTTATTTATCTCTTCGGTCCGAAATCCTTTTTCATAAAATCCCATGTTAAAAAAAACTATTTCAAAAATGTCTTTAAAAATTTCAAAATTATTTTTCATAGTCAATTTAAAATTTTTTTACAAATTTTTATTTTTTTCTCTAAAATGAATCGTCATGTCATTTTCAAAACAATGCATGTTTGGATTTTACCAAAAATGTAAATGGAATATTTTTTTTAACTTGTATGGTATGAACAAAATCTAATGCCTTCATGAACAATTAATGTTCTAAAAATTATCTTAAAATATTAAAAGTTTATTTTAAGAGAAAATTATTTTGAAAACGCTTCGTGAACCTTTTTTAAAAAAGTTATTTTTAAAATGAAAAGGTTATTTTTCCTAAAAATGTTTTAAATATATTTTATGGTATTTTTATTCATCAAGGACATCAAAAATTCATTGTACTTATGATACATTGGGGATATGTTGTATTTATATCATTGATATTTTATCTTTGGATGGTTTATGATCAGTTTGATTGGGGATAAACCATTTTGATACCATTCATATTACTTTAGATGGTTTATGATTATGTTTATTGATTGTGGTAATTGTTAACAATTTTTATGCTAGTTTTTAAATATGAATGTTTATATTGATTAAGTTTCACTCATTTCATATGATGAATGAATTATTTTTAACAATTGACGGGTGAGGGCCACTATAGCCCCTCGATGCATGAGTACACTACTATAAAACGTACCATTAATAGTGATGTACTTTATCAACACTAGCAAAAGGTTCTGATAAAGGTCACATTTATCAGTGCAGAAAAGCATACTGATAAAGGGCATCATTTATTAGCGTTAAAATAAGTACTGATAAAAGTATCCATTTATCAGCACTTTTATGAAATGCTGATAAAAGGTACCCTTTATCAGCACTTTATTTTTTGCATTGATAAAGGTTACCCTTTATTGGAGATTTATTTTTAGCATTGATTATTGTCAAAAATAAAATGAAATAATTAAATAAATGAAAATTAAAAAAATATTTTCATTTTTATTAATTAATAATTAATGATAAAAATGAATAAAATGAATATATATATATATATATATAACTTAAAAAAATAGTATATATTAAATATGTAGATATGTAAAAAGAATATAATAAAATAAACAAATAAAAATTAAAAAATTGTAAATTAAGATAAATATTAAACATTTCATTAATTAAATAATTATAAATAAAAATGAAAAAAATTAATATACAAATATATATTATAAATATTAATAAATAGTATATATTAAATATAGATATATAAAACAAATAAATTGAAGTAATAAAAGAATTATAAATGAATTAATTGTAATAATTAAATAAAATAATTAAAATGAATAAATTAGAATAAATTATTTAAATATGTATTAATGAAGAAATTATTAATAAAAATGAATATGTATAATATATATACATATATATTAATTATAAATGTTAACAAGCAATCTAAATTAAATATAAATTTATAGAAAATGAATAAAATATAATAATTAAAAACATATTAATGTCTTATTCATTTTTAATGCTATATGATATTTCAAATTAACATATATCAAACATGTGTTCCATTGATTTCACATAAATATATATATTTTTATATACAATGCACACACACAACCATTTACGCAATTAATCAAATCTTATATAGAAACACATACACATAATATTTATGTAATATATTAAAATTTTAGTATATTTTAGAATTTCATTGTAACATGATACATTTAATATATTGTGTTTTTAATTAGTCTATTTATTTATTTAATTTTAAAATTATTATATTTATGTTTTATTTATTCATTTTTAATATTTTTTATTTTTATTTAATTTAATAATTATTTATTATTTATTTATATTTATTTATTTACTATGTTATGCTATTTTAAATATGTATTAATATTTAATTCAATATATATATATATATACCCATATATTTTTAATAATTTATATTTATTTAAAAAAACAATTAAATTTTTCAATATTTTTTAAGTGTATTCATTTTTAATTATTCAATTTCAGTCATTTTTAAAATGCATGTATTTAAGATTATATATTCATTAATAATGTTAAAAATATATTTGTAAATTAATATTTGTAAATAAATATATATAAAAATTCATATTTACTATATTTATAAATTTATATATTTATAATTTGTATAAATAAATATATATTATTTTTTAAAAAGTATTTATATAATTATAAATATATACATATATATTTGAATAATTATAAAATTATAATAAATTTATTTAAATAATGAATATATTTTATTTATAATTATAATACACACATAAGTTGTGGTGGAAGCCTCAATTTATTCACGTAAAGAGGCTAGAATACAAAGAATATCAGACAACATACAATGTAGGTATGTACATGGTGAGACTCGAACTAGAGACCTCTCCGAGATCCATAAGGGCAGCTACCACTGGGTTGCACCCTGGAAGCTATATATATGTATTTATAATTATATAAATATAAAAATATAAAAATATTATTTTTTAAAAAGTTATTATTTATATATATAAATAAATAATTAATTATATATTTAAATAATTGTAAAATTATAATAAATATATTTAAATAATGCATATATATATTTATTATATATATATATATACAATGATATAGATATATTTATAATTGTAAAATTATACTAAATATATTTAAATAATGAATATATTTTCTATATTTATATTTACATATATTTATTAAATATATATATAATTATATAATTATATATAGTTATACAAATTTATTTATAATTATAAATATAAAATTATAAATATATTTATAAATGTATATTTACTATATTTATAGAATTAAATATTTATTATTATAAATAAAAAATATATTTTTTAAAAAAAATATTAACCTAATTATTAATAAATATTTATATATATAAATAATTATAAAATTATAATAAAAAAATTATAATTAGATAATTTATTAAAAATTATTTATTAATAATTATAAATATAAATCATCTATCAACACTTTTTTAGCACTGATAAAGATCAAGATTTATCAGCACTAAAAAAGTACAGATAAATGGAAGCTCTATCAGCACTAAAACATTAATGATGATAAAGATGCCTTTTATCAGAACTTATCAATTTAGTGATAATAAAAGGGATATTTATCAAGGCTTTTTTGAAAGCATTGATAATAGTGTTCCTAGTATATTTAAAATAACCCTAATTGTGACTCTTTCAGTCACTTATTAGTTTTTATTGGTCTCATATGATGTTGGAATGAGTTTACATAGTAGGGGTGGCATTGTGTAGGTATTGGTAAGTGAGAGGGTGGCATTGTGTAGGTATTGGTAAGTGGGTGAGAGAGAGAGATGAGATGTAGGGTTCATACGAGACCACTACAAACTGCATCTCCATCTTCTGTTGAAACTGATGGTGAATTTCTTAATGTTTCTATTATATTATCTCTTATTACCTATTATATAGTGTGTATTTTCATTATTTAAATCATTTTCTCATAGTTTGACATGCACATGAAGATGAATTTTTTAAGACAACACGAATAATCATGAATATATATGTATTTATTGAGAAAATCATCTTCATAAAATGTCATAAAATTGTAGGTGTATATTTTCACTTAGTTAAAATTGGATGATTAGTATCACATAGGTGATGTAGTATAATGAAAAAATAATGTTTGTTCCTATTTAATAAAATGATATTATTTTATGGTGGTTCCTCTATATTTTCTTTCATTTGATTATTTTTTTGTTCATACAAAATTTGAATATAAATATGAATATAATTTCACATTCTGAATATATGATTGCTAAATTTTTTAGCATAATTTAATTAATAAATTAAATATTATTAAATGAAAAAGTGTTTTTTGGTATTACATTGTGTTTGGTGGTAAGTTGTGATTGAAAGTGAATTATATTTTTGATGTACTTCATACAACCTTTGCAATGTGAGTAACAATAACATGTTGTTTGATATTACTATTTAATTATGACTATGGATTAAGAATTCATAATAATTTTTAATTCTACAAATGACCATGGGTTTCAAAAATAAGGTTGTGTAAATAAGGATTCATTTTGGTAATATAGATATACAGTACAATACACATCATGTATAAAAGTCCACATTAGCATGAATCTGGTGTGAAAATTAATACTGTCGTGAACAAAGATATATGACTTCAATAATCCTGTAAAACTAACCTTAAATACATTTGTTTAATACAACCTCATATTCTTGATTTCCTTCTATATCTTGATGATGGTCTCAACTCTGTATTTGAAACAAGACTTCTTCATATCATTGTGGTTATAAATTTCCTCAATGACATACCATCCACTTGAATTATATTTATTAATCTCCTTCAAATTCACTGACATGGCTTTGAATACCACATCTCTCTATCCATTCTTCAACTCTTACATCCACTCATCGTCCTAATTTACTATTTTCTGAGAACACCAAAAATGACACCTAAAATTTAATAAAAATATTATGAATGAGTTTGTTTGGTTTCTTGATATTCATTTTATTATGTGACTCACTCAGTAAATTTTTAGAATGTTTTAAGAAATTTTTCCCCGTAATTGGAATCTTTGGACAAAATAAAATCTAAATATATTTTAATTAGCTGTCATTTTTCTCTAAATATTTCTGTTTCATTGAATAGGCTTTCCAGAAAAGCTAATAGAATCTATTATTAAGGCTATTCTTTGAGAAAAAATAGTGAATAATAAAAATGAATGGATTAAGGAATAACTAATTTTATTGATTATGGTAATCATAATTTATTTGAATTTGGATTCGAAGGTTCATTCCTTAATTTTTTAAATGTAATATGTTAAAATCCATAATTCAAATTGTATTCAGTTTATTTTTGAATATGAGTGGGATTAGAGCATACATGGGATACATAAATTTTTAAAAAATAAAATTTTCTAGGTTTTATGTCAAGTCTATATATTTTATGATAGAATGTGAATTACTATAAACATTTTACTACTTCATTGAGGTATATTCTTGTATTCTAGGCATATGAGGTTGAATATCATGGTACCTATGGTGTGGTTATTTCTAGAGGGAGAAAAACAATATTTTCTCCTCTAATGATTCAAATGTTAACCAATTATTAGTGAAATGAGATGAATTTTAGGGAATAAAAATGGTATAAACTAATGGTATGATAAGTATAATTAATTGGTTTGAAATGAATTTGGTAAATTTTATTATCATGGTGTCCTAGTTAGTACACAATGACATGACTTACATGTTTATTTTGAGTGTTACTACTTTTAACATATAATCAAATATATGCGTTGTATATTTTAGGATCCCTATTAGTATTTAATTTGTTTTTATACCCACACCCTACACATAAACCACAATAGATATATAGCTCCTATATTTGAGATACAGGTGAGGGAAAAGGACTATTAACATAGATTAGAGTCAGTGTAGCTTGGTGAGAATGAGTTGATGTTCTCATGGTAGTGTCATCCACCCTTTAGAGTTTTGATATGTGATTTGAAATTTTAAATTAATATTTGGTAATTTAAAAAAATTTAATGTGACACGTGTTATCCTCAATAGATTCATCTCCCAAAAAGTATTATTTCATTTTTTTTCTTGGGACGCATTCTCAATATCTCCTTTATTTCTTGAACTACATTAAGTAGTATTCATCCAAATAGTCACCATTACCCAATATGGGATGAATTTTTTTAGAGAAGCTCAAGAAACATAGATGGATTTATATAAGAAATTAGGGACAAATATCAACCAAAAATTAAATAATAACTATTTGGGAGATGAAGATGATGGGGATGACATTTATATATAACATTCACCTTTGGATTAATTATGAGGATAACCCCTACAATAATAGAGAAATTATTTTTTAAAATTCAATTATCTATTTCCTTAAAACTAGATTCATGCTAATCATTTGAAAAAATAGTATGAATATATAGTTGTTGATTTAATCATGTTTTCAAAAGAGAATGCATGTAACCCTCCTCAAATCATTTCTCCATGTTTATTTTGTTGTCATTTAAGAAGAATTAAATGCTTGACTACTCATGTAGACAATGTCTTATGTACTTGATGATGTTAACAATGTTGAGGAAGAATAGACTATTAGTGATGAAACTAAAAAATTATTAGGGGGTCAAGATCATGTTGAAGAAATAAACAACAACGATGCATCATCATATTTATTAATAAATTTATCAAGTCAATAATTAAGGGTATACATTTTTTTGTTGGTTGGAATCAATACAAGAAAACTATTGAACCCATCAAGTAAATGCTAATTATTTATTTTGGGGTCACCATGAGGATGAATGTGTTGATTGATATTGATTTATGGTTCCACATCCAACCTATAATGATGGAAATACTTTGGAATGATATATTAGTAATTTTATGATATATATCCTCTATTTTACCAAAATATTATGTAATGAAATATTGATTGAATTTTCATTATTTCTTGTATTATTTTTTTATTTTAGAATATTTCTATTAGAAATTTTTCTTAATGGCTATTTTAAAATCCCATAGAGGCTTTTGGACTCTTCTTAAGAAGTTATATCTTAGAGATGTTGAGGGTAAAGTAAAACCTCGCCCACAAGTTAGTTATCCACACATTATAATGTATAAATCATGGACTACTTTCATAAATTGTTGCAATGAGAAATCATTTTAAGTGAATTTAAATCGATAATATATTATTTGACGTTATTTATTTTATCCAACTTGATCCATGACTATCAGTTTATAAAATAATAAAATAGTGATGAAAATAAGGAGTGTTCATCAAAACCAATGTAACCTTAACAAAGAAAGGAAAGGGTGTGATTCATTAGATAATAAATTGTTATGTATTTAAAATCAGCAATAATAGTTTAATTATGTGATATAAAACAACATATGTTCCTTTTTTTA
The DNA here is from genome assembly GCA_963277665.1 of Viscum album. Taxonomy (NCBI): domain Eukaryota; kingdom Viridiplantae; phylum Streptophyta; class Magnoliopsida; order Santalales; family Viscaceae; genus Viscum; species Viscum album. The sequence goes on along the minus strand of OY728128.1, from coordinate 1,173,355,352 downwards.
CATTCATATTGATAAATCAAAATCTAAATGGACTTTTATCCCATATCATGTGATATGGAAGGAGGATCATGTAAATTAGGAGGTTAACCTAGTTGATGAAAACAATAAAATAGTATGGGAAACATTTTTATATATAGAATAATTGTAATTTCTTATAATTTATAAAATTATAAATAAAAATATATATTTTTTCATAATTTTTATTATGGTTTAGACATAAGAATTGAAAATAATAATACTGAAAGAAAATATATTTTCAGTACCTTTAAAGTGGCCAGAATAATAAGGTAGGGTTAGAGTTTTGGGTTTTGGAGTCTCTCCCTGAACATATTTTGAGAAGATAAACCCACATGAAGATACATATAATATAGTTAGAATATTTCAAATAAAAATATACCCACTACAAGATATTATTTATTAGTTTGGTTTGGTAGACCAATGTATGAGAAAGGACCAAAGTGAACCGATAGTAGAACAAATATCCACACATGAACCAAATGATCCTACTAGCTTTTAGGATATTCATTTTTTCAAAATATAGCGACCCCATACTTTTACACATATAGTTACATGATTTTAAGAATAATTAATCTTCAAATTACAATATAAGTATCGTAAAGTCTAGTGTCTTGGAAGACTACATACATAAAACTGAAAAAATGGGACTAAATAAAACATTTATTTATTTATTATTCATAAAGTTCTCTTAAATTCCATTTTGATCATACATATTCCTAGGATAACCTGATGATTATATGAACAAAACGATGAGATAAAAATCCAAGTAAGATAATAAACATAAGAATAATGCTTGATCACATAGGATAAAAGGCCTGGCATAATGATATAAAAAGGCATGGAACATATATAATCATAACATATAATCATGGGATAATATAAAAATGGAGTCATAGTAGTGTGGAAGAAACATAAAAAATAAATTTAACATGATTCCAGGCTCATTACACATAAAATAACACAAGTTGATGTTAACCACCAAGATCATTGCACATGGCAGCATCAGTCAAGGCTAACCACTAAGACCATTGCACATATCGTCTAATGATACTCAAATTTACCCAATGAATTATATATCTATCTGAGTACACCCATCATAACATGTTCATGAATATTCTTTCCACATGTAGAACGACACATAATCAATCATACATAAAGATAAGGGTACCTGTGGAAAGAAATAGGTATCATAATCATGTCATAAAGTATAATAAATGGGTGTATCATACAAATGTCCATGAAATAAAGATATTATAAAAAATCATAAGGTAATTTGGAATATATCAGTTTATGTTAAGACAAATATAAGTGATAACATGTTAAAAAATAATTAAGGATATTTTAGATTTAAAACATTTTAGTGTGGTTTTAAGGAAAATACTAATGTGAATTTAAAATAGTAAAGGGAATATTCTTTTATATAGAAATAGAATTGATCCAATAAGTTTTTAAAAATAAAATTAATTATTTTATAAAAACAATGGTTTATAAAAACATATTATATAGTTGAATTGAAACTTAGTAAGAATTCGATAAGTTCCCTTAAAACGGGCTTGCTTATCGGGAATAATTGAAGAGGTAATCATTATAAACAAGTATATCACTAAAAGAGATTGATGAATGGATCTAGATACATGATTTTGTAGATTATAAAAATAATTTAGAAGATTTTAATAAAAATAATATATGATTTCATTTGTGAAAAGATAAAGATAGAAAACTTGAAGGAATAATGGATGTTCAGGTAGAATCCCTAACCTTAAGTCTGAAGGTCTTCTTCCCTTGATTTTAATGACCTGAATAATCATATTATGTTGATTAATTAATAATTATAGATCCTATTATACATTTAATTTATTTATTATAACCATATTATGTTCTTTCATGGTCTTTTTGATCGGTTAATAGGTTTAATTTCATTTTTTGGAAGCTTTTGTTTCCTTGGATTTCATGATCGGTTTACTTATATATATGTACGGAAAAAAATGTAATATGAGAATGTACTTTAATAATTAATGTTATATGTTATTTTTTAACATACATAAGATTACACCATTATAAAATTAATTTTTTTATTTGGAGTGATGATGAATCATTATATAAAACTTTATTGATAACCGTTTTGGTTAATTGGCAGTTTTTTTTCACAATGAACTCATTCTGCATTACAAATTAATAAAATGCGTACAAAAATATTCCAGAAAATTTCATAATAAATAATACATAAATTAGTTTCTATTTCAAAATGGTTTAATGACCATAATTGAAGATGGTAGTAGAAATTTAAAACTTGTCATCCTTGAATGTGATAAGTTAAAACATCTCCGATGGTGTTTTCATTCACTCATAAAAGGAGGGGGAATCACAGATGATGATGAATTATTCCATTTTCATAACAAAATTCCTATACCTATAGGTTAATGTAGTTATGAAAACATTTTCATGAGGATAGGTTAGGACATAAAAGAAAACAAAGGAACTTGAAAAGAAAATAAAAGAAATGATAAGAGGAATTTACCTCTGGAATATATTTTCCTTGAGAGCCTCTTTAGGGGAGAGGTTTTGATATTTTTATGAGAAAAAAAAGATGATGGATGTGAGAGAGAAGATTTTAAACATATTTGAGTAGAATATTGACTAGTCACAAGGCTTGAGAGTTATGAGGAGAGGAGGTAAAGAGGGGTGGTATTTATAGTGGAGGAGAGGAGGGGTTTCCCATTATTTTAATCATTAGTTTAATGTTTTTTACCAAGACTATGAAAAGTCATGATTATTGTGACCAAAAATAGTAAATATAGAATGTGAGTTCAAACCAAATAACATTTACATCATCCATTACTCAAGCATGATGCATAAATTCATTTATTTAGAATTTCATAAAAATTATTGTATTTTACTATTCACAAAAAAATTCATGTATTTTAGAAAAATCCCAAAAATTCACCCCAAACATTTTTATACATGTAAAATTCAAAAATGAACTCTATTTTTTGGAAATAATTTTCTAAATATGAGAAATTTAATTTTTAAATAAAATCATAATTTAATTGAAATATATAAATTTTAAAATCAAAACTACTTTTCTAACACTATCAGAAATTAATTATGGTCTCTTAAAATTATATTATAATAATAATTAATCAAATTAATTATTTATAAAAACATTTTATGAAAATAAATTTTCTTTTAAAATATTAAATTAATCATAAAATATAAATTAAATATATATTACTAACAAAAATAGCAACATTTAATTAGTAATTTTTAAAATATTTACTTACTGATTCTATGATATACTTATATCATATTGTCACTAAAAATAAGTATAAATTTTATATATACTTTCATTATTGAGGTTACTATTCAATTATCTGATTTACTATTCATAAGGGTCACATTACTATTCCAAAGGTCATGTTACTTTTTCATTGGTATATGTTCCTTAACTTCTATAAATACCTTTTATTTATGTAACGCCCCGACCCCAGTTACCTAGAGTTGGTACATTATTACATAACATTGGAATGATCACAAGAAATATCAAATCTTGAAAGACCGATTAGTTTAGTATCCTTGGAAACACTAGATATATTCATAAAGTTTTACATTACATCATAAAAATGAAAACTACAACAACATAGTCTCCATAGTCTACACTCTTATCCCATCATACTATCCCTACAGGTCATTCATAATTTACTTCTTCACATCCTGGGAAAAATAAAACATAGAAAAGGGGTGAGCTCAAATGCCCAGTAAGGATAACAATATAGCGGAAACTTTCATAAATAAGAATAAACATTTAAGGCAATGTATAAGTAAAACAAAAGACTTTTAAACTTGAACTTCCACATAGTATAGAAAAAAAATGAAATAATTCCATTTACTAATTCACATGGATATTCTACTATTTGAATAATCACATGCAATATCAATAGCCACTTTCATAATGATGGAATGCCTAATGCCAGACTATCATAACCACATAGTCAAGGCCTCGTGCCAAGACTACAAATAAGATTTTTCCAAGCCCTTGTGCCAAGACACTGGTTTGTCTCATGAGACCTAACGATGTATAGAGGAGCTATAGCGTGCTCCACCCTTCACATATTAAGTCCAATTCATTCCTCATATGAACAGGTTTAAACATTACATAAACATTCGTATTAAAACTAGCATAAAAAATGTCAATACTTTCTCCATAAACCATGAATGGTATAAAAATAATACATTCACAGTCAAACAAATCACAAAACCTTCAATATAATCTGGAGGTTTTGTATCATAATAAATCAACTTCAAATAAGCTTAAAATCCATCAAAGCATGTTGACATAGATGAAATCAAAACTCTTTTTAGAGAAATATCTCTTTCTATTTTGAAATGATTTAAGAGTCATATATCTATAAAATAAAACATTTTATTTGAAAATATTCATATATGCTTGTAAGGGAAGCTTCGATGATTTTATAATGGTGGAAAATAGCCGCACCCACCGTATAAGTTAAAAAAACATTCTTACCTTAATTCTATCAAAAAGGTTAAAAAGGACCTTGTTTGGAAAACGACAGAAAGATTCCTTTATAAACCTCTTATAAAAAGTCAAATGTCATTATAAATGACTTTAACCCATATTCTATAAAATATTAAGAATGTTTTGAAATACATTTTTAAGAAACATGGATGTGGATGATAAGGAAGTCCCAGTAGATTATTACGTATAAACAACCTCGGATAATGAAGAGATTGTGAAATAAACCCTTAAATTGTATTTTTCCTTGGTTGGGGTAGGTTAACCTCCTATATAATGGTGAAATAATTGTTATTAAATTATACAATAATCATATATATTAATATGATATCATATATGATCTTTTAACATTGCGTTGTTAATAAAATTTTAGAATTATCGTTGTTTCGGGTGTTAAATTACTCATTTTATTTTATATATTTTGTTACATAAGCCGTGTTTTTTATGGATAGGTTGTATATTAATCATATCCAGAATGATATCATGTCCTTAGATACTATTATTAATCATCAAATGATAATTAGACTTGAATGGATACGATGGATAATGAATCTCATCGCGTTCGTGGAGATGGTAGTCCATACGTACGCACGAGCGACAATATCATTATTTTGGTATTAAAATAATATATAATTGGATGGTATATCATATATATACAGAATCATTATCATGTTATATTTATTATTTACATGAATTACACATCATTATTATACCCATCCAAATAATAATTTATTGAATAACAATTACACCACGACGTGGGGATGGTAAGTCGTACGTACGCACGTATGGTGACATGTTATTCAAAGGATGGATAGAATACTGAATATGGTTGTACCATATTTATAATAACATCACAGTATATATAAGATACTGGAGTTATTATTTTATAATGGTAATAACAAATAAAGAAGAAGTGGAAGAATAAAGGAACTTGAAAAAGGGTGGTGAAATCATTACCTCTTCTTCGGGATCTTCTTTTTGATTTGATCAAAAGGGCTCCTTAGGTTGGCTTTCTGACTAAATTAATGCCTCTAGGATGAAGTGAGGGACGTTTATAGAGTATTTGGGCAGATTTTAGCCGAGACAAATGGCTTTTATGGTGTGAATTAAAGAGAAGTGGGAGTTCCCTTTTATAAGAGGGGTGAGGAGAACCTTTGGAAAAGTTAGAAATATTATTTTATAATAAATAAATATTCAGTTTCTAATGGCTCCAAAGTGTATTATTTAAAGGTTAAGGTGGGAATGGGTCTAAAAACACACAACCAATATAATTTTGACAGGTTTGGGTCATTATATTAACCTTATCTTTTAGTTTAAACTCTTAGTTAATTAGTTTCACTTTTACAATGTCTCTTTGTATTTTTATATTATATGGTTAATAAACTTACAATATACCTCCAATGGACCCCCAAGTGGTCCATTAATGATAAACCTATCATGATATAAGTCTCTTGTCCGAACCTTAGATTTTTAGGAATTGAATATCAATTAATAATATAATATTTGTTTTAAAAACTCTTTTATGTCAATTTTGACACTATTTGGAAAATTGATTTTTGTGAAAATCATAACAGAATTATTACTTAGAAAAAAGTTAATTAAATCATTAATAACATATCATATTGACCTAGAAAATTAGTGTAATTCATAAAAAGTCTCAAATTATATTTATTGGGGTATTTATAATATCAATTATTTTAATTTTTCACTATTATGGTAATTACTGCATCATCATTGTGTCATAAATAAATTATATTATTTAATGTCTAAAAATTATGAATAAAATATCATTATGTAGAAAATATTTTTAGATTTATAATTAATATTTATAATAGAATTTATCTTATGTGTAAACCTATATTAAAAATGTTTTAGTAAATAAACATTGATTTTAACTCTTTTAACTCTTCTTTGGATTAAATAATAATAAATGTCCTAATCTAATCCAAGTGGAACTAAATGATAATATTTTAATTCCTAAGGTTGTTTTTGGTCGATATACACTTGTCCAATAGTATTATAACATGTTTTAGGGTAATATTAATATCACTTTTACCCTTAATTACCCTATTTACTTTTAACCGTGGTAAATAAAAGCAAAAAGTTACTATTCACCAAAAATTATTTTCATCTCATTGAACCACATTTTACTCCTTGATATTAACCGTGTCTCTCGGATTTTTGAAATTCCACTCACATAAGAGGTAAAATTATGTTTTATGAAAAAATCATTTTTTTTAACTACCACTTAGTGGTTTCACTATTCATCAAAAAATGAAGTTTTTCAGAAAAACACCAAAAATTCACCCTAGGCTAATTTCGATATTCAGAATCCAAAAATGAAGTCCATTTTGAAAAATAAAATTTATAAATTTCAAAAAGTGGGTATTACTATTCATAGCGGCTAGTTTGATTGGTTCTGATGTGTTAGAACTCGATGTTGCGTACAACACACGCTATTGCATTATTCAAAGAGAAGTATACCGTAGAAGATTGGGGTGTTACATTCTCCCCACCTTCAAATAATTTTGTCCTCGAAATTTCTAGAATACTACCGCATGAAAAGACTCGGGTGGTTCTTCATCATAAGTTCCTCAGGCTCCCACATTGCCTCTTCCATCTTATGATTTCTCCACAGGAATTTTACCAGATGATTCGTCTGGTTTCTCAGTACTTGTTCTCTCGTATCAAGAATCTTGACGGGCTCTTCTCAATAAGACAGATCGGTTTCCAGTTCTAATTCCTCATAGGTGAGTACATGCGTTGGGTCAGGCATGTATTTCCTCAACAGAGATACGTGGAACACACCGTGAACTTTGGAGAGACTTGGCGGCATTTCCAATCGGTAAGCTACAACCCCAATTCGTTCTAGAATTTCGAAAGGTCCGATGTACCTGGGACTCAATTTACCATTATTACCAAAATGTATGACTCCCTTTCATAGAGATACCTTCAAGAAAACATGATCACTAACTTGAAATTCCAAATCCTTCCTTCGATTATCAGTATAGCTCTTCTCCCTACTTTGAGCTGCTTTGATATGGTTTTGGATTACCTTCACCTTTTCCATCGTTTCCTCCACCAATTCTGGGCCTACAAGTTTTCTTTCACCAACTTCATCCCAACAGGTTGGTGTGCGACATCTCTTTCCGTATAACGCTTCATATGGTGCCATATGAATACTCGAATGAAAGCTATTGTTATATGAAAATTCTACAAGAGGTAAATATTGATCCCACATACCCTGAAAGTCAAGTGAGAAGGATCTCAACATGTCTTCTAAGGTTTGAATAGTTCATTCTGGTTATCCATCTGTTTGAGGTTGGTGGGCAGTTCTCAAATGAAGTTCAGCATCCAAGGCTTTCTGAAGAATTTTCCAGAATCTTGAGGTAAAACGAGGATCACGATCAGAAACAAGCGATACGGGTACTCCTTGAAGTCTCAAAACTTCATTAATATATAGTCTTGCTAGTCGTTCAAGTGGTAAATCTTCTCTTATAGCAAGAAAATGTGATGACTTGGTAAGACGATCAACAATAACCCATATTGCATCTTTCCTTCTAAGAGTCTTTGGTAGTCCCATGATAAAGTCCATCGTGATGTTATCCCATTTCCACTCAGGTATGGGAAGAGGTTGCAATACTCCACCAGGCTGTTGCCTTCTAATTTTCACTTGTTGAAAAACCATAAATCTTGACACAAAATCAGCAATCTCCCACTTCATGTTGTCCCACAAAAAATGTTCCTTCAAATCTTTAAACATTTTTTTTCTCCCAGGGTGTATAGAGAAATTGGAACTATGATCATCATCCAGCAATTCCCTTTTTAGATCAGGTATATCGGGAACACATAGCCTCTTCCCAAATTTCAAAATTCCTTCTTCATACACAAAGTCTCTCAATCTCCCATCTTTCATAGCTTTAATCTTCTTTTGAAATTCTTCATCATCGGTCTGAGCACTCTTAATCCTTTCTAGTAAAGATAGTTTGGAAACCATTTAAAAAAGAATTGATGTTTCACCTTCTATGGTTATTCCCATATCCATCTTCACTAGATCCATGAAAATTGGATCCCTTTCAATTCTCATATTATTCAAAACTCCATGATCTTTTCTACTCAAATAATATGCCACCTTGTTTGCATTCCCCAGGTGGTAGTGTATCGTACAATCATAATCCTTGAGTAATTCAATCCATCTCCTTTGCCTCATGTTGAGTTCATTTTGTGAGAAAATATACTTCAAACTCTTGTGATCAGTATAAATCTCACATTTTTTACCATTGAGGTAGTGCCTCCATATATTCAAAGCAAAGATCACACCTTCTAACTAGAGATCATGAGTAGGATAGTTTTTTTCATGAATTTTCAACTGTCGTGATGCATAGGCAATAACCCTATCATTCTGCATAAGGACACAACCAAGTCCTTTCTTCGATGCATCACTATAAATAACGAACCCATCATTCCCCTGATGGTAGAGTCAATGTAGGAGCACTGAATAATCTTATCTTTAGTTCTTCAAAACATTCTTCACACTCTTTTTTCCAATCAAATTTAACCCCTTTACGTGTGAGCTTCGTTAATGGGTTAGCCAATCGGGCAAAATTCTGGACGAAACGTTGATAATAACCTGCCAAACCAATAAAACTACGTACCTCAGTTATACTCTTAGGTGATGGCCATTCTTGGATTGCCATGGTCTTAGAAGGATCAACAGAGATTCCATCTTTAGAGACAATATGTCCAAGAAAAGAAATCTCCTGAATCCAGAATTCACACTTGCTAAACGTCCCATATAATTCATGTCTTCTCAGAGTCTTCAAGATAATGCGCAAGTGATTTTCATGGTCTTCATAGCTTTTGGAGTATACCAAGATATCATCAATAAATACCACCACAAATTCATCGAGATATTCCTTGAAAACTCTATTAATCAGATCAAGGAATATAAAGGGTGCATTAGTCAATCCAAAAGGAATTACCGTAAACACGTAATGCCCGTACGTTGTTCGAAATGCTGTCTTCGGAATTTCTTCCTTCTTCACACACAACTGATGGTATCTAGATCGAAGATCAATCTTTGAGAAGTATTGAGCTCCATGAATTTGGTCAAATTAATCATTGATGTGAGGTAGGGAATACTTGTTCTTTATTGTTATAGCATTGATCTCCCTGTAGTCGATACATAACCTCATAGATCCATCTTTCTTTTTAACAAAAAGAACAGGGGATCCCTATGGAGAAACACTAGGGTGAATAAATCCATTATTACTCAATTCCTCTAGTTGTTTATTTAGTTCAACTAATTCTACAGTGTCTATTCTATAAGGGTTCTTCAATATAGGCCTTGATCCAGGAATTAAATCAATGGAAAACTCAACTTCTCGTTCTGGAGGATGTCCAGGTAAATCTTCTGGAAACACATCTACATATTCTTTCACAACAGGTACATCCTCTATTTGAATATTACTTTCCTCACCCATAGTCATTTCATCCTCTTCCTCCCCAACAATTGAATTTAGTTGAGCTACTGGGGGTGGATCTAGATAAGAATTAGGTGGTGACGATTTTGCTCTAAAGATAAGGTGTTCTTTATCATCATCATCAAAAATCGAAACCTCCTTCTTCTTACAATAAATCTTTACATCATGGTCTGAAATCCAATCCATACTGAGGATTATATCAAACTCAATCATAGGTATTATGATGACATCAGTGGATAAAGAACATTTATGTGCTCTAATGGGGACTGATTCACAAATTATTTTTGCAATGATACTTCCCTTAGGAGTTTTAACTCACAAATCCCTTGTTAAATCAAATTGGAAATATCTAATTTTCTTAGCAAACTGGGAAGATATGAAACAATGCGATGATCCAGAATCAAATAATGCATTTTCTAAACTTGAGGAAACCATTAAATTACCTGCCACCACGTCTTTCAGAGCTTCTACCTCAGCAGTAGTGATAGCATAAGCTTGGCCTTGATTCCTTGTCCTTTTCTGAGGTAATTTCCCTTGACGCTTAGGACATTCATTTGCATAATTTTCCATCTCATTGCAATTGTAGCATTGGACATCGATAGCTTCTTTCTTCCCATTCCAATCACGAGCTTGGTGGCCTTTTTCACCACACTTGTAACAGACACCCATTCCCTTCAAGCAAGTACCGGGGTGTTTCTTCCCACATTTACCACATGATAGATATTCAACCTTTCCCTTCTTCCCCTTATTTCCATTCCTAGATTGATCAGTAGATCTCTTCTTCTCTTGATTTTCTTTAAAGTCATATGACTTAGATAATTCTTTCTCTGTCTTGATAGCACATGAGACAATGTATTCATACGACGATAAGTATTGTGAGACTAATGCTCGACGGAGAAATGGTTTTAACCCATCAAAGAAACGATCAATCTTACTTCATGGGTTACATATATAATCTCCATCATACCTTTCTAACATTGTAAAGTTAGCCTCATACTTTGCGACATTCTCATCCTCCTTTTGTCTCAGACTCAGAAATTGTCTTTTCATATCTTCTCGATGGTCACGAGGAAAGAATTTTTCTAAAAATAGATCTTTGAACTCCCTCCATTTCATATTTGATACTTCATCATCTTCCTTCATGTTTTGAATCAATGACCACCATTGATTAGCATCTCCAGTGAGGCGGTAAACTGCCATGATAACTTTTTCCCTTCCACTACTCCCCAAAGCCTGAAATATTTTCTCTAGGGAATTTATCCATTGCTCAGCCACTAAGGGATTTTTACTCCCATTGATCATTGGTGGTTGTTACCTCATGAAGCGATCTAACATTGAGCCTCTACGCTGTGGATCAGGGTGCTCCATATGGGTAAGGTTATTATTCATAACCTGAGTGAGTTATCCCAGTATGGTGATTAGCTGATCGGCACCAGTTGCATCACCAGCTCCACTATAATTATCTTGAGCAGGAGGGAAATCCCTACATGGAGTGCATTTATTGATACGGTTTCCATTTCATCCAATAGGCGCCATTTCTAAATAATGGCATAAACTAGATCAGTTTATGAATCAAAATACATAATTCCATACTTATAAAACACTTAACATAAATTGAACTATTTATGGATATAATCCATAATCATAAAAATGTTTCCTTTGAGGATGTATATACTCATAAACCCTTCATAATGGTTTGTAACGAAAATAGAATTATCCTAAGCATATCCCCTGGGAGTGTTGTAACCAAGAGTGCAGCAAGGCCCGTTGTCGTGCACCAGTTCCCGTTCGAGTCTAGGTCAAAGTAGTGTTTTCGAGTTTTACCCCTAGATACATCTGTTCCAGAGCCACCTCTACCCACTCATATCCAGATAGGGATTTATTGCTTGGAAAACTCACAAAATCTCTACAATACCAAAATTCTAGGAAGTTCTTCTATACTAATCCTCAAAGTCCATCATAAATCTATGTGCTCTAATCAGAGTTTATCTAAATCTAGCTTCCAAGGTTTTTACTAAAGTTCCTCTGATACCAACTGTAACTCCCCAACCCCAGTTACCTAGAGTTGGTGCATTATTACATAACATTGGCATGATCACAAGAAAGATCAAATCTCGAAATACCGATTAGTTTAGTAGCCTTAGAAACACTGAATATTTTCATAATGTTTTACATTGCATCATAAAAATGAAAACTACAACATAGTCTCCATAGTCTACAATCTTACCCCCTCATACTATCCTTGCAGGTCATTCATAATTTACTTCTTCACATCCTGAGAAAAATAAAACATAGAAAAGGGGTGAGCTCAAATGCACAGTAAGGATAACAATATAGCAGAAACTTTCATAAATAAGAATAAACATTTAAGGCAATGTATAACTAAAACAAAATCCTTTTAAACTTGAACATAAACATAGTATGGCAATAAAAAATTAAATAATTCCATTTACTTATTCACATGGATATTCTACTAATCGAGTAATCACATGAAATATCAATAACCACTTTCATAATGATGGAATGCATAATGCTAGACTATCATAACCACATAGTCAAGGCCTCGTGCCAAGAATAAAAATAAGATTTTTCCAAGGCCTTGTGCCAAGAAACTAGTTTGTCACATGAGACCTACCGATGCATTGAGGAGCTATAGCGGGCACCACCCATCACATATTAAGTCCAATGCATTCCTCATATGAACGGGTTTAAACATAACATAAACATTCGTATTAAAACTAGCATACGAAATGTAAATACTTTTTCCATAAACCATGAATGGTATAAAAATAACACATCCACAGTCAAACAAATCAAAAAACCTTCAATACAATATGGAAGTTTTGTATCATAATAAATAAACTTCAAATAACCTTAAAATCCATCAAAGGATGTTGACATAGAGAGAAATCAAAACTCTTTTTAGAGAAATATCTCTTTCTATTTTGAAATCATTTAAGAGTCGTATATCTATAAAATAAAACATTTTCTTTGAAAATATTCTTATAAGATTGTGAGGGAAGCTTCGACGATTTTATAATGGCGGAAAATAGCCGCACCCACCGTATAAGTTAAAAAAAACATTCTTACCTTAATTCTGTCGAAAAGTTAAAAAGGACCTTGTTTGGAAAACAATGGAAATATTCCTTTATAAACCTCTTATAAAAAGAAAAACATGGTTATAAATGACTTTAACCAATATTTTGTAAAATATTAAGAATGTTTTGAAATACATTTTTAAGAAACATGGATGCGGATGATAAAGAAGTCCCAGTAGATTATTACGTATAAACAACCTCGGATAATGAAGAGATTGCAAAATAAACCCTTACCTTGTACATTTCCTTGGTTGAGGTAGGTTAAACTCTTGTATAATGGTGAAATAATTGTTATTAAATTTTACAAGAATCATATATATTAATATTATATCATATATGATCTTTTAATATTGATTTGTTAATAAAATTTTAGATTTATCGTTGTTTCTGGTGTTAACTTACTCATTTTCTTTTATATGTTTTGTTACATAAGTCGTATTTTTCATGAGTAGGTTGTATCTTAATCATATATAGAATTATATAAAGTCCTTAGATACTATTATTAATAATCAAATGAGAATTAGACTTGAATGGATACGATGGAGAATGAATCTCATCGCGTTCGTGGAGACGGTAGTCCGTACGTACGCACGAGAGACAATATCATTCTTTTGATATTAAAATAATATATAATTTTATGGTATATCATATATAAATAATCATTATAATGTTATATTTATTATTTACATGAATTAAACATCATTATTATACCCATCCAAATAATAATTTATTGAATAACAATTACACCACGACGTGGAATGGTAAGCCGTACGTACGCACATATGGTGACATGTTATTCAAAGGATGGATAGAATACTTAATATGGTTGTACAATAATTATAATAACATCATAGTATATATAAGAAACTGGAGTTATTATTTTAGAATGGTAATAACAAAGAAAGAAGAAGTGGAAGAAGAAAGGAACTTGAAAAAGGGTGGTGAAATTATTACCTCTTCTTCGGGTTCTTCCTTTTGATTTGATCAAAAGGGCACCATAGGTTGGCTTTCGGACTAAAGTAAGGCCTTTAAGATGAAGTGAGGGAAGTTGAGAGAGTATTTGGGCAGAGTTTTGCCAAGCCAAATGGCTTTGATGGGGTGAATTAATGAGAAGGGGGAGTTCCCTTTTATAAGAGGGGTGAGGGGCACCTTTGGAAAAGCTAGAAATATTATTTTTATAATAAATTCATATTTGGGTTTTAATGGATCCAAAGTAAGTTATTTAAATTTTAAGGTGGGGATGTGTCGAAAACCACTCAACCAACAGAATTTAGACAGGTTTGTCTCATTATATTAACCTTATCTTTTAGTTTAAACTCTTAATTAATTAGTTTCACTTTTACAATGTCTCTTCGTATTTTTATATTATATGGTTAATAAACTTACTATATACCTCAAAGAGACCCCAAATTGGTCCATTAATGATACAACTATCATGATATAAGTCTCTTTGCCGAACCTTAGATTTTTAGGAATTGAATATCAATTAATAATATAATATTTATTTTAAAAACTCTTTTATGTCAATTTTGACACCATTTGGAAAATTGATTTTTGTGAAAATCATAAGAGAATTATTACTTCTAAAAAAGTTAATTAAATAATTCCTAACATGTAATATTGACCTATAAAATTAGTTTAATTCATAAAAAGTCTCAAATTATATTTATTGGGGTATTTATATTATCAATTATTGTAATTTTTCACTATTAGGGTAATTACTGCATCATCATTGTGTCATAAATAAATTAAATTATTTAATGTCTAAAAATTATAAATAAAATATCATTATGTAGGAAATATTGTTATCTTTATAATTAATATTTATAATCTAATTTATCTTATGTGTAACTCTATATTAAAAATGTTTTAGTAAATAAACTTTGATTTTAACGCTTTTAACTTTTCTTTGAATTAAATAATAATAAATGTCCTAATCTAGTCCAAGTGGACCTAAATGATAATATTTTATTCCTAAGGTTTTTTTGGGTCGAGAAACACTTGTACAATAGAATTAGAACATGTTTTAGGGTAATATTAATATCACTTTTACCCTTAATTACCCTATTTACTTTTAACCGTGGTAAATAAAAGTAAAACGTTACTCTTCACCAAAAATTATTTTCATCTTAGTGAACCACATTTTACTCCTTGATATTAACTGTGTCTCTCATATTTTTGAAATTCCACTCACAGAAGCGGTAAAATTAAGTTTTATGAAAAATTTAGTTTTTTTAACTGCCACTTAGTGGTTTCACTATTCATCAAAAAATGAAGTTTTTCAGAAAAACACCAAAAATTCACCCTAGGATAATTTCGATATTCCGAATCCAAAAATGAAGTATTTTTTGAAAAATAAAATTTATAAATTTCAAAAAGTGGGTATTACTATTCATAACGACTAGTTTGATTGGTTGTGGTGTGTTAGAACTCGATGTTGCGTACAACACATGTTATTGCATTATTCAAAGAGAAGTGTATCGTAGAAGCTTGGGGTGTTACAATTTGACCCATTATTCATTTTTAAGGTTTTTATTGTTTTCTATATGTAATATTATGTGATTATACGATAAAAAATGATTATAAAAAGAGAATTCCATTGACAAAACATTGGGTTGTTACATTCTTCTCCCCTTATTAAATTTTAACCTCAAAATTTCGTTTTATATTCTACTCCGTAAACTAGTGGAGTACATTTCCTTCGATGATTCCTCTAGTTCCCATGTTACCTGTTCATACTTATAGCTCCACCATAGTCCTTTGACCAGGTGAGGAGGCTTGTTGCATAGATATTTATCTCTACAATCCATGATTTTCACTAGATTATCCTCATAAGAAATATCATTCTCCAACTGTACCACCGCTGAAGATTATACATGTGAAGGATCTATTATGTACTTCTATAAGAGGGATACATGGAATACATAATGTACTTTAGAAAAAGTAGGTGGTAGTGCTAGTCGATAGGCCACACCTCTAACGCGATGAATGATCTTGAAGGGGAATATGTACCTTGGACTTATCTTTCCTTCCTTCCCAAATCTCATAAACTTCTTCCATGGGGATATGCGGAGAAATACCATTTCTACAACTTTGAACTCAAACTCTCATCGATGATTTTCTTTATAGGTATTTTTTCAACTTTGGGCTTCCTTGATGAGCTACTAAATGGTTTTTACCTTCTCCACAATTTCTTCAACCATTTCAGGTCCTAGCTATTTATACCCATCGACTTCATCCCAACACGCTGATGTTCTGCACTGTTTCCCATAAAGGGCCTCATATGGTGCCATTCAGATCCTCAAGTGTAAATTGTTGTTTAGGATAATTTGACAAATGTAATATGTTGGAATCATCATCTTTTTAAGTCCATATAACACGCTATAAACTTTTCTTTCATTGTATAAACAGTTTCCTCAGGTTGTCCATTTTTTTGGGGATGATAGGACATGTTGAAGCTTAGTTTAGTGCTTAGAGCATGTTGAAGACTTTTCCAGAAAATTTATGTGAATCTAGAATATCTATCAAATACAATAAATAGTGTTACTCTATAAAAAATTACCTCTTCTTTGATATATATCCATTCAAGTTGATCCAATTATATTCCTCTTTAATTACAATAAAGTGAGCTATCTTTGTAAGATGACTCAAAATAACCCATATAGCATTGTTTACTCTGGATTTCCTTATAATTCTAGTGAAAAAGTCCATGGTAATTTTCTCCCACTTCCATGTTGGTATGGATAGTGGTTTCATCATCCCCTTAGACTTTTGTCTTTCATCCTTCACTTGTTTACATACCAGGAACTTTGATGTATATTTAGCATTCTCCTTATTCATATTGTCGCACCAAAAGTTCTCTTAGAGATCTCAATACGTCTTTGTGCTCCCTGAGTGAATATAGACGGTTGAGAAATGTGCATCATTCAAAGGATCCTTGTTTATCCTTGGATCAAATGGTACATATAATCATGAACCAAATATTACTACTCCTTCTTCATCAATATTGAACTCACCAGATTTCCCATTTCTATTAGCTTCCACCATTTTCAAAATTACCACATTTTTTCTTTAAGAATCATTAATTTTCTCAATGAGAGATTGTTGAGAAACCATTGAAGAAATTATTGATTAGGTTCCTCCCTTAATTATTCCCATGTCTATCCTCTACAAATATAAGAATATTGGATCCTTCTCAACTCTCATTATTGATAATGATACAAAATCCTTTCTACATAAGGAATCAGCCACCGTTTTTACCTTATCAAGATGGTAGTGGATTGAGTAGTCATAATCCTTGATAAGCTCTAACCATCATCGCTGGAAAATATTATGTTCCTTATGTGTGAATATTTATTTGAGACTCTTGTGATCATTATATATCTCACACTTCTCCCCGTAGAGATAATGATTCCAGTTTTTTCAATGCAAAGATCACAACCACCAACTCTATATCATGCGTGGGATAGTTTTTATCATGTATTTTTAGCTACCTTGAGGTTTAGTCTATCACTTTATCATTTTCCATCAACAAACATCCAAGTAAAGTTTTTGAAGCATCACTGTGCACCGCAAAGAGTTCTCCAATTATGAGTTGTGTGAGTACTAGTGCATTGATAAGTCTCTTTTTAAGATCCTTAATGATTTCCTCACATTATAAAGTTCATACGAACTTCACTCCCATATGTTTCATCTTTTTCATTGGGTTTTAAAATCATTATAAGTTCTTAAAAAATCATCAATAATACCCGGATAGACCCAGAAAGTTGTGGATCTTTATTACAGATGTTGTCTTGGGAACCTCTTGGATTGCCTTTTTCTTGGAAGGGTACATAGATAT
Source organism: Viscum album (assembly GCA_963277665.1). NCBI lineage: Eukaryota > Viridiplantae > Streptophyta > Magnoliopsida > Santalales > Viscaceae > Viscum > Viscum album. The sequence continues at coordinate 1,173,337,382 of OY728128.1, read as the reverse complement.
TATTTTGTTTGTGATAAAATACCCAAGAATTATAGTTCCTCTATCAAAAACCCACACTGACTGTACATTTCATAAATTTTATCCCTTCACAAATTCATCAACACAGTATTCAAATTATCCTCATGTTCCTCCTTTCTCTTGGAGTATATCAGAATATCATTGATAAAGACTAACCAAAATTTTTCATGGTAATCTCTAAATACTCTATTAATTTATTACATGATTATTTCGGGAGCGTTAGTTTGTCCAAATGGTATCACTATGATCTCATAGTTTCCATACCTCATTTGAAAGGTAGTTTTGGGAATATCTTCCTTCCTCTCCATTAATTGGTGATATCTCGGACAAAGGTCCACCTTAGAGAAATAAATTTCCCCACATAGTTGATCAAACAAATCCTATATCTGAGTTAGGATATAGTTTTTATTTATCATGATTTTATTGAGCTCACGATAATCAATGTAGGTGTGAATTGAGCCATCCTTATTCTTTACAAAGAGGCATATTGATCCCCAAGGAGAAGCACTCAAGCATATAAAAACCTTGTATAGATTATATTGTAATTTCTTATTTAATTATCTAACTATATAGTTTCAATTATATAAGGTATATTAGATATTTTTAGGGATCCAACAACAAGTTCAATTGAAATCTCAGCCTCTCAATCAAGAGTAATACTAGGCAATTCTGTAGGGAATACATCATTGTAATCCCTAACGACCATAATATCTTTGAGAAGTATTATCTCATTTATCTCAATCATTTGAGAAATATATGATTGATAGAAATGAAACATTATCCATACTTGAGATGATTATTTTGAAGGATATTCAACTTCCTTCTTATACTTGAACATGATTGGAGTATACTCTAGGATGTGAAGAGTGTTCTCCCTTTCCTAACAGTTAATGTTGGATTTGTATAAAGATTGACAATCCATGCCCAAAATAGCATCAAACTGCACCAGAGGAAGTACGAAAATATTTTCTAGGAAGTTTATTCCACAAAAATTTACCATGGATGAGTTATAAACCTTGGATGCAATAATTTTCCCATTCCTTGTTCTCACAGATAACTCAACCTTCAAATGTTAAGGTGGTGTTTGAATAGTTTTACCAAACATGCAAGATATAAAATAATGTGTAGAACAAGAATAAAATAGTATGTTCACTATTATTGAATGAATAACTAGTGTACCTATCATCACATCATTTTATGGATCCACCTCAGAAGTAGTGATAGTATAATCCCTTCCTTGTTTCCTTGGAGGTTTTTGTTGATTACCTCTTACAACCATTGGCTTAGGGATTTTTTTTTCATAATGCCCAAGATTCTTGAAGTTATAACACTACACTATTGGATGAGTGTTTATATAAAACTTCCTTCATTCTTCCACATTATTGGGATTCTTCATATCCTTCGGATTGTTCTTAGCCATATGTCCCATTCTTCCACATGTGAAGTAATTTCTAATTCCTTTTAGATAGTTCCCAAGATTCTTCTTCCCACAATTTTGACATGTGGGATATTTGATCTTATTTCCATCATGGAATATATTTTCTAAATCAACCATATTAGACTGTATTTTCCTTTTTTTTCACTGGTCCCATATAACCATTAAGAGTCTCTGATCTCCATTTCAACCTTGAGGGAACAAAAGACAATCTTGTAATAACTATCGAAGTATTGAATCACCAACACTTTTTGTAGACTTGGATTTATTATGATAAAGAAGTGATCCACCATGCTTAGGGGGTTCATGAAAAATTTAGAGGTGTATCTTGAAATCCTTGTGATGTTTGATTCATATTCCCTTATAGACTCATCTTCCTTCTGCTTAAGTCTGAGGAACTCTATTTCCATCTTGAGATGGAGGGTTTGGGGAAAATATTTATCGATTTTTTTTCTTGAATTCACCTCAATTCATGGAATCAATTTCCTCATAAGAATTCATATTCTTTATCAGTGTCCACCATTCATTATCTTTCCCATAAAACAATATACCAACTGTAATAATTTCTCTTCTTTTGAGCATTAGAGGATAGATAATATCTTTTTAATGGTGTTAATCCACTATTCTATGAGGAGGGGATCCAAATATCCACTAAACATGGGAGGCCATTGATGCATGAAGGATTCGACAGAAACTACCTATTTCCTTGAAATAGGAGGGAATTCTACGTGATTCATGTTATTATTCATAACTTGATCCAGTTGAGCAAGTACTATCAAAATGTTTTGATCACCCATTCCCATTATATCAAGCATATCATTATGGAATCTTCACATTTCTTATCACATTGATTATTGGCACGTGTTCTTCTATTTCCCACTATTAACTATGAAAAGTATCATACAATTATAAGGCTTTAATACATAGAAAATAAGAATAAAAACAGAAATTTAAACATAAAAGGATAAACTCTTAAAGGAAAATTATATCCTAGCTCATGATTCCATAGGATTCAATCTAGGTTACCCATGATTTGTTTCCTCATATTTATTCTTGTTGGATTATTTTTTTTCCCTAAATAATTGTTCATAATGAGATTATGAATTTACCAAAGTATATCCCCTAGGATTTTCAAATAAGGAGTGCAGAAAGGCCCATTGTTTGTTTCCAGTTCCCATTCAAGTCTATCTCAAAGTGGTGTTTTAAAGTTTTACCCCTAGATTCATCTATGTCAGAGCCAAATCCACTTACTCATATATAGATAGATATTTATTTTCTTGATAAACTACTTACTATATGTCATAACCCATCCCTCGGGGCCCGGGCCGTGACTACCCCCTGACCACCTTCTATAGTCTAGGGGATGGAGACTAGCACCAGAAAGGCATACCCCTAAAATCAGGAAGGCATTTCCTTTAAACCTATAAACTCACAAAAATCAAGCACATAGAAAGATACAAGAATAAAGTAAAATATATAGAAAAAAAGGTGTGAACAGTAAGTAAAGAGGCCATAATAAAAGCCCAACTGAAAAGTACAAGTAAAACTGAAAACAACTCTTGCGAACACCAACCAAGGATCCTACCTGAAGGGTAGGTACAACTCTCCAATAGTCATCTCTATGGTATGCCCCGTCTAATGGTCCACCTCCGAGCAGCTTCCAATTCTGGCACCCTCAGCCTTGATCAATTTTGTACGTCATCTTCACAAGGCACAACAATGTGTGGGCATAGCCCGTGCAGGGGTGAGTATAACAATACTCAGTAGGGACCCCGAGACCCCGAAGGTCTCTCAAAATCCACAAAGGATAAACCAAAAAGTAGGAACTCAATCTCAAATAATGAATCAATAGTCATCTACACGACCCAAGTATATTCCCATACATATACCTTTGTTATCAATATATACTCATCTCACTCGTGAGGGAATAATACCACAAAGGCAACACCACGAAGGTAGAAGTACCACACAAGTAACACCACGAAGATAGAAGTACCACATAGGTAACACCACGAAGGTAAGTTACAAAAAAGTAACACCACAATGAAGAATACCGCAAAGGTATCATCACACAGAAGTGTACCACAAAGGTAAAGACTCATCTCCCACTAGGTATAACTTATGTACGAAAGTATAAATGATTAGCGGTGTTTCTATATCGTCTTAATTCATCAAGAAGTTCTGTTGTTGACCCACATAGGATTGATGATGACCCACACAGGATCTAAAAATGACCCACATAGAATCTGGAGATAACCCAAAAAGGATCAATATGCACTGACCCACACAGGATTGCTGATCACAAACCCACACAGGATCTGAAGATGACCCACACAGGATCTGGAGATTCTTCAAGTACATCCCGCCATATGGTTCCCGCACTAAGCACATTTGATTCTAGGAGGTTCCTCTCATAAATCCATCAGACGATACTTCAACTATGACAAATTCCCACTAAGATGTATCACGAATTTCTGTCATGTCAATAGGGTCCCAACATGACTAACGACGTGTCAATAAGATGCCTGGTCTGAAAGTTATTAGCATTTCCATTCCGAGGGCCCAGATGGATTCGGGTTCGATCCTATCCAGCCATACTTAAGATTTATTGAAAACTAAAGTGGAGTATACCAAATGGATCTTCTCAATCCAAGGATTCTGGTAATGTATACGGTTCGTCAAATGGATTCCTGGTTCTCAAGACATGGCCAAAATAGTGTATCTGGGTTCATATGGGCCCGGGTCCGGCCCAGATGGGTTGGACCATGGTGGGACCAGCTCAGAGGGCCGCGGTCCAATCTAGTCCACAAAGGGGAGGCCTGGACCATTGGTTGAGGCCCGCTTGGCGTGGCCCGCATGATTTTTGTGCAGTCCACTGTGGCGGGGCCCGCCCTAGCCGCTACCTGGGGGAGAGGCACCCCCCCCCCCCCCGATATTCCAAATGGTTCAACGGACCATTTGTCTGGCGCCTATGGCTGTGAAGGACCCACCAAAGTAGTCCTTCTCGACATGACATGACTGGCCGGATTCCCAAAAAGTTCTCCTCCCAGCGGTGCGACGGCGATGCTGTCCTCACATGGCCAGCCGGGTGCTGGCCACCCTCCGATGCACCGCCACGGCTAAGCAGTCACAACCTCCTCCCCTACCAGTGGCATGGACGTGCGTCGCCCTACCTCCACACAGCTGGCGGGTGTGGCGACTGCCACCATCCACCGCCATGACCGATGGACTGTGACCTCCTTCGGTGGAGTAGTTGCGCCATTGCCGGCATCGCGACTGACCAGTTTTCCGGCTGCCACCTAAACCTTGCCGACATCAGTCATCAATGACATGGTCAGGCTCCACTCAACCCATCACTCTTCCCTGAAAAAACACGTCAACAATAAAGATGTGGAGGGATTAGGCCGTGTTTATTTGGCCCATACCCTCTGCCTTAGACTGATAGCATGCGGCTCGATGAGAAAGATTCTATGTAAAAATAACGAATAACAAAAATAAACACACCCCAACCTCGTTTGTTCATTGGAGTTGGAATGAGGAAAAATATGAAAATGGAAACGTTCGTCACTCCTGTGACACACTCCCGATCTGAGCTTCATCGTCGTCCTCGTTCTTGATCCATAGAATGTTCTTCTTTGGAGGATGTTCTTCCTTTGAGAATTATCCAGCAAAAGCCTCCTCTCCCTTTCATCAATGATCTCCCCATGGGAGGAGACAATAACAATTAGGTTATTTAAATTAAATTAATTAATATGGTCTCATTAAGTTGGGGGAAAACCAAGGGTTTACTCACATTAAACGGGATTTCAGGAGCTCCCCACCACTAAGTTTCAAAATGGAGGTTTCAAGAAATAAAAATAAAAAGTTATTTATTTTCTTTTCTTCTCCCACGAAAATCCAAAAAATAATCTTCTATACTCAACCTGCTATTTTTGGGGAGAAGGCCGCTTTAAGAGAATATTGGAACTGCGAGTTCAACGGTGTCCTCAAATTTTAATTCCGAGCAACGGTTCAAAAGTTAAAAAAAACTACTCATGTGTTTACTGAACGTACCTGAAAAAAAGTTCAGAAATTCATTCCAGGAATAGAGCCCTCGAAATCGTGCGCCTTCAATTTTCATGGAATCATATTATTTCCATATATTTAAAAACAATTACCCGGAAAATACAAGGTCATTACATTCTCCCCACCTTAGGTCTTTGCGTTCTCAAAAGCCATAACACAAACTAGAAGAACAAGTGGGGGTACTGAGCATGAATCTGAGCCTCCCTCTCCGATGTGCTCTATTTGAGGTTCCCGTACTTCCAACGAATGTTCACTAGAGGTATCGACCACCCACGAAGGACCTTCTCTTGTCGATCCTCAATCTCCACTGTACCTTCAAAAACGTCGCTCCATCGTCGATTTCAAGCTCTCCCTAGTCAATGATGTGCCAAGGATCATGTACATATCTCTTCAGCTATGGTACGTGGAAAACTTTGTGCACCCAGTGCAACTTAGGGGGAAGAGATGAGAAGTATTCCACCTCGCCATCTCTGCCGAGGACCTGAATGGGTCCTATGATCCTTGGAGAAAACTTTCCACCCTGGCCAAATCTCTACAAACCACATCGAGGTGAGACCTGTAAGAAGACATGGTCACCATCCTCGAACTTAATAGGTCACCATATCTTGTTAGCATAATACTTCTTCCAGCTCTGTACAGTCTTCACCTGGTCTTGGATGATTTTCACCTTCTCTGTGGAAGCTCGTACTATCTTTGGTCCCATGAGTGCGGACTCCTCTAGGTTAGTCCAGCACAGAGGTAATTTTCAAGGTCGACCGTACAACACCTCAAATAGTGCCATATCGATAGTGGAGTGATAACTGTTTTTGTATGTGAACTCCACCAAGGGAAAGTGATCCACCTAGCCGTAGCCGAAATCAAGGACATAAGCACAGAACAAGTCCTTGAGGTTCTGAATTGTCCTCTCTGTCTGACAATCTGTGTGAGGATGAAAGGTGGTGATCAATCGAAGATGAGTATTGAACACCTCCTACAACCCCTTCCATAGCCGGTAAGTAAAATGTGCATCATGATCGGAGACAATCATAGATGGAACTCTATGAAGTTGTATAATCTTCAGCACGTAGAGTCATCCTAAGCTCTCTGCTGATCCCTGTGCTCTGATAGGTAGGATGTGGGCTGACTTGGTGAGTTGATCAAAAATTACCCATATGGAATCATGTCACTTGGACATGAATGGAAGTCCTGTCACAAATTATATGGAAATTCATTCCCACTTCCACTCAGGCACCTCAAGTGGATGAACTCAGCCTGCTGAAACCTGATTCTCTTCCTTCTCTAGCTGACAAGTGAGGCACCGAGAGACAAAAATTGCTAATTCTTTCTTCATTCCCGGTCACCAGTGCTTACGACAAAGGTATGGGTACATTTCTCCTCTCCTGGATGTTCTGCTAGAAGGGATGTATGAAACTCCCTCAACACTTCATATTGTAGAACCACCGGTACCATAGTACACCCTCTGAAGAGGATGACATCCTCCCCACCTTCCGAAAATCTATCAGGTGCCTTTCCTGTGGATATCTAAGCACGTCGAGCCTCACAGTCAGTGTCTCCAAGATGCACCTCCCAAACTCGTTGAAGGAGTGGGGGATTGACTATCAGAGACTAAAGATAACCTTCTCATCTTGATCCACGAAAGATATCCGAAAAGTGTCTAGCTTCTTCATCTCCTCACTTAGCAACTTTATACCAAATCTCCTACTGAGTGCATCTGCTACTATGTTCCCCTTCACAAGAGTAAAGACTATTTTGAAGTTATAGTACTGGAGTAACTCAATCCAACTCTATTGCCTCATGTTTAGGTCCTTCTGAGAGAAGATATACCAAAGACTCTTGTGATTAGGGTAGACTGTAAAATGTTCACCCGTCATGTAATGTCACCACATCTTCAAAGCAAAGACCACTACTGCTAACTCCAGGTCATGGGTAGTGTATTTCTAATAATGGTGTCTCAGCTGTCGAGAACCATACATGATCACTACTCGCTCGTTCATAAGGACACATCCAAGCCCGGTCCCTGATGCGTCACAGTAGACTATGTACCCAACTCCCTCCTCCGGTAACCTCAAGATGGGGGCACTCATCAGTCTCTACCCCAGATCTTGGAAACTCCGGTGGCATCTCTCGGACCACACGAAGGGTATCCCCTTCTTCTTCAATGCTGATAAGGGTGTCATAACTCTTGAAAAGTCAGGCACAAACCTCCAGTAGTAACTGGCCAAACCCAAGAAACTTCGCACCTCCATCATACTCTTGGGTGGCTCCCAAGAAAGAACAACCTCAATCTTCACTAGATCCACCGCAACTCCAACCTCCAAGAAGACGTGTCCTAGAAAGTGGAATTCTCAGATCCAAAACTAGTACTTCGAGAGCATACCATAAAGATGGTGTTTTCGAAGTGTGTCTAGAACTATATACAGATGATTGGAATGGTGCTCTTTCGTAGATGAGTATATCAAGATTTCATCGAAGAAGACTACCACAATGTGATTGAGGTATGGATGGAATATCCTGTTCATGATTCCCATGAAAACTGATGGGGAATTGGTCACACCAAATGGAATAAATAAGAACTCATAGTGGAAATAAGGACATATGAAGGCCGTCTACTTTACATCCTCATTTCGTACCCTAAGCTGGTGATAGCCTGATCTGAAGTCTATCATCAAAAACCACTGTGCTCTCTTCAGTCGATCAAAGAGATTTCCAACTGTCAAGAGTTGGTACTTGTTCTTCATGGTCACCTGTTCCAGGCTATGATAGTCCACACATAGTCTCAAACCCCCATCAACCTTCTTGCTAAACAAAATCAGGGCTACCCAAATAAAAACATCGGGCCTAATAAACCCCTTGATCTACAAGTCTTCCAGTTGTACTTGCATCTCTCGATGCTCCATGGGAGCCATCCGATATGCTGGTGTAGATATCATTGTTGTCCTGGGGTACAAGTAAATATAAATGTCCACCTCTCTGCAAGGAGGTATACCCAAAACATCATTAGGGAAAACATCAGCGTACTGGTCCACTACTATAGGATAGGTCGGACTATCAACATCAACTGCCCCAAGGGTAAGGCTAGCCAACTGAAGTGTGATCGGTTGAACCCTCGTCCGTGTATGTTTTTCATATGCTACAAAGGTTCTCTTCTCGCCGATGAAGGAAAAATTGGTCCCATCCTTGCAGACACACAACACTTTGTGCCTAATATATTCAATCTAAGCATGGACTATAGATAACCAATCCATACCCAAGATTACGTCGTAAGGCCTCGACGCAGCTACTAGAAGATCTCAGCTGAAGCTCTCGCCTCCTATAGTAAGCCCACACTACCGATACTAGTGTGTAATAATAGAATCCTCTCCCGTAAGAGTCCCTAGTTGTAAGGACATCTCCGAGCTCCGAACGAGGGCTGTGGAAATAAAAGAGTTATTGGCACATGTGTCTATAAGTAATGTATCTAAGGTGGAATAAAAACATATCGTACCTCTAATAATATCCAAAGCAATGTGGTCGTAGGCCCCACCTACCTGGATCTGAGCTCGTCCATGTCCACCTGATTCTTGTGGTCGGGGTGGACCACCTTATGGTGGTGGTGGTAGAACATCGAATCGCCACCCACCGCCTCCTGCATGACCATCTCTTCTGCCACGTTTTCCACCTACCTGAAGACCTCCTTGATCAAAAAATTTCCTCTGCCCAGGTGGTCCTTTGACCATCTGATGGTTTTTTGTATGGAGGGTCGGGCAGTCGCAAGCCATGTGACCCTAACTGCCGCACGAGTAACACTGCCTGCTCTTCGCCTATCCTGATCTATCTTAAGATCCTTCCACAACCGAACCTATATCCTGTGGTTGTCCACCTGTAGGTCTGGTCTTCTTGGACCTCTATGTCATATGTCGGATACCAGCTACAGATGACTCTGCTACGTGATGTCCTATGGTGGGTCTCGCTGCTGGTGACTGCTCCGCAAGGAAAATCTCTACTAAAAGTGCTTTATCTAACACTCCCGCCTATGTCGGGATGCTGAGAGAAATCATAGAAGCTCCAATCTCCCATCTGAGCCCCTGCTCGATGGTCTGGTCCCTGAAGAAACGGTCCTGCACCATGTTAGTGGATTGGCATGAAAGGTTAGTGAACCAGGCTAAATACTGAACCACAATCATTCTACCCTAGTGCAAGTGGAGAAGCTCATTTATATGCATAGAGAGAAAGGTTTCTAAGACAAAATCTGCTAAAAAAAGGCTCTTGAAGTCCGCCCAGATGAGAGTGTCCTCGTCGTGAATCTAGAGCATCAATCTCTACCATCTGTCCGCTGATACCTAAAGAAGACCAGGGGAAAGGATCACTATGAGATCAACTGGTGTCCCTACTAGTCAAGATACTCTAACCATAGCCTCCATCCAGTCCTCATCCACCTATAGATCCATCTCGCCCCAAATCCTCTATGGCCTATAGCACAGGAACTCATGCAACTCGCTCAAGCGGCATGCACCCTCTGCTATTGGGGATGGTGGCATTGGCTGGCCAACTGGTAGTGGTGCTGCTGGTACACCACCCGATGGTACAACTGCCGAATAGGGGCCCTACACCGAAGCCTCATCACTTGGTGGGCTATCATCGCATACCCTACCTAGAACCCTAGATGGATGTCTTTGTGGAGGCATCCTAGAAAGAAATAGGTGTTCCATGGTCAATAAGTTATAACTGGTGAGCTGACTCAAAGTGATCATAATGAAAACATTTCAAAAACACACACGCAATCAGTGTTTTCATGCACTAAGTTAGAAATCAGAATTCAGGGTCCTGGTGTATGCATACGTTGGTCGCCGCACCAACACTGGATTCCCCAAACTGAAAACCACACTCATGACACTTAACACATTGCTAATTAAAATATTTGAGCCCATGTTATTCGGTAGAACTGACTCCAATGATGCCAATTTGTCACGACCTGTCCCCCGGGGCCTGTGTCGTGATTACACCAAGACTGCCTTCCATAGGCTGGGGGCTGACGACTAGGATCATAAAGACATATCCCTAAAACCATGAAGTGATTGCCTTTAAACCTGTAAACTCTCACAAACAAATCACACAACAAGATTCAAGAACAAAGTAAACTATATAGCAAATAGGGTGTGTAGAGTAAGTAAAGGGGCCAGAATATAATCCCAACTGAAAAGTACAAGTAAAACTGAAAACATCTCATGTGAACACCTGCCAAGGATCCTACCATAAAGGTAGGTACACCTCTCGAACTGTCGTCTATGCGGTACGTCTCTTATAATGGTCAACCTCCGAGAAGCCTCCAGTCGTTGCACCCTAAGCCTCGATTAATGATGTCTGTCATCTTCACAAAACACATCATGGTGTGGGTGTATCCCGTGTAGGGTTGAGTACAAAAATACTCAGTAGGGACCCCGAGACCCCCGAAGGTCTCTCAGAATCCACAAAGGACAAACCACAAAGAAGGACTTCAATCTCAAAGTATGAAGCAATAGTCATCAATACTACCTAATTATATTTCCAAACATATACCTAAGTAATCAATATATACTCATCTCACTCGTGAGGGTATAATACCACAATGGTAACACCACAATGGTAGAAGTACCACATAGGTAACACCACGAAGATAGAAGTACGACACAGGTAACACCATGAAGGTATATACCACAAAGGTAACACCACACAGAAGAATACAATGAAGGTTTCATCTCACAGAAGTGTACCATAAAGGTAAAGACTCATATCAAACTAGGTATAACTTAAGTATGAAAGTATAAATGATTATCCGTGTTGTTAAATCATCTTACTTCTTTGAGATGTTCTGTTGTTGACCCACATAGGATCGATGATAACCCACAAAGAATCTGAAAATGACCCACATAGGATCAAGAGATGACCCACATAGAATTGATATTTAATGGCCTACATAGGATCACTGAGTGCTGACCCACACAGGATCTGAAGATGACCCGCACAGGATTAGGAGATTCTTTAAGTACAACCACCCACAGGGTTCCCGCACTAAGAATGATTGATTCCGAGAGGTTATGAACCTCATTCCATTGAAAAATACTTCAAATACCACAAAGTCCCTTAAATAATTATCATGAAGGTCCACCATGTCAATAGGGTCACAACGCGACTGACAGCATGTCAATCGGATGCCTGGTCTGAAAGTTATTAGTGGTTCTGTTCCGAGGGCCTAGTTGCATTCAGGTTCAATCTAACCCGTCTGTACTCCAAATTTATCAGAAACTCAAGTGTAGTATACCAAAATCGTCATCTTGATCCATGGATTCTGGTACTGTAGATGGTTTTTCAAACAGATTCTCGGTTCTCAAGATATGGCTAAAAAGGCGTATCTGGGTCCAGATAGGCCTGGGTCCGGTCTGACCCAGTCGGACCAAACCGGACTGGGCTGACCTGACCCGGTTTGGGTCGCCTAGACCCGGTCCGGGTTTGGCCTAGATGGGCTGGACAGTGGTGGGCCATTCCATCTTGGCCACTGTCTGGTTCGGCCTATAAAGTGGCAGCCCAGCCTGCTCAACGTGGCCCGCGAGACTGGGTGCAGTCCACCGTTGCTGAGCCCGCCCTAGAAACTACCCAGAAGGAGCCCCCCTGGCATTCTGAATGGTCCAACTGACCATTTCAATGGTGCCTACTAGCAAGTGGGACCCACTGGATTGGTCTCGCTCGGTGTGATGCGGATGACCGGGAGCCGAACACCCTCCAGGGCAGCGCCACGGCTAAGCAGCCATGGCCTCCTCCCCTACCGGCGGTGCGAACGCGCACCACCCCGCCTCCACGCAGCTGGCCGGTGTGCTGGCCACTACATTCCACTGCCATGGCCATCAGTCCATGGCCTCCATCTGTGGAGAGTTTGCGTCGGTGACACTATCGCGGCCAGCTGGTGTGTCGGATGTTGCCTGAACCTTCTCGGTGTCGGTCACCAGCGACATGGTCGGGCTCCGCTCAACCCGTTGCTCTTCCAATGAAGAAAACATCAACAATAAGGATATAGAGGGATTGGTCCATCTTCTTTTGGTCCATACCCTTCATGTTAGACAGATAGCATGTTGCTCGAGGAGAAAGAATCAACGTAAAAATAATGAAGAACAAACATAAACACACCCCTACCTCATTCGTTCGTTGGAGTTGGCATGAGAAAGAAGATGAAGATGTCTACATTCATCGTTCCTACGACACGCTCTCTATTCAAGCTTGAGTGTCATCCTCGTTCTTCATCCAGAGAATGTTCTTCGTTCGAGGATGTTCTTCCTTCGATAATTCTCCAGCAAAAGCCTCCTCTCCCTTTTTCCAACGATCTCTCCCATGAGAGGTGAGGGGCCAATATTAATTAATTTTAGTAAATTAAATCAATTAATGTTGGCTCACTAAGTTGGGGGAAAACCGAGGGGTTCCTCAAATTATAGGGGAGTTTGGGTGGTCCCCACCACAAAGATTTAAAATGGATGTTTCAAGAAAGAAAAATAAAATTTTTTCTATTTTTCATTTCTTCTCCCACAAAAATCTAAAAAAAATATCTTCCACCCTCACCCCACTGCGGTCCGGGTGAAGGTCTCCTTAAGAGAATATCGATGTTGCGAGTTCAACGGTGTCCTCAGTTTTTAATTTCAAGCATCAGTTCAAAAGTTACAAAATGCCGCTCATGCGTTTACTAAACATACCCGAAAAAAAGTTCAGAAATTCCTTCCAGGCACACCGGGCCTTGTAATCATGCATCATCAATTTTTAAGGACTCGTACTATTTCCATATATTAACAAAAATTACATAGAAAATACAGGGTCTTTACACTCTATATTGACCAAAATTTTAGGATGTTTTTTTATACTTAGTTTCATATCTATGGTTCTTACTAAAGTTATATATTCTTAATCTCCAAAATAACTAGACCATCCTCTGATACCAACTATAGAAACTCCATACTTTTACACATATCATTAAATTATTTTAAGAATAATTAAACTTTAAATTACGATACAAGGATTGTAAAGTATTGTATCTTCGAAGAATAAGTACATAAAACTAAAAACTTGGGACTAAATAAAACATTTATTTATTTAATATTCATAAATATATGCTAACTTCCATTGTGATCAAACATCTTCATAGGATAACCTGGGGATAAAATGAATAAATGGATGAGATAAAAATCCCAGTAAGGGAATAAACATAAGAATAAATCTTTATCACATGGTTTAGAAGGAATGACATAGTGATATAAAAAGGCATGGAAAATATGGAATCATAACATATAATAATGGGATCATATAAACATGGATTCATAGTAATATGGAATCAACATAAAACAATAAATTATCATGATTCAATTCTCATTTCACATAGAGGAGCACATGTCAAGGTCAACCACCAAGAACATTGTACATGGTAGCACAAGTCAAGTCTAACTGCCAAGATCGTTGCATGTATCATCTCATGAGAATAAACTCTACCAAATCAATTGGAGTGATATCTAGGTGTATGATTAATCACATGTTCATGAATATTCTTTCCACATGTATAATCATACATAATCAATCATACATAAACATAAGGGAACCCTTGGAATGAAATGGGTATCATAATCATGTCATAAAGCATAATAAATGGGTGTATCATACAAGTGTCCATCAAAGAAAAGAATTAGAAGATACATTGAAATTCATAAGAAAAAATAGTCATATATCATGGTATGTTATGTCAAAAATAATTGATAACATGAAAATTTTTTGTTTAGGATATTTTAACATTAAAACATTTTAGTGCGGTTTTAAGGTAAATAATAAAGTGCATTTAAAATAGAAAAGGAAAAAACATTTTATATAAAACTAGAAATAAACTGAGAATTATTTCATAATAAAAATAATGATTTTATAAAAACAATGGTGGTTTAAAATATATTATATAGTTCACTTTAAATTGGATAAGAATTTGGGATGTTCCCTTTAAATGAGCTTGCTTATCAGGAATAATTGAGGAGTGAATCATTTAAAAACATGTATATACCCAAAAGATAATGATGAGTGGATATTGATACCTGATTTTTTAGAATATAAAAAACATTTATAATATGTTCATAAAAACAATTGATAACTTAATTTGGGTAAAACGAAAGACATAACAACCCAAAGGAATAATGGAGGTTTGGATAGAATCCCTTACATTAAGTCCGAAGATGTTCTTCACTTGATTTTAATGAAAAAAATAATCAAATTAGGTCAATTAATTAATAATTACATAACATATTATACATGTAATTGATTTATTATAACCTTATTATGTTCATTAATGGTATTTTTTATGGGTTAAGAGGTTCAATTTCATAGTTTGGGAGTGTTTGTTTCCTTATTTTTTGTGATCTGTTTACTTATATACATGTCAGGATAAACATTTAATATGAGAATTTTTTTCTATAATTTATGTTATATATTATTAGGGAACATCCATAAGATTACATGGTTATAAAATTCATTTTTTTATTTTTGGGTAAGATAAATCATTATATACAACTTTAATGGTAACTCTTTGGGTTATTTGGTGGTTTTTTACACAAAGAACTCATTTTACTTTATAAATTAATATATTTTGCACAAAAATATTCTAAAACCTTCAATAATACATAATAAATATATTATTTTCTGGTTGAAATTTTTTTCATGACCAAAATTGAAGACGGTAATAGAAATTGAAAACCATTCATCCTTGAATGTGATAAATTAACACATCACGGATTCTTTTTTCATTTCTATCATAAAAGGTGGGGAAAATGATATGATGATTAATTATTAAATTATCATAACAAATTTATAGTATACGTATATTAATATATTTATCATAAAATTTGTATGAGGATAGGTGAAGGTAGAAAATAAAATAATGGAACTTGAAAAGAAAATAAAAAGAAATGGAATGAGGAATTTACCTCATGAATATATCTCCCTTGAGAGCCTCTTTAGGGGAGAGGTTTTGGTGTTTTATGAGATGAAAAGACAAAAGAAGGGGGATAGGACCTAAGTAATATATTTAAGAAGACTTGTTTATATGGAAAAGTCTTGAAAGGTGTGAGGAGAGGAGGTAAAGAGGGGTAGTATTTATAGTGGAGGAGATGAGGGGTTTCCTATTATTTTAATCATTAGTTCAATATTTCTACTCCAGACTATGAATAGTATTGATTATTTTAACCAAAAATAATAAATATAGAATTTTATTTTATAAAAGTCCATTTACATCATTCATGTCTCAATCAGGATGCATAAATTCATTTATTTAGCATTTATCGCAAATCATCGTATTTTACTATTCACTAAAAATTCAAGTATTTTAGAAAAATCCCAGAAATTCACCCCAATTTTGTTTTACATGTAGAAATAAAAAATGAACTCCATTTTATGAAAATAATATTCCAAATTTGAGAAATTTAATTTTTAAATATAATCATTATTTACTTGAAAAATACAAAATTTAAAATTAAAACTACTTTTCTAACACATTGAAAAATCTATTATGGTCTCTTAAAATTATATTATAATACCAAGTCATCAAAATAATTATTTATAAATACATTTTATTAAAATAAATTTTCTTTTAAATTATTAAATTAATCATATAATTTTAATTAAATATACACGACTTACAAAAATACCAACAATTAAATATAATTTTTTAAAATATTTACTTAATTATACTATGATATACTCATATCATATTGTCACTTTTATGATGGATAAATTTTATATATAATTTAATTAGTGTGGTTACCATTCAATTGGTAGGTTTACTATTCATAAGGGTCACATTACTATTCCAAAGGTCAAGTTACTATTTCATCAGTATACATTCCTTAACTTCTAGAGTTACCTTTTATTTCACTCATTATTCATTTATAAGGTTCATATTATGTTATATATGTAATATTATGTGATTTTACTATAATAAATATTTATAAAAAAGGAATTCCATTAATAAAACATTGGTTCATTACATAAACTGCATACCTTACCCGAGAAAATTAATTTTGTTATTACACTTTCTTATAAATGTGAATCAAACAACTTCTGATAAATTTATTTTAATAAAATTCTAAAAGATTTATTTGTATGTTATTTGTACCTGTCAACAGCCACACAGTGCCTTGTTATGATGGGAATAATGTATAATATCATAAGAGACCAGCTACAAAATAAATACATCCCAAAATATCTTCTGAGAGTGGGGATTGAGGTGGCTCAAGATTTGAATGTTGAGTTTCTTATTCTAATAGAAGATTCAGATATTATAATCATCAATGATTCTGTTGAATATTTTATAGCATGACCTTATAATCGTATAAATATACAATTGTTTTATATTTTACAATTTTTTTCATATGAAAAATTTATAACATTTGATGAAATTTTTTTAAGTGAGGTATGGTATTACAGATGGATAAAGAAGCATGAAAACAAAAGGTAAAACTAATAAAATCTATTGAATTGTCCAAGAAAACAAAACAACATTTCAAGTTTACCTTCCCTTCAACAGTTATAGAGAAACATTTATTATCATTACAACATCATGCGTAGACCAAATTTAAAAATGGAAATATTTCTTACATTCCATATGAAAAATAAATATTTGGAGCTTCCATGATAGATGAAATTAGTATTGAGATTATAAATGAGATTCTAAAGAACGAATTGCTGGGTGTCTTACATGTGAATTTGTACATAAGGTACGGTTTCATAATATGTTTGTCCAAATAGTTATCTAATAAGTTTATTAATGTTAATAAAAATTCATATATTTTTCATGAATCTATATTAATACTATCTAAATAAAAATAATTGGAAACACTATTTGGATTTATTAGTCATAGTATTATTTCTATAGAAAGACTTAATTTCGAAAAAAAAGAAATTGAGAATAAAATATATGAGTTACTCAAAGAGTTTGACAAAAAAACATCAGAATACTGTCACTTTATTATGCTTAAAATACAAAAGTAAAACTATACACTCTAATCACATGAAATATATTTTTAATATTTATATTACTTATTTGTTTTTGTTTTTTTCCAACACTGGATGCTGATCGCGGTCAATTTGGATACCCCAAGTATTTTTCTGGATCCAATGCATGTATATCCATCCAACTGACAACACATGATATGTATTGTAAATTTTTAAGACACTACAATAAACATTTTATAGATAAAAATTTAATTAAAAGTTTTATTTTGTGTTTTAACAAAAATATTGGTATAATATAGTTGTTGCTAAATAGAGGCTAAATCATGGCATATAGTCTATGTCTAAAGAGATAAAGGATTTAGATTACTAAAAATGGAAATAAATTATGTTATATATATAAACATTTAACTATAAAAAAACTTTTGAAACAATTTACTTATTTGGGTCAATGTTTCTGCAGTGTAAAAACAAGATAATTACATTGATTTTGGATATTATTTTTTCAATTTTATGAGAGAGATCGTAAAGAATGAAAAGACCATCATCCCCCAAAAGGTAATTTTATAAGGTAATTAAAATTTCATTAAATATATTTCATAACCAATTTTTTTCTATATTTACTCAGTAAATTCAACATTTCTGACAACCATTATACTCAAAAGAAGAAGAAAGTTTATTTAGAGATGAGTGGGAATTGTACATGTTGTTAGAATGTATGCTAATGAAAATATTAGGGGATTATCTTCTATGTTTGTGATCTAGTATAAGTTATGAACTTATAAATATATTTGGGATGTGAAAAATACACACTCTAAATTTCAATAAAATTATTGGGAAATGGAGTTTAATGAGGATCATACCAAGATTGTGTTTGAGAAATATAGTTGAAAATTCTACATAATACATATCACCTTAGATAAGAGAAATTTTGAATTTGTTTCAGGTAGATTATTGAAATAAAATTCAACCACTTGTTTAAGTGATCTTATAAAATTATTTATGTGGATGATTTTTTTTGAAAAAAAACACTAAATGTTTTGAACAATTATCATTGGATACAATTTTTATTATTACATTCTATGTAATATCAAATATTAATTGAGTGTGAATGAAACCCCTCACCAAGAACAAACTGAAAAAAAAAACAAATGCGGGTTCTTGTCAATTAATTCTCTACAATGAAAAGAAATGTTCTAGGTAGTAGAGCTAATAGTCACTTGAGAGTCATAAAACACAAATCCAATAATATAAAATTTATGTAATCCAACTAATTTTTTTGAAAAATATGTTTGCAATCAACCAGTAAAGCCATATGGTGAATTAGATAACTATTGGAGGACAACAGAAATTAATTGAGAGATCATTGTCATAAAGGAGGGATGGTGTCAAAAAAAACATGACATTAAATGAAAATAAACTACCTTATGAATAAATCCTCTAAAATGAAAAAACAACTACAAATGAAAACTTGAATCACCAAAAATCCAAAAAAACCCTTTGAAAAATAAGGTAGTATGTTGATCCAAGATCTATAAATAAAATAAAGAAATATAAAATTTCATTTATAGAATATTGAATTTTTAGAAATGAACAATATAGTGGTTTAACATTGGTGGGTGGGGGAATTATTTAGGCTATTGGATCATCAATTAGTTGTATGATATAATATCATAAATCCTAGTAAAATCCATACAAGTAACATTCATTATTCACGTGCACTTTCATTATGTAAAGTGATCCTTTTTTAAAATATCATTAATAAAAAAGTCATCATCTTTATCAATACAAAATACACAAGAATTGGGATATTCCCATTTTGATGAAAAAATAATTATATTGTTATGTTAGAGTTTATAATCACCCAAAAAATTTATTGGGTTAGTTTTGAAATTGATATTAATTTTAGTAAAAAAGAAAACTGATATACTCAAACCCATTAAAATGATTTGGGATGGTTTTTTTACTTTAGGAAAATGACCCATAAGTCATTTTTGATGTTTAGGAATCAGCCTCACCTCAATCCAATATATGATGTGCCTGATATGACTCAAAGTGTCCATTATCAGTTTAAAATCAACATTTTAATACAAAAAAGTTTCACTCTCTAAAAATTGAGAAAATATACTTAGATTGTCTTGATAATTTATGATATTTATTCATAATTATTTTTTGATGTGTAGGAATTAGTCTCATGTCAAAACCCCACACGATGCATCCTTTATGACTCAAGGAGTGTGTTTCTAGTTTAAAATGGAATTTTAGTAAAAAAAGTGACATAATCAAAACCAAGGAAACACATTTATATTGTTTTGATACATTAGGAAATAGATCCATATGTTATTTGGGATGTGTAGGAATCAAGATAACCTCAATCCAATGCATGATATAACTAGTATGACTCCAAGTGCATCTTTTTATTCAAAATTGACATTAATTTTTGTATAAAAGACCACTTACATACTAAAAACAATAAATTTTATTATTGATTTGCTGCTTTAGGAAAATGATACATAAGTACTTTTTGATGTGTATCAATTATCCACACCTCAATCTGATAAACAATGTGCCCGATATTACCCAAAGTGTTCATTATTAGTTTAAAATTTAAAATTTAATAAAAAAGTTAAAATGACTGAAAAATAATAAAACATCCATGGGTTTTCTTAATAATTTAGAAAAATGACTCATATGTCATTTGTGACATGTAGGAATCATTATCATATCAAATTGATACACGATGCGATTAGTATGAGATAAAGTGCGTATTTTTAGTTTAAAATGATTTTTTTTGTAAAACAGACAAGTGGCATACTCAAAACTGAGAAAACACATTCAGATAATTTTAATACATTAGTAAAATGATCTATAAGTCATCTGAGATATTTAATAATCAACCGCACCTCAATCTGATGCATTGTGTGATCGGTATGCCTCTAAGTGCATATTTTTATTCAAAACTGACATCATTTTTTGTAAAAAGGAAAAATAATCTAATCAAAACTAAGCCAACACATTCATGTTATTTCAGTACATTATGAAAATGATTGATAATTCATTATTGATTTTTAGTAATCAGTCTCACCTAAATCCTATACATGATGTTCTTGAATTGACTCAATGTTTTAGTTATCAGTTTAAAATCCAAATTTTAGTTCAAAAAATGCCACTCATTGAAAACCTAGAAAATATGCGTGTATTTTCTTGAAAATATAGGACAATGATTCACAAGATATTTTTACTGTATAGGAATTAGTATCACATCAAACTCATATAATATCTGATCAGTATAATTTGAAGTGTGTGTTTCTGATTTAAAATGACATTTTAGTAAAAAAGAAAAGTGACGTACTCAAAACCAAGTAAAAACATTTTTATTGTTTTGATACATTATGAAAATGATCCCTAATTCATTTAAGAAATGTATGAATCATCCTCACCCAAATCCAATATACATTGTGACCAAAATTAATCTAAAAATGACTTTTTATTTAATATTGACATCAATTTTTGTAAAAAGGAAAACTAACCTACTTAAAACTAGGAAAACACAATTGGATTATTTTGTAACTTTAGAAAAATTATCCATACGTCATTATTTATGAGTAGGAATTAGTCACACCTCAATCCAATATGCGATGTGACTAGTATGACTCAATGTGTCTGTTATCAATTTAAAATTGCTATTTTAGTTCAAAAAGTGTCACTCACTGAAAACTGAAAAAAACACATGGATTTTATTGATAATTTAATAAAATGACTCATATGTAATTTTTGATGTGTAGGAATCAATATCACATCAAAATAAAACATGATGTGATTGATATGAGTTAATGTCTGTTTTCCCAGTTTAAAATGACATTTTAGTAAAAAAACAAGTGGCATTGTCAAAACCAAGAAAGCACATTCAGATTGTCTTGATACATTAGGAAAATAATAAATAATTTATTTTGGATGTTTTGGAATTAGATTCACCTCAATCATATACATGGTGTGAATGGTGTGACTCCAAGTGCATCTTTTCAATATATAAGTGTCATTTAAGTTGAAAACATGCATCTCATCACAAAAAATGATAAAATGAGGGCTTATTTTTTTCACATCATTCAATATTCTATTAATTAATTTATTTACCTATTATTTTTATCTTAAACTTTTTTTGAATGTGTGTAATAATTTTTACTCATGTAATTGTATAAGCCAATGTTTGAAATGCCTATAATATACTGTTTTATTCTTGTATTTTTTTTGTAAATTTCATTTCATTTAAATTTTGTATAGGTACTTAATTTTATTGATATCTAGTAGTGTTTTTAGTGATGTGGTGTGATATTACAACACATTGTACTAGTGCTTTAGTGTTTTGTAATATCACACTACAGTATTCCCCCTTATCATGGATTTTAAAAGAGCTGATAAATGGTTCTTTAACCAGTTCTTTTAAAAGCAATAATAAATGGGTCCTTTATCGGTTATTTTTTATCCCAGATAAAAGAATAGGGATTTTAATCTTGATCTGGTAGTCAGAACATCTCTATCACTGATAAAGGAAATTTTTAGTTATGTTAAAGGCCTATTTTTTAGTAGTGGTAGGTCTCACGCGACAAACTAGATTGAGTTTTGGATGAGGTTTTACCCATTTATATAGATTCCTTGGAACAATTACTTGGTAGTATTTAGATATTTTGGAAAACTTTATTGATGGTAAACTTTATATGTACCACATTATGCATTCCATTAGTATGAATTCAATTATTGATATTCCATGTGATTATTCGACTGGTTAAAATATCCATGGATACATTTTCAAGGTCATGTTATTATTTATATGGAATTATTTTTTCATCATTTATTACTACCATTTTATGTTAAAGTCATTTATTAAATGGAATGTGTTTTAGTTATTTACCTTTCCATATTTATTATTCTTTATTTATTCATAGCTTCCCTTGTACACTACCCTTTCCGAGCATATGAGCACACACATTTCTTATGTTTTTCCTCATGAAACTAGGAAGTTTTTTTGATTGATATACAAGGATACACCAAGAGAAATAATGGATTTTCAAATAAAATAATTTTATATTTTATGTTTACAATTGTAAAATAATTTCAAGTATGTATCTAGTCTACCAATATTACTAAACTATTTGGTCCTTCGTGATGTGATTCCTTGTATGTTATGATAATCTAATAAAGTAGACACTAGCATCAGGATATTAGGGTTGGGGTATCGATATTTTAAATAAACATATGTTAAATTTAAATGAAATAATAATTATTGTTTAATGGTAATATATTATTTAGGATTGTTTCTTTAAATCCATTTAGAAAATGGAAAACAACGTTCATGTATATGTACGAGATACCGTCTCCTAGAATGGTGTATTTAATTTTATATTTCTACCTTTTATAGATTAATATAAATTCATATATAATTAATAAATATAATATTTATATCATGGATAAAATTTTAGATATTATTTAACCATGATTAAAGTAAGGGGACCAAAAATAACAAATTAAAACATACACAAAAAAGAAATAGGTTATTATTTGATAAATAATTTTAACAATGAATTATTAATTAGAGGTAAATAAAAGCGTAGAAGTGAATAATATATATAATGATATATATAATTATGTTTCTATAATATATGTATAATAGTTTTATATTTATTATACTTGAAGTTGAAAAATGTTTGAAATAATTTGAGACTTAAGGTAAGGGATTTCAGTCTCACTTTTTACTTCTACACATTCCATATTCACCACCAATTTATTTTATGTGGTGTATACAGTACGTGTGAATGTATTTTATGATTCTTATAGTTAATATTTTTGGGGATTTATATATCAATTTTAGGATCACTATTCAATGGGTTTACAGTTCATAATTTATAAAAGCAGTAAGGGATTTTTATCTCAATTTGCCTTCTTTGGGACATAGGTTATATTATCCACCTATCTTATTATATGAGGTGTATATAACGGCCCTTTGACATTTTATGTCATTAATATAATTATTTTAATTATTTTAAAATTTTAATTTTATGTTATTATTCAACCGGTCATAATATTCAGAAGATACAAAAGTGGTAATGGTTTGATATTAAAATCTCATTGTTTTCTAGGATTATTTATTTTATGCTTCCGATGATGAAATATTATTATACATATCTCAAAAACTGATTAATTTTCTTATCCTTTGGTAATGTCATGAGAATACATGGTTTCCCTCCATTTTCTTCTCTTTATGTACACAAGAGGTAAAAATAATTTTTTTAAGAAAATACTTTTTATTTATCTCTTTAGTAGAAAAACAATTTTCCTTCTAAAAACATGTTTTGTATAAATATTTTCAATTTATTAAAATTATATAAATTATTGATTAAATATATTTTTTCACATTTTTTAAATTTTTAAAAAATATTTTGAAATTAATCATCATGTCATTTTCCAAACAATGCTCTTTTTTATTTTATCGAAAATGTGAAAGGAATGCTTTTTTTAACACATACAACATGAATGGTATTTTACTCCATCATGAATAAATCATTGTTTTTAAATATTCCCTTATAAGTATAAAATTTAATTTCAATTTAAAGGATTTAAATATTGTTTTATTATTTTTTTAGTTTTAATGTTATTTCTTAATGAAAAGTTATTTTCATCAAGAAATGATCGAAGTTCCTTTTCAGAATCATTTTACATCTAAGAGGACATCCTTTTATGTTTCATATGCTTTAATGGGGATATCATCCAAAGATGAAATTATTATTATTTCCTTAAATGGTTAATGTTTATAATGATATGATTTTTTTGAAATTTGTTTCTTTTCCATGGGTTATAATATGATAGAATGATTACGAAACTTGCTTCTTTTTCCATAAGTTATTAAATGATGAAATGAATATAAAACCCATTTCTTTTCATGGGATTCATATGATGGGTGTTTTTATGATCATTTGGAATAAACAAATATGATTTATAATATGTGATGGTGGTTATCTTATAATCAATAATCATTCTTATGTTATAACCAAGAATAGTGGTTATGTTATAACCAAGATGGTTGGGACCTATATCTACCTCTAATGAATTGGGTAATGATTAGTGTTATGTGATATCATAGGGTACATGTTATATTATCCCAAACCCAAAAGGGGGTACACGAGAGGTTATCCCAATCCAAAAAGAGTGTAAAAGAGAGGCTAAAGATGGTACAGGTTTGGTTAGCCCAAAACTAACATGTTATGAATGTTTTGGTGGTTATCCTTGACATAAGATTTTCTTTTCCTATGCATACACCACAAATCTATTTCTTATGACAGTTTTATGCTCTCAATGATAATTTTCTTTCATTACATTATGATTCAAGAATTATTAAATTCCAATATTTATGCCATTACTCATGTTTATGATATGTGATATGTAGGGTATGGTTTTCATATGTTATTTTCATATTCTCATACCCATATTCTCATGTTATATTGATATCTCCCTTGCATACCCTTACTGAGCATCTCATATCACCCTTTTATATGTTTAATTTACCCTCGATATGAAGAGATTTATTATGTATGATGTGTCTGAGAAGGCTGTTAGCTATGAAGAACTTAGTGGGAGAGGACATATCTCACTTTTGGACTAGTTGTTTATGTGTCCATGTTTCCAAATGCACTATACCTAAATAATTATGGCATAAATAATTGTGTTATGTAATTAAAATTCAGAAAATATGGTGTAATATTTTTTTATGAGATGTTTGGGCAGTTATAAAACCTCCCCAAGCCCCAATGTGGCACTCATGTCTTACAAATAAGCCCACACTAGTAAGAGGTTGGTTAGGGCCTCGTAACAGACCCCTAAGGGGAGCATCGAACAACTCTGGGTTCAATACCCCTTCATAAATGATTCTTTATATTCTTATTATCAATTACTAATAATTATCTCTAAGACGTAACCACACCATGACTTAGAGACCACATCTAGGTATCATATTCTCCATAGTCACACACCCTAGTTAAAAATAACCCATTTTCCCTAGTGATCCAAAATATCATGTTGGTACTTTTTATCCTAGGTAGAACACCGAAAAAAATATTATTCCTAGGTGTCATTCATAGGATCATAATATACATGAAGGTTTAACCATTAAAATCCCCACATTCCCTTTTTAAATCAAACATTTAATTAATAATGATAATTTCCTAGTTATTCTACCTACTGGATAAGATACTTCATGTACATTCAATAATTTATCCCTCTAATAATAATGAACCATCCCCTTGGGAAATTTTTGTATGATTTTTGAAATAATAAACTCATCTTAGCTACTCTAAACCATCCTTTATAGATCTCAAGCATCTGTTTAGCCTCCCTATGTTCAATTAATGAACCTGAGGTATAAACATAATGTTAATTTAGTGTAATTCCCCACCTTTCTTGTATTTTTTTCACATAACCCATGTGTCCAATAATCCCTTCCTTCTATATATTTACCAATAGATAAGAGATAAACATAAACTAGCCTCTACACTAGTTTAAGTCTCAATGTATTTAGTTATACCATATTATAAATTAAACTAGAATGGAATGTCCCTATTGAAATCCCACACCAAACCATTTCTATTGACTCATGCCTAAGGGTTCTATTCATATGACTATAAACTCAAAGAAATAATTATCTTATACACATGAACATAAAATAAACATCATTCATTATTGTCGAATGAAATTAAAAGGAATCACAATGGCCCTTCTCATATAACTTTAAAAATTATAATGTTCCCATTAAATGACACCAAACTACATGGGTTTTTATTTCATTCATATGGATACATGGAGAACCCCTTTCATGCGCACAGTCAAAACTCTGCTAGACCATCTTACACCCTAGATAGAGATAAATTCTCTAATTCTTAGTTTTATAACATTAATCTATAACTCAACTAAAGAATGGGAGAAATATGTAGAACCTATCATATAGATAGTATTCTCACAAATATTCAACTTTAATTGTCCATTTTCACGATAAGGGTTACTGGTATTGTTATTGGGGAGAATTTATAAATATTTAATAAATCTATAAGAGAGTCTCAGACTAGAAAAAACTATCCCTAGTTAGACGGTCTAATGTACCATCCTTTACTTATAAAAAATGTATCATCTTCACCACCCAATGAGATTAAGAGGCCTCACACCATTGAAAAATTGAGTGGGTGACATAAGAAACAAATTATTTATATTTTTTTAGTTATAAATTAATTTTATTTCATTATATTTATTAATTAATTGTGTTATAATGTGTTTGGGAATTAATGTTGAATTGCATTAGATTTTGTGAATATTGTTTAAAAAGGATAAATTATTTCATTAATTTATTTGATTTTTGGAATAAATGGATTGCCAAATATTTTTTTGATTTAAGGGATATAGATGTAGATGTCATAGTGAATATGAAATTTGGTGATGTTTATAGATATGTAAGGGTATTCTTACTAAGAAGATAAATTGTGATTACATTTTTTATGTTTTACTTATAGACTTTTAGGGTTGATCAATGAACACTAAAATAATTCCATATGATCATAAGGTTCATTTCATAGAAATGGAAGGGCTTTTAATGTTAATCAACATACATTATAATTTTCAGTTGAATATCTTTTGGTTCTTCATATAGTTTAATTTGGAAGTTATTAAGGTTTATCAACCTTCATATGGTTAATTATAATATTGAATAATTTCATAAGTTTCAATAATTTATGGAATTTGAAAATTATTAAGGATGAAAGATGTGTTTGTAAATTTTATGAATTTGTGAAATTAGAAAGAGGCAGATGACTGAATGGGGGCTTATAAGTTTCATCTATATTGTAACCCAAATATGGGTTCCACCACATCAACACCACGTAACCCAAATACAATTCTCTATGTGGATCTCAATACAAATTATTAAATCCAAATAAACAATTGATAACTCTTTGAAATATCATAAATAAAAAAGAAACTATGTATTTTTATGGAGGTTGAAGACTAAATCTATGTAATATATCATGTGGAAAAAAGGAAATTTTTTGAGATTCATAGAAAAAAGGATCTTGAAATATTACAATAGTATAAAAAAAGAAAAGGATAATCTAAAATAAGGAATAAATGAAGATCCCCTGATATGGGTATTGGTAGATTTTATTTCCAGATTTCAATGTTTTACTTTCAAATAATTTATAATTATTTCCTCTTCCACTTATAATGATTTTATCCCCTATATAGAGGGATAAAAACATTAGTGATTGGTGGGGAATATGTAGAATTATATTTCTTGAGTTCAAAACATTAATGAATAAAATTATTATTTTTTATTTATTTATTTTTACATATATTATTGATGTATTATTTTGAATTCAATCATTTTTTATATATTATTTATGTTTTCTTTATATTACATTGGTTAATTATAACTAATATCCCTCCACTTACTTCAGTATACATATGATAAAATAAATTTGGATGAGTAGTGGAGTTTCAAGTGATTAGCGTCAAGTATTTGTTCTTTAAAAAACACCAACATGAATTGGTCACCCAATTCATGCTGATATTTATTAAAATCTAAGAGATCAGTACAAGCATAAGGTGTAAATAACTTACACCAGCAGGGAGTGAAGGGAATTAAAAACCTGAACAACAAGAAGAAGAACAACCAACTCAAGGTCTTCAAAAAGTAAGGCATTGAGGTTGAAGTCCAAATTAAGGAGGCAACCATGAAAATGCTGCAGTACACCTCAACTATATAAAGCAAGAAGGGACCATCGGTTCGGCCTCGATCAAGAATGGAAAACATAGGTTCCGCAAGACAACTTCAAGTAAAACAACTCTTAATTGCAATATGCATAAAGAACTTTAGTGCAAACCTCAAAACAAACAAGACCAAACATAACGAGGCTACATGGTACTACCAAAAGAAAAGAAAATCAGTGCACAAAACTCCTAAAAGGACAAGAATAGCCACATATAATTATCCCAAAAGGATAAGCTGCTTGAAGAAGAAATTATGTTTTAAAGAAAATAAGTCACTCCCATGGTATAACCTTGAAGTAAAAATCAGGATTTTTTTATACTCAGCCAACATCCTAATAAACACGCGCTTTCTGATTTTAAGGTATTTCTCAATAGTAATGAAACCATCTTGATATTTCTGGCATGTGATTGAATATTGTTCATCGTTCTATTCGTCAGCTGTGTCTCCCACATCCTCATCATTATAGTAGGCAGCCCTGTATATTGGATAGGTATTCCTTTAATCATATTCTTCAATTGAACCAGAGATTGCAATAGTTTGATCAACCACTGTTGGGATTGAATTCTCTTTCTTAGTGGCATCAAGATACTATGTAACTATTGTTCATTAGAGGTTAGAATAGTGTCTATGGTTCTTCCTTTTCTTAGGATATGGGGTAATGAAACCATCAGTGTCCACCATTGGTTTTTTCCCTTTCATAGCGCTTGAGTTGAGAAAGTTTTCTTCAATCTGACTAGGATTGTCATCATCTACAAGCAAGGATTCACTAGCATCAGAGAGTTCCCCTTGCTCCTTGTCTTCAAGGTCATATGATTCAATTTGATTCCCTTGCTCTTTCACTAGGGTAGGAGGAATATTGCAGTCATCAGTGGCATTGGGAGGAGAATCCGAAAATCCTGATGTATCTATAGGATGGATCACTTTTTGAGAATAATGAGAATTAGGTATCAAAGGCTCTTTATTGACATTAGAATTCTGGTTTGCATTGTCCAAAGGGCCAACATTATATACCTGACAAGCATTGCTCGCATCCTTTACAGGATAAAGCATGCCTTTTGTAATCCAAGAAAATTTCTTAGGCTCAGTACACACATTAATGGAGCCACAGTATTTCTAGTCATGCCCGAGCCTAAGAAAATCATGGAAGTAATTAAGTAACCTTTCATAAACAATATCCTAGAAAAAACCAGACTCGCCATTCTGAATCCAAATTTGGGTAGGAAGACTCTTAGATACATCGTTTTCAACACATATTCGAGCTACTGATGGTCGGGAAAGATGCGTCGTCACTGAATCCATCCTTAAAAAAGTACCAATAAGCATAGAAATCAGAAACAGGGCTTCATGTTTGAAAAGGTGAAGAAGCAGACAAGGGAAACCGATCCAGATCAGGACTATGGGAGGTTCATAGTAGGGATTGTAGTCTGGGGTCCA
This sequence comes from Viscum album, assembly GCA_963277665.1. Taxonomy (NCBI): domain Eukaryota; kingdom Viridiplantae; phylum Streptophyta; class Magnoliopsida; order Santalales; family Viscaceae; genus Viscum; species Viscum album. Next base: position 1,173,307,656 of record OY728128.1, on the reverse strand, counting down.
TTTGAGAACACGCATAGAAAAACCTCCAAAAGACCATGATCTCCGTGTCCAAATTCTATAAAAATCACCTTCGGAGGAAAATCTAAATACAACATTCGATGCATTTAAAATTCCAAGATGGAAACCAAAAAATCTGATAGATTTAAGAGCAGTTCTTATTAATTTCAGAGACGGTCTACGGTATGGGAATCTTCCAACAAGCACAAATCAAAAGCCAGGAGCAAGAAGGTTTACCTCATTTACAGAGAAGGAAATCAGTAGCAGTCCATGATGATGAAAGTGTAGGGGGGTTAATAAGAAGATGAGGCACCACGACATTATGAACTCCAAGATCTGAAGATATTTCAGCAACAACATCTGTGACGGTTCTCATCAATGGAGTAGGGAAACTCGATAGAGTAGGGTTTCGCGCTGGAGTCTCCATTTCCTAATAGCTTGTGTATGATGGCAATGAGATATTTTATGGTATCTTAGAAGCACCAAATATTTATTGGGAAATAATTTAATAATTGAAGATTAGTTTAATATTTTATTGTCATTGATACATTTTTTTCACATGCATATGATGGAGGAATTAATAATAAGTTTTTACATCTCTATTAATCTTCACCATATCCTTCAAACTATGGTGTTTGATAAATTTTTTGAGGATTATTTCATATATCAATTAATAAGAATATGAGTAAACTATTGTTAATATTATGATTACATGAAATTCAATATCCAACCTTAAACCTATCAGATTTTCCATTATTATTTCATCTTTTTTTCTTAAAGTGATATCAATTTCTTTAATAAATCAACTCATCAAAATTAAATCTCCTTTTGTAACCAATTAGTGGTAATTTTTTTTGTACACCCCTATCTATTTAAAACTCAATAATTATAATTTATAATATATAATTAACCTAGGGTTTAAAATGATTTTTGTACCACCCTATGAAATGTTTTTCAAAAACATAGTATTGTTTTTTGGGTTGTGTATCTAAAATTTATAACTTTGTGTGCATTAACAAATATAATAATAGAAAAATTTTCTCTATTTACCATTATATTGAGAGAAATCAAGTAACAAAACTCATCAATTTAAATTTACAAATTATTTTGACAATATTTACTCACCTATCACCAATTGAAATCAACGTATTTATTGTGATACTAACACTATAGAAGGAAATATTAACTAGGATTTATGACATATCTAAGAACCCCACTTTGGGAATCAAAATTACTAAATTTTCAATCTTTCCCTAAAATTTTAATCTGAACTAAATACTACTATAACGTCATTTATTATAAGATTCAATTTTCATAAAAGTGATGAAACAAAAAAGTACATTAAAGTGTTTACATTGGTCCTCTCAATACTCAATCCTAGAGGAGTGGAACAAGAGAATATTAAATGAAGGGATTTCCCATTCTCATTGTATGGCGAATTTAAAAAGATATTGAATAATTTATAGCAAAGATAAGTCAATGAATAGGATAATATTAAAAGTATATTTTTATAAAAACTATTTCTAGTTTCAATTAGAAAATAAATTCAATAGGAAATATATCTCATAAAACACTAATATATAGAGACTCTATATGAGAAATAGTAGAGGTTCAAGAAAAATTGTGCAAGTTTACCTCATAAATAAACTAAAGAAAATCAATTTATATTATTATTCTATCAGAAATTACTTGAAAGTGATATAAATCTTATTGCTATATCTCTAGGAGTATCAGACATTGAAAAATTACTCTTGGGGGTAAGAGTATTGATAAATAAAATATCCTTTAATTCCAAAAAAATTTGTACAAAAGATAATAATACAAGAGGAAAACATAAGTTATGATCTACTGACTCGTCCCCCTAACAATATTCTAATCTAGGGAAACTAACAACCTTGGTTAGATAAATTTCATTAAAATAGTCACATGAGAAACATACACGAGTAAAGGTATGTATATTGTGTTATTTTCTTATTCATTATACCGACTAATGTGTTGAGGTACAAGAAAATAAAAGATAGATATCATCATACAAGTAAAGGAAACTTCATCAGCCAAACTCAAGAAGGAAATAATATTCCCAAGTTAAATTTGGATTTGTGAATAAACTAAATTAAACTATGTCACCCTATAAAAACCAATACCACTAGATTCTATTACTCAAAAAAACCCTACAAATATTCCAATAATAAAAAATGTTACCCACCACCTCATTTCTTAAAAAAACATTTTAATAATCCTCAACCAATTCAAATATTCTAGAATATAACCAATAAGGTTTCTAGATTATGTAGTTAAAAAATGAAGTGAAGAAATTAAAGAATTATATTTTAAGCCTTATTGGGATATTGTTTAAAAACCGAGGAAAATTAGCAGCTCATCGAATACAAAACCTCAAGGGGAATGTTTTCCTAGTAATAATAAGGAGTGGTAAATAAATTCCCCAAATTAAAACCCTGATCCAAATAAGAACTATCCCATCACTAAGGGGAATGAAGCTGAGGAATCTAAATTGAAACCTAATAACAAATCCCAGGAATAATAATAAAATAATGTGAAAGGAAAATTAATAAAAAAATTAAAAAAAACTTGAGTTGCACTTAAAATAGTAATGGGAGGAAAGGGATCCTTTGATTCTATTCTAATTAAGGATGATCCAATTGAGGAAGATACAAGAGGATGAAGTTCAAAAAGAAATTATATAAATATTTTATAAATTTGAAATCAATATCCCCATCCTATATGCCTTAAAAATTGTAAATTACTCTCAATTAATTAAGAATCCATGAAGAAAATTATGAGACTTTAAGGTAATGAGAGAGTAAATTTGGGAAGAATTATTTTAGCCTTGATCACCCCACACCTACTATAAAATTGTTATGATCCAAATACACACTATATCCCTTTTAAAAATGGTTATATGTCCTTTAAAGATGATTTGATTGATCTTTGAGTATCTAAAAAATTAATTTAACACTACTGTTTTACTTCTTTGTGGATGTTAGTGATGAATCCCACAAGAGTGGTTATCCAAATTGAAATTCGGTCTACTAAATTTTTTTTAAGATTAAAATATGATGTCAGAGTAAAAAATATGATCCTTCAAAATGAGGTACAGTTTTTGAACATAAAAGATGATAGTACTATAACATAGTCATCTATAATTTTTTAGACCCTTCATAAACATAGCTATAACCATCATCAACATATGTGAGGGAAATATCACTATAGATATTAGTGAAATCACTATCCATTTTAAAATTATTCATTGAATGAAGTATACTCAGGATTATTATTCACTTATTACACTATCACACATTGAGGATGTTTCTCCATGTAATAAATATGTTATTTTATAACAAATTTTAAATTTTTAAAAAAATTACGAATTGAAATCCCTACAAAAAATGATTGAAACAATTAAAAAATATGTTTACAACATGGAAGAAGGGGTAACCTTTAAATTTTTTGAAGGATTGGAATATTTTTTCAACAATGGGGAAGATGGTATTTCATCAATTATTCTAGAAGTTCATGATTTAGAGGTAATGAAACCAAGTATCATTTCATCTTTAAAACAAGTACCAAAATATGAATTGAAACCATTACTAACTAACATAATGTATGTGTACCAAATGAAATGGGAAGAGTTGTCAGTGGTAATTGATAGAAACCCATCCTATGATCCAAAAAATAATTTGATAAAAATTAAGTTAAAATTTTTAAGAAATGTGCTGGATCCAGAGATTCATGCCATGAATAATTGTAAAAAACTACACACATAGAATTCTACTTGAAAAAAATTTTATACCTGTTAGATAGTGCTATAGAAGACTCAACCCATCTATGATAGAGTAAATTAAGATGGAGATATATTTTTTTGAATAAGTAATAATCTATCTTATCTCTAACTCACACTGGGATCACCCAATACACAAAGATTCAAAAAAAATTGAACTACCCATAGAAAAAAATGAAAAAAATTAATTAATCCATGTTAGAATTTAAAATAAGTGGACAGTTTGTATAAATTATAGGAAATTGAAGAAGACCACTGGGCAATATTATTTCCCATTTAAATTTATTGACCAAATGTTATAAATATTATTAATAATGACTCATTAATATTTCTTAGATGGATTTTGAGGTTACTTTTAGGTTCCCATTTCACCTGACGATCAAGAGAATATAATATATAAATTTAATTATGGCACATTTTATTATAAAAAAAGTACATTTTTATATGCAATTCACTTGGTATGTTCCACTCATTCATGGTAAGTATTTTATCAAAACAAGTTGGTTGATTTTAATGTATTCAACCCTTCATTTTCTTACTATATAAAAAATCTGGTTATTTTTTTTAAACCTGCATTGAAAAGATCCTTGTTAATTTTTTTTAAAAAAAAATCATTTTATAGTAGAAGTATAAAAAGTATTAGGTCATATTATTTCACAATAATGGTTTCAAGTGAATAGTTCCAAAATTAAAGTGATAAATAAATTTCCATATCTAACATTTTTGAATCATGTTATATATTTTCTAAGACCTATAGAATTTTACAAAAGATTCATCAAGAATATTATTAATATTTATTTTATTATCAAGGTTACTATTTAATGAATCTAAATATAATTTTGATGATGTGTTCAAGGTTTATTTTTATAAAAGGAATAGTAATCTGATCACACCACTAGTGATGTAGCTACCCAACCAAGATAATCCATTTAGAACTTGTTTGTGGCAATTAAAATAATTATTTTGTAGAACTGTTGTCTTAAATGATTTACAAAAGACCGCAAGTCATTAAATATTCTACAATAACACTAAATTCTTCATGAAATCTTAAAAACCCACTAAAAATAAATTTTTAGTTTTTATTTTGACATTGGATAAATTCAGATCATACTTTCTTGGAACTAAGGTAACCATTTTTTAGAACCATATAGCTCTTAGGTACTTTATAAAGAAGATAAAAGATAAACCAAGACTGGTTATATGGATGATAGTTATTTAATATTTTATTTTTAAGATCAATGAAAATAAGGATGTTGGGAACCACATGGTAGATTATCTAAGAAAACTTACCAATACGACTGAAATGAAAACTCTTGAAAAAGATCCATTGAATGAATTAATTCTAAGTGAGAAACTTAATTTGGTTGAAGGATAAGAAACTTGGTAAAAATATTTGGTTAAATTCTTGGTATCTTCTCTTGTTATACCTCATATAAACCCAAAAAATTATTATTCTCATACATAAATTAATGTTTTAAATTTTGGATGATGTATAGCTTTAGAAAATATATAATAATCTAATTATTAGAAGATGTTTTCCTTAGAGTGAGGTGTATTTTATCCATGAATGTTTCTATAATCTAGATTTTGGAGGACACATTGGAACTCAAAGTACTTATAGTAATGTTTTAGAATTAGGTATAAATTGGATCACACTATTTAAGGATTATAATGAATTTTTCAAAAGACTCAAGCAATTTCAATTTACTAGAAATTTCTATAAAAGATAAGAGATTCCAAAAAAATACATTTTTTTGAAAAATTTCAAATATATGGTATAGAAATCAATGGTTCTTTTCCCATGACCATTGTAAACTCATATATCCCATTGGTAGAAGAATATGTTTCAAAATTGGTGGAAGTCAAAGAAACCAAATTTTAGGATTTTAATGTTTTTTAGGATTTTTTTAAAAGTAACATTTTTATGGATTTATATTCCCAAGATAGATCATCACTGATCAAGGAACTCATTTTTGAAATATGATCATGAATATTTGATGAGAAATTATGTAGTTAATTGTAATACATCAATACCCTACCATCCACAAACTAATTAACAATCCAATTTTTCAAATAAAGGGATTAAAGTAATCTTAGAGAAACTGTTAATCCAAATATAAAATATTATATTTAATGTTCATAATAATTATTAAGGATTTATATGATATCCTAAAAAACTGTTGTTTGAATGATTCGATACAAATTGATTCATTAGAAGAGATAACACTTACCCATGGATCTAGAGAAAAAAGCCTACTGGGAAGTCAAGGAGATAAATTTGGAATGCAAAATAACTCTAAAATAAATAAAACTATACCAACACGAGTTAGAAGAAAATAAAAGAAAATAGTTTCTGGAATCTTGTATTTATAAGGAAATAATTAGACGTCTCATTAAAATATCATTCAATAAAAATAATTTTATCATAGAAAACAAGTGCTATATTTTAACTATAGACTCAATATAATTCCAGTTAAACTTCTATTTATAAGGGATGAATCATTTATTATCACTAATATGTACCCCTTTTGTACTGTGAAGGTAATTAAAGAAGGAAAAAAATAACCCATTTACTATAAATGGGAATAGACTGAAGAGGTATTATGACAATCTAACATAAAACCCAATAGATGAGATCACACTCCTCTAACCTTTCTATAAATAGAATCACTAGGTTTTATCACCCTTTAATACTAAAATAATAATTCAGTTACATTAAATCTACCCAAAATACGATATTGAGAATATTATACTTAGTTAATTGCATCATTTAATTATGTTGGTGGAAAACCTTTTATATTTTAGTATTTTAAAGATTTAGATATTTATTTTTCAATTTGTGTCATTTTGTGTGTGTTTCGTTTTCATTTTAAGTTTTTTTTGAAGCATGATGTGCTTCATTTTAAGACTAATTCATAATTTCATCATATTCCTATTGTAATAAAATAGTTTGTATCATTTAATAAACATATATTAATATTGAAATGAACTTTTTCTCAAATACCATGTGGTGGAAATTCATGAAAAATCACCAATTTTTTAATATTATTCTCTAAAATAATACTATATATTTAAATTATATTACTATAAGGATTTTAAAAAAGTTTCACATATTATTAAAATTCCCATGTCTATTAATAAAAATAAGATATTCTTGAGAAACTAGAACATGCTGAGTAATCTTTCCAAAAATTTGGTGTATTATGGACCATATGCTGTAAATGATTGAGGAATTATTTTGAATAAAAAAACACTTTTAAAATAAAATTTTATTTTATAATACCATGATATTTAACCATTATATCCCTTAGTATCCTTGATTAACCATGTTGGGTTGCCACATTACAAGTCACAACTCTTTAAAATATATCTGTAGAAGTTAATTCGTGGTCACAATTTTTATCTGAACTGAAGTTATATAAGAACCAAATATATTGTTTAGTTATTGACATAGATTTATTACTTGAGAAAATAATGAATCTATTTGAATAAAGGCACTAAAATTCATCAATGTTGAAGGAAAAGGAAGGATAATATCTTGAAAATTAGGGAAAGGAAGTTTAAACACCATCTTAAAAATCAAAATCATATATGTGCCTTGACATTCAAATCTAATAAGAACAAAAAATAATAATATTGGTGGATATAAACATAGATAAAAAAATTTATATTACTAATGTGTTGAATTTTTGATCTATACCTTGAAAATATAAAGCGATGGATCAGAATTAACGCAAGAGTATATGAGAAGAGATATTGTTATTATGAAGACTATAAGTCATGAATTATGTTTTAAAATATAGAAAAAAATAATATTATGCCTCAAAATCCTCTCATGTTAAAACAAATCAACCCATATAAAAATCCTGAAAAATACTCACAATAAACATAAGTAATTTACTCACTGGATAGGGATCAACAAATTCAGAAATCCTATGGTCACCCCTATTTTAGCTTGGAATGTGAAAAAGTTTTTAAAATTTTATTCTTGGAGTGATGAGTGACATATTTATAGGAAGGTAGGATTAAATGAGAATTGGATGATAAAAAGGTGGAATTGAATTGAATATACTTCACTTAGAATGTGTTATAAAGAAAATTTAAGAGGAATGAAATTTTTGAGATCCTTGGATGATAAAAAGAGAACTGAAATTTTCTATTGTATTGAATCATGAGTGGCTAATAGTTTTTTTGTACAATTTTTTGAGATCCCAAGGATCAGGTGTGATAGAATTTAAATAGTTAATAAATTAGTTATATAATGTTAATATTTAGTTCATTTTATTCTTTCATTTTTATTAATTCATTATGTTTTAAGGGGTCTAAAAATTAAAGTGATAATTTATTAGAGTTTATGCTAATTTTTTAAAAGAATCAATTATGAATATTATTAATTTATGTAGTTTATAGTTAAAATTTATGTCTAACTATAAATTCTAATTTTTTTATATTTTTAAGGGAAATGAATTTAGTTACATGAGTTAAGATAGAATTTATAGAATCCCCAAGATTTATAAGGGGCATCCTATTGAGCATAAAACTATTGAAGTGATTTCATAAGGATCACCTATGGAATTTGTGAGGTTGATCAATAAAAATTATAATGTTTCTCAATAATATTAAAGTTTAATTCATGGAATCTTAAAATTTAATAAATTATATTTGCGTACTTCATAGGGATTAGATTAACTTAATAAGGTTATTTATATGGTACATCTTGGATGTTTTCAATGTAACATTTTGACCAGAATTGTAAGAACCCGAATCTTTTTTTCAGGTATGTTTTTTCTTTTTCTAATGTTTTTTGAGAAAAGAGGAGTTTCTAGAAATTTTTGATGTACACACCATGTACTCGGTTACTGTGGGTAGTCGTGTGCTGGATATGTAGTGGCCTTGCACACGGCTATGTGGGATGACCTGGAGGCCACCTAAAGTGGAGTACGGAAACTGTGAGTACACACATTGTACTTCAAAAGTGCATGCTGTGTATTTTGTTTTTTTTTCATTTAATGCACAGGGGTCACGTCTGATGGGCAGAACCGTCTCCTTCTCAACCTAGATCGTCCGAGAGCACCGAGAAGCTATGGATATTTAATGAGCCCCCGGTCGAGTATCCGTCCTCCGAATCGAACACCATCAGTTGTGTTGGAAACGCATTGGGGAGTTCTCTCTTCTCCTAGAGCACCGTCTTCTGATTTTGCTTCTCTCGTGAGATATCGTGGGTTGAAAGTTTTAGACATTTTTTTATATCTTCAATGTTATAAATAGATTAAAGCTTCGAGGTTCACTTATATCTATCACCTAACTTAAATGTAGGTGGTTTGTGCCTTTCTATCCAATGTCTTGGATTATTATAAGCAAATTCCACCAGTACCCTTGAACGGGGTATTGCGTGTTAACTGTTTTACCCCGGTTATTTTCCTACCATGCCTGTATGATTATGTAGAGATAATTTGGATATGAATAGGGTTGATTGATGTTCTTTGGATGTGTTTTTCCCATGCATGTTCTGTTTACGACCGTTTGGTTCTATTTAGCCTTTGGCTACTTTACCTGTTTTCCATGCCTGTTGCTGTGGGATGAAAAGTTTGTGTTTTGACATGCTTGATATGTTGTATACTATTTATCCAAGTAGTTCTGTAGGTTTACTTTGGCCATATTAGACTGCTATTCTCATTGACCTACACAGGGCCATGGGAACCTGTTGTAGTAGACTATAAGGGGAATCGACCGAGTGAGCTTGCTCAGAGAGTCTTTGAGCACTTCTGGCTATAAGATAGATTGACCGAGTGAGCATCCTCAGAGTGCCTAGAACCACATGGGGCTATAAAGTTAATTTATAGAGTGAGCTTCCTTATAAAGTCCTTGATTGCTTTAGACTATGAGAGGATTGACTATGTGAGATTCCCAATAGAGTCTTTGATTTTATTTGTGAACTGTTTAGACTATAAGGGGAATTGACGGTGTGTGCTTTCTCAGAGAGTCAATGAATAACATGGGATATAAGGGGAATTAACCAAGTGATCTTCCTTAGATAGTCCTTGACCTTGGGGCTATAAGAGGAATTGATGGTGAGTGCTTCCTCAGAGAGTTCCTGACAACCCTAGACTATATGGGGAGTTAACTGTGAGTGCTTCCTCAGAGAGTCTTCATATACTAAACTAGAGAGGATAGGTTGTGTGAACTTCCTAGAGGGCTAATGAGATTGATTGATTATTTGACTTGTAGAACTATCTTCTGCTAAGCACCTTCCTATTTACTGTTTTTTTTACTTTTACCTGCCATATATTCAATGACTATTATCCACAGATCTTCGAGTGGTTGCCTACAAGGATTTAGTTTCACACCCTGTTAGGGTCGTGATTTTGGGCCCAAATAGAATATATTGCTGCAAGTATATATAAGGGAAAGTGGCCTTCTACTTTAGGTACTTGACTTGCTGTGGATCTTGAGAGCATGGGACCAATCATATCCTTGCGATGCTGAGGAACTGTTTATCTTTTATTTTGTACTTTGGTTTAGTAATACTTGTATTCCAGCATTGTGACTTGTTTTCCTGCTATCCTAGACATGTGTATCATGCATCATTTATAGATGTGCTCTAGTTTGTTTATTATTCCAGTCTTCCTCTGTTTACTACTATTGGATATTTACTACTTCTGATATTGTATGTATTTGTTTACTTCTGCTGTGTAATCTACCAATGAGGGTATAGTTTCCCCACCATCAGACCCAAGGCCCTCACTACTAGTCGGCAGCCTCTGGCATTCGGGGAAATGCGCTTGAGGCCATGTTACCAACCTGTTATGGGGCTCCTCTAGGTGGCTTCCAGAACCGGGACATTATAACCCAAGAATTCCTCTGGTCATCCATATATAGACTATAAATCTAGGATGTAACTCCTCCCAATCCATGATGCTCAGGTCCTGTTCTTCTTGCCAAGACATCCCATTTCCCCTTATGAAGAAAAGATTCACATTCTGGTGATGTGAAACGCACCCTGCGGTGACAACATTTGATGAATTCCTAGAATGGAACTAACTATTCCATCCCAAGAATGACATCATAACATGTCATCTCTAGGACATAGAGGTCCCATAAGATGTGACACCCACCAACCTGTAGAGGGAACTCCCTGCACTAACGTACACTAGCTGTTATAGTGCCCAACAGAGTGTCTAACGTCAAGATAAAAGCAGAGGAAAAGATACAGATCCCAAGGCTATCCATAACAGCAAAAATATAAAACTATGGGAAGACCCTCTGTCAAAAAGATCTGAAGATAAAAATGAGGTAACTAAGATTGTACCTCGAACTGTAGAAAGTTTGGGATCCTGCTTCTGCAGGGTCTGCTCCACTATAAAGGTCTGGCCCGCTCCACAGCCTTGTGACTCTACCTGACCACTCTGAGCTGATCCACTCAACTATCATTGAAAGAATAGAAATTGACGACCACAACCACAGTATCCACCTCTTCCTGAATGGTCAGAAGAACTCCTATTCCCTGACTAGTAAGAAACTGGTGGAGCTGCTCCCAAACGCAGAGTCATAGAAGAACTCCTATCAACATCTGCTGGTGAAAAGAACTGAAAAAATCACTAAAGAATATCTTTGAGGTGCGGAGTTTTCTAGTGCGGGATGAATACTACAGATGTATCATACATGACTTTTCACGCTTAGCAGTACCGCTAACATGTCTAACTAAGAAGGGTGTGTAGTTCTCATGGCTGGATTCTTTTGAGTCATCCTTTCAGGAGATGAAAGAGAGGTTGAATTAAACACTGATACTAGTCTTTCCATATCCGAGAAAGAGATATAATGTTTACTATGATTATTCAGGTATCGGGCTGGGAGCTGTGCTTATGCAGGGAGTTAGAGTCGTTGTGTATGGGTCTCGACAGTTGAGGCCACATGAGAGGAATTACCCGATGCACAATCTGGAGTTGGAAGCTATTGTTCATGCCCTATGCTGTTGGAGAAATTATCTTTTGGGAGTGAATTTTTTGGTTTTCATTGACCACAATAGTCTCAATTACATCTTCACTCAGTGTGATCTGAATTTGAGACAATGAAGGTGGGTTGAGTACCTACAATCCATTTATTTTGAGCTTGCCTATATGCGTGGGAAGGGAAACGTGGTGGCTGATGTGTTGAGCAGGAGGAATAAGATACAGGCAGTTCAAGAGGCCAGTAGTGAGTGGCAGCTTATGGCTATCTTCTTTGCGATTCATTTGGAGGTGCACGACAGACAGGGGAATACTTTTCTATCTTTGGTAGCTGTTACCTCTACTCTTCTTGATCGAGTTATAATGAGGCAGCTATCAGTTTATGAAGTACTAGTCCTAAGGGAAAGTGTGTCAGGAGAGGACCCTATTCCTATAGGGACCATAGTTAAGGATGAGATCTTGTGTTTCCAGGAGCACATATGGGTGCCAACAGATATACGCGAGGAGCTAATGCGTGACTTTCACTCCTCATTATGGGCAGTTCATCCTCGCATCCCCAAGATGTATCGTGATCTACACTATAAGTATTGGTGGCTAGGTATGAAGAGGGATGTTGATGGTTTCATCATGAGGTGTTCCAATTGTCAGCAGGTGAAGGCAGATAATCAGTGACCAGCAGGGCTTTTACAGCAGTTACCCATTCCTGAGTGGAAGTTGAATGATGTCGTGATGGACTTTGTGACTAGTTTTCTGAGGTTGCCTCACGGGATGGATGCATTTTGGGTTTTCATTGACAGACTCACAAAGTTCTCTCACTTCTTTCTAATCAAGGAGACATTTAGTGCTTATGAGCTGGTTCAATTGTACATCTGACAGATTGTACATCTGTATGGAGTTCCACAGTACATTGTTTCAGACTGGGATTGCGTATTACATCTCAGATCTGGAAGGGGCTTCAGAAGGATTTAGGTACACATGTACTTTTGAGTAAAACTTTAGCATCCCCAGACAGATGACTAGTCCTATTGTATGATTCAGGTGCTTGAGGACATGTTCAGAGCATGAATTCTCGATTTTGGAGGTTCTTGAGAGAAACATATACCATTTGTGGAGTTTTCCTACAACAATAATTTTCAAGCAACTATTAAGATGGCTCCTTATGAGGCTTTCTACGGTAGGCCACGTCGATAACCCTTTATGTTGGTTGGAGGTAGGAGAGGAAACTTTGCTGGGACCTCATCTTGTTCAAAAGACCACAGAGTAGATTGAGTTGATTCGGAAGAGGATGGCTACTGCGTAGTCTCGACAGAAGCCTTATGCTGATCAGAGGAGATGACCTTTGGAGTTCGAGGTTGGGGATCATGATTTATTGCATGTCACACCACGGTTGGGACACAAGAGGATCAGGAGATAGGTTAAGCTTTCGTCGAGGTATGCCGGGCTGTTTGAGGTGTTAGAGAGAGTTGGGACGGTTGCCTATCAGTTGCAGTTACCTCAACGGTACCGATCTATGCATGATGTCTTCCATGTTTCTCAGCTTCGACATTACATCTCAGACCCATATCACATATTCCAACTCGAGGAGGTTGAATTGGAAGTAGATTCATCCTTTGAGTAGCATCATATCTGGATCGTCGATCGCTGTGTGAAGGTTCTCTGTGGTCGGTCTGTTCCTCTCGTACTGGTGCTATGGTAGCACGGGTGAGTACAAGATGATACTTGGGAGAGGGAGGCAGATGTGCGATCACAATGGCCGAAGCTATTTGGGGTTTCATCTTCTACGCTGTGCAAGTGAAAATTATGGATGAATATCTTTAAGGGGGAGAAGTTTGTAAGAACCCAGATCTTCTTTTCAGGTATGTTTTTTCTTTTTCTAGGGTTTTTGAGAAAACAAGAGTTTCTGGAAATTTTTTAAGTACACGTCGTGTACTCATTTATTGTGGGTAGCCATGTGCTGGCCATGTAGTGGCCTTACACACGACCATGTGGGATGACCTGGAGGTCACCTAAAGGAGATTACTTAAATAATGAGTACACACTGTGTACTTAAAAAGTACACGTTGTGTATTTTTTTCTATTAATTGCATTGGGGTCACGTATGACAGACATAACCGTCTCCTTCTCAGCCTAGTTCGTCCGAGAGCATCGTGCAACCATGGATCATTGACGAGCCCCCAGTTGAGCATCCACAATCTGAATTGAACACATTCGTTTGTGTTAGAATCACATCGGTGAGTTCTGTATTCTCCTAGAGCATCGTCTTCTGATTTCTGATATCTCGTGAGATATCGTGGGTTGAACATTTTAGATGTTTTTTTATCTTAGACGTTATAAGAAGATTCAATCATTGAGGATCACGTATATTGATCTCCTAACTCCAAGGTAGGTGGTTTGTGCCATTCTGTTCAATGTCTTTGAGTATTATGTTCAAATTCCACCAATACCCTTGAACGGGGTATTCTGTGTTTACCGTTTTACTCCTGTTGTTTTCCTACCATTCTTGTATTCATGTGTAGACGTAATTTGGATATGAATAGGGCTGATTTATATGCTTTTGATGTTTTTTTCCCATGCATATTTTTTTACGACCGTTTGGTCCTGTTTAGCCTTTGGCTGCTTTACCTGTTTTCTATGTCTATTGCTGTAGGATAGAGAGTTTGTGTTTGGACATGCTTGATATATTGTAGAATGTTTAGACAAGTAGTTCTACATGTTTACTTTTTACATATTACACTTCTATGCTCGTTGACATTCACAAGGCCATGGGAACCTGGCATAGTAGACTATAAGTGGAATCAACTGGGTGAGCTTCCTCAGAGAGTCTTTGAGAACTTCTAGCTATAATCGAGATTGACTGAGTGAGCATCCACAGAGATCCTAGAACCACTTGGGGATATAAGGGGAATTGTCTGAGTGAGATTACTCAGAGAGTCCTTGATTGCTTTAGACTATAAGGGGATTGACTGCGTGAGATTCCTCAAAGAGTCTTTGATTTTATTCTTGAACTGTTTAGACTATAAAGAGAATTGACAGTGAGTGCTTCCTCAGAGAGTCTATGAACGACCTAGGATATAAGGGGAATTGACAGAGTGAGATTCCTTAGAGAGTCCTTGACCTTGGGGCTATAAGAGGAATGGATGGTGAGTGCTTCCTCAAGGAGTTCCTGACTACCTTAGACTATAAGGGGAACTGACTGTGAGTGCTTCCTCAGAGAGTCTTCATATACTAAACCAGAGAGGATAGGCTGTGTGCACTTCCTAGAGGGTTACTATGTTTGATTGATCATTTGACTTGTGGAACAATTTACTGCTGAGCACCTTTATGTTTAAATTTTTTTTTTCTTTTACCTCCCATATATTCACTGACTGTTAGGCATAGATCTTCAGGTGGTTTCTTACTAGTATTTATTCTCACACCCTATTTGGTTCATGCTTTTTGGCCCAAAAAAATTATATTATTGCAGGTATAGATAAGGGAAAGTTACCTTCCACTTTAGTTACATGACTTACTATGGAGCTGGAGTGCATGGGGAAAAGCATATTCTTGTGATGTTGATGATCTTTTTATATTTTATTTTGTACTTTGGTTTATTAATATTTTTATTTTAGCATTGTGATTTGTTTGGCTGCTTTCCTAGACATATGTATCATGCATCATTTATAGATGTTCTCCAGTTGTTTTATTAATCCAGTCTTCCACTATTTACTGCTATTGCATATTTACTACTTCTACTATTGTATGTATTTGTTTACTTCCATTGTGTACTCTACCAATGAGGGAATAGTTTCCCCACTATCACACCCAAGTCCCTCATTGCTAGTCTCCAGCCTCTGGTGTTAGGGGAAATGTTCTTGACGCCATGTGACAAACCGGGTTCGGGGCGCCTCTGGGTGACTTCCGGAACTGGGACATTACCTGAATCATCGAGTCCGAGAAGAAATTCCACATGACCTCAGGAACACCTCCCCATATTCCATAGGTAGATTCCTATCAGCGAGGGTCTCACGTGTAACCATGGGGAGACAATACCATTCGTTTGAGTTAAAAATAAAAATAAAAACCCCAACATTCAAACAATATAATATCAGAGTTAATGAAAACTAGTAATATACCAACTATAAAAATGCATGAAGAATGAACATACTCAAACCTAATTGTATGGCACTGATCATCAACCTTGCCAACCACATATACAAATAAAAAAAATAAAAAATGTCTCTTTTCACACATCAAGACACATTTTATCCATGTAAATAGTCTGAAATCAAGCTATCCCACTAGATGATCAACTGGAACCTAATCCTAACCTATACCCGTAACAAGTGAAGGTTGTTAAGGTACCCAATTGTCATGGACATCCAAGTAGGGTGTTCATACAACTCAATTGGACACCACCAACATGTTAGAGTACCAAACATCACTACTATAAAATAGTGTTTTAGCAGCAGTTGTGTAACTCCTTGACCCCAGAAGCCCTGAGCTGGTGCATTATTTTAATACAATGGCATGATTACAAGGAATCATGTCCATATGGACCGATCAGTTTAGTAGTCATGGAAAACAGATTACATACATGAACTTTACATTACAAATTCAAACATAAACCACAATACAAATAATATATGGATAATTCTATTATATCCCTATCTTAACCCTGCATATCAAACATAATACACTTCTTGGAATATTGGGAAAAAAACCAAATAATGGGGTGAGCTCAGATGCACAGAAAGGGTAAATAATTTAGCAAAACCTATAAACTTTTAAAGAAAGATGTGTAATAAAAAATAGCCTTTTAAAAATAAACATAAATATAAAATGGAGAAAATAAACCAAACATTACCATATAAACATGTACATGGATATTCTACTAGTCAAATAATCACATGTAATAATTAATTTCATAATGAGGGAATGCGTAACACCGAACATCATTACCACATAGTCAAGGCCTCCTGCCAAGACTATAAATAAATTTTTTGTCAAGGACTTGTTCCACGACACTAATTTTTTTTCATGAGTCCTACCGATGAATCAAGGGGCTATATCGAGCCCCACCTGTCACTTACTAAGTCCACTTCATTCCTCATATGAAAATGTTGAAACATAAAATAAATATTCGTATTAAAACTAGCATATGAAATGTCAATACTTCAATCATAAACCATGAATGGTATAAAAATAGAACATCCACAGTCAAACATATCATAACACATCCAATAAAATATAGAAGATTGTATTATAATAAATTAACCTTAATCAAGTATAAAATCCATTAAATAATGTTGAAATAGTTGAAAATGATCAATAAAATTCTTTGAGAGAATATCCCTTCTTGTGAAATTCATTTAAAGTCACACATTTATAAAGGAAGTCATTTAAAATATATTTTTTAATCAAATTGTCGCATACCACTATAAAACTTTTGAAAGGAATTAACATTTTAAAACAATCATGACCATATAAATAAATCCTTAAAACCATTTTGAAAACATGGACATTAATGAGAAAGATTTTGAAGAATAAATATTTAAAACATTTAAAACCATGTTTTAGTTAAAGAGTAACTCAAAAGAATCATTTGGAAATTTCATTTATGAAACCTGGATATGGATAATAAATATGTCTCAGAAAATACTTACACATAAACAATCTCGGAAAATAATGAGATTGAGGAATTAACCATTACCTTTCACTTTTGTTTGGTGAAGGGTACATTTAACCTCCTGTATAATGACCATATTATGTTATTTAATTATAATAGAAACATATTAATATGTATTATATCATAAAGTATTCATTTATTACTTTATAATATCCATTTACTAAGGATTTCCATATTAAATTAACATTTCAGATAATAATTTATTTCTTTAACGTATGTGTTTTAACGTGTTATTCTTGATCGTATCATTTAGATTATGATTTAAATAATTCCAGAATATAAAAAATGATTTATATATAATATATATTTAGAATATAAATATTTATAATAGATATGTATATGAAATAGAAACCATCGTTTATGGAGACAATAGGTCGTACAGAAGCATAATTGATGCTTTCGTTTTCTTATCGTATTTAACAGGAGTAAGTGAATAAGATATATGTAAGTACAAACATATATATATATATATTAAATTTATTATTTCATATATTAAATACTTATTAATAATATAAATTTTTATAATCCTCGTAGAATGGTGAACCTGGAAATTAATCTCATTACGTCGTGGAGACGGTAAGCCGTACGTACACACGAGCGATGATATCGTTTCCTTAATGATTAAAATGTGTGTAATTGGATGGTATATTAATTTTATAGAGAAATTATCATGTTATTTTCATTATTTATATACATATTACTCATCATTATATCAATCCAAATAACATAGTGTTGAATAAAAAATTACACCAGGGCATGGAGACGGTAAGTCGTACATACGCACGCCTGGTGACATTATCATTCATAGGATGGATAAAATAATGAGTATGGTTGTAACATATTTATAATAACACCATAGTATGTATAAAATACTAGATTAATTATTTTATCTATGGAAATAACAAATAATGAGAAAGTGGAAGAAGAAAAGAACATTGAAATATGTCATAAAATAATTACCTCTTATTTGGGTGTTTCCTTTTGATTTGAACAAAAGGGCTCTTTAGGTTGACTTTATACTCAAGGTAAGGAATATCAGTTTAAGGGAGAGAAGTTGGGAGGAGATTGGGGTAGGGTTTTTCCGAGCCAAATGGATTTGGAGGTGTGATTTTGAGAGAAGGAGAAGTACCATTTTTATAAGATAGGTGAGGGCCACTTTAGGAAAAGTTTGAATTATTATTTTATTTAAAAATTATTTTCAGTCTATAATGGCTCAAAATTGATTTATTTCTAAGATACGGTGGGGATGGGTCTAAAAACTCTCAACCAATATGTTTTATACAAGTTTAGGTCACCATATTAACCATATATTTTAGATTTAACTCTTAGTTAAATAGTTTAACATTTACCATGTATTATTGTATTATTACAATAAATTGTTAATAAACATACTATAAAAATCAAAGAGAACCCCAAGTGGTTAATTATGGATATATCTAACCTTATCTAAGTACTTTGTCTGAACATTAAATTTTTAGGAATATTTTATCAAATAATAATATAGTATTTGTTTTGAAAACTCATTTATATCAATTTTGAAACTATTTGGTCTTTTGGTTTTTGTGAAAGTCATAACAAATTTATCACTTCAAAAAAATTATTAAATAAACCCTAACATGTCATAATAACCGATAAAATTAGTGGAATTTTTAATAATTCTCAATTTATATTTATTTTTATATTTATAATATTAATTATTTTAGTCTTTCATCAATAAGGTAATTACTACATCATCATTGTGTTATAAATGAATTTAATTATTTATTGTCTAAAATTTATAAAAAAAATACCGTTATGTATGAAATTTTTTTAACTTTCTAATGAATACTTATAGTTGAATTTATCTTATGTATAACCCTATATTGAAAATGGTTTAGTTATTAAATATTGAATTTAACACTTTTAACACTTATTTAAATAAAATAATAATAAATCTCCTAATCTAATTCATGTGGGCCAAAAGGATAATATTTTATTCCTAATTTTGGTTTTGGTCAAAATAAAATTATCCAATAGAATTAAGACAATTTTTAGGTTAATTATAATATCATTTTTACCTTTAATTACCCTATTTACTTTTAACCGTGATAAATAAATGTCAAAATTACTATTCACAAAAAATTATTTTCATCTTATTAAAACATATTTTACTTATTGATGTCATCCATGTCTCTTGGATTTTTGAAATTCAATTCATAGAAACTATAAATTTATGTTTTATGCAAATTTGTAAATGTCCCAAGAAGGTGGGTAAAAGACATTAAAAAGTTCAATAAAATTTTAATACATCTAATTTTATTATTAAATAAATCAAATTAATTAAATTGAACTTATATAGGTATTATATATCTATTTTCACTTAAAATAAATTTAAATAAAATAAATTATTATATAAAGAAAATGTTGATTTTAAACAATAACGAAGTATTTTTCACTATTCATCAAAAATTAAAAGTTTCAGAAAAATTCCAAAAAATAACCCTAAGATAATTTTTATATTCCGAATTAAAAAATGAATTCCCTTTTGCCAAATTAAAAACATAGACTTTGAATTAATTAATTTAAAATTAATTCCTCTTGTCAAAACCAAAAAGATGGTTTTAAAAAGTAAAAACTATCAAAAGATTGACATGTGTTTATGTCAAATTTAAATATGAAATTACTTATAATGACTTAAATTTTATGAAATGATAATAATATAATATAATTATACTTAAAAACCATTAAAATATATAATTTAACACTCTAAATATTTTGAATTAAAAAAATTTGTTTTCAATTAAAATTTAGTATCTTTAACTATTGATCAAAATATGAATTTTTTTAGAAAAACACTACAAATTTATCCAAACTAAATTTTTATGTCCTGATTCTAAAGAAGAATTTAATTTCATTAAATTGAATATATTAAAGTGTCAAATATTGGATTTAAAAATGGTTCTCCATTAAAAGGTTGAAAATTTCATTTTTTAAAAATACTTATTTTATTTGAAAAATTGAATTTTTCCTTATATTATGTCTAAGAAACACAAAAGATGAATGTTAAAATTATATGGGATATATATATAATTTAAAATATTGTTATTAATATACATAACCACTTTTTAAACAGCTAGTTTGAAAGGTCATGGTGTGCTTGAACTTAGTGTTGCATACATTGCACGATATTTTATTATTCAAAGAGAAACGTACCTTGGAAGCTTGGGGTGTCACATTATTCCATACAATAAATTGCATCCTGATAATTTGAAATTTTTCATCAAAAATAAAAGGTTAAAAAATAGAAAATACCTCTTTGGAAAACCCACATCGTAAATAGGGTTAACAAAATTTAGTCCTAAGAAGAGGGAAATGGAAATGAAGAAGTCACCACCAAATTAGGATTTAGAATAGGAGAACATTGGTGGAAATTATAGTTGGACAAAAAATGTAAATATTTATATTGATTAATTGATGTCATCAATCATAAACAAGTGAATGGAAAATTGATGGCCTCAAATCCATAAATCTAATATGATTTAAAATATAATCAGTTCAACAAAACAAATGGTATTAGGATAATAATTTTTTGGTTTTAAGATCCATTCCCTAAATTTTAAGAATTAATTTCCTCCTAGAATAAGTAAAAAATAATATTTGACAAGTAGAGTTCCATATGTTAACCAATTTCTACCACAAACTCATCTTTCACTCCAAAAGATCATAGAACCCCTATATATTCTATTTAACCTAATCGTATAGGTTTTAAATAATAAATTTATAATTCAGCTGTCAACCCATTAAAAAAACTAAATTATACAAACCACGACATCACGTAGGCCAGTGGTAGGAGATGCGCCCTTGTCACCCTTCAGTGGTAGGTTCAAATTTCATGGGCTTGTCGGACGCGACGGGTTGTCACCAGACCTCCATGTTTTCCTTTTTATAACAATCCAAAAATAATCTTATGAAATTATTTAACTATAAAAATAGTATCCAATGTAAACCTTAATCCATTATAAGCTTTATAATTATCTAAATTACTTCTTTCCAAACACACAGTCCAAAATTTATAAGGATGGTAAACACAATTAAGATATTTTTTTCCACGTAATAACATATGAATTCCTTCATCATGTATTCTTTTAAAACATGGTAACAACCTGAATTACCTTAAAACCATTACATTTATTCTCCCTTATTCCTTATAGAATACTGGATATACTATTTATATCCAAAAGCGTTATAAACTCCAACAATAATAGAATAAACAAATAATTAATTAGTTTCAAAGTAGTCATGAATATCGAATATAATTTTATCCGAATCAATCATATATTATTCCAAAATCACCACCTTAGTATCAAAACCATATTATGGTTTATCTTTCCTTCAACCATGTATTTTTCAAAATGTTTAACCTGTTATTGAGTCACTTTCCTTAGAACCATATAATCTCAAATCCTCAAGTAAATAGTACTGTAGTACAATCCTTATTTATTTCCATAATTCTTATAGCCAATACATCATTAACACAACATTCAAAGGAAATAATTATTTCATAAAAACATAAGAACACTAGTTATTCATATTCATCTGTGGTAGTATCATAACTTGATTATTATCCAATAGCATCATTTGGGGCATACTCTGATGATTTGGACATTGGTTCACGTAGTGTCTCAACTCCTTGGAGATGAAGAATTGTACATTTAAAACCTTTTTCTTACCCTTGTAATCACATACTTGGTATCCTTTTTCTCCACATATATAACAAACTACCATTCCCTTCAATAATTCACCAAGGTGATTCTTTCCACAGTTATCACATATCAGAAAATCCTTCTTTCACCTCTTCCCTTTATCCATCTTTCTCTCTATCATCCTTTTCTTCTCTTACATCCCTTCAAAGCCATAGGACTCATAGAATTATTTACTTATCTTATTAACACATGATACTATTTCTTCAAATGATTAGAATACACGGGAGACTATTTCCCTTGTAAATGTTAGATTAATTCCATGAAATATATGATACTTATTACTCTTTTTATTATGCGTATTGGAAGAGTGCTCATTCCTTCTACTAGAATCCTTTTATAAACAATGGAATACACTAGGATAGTTTATGAATCACAATTCATAATTAAAAACTTGTAAAATACCTAACATAAATAGAAATGATTATGCATATAATCTATAATCATAAAAAATGTTTTTTTGAGGAAGTATTTACTCATAAATACTTCAAAATGTCTTGTAAAGAAAATGTGAATTATCCTAATCATATCTCCCAAGAGTGTCATAACCAAGAGTGCAGCAAGGCCCATTGTCATATACCAGGATACCCCAAGTTAAGATCGAAACTCCTTGTCATTGTTTTCACTCCTAGTTTAATCTGTTCCAGAGCCGCATCTACCTACTTGTATCCAGACAGAGATTTATTTCTTAGAAAATACACAAAATCTCTACATTACCAAAATTCTAGGAAGTTATTCTATATTAATCCTCAAATTCTATCTTAGGGTAATTTTTTCTAATCAGAGTTTTTATAAATCTAGAGTCCAAGGTTTGTAATAAACATTCTATGTTACCAACTATAAATCGCTGACCCTAGAAGCCCAGAGCCGGTGCATTATTTTAATACATTGTCATGATTACAACGAATCAAATCTCAAAGGACTGATCAGTTTAGTAGTCTTGGAAAATAGATTACATACATTAACGTTACATTACACATTCAAACACAAAACACAACATAAATAATCTATTTAAAATTCCATTATTCCCTTATCTTAAACCTGCATATCAAATATAATACACTTCTTGGAATCCCAGGAAGACAAAACCTAAGAAATGGGTGAGATCAGATGCCTAGTAAGGGTAAATAATTTAAAGGAATCTATGTGTAATAAAAACTACAGCCTTTTAAACATAAACATGAACATAATATGGAGAAAAGTAATCAAACAATACCATATGAACAAGCACATGGACATTCTATTAATCAAATAATCACATGTAACAAATAATTTCATAATGAGGGAATGCCTAACGTCGGACATCATTACAACATAGTCAAGGCCTCGTGCCAAGACTAAAAGTAAATTTTTTGTCAAGGCCTTGTGCCAAGACAATAATTTGTCTCATGAGGCCTACCGATGCATCAAGGTGTTATAGAGGGCCCCACCCATCACTAACTAAGTCCACCGCATTCCTCATATGAAAATGTTGATGAATAACAAAAACATTCATATTAAAACCAGAATAAAAAATGTCAAAATTTCAACCATAAAACATGAAGGGTAAAAAATATCACATCCATAGTCAAACATATCATAACTAATTCGATAAAATATAGAAGATTGTATTATAATAAACCAACCTTAATCAAGAATTATATCCAGTAAATAATGTTGACATATTTGAAAAAGACCTGTAAAACTTTTTGAGATAAATATACCTTTTTATGAAATCGTTTAAAAGTAATACATTTATAAAGGAAGTCATATAAAAGGGATTTTTTAATCAATGTGTCCAATACCACTTTGAAACTTTTTAATGGAATTAACATTTTAAAACCATCATGTCCATATAATAAATCCTAAAAACCATTTTTGAAAACGTAGACATTAATGAGAATGATTTAGAAGAATAAATCATTAAAACATTTAAAATGATGTTTTAGTTAAAGAGTAACTTAAAATAATCATTTTCTAATTTTCTTTATGAAATATGGACATGGATACTAAATATGCCCCATAAATTACATACACATAAACAATATCTAATAATAATGAGATTGAGGAATTAACCCTTACCTTGCACTTTCCTTTGGTCGAGGGTATGTTTAACCTCCTTTATAATGACCATAGTATGTTATTAAATTATAAAAAAATCATATTCATATTTATTATATCATAAATTATTCATTTATGTCTTTATACTATCCATTATATAATTGCTTCCATGTTCAATTAACATTTCTCGTTATAATCTCTTTTTTAGTGTACGTGTTTTAACTTGTTATTCTTGATCGTATCATTTAGATAATGATTTAAACACTTCAATAATATCAAACATGATTTATATATAATATATATTTAGAATATAAATATGTATAATAGATAGATATATGAAATAGAAAACACCATTTATGGATATGGAAGGCCGTACGTATACATAAATGTTGTTTTTGTTTTCATATCGTATTGAATGAAAGTAAGTGAATATGATATTTGTAGGTAAAATAATACATACATACATGAATATATATATATATATATATATATATATATATATCTAGTATCATTATTATGTCATATATTAAATACTTATGATAATATATATTTTTATAATCATCTTTGAATGGTGAACTTGGAAATAAATCTCATCGCGTTGTGGAGACGGTAAGCCGTACGTACACATGAGCGACGATATCATTTTTTAATGATTAAAAGGTGTGAAATTGGATGATATATTATTAGTAAAAATAAATTTGTATGTTATTTAAATTATTTATATACATATTATGGATCATTATATTTATCCAAATAACATAGTGTTGAATAACAAATTATACCACAATGTGGAGACAGTAAGCCGTACGTATGCACGTATGGTGACATTATCATTCATAGGATGGATAGAATAATGAGAATAGTTGTACAATATTTATAATAGCATCACAGTATTTGGAAGGTTCTAGAGTTATTATTTTGTATGGAAATAACAAATAAATACAAAGTGGAAGAAGAAAAGAACTTCGAAAAAGGTGATAAAATAATTATCTCTTTTTTGGGTGGTTCTTTTTGATTTGTACAAAAGGGGTGCCTAGGTTGGATTTATGAACAAGGTAATGCCTCTAGATTGATTTTAGGGAAGTTAGAAGGAGATTTTAATAGGGGTTGTTCAAGCCAAAGGGCTTTGGAGGTGTAATTCTGAGAGAAGGAAAAGTACCCTTTTATTAGAGAGGTGAGTGTCACTTTAGGAAATGTTTGAAATATTATTTTGTTATAAAATTATTTTCAGTTTATAATGGTTCCAACTTACTTTATTTCCAATATAATGTGGGGATGGGCCAAAAAAATCTCAACCAATAGGTTTTAGATAGGTTTAGGTCACCATATTAACCTTATCTTTTATATTTAACTCTTAGTTAAATAGTTTATCTTTTACCATGTATTCTTGTATTATTATAATAAATGGTAAATAAACTTACTATAAAAATCCAAGAGAACCCAAAGTGGGTTTTTATTAATATTTATAACCTTATATAATATCTTTGAATAAAACTTATATTTTTAGGAATATTATATCAATTAATAATATAGTATTTGTTTTAAAAACTCATTTTGTCTATTTTGACACTATTTGTGATTTTGTTTATGTGAAAGTCATAACAACTTTATCGCTTTGAATTTTTTTTTTAATTAACCCTAACATGTCATATTAACCATGAAAATTAGTGGAATTCATAAAAAGTCTCAATTTACATTTATTTGGAAATTTATAATATCAATTATTTTAGTCTTTCATTAATAAGGTAATTATTACATCATCATTGTGTCATAAATAAATTTTAATATTTATTTTATAAAAATTATAAATAAAATACCATTATATATAAAATATAATTCGATTAAAAATAAATTTTTATAGTTTACTTTATCTTATGTATAACCCTATATTAAAAATGGTTTAGTTATTACACTTTGAATTTAACACTTTTAACTCTTAATTACATAAAATAATAATAAATATCCTAATATAATCCAAGTGGACTAAGAAGATCATATTTTATTTCTAAGATTTATTTTGGTGGATATACACTTATCCAAAATTATTAGAACATGTGTTAGGGTAATTATAATATCATTTTTACCATTAATTACCCTATTTACTTTTAAATGTGGAAGATAAAAGTCAAAAGTTACAATTCAACAAAAATTATTTTCATATTCTTGAACCAAATTTTACATATTGATGTCAACTGTGTCTCTAAAATTTTTAAAATTCAATTCATAGAAGCTATAAAATTATGTTTTGTGCAAATATGCAAAAGTTTCTAAAAGGTGGGTAAAAGACGTTAAAAAGTTCAATAAAATTTTATAGATCAAATTTTATTATAAATTGACTTAAATGAATTAAATTTAACATAAATAGGTATTATATATATATTTTGACTTAAAATAAATTTAAATAAAATAATGAATTTTTTAAATAGAAAGTTAGTTTTAAACAATAACTCGGTGTTTTCACTATTCATCAAAAATTGGAAGTTTTCAAAAAAAATCACCCTAAGATAATTTTGATATTAAAATTTAAAAAATGAATTAGATTTTACTAAATTCAAAACATAGAAGTTATATTAATTAATTTAAAATTAATTCCCATTGTCAAACTGAAAAAGTGGGGTTTTAAATAGTAAAAACTATCAAAAGATTGACATGTGTTTATGTCAAATTAAAATGTGAAATTTCTTATAATGACCTATATATAATTAAATAATAAAAATACTACATAATTATACTTAAAAACCATTCAAATTTATAACTTAACACTATAAATTATTTGAATTAAAAAAAAAGTTGTTTTCAATTAAAATATAGTATCTTTCACTATTGATCAAAATATGAAAGTTATCAGAAAAACACTAAATATTTATCCAAACTAAATTTTTATGTCCCTATTATAAAGAATAATATAATTTCATAAAATTTAATATATAAAAGTGTAAAATATTGGATTTAAAAATGGTTCTCCAATAAAAGTTGAAAAAACTGCATTTTTGAAAAATACTTTTTTTATTTGAAAAATTGAATTTGTCATTATATTATGTCTAAGAATCACAAAAGATGAATGTTAAAATTATATGGGATATATAAAAAATTCAAAATGTGATTATTACTATTCATAACCGCTTTTTAAATGGCTATATTGATAGGTCGTGGTGCGCTTGAACTCGGTGTTGCGTACATCGCATGCTATTGTATTATTCAAATAGAAATGTACCATGGAAGATTGGGGTGAAAAATTATTCCCTCCTTCAATAAATTTAATCCTCAAAATTTGAAATTGTTTTTCTAAAATAACAGGTTAAGAAAATAGAAAATACATTTGTGGAAAACCCACCTCATAAATAGGGTTAAGAAAATTTAGTCCTAAAAAGAGGGAAAGGGAAATGAAATAGTCACCACCAAATTAGGATTTAAAATAAGAGAAAATTTGTGGATATTATAGTTGGAGGGAAAATGTAAATATTTATAGGGAGTGATTTATTTCATCACTTATAAATAAGTGAGTGGAAAATTGAGGGCCTTAAAGCCGTAAATCTATGATGATTTAAAATATCATCAGTTCAAAAAAACATAGAATATTAGAATAAAACATTTTTGGTGTTAAGATCATTTCCCTAAATGTTAAGAATTAATTTCTGCATAGAATAAGTAAGAAAATAATACTTGAAAAGTATAGTTCCTTCTGTTAACTAATTTCTACCACAAACTCACCTTTCACATCAAAAGATTATAGAACTCAAAAATATTCTATTTATCCTAATTGTATAGGGTTAAAAAAATGAATTTATAATTCATTTTTCAGACCATTTTTTAAAAAAACAACGTTATATCAACCAATAATTCATGTAGGATAGTGGTAGGTGATTCCCCCTTGTCACCCTTCAGTTTCGGGTTCAAGTCTCGTGGGCTTGCCAGACGCGACGGGTTGTCACCCAACCTCCGAGTTGTACTTTTTATAACAATCCAAAAATAATATTAAGAAATGATTTAACCACAATAATAGTATCCAATGTCAAACTTAATCCATTATAACATTTATAATTATCGAAAATACTTCTGTCCAAACTCACATTCCAAAATTTATTGGGATAATAAATACAATGAAGATATTTTTTCCACATAATAACATGTGAATGCCTTCATCATGTATTCTTTTAAAACACGATAACACTCTAAATTACTATAAAACCATCTGGATTACATTCACTCTCCCTTATTCATTATAGAATATTGGATATATTCTTTATATCCAAAAATGTTGTAAACTCCAAAAATAATGGAATAAACAAACAATTAATTATATTCAAAGTAGTCCATAATATCGAATATAATTTATAAAAATAAATCAAATCTTGTTACAAAATCACTACCTCAGTATCAAAATCATATTTAGGATTATATTTCCTTAAACCGTGTATTTTACAATATGTTTAACTTGCTATCGAGTCACTTTCTTTATAACCATATAATCTCAAATCCTCAATGAAATAGTACTACAGTAAAATATTTATTTATTTCTATTTTTTTAAAGATCGGGCCGAAGTCCAATTTTTTATTGAAAAAAGGCAACAGAAAAGGAGAGTGGTAGTAAAATAACATAAGAGAAAGAAAACCCACTTCACAAGGGTCTGGTTTTTTTTAATCATATCAGCAATACTACGTTCAACATACTTCAATGCTCCTCAATTCGTTCCTTATCCTCTGCCTTTAGCATGACCCGCCGAGTGCATCTCTTGGAGTTCAGCTGCACACTGCATCAGACTTTCAATATCTGAGTCATCCTCATCCGAGTCAGAAGGCATGTGAAGTGATTCATCCTACCTTGTAATTGAGTCAGCCTGACCGCAACCCCTCCCACGACTTCTAGGATGCCGTCCACGTTGCCATGACTTGATCTGTTTCCTAGGACCGTCAAGGTCAGCTTCATCAACAGCAGTAGGAGGGTTCATCAGAGAAGTCCTCTCCTCTGTCGCCTATTGAGAACTAGTCTACCCAAATGAGGAATGCACCGCAGCATTCTCCACCACATCCATAGCTTGTCCTTCATCATTTCCTTGAGAAAAGAGGATATCAAAAGAGTTATAAGTGGTAACATGTACATCTATGCTTGCTGATTGCTAATTTCATGATAATCAGTCTTATCATGATCCACCGAAGGCTGTAAAATGTGAGGAACAGAGCCAGAAACGGATACATGATGTTGATCTTCTTGTGATGAAACCACAAAAGATTCCAAAGCATTATCAACAAAATATTGAGCAAGTGTTGGGAGCAAAGGGATTTTCCCAGCACTTTTCTTAGCATCAAGAATTCCATATCTTGGGGAAGAAGAAGTCCGAACAGGACCAGAAGCAGTGGGAGAACCCTGAACAATTTCAGACATGGACCCTTGAGCTGTCACATGAGCAGGGTGCTTACCAGCCATGTCAAGGGTCATATATTGTGTGCTAAGAGTTTCAGTATTCTGAACATCATTAGTGTTAACTTTCTCAACAATGTTGGCCGATGATCGAGTTAGAGGCTGAGTAACTGGAGAAATCACATTATTCAATGTCCTAGCCTCACTAGGTCAAGTAGAGAAAGTATTAGAGGAAATAATCTCCTTATTATTCACTATATCCGGTTTGACATTTGAAACTTGAAGTAATGGAACTTGGGAAGCAATATCAGGTCTGTGATCTAATGGGTCATCTGATAAACAACCCTGATCCAATTTAACAGAGGTAGGTTTCAGAGATGGATTCTTTTTGAAGAAAGAGTTATTGTCATGTCCATGTAAAGAGCATAAATCTCAAACAATATCTCTCCTACATTTCGAGATGTTGTGGCCTATCACCTTACAAGAAGAACAGAACTGAGGGAGGTTTTCAAATTCAAAAGTTAGTTCAATTTCTTCCGCATCAGTAGAGAGGAATACCTTGTCAACAAGGGTGGAGCTGAGATCCACTTCCACTGGAATTCTAGCATAATTACCGTATCTAGAAACCTCCATTTCTTTTTGCATTTTAATCGGAATACCCAAAGCTAAAGCATTATCATACAGAATATGAGGGTGCCAAAGAATCCAGTTTCAGCCGAACACTTTCACCCAAGTTTGAAATGAAGAGTTACCTATTTCAAAGGGGTTGAATTTGAGATCCCACTTCTGGATGTGCAAGGCTCTAAGTTTTAAGGAGATTTAGCCAAAGTCCCATACTCACACCTTGAGGTCTTCATTGGGGAAGAGGATATGGAAGAAAACCTTCCTTAAAGAGACACATCTCTAGGAAGCGAAGCCCAAAATGTTCGACAGCCGTTGGTTCAGATGGTCAAGCTTCCATGGCACAGCACCTCTGGGCAAGATAAGCCGAGCAATGATAGAGTGAGCTCTGATTTCAAGCCACTCCAATATCGCATCCATATCAGCCTTCACATGCGCAACTATTCCCTTCCGATGAATACCGACATTCAAACCTTTGAAAGAGGAGAATGTTCGCTTTCAAGAACTGACCTTAGGCTGGTAAGAATCTGAAGGCCGTTGATTCATGAGCGTGGGGCCAATGTGCTTGTGAGGATCAAAACAACCTTGAAGAAGAAAATCCTCCATCGATTGCGAGGACGAGGAGGGAGTGAACCCTAATCCCCATCACGAGGAACCGTGTGGAGCACTCGACCACTTTCCATCCGTGTTGTGTGCACCACCTTTATTTATATCCATAATTCATATAACCAGTACATCATTGATAAAACACTCAAATGAAATAATTCATTAATAACAACATAAGAACACTAGTCATTCCTCTTCATCTGTGGTAGTATCATAACTTTATTATTATCTAATAGAATCATTTGGGTCATACTCAGATATTTTGGACATCAATTCACGTAGTGTCCCAACTCCTTACAGATGAAGAATTGTACATTTAAAACATTTTTCTTACTCTTTTAATCACGTACTTGGTGTCCTTTTTCTCCACACTTATAATAAACTCCCATTCCCTTCAAAAATTTACCATGTTGATTCTTTCCACAGTTATCACATATGGGAAAATCCTTATTTCCCCTCATCCCTTTATCCATCTTTCCCAAAACCATCCTTTTCTTCCCTTACTTCCCTTCAAATCCATATGACCCAAATAATTATTTAATTATCTTATAAACACTTGATACTATTTCTTTATATGATGAGAATATATGGGAGACTATTTACCTTCTAAATGTTGGATTAATTCCATGAAAGATATGATCTTTCTTACTCTTTGGATCATCCGTATTGCTGGAGTTCTCATTCCTTCAATTGGGTGACATTTCTAAACAATGGCATACACTAGGTTTGTCTATGAATCACAATTCACAATTAAAAACTTGTAAAATACCTAACTTAAATTGAAAATATTAGGCATATAATATATAATAATAAAAAAATGTTTTCTTTGGGGATGTACTTACTACTATATCCATCATAATTTCTTGTGAAGAAAATGTGAATTATCCTAATCATATCCTCTAAGAGTGTCACAACCAAGAGTGCAGCAAGGCCCGTTGTCGTGTACCAGGATATCCTGGGTCAATCCAAAAACTCCTTGTCTGAGTTTTCACTTATAGGTACATCTGTTCCAAATCCACCTATAACTGCTCATATCCAGGCAAGGATAGATTTCTTTGAAAATACACATAATATTTACATTACCAAAATTCTAGGAAGTTCTTTTATACTAATCCTCAATGTCTATCTAAGGGTAATGTTCTCTTATCATAGTTTTTATAAATATAGTTTCCAAAGTTTGTACTAAAATTTCTCTGATACCAACTGTAATTCCCCAACCCCTGAAGCCTTGAGCCGGTGCATTATTTTAATACATTGTCTTGATTATAAGGAATCAAGTCCTGAAGGACCGGTCCATTTAGTAGTCTTGGAAAATGGATTACATACATGAATATTACATTACACATTTAAACATAAAACCCAACATAAATAATCTGTTGATAATTCCATTATTCCCCTAGCTTAGAACTGCATATCAAACAAAATACACTTCTTGGAATCCTAGGAAAACAAAACTTAAGAAAGGGGTGAGCTCAGATGCTCAATAATGGTAAATAATTTAACAGAAGCTATAAACATTTAAGGAAAGATGTGTAATAAAAAAATATACTTTTAAACATAAACATGAACATAATATGGATAAAATAAATCAAATATTAACATATAAACATGAACATGGATATTATACTACTCGAATAATCACATGTAATAATTAATTTCATAATGAGGGAATTCCTAACACCGAACATCATTGCCACATAGTCAGGGCCACATGCCAAGAGTACAAATAAATTTTTTTTCAAGGCCTTATACCAAGACCCTAGTTTGTCTCATGAGACCTACCAATGCATCGAGGGTATATAGTTGGCCCCACCCGTCACTTACTAAGTCCACTGCATTTCTCATATGAAAATGTTGAAACAAAACATAAACATTCGTATTAAAACTAGCATAGAAAATGTCAATGCTTCAACTATAAACCATGAAGGGTATAAAAATAGAACATCCATAGTCAAACATATCGCAACTAATTCGATAAGATATAGAATATTTTATTATAATAAATCAACCTTAATCAAGAATAATATCTAGTAAAGAATGTTGACATAGTTGAAAATGATCAGTAAAACTTTTTTAGAGAAATATCCCTTTTTTTGAAATCATTTAAAAGTCACACATTTATAAAGGAAGTCATTTAAAAGTGATTTTTTAATCAATGTTTCCCATACCAATTTGAATATTTTTAAAGGAATTTACATTTTAAAACAATCTTGTCCATATAAATAAATCCTTAATACCATTTTGAATACATAAACATTAATGAGAAAGATTTAGAATAATACATATTTAAAACACTTAAAATGATATATTAGTTAAAGATTAACTTAAAAGAATCATATAGAAATGTCTTTTATTAAACATGGAATTTGATAATAAATATGTCCCTAAAAATACTTACACATAAACAAACTCGGATAATAATGAGATTGAGAAATTAACCCTTACCTTGCACTTTCCTTGGGTCAAGGGTACGTTTAACCTCTTTTATAATGACCATAGTATTTTATTAAATTATAACAGAACCATATTCATATTTATTATATCATACATGATTCATTTATGACTCTATACTATCCATTTAAAAATTATTTCCACGTTAAATTAACATTTCGGGTAATAATCGCTTTCTTTATCGTACGTGTTTTAACTTGTTATTCATGATCGTATCATTTAGATCATGATTAAAAAAATTCTAGAATATAAAACATGATTTATATATAATATATATTTAGAATATAAATGTGTATAATATATATATATATATATGAAATGAAAACCACCATTTATTGAGACGGTATATCATACGTACACATAAACGTTGTTTTCGTTTTCATATCGTATTGAACAGAAGTAAGTGAATAGGATATATGTAAGTACACACACACATACACAGATATATATATATATATATCTACTGTAGAATTATTATGTCATATATTGAATTATTTTTAATAATTTATATTTTCATAATCATTGTTGAATGGTGACCATGGAAATGAATCTCATCGCGTCGTTGAGAAGGTAAGCCGCACGTACACACGGGCGACGATATCATTTGATTAATGATTAAAAGGTATGGAATTGGATGGTATATTAATTTTAAAGAGAAATTAGAATGTTATTTTCCTTATTTATATACATATTACTCATCATTATTTCTATCCAAATAACACGGTGTTGAATAACAAATTACACCACGACATGGAGATGGTAACTCATACACACACACACATGGTGACATTATCATCCATAGGATGGATATAATAATGAGTATGGTTTTACTATATTTATAATAACATAATAGTATTTATAAGGTAATTCAGTTATTATTTTGGTATGGAAATAACAAAGAAAGAAAAAGTGGAAGAAGAAAAGAACTTTGAAAGAGGTGATAAAATAATTACCTCTTCATTGGGTGTTTCCTGTTAATTTTTAAAAAATGGATCCATAGAATGGAATTATTCTCATTTTAAGGCCTCTAGGTTGAAGTAATAAATGTTGGGAGGAGATTTGGGTAGGGTTTGGCCGAGCCAAAGGACTTTGGAGGTGTGATTTTGAGAGAAGGGGAAGTATCCTTTTATAAGAGAGGTGAAGGTCACTTTAGAAAGGTTTAAAATATTATTTTATTATAAAATAATTTTCGGTTTCTAATGGCCCCAAACTGATTTATTTATAAGAAAAGGTTGGGATGGGTCGAAAAAATTTCAACCAATAGGTTT
The DNA here is from genome assembly GCA_963277665.1 of Viscum album. Taxonomy (NCBI): domain Eukaryota; kingdom Viridiplantae; phylum Streptophyta; class Magnoliopsida; order Santalales; family Viscaceae; genus Viscum; species Viscum album. The sequence continues at coordinate 1,173,273,165 of OY728128.1, read as the reverse complement.
TATACATGTTTAGGTCACCATATTATCCTTTTCATTTAGATTTAACTCTTAGTTAAATAGTTTAACTTTTACCATGTATTCTTGTATTATTATAATAAATGAATGATAAAATTAATATAAAAATCCAATAGAACCCCAAGTGGTTAAGTATTTATTTATATAACCTTATCTAAGTCCTTTTGACAATCCTAAAATTTTTAATAATTTAAAATCAATTAATAATATAGTATTTGTTTTAAAAACTCATTTATGTCAATTTTGACACTATTTGATATTTTGTTTATGTGAAAGTCATAATAACTTTATCACTTTGAAAAAAAATTATTTAATAAACCCTAACATGTCATATTAACCTAGAAAGGTATTCTAATTAGTCAAAAGTCCCAATTTACATTTATTTGGATATTTATAATATCAATTATTTTAGTCTTTCATTAATAATGTAATTACTGCTTCATCATTGTGTCATAGATAAATTTAATTATTTAATGTCTAAAAATAATAAATAAAATACCATTATGTAGGAAATATTTTTATACTTATAATTAATTTTTATAGTTTGATTTATGTAATGTATAACCCCATATTAAAAATGGTTTATTTATTAAACTTTGAATTTAACACTTTCAACTCTTCTATAAAATAATAATAATAAATGTCTTAATCAAATCAAAGAGGATCCAAAGGATCGAATTTTATTCCTAAGGTTTGTTTTGGTCGAAATAAACGTATCCAATAGATTTAGGACATGTGTTAGGTTAATTACAATATCATTTTTACCTTTAATTACTCTATTTACTTTTAACGTGGTAAATAAAAGTCAAAAGTTACTCTTCGCCAAAAAATATTTCAATCTTATGGAACCACATTTTATATACGGATTCCAACCGTGTCTCTCGGATTTTTGAAATTCAATTCACAGAAGTTGTATAATTACATTTTATGCAAACTTGCAAATGTGACTAGAAGGTTGGTAAAAGACGTTAAAAAGATAAATAAAATTTTATACATCTAATTTTATTATAAAATGAATCGAATGAATTAAATTTAACTTATACAGGTGTAATATATCTATTTTGACTTAAAATAAATTTAAATAAAATAAGTAATTATTTAAATAAAAAGCTGGTTTTAAACAATAACACAGTGTTTTTCACTATTCATCAAAAATTGAAAGTTTCCACAAAAATACCAAAAATTCACCCGAAGCTAATTTTGATATTCTTAATTCAAAAATGAATTATATTTTTCCAAATTAAAAACTTAAAAGTTTCATTAATTAATTTAAAATTCATTCCCATTGTGAAAACCAAAAACAGGTTTTTAAAAAGTAAAAACTGCTAAAAGAAAGTCCCATGTTTTTGTCAAATTTAAATTTGAAATTACTTATAATGACCTACATTGTATTAAATGATAAAAATATAATCTAAATATACTTAAAACCCATTCAAATATATAATTTATCACAATAAATTATTAGAATTTAAAAAGGTTGTTTTTAATTAAAATTTAGTTTCTTTCACTATAGATCAAAATATGAACGTTATTAGAAAAACACAAAAAAAAATTATCCAAACTAAAATTCTATGTCCCGATTATAAAGAAGAATTTAATTTCATCAAATTGAATATAAAAATGTCTCAAATATTGGATTTAAAAAGGGTTCTCTATTAAAAGGCGGAAAACTGCATTTTTGAAAAATACTTCCTTTATCTAAAAAATTGAATTTGTCCTTATATTATGTCTAAGAAACACAAAAGATGAATGTTAAAATTATATGGGATATATATAATTCAAAATGTGGTAATTAATATTAATAACCGCTTTTTAAATGGTTAGTTTGATAGTTCGTGGTGTGCTTGAACTCGGTGTTGCGTACATCGCACGCTATTGTATTATTCAAAAAGAAACGTATTGTGGAAGCATATGGTGTTACAAATTTTTTTCACGGTGGTTTTCAAAATCGTTGCTAAATGTTTTGTCGAAAATAAATTCAAAGGTGGTTTTGAAAACTGCAATTAAAAAACCACCACTAAATTTATTTAAAATACTTTTAATAAAGTTTTTAAAAATTCTTCAAAAAAAATATTTACGGTTTTTTAGCGGCGTTTTTTTCAAAACCACCGCAAAATTGAAGAAAAAAAATTTAAAAAAATATTAAAATTTATTTATTATTTATAATCAAATATATTTTATTATTTATAATTTAAATTATTTATAATGTTTCAATTTGTAAATAATTATAATTTTTAGTTAATATTATTTTTTGGTCATTTTAGTGTTTTTAGGGTTTTTAGAGGTTCGTAATGTTTTTTGATTTATATATCTATTTATTTATTTATTTATTATTTATTTAGTCATTTATTTAATATTTATTTATTAATTATTATTTATTTAACTATTATTTATTATTGATCATTTATTATTTATTTATCAATTTATTAATTGATAAATTTATTTATTTATTTATTTAATATTTAATATTTATTTATTTAATTATTTAATATTTAGCTATTATGTACACATTAATTGTTAATTTATTTTTAATTTACTAATTTATTATTAACTAAATATTTAATATTAGTTTATTATTCGTTTATTATATTATTATTTATTTATTATTTATTCATTGTTAATTAATTAATTAATTAATTAATAATAAATAATTATTATTTATTTATTACTTATTATTTATTATTAATTAATTATTAATTATTAAATATAAAATTTTAAATTTTAAATGTTAATTATTAAATGTTAATTATAAATTAATAATTTGTCGTTATTAATTATCAATTATTAGTTATTAGTTATTATTAATAATTATTAATTAATTATTAATTATTAATTAATCAATTAATTATTCTTTATTTTTTATTCATTATCCATTATTATTTATTATTTATTTATTCAATATTCAATATTTATTATTTATTAACTATTAATTTATTAATAATTTCTTAATGATAATATTAATTGTTTATAAATTTCTAAATATTAATTATTAATTATTAATTATTAATTCATAATGAACAATTATTAATTATGAGTATTTATTAATTATTAATTGTTAAATAATAATAATTGTTTATTTTTTATTTATAATTTACTATTTACTATTTACTATTTATTATTTATTATTTATTATTTATTATTTAAAATTACTATTTATTTATTTATTTGTCTATTATTTATTAATTTATTAATTTATTATTTACTTATCTATCATATATGAAATTGTTTTTTTAAATTATTTATTATTAATAAATTACTTATATATTATATGTTATATATTATATATTATATATTATATATTATATATTATGAATTATATATTATATATTATGTATTGTATGTTGTATATTGTATATTATATATTATATATTATATATTTTATATTTTATATTTTATATTATGAATTATCTATTATATTTTATGTATATTATATATTATGTATTATATTTATATAATATATATTATATATTATATATTATATATTTGATATTATATATTATATATTATGTATTATATAGTATATATTATATATTATATATTATGTATTATATATTATATAGTAGATGAGGTAAAGACAGGTGGTGATGGGAGCTTGGGTTCGCGCATGGAGATCATCGCCCTAGGTAGCGATGGTCTCTGAGCAGATCCCTCCTCCCTTGGTGGAGGGGGGATCTTCGCTGCCCTCTGGCAATCGACGATTCCTCCACTTCTCAAACCATGATTACCTGCCCTCCTTCTCAAAAATCTTTCTCTCCCCCAAAGTTGTTTAGCTCTTCGATGGGATCTCGTAACTCACGATCACGGCTCAAGAGTTTACTGATGCTTCCTCTTTGCTGAACCTAACTTTGACCGAGCTCATCAAGAAACGACGTCTGCCCGTGGATTTATTTGATTGCTTCAACCTCGATTTGTGGACTCTGGAGGAGCGCGCCACAGTAGGCCTCTTTAACTCAAGGCACATTATGATTCGTTTCGACTCAGAAAAATATTTGATTCTGGCATGGTCTTCTGCTCCGCAATCAGGCGATGGCTCCCAATTTTTCCTCTTCCGATGGACATATGACTATCACATGAAGCAAGATTCTCTGACCACAAAAATTTGGGTAAGATTTTCAGAACTACTGATACCATTTCATAATCCTACTATCAATCGTATGCTTGTAAATTTGGTTGGCCGTTATCTATGCTCAGACAATAGAACAAGGGTCGTTTTCCATCCGGTTTCACCGAGAATTTGGGTTGAAGTGGATTTTTCTAAACCTACGGTTAAATATTTCTTCATTACTATGAGTGAGAAGTTTAGATATAATCATATTGTGGTTTTTGAATCTTGAATTGATTTTTGATCCCAGTGTTTCAATGTCAGGAATCATAAGCATATGTGCAGAGGTAGAAGGGTGGTTCCACGTGGGGCTTTGGATGGACAGGTCGCGACGACCTTGAATTCTCCGAAAGGAAATCAAGATATGGTTATTGGGATGTTGACAAGGCCTAGTCCTGTTAGCAACATTGCAGTACATGGTGACCCAACGAAGGCAGTGGAAGAACCTTTGAACCTGAGGTTAGCTGAGGTGTTCGATAGGTTGAAGCGTGATCTCAAGGTTCTCAATACAAGGGAATTGGTGGCCATTGTGACGCGAGTAGTTGAACCCTCCAGGACCAATGAGGCAGCGAGGGATTGTTCTGTAATGGAAATGGAGGCAGTTAACTCAATGGATGAAATTGGTGAGTGGGTAAGGATTTCAACTGGGTTGTAGCCACATTTTGAGAAGTAGGATACCAATAGTGAGTTTGGTAATTGTTTTGTGGGTTTGGAAAATGATGAGTAAGTCGCACAGTTAGGCCATCATGCCCCACCTCTCTCCCACAATTAGTACTGTCACGACCCGTCCTCGGGGCCCGTGCCGTGACTACCCCAAGCCCGCCTTCCATAGGCCAGGGGCTGGCGACTAGCACCAAGGCGTAAAATCCCAGTAAACAGGGAAGGCATTGCCTTTATAAGTAACAACCACACAGAGTCAGCAAGCGGAAAGTAAAGTGCAGAAAAGTAAAGGGGGCCGGAAATACAATCTCAACTGTACAGTACAACTGAAAAAGTAAAGAACAGCAACTGAAGAAAAGACGGCGGCCTCGTGTCGTCCACTGGCAATCCCACCTGAAGGGTGGGTACAGACAGCCTCCAGGCTCCTCGGGTCCCACGTCCGCTCCGAGCACGTCCCGCCCAGTGGTCCACCTCCAGGTACCGTCCTGCTCCACGCCCAACCGTGATCAGCGCTGTCCGTCGTCTGCAACCAACACAACAAGGTGCGGGCATAGCCCGTGCAGGGGTGAGTACAAGCTACTCAGTAAGGACCCCGAGACCCCCGAAGGTCTCCCGAAATCCACAAAGGATATAGCACAAAAGAAAGATGCAATCACGAAGTAACATCTGACTCGACTTAGGTATATGCCCATACATATACCTAAGTCCCCAATTCTAGCTCTGCTCACGAGCTCAAGAACAACTCAATCCACAAAGGAAAGCAAGACTCAAATCCACAAGGAGAGTAAACAGTAAATCCACAAAGGATAGTTCAACACAATCCACAAAGGAGAGTAAGACTCAAATCCACAAGGAGAGTAAACAGGAAATCCACAAAGGATAGTTCAACACAATCCACAAAGGAGAGTAAGACTCAAATCCACAAGGAGAGTAAACAGTAAATCCACAAAGGATAGTAACATAAGATTCAGCTCAACCAGGATTTTCATTATCGAAACCGTAAATGTTGAAGAGCCCCATCTCTGAAGTGTACAATGGTCCTGTCACGACTCCGAGGTACCGCTCACTAACCTAAGACTGCTGAAGTACTCCTCCTGTCGAGTACCGCGGGTCTGCTGCCAACTACCGGGCGCTCCGTCCGCTGAGGGTCTGCTGCCAAATACCGGGCGCTCACCCAATTAGCCTACTGAGGTACTCCTCCTGTCGAGTACCGCGGGTTTGCCGCCAACTACCAGGCGCTCCGTCCGCCGTGGGTCTGCTGCCAACTACTGGGCGCTCCGTCCACTGGGCTAGTCGACTCACTCCAAGTCGAGTCGGTCAAGCAGTCGTCAGGTCTCAGTCATCTACACGGTCTCCGTACTCCGCACGCGCGTCTCCACCGTCGCGGGTCTGTCGCTACACCCAAGCGCACACACTCCGTAGAGTATCGCGGGTCCGCCGCTACAACCAAGCGCTCCACCGCCAATGGTCTGCTGCTGCATCCAAGCGCACCACCACTGTCAAGTACCACGGGTCCGCCGCTACACCCAAGCGCTCCACCGCTCAAGGTAAAAAGAAGATTCAGCTCACACAGGTTCGGTAGCACTGTTCCACGTAGGATCGCTGAGTGCAGTAGTCGACGCAGTCCACTGAGGATCTCTGCACAGTCGTCGCCGCAGTCCACGAAGGATCTCTGCTCTGCCGTCGTCGCAGTCCACGGAGGATCTCTGCTGTGTCGTCGTCGCAGTCCACGGAGGATCTCTGCTCTGTCGTCGTCGCAGTCCACGGAGGATCTCTGCTCTGTCGTCGAAGCCACAGCCAGCACTAGGGTTCCCGCACTTAGCGAGCTCGTTTAGGAGGGTCCGCTCCACGAGCCGAGAGGCTGATACATCAACTGACACGTACTCCGAAGTTGATGTATCCAAAAGTTCCGTATCGACAACAGGATCTCAACGCGACAGACGGCGCGTCAATCGGACGCCCGGTCTGAGAGTTATTGGCATTTTCGTCCCAGGGGCCCGGTTGGTTTTTAGGGCAAAACTAACCCGACCGTACTCCGCCTGTGTCCGATCCTCGGGCGGAGTATGCCAAAAGTTCCGTCTCACTTAGAGGAAACTACCACAGCTGACGGTACGTCGTTCGGACGTCCGTAGCTCAAGTTATGAGCGTTTCCGCTCCGAGGGCCCGGTTGGTTTCGTGTACGAACCAACCCGGCCGAACCCAAAGTCTTCCGAAACCTTGAGTGTAATATACCGAAACGACCGTCTCGATCCAAGGATCGCGTAGCCGCTGACGGTTCGTCAATCGGAGGTCCCAGGCCCAAGATATGGGCGAAAGACCGAAGTGGGCCCGAAACGGGGGTTCTGGGCCCGGGGCGACCCGGCCCGAACCCCCCCCCCCCCCCCCCGGGTCGGCCGAACCGGGTCGGCCCGACCCGGCCCGGCCCGGCTCGGCCGGCGCGGCTTGGCCAGCCGCGCGGGTGGAAGGCTGCGGGCGCAGCCCGCGGTCGAGGGAGCCGCGGCCCGCGTGCGGGCCACGCGGGTGGTCAGCGGACGCGGCGCATTGCCGCGTCCCGACCGGGTGGACCGGACCCGCGGACCGCGGGTCCGCTGGTTCGCCGCGGCGGATTCCTCCGGCGGCGCGCCGGGCGCCGCCGCCCCCGGTCGCCGGCGCCGCCGCGCCGGCGACCCGCGCCGCCGCCTCCTTCCGCGGGCCGCCGGAGATGCTCCGGTGGCCCGATTTGCCTCCCGTCTGCGCCGATGCCCCTCCCGGATGCCGACCTTCACTGCGGAATCAACGGATCGCCCCTGCCGCGCGGTTTGTCGTCGTCCGCCATATCCGCACAACAAAAGAGATCGGCGGAGGGTTGCCGGGTCTTGTTCGTTAGACCCGCACCCTCCGCGTTAGCCATAATCAACGGGAGAAAAGAAAAAGATGATCAACACATGATCCAACAATTTTATTTAAAGATAAAATTGTTCGTTTGAAACCGGCTTTTTAAATTTTCAAGAACGTTCACGAGAAAATTTAAAAGGGGTAACTTTTCCAAAATAAATCCCTACCTTGATGATCGTCGAGCGCGGGCGTTCTTCGCGGAAGAGATCGTCGCGGAAGAGATCGATCGTCGCGTCGTCGCGGGAAGGTGTCGCGTCGTCGCGGAAACCGGCGTTGAGCCGGCGAGCTCAACGAATCAAGAACAACATATTTAAATTATTAATATTTAAATCTGTGTTTCGTTTAAAACCAAAGAAAAGAACTTGAGAGGAAATCCGAAAGCACTCACCTCGAATGGTCGGTGATCGGAGATCGGAGATCGGAAGAACGTCTCGGGCGAAGGCGTCGTCGACTTCCGGGTTCGGCGTTCTTCGCGTTCTTCGCGTTCTTCGCGGAGAGGGTGAAGGCTCAGAGGAATTGCACAACGATAGCAATCCTCCAAAATAGACAAGTTTGTCTATTTTATTATTTTGCCAACAAACGTAAAACGCGTAAGCAACGACCCATTTAATTCGTTGAATTAATTCAACGAGCGAAACAGCCCATTTAATTCACGAAAGAAACAGCCCATCTAATTCACGAAAGAAACCGCCCAATTAAATGGTCTGTTAAGAATTAAAGAAACGCGTCGGTTGACTTTTCAGTTTTTTTGACGGGTTTTCGCGGGTGCGTTACTTAGCGAAAGAAACGGCGGGGCTCGTGCGGGCCCTGCCTCACAAATATCCTAACAAGGGGGTAGGATATTTCTGGATAGCATCCTATCCGCTTTAACTCAGTGCAAGTGACTTCCAAGTGACTTCCAAGCAGCTTAAGTGAAATAAAATAAAGTTGTCGCACAAACTTTATTTTATTTCTGACTTAAAGCCCCAAAATTTAAAAATCACGCCTGAGCAAACGCAACTCCGGAAGAGGCGTTTCTAAGCAAATACCGGCGCTGCGATTTCATCGGTGCCCTCAGAATTTGATTCCGGGCACCGGTTCAAAAGATAGAAAAACCCGCTCGTCCGTTCACTGAACGTACCCGAGCCAAACTTCGGAAATTGATTCCGGGCACACCGGGCCTCGGAATCAGGTGCCGTCTGAAGCTGCGCTCTTGTAAAATTCCAAAGAAAATTAAGAAAAAAATTTCCTTGAAATTTGCGGGTCTTTACATTACTCCCACCTCAGGGCTTTACGTCCCCGTAAAGATACATCAAAAACTAGGGGAACAAATGGGGGTACTGAGCACGCATCTGAGCCTCCCGCTCCCAAGTGCTCTCCTGGAGGTTCCCGTGCTGCCATCTGACGCGCACAAGAGGAATCGACCGCCCACGTAGGACCCGCTCCTGTCGATCCTCGATCTCCACTGGGACCTCCGCAAAAGTCGCCCCATCGTCCACGTCCAGCTCCCCAAAGTCGATGATGTGCATCGGGTCGTGCACGTATCTCCTCAGCTGAGACACGTGGAAGACGTCGTGCACCCGGTGCAACTGAGGTGGTAGAGCCAGGCGATAAGCCACCTCTCCTATCCTGCTGAGGACCTGGAAAGGCCCGATGAAGCGTGGAGACAACTTGCCGCCTCGGCCAAATCTCCGTAAACCACGTCGAGGTGAGACACGCAAAAAGACGTGGTCGCCATCCTCGAACTCCAGTGGCCTCCGCCTCCTGTCAGCATATGACTTTTGCCGGCTCTGAGCTGTCCTCATCCTCTCCTGGATGATCTGGACCTTCTCTGTCGTGGCCTGGACCATCACAGGTCCCACAAGAGCTGCAAGATTTCTTCTTTGCCGAAAAGAGAAATCTGGTCTCATCCCCTGGATGAACCACATTCTTTGCCTAAAACAGTCAATCCTAACATGGATGATACTAATCCATACCAAGGATGACGTCGTAAGGCCTCGACGCTACTACTAAGAGATTCAACCGTTACTCTCGCCTCCAAGGGTTGAGTCACACTGTCGGCATCAGTGTGTGGTAACTGGGTCTCCTCCAGTAGACGTCTCACAAGTGAGGGTCAAGTCAACAGCCAAAACCGGAATCTCCTAGTAACATCACGAAAGAGGACAGGAACGAAAAATATCACAAAGGTATGCGTCTTTTATTATTGCAGCTCATATTACAAGACGCTACACAAAAGCAACAAGGAACCAGAAGTACAAAGGATGTATCCACTAGTTCTGCTCCTGTCCATCAGCTCCCAGGGCTCCATGATCGAAGGCCTCGGCTGCCTGAAGCTGAGCTCTCCCCTGCGGTCGGGGTGGACCTCCGGGTGGTGGTGGTGGTAGAGCCTCAAAGCGTCGTCCACCACCTGCTGCTCGGCCAGCTCCTCTACCTCGTCCGTCTCCTCCCTGCAGACTGCCACGGTCGAACCTCTGCCTCTGCCTAGGTGGTTCCTCAACCGTCTGCTGCTCCCCCGCATGGCGGGTCGGGCAGTCACGAGCCATGTGACCAATTCCGCCACAGGAGTAACACTGCCCACTCTCGGCACGCCTGGCTCTGACTCCACCCCGGCTTCCCCGCACAACTGAGCCTGAGTCGTGCAGTCGGCCACTGGTAGGTCTGGTCTGCCTGGAACCCTGAGTCATCTGTCGGCTACCTGCTACCGAAGACTCCGCTACGTGCCGCCCTGCGGTGGGTCTCTGTGCTGGTGTAGACTCAGCAAGGAAGCTCTCGATCAGAAGGGCCCGCTCTAGCACTCCCGCATGGGTCGGAATGCTGAGGGAGATCAGCGACGCCCGAATCTCCTGTCGCAAGCCCTGCTCGAAGGTCCGGGCCCGGAAGAAGGGGTCCCGTACCATGTCGGTCGAGTAGCGAGATAGGTCCGTGAACCTCGCCGCGTACTGAGCGACCGTCATGCTGCCCTGGCGCAGCTGGAGAAGCTCCTGGATGCGCACCGCTCGGAGGGTGGCCGGGACGAACTCAGAGCGGAAGAGGCTCTCGAAGTCCGCCCAGAGCAAGGATGCCTCATCGTGAACCTGGAGCATCAGGCTCCACCATCGTCCTGCCGCCGCCTGCAGGAGGCTCGCTGCGAGAATCACCATGAGATCCGCTGGTGTCCTCACTAGCCTGAAGATCCGTACCACCGCCTCTAGCCAGTCCTCGGCGGCCTGGGGGTCCGCCTCACCGCGAAACCTGGGCGGTCGCTGGCTCTGAAACTCATGCAGTGCCCTGAGGCGACGTGCATCGTCAGCGTCTGGTACTGGCAGCATCGGTGGCTCGGCGGGTAAAGCTACCGCCGGTGCCACTGCTGGCAGGGGGCCCTGCACCGAGGCCTCGTCGCTCGGTGGGCTGCCGTCGCGCCCTACACTCGGAACCCTAGCTGGCTGTCGTCGCGGGGCCATCCTGGAAAGGAGAACAAGAGCACCATAGTCAGAACAGTATACCTGGTGAGCTGGCACAAGTAATCACAAGGAAAACTTGAGACTTCCATAAAGCAGGTCAGTATACCCGGTGAGCTGACACAAGTAATCACAAAGAAACTTGAAACACACACGCAATCAATGTTTTCATGCATTAAGTCGGAAATCAGGAGTCAGGGTCCTGGTGTATGGATACGTCGGCCGCCGCACCAACACTGGGCTCCCTGAACTGATAACCACACTCAATACACTAAACACTATTGCTTCATATAGAAAGAAAGGACGATCAGAGTCTGCGGTAGAACCGACCACCTCTGATACCAATTTGTCACGACCCGTCCTCGGGGCCCGTGCCGTGACTACCCCAAGCCCGCCTTCCATAAGCCAGGGGTTGGCGACTAGCACCAAGGCGTAAAATCCCAGTAAACAGGGAAGGCATTGCCTTTATAAGTAACAACCACACAGAGTCAGCAAGCGGAAAGTAAAGTGCAGAAAAGTAAAGGGGGCCGGAAATACAAGCCCAACTGTACAGTACAACTGAAAAAGTAAAGAACAGCAACTGAAGAAAAGACGGCGGCCTCGTGTCGTCCACTGGCAATCCCACCTGAAGGGTGGGTACAGACAGCCTCCAGGCTCCTCGGGTCCCACGTCCGCTCCGAGCACGTCCCGCCCAGTGGTCCACCTCCAGGTACCGTCCTGCTCCACGCCCAACCGTGATCAGCGCTGTCCGTCGTCTGCAACCAACACAACAAGGTGCGGGCATAGCCCGTGCAGGGGTGAGTACAAGCTACTCAGTAAGGACCCCGAGACCCCCGAAGGTCTCCCGAAATCCACAAAGGATATAGCACAAAAGAAAGATGCAATCACGAAGTAACATCTGACTCGACTTAGGTATATGCCCATACATATACCTAAGTCCCCAATTCTAGCTCTGCTCACGAGCTCAAGAACAACTCAATCCACAAAGGAAAGCAAGACTCAAATCCACAAGGAGAGTAAACAGTAAATCCACAAAGGATAGTTCAACACAATCCACAAAGGAGAGTAAGACTCAAATCCACAAGGAGAGTAAACAGGAAATCCACAAAGGATAGTTCAACACAATCCACAAAGGAGAGTAAGACTCAAATCCACAAGGAGAGTAAACAGTAAATCCACAAAGGATAGTAACATAAGATTCAGCTCAACCAGGATTTTCATTATCGAAACCGTAAATGTTGAAGAGCCCCATCTCTGAAGTGTACAGTGGTCCTGTCACGACTCCGAGGTACCGCTCACTAACCTAAGACTGCTGAAGTACTCCTCCTGTCGAGTACCGCGGGTCTGCTGCCAACTACCGGGCGCTCCGTCCGCTGAGGGTCTGCTGCCAAATACCGGGCGCTCACCCAATTAGCCTACTGAGGTACTCCTCCTGTCGAGTACCGCGGGTTTGCCGCCAACTACCAGGCGCTCCGTCCGCCGTGGGTCTGCTGCCAACTACTGGGCGCTCCGTCCACTGGGCTAGTCGACTCACTCCAAGTCGAGTCGGTCAAGCAGTCGTCAGGTCTCAGTCATCTACACGGTCTCCGTACTCCGCACGCGCGTCTCCACCGTCGCGGGTCTGTCGCTACACCCAAGCGCACACACTCCGTAGAGTATCGCGGGTCTGCCGCTACAACCAAGCGCTCCACCGCCAAGGGTCTGCTGCTGCATCCAAGCGCACCACCACTGTCAAGTACCACGGGTCCGCCGCTACACCCAAGCGCTCCACCGCTCAAGGTAAAAAGAAGATTCAGCTCACACAGGTTCGGTAGCACTGTTCCACGTAGGATCGCTGAGTGCAGTAGTCGACGCAGTCCACTGAGGATCTCTGCACAGTCGTCGCCGCAGTCCACGAAGGATCTCTGCTCTGCCGTCGTCGCAGTCCACGGAGGATCTCTGCTCTGTCGTCGTCGCAGTCCACGGAGGATCTCTGCTCTGTCGTCGTCGCAGTCCACGGAGGATCTCTGCTCTGTCGTCGAAGCCACAGCCAGCACTAGGGTTCCCGCACTTAGCGAGCTCGTTTAGGAGGGTCCGCTCCACGAGCCGAGAGGCTGATACATCAACTGACACGTAGTCCGAAGTTGATGTATCCAAAAGTTCCGTATCGACAACAGGATCTCAACGCGACAGACGGCGCGTCAATCGGACGCCCGGTCTGAGAGTTATTGGCATTTTCGTCCCAGGGGCCCGGTTGGTTTTTAGGGCAAAACCAACCCGACCGTACTCCGCCTGTGTCCGATCCTCGGGCGGAGTATGCCAAAAGTTCCGTCTCACTTAGAGGAAACTACCACAGCTGACGGTACGTCGTTCGGACGTCCGTAGCTCAAGTTATGAGCGTTTCCGCTCCGAGGGCCCGGTTGGTTTCGTGTACGAACCAACCCGGCCGAACCCAAAGTCTTCCGAAACCTTGAGTGTAATATACCGAAACGACCGTCTCGATCCAAGGATCGCGTAGCCGCTGACGGTTCGTCAATCGGAGGTCCCAGGCCCAAGATATGGGCGAAAGACCGAAGTGGGCCCGAAACGGGGGTTCTGGGCCCGGGGCGACCCGGCCCGAACCCCCCCCGGGTCGGCCGAACCGGGTCGGCCCGACCCGGCCCGGCCCGGCTAGGCCGGGTCCGGTCCGGCCTGGGCGCGGCCCGGCCGACCGGACCGGCCGGCTCGGCCTGCGCGGCTTGGCCAGCCGCGCGGGTGGAAGGCCGCGGGCGCAGCCCGCGGTCGAGGGAGCCGCGGCCCGCGTGTGGGCCGCGCGGGTGGTCAGCGGACGCGGCGCATTGCCGCGTCCCGACCGGGTGGACCGGACCCGCGGACCGCGGGTCCGCTGGTTCGCCGCCGCCGCGGCCGAGCCGCGACGGATTCCTCCGGCGGCGCGCCGGGCGCCGCCGCCCCCGGTCGCCGGCGCCGCCGCGCCGGCGACCCGCGCCGCCGCCTCCTTCCGCGGGCCGCCGGAGATGCTCCGGTGGCCCGATTTGCCTCCCGTCTGCGCCGATGCCCCTCCCGGATGCCGACCTTCACTGCGGAATCAACGGATCGCCCCTGCCGCGCGGTTTGTCGTCGTCCGCCATATCCGCACAACAAAAGAGATCGGCGGAGGGTTGTCGGGTCTTGTTCGTTAGACCCGCACCCTCCGCGTTAGCCATAATCAACGGGAGAAAAGAAAAAGATGATCAACACATGATCCAACAATTTTATTTAAAGATAAAATTGTTCGTTTGAAACCGGCTTTTTAAATTTTCAAGAACGTTCACGAGAAAATTTAAAAGGGGTAACTTTTCCAAAATAAATCCATACCTTGATGATCGTCGAGCGCGGGCGTTCTTCGCGGAAGAGATCGTCGCGGAAGAGATCGATCGTCGCGTCGTCGCGGGAAGGTGTCGCGTCGTCGCGGAAACCGGCGTTGAGCCGGCGAGCTCAACGAATCAAGAACAACAGATTTAAATTATTAATATTTAAATATGTGTTTCGTTTAAAACCAAAGAAAAGAACTTGAGAGGAAATCCGAAAGCACTCACCTCGAATGGTCGGTGATCGGAGATCGGAGATCGGAAGAACGTCTCGGGCGAAGGCGTCGTCGACTTCCGGGTTCGGCGTTCTTCGCGTTCTTCGCGTTCTTCGCGTTCTTCGCGTTCTTCGCGTTCTTCGCGGAGAGGGTGGAGGCTCAGAGGAATTGCACAACGATAGCAATCCTCCAAAATAGACAAGTTTGTCTATTTTATTATTTTGCCAACAAACGTAAAACGCGTAAGCAACGACCCATTTAATTCGTTGAATTAATTCAACGAGCGAAACAGCCCATTTAATTCACGAAAGAAACAGCCCATCTAATTCACGAAAGAAACCGCCCAATTAAATGGTCTGTTAAGAATTAAAGAAACGCGTCGGTTGACTTTTCAGTTTCTTTGACGGGTTTTCGCGGGTGCGTTACTTAGCGAAAGAAACGGCGGGGCTCGTGCGGGCCCTGCCTCACAAATATCCTAACAAGGGGGTAGGATATTTCTGGATAGCATCTTATCCGCTTTAACTCAGTTCAAGTGACTTCCAAGTGACTTCCAAGCAGCTTAAGTGAAATAAAATAAAGTTGTCGCACAAACTTTATTTTATTTCTGACTTAAAGCCCCAAAATTTAAAAATCACGCCTGAGAAAACGCAACTCCGGAAGAGGCGTTTCTAAGCAAATACCGGCGCTGCGATTTCATCGGTGCCCTCAGAATTTGATTCCGGGCACCGGTTCAAAAGATAGAAAAACCCGCTCGTCCGTTCACTGAACGTACCCGAGCCAAACTTCGGAAATTGATTCCGGGCACACCGGGCCTCGGAATCAGGTGCCGTCTGAAGCTGCGCTCTTGTAAAATTCCAAAGAAAATTAAGAAAAAAATTTCCTTGAAATTTGCGGGTCTTTACAAGTACAATCCTAGAACACTAGGTCAAACCTCACTAATCCATCATACCTATTCTCTCTATATAGTAGAACATAAGCTAGGTCTCTAAGAGATACCACACTAGGCCACTATACCTTATTTTTATCTCTTTGGTTAGAACACATAGACAATAATACCCCACTTCGCCTCTTGAGTCCAATTACACATTATTGTTATATCCTCAAGCTATTCCACACATGTTCATCATTCCCCATTGTCTATCTTATTCTCTTCATCACATCACATGTAGTGTCTGAACACGATCCCCCTATAGGGATTCCGATCCATGATGGGTCCACCTATCACTTTGGTACCATGCATAGAACAAAAGAAACATACCATATACTAAAAAATAACAAAAGGAAACATTGGAAACATATCAGTCACACATATCCAGTGTTATAGCATAACAGACATGGTTCTGATACATAGGTATAACATATTACGTAATGGGTCTCTATATTGTGTTTACACACATTCATGTGATCATCATTCATGGTCAACATGTTATGCCAACATATCTATCACATCAAGGTGACATGGGTTTAAATATAGTCAGATCATGGAACATCATTAAGATTCAAAAGAAGCTCCCACATGTGATAATATCATTCTCCCCCTAGAATTAATCCCAAAGTATTTATTTAATCCATACCATGTAATTAAATATTATTACTTAAATAATAATTATAATTCAACAAGTGATGATAAATCCAGTATCTAGAATAATCCAAGATAAAAAAGAATAAATTTTATTATTATTTTTATTAATTATGTATTATAGTCATTTTAATGAATTTCTAGCATTTTTATCTAGAAAACCACAATTGTCTTCTCAAAAACTAAATTTGAAAATATTTAATGAAAAACTTAACCATGTTTTATCTTTTTAAAACAAAAAACCCAGAATATAGGAGAATGGAACATGGGGTTATAGATGTTTATGAGGGAAAATAGTTTACTAGTTCATATTAATGACATCCAAAAATTAAATCCACCATTTAATTTTTCATTTACTCAAATCATGGATGGAGATAATTCAAATCTCTATAAATATGTTATTTAATGGAAAATATGTAGAATATATTTAATTAAATTTATTTTGGGATTTTAATATCATTTAAACTGATTATAGGCATGATCATGGGAAAAAGAATCATTAAAAAGAGTTTTTAAATGATTTTCTCCCAAAAAGGGAACTATGCACAGGTAATATCATGACCCGACCCTACCCAGGCTCGAGCCGCAACTACCCCAGGCCCGCCTCCATAGGCCAGGGGCTGGCGACCAGCGCCGAAGGCACAATAACTCGGGGAGGCCTTTGCCTAAGCACCTGTACACACACACGCAACAAACTCAATGCAAAAGTGCAGAGTAAAAGGAAGAACAAGCAGAGTAAAAAGAACAACTATAAATAAACCACAGAGTGCATCGACCACTACAAGTACAAAGTAAAAACTGAAAGTAAAAGGGGCAAAACACGCGCCCAACCGAAAAGTGTCACAACCCGGCAACAGGTAAACAAAAAGGAACAACTGGCGGGTCTCCCACCTGGATCCCGACCACGACCACCGTACGCGGTCCAAGCTCCCAAGCTCCTACGCTCCACTGAAGTCACGCTCCACCTGTCCGTCGTCTGCAAGGGCACACCAAGTGCGGGCAAAGCCCAAGCAGGGGTGAGTATAAAAATACTCAGTAGGATACCCCGAAGGCTCGAGGGAGCAACAAAGGAGGTACCGAAGGGTGAGCAGTAGAGCGAACAAGGAATAGAAAGGAGTACAATTGGAAGTGAAGTAAAGAGTCCAAATCAACCCAACAAGAGAAAGGAAGTAGACTCGTCCAGGCACAAGGAGCTGGAAACGGTGAGAAGATGAACTTCCCGTCGAGTCTTCGCTACCTATAGCAGGAGAGTAGACTCATCCAACCACGAGAAGCTAGACACGGAATGCACGTGGCATACCCCGCGCGTCTTCACCTCTCCTGAAAGGAGAGTAGCCAAAACCCAAGAAGTGGGTACTAGAACAAGGTATATACAAGTCCATATGCTCAACAAGAAGCCCGAACAACGTTGTAAGGGAATCTCCGTCCCGTAGCTCAGCCCAAGAAAAGTGTCGCCAACAATCCCAGACATAAGCCATCATCGTCGCCCAGCAACCCGCACTTCTGCCCTGAACCGCAAGCCAAGGGGCTCAGTCACCGCACCTTGATACTATCCACTTTGGGTGGCACTGACTCGCCCGTACGGTTTTAGATCGCGTCGCAAGAACGCGTCTCGGTGGGGAAAACACCCCTCGTACTTGAGAGTTCTAGGAAAGTCAAACCACACCTCATCACTGCCCTGCAGTCGAGAGGTCTTCTCAAAGTCAAGCCGTTCCATCACCGACCCGTACAACCAAGGGTCCCGCTCTGGTAATCACGGAGGTAAGCCACAGACTAGCCTAGTCGAGAGGACTGAGTCTGGAACGCTAACAGGTGTCCCACTGCCCAGCCCCACTGGAGGGTAATTCATAACCAAATATCAGGTGACCCACTGCCCAGCCCTGCTGGAGGGTAAACCCTAAGACATCATCCGGCGACCCACTACCCAGCCCCGCTGGAGGGTAGACCTTAATACCTCATCAGGCGACCCACTGCCCAGCCCCGCTGGAGGGTAGACCTTAATACATCATCAGGCAACCCACTACCCAGCCCCGCTGGAGGGTAGACCTGGAATAAGTCGACAGGCGACTCACTGCCCAGCTTTGCTGGAGGGTAGACCTGGAACTAGACGACGGGTGACCCACTGCCCAGCCCTGCTGGAGGGTAGACCCCAAGAGGTCGTCGGGTGACCCACTGCCCAGTCTCTGCTGGAGGGTAGACCCTAATAGCGTCGGGTGACCCACTACCCAGTCTCTCCTGTAGGGTAGACCCTAGAAGTCGGTGAGAAACCCACTGCCCAGCCCTATTGGAGGGTAAGCCCGAGGAAGTCGATGAGTAACCCACTGCCCAGTCTCTGCTGGAGGGTACAACTCAGAACCGCTCTGCCATCTCTACAGGAGGGTACAACACTGGCCGACCGAACACAGAGTGGGTGTCGCGCAACCACCCAACTCTAAAACAGCTCTCCCAAAAGAGGTGCATCGTCTGCCCCAACACCGGGTGTCACTAGCACCGCTACCGGCCAATCCATCGAGGACGAAACCAGGGGGAGACCACTCAACCCTGCTGGTCAAACCAACGAGCACAGAGCCAGGGGAAGAGCTCCACCCTGCTGGTCAAACAAACACACAGAGGGACCCTCCACGCCGCAAGAGGTCCAAGTACGCGAAGTAGAACACAACACGCACTTGGGGCCCACACGACGTGTGGCCCCAAGTCAAACCCCAACCAAGCGCCCAAACATCTCAAGTACAAACCACACGTACCTCCAAGCGCTCTTGTATACTCCCAGAGTATACCTCGTTCCAGCCCATAGGCTATCGTGCACACGACACCCAACGTCAACGCGAAGGCGTGACGTAACAACTCCAACCTGCCACCTCAAAGGCCCAGGCACGACCAACCACGTCTCGTGGACCAATTACATCACTCTCCCAAGAGTACGCAATCACACGCCAAGGGTCCGCCATAAACAAGGTAGGGCGAACCACCACTAGAGCACCTTCTGTGCTTCTACATTTAACAAGATTGCGCAAGAGGCTCCGTACAGCCAAACGGATCACACCGTTGTAATCCCTACAGAAAAACACGCGAGTTAGACTACTCACTTGCCCGAAACGGTCAACAGGTGGAAAAGGTACTATTCACCATGACCAAACTCGTGTAGGGCCCACCCCAAGATCCCGGAACTGAACCAACGGATCACGCCACTGCGATCCCCTCGGAAAAACTCACGGGATTGAGTACTCAATCGCCCAAAATGGACACCTGGTGAAAAGGGCACTATTCACCGTAGCCGGGTCGGGTGGGACCCACACCACGTCTCCGAAAAAGGTCGGGCGGACTGCGCCATCGCAAAGCTCTCAGAAAAGCACGTCAAATTGACTGCTTACTTGCGTGGAACGGGTACCCGGAGAAAAAGATACGTTCCGGCACACCACACACGAGCTGCGCCACATGGGACCCACATCCCAGTCCTGAAACTCAACGATCGGATCGCACCATTGCGATCCTCTCGAAAAAGTACACAAGATGGACTATTCACTTGTCCAAAACGGTCGCTCGGTGATAAAAGCTGGAAATCACCGTCAACTCCCGAAACGGCCCTCGCGGGGCCCGCACCCTCGTGCGTAATTACAGCGGGCAGACTGCGCCAACGCGTTGCCCTCGGAAAAACACCCAACATCGACTGCTCGCACGCCCCGTATGGACGTCCGAGGAAAAAGCAGCTAAAAGCTGCACGCAGCTCAAAAGACGGGCCGTGGGGCCCACGCCTCAACTCCGGCTTCAATGCCCGGAACTGCCCTGGAAACCTCCGCCTCAGTGCCAGAGTCACAACGCCGCTGACGGCACTCAAATCAGACGTCCCATGCGTCCGCGCCGTCCAAAACAAGAAACTCGGGGAAAACGCTCGCCCACTTAAGGACACGTCGCGCCTCCGCGACCCCTCGTTTCGGGAATTAAAATTTCCCAAAACCATCTCAAAACATTCCCCTCGACGCAAGCTCCGCGCTGCCGAAGACGGCGCGCAAAACGGACGCCCGTAACGAAAGTTACGGGCGTCAGAAATTTGAAAAGGGGGGGGGGGGCACCCCTTGGGCCGGACTGGCCCGGACCGGCCGGTCCGCCCAGAGCCGGCCCGCGGCCCGGCCGCGGGCCCGACTCACCTCGCTGCGGCCAGCTGGCCGCAGCCTGCCGACATCGACCGGCCATCAAGGCCGATCGCCTTCTCCTCCGCAGTGACCCGCGTTACGCGGGTCGCTGTCGCCGCACGCGGGGTCGCGCACCCCGCGACCCCTTTCCCTCCTCGCGCTACACCGGCGCCGCCCGGGTGTCCGCCGTCCGCCGCTGTCCGCAGCCGCCTCCGCCGTTCGCGCCAGCCGCCAACCGGAGCCGCTCCACCTGGCCACCGAACCACCGTGATGCCCCGCGACCGCCTCCTCGGACCGAAGTCGCGCCGCCGCGCCTCCTACCGCCGGAGCTCCCCAAACCGGCCGGAAAACCTCCAAAAACCCGCAAACTTCGGCGAGGTGTTGCGGTCTCCTCCGAACTCCGTTTTCAATTCTGAAAGAAGCGACGGAAAGAGTAAATTGCGTACTACGCGGCCATGTAATTTTTTCAAAGACTAAACAAAAATCGATGCTAAAATTGGGGTTCAAAGGGAGGTTCGAGAATAAAAACTCAAATACGTAACCCTACCTCGCGGGCGTTGCCCGGAGCTTCGCCGCCGAACCGCCATCTTGCCGGAGTCGCCTCGCCGGAGCTCACCTCGCCGGAGCTCACCTCGCCGGAGCTCGCCTCGCCGGAGGTGAAGGAGGGGGGGGGGGGGTTTGAGGAAGAAGAGGAAGAAGAAGGGGGGGTGTTTAAGTACAAAACACTTAAACGCCCGCCCGACGGCCCCGAACCCGAACTCCTGACGGGGTCGGGATTTAGCGTCCCCTAGGCTAAGAACCACGCTCTGAGCGCAACAGCGGTCTCAAAATTTTATTCCGAGACCCCGTTCAAAAGTTACTAAACTCAGCGCCCGAAGCCGCCAATTTACGAAAACGCCCCTGGGGCCATTTTTCACAAACGGCCCGCGCCCACAAAACTTATACCCCTCTTAGGGTAAACGGCATGCTCCGAACTCAACGGTGCCCTCGGTTTTCCAATCTGAGCCGCCGTTCAAGAGATACTAGCGTTTCGCTATTAAACAAATTAATTAATTAATTAATTAATCCGTTTAACGTTCCAGAAGCGGGCGAGGGGTCCAAACATCCCGCGCCGACAAGTTTTATGTAGTTCATAGGGTAAAAACCCCGTTCCGAACCCATCCGTACACTCGGATCCCTGATCCGGATCACTGTTTAGGAGTTATTGCATTTATTTATCATTTCTAGTGTGAACGCACTGAAAATTTAATTCCGGCCACTCCGGGGCTCAGAATCGCACGCCGTCTGAAGGCGCTGCTCTGAAATATCATCAAGAATATTCCAAAGTCTTTCACAGCAAAAACCGGGTTCTTACATCATTCCCTCCTTCAAGATTTTCGTCCTCAAAAAGCAAAACTAGGGAGCAACACAGGGTACGAAGCCCACACATGGCTTCCCCATACCCAGAAGAACCCACGCACAGCTCTGTGTCGCTGCACACAGACCAAAGGATTGGTCTGTTCACGCTATGTCGGCCCTTGCCGATGTCGTGCACCCACTCCAGACTTTAGGGTTAGGGCAAGGCGGTAGGGTAACTCGTCATCCCTTTGCACGGTCTCACACAGCCCGAAGGCCCTCGGGGGTAGCTCACTTCCCCGGTCAAACCTCTACGTCGCACGCCGTGACTGGAATCACCACCCGCACCTGAAATAAGGCTCGGTGATTCCCTCCTTCAGAATATCCATATGGTTAAACACCCAAGGATATCTGGTCACGCAATATTCCACAGTCGATGCTCTCTTACACGCTCAACAGGCGAAGGAGCCAACACCATCGACTAAAGGAAAAAGTCTCACGCCTTTTCCTTACCAACACAGGGTTACACCCGACGCCCTGTGTCACCCTGGTAACACCTCAAACAAGGAGCATGGAGGAAAGCAGATCACACAAAGAGTCTAACAATTCTACTGCAATAAGTAGAAGAGTCGAAAGGGGTATCTCTCACCATCCCGTGCTCTGCAAGATCGTAGAAATCCAAAGCTCGCGGCTGCCCGCGGTCCCAACCGTCAGCTCCCGGAGCCTGACGTGGACCGCCTAGTGGTGATGGGAAGACCTCGTAACGTCGTCCCCCACCTCCAGCTCCTCCCGCTCCTCTGCTAGCACCACCTCTCTGGGTACTACTCCGATCACGGCGTTGCCTCTGCCGTGGTGGTGCGCCTGCTGCCTACCCGAAGCTCTCAGCAACTCGGGTCGGGCAGTCTCGTGCCAAGTGACCTCGCCCGTCACAAGCATAGCACCGGCGCTCTCTAGGCTTCCCTGGTGCCCTCCGACGCCACTGTGGTATACGACCACGGCCCGGGATCCTCTCACGGAAGGGCATCCCCAGCTGAGGCCCTGCGCCTTTTCGCCACAGTGGTATACGACCACGTCTCCGAAACCGGCAGTGGGAAGGCCACCTGTATCGAGGTCCTGTCCTCCGGCGCCTGCTAGCTATGGTAGACGTCTCGGCTCCGTCGCGCCCACTACCACTACCAACCGCAAAACATGACAGGAAGCCCTCTGTCACCAGCGCCTGTTCTGGCACCCCAGCATACGTGGAAATGCCCAAGGGTACTATGACAACACAAATCTCTCGGCGGAGACCCTGCTCAAACTTCCGCGCTCGGAGGTCGTCGTCATGGACCAAGTCCGGGTAAAAGCGTGCATGGTCTGCAAAACTAGTCGCGTACTCGGCCACCGTCATCCCTCCCTGCTAAAACTGCAGGAGCTCCTGAATCCGAACGGAGCGCAAGCAGGAGGGGAAAAACTCCTCACGGAGCAACAACTGAAAGTCATCCAATGAAAGTGACGACTCCTCAAGAAACTGAGTCACCGGACTCCACCAACGCCAAGATGCTCCACGAAAAAAAAGATGGCTGCCAAAGCCACTCTCTGATTTGTCGGCGTCTGCACAAGCCTGAAAAGGCTAACCACTGCCTCGAGCCAAGCCTCTCCTGCCTGAGGGTCTGGCTCACCACTGAACCTCAGCGGTCTCTGCCGCTGGAACTCACGGAGCGCGCTCAACCTGCGCTCAAGCTTAGCCTGCTCTGCTGAAACTGCCTACTGCTCAACAGGTGGGGGTGCTGCCACCAGCCCACCCGGAGAAAGGGCTGACATGATGAGTCCTGGACTGTGGCCTCGTAGCTCACAAGGTCGTCGTCACGAACCAGAGATGGTATCCTGGCTGGCTGTCTTCGCGGAGACATCCTGATCATTATCAAGGAGTGCCGCGGTCAGATGAGCATATATGTATATACCAATATCAACAATGGGGAGCTGACTCAAGAAGGACAGTCAAAGACTCAATCCTACATCATGCACAAACAAATTTCCCTGCAACAAGTGTCTCAGCATGACGAGTCGACAAGCGGGTTATCAAGGTCCGGGTGAATGGATACGTCGGCCGCCGCACCATCACTGGACTCCTTGGCCTGAGAGCCGCCCTCGAGATACATTAGCACTGTTTCCCTACATCCCAACCAGTTCCTCTTTTAGGGACGTCCGCACAATGTCCCAAGGAACGAACCACCTTTGATACCACTTTGTCACGACCCGACCCTACCCGGGCTCGATCCGCAACTACCCCAGGCCCGCCTCCATAGGCTAGGGGCTGGCGACCAGCGCCGAAGGCACAATAACTCGGGGAGGCCTTTGCCTAAGCACCTGTACACACACACGCAGCAAAGTCAATGCAAAAGTGCAGAGTAAAAGGAAGAACAAGCAGAGTAAAAAGAACAATTGCTATAAATAAACCACAGAGTGCATCGACCACTACAAGTACAAAGTACAAACTGAAAGTAAAGGGGAAAAACATGCGCCCAACCGAAAAGTGCCACAACCCGGCAACAGGTAAACAAAAAGGAACAGCTGGCGGGTCTCCCACCTGGATCCCGGCCACGACCACCGCGCGGTCCAAGCTCCCAAGGTCCTACGCTCCACTGAAGTCACGCTCCACCTGTCCGTCGTCTGCAAGGGCACACCAAGTGCGGGCAAAGCCCAAGCAGGGGTGAGTATAAAAATACTCAGTAGGATACCCCAAAGGCTTGAGGGAGCAACAAAGGATGTACCGAAGGGTGAGCAGTAGAGCGAACAAGGAATAGAAAGGAGTACAACTGGAAGTAAAGTAAAGAGTCCAGATCAACCCAACAAGAGAAAGGAAGTCGACTCGTCCAGGCACAAGGAGCTGGAAATGGTGAGAAGATGAACTTCCCGTCGAGTCTTCGCTACCTATAGCAGGAGAGTAGACTCATCCAACCACGAGAAGCTAGACACGGAAATCACGTGGCATACCTCGCGCGTCTTCGCCTCTCCTGAAATGAGAGTAGCCAAAACCCAAGAAGTGGGTGCTAGAACAAAGTATATACAAGTCCATATGCTCAACAAGAAGCCCGAACAACGTCGTAAGGGGATCTCCGTCCCGTAGCTCAGCCCAAGAAAAGTGTTGCCAACAGTCCCAGACATAAGCCATCATCGTCGCCCAGAAACCCGCACGTCTGCCCTGAACCGCAAGCCAAGGGGCTCAGTCACCGCACCTTGATACTATCCGCTTTGGGCGGCACTGACTCGCCCGCACGGTTTTAGATCGCGTCGCAAGAACGCGTCTCGGTGGGGAAAGCTCCCCTCGTACTTGAGAGTTCTAGGAAAGTCAAACCACACCTCATCACTACCCTGCAGTCGAGAGGTCTTCTCTAAGTCAAGCCATTCCATCACCGACCCGTACAACCAAGGGTCCCGCTCCGGTAATCACGGAGGTAAGACACAGATTAGCCTAGTTGAGAGGACTGAGTCTGGAATGCTAACAGGTGTCCCACTGACCAGCCCCGCTGGAGGGTAATTCATAACCAAATATTAGGTGACCCACTGCCCAGCCCTGCTGGAGGGTAAACCCTAAGACATCATCCGACGACCCACTGCCCAGCCCCGCTGGAGGGTAGACCTTAATACCTCATCAGGCAACCCACTTCACAGCCCCGCTGGAGGGTAGACCTTAATACATCATCAGACAACCCACTGCCCAGCCCCGCTGGAGGGTAGACCTGGAATAAGTCGACAGGCGACCCACTGCCCAGCCTTGCTGGAGGGTAGACCTGGAACTAGACGACAGGTGACCCACTGCCCAGCCCTGCTGGAGGGTAGACCCCAAGAGGTCGTCGGGTGACCCACTGCCCTGTCTTTGCTGGAGGGTAGACCCTAATAGCGTCGGGTGACCCACTGCCCAGTCTCTGCTGGAGGGTAGACCCTAGAAGTCAGTGAGCAACCCACTGCCCTGCCCTGCTGGAGGGTAAGCCCGAGGAAGTCGATGAGTAACTCACTGCCCAGTCTCTGTTGGAGGGTACAACTCAGAACCGCTCTGCCATCTCTACAGGAGGGTACAACACTGGCCGACCGAACACAGAGTGGGTGTCGCGCAACCACCCAACTCCAGAACAGCTCTCCCAAAAGAGGTACAACGTCTGCCCCAGCACCGGGTGTCACTAGCACCGCTACCGGCCAATCCATCAAGGACGAAACCAGGGGGAGACCACTCAACCATACTGGTCAAACCAACGAGCACAGAGCCAGGGGAAGAGCTCCACCCTACTGGTCAACAAAAAACACAGAGGGACCCTCCACGCCGCGAGAGGTCCAAGTACGTGAAGCAGAACACAACACGTACTTGGGGCCCACACGACGTGTGGCCCCAAGTCAAACCCCAACCAAGCGCCCGAACATCTCAGGTACAAACCACACGTACCTCCAAGCGCTCTTGTATACTCCCAGAGTATACCTCGTTCCAGCCCATAGGCTATCGTGCACACGACACACAACGTCAATGCGAAGGCGTGACGTAATAACTCCAACCTGGTATCAGAGGACTGAGTCTAGAATTCTAACAGGTGTCCCACTGCCCAGCCCCGCTGGAGTGTAATTCATAACCAAATATCAGGTGACCCACTGCCCAGCCCTGCTGGAGGGTAAACCCTAAGACATCATCCAGCGACCCACTGCCCAGCCCAGCCCCGCTGGAGGGTAGACCTTAATACCTCATCAGGCGACCCACTGCCCAGCCCCGCTGGAGGGTAGACCTTAATACATCATCAGGAAACCCACTGCCCAGCCCCGCTGGAGGGTAGACCTGGAATAAGTCGACATGCGACCCACTGCCCAGCCTTGCTGGAGGGTAGACCTGGAACTAGACGACGGGTGACCCACTGCCCAGCCCTGCTGGAGGGTAGACCCCAAGAGGTCGTCGGGTGACCCACTGCCCAGTCTCTACTGGAGGGTAGACCCTAATAGCGTTGGGTGACCCACTGCCCAGTCTCTGCTGGAGGGTAGACCCTAGAAGTCAGTGAGCAACCCACTGCCCAGCCCTGCTGGAGGGTAAGCCCGAGGAAGTCGATGAGTAACCCACTGCCCAGTCTCTGCTGGAGGGTACAACTCAGAACCGCTCTTCCATCTCTACAGGAGGGCACAACATTGGCCAACCGAACACAGAGTTGGTGTCGCGCAACCACCCAACTCCAGAACAACTCTCCCAAAAGAGGTGCAGCGTCTGCCCCAACACCGGGTGTCACTAGCACCGCTACCGGCCAATCCATCGAGGACGAAACCAGGGGGAGACCACTCAACCCTGCTGGTCAAACCAACGAGCACAGAGCCAGGGGAAGAGCTCCACCCTGGTGGTCAAACAAACACACAGAGGGACCCTCCATGCCGCGAGAGGTCCAAGTACGTGAAGCAGAACACATCAGACACTTGGGGCCCACACGACGTGTGGCCCCAAGTCAAACCCCAACCAAGCGCCCGAACATCTCAGGTACAAACCACACATACCTCCAAGCGCTCTTGTATACTCCCAGAGTATACCTCGTTCTAGCCCATAGGCTATCATGCACACGACACCCAACGTCAACGCGAAGGCGTGATGTAACAACTCCAACCTGCCACCTCAATGGCCCAGGCACGACCAACCACGTCACGTGGACCAATTACATCACTCTCCCAAGAGTGCGCGATCACACGCCAAGGGTCCGCCATAAACAAGGTAAGGCGAACCACCAATGGAGCACCTTCCATGCTTCTACATTTAACAAGATTGCACAAGAGGCTCCATACAGCCAAACGGATCACACCGTTGTAATCCTTGAGAAAAAACACGCGAGTTAGACTACTCACTCGCCCGAAATGGTCAACAGGTGGAAAAGGTACTATTCATCGTGACCAAACCCGTGTAGGGCCCACCCCAAGATCCCGAAACTGAACCAACAGATCACGCCACTGCGATCCCCTCGGAAAAACTCACGGGATTGAGTACTCAATCGCTCAAAACGGACACCCGGTGAAAAGGGCACTATTCACCGTAGTTGGGTCGGGTGGGACCCACACCACGTCCCCAAAAAAGGTCGGGCGGACTGCGCCATCGCAAAGCTCTCGGAAAAGCACGTTAAATTGACTGCTTACTTGCGTGGAACGGGTACCTGAAGAAAAAGATACATTCCGGCACACCACACACGAGTTGCGCCACGTGGGACCCGCATCCCGGTCCCAAAACTCAACGAACGGATCGCACCGTTGCGATCCTCTCGAAAAAGTACACAAGATGGACTATTCACTTGTCCAAAACGGTCGCCCGATGATAAAGCTGGAAATCACCGTCAACTCCCGAAACAGCCCTCTCGGGGCCCGCACCCTCGTGCGGAATTACAGTGGTCAGACTGCGCCAACGCGTTGCCCTTGGAAAAACACCCAACATCGACTGCTCGCACGCCCCGTACGGACGTCCGAGGAAAAAGCCGCTAAAAGCTGCACGCAGCTCAAAAGACGGGCCGTGGGGCCCACACCTTAACTCCGGCTTCAACGCCCGGAACAGCCCTGGAAACCTCCGCCTCAGTGCGAGGGTCACAATGCCGCTGACGGCACTCAAATCAGACGTCGCATGCGTCTGCGCCGTCCAAAACAAGAAACTCGGGGAAAACGCTCGCCCACTTAAGGACAAGTCGTGCCTCTGCGACCCCTCGTTTCGGGAATTAAAATTTCCCGAAACCATCTCAAAACATTCCCCTGAACGCAAGCTCCGCGCTGCCGCAGACGGCGCGCAAAACGGACGCCCGTAACCAAAATTACAGGCCTCCGAAATTAGAAAAGGGGGGGGGGCACCCCTTGGGCCGGACCGGCCCGGTCCGGCCGGTCCGCCCACAGCCGGCCCGCGGCCCGGCCGCGGGCCCCGCTCACCTCGCCGCGGCCAGCTGGCCGCGGTTTGCCGACACCGACCGGCCGTCAAGGCCGGTCGCCTTCTCCTCCGCAGCGACCCGCGTTACGCGGGTCGCTGTCACCGCACGCGGGGTCGCACACCCCGCGACCCCTTTCCCTCCTCGCGCTACACCGGCGCCGCCCGGGGAGTCCGCCGACCGCCGCCGTCTGCAGCCGCCTCCGCCGTCCGTGCCAGCTACCAACCGAAGCCGCTCCGCCTGGCCACCGAACCACCGCGACGCCCCGTGACCGCCTCCTCGGACCGATGCCACGCCGCCGCGCCTCCTACCGCCGGAGCTCCCCAAACCGGCCGGAAAACCTCCAAAAACCCGCAAACTTCGGCGAGGTGTTGCGGTCTCCTCCGAAGTCCGTTTCCAATTCCGAAAGAAGCGACGGAAAGAGTAAATTGCGTACTACGCGGCCATGGAATTTGTTCGAAGACTAAACAAAAATCGATGCTAAAATTGGGGTTCAAAGGGAGGTTTGGGAATAAAAACTCAAATACGTAACCCTACCTCGCGGGCGTTGCCCGGAGCTTCGCCGCCGAACCGCCGCCTTGCCGGAGTCGCCTCGCCGGAGCTCGCCTCGCCAGAGCTCGCCTCGCCGGAGGTGATGGAGGGGGAGGAGGGTTTGAGGAAGAAGAGGAAGAAGAAGGGGGGGGGGTGTTTAAGTACAAAACACTTAAACGCCCGCCCGACGGCCCCGAACCCGAACTCCCGACGGGGTCGGGATTTAGCCTCCCCTAGGCTAAGAACCACACTCTGAGCGCAACGGCGGTCTCGGAATTTTATTCCGAGACCCCGTTCAAAAGTTACTAAACTCAGCGCTCGAGGCCGCCAATTTACGAAAACGCCCCTGGGGTCATTATTCACAAACGGCCCGCGCCCGCAAAACTTATACCTTTCCTAGGGTAAACGGAATGCTCCGAACTCAACGGTGCCCTCGGTTTTCCAATCCGAGCCTCCGTTCAAGAGATACTAGCGTTTCTCTATTAAACGAATTAATTAATTAATTAATTAGTCCGTTTAACGTTCCAGAAGCGGGCGAGGGGTCCAAACATCCCGCACCGACAAGTTTTATGTCGTTCATAGGGTAAACACCCCGTTCCGGACCCATCCGTACACTCGGATCCCTGATACGGATCACCGTTTAGGAGTTATTGCATTTATTTAGCATTTGCAGTGTGCACGCACTGAAAATTTAATTTCGGCCACTCCGGGGCTCGGAATCGCACGCCATCTGAAGGTGCTTCTCTGGAATATCATCAAGAATATTCCAAAGTCTTTCACAGCAAAAAACCGGGTTCTTACAGGTAACATGGTTTAAGCATTATACAGTACACCCTTTTTTATACTACACTTACAAGGTCCCTTAACCTTATATAGGTATGGAATAACCTATACAAATCATTTAAGAACTTGTATATACCCTTACATAATCCACACATACCCTTATGTAGTGACAGGTACCCTTACACAACTCCAAGGGTACCTTTATGAAAGAATAAGAGACCCTTATATAATGCAATTGTCAAAACATCAACCTTAGTAGCCCTAAGTCGGTGGTTACTTTATTACATTGGCATTTAGTATAAACAGTCACATCCCAAAGGACCAAATATTTTATTAGTCTTGGTAAACTAGATATAAATATGAATTTAAAATTACATTTGAAAAATTAAAATATAAAATAATATTTTATTTGAGAACAAAATTTTCCACATTATCATATCCCTAAATATTACTATTTATACACATACCGACCTCATATAAAAAGGAAAAAAATAAAGGGGTGAGTTAAAATTGTCATTAAGGGTTATGTACAATGGAAGCAATCATGAGTAACTTGATTATAAATAATAATATGGAAGGAATAAATGGTGATCAAATAATTATATATAACTAATCACATGATATTAAAACCTATCCATGGATAACATAACAAGTCAAATAATCACATGGGAATCAATAACTAATCTTAAAATAATAGAATGCATATTTCCCAACATCATATACTATATGTCAAGTCCTTGTTCCAAGACATCATACATAAAACAGCTAAGTACATGGACAAATACCCAAACTAGCTTGTCTCATGAGACCTACCTATTCTTCTAGGGGCTATATCAGGCCCTTCCCATCACTTACTAAGTCCGATGGATTCATCATATGAAAGGGGATAATATGAATTCAATACACTATCAACTTAAAAATCATATTGAAAAACTAACATTTAAAATGTTAATATACTCCCCAATGAAGCTTATCATAAACCATAAAGGGAAAGAATAATTATGACATCATTACAATATAACTACAATAGAGCATATATAAAATAAAGGTTTTTTGTAATTGATGAATATAAATACCATAAAAAGTTCATTCACATCATTATTGAATAACCTTTTAAATTTGAAAATAACTATTAACAACTTAAAATTTATATAATATTAGGGAAAATATTTTCTTTGAAAAGAACCATGAAACTTATTAATGAAGTTTCAAATTAATGATCCCTCATGACAATAGGAAAACAAAATTGAATTCTATTTTTTAAAATAATGATTCCATTCAAATTTTTGGTAAAATATAAAAAGTATGTTGTTCGGAATATTAAATAAAGATTCCATTTTATCCATTTTTTAAATAATTTAAAATGGGTAAAAATTAATTTAAAAATTATAGGATAATATTAAAAATATTATTGATTTTTTTAGAAAACCTGGATATTGAAGAAAATTATTTTAGACAAAAAATAGAAATACACATGGATTTTCCTAATAAAAAATCACATTCATTTTAAGTACCAAATAGAGGAAAATTGAACAATTACATGATAAATTCATGAATACCCACTGGAGAAAAAAAATGGGTTTATTATACAATTATTAATTAATATTCATCAATATAAGTTCAAGAATAAACAATCCTGATTAAAATGATATTGAAGCATAAAACCTTATATCTTTGGTAAATTTTGAATAATAATCACCATGAAATAAATAACATCAAATGAAACATTAAATTACATGAATGTAAAGATATTAATGATATTACATGACAAAGGGTAAGTAGATATACCTCATAAATGAAGACAACGGTATGACAAAACATATGTTCCAAAGATTGCAATTTGAAATTAATATCCCTTATAATGATCATAACATTGAAACGAGAATTAATCGATGAAGTGATCATGTAAAAAAAATGTATATCCACAATTTTTTTTGAAATATAATAAAAATATAAAAAATACTTTTCACATATAACATTATATAATATAATCAATGAATATGTGATATAAACCTTGTGGATGCCTTCAAAATGAGAATTGGAAAATATATAATGGATGAAATACCTAAAACATGGGTATTCTCTTATCTGCAAAGCAAGGGAAGGGAAGGTGTCTAAGACATGCATATCACGTAACCATCAAAATGAGACACGAACACATGACCTTTGGATGGTCATGTGAATGAGTCATACACAACACATGACCTATTGGAGATCATGTGGAACCCCTTAGAACAACCACATGTTCTTTCATTGGTTTTTATGATACTAGTTGATCATGAAGAGGTTTCCAAGTATGCTACTCTACACAGTGAAACTATTCAACTAAAAGGAACCTAAAAGTCAACCAAACCCCTTGTAAATAAAGGGTTAAAATATGTAGAAGGAGGATACCTTATATAGTTGTTGATCTTTATGAGACTCACTCATATTGATCACAATACATCATGCAACCCTGGTTATATGTTCACCTTGTTGAGAGAAATCATGTTGATATGTCACCTTCATCATGCGAAGTGTTTCAGAGTTTTTTATTAAATTATGCATAGCCACATCAGATTCATAGACAATCAAAGTTGTTGTCCATGATAATAATTATGCATCACCATAAGACCCACTATTAGTTACACAACTCATCGTAGGCAAGAAGAGTGATTGTCTTGGAAAACACTCTCACAAATTCTCAAGATCCCCAACCCTTAAAAAATAAATAATTAAATAAAAATTGGAAATACAAAAGAATCTCATGAAGAGAATATATTTATATCATCACATAAAAGGGGTTATGTGCCTTGAGTGCTCAACATTGATCCCTGAAGGCCCCTCTACATGCCAGCATGATCCTGTGTAATCCCTCTTGACAAGCTACCTTTGTCTTAGAAATGACCCCATAAAAGTCATCTTTAATCATACGAAAGGCTCTCCATATGCATTCAAATCTTTAAAACACCCCTTGAAATGTAATAATGACCTTATTGAATCACCTTGACATGTTCACATAGTCAGGTGAAATATTTTTGATCAAATTTAAGCCAACAAAAATAGAAAAGGAAGAACATCCTTGCATTCAATATCATTAGGAATTTCCATGGATGACCCATGACAAGATGATGTGAAGAAAGTGTATCCAAAACCTTCACTGACTCTAGACCAAATCCACAAGATATGACCAGTGGAAGGTGGTGTATAAATGGGGTGGCGAGTTCAATAAATCCCCCACACTCAGTACACAAAAATACCAATAGATCCATTGAACATGGTTGAAAAATAAAGGAATTATAAGGGAAAATAGTCATGGATTCCAATGGTATTTGGCTAGTTAAAATATGAGTAACTACCTAAAAGAACCACATAACATGAATATTCCTTTCACGTGATCACTCAATAGATCACACGAAGGACAATTGGTGTGATAGAAAAATTATATGAAGGAGGCCCCACATGTAGGATGTGTCATGAGAAACCTAAAACAAGATGACATCAGAAAAACCTGAGGCACATATACAATAAAGGTTGGAATAAAAGACTAAAAATGGGATACTTATGAAATGATGAGTTCATTGATCTTCATATTCTCCACATTACTCACCTAGATCATGCAACGAAAATGGTAAATGTCTCCCAAGTTATGATACACACCATCAACAGTCCATTTGAATCATGTGATGTCCCTTGGACATGTCAAGAAAGGCACACAACACCCTTAGAGGATGCCACCCAAGTATTTTGAAGTCCTCTAGGATTTTCTACCCAATCTTGTGATGTTTTTTAGACATGTCACCCAAGTTTTATGGTGATACCAGGACATACCAGTTTGGTCTTGTGATGTCACTAGGAAATGTCATCCAAGATCATGAGACTATCTTCATACATGTTCTCTAGAAACCAAGACATGTCCATACATCCTTGTCCAGATAATAAAACACCCTCCAGACCTGTCAACCTTGACCATGTGATGGTCTCCAAATATTAAATTTATATGATGCGATGTACTTCAGAAAACACAACTGGATCATGCTGTTTTCCTTGGGTATGCCCGCTAATAAATCAAGAAAGTCAGACAGATAATCATACATGTCAAGCAGGTGATCCAAAAATTTTAGGAAAATAATCGAGACATGTTAACGATGACTACCCAAGACATGATAACCTTGTACAATGGATCTATAAGGAAAACCTCAGTGTGTGTCCCCAATAAAACTGAATTAAGAGAGATATGATTCCTTACATAACTAGGATTCATATGATTCCTTCCTTAGGACAAAACAGTAAAGGGAAACCACATTGGGTAACCCATGATCAAATAGAACTATGAGAAATTTGATTCCAACCATAACCAGGATACATAAGATTCCTTCCTGAGGCTCAAGATCAAATGGTAATCCATCTCGGTTCAATTCCTTCCATGTCTCTGACATTCTAACCATGGGGACCCAATCTCTCCCATGGGAAGATCATTATTTCTCATGCACTTGTTGATTGAAAAGGTAACTGAAATATATTGAATTTGATTCCTACTATAATAATGATGTGTAGGATAACTTCTTAAGGCTTGTGATCCATATTAAACATCAGAAGGGTTGTCCTAACATATTATTCCCACATCTATATCTAGTGAGACTGATTACATTCTATCCTTTGTTTCTCACACTAAGTGTGGATTATAGAGGATTAGGTATTCATAATGATCATATCATTCACATCAGGAATATATACATTCTAGGGAGACCATAGTGTGTAACCCCAAATCAGTGTAATGATATAAATACTCCCATATAGGGGAATCTACCTCTGGGTAAGTCCTAAAGTTTTGATTGAATTACGATGAATCTGATTCCTGTTATATCTAGGATATTTAGAATTCCTCATTGATTCTTGAGCTCAATACCCAGTGCCTAATTACCCTCATATATGTCTTTTATGTATGATGTTAAGTTGAAAAGGTTTAAATATCTATGTGGGTTTTGATTCTTATTATAATAAGTATACATTAGAGTCCTTATAAAGGCTCAATCCCATCCTCAAAATGTTAATCACCTCAATGGATGATTGTAAACTCTTGAGTGCCTCGTCATATGGAATCAAAATATAAGCATCCACCCATTAATGGGAAATGGATTAATAAACTCTAATACATAAAGATAGACATAAAAATATACCTCTTTTCACATGGAATGATTCTACACTTGATCAGTTTTTAGGGTAACTGGTCCCATATTGGGATTAGGAAGAGTTTTTTAAACAAAAATTAAACCTATAAGAGAGTCCTAAATTAGGAAAAAATTCTCCCCCAAAAGGTTAGATGATCATAACCTCCCATACTATTGAATAATGTGAGTTCCTAGGTGACACTAGGTCTAAAACCCCAATTGACCACCTGACTTTGGAAAGAAATTCCACACTCAGTTATGGATGTAGGAAGTATTGGTAGTTTCCATGGAAAATGAACATGATTGGTGAACCTAATATGAATTATTATACAGCCATAGATCACCCAAAATAAAACCATTGATCTATATTTTCCCAACCATGTGTGTGATCATTCACACAAACAAAATGTCGAACCTAATGTGAATCTCTCAAATAAAATGATGATCAGTTTACCATGCATGATGAAATTTTGTTTGAATATCCAATATAAAAAATTAGAAAACCTAATGTGAATAATTCAAATGGAAAAAATATCTATTGATTCAATATAATTGGGGTTATCATGAAATTATTCCACTCTTTATGTGGCAATTCCACTAAATTATAATGGCTATACTGGGAAGAAAAATGGAAAATTGTGTTTCCCATGATTATATAATTGAGCATGTATAATGAATATGATGATTCACTGACTGATGACCTTATTCCTTGTTGTCCTCATGATTGAAGATAATACTCTATCAAAAAATACCTTACCTGAAACCATGTATTCATCCGATAACTACTCTATGAGATCAGCCATGGCTGCAACCCCCATGGGATGAAGAACGACCTCACCTACCCGAAAACATCAGTGTCGGGTAGAGAATGAAATGCTTTGGTAATACCACTAACATGTTATGATTCCAAACCCTGAGTATAACTATGAGGGTCTCTAAATGTTGAAACTATAGAGTCTGTATCATATAAAGAAAGCTACATTAAATCTACTGTCACTTATTTCCACCTCCAACCACATTAATATATTATCTCTAGAGCATGAAAATCCCCAGCTTCAGTATCTGATGAAGGTGAGCCAAGGATTAAACTATGAATCAATTTCAGTTTAGGAACCTTTGAGTATGGATCTTGTCAATTCCTATCATAAGTTACATCCCACTATCACCCCTCAGTCGTCTACTAAGAGAACCACCAGACACATTTCTATATTTGACACCCGTACGTGAGAAAAAAGGAAGAACCATAGGGCATGAGAATATTTGGGTAACCAAGAGGGGGATCATACATCCAATTTACTGATAAATCCCACCAGAATATCCTAGTGACAGCTTGTGAGAAGGCTCATATCTATTCTCACTTGGAAAAATTATGTGGGAAAATTACTGAAATAAGCATGGGGAGGCGCATATCCATACCCCCTCACATGAAGTCCATCAGTATATTCTGATGGAATAAGAAGGAAAAAAGTGGGAGAATATCCCATGTTCAATCGAAGTCATATTATAGTATATAGCAGAGAAAAAAAATTTATTGGCATTCCACCCTAAAAAAACTTATATAACATATCATTACATCATTGAAATAGCAGAATAACTCTTCTAGAATATTCCAGCACTAGAAAAAATATATTGATGGATGCATATTCATATCCCTACATCCACGACAACACCAAAAACTGATTAACATGAAAAATTGGTTTATCCAGATTAATTAAACATTATTACTCCTAACCAAGAGGATTA
Organism: Viscum album; assembly: GCA_963277665.1. Taxonomy (NCBI): domain Eukaryota; kingdom Viridiplantae; phylum Streptophyta; class Magnoliopsida; order Santalales; family Viscaceae; genus Viscum; species Viscum album. The sequence goes on along the minus strand of OY728128.1, from coordinate 1,173,236,416 downwards.
TTAGCATATTCTAGTCAAGGATGAGGCATCAAGACAGGTTCTTAATCCCATTCCTACCAGTTTTCATCATGTGATAGAGGAACATGCTCAATATAGGTGAAACCTTTTATAGAAAATACCCCCAAAATACTCCAATGGATCATTATTGGGCTCAAATTCCCATTCCAACTGGTTCTTATAAAATTATAGAAGAAAATTACTCAGGAATGGCTCATATTCATATTGAAAAAGACTAAAAAACTACTCTAAAGTCTTAGGATCATACTCATATCCCCATTATGATCGAAGCTCACCAAGTGAGAGTGGAACATGGCTTAGGACATGCTCATATACCAATTGAAATAGACCATAAGAATACTATAAATGATTAGGATCAAGATCATTACCATTTTTTGGCGGATTCCAACTGTGTGAGAATGAAACATTCTGCAGGGAAGGATCATATTTCAATTTGTGAAGCTATAAAAAATATTTCAATAGCTCAAGGATCCAGGCTCATATCCCTACTTCCACTGACAAACGACTACACTAGCATCATTCATAGGCTATATAGAAAGAGGATCATATATCTTCTCCCATTATAGATGTTCATTGGACTATTCTAACAGGGAATTCATAGTTTAACTGGGTTCATATCCTAACTTTTTCAAGGTTTGATCGGAATATTCCAACAACCACACAGGGATAGGCTCATATTCTGACGAAAAATGAAGAATATCATTGAAATACTCCAGTAACTTCTCAATAGTAGGATCATATTTTCATATCACTAAATGGATATAAATATATTTTTGAAGCCTTCATACAATAGGCTCATACCCCTACACAATCCCAAAAATCCAATCAACATATTCTGTCCATGCACATAATGATGATCATATACCTAATATACTCAATTCCAATTTCAATGAGGTTGTACAAGACACATTATCAACATTCCAACGGTACACCAAATCCTCAACGAAAGAAGAAGGTAATCATTACCCTAATAGTCCTCCTATTGGTGGTGCATATATAGATTAAAGAGACTCTACTCATCACATCTACCATGGTCAAACTCCCCTAGTGATATATCTCACAGAAGAGTAAATCCTCCCCTTTCCCAGACAACTACTTATAGAGATGTTCATAGGATTCATACTCCATTGAATATAGAGGTTTCAAAACACCAGGGTCAATCATATATAGTTCCCTCTCAACTTACAAAAACCCTTCACCATGGTCAGTAGGAAGCATAGGGAAATTATCTTTTTGGTTTGACCAGGTCGAGCCACATAATACTGATGAAGAGGAAATAAAAATTGACATAAAAAGATAGTTATATAGGAGAAACCTCCCCATCATATTTTTACCTTTTTACACTTATGACTATGATATCCAAGGTGATCTAGAGAAGGTGTTCATGCCCTATCTATGCCAAAATATATGGGAAAATCACCCGCAAATGAAGTTCAAACACATATTTTATCCAGTATATGAGGGTCAAATTCATATTAACAAGATAATATGTTGTCTAATAGACTTGGGTTATATCTCCATGGCTTGGTACCCAAAACCAGAAAATCATATTAAAAATCTACAACACGCTTTCTGCTATTGCGTCACAACTCTTTGGAAATTGATAGTTGAATCCTCATCATATATATGTATTTAAGGATGAGGAAAGTATGGAGTGTTTCACTTCATTGTATCCCTAGAACAACATAACTACCCAAATATGTAATCCTTTAATTTCATAACATCATACAAAATCAGGGGGCCGGGTAAAGTGAAAGCCTTTTGGTCTCTATAATGGAATACCCCTTATATAATGGTTCTAAGACATCATGAATGGAGGGGGAGGGCTACCTACTTATCTTTGATTAGGTCTCTTAAAATAAATGATAATTTAGTTCAGACACAAAAGATGAAATTGTGGTCAAACCAACAAATTCCTAAAGAATATGACTCCCTTCATGTGCTGCTATTACACCCAATTCATTCATGAGCATGGTTGTTCCATATAAAACATGTCATAATAGTATATTCCATAGCATCCATCCCAAAAAAATCTATCCCACCAGGATGGGGGAATATCTACAACTACCTACACCCATCAAATAATTAATCTCTTTGAGGATTTAGGACATATTGGTAGTAGATTCGAATATACCTTATTTCAATTGCAAGGAGACATTTTTATCTCAATTTTCATCAACAAGTTCATCAAACCCTAGGAGTATCCTATATAAGTTAATGGTAGTTATATATCTATCCTACCCCATTGGGATGGGTGCATTTATATCTCAATTCAAATCCTTGGAGTCATCAAATACATGACCAGAATCATTAGATCCTCAACAACAAGATAAATAATTTCCAATGGAATCCCAAAATAGTCCATAACCCATAGGTATGGGGGATTTTTCATCATCATCATCACTGTAGAGTGAATCAATATTCTCTATGTTGAGAGGTAATTATCAATATTTGACATCCCAAACATTCTAACCACCACAATATGAAACACAACTATTTGGGGCCTATTTGGAGAACATGACCGGAAACTCCCTTAAGGTCACTGTTCACAGACCGAGATGAGAGGAGCATACAACAAAGGAAATCAAACCTCATAGGGGTCATAAGACAAGTTCACCAAACATGGACAAGGGTTCAATAAAACAAAACTAATGCAATAATTATAGAATCATCCTGTTTCATTGAGATTAAAGGAAAAAATACCATTTCTGGATAAACCTCCATGAATTTATTTACCATCTACATAATAGATTTTGTTGATCAAGACTCAAGTGAATAGGGACACAATATGAATAATTTACCCCAAGAGAAGGATCTATATGTACCCACCAAGGATTTATGTACCTAAAACCATAGAAGAATATAAAATAAGGAATCTCTAAATATTGTGTTTGCACCTATATGGAGGAACAATACTAAGGATGAATGGATAAGTGGTAATATACCACTCCTCACCCATAAGATTTGAAATTATTTACATGGTGGAGTAGTTGGCACAATATGTGAACGAGATAAAAAATTCTCAGACAAATCAATAAGGATATACTTAGGGGAAACATTCCCATTGGGTATCATTATTAGTAATATATTAATATCCATTCTCTCATATATAAAAAAGAGCTAACCTACTTGTAAGAGTGAATTTGAGCATCATACTAGCTCCAAATATAGGCAGCTGGTCTATGTAAATGATGAAGTTGAATATGACCATGAATTACCTGCACTCCCCCTCTAGGGAGATCATTATGTCTTATCAATAATTAATAGTTAATAGGAGACAAAAATGGGTCCACCTCATCAAGCCCCTCCCACTCCTTATAGACGGGAGGTGGCTCAGATAGCAGTACCTCTATAATAACTCAATGCCATGATGTCCCTAGCTACTCAAATGGATGCCGTGGAAGGGAAACATGAACTTGTGTAGCCCAAAAATAATCCATATCTTGAATGGGTGGATGCCACTACCCCCCACCAAATTTTTCACTCCTACCATGTCCACCTTTGATGGAATAGAAGACCCCAAACAACATATCACAAACTTAATGTCCCTATGTGGTCTGGTGATGGGCCCCCATGATTATAAGGAGGAAACCAATATGAGGTGTTTTGTACATAATATAATAGGGATATTCTTTTTTGGTACATGAGTTTTTGATATGATCTGTTCAGATATGAGAATACCTACTTCATCCATTTCATTACACGTTTTTCTCCATGCTGAGGAAAACAAAAATCATCTATATGGTTAACAGAGAGAAATAAAAGAATGATAGGGAATTTGAATTCATAGACATATGGAATGGTTTAACCAATTCACTCAACATCCCTCTCTCATAGGAGAAATTACTAGAACTATGTGATGAAAATATCTTAGATGAGTTATAGACACCTCTAATCCCGATGAAATATACAGTAGGATTCCATGAGTTTGTAGAAATGGAACTAAATTTTGAAGAATCCATTTAGTGGACTCAATCCAAATATCAAATCATGCACTCATAATAGGGGAAAAGGATCAATAAGGTCGAACATATGTGCACCTCCTATCAAGTGTCAGTAATAACAAAACTGTCCTCGTTTAAAAGAAAAAAGAGATTAGGGTTTCCTAATAATCATGGAATAGATGAATACAACATACTCCTTCTGAAACATGAAAGTCCCTTTTTTATTTCCCTGTGTCAATGGATAGTAACATTCAAATGTTTCCATAGTCTAGGAAGCCCAACGAGGCCAACCTCACAGACCATCCAAACTACTTCCATTTCCATAAAAGTTTGGATCACAATTGTAACATCATGTTACTATGACCAGGTATTCATAAACCCCTCTTTTTATCTTTATTTGGTTGGCTTTCATTTGGGGTTGTCTTGGGTGAAAATTTTAAATTTTTTTGAAAGTTTCTAGGTTATGTACAGTTGGCGCATAGTTTTCACAAACCATGCACCCTCTCAATGGAAAACGGCACAAACCCAAATAGTGGGAGTTTTCATAGCTATTACATGGTTTGGAAAACCATGCACACAAAAAGGATAAACTATTCACCCATTCAGAATGGGGTACATAGTTAAGGTGCATGATGTGTCTAACAGTGCGACCCTTCCTGACTAACCATTATTATTGGAAATTTTTAATTTGAAAATTAGTTTTAAAATTACCAAACCCCATTTTTAGATCCCTGATTATCCACAATGACCCCCATATGGTTTCTTCTTCATTAGAGGCTACCAAGAGGTGATTTTTTCCATTCTACAACCTACTAGAAGTGTATCGAAGCTTGGTGAATGACATTTGATCTCTACTTAGATGGTTTCCTCTTCACATTTTCTTTATCATTCTCTATACTCTTTCCTCCCTAGGGTTTTTATGTCTCCATGTAGTTTGAGGATATAATCCATGCTATTTTGGATCTTGAATCAAGGTTTGATTCCTAAATCCATGTTTCTGATGTTCTTCATTAGAGTTTCCTGAGTAGGGCTTCGCATTTCAAGATCCTAAGATCCTAAGGTAGGTGCATCTTTTATGATGTCCAATATTCATTAACCCTAAATTTTGTGATTTAAATTAAATTATTTGATATAAATTTAATTTCATGATAAACTGATTTCAACTAGTTTATTAAAAACTCAATTCCATTGAATTGTGATTTTTTTTGAAATGACAGGAAATTAGTGAAAACCACCAATCCCATTAGAATGTGCTATGTTGTGTAATTGAATAAAAATTGATTAAAATAAATTATGGGATTTAATTTTGGAATCTAAATTATGAAATTTATTTGATGAAATTGATTTAAATTTTTTATTTAAGAAAATGGATTTAAAATGTTTTTTATAGAAACCCATTGGTTTTATCTTAAAAAAGGCATGATTTGTTTAAAACCCCATGTTGGTTTTTAAATGGAAATTGGTATATTAAAATTAATAATGGGATAAAATATACATTAAGTAGTCTTAAAATAAATCTTCCATCATTGATTTTTATTAGAGAACATGTAATCCTACGTAGTTAGGGAGTGATGTGGGACAACAATCTATGATTAACATCACTAACAATACATATGATCTAGGTCAAATACCCGATGGGATGGTGATGATTTCCTTTCTACCATTGTCAATGGAATGTGTGTACAGATATTTTTATGATCATTTACTTGAGTGTGAGGGAGTACAATAGCTTGGAACTATTTTAATTTTTGGAAGATGACCAAATTTCTCATTTTTTTACTTAATATATATTCTATTTTTTGTAAAACATTTTTACCAGGCCTTATGAATTTATACATATTATTTTATATAAAATGATTATCAATCCATTTTTTAAAAGTATTTTCATCATTTAAATGTAAATAATGATTTTTTTAAAATACTCTTCTAAAATTGCATGTTTTTTATTTAAAGGTAAAATATTTATTTGGTAAATGAAATGTTGGAATCTCATTATGTAATTCTTGGCGAGACCATATTGGAATTTTAGCTCACACCCTACCTGTTACTTCAAGTGTTTGTAGATTATCTTCTTCCAAGTTCTAGCATGGGTAAGACACCACTTAGAGGTTGTAGTAGTTGTTGATCCTTGGTATCAGAGGGTTGTGTCTATTTGGACATGGGTTATTATCCTATTTTCTGATAATTTTGGTTGTACTTGGGTTTTATACACCTTTGAATTCTAGTACACATATCCCTATAGAGTTTTCCTTGTATGAATACTGAATTTTTTATCATGTGTCTATTGTGTTCATTGAAAATTCATTCCCACTTTAATATTGTTTGATGCCCGGGGCTTATCACCAACTTTTGGTGATCGAGAACCCCCTTTGTGCTATATCAAGACTAGATTAGTTATCATGTTACCAGGGTATCCGAGCTGGTTCATGATAAAGTAATATCATAAATGCATGTTTTTTATCATTCCATGACGCCTATATATAGTTGTGTAATATTATCAAGAGTTAAGTGGTAGTTAATATTGAGTTTCTAGCTAGCTCTCATCATAATTATCCTCATGTCACCCGGGTTGGTTTCCACTGAGGCACCCAAGATATGTGGTTCTTATGTACACTCAAGTTACTTACAGATGTTCTACCATATATATTCCAATCCACATAGTGGAACAAGATCATCAAAACCTTCTAAAACTGTGGGAAAATCATATGCTTCAAAGAAAAAGGTGTTAAAAAAACATGAATCCAGAAAAAAACTTCTTCACATACTGGAAGAGTCTTTAGAGGAAGTAGATATGGGTCCAGTGACTGTAAGAGGTACAATCACTATAGCTTCATTATTAGTGACTTGATTATTTGATACTAGTGAATCTCATTTGTTTATTTCAACTTGTATTGTTAATATTTTATATCTTCACATGGATATTTCATCTTATGTGATGGATATCATTACACCCCATGGAATAAAAAGAGAACAGGGTCTATGTATTCCCTATTGTGCTTTATCTTTTTTAGATGTTGAGATTTCATAGAGTTTTCTGGTTCTCAACATAAAACCAATTATGATTTATCTTTATTATATGATGATAATACTTATAATTTTCGGTTTCTTGACATAAAAACACTTGAAATAATTTTCTGGATAGACTGGATAATTTCTAATAAATCTAGAATTGATTACTATCTTTGACGGGTCTCCTTCACTACACCTGATGGTGTGTTCTATGTCTTTCCAAGAGATTGTGATCTAAGGTCAAGTAGAGATACACCTTATTATCTAAATTTGGGGAAATTAATATATGTTTTTTATTTTGATCTGGATAGTGAATCTTTGAGCTGTTATCTCCCTCTAGTTTTCATCAAGTTACCTAGCATCTTTCCTTCTAACTTCTCTAGTTTTCCACCGGTAAGGAAGGTAGAGTTGTCTATTGATTTGGTACCTAAATCTATACTAGTATATATTACTTATTATAACATGGAACCACATAAAATGAATGTATTTAAGGATAAATTGGATAATATTATATAAGAATACTTTATATGCCAGAGTGTGCCACCTTGGGCAGTGTCGGTTCTCTTTTCTAAGAGATCTAATGGTTTACTTCACCATTATGTGGATTACTAAAAACTAAATCGAGTAATGATAAATAAAAAGTATCTGTTTTTATAAATTGATGATATTTTTGAATAGTTGAAGGGGGAGAAGTATTTCTTGATGATTTACCTTTGATCTAGTTACGATCAGTTGAGGTTAAAAAAATCTAACATTCAAAAAACTGCCTTTTAGAGTAGGTATGACCTTTATGAGTACCTTATCATTTAATTTGGTTTAACAAGTGCTCAAACAGTTTTTTGGATTTAACGAGCCTGATTTTCCATGAGTATATTTATTTTTTATTATTTGTATTTGTGGATGAAATCCTTTTTTACTCTATGTCAGAGGAGGATCATGTGTATCATCTGAGAGTAGTTTGGGAATTATTGAGAAATCACCGACTTTATTACAAGAAATAAAAATGCAATTTAAGGATTTGGGATGTGAAATTCTTGGGACACATGGTGTTAAAAAATGGTATTTCAGTTGATCCTAAAAATGTGAAAACAATAATGAAATGGGAGAAACCATGAAATGTATCATGATTTATATCTTCTTGGGTCTAGCTATGTTTTATCACCTCTTTGTAAAGGGATTCTCAAATTTTTATTCTCTGAGGAATTATCTAACTCGAAAGGGAATAAACTTTTCTTGGGATGAGAAATTTCAGAATTATTTTTTTGAGATAAAATTTATTTTCACTACCATACTGAAGTTGAATATTCCAGAGGCCGGTCATGACTATGTGTTTTTCTGTGATGCATCGAGTTTAGTCTTGATCAGCATTATTATATGGAGTGATCATGTTGTTTAATAAGGAAATCATCACTTTAGGCCACATTATAAGAATTACCCAACCCATGACCCTGAACTCGTAGTTGTGACACATGTGCTTAAGAGTTGGAGGAACTATGTTTCTTCAGAAAGGTTTACTATATATTAATAGCCCAAGAGATTGAGTCATATCTAATCTCAAAATATTTTAATATCCACCATAGGAGTTGGGTGGAATACCTGAAATAATTATATTTTTACATCACCTATACACCATGGAAAGGGAATGTCATAATGGATGTGTTGAGCAGGAAACTTCTGACCCAAGTAGTGATAAGATCATCGAATGAGTGGAACATGATGTCTCTTTTTGAACAGTTACATATAAGAGTATGGGAAAAAGGGGATGAGTTTTCTTTGGTGAGTGTTTAGTTGAAATATGCTCTTTGTGAGATGATCCTTATAGAAAAATAGATTAAAAATTACTTACATAGCCTTAGAGACTCACTTTAAGGTGGGGATAATGTACCTGAGTAGTCATTGTCTACTAAGGAAATGCTATGCTATCAAAATATATTTTTTGTGACCTTAATGGTAAGAAAATATATTATGGGGGGTTCCACAATTACCAATGGTCAGTTCAACCTAGACCAAAGAAGATGTTCTAGGACATATGGTGTAGATTCTGGTGGTTGGGTATGAGATGGGGCATTGCTGATTTCATATCTCATTGTTATACTTGAAAATAGGTCAAGGATGAGCACCATAAACCTTCATGTTTTCCTAAGACACTTCCAGTGATAACTTGGAAGTGTGATGATATCTCTATGGAATTTATGGTTGAGTTACCAAGTATCCATATAAATAATAATGTGATTTGGGTTGGGATAAATCGGATGACTAAATTGGATCAATTTAAACCCATTCATGATAAAAACAATGTTGAGGAGTTGAGAAATATTTATTTGAAAGATATTATTCCTTTTCAAGTAGTTCTGTCTACTATAGTCTATGATAGGGATCCTCAACTCCCTTCTCATTTTTGGAGAGGCCTTATAGAGGCATTAGGATCTCAAGTCTGTTTGAGCACAACTTATCGTCCATAGTTGGATGGCCAGAGAGAAAGAGCTTTACAAATTCTTTAGGTAATACAAATTTCTTTCATCCTTGACTTTGGTGGTGTTTAAGATCATCATTTGGGGCTAGTTATGTTTTTTTTATAATAATAGTTACCTGCCTACAATCCAAAAGGATACATTCAAGGCCTTTTATGACTGGCCTCATAGATCTTTGTTGTGTTGGTTAGAGATTGGTGAGATTTCCTTGGTTGGATTGAGCCAGGTTCAATAGACAGTAGAAATGATTCAGTTAATTTATATGATAATGTCAATGTCACAGAGCTAATATAAATCTTATGTTGGTCATCATCATAGAATTTTGTAATTTTTATTTTGTGACCATGTGTTTTTGAATGTTTCACCCAATTTGGGTCATCAACCTCTTGGAAGGCAATAAAATATTTCTCCTTGTTGTGTAAGACATTTTTAGGTTTTTTAGAAGGTGTAAAACATGGATTAATGATTATCACTTCCAATATTTATGATTTTGATATATAATATGTTCCATGTATCCCACCTATGGAGCTATCTATCTGATCCATCTCGTGTTATGATCTAGAGTGATATTGAGGTTTAACATGATTTATCTTTGACTGATCATCAAGTTAGGGTAGTTGATATTGAAACCAAGGTACTTCATTGGATAACAATACCTTTGGTTCTTGTGTCATGGAAGTATGTTTCTAGTTATCATGAGATGTGGGTGAAGGGAGGGATTGATGAGATAGTAGTGGCTACATATTTTTTACATGGAAGCTTCTTAGTAAGATTTTTGGATATAGAAATTTTTTATAATGTGGATTTTGAAATTTCATGTTACTTTTTTAGGGATTCCTAAACTCCTCTTTGGATCATTCATTGGTTGGGATTTTTTTTGGGTGGTTTTAGGTAACAACACTGGAAATTTTGAATGTTTTGGGGATGTGAATGATTGGTGCATGGTTTGACTAAACTATGTTACCTCTTAGAGGAAACCATGTAAACCTAAAAAGTGGTGGTCTTTGCATCCAGTGCATGGTTTGAAAAATCGTGTACCCAATAAGGAGAAACCATGAACCCATTCAGAATTGGGTGCACAGTTTTTCTAACCAAACAACCCTGCCAAGCTAATCATGCACATGAGATATTTTTAATCTGAAAATTAGTTTTAAAATCCCAAAACCTCATTTTTAGATGCCTGATGGGCCGTAACATCCCACATATGATTTATTCTTACATAGTGTCTCAAAAGTGGTGATTTTGACCCCTCTACACCCTTCTTAAATAGATTAAATCTAATAGAATTACATTTTATATCTACCTGGTAGGTTTCCTCTTCATGTTCTCTTTTTTACCTCTCTCTCCTCTTTCCTCTCTATGGTTTTATATATATCCATTTTGTTAGAGGATGTACTATCTTCTATTTTGGATCTTGAAGATGGGCGTGATTCATGGATCTTCATTACTGACATTATTCATTGGAGTTTTTTAGTTAGGTATTTGTATTTCGATATCCTGTTATCCTGAGGTTGGTGGTTTCATTATGATGCAAAAATTTTTATCAACCTAAATTGATTGTTTTAAATTCAATTATCTGATTTAAATTAAATTTCATAATAAATTAATTTTAATTGGTTTATCAAAAACCCAATTCCATTGAATTAAGGGATTTGGGATTATTTGGAATGAAATTGGAAAAACCCCACAATTCCATTGAATTGGGGTGTGTTGTGAAATTGGATTGAAATTGTTTAAATTAAATTGTCTGATTTAATTTTGGAATCTCAAGTGTGAAATTTATTTAATGAAATTGATTTCAAATTGGTCATTAATAAAATGGATTAAAAATTATTTTGATAGAAACCCATTGGTTTTATCCTGGAAGAAGGCATGTTTTGAATTTAAACCCACATTGGTTTTTAAATATAAATTGGAATATTAAAATGGATAATGTGTTGGATTGTCTTTTAAGTGGTCTTAAAATAAATTTACCTTCATGGATTTTTATTAGAGAACATCAAAAACCTATGAAGTTAGTGAGTTATTTGAGACAAAAGTCTTTGATTTACAACATGAAACATACATATGTAGTAGGTCATATCCCTGATGGGATGGCATGGAGTTCCTTTTTCACCATAGTCAATGGAATGTGTGTACACATATTTTCATGATCATTTCATGAGTTTAAGGGAGTACCATATCCTGTAACTATCATACCTTTTGTTAGATTAAAATGTTGCTCATTTTTTTGTTTAAAATATATTATTTTTTTATAATTATTTTACCATTCCTTATGAATTTATATAAGCTGTTTTATATATAATGTTTATAAACCCATTTTTATAAATTATTTTCATCATTTCCAATGTAAATAATGATTTTTTTTAAATATTATTTTGAATTTCCATGATTTTTTTTTTAAATTTAATGATTTATTTGGTTAATAAAATGTTGGCCTCTTATTATAATATCCTTGGTGACACCCTATTGGGATTTTAGCTCACACACTACCTTTGCCTTCAGGTGTTTGTAGAATATCTTTTTTCATATTTCAGCAAGCATAAGGTGCCACTTAGAGGTTCTAGTGTCTATTAATCCTTGTTCATGGAAGGTTATGTTCACATGGACTTCAATTTTTATACTATTTTCTAGTACGTGTGGTTGTACTTTGGTTTTTCATACCTTTTTGACTTCTGCTACACTTATCCATGTGGTTTTTTCCTTGTATGAAAACTAACTTGTTTTTATTTCTTCCATTGTGTTTGTAGAAAATTAATTCCCCCGTTCATATTATATGATTCCAAGTGTTTGTCTCCAACCCATGGGGATCGGGAATTCCCTTCGGTCTATTTCAGGATCGGCTCAGTTATCGGGTTACCAGGGTATCTAGGATGGTTTGTGACAAAAACATATAGGATTGCTTTCTCTTCAAAGGAAACCTCCAAAGTAAGTCCAATTATAAGAATGTGATGTTGGAAAGTTCTCTAACATAGGTGACCAGTGTACCCATTTCCCAATCAGAATAATAAGATGATTAGAAAAAAGTTCAATTTAGACGTGGGTATAAGATTGACAACAGGATGACTTGAAAGCTAGTTCACTATGTTCATTCCACCATGAGCGCATAGATTGGGAAACCCATAATAGTCACATTCCCTTGAAATATGAAATTAAATATGCCTCCCGGAGGTGTAAATGAACATTATACACAGTTAGAGATAGAAGAATAAGAGTTATATTCATCTTTAACACAATCTCAGGCTCTTGCAAATTTCTTTTCTACAACATCCAAAGCACATGCACCACCCCCACCAAATGATACCCTCATAGGATGAAGATTACATATTTTTTTATGTTAAAATATATCACTTAGTATAAACCTTTTCTGATGATGAATATTCCTCTGAATATGAGTTCCCAATACCTAACCAGGGAGTATGTGTCTAAAGGCATGGGAGCTGAGGATATAGAGGATAGTGTAGGCATGGTCAGAACCAATATATCAGTAAAATCCCTAAATAATAAATATATATAGGTGAGACCCATGGCCAAGAACTTTGAAAATTCCAATAGAGACATGGAGGTATATCAGAACCCTCCAATGGTCATCCACACCATGTTATCTTATACAACTAATTGATTAGCGTGTGATTTTCTGATTAGCCTAAACAATGGGGAAGGCCATTGAAATCTAAGCCACTGGAATCCAATTCTCCCTCGACCTATGAACATGAACTAGGACCACCTAACTTAAATTACTCAACTAATAAGCCTTGTAATAAGAGTAACCCCACTTTGGGAAGCACTGACCTCTGGATCAAAAGTATGAAATTATAAAACAGCTAGAATTTGTCACAACCAAACACTCAATCTTGGATGTGCTTCATATTTCAAAAGAACTCAAAGAGGAACTCATTTAATCCCTACAATGACCATTGAAGTTCAATATATAAGATACTATAGTCTAGGTTTATTGAGTGAAGATCATGCCATTGAATTCCATATCGCTATCTCATTCATAGAGCATGATAAAGAAGACGTCATCTAGGTATACATCAGACCCCTCTATGTTTCAGGAAGACATAATAATGTCCACATCTAAATGGATTTGATTAAAAATAGTTCTGAGATTAACCTCATCCTAAATCATACCATCTAAAATTTGGGTTTCAATGAAAGGGACTTATCTCCCAAAAAGTTGACCATTCAAGGGCACGATAAGAGTTATAAAACGTCCCTCTAGAAGATTAAACTCAAAAATCGGTTTGGGGATCTCAAATATAATGCTAAGTTCATGGTTATCCAGTAAGACACCACATATAATGTCCTACTAAGAAGGCATCGGTTTCACAACCACAACCTTGAATATTTCATCAGTGTTTGAAATACCCCCATTGATGAAAAGGTCAGCATACAACATGGTGAAAATCCCTGTTCATGTATTGTGAAGACAAATATGTTGTGGAAGGTTTATATAAAAGGGAAAAAAATAACCAATTCTTGATGATAATGTATATGTTCTAACCCCCAATTCTTTTGGGACCTCCCTCATGAATCATTGGAGTATGCTAGATAGCAATTATGTGCTTCCCATAAATCTAATTGTCAAAATAGACTCTATCCCAGATGTCCAAGCTCATTCTTTCCCCAAAACAAGTGTAAAAGAAAATAAGATTTGGAATATATCTAGAATGAATATAGTAGTAGGGGATGGAAATATCTCATCTTATATCCTCCCTCTTCTCAGTAGTGATAGGGATGTCCTTTGATTTCTTACTTCATCTGAAAGTGAATCCATAGACTCAGAGGTGGAAGAAGAAGATGATCTTAGGAACACCTCTCCCACATTTTAAGAAGTCATCTCCACCATCATTAATGATATTAGGTAGGAAAATATAGGAATATAAGAATACCTGTGACCTATATTGATTATATCTACTATGACTCTTGAGGTTTAAGAGATGTACATTTCATTTTTAAATAATCATCCATACATGTTCACTTGAAACTATACATAAATTACTAGACTAAATATAGATGTGGCTATGCACTATCTTAGTATAAATGATGACCATCATGGTTTCAAGAAGTTATCCAAGAGGTTGAATCCCTCTCATGTTACTAATTTAGAGACATAATTTGAAAATTTGATCAAATCCAATTTTTTATGGGAAGTGAAATTCCAAATACAACTCGAGAATATCATCCCTTTCAAGAAAAATAATTGTAATATTAGGGTCTACATTGATTTCAAGGACCATAATAAAAAATAACCTAAGGATGAATTACTATTTCCGATCACTTAACTCTTGATCAATACAATTTTTGGCTTCCATGACCTTTTCTTCAGGGATGGATACTTGTGGTACTATCAGATAATGATGTCCCCTGAAGATGAGGAAGTCACTACCTTCAGAACACCCTTGAGAATATTTTATAATCAAGTCATTCCCTTTGAATTAAATAATGATGACAATACTTATAAGGACTCCATGCATCATATATTTAAACACATATTGGGAAGAACAACATTATGTTATTTTGATCACTTGGTGGGAAAATATCAACATTGGTATGATCACTTCATAGATCTTCAAATAGATTTTAACATGTTTCGGTAGAATAGCCTGATGATGAATCTTATAAAATAAACATTTGGGGTAACATCAAAGAAGTTACTTGTATTTTTGGTATGCCACTATGGCATCGAGGTTGATCTAGAAAATACTATTTCATTTCTGGAAATGTCACCCCCTTGAAATCTCAAAGAACTAAGGGGGATCTAAAGGAACCTCATGTACATTCATAATTTAATAGCCAACATAAATGAAAAATACCCCCACTAAGATAATGAAAAAATTATTCTCCAAAAAATTGTATAAAGATACCCAATAATCCTTTGAGAGTCTCAAGAAGTACCTGCTTTACCCACCAATCTTGATGCCATCGGTGGGAGGAAATCCACTCGTCTTATATGTAGCCACCATGGAATAATCTCTTGGTGCTCTCCTCACATGGAATAATTATCGAAGGAATGAGAAAAATATATAATAACATATCCAAATTATTTTAGTGACTAAGACCTGATATTTGGATGTTGATAATAGCTTCCTCACACTCATCTTTATTCTGAAAAATACAAGGATTTACTTGTAAAAACATGAAGTCCACCTGATCTCTCGTATCGACCCACTTATGTACATTATTTTTCATCGTATGTTGACTAGGTTATTTTCCTGATGGGATTTCCTTCAGTAATAGTATGAAATTTAGTTCATTTTATTTAATTCAATTAAAGATCATTCCCTTACTGATTTCCTCCGGCACATCCCACCCTTGAAAGTACACCAGTTGACACGAACTTATAGATGAAGAGTTTCTCTATGCCCATGACACTCCCCAAACATGAGATATGAATTTTAATATTTCTTACTGAATTCTTATCCTCAAGATATTGAAAAAATTAAATCTCAATTGAGTTAGCTTTGATATTTTCATTGTTTCTCCAGATAAAGAAAATTTTCTCTACTCGTTCTCACTATAAGAAGGATTCATGAATAATGAGACTTAATACCAAGCACCCATTGATGGTTTATAATTATCCCTATAGATGAAAATAGCCAACGTGAACACCAAAGGGGATTCAGAACAAGTGATAAAGTAGATAAATGGTGAATATTCCATCAAAAAGGAAGAATCCCCCCCCCCTCACTGGCTATGTCAAAGGGATAATAGTGGAGTTTCCTTTTGAGATCACATTGTATCACATCCCATGGTCATAAAATTATCATTATGATTCATTTTCTAAAAAATCCACAGACCTGGATGACTATAATCAAGAGAAAGATATATTTTTAATCGTGTAATGAAGGATGGTTTCATCAATCATCATCTAAAACATGGAATAAATCTATCAGGCCAACACCACCCCAAAACATGATGAACTGAAATCCTACCATGGATGGATGGAGCCCATATTTTTTTATCTTTAAAATCGAACTCCCCTGATATAATGATATGGAAGGGAATAAATTCGGCACTGAGCATCAAACTTTACCCTCTTGGATGGTCCAAATGAGTAGAAATACCTATAAAAGTGAGGCCTCAATGAAATCCCCAGTAGATTCATAGTAGAAAAAGAGATTCCCTATATCATGGAAGAATTCCATATAGACTTATGCATCTCTCATCAATCTATGACCATGCTCTCCCACCAAATGAGGAGTGTAGGTTATTAATAAAAATCCACGATACAGGACTGTATGAAATTCACATAGGATTTTCATTCTTTCTAGATCATGAAAACATCAACCATCAACACTCGAAATTTCTATATATAGCTAAATATTATTAGCCATTCCCCATATGGGGTCATATCCCCCAGCCACAACCAATTAGTTTAAGTATATCCTTTCTATCACTGAATTCCTTTCCAAATAGGCTAATGCAATATCCCTTAAGGAATCTAGGATGAATAATACCATCAACTTCATGATGTCCAATATCATCCCCAGGTTCATAGAATGTCACATTATATTGATGGAAAAAGACACCAACTTCTATTCTACAATGTTTCTGAAATTATAATAGGAGTACAACATTGATTACAACCACTCATCCCTCTATCATGAATCAAAAAATGCAAATATTGAATCCCCCATTAAGACTATATTGAATATACATTAAAATATGTTGAACAATGACAAGAAGTCCTATAAAAATAATCTCCTTCATGATTTATAGGCCTACCTTACCACTATATGTACTACTACATAAGAAACCTCGTATTCGTTAGTTTATGGAACTGAGGAAGTGATACCTATAGAATTTCAGTTTCCCTCACTTTTAATATATCTATGCATAAGATTATTAGACATTGGGAAATCTAAAAAGTTGTTGGATAAATTAAAGTTGATCGATGGGAATAGGTTATAGAAATTCCACAACCTCAAATTCTATCAGAATCAAATCGCATGTGACTTTAATAAAATGGTTCACCTCCTCTCGTTCCTTCATGGAGAACTGGTATTTTCTCTCATATCCCCAATAATACCAAGGAAGAAGCCTCTTAAGCTAGAACCCAAAATGAGAAGGGCCTTATATAATACATAAGTTCTATCATAATGGAGCTTACTCACTTGCCAAAATGTATGGGGAACATGTCACACCCCCAAACAATGTGAGGTTTACCAAGAAATACTTGGCATAGCTACCATCAAATGTCTTATGTCTTGGGCGCATGATATTATACTACAAAAATGCAGCCTAACTACATAACGTTAAACTATACATAAATCATCCTGGTCACATGACCTTAAACCAAAAAACACATCCTATCCACATGAAATAAAACTGTATGAAATAAGTCCTTGCTTTACGAATTTAAACTTTATGGTGAAAATATTCTTAGTTTCATGATGTTAAACAAAAAAACTTGTCCTATCAACATAATGTTAAACTGTAGGAATTTTTTTTGACCACATGACATTAAAATACTTGGGAGTTGTCCTTACCTAATGAAATTAAAATACATGGGAAGAATATTCCCACAAATGATTCATCAAACACTAGATATATATTTGAAAAAAAGAAATTAATTTTCCCCCTTCCCTATGTGTGAGTCAGATCCATATTGGGAATTATTATCTAATAACTATGCATGGATTGATTAGAGCCACCATAGGATATGAAGTAATTACCGTATCTCCAATCCTAGGCCTAACTACAATATGTTTATCCTTGTCACAAGACATCCGAATTTGTGATAATGTTTAACACTTATTTTCTACATTGGGTGACCCTCATCCTTATCACAATATGTTAAACTGCACAACTGACGTCCTTGCTACATGAAACTAAACTGCATGGTTTCTAAGAACTACGTGTGTTTTTATTTCTACTATCATAATGTAAATAGTGATGCCAAAACCTTCATTCATGGGACCAACTACAATATTCATTTTATTTAACGTTGATTCACCTTTATCCCTACCTCATGATGTTAAACTACATGACATATGTCCAAACCAAATAAAACTAAAATGCACAAGTTTCCAAAACTTTGTACATCCTTATTCTAGTTTTTATGAGATACATAGGGTCACTTAGATCCTATATCTCGTCCTAGCCACAACATGATACAAAATTCACTTATTTATTCTCTAAATGCCTCTATATTGTGATGGTAACCTTTTCCATTACTTTTTTCTCACACTGACCATAACTCACCTGTTCTTAGGAATTTTGGTAGGGTATTCCTCAAATGGTTGAGACACACCAATTCATGATAGTGTTAGCATGGTCTTGGATGTAAGACTGTAAAAGGAAAACCATGAGTCCTATCCACATGAAAATAAACAGAATGGTTGATGTATCTTGCATGACATAAAACTATGCATTAATGTGGACCTCACCCCAGAGGAAAAATACCATTGGTGTTGGTATCCCACCACACCTCCATAAATAAATATGTGTGGCTGGATTCTTGTCATCATAAAAAATAGTGATTCCCAGATCTCCAATCTTGTGTCCATCTACAACAATCAATGAAAACAAGTCCCCATATGCATACAGGTCAGACTTTTGTAGAGAGTTTTTGTAATGCCTCAACCTCAGAAGCCCAAAGTCGGTGCCTTACATTATTAAATTGTTATGATTTCTAAGAATGAAGTCATAACAGACCAATTATTTTATTAGTGTTTCTAAACAAGATACATACGTAAAAACGACATTAAATTTTAAAACATAAAATACACAAAGAATTTTTGTCAATCATGCCATTAATACCCTTAGTGTAACCCCATATATCAGTCATAATACACATCTTGAAGTACTAGGAAAAATAAAACACAATAAAGTGGTGATATCAGTTCCTCAATAGGGGTATGTCTAAAATACAAAACATGAGTAAATATGTCATAGACAATATAGAAAGGTAAATAATTGAAACAAAATCCATTTAAATAATTGCATGAGAAAGGAAACATAACCATGGATATTATACTAGTTGAATAATAACATAGAATATCAATAAATAATCTCATAATAATGGAATTCATAATTCTACACATATGAAAACATACCATCGAGGCCTCGACCAAGACATCTAAAAATAAATGCTTAAGGCCACATCCAAATCCATATATGAAAATATATGGGAAAGGCCTCAACCAAGTCTATATCTGATTTTTCTTATGATACCTATCGATGAATTGAGGGGATATAGTGGGCCCCACCCATAACTTACTAAGTCCAGTACATTACTAATATGAAAGGGGTAAAACATTAACAATATAAACATTCATATTAAAAAACTACCATATGAAATGTGAATGCTTTAACCATAAACCATGAATGGTATCAAAATAGCACATCCACAGTCAAACTGATCATATAACAATGAATAAAATATGGTATATGGTATCATAAAATATAATCATCAATAAGGTAAAATATTAAAAAAATGATGTTGACATAGATGAAGATACATTTAAATGATACAATTGAAAAATTATTGAGAAAAAAAATCTTTTAACATTCCAAAGTGTCTCATACCACATTAAAACATTTAAATAATAATCCCTAAGAAGTATTAAAACTAAATTAAACTTATAATATCATTATAATAAGTATATTCATGATATTATATATCCATGAACACTATATAAACCACACCCAAGTAATATGTGGTGAATAATGCATATATCTCACAGAATAAAAGTGATATGAGAAAACCCTTATCGTGTACATTTCTTTAGTTGAATGTGATTCAACCTCTTGTATAACGGTTTAAAACATGTTATTAATTTATACCAGAACCATTTTAATATTTATGATATCTTATATGATACTTTTATATAATTTTATCACTGTCTTGTTAATAATATTTCATTATTACCCTTGTTTCGGGTGTTAAATGCATCATGTTCCAATGAATGTTTTATTATGTAAGTCAAATTTCATTGGAATATGATATATTTATTTCATATAAAGAATGATATTAAGTTAATAGATATTATATTTACTCATTATACACACTTTTATAATCACTCATGAATGGTTAATATGGAAAATGAATCTCATCACGTCATAAAGATGGTAGGCTGTACGTACGCGCAAGCAATGATATCATCATATTTATGGTGAAATGGTAGGGAATTGGATGGTAAATTAATCAAAAAAATATCCTGTTATATGTACTATATATATATTCATTATTTTCATAATTATACCCATCCAAGTAAAGTGGTGAGGAAAAGTAAATTACACCATGATGTGGAGATGGTAAGCGGTACGTACAGACAAGTGATATTTTCATTTTTTAGGATAAATAAATTATTGAATAAAGTTGTACCATAATCATAATAACATCTCAGAATATATATGATAGTGTATTTATTACATTAATATGAAAGAAAAAAATAAAGAGGTCATATAAGAAGAAACGAACTCGAATGAGTTAGTAAAAACGATTACCTTATTTTCAACAGACTTCATTTAGACATATTTCTAAGGGATATAGGGTTGGTATTTTGGAAGGAAAAGAACAAATATAACATATATAAGGGTTTTTGGAAGATAATTGGTCAGATTTTGGTTGAGTTTTATGGCACAAATTGGTGTGAGGAAGTTAGGGAGGAGGTGCCTTTTATAATTGAGGTGAGGGGCACTTTTAGAAATCCCCAAAATATTAAAATATAATAAGCCTATTCATGACCCAAAGATTTTAAAAAGGCCTAAAAATGAATATTTTAATACATTTTATACCATATATGATCCCATTTATGATTATCTATCATTTTTGTGATTTTTAAATAATTTAATAATATATTAATTCAATAAAATATCATCATTGTCAAATTTGATACTATCTATCTAATTTGAATTAAATACATCAAGAAAATATGGGAAATTAATATAACACATATATATTATATAATATAGGTTTATAAAATTAATTAGACACATTAACACATCCCAAATATATCAAAATTATTATTATTAAAATAAATTATTTTATTTTCCTGTTAATTAAATGAATATTGTTTTAGTATTGAAGAAGCTTTTAAGGTAATTATATAATTTCAAAAAAATAAAAATAAATTTATATAATGAATATAACTTTATTATCATAAAAATAGACATTTAGTCTTGTCAATATCTTGGTTTTTACTTATATGTACACCTAATATATATTAAATACAAAGAGAGTGACATTTTTAAATATCTATGATTTAAATAATATAGAAGTTATATTCAAAGAAAAGTTTCCATTAAACTAATAAAATTATATATTATAGTTATAAGGGTCCAATTATATTCATCCAATAATTTTAAGAAAATTTTAGGTCACATTATTACAACTATCTTTTTGTTTTAACCCTTATTTTAACCCTTTAACTCTTATCGTGACGACTTGGCTTTTTTACTCTTTAATGGTTAATATAGTTACTATAAAATACAAAATGGACCATGAATGAGTCATATTTTAAATTTCCAACATTATCCCAATAATTTGGGTAGATTTTAGTTTTTTATGAATTTTACATCAATTAATAAAATATTATTTATTTTAAAATGCCATTAGTGTCAATTTTGACACTATTCATTACATTACTTTTTAATAATATCATAACGACAAGATATTTTATAAAAATAACCATTAATGCATCCCTATTATGTATAGTTATTATTTAAAATTACTTTGTGATATTAATTATGTCAAATTATATTTATTTTAATATTTTTAATAACATTTATCAGATATGTCTTCTATTTAAATAATTATTGCATCATCACTTTGAAATCCTTTAAATTATTTAATTATTCTCTAAAAATTAAAAATAAATTATCATGATTAAGATAAAAAAGTTATATTTCCACTTAATATTTATATTTTATTATATATTCTTAATATACATATATAAAAATTGTAATACTTATTAGAAGCATGAGTATGACATATTGGACATTCATTAGAATAAAATACTATAAAAGCCGTAATGTCATTCAAGTTAATCCAAGAGGCCATAAAAGTAGCCTAAAGATGGTTTTGATCTAAAATAACTCATATAATAAAATTATTACATGTTTTTGTTTAATTTAATAATGATTATAATATTATTTTTACATTTAATTATCTGATTTCCACATAACCATTCTAATAAATTTTAATTACATTTACTTAAAATTTTTGTCACAAAAATAATAATTTAATCTTATTAGACATAAATTTTTTTACTAACTACAAACTTGTATGACAATTTTTTAAAATAAAATTCACATAATTGGAATAAATAATTTTAATGCTAATCTCACAGATGGGACAACAAAGTGAGTTTTTGAAGTAATAACATCCAAAAAGTTGCTAAGTTTTTATATCTAAATTTTACAAAAAACTTGTTTCCAATAAGATAATTTAGTTTAAATAATATAAAATTGATCTAATTATACTTTAAAAAATATTAAAAAATAATTTAACAATATAATTAAAATAGACGAATATTCATTTTTGAACTAAAATGCATCATTTTTCACTATTCATCATGAAATGAAACTTCCCAAAAAATACAAAAAATTAAACCAAAGTAAATTTTTATATTCAAATTGAAATGAATAAGTTTATTTTTTAAAAATTAATTATATAAAAGTTTGAAAATTTTATTTAAAATAGGCTCTCCATTAAAAGGAAGCAAACATGCCTTTTGGAAAATATAAGTTTGTAATTCATAAAATTGGATTCATTCTTATCTTATGACTATAAATTTTTTTGGATGAATGTAATTTTTTTATTAAATATATAATATATAAATTTTAAATCCTAATAATATTCATTCTATCCATCTCAATGGATAGTGTAAAAATAATAATATTTAATAGTATATCATGGTTCGATAGAGCTCTATATTGCATGCCAAAAGGATATTAAATTTAAAAATAAAAAGTACTACAAGATATTAGGGTGTTATAGTTTTCCATGGAAGAACTATGTGTGGCTTGATTCCTATAATCACAGATTATGTAGTGAAACCCAGACCACCATTATTAGGACAATTCACAATACTCCATTTTCATGCTAGGGGGCTTACATATTTATCACATGATGTTAATCTTCATGGATTCTCATGTACAATGTATGACTTGATTCCTATAATCACATGATAAATAGTGACACCCAGATCTCCATTTTTAGTTCAAGCTATAATAATCAAGGGAAATAAGTTTCACCTTTGTGTATGGTTCATACATACCTAAAAAGTGTCACATTATAGAAATAAATGTGGTTTGATTCCTTCCATCACATGGTTTATAGTGATTCCTATACCTCCTTTATTGGGCCCAGTCATAATATTCCCTTTTCATGTTGGCAAGCCGATATCCTTAACACATGACGTAAAAATACAATACTTCTTAATAACTACATGTGGCATGATTCTTGTCAGCATAGTATACATGGTAACTCCTCGATCTCTAATTCTTGGTATAACTACAAGAATCAATTAGAACAATTCCCCCATTAATGTTTGGGTTAGACCTATGTAGAGAGTTTCCCATTCAATAATTTCATGTGGATTGATTCCTATTATCATAGTACATGTAGTGATGCGTAGATCTTTGATTCTTGGGTTCATCCACAAAAAATATCCCTCCATCTCCATGTAGGGGTCATACTTGACTAGGGAACTTCCATTCAAGAACTATGTTGGGTTTGATTCCTATCATCGCAGGATACATAGAGATTCCCATATCATCAATATTGGGTTCGGCCACAATATATGAAATGATAAAAATTCACCCCTATTTTCATATGGTCCAAAACTATGCAGTAAATCTCGTAGCCCCATGACATTAAATTTCATGAAAAAAGCATTATATACCCCTTTATAAAAAGGGACGATTCATACAAGCTCATTTTGCCTATGAATGAGTAATATCTATGTATGAATTTCTTGTGCACATGATAAATCTACATAAGAAGGGTCTCGACATACGAAATGATAAAAATTCACCCCTAATTGCATATGGTCAGACCTATGTAGTACACGTCTAAGACACATGATATTAAATTTCATGGAAAACATATTATATACCACTTTATTAGAAAGGGACCAGTCATACAAGCTCATTTTTCCAATGCATGAGTCATATCAATGTAAGATATTATTTTGTATGTGATAAATCTTTATAAGAAGGGCCCCTACATATGAATATTTTCAATAAACCTATGCACTGATAAAAGAAAATCCGTGCATATAAATTCCCATGACCAGTGAAAAGTGTCCCAAATGATATCTAACACAATTTTCACATTGGTTCCCACATCCTAACTGAATTATGTTAAACTATAAAGAAATGAAAACATCATTACCACATGATATTAAATTTTTATGAAAACATCCTGGACCCATCCCATTAAAAATGCATCACAAACATGTTCCCACTATATGACATTAAAATGTGTAAACCATCACCCATAATCATTCCTTATCAAAGGACTAAAAAAGCCTAACCTCGGTCAACCAGAGTACGGGGTGCTTTTGTTATCTTTTAAGCCCCTCAATCCATAAATCACACTTCATGTCTTGATCGACTTAGGTTTAGACAAACCATTCATGACCCATGAAATGAAAATATATCTCTCTATTTGACCATGTTATCGACGCATAAGGGCTTAAACATACCAACTAGAGACATAATGGACATACTGGAAGGGCGTTCTGATATTTGTGAGCCTGACCATCACTTCGATAGAACTCATCACTATAGGATGTTATGGCACATCCACGTTATGATTATCCCATTTCATTATTCCTGTCATGAGAACCTCAATCCATGATTTATAGAATTTTTATAACCCTCCTATAAATATTTTAGAGTAATATTGACCCTGGGCATCCAAATTAGGCTCTTGTGTAACATTCCCCTCATATTTTTCCCATGTGAATAATGATCTTAAACTTACTACACCTTGTTCAAAAAATGTAAGAACATAAACATTAGCCTTTGATGGTCCAAATCAAAGGAAACTAAATTTATAGAAGAAGACGCACAAAACTTTTCAGGTTGAAAAAATGTAAAGGGAGGTTTAATTAAGTATCATGTACTATCTATCTAACCAATTTATCTCTAGATTTTAGAAAAAACAGAGTAAGAATAAATAAGCCATAAAGATCATAGGGCCCCCCACTATGGACCAATTAAATGAAGAGTCATGATAACTGGACTCTTTGGTTGAGAGAATTATTAGAGTAAGGATTTTTCACATCTCTTAGAAAGGATAACATATTCACTATGAAACGACACAAATTTTAGGTGGTTGAAGGACTTATTGAATGTTATGTTTTCTAGAAATCACACTTAATGATTTTCAAGCCTCAGATAACCATAAATATTCCATGACCCTTAGAAAAGGATACCCCAATTCTAAAGACACATTTTTTGGATTTGCATCAATACAATGGATCTTGCATATATGCCTATGGTTTCCAACCAAATCCATCATACCATGAAAAAACGTATTTCCAATCCCTAACATCATTGTAGTAAAACATAATAGCTTAGGGTATTTTGGTTCATCCCCGACACGATTTTCCCATATCATCCTCATGACTTGAGAACATTACACCATGATTTACAATCCTTGTAATCAAAATATTTATGAAGGTTCGATTTCTTTGATGTTGCATCACCATGATTTGTACCATTTATCAAAGAAGGAATTCAACCCTCCATTAAAAAAACTTTTGATTTCCCACACCCCATGACTCAAAACTATAAGAAATATGGATAAAACATTCCAATTAAGAAAAAAACTACCCTTAAGTTATAGAACCCTTCTTATATATCTTTTTATCCATAAGAAACTACATTATCTGGACATTTGTGTCTTTAAAAAGTATAAAGAGAAATCATAAAAGAGTAGGGATGCACTTATTTGACCATTCTAGTAACACATAAAAGATTTTAACTACCAACAAAATTCATATAATCCTGATAGGACAGGAACATCAGTTCTTATCAGCCTTGGTAACATTATAACAAAACAAATAACCTAAAGGAGTTATGGGTCCTTCCCAGCATGTCTTCCCCATTTCATATTTATTGACTCAATATTTTTGGATTTTGGATTAATTGACCCATATTAAAACTATCTTGGGGGACTTCTATTCCCTATATTTTCTCCATCCATCTATCTATATCATTTCAAAATTATGTTATATTGATTGAAAAATATTGGGGACACATTTATTTGACCATTCTAGTAATGCATAAGGGTTTTGACCTACCAATTAGTGAAATATATTCTTTGTAGGAAAGGAACTCCAATCCATTTGAGACATTCCAACACCATGTAGTAAATCAATGACTTAGGGTGTTTTGGCTCATCTATGTCATGTATTTCCCTTATTATATATTCACCAATAAAATCCTAGGATAAAAAAATTAAACGAATCCGTATTTTATATCCTAATAATAATAATTTAAACTGAAAAACATATTTATGTCCTTATCGCATGATTTTAAACTACACAAAAGATTTACTTACCTCATGACATGAAACTTCATGACAGATGTCCTTAACACATGACATTAAACTACATGGTAGACATCCTTACACATGAATATTAAACTAAATATAGAAAACCAATTTGTGAATGGTATATTACTAATAACAGAATGTCTAAGATAGAATACTTAAAACTACTAGAAATAGAAGGTTGAAGTTAGAAGATCGTAAATTAAAACACAAAAATGAATTAGTTTGCAATATTGAAAAAGGAATAAAAACATTTAGGATGAAAACCAATAAGATAGTGGCCTATGAAAAATGCGAGGCTAATCTTGGAAAGCCTTCCCCTATATGATGATTAGTAAAAAAGTTAGGTCAATATGAATGGATAGATATAATAATTGTGGGGTCCACTATATGTTCATTGAAAAAACCAATCAATGATTGCTATGTACACTAACTTTAAAAACAAATAAGATTATTCTTCTTTTGGGACATATATCATAACCAAATTATCCATTTGTTCATAAGGTAATCTCATGATAACAGATGAAGTTGCATCAATGAGGAATCTCGTGTTGGTTTAAATTCATGACCATTTTAGAAGAAAGATATTTTGTTTTTTAAAATTCAAATCCAAGCATCTATTTTTACATGTTATCACAATGAAGATGGGTATTGTTGAAGATTCAAGCAAAATAAGACCAAAAAATATCAATGAACATCACGAATGAATGAAAAATAGAAACAACAACTAAAGTTTAGAAGATATATTCCCTAATACCATGAAAAATTATAGATCTCCACATTTTAGATCCTCTACAAGGATTCAATAAAAATTGAAAAAAACATTGATGATCAGAATACAATAAGATCTGATTGGATGAGACAGATAAATCTACAAGAGTCTAATGAAGAGCATTGATTGACTATTGAAGTGCAGCTCGATCTACTTCTTCTACTACATCCCAAGGGAAAAGAGTTTCAATCAGAGTAGAAAACTCTTTAAATATTTTTTGAGTAGTTTATAATGAGGATGATGATTCCAAAAGGTCAAACTCTAAGAAAGATATAATCTACTCCTGTATCACTACCTATGCATTCAAGACATCCATTTGGTTGTGACGGCTCCGATATGATCTGATGGCTCTATTCCAATTTCTTTTAAGATTCCTTCATTAGTTCATCCAGGGGAGTCCCATCGAAATCACACAATTCCCTCCCACTAATAGTCAACTATTTCCATTCTAGGATGATTTGGAACATGATTTCATATAATAGAATGTGGTAAAAGATGCACGCCCCAAAATCATGAATGATTTGGTGATGATGTTCTTCTTGGTCATGAAATGTTTCCAGGGAATCCGGTGTAATAAAGTATAACTTTAAATTTTAGGAGAGAGAATACACTTCAAAACATTGTTTTCTTAATGCATACGATAATGAGGGCCAACATTACTATTCCAAGTAATCATGACCCTTGGCTATCTTCATTGGATGAAATATAGTAGCTATAATCCATTTGTACAAAAGTAAGAAGAAAAAGTCATATAATAGTGAAACCCTATAAAAAAAGTGTGTGATCCTAATGGCATCATGAGAATCTCATAAACCATGAAGGGATTCCCAATCACATGTCCCGATACAGGTCTTGAAAACCGCAATACCCATGGAGATATCGTGGACTACTTGACCCACATGAAATATTGTGACCACATGAACAACGAGACTCAAAATCAAATGACCCTAACATAGTCACAAAATCTTCATAATGATCAAGTGACCATGCAACTAAACTATCCGGTCCTATGAAATATTCAAAGAAAACCATACATAAAAGGATATTGACCAAGGCTCAATAAATTACCAAGATTTTATTCATGATTGATTTGTGAATGTGTTGGGATAGAGAAGATCTCAAAAAAATAGCTATCATGAAATAGTATTTTGGATAGGTCTCCCAATCAATTATGACAGAAGGTCTTGTGTTGGGATTACATGAAGGAAACAGATCACAATGGATATGGAGAGTTTGTTTCACTGGTGAATGAGATCTCCCTCCACAATCCTATTTATAGGTCACTATGTAAATTACCAACAGTCACCCAGGTGACCAAATTTCTCCCAAGAAACCTACTGGAAGAAAACCCAAGTACTTAGGCATGCATTTACATTCCTTAGAACAGATCCCTTATCCCTACAGATGTCACCCTTGAGGGGGGGGGGATTATTGATTCCTTCTAAATGAGAATTGTAAAATATACATGGAAATAAATACCAAAAGCATAGGTATTATTTTTTCCTCAAAGAAAATGTATAAAAGGTGTCCAAGACACACATACCATGTAATCTTTTAGAGGACATATGATCACATGACTTTCAGAAGTTCAAGAAAATGATTCATACGCAACACCTGAACTGATGGAGATCATGAAAAGCCCCTTTGACCAACCCCTTATTATTTCAATGGTGTCTAAGAAACTCACTGATCATGCCAGGGCTACCAAGATATCCCCTCTACAACATGTGACTAGTCAACCGACGGGCACTTGATAATCATCAAAAACCCTTGTAAAATAAAGGGTGAAAATATACATAATGAAGAGAACTTATTTGGTCATTTATATTTATGGGATGCACTCATATGGTTAACAAGACACCACAAAACCCTGGTTATATTTTTTAACATCCAGACCTTGGTGTCACACACTAGTTCCCTAAGTTAGTCGATCACATGACCTCAAGTGTGTCTCCCCATATGCCAGAGGCTTCCGACTATTAGTGAGGGTATAATATTAGTCATGGGGAGACAATAACCTCTTAGTAAAAGTAAAAAAAACAATAACCAAATTTATTACCATAACTAGAAAGACTCCAATATCATATAATGACCAAAACAGAAAATAAAATATCAAAACTCAACAGTATATATTCCATTATTATGTATGTTCAAGTTTCAAAATGAAAACTCAAAAGTAAAGACACCAACAACTCCTAAGAAGGTCTCAAACCACATTCAGTTACCTCATCAATGATCCATCCCAAATTAGCCATATAACACAAGGCCTTTTCCCATATCACATCCTTCAAACAATAAATCAATTCAGGTATCGATCAGCCAACTCGAGTAGGGTGTAAGTAAAATAAAGTAGGGCATCACAAATAATGTCTAAAACAATATCCATTCAAATAAAAGTGTATGGATTTGTATAAAGAATAAAACAAAATGAATAATTAAATAGTTGTCACATTATCAACTATTCTTTATTTAACCCCATAAACCCTCAGGTTCCCATAGACACCGGTACCTCAATACATTTTTAAGCTCATACTGGAGCTCAATGTATTCCCACATTATATCATATCTTAGAATTCTATTGTTGTAATTCTTTAATTCATACATTTAATTTCCATGTTACCATTTACAGTTCACACAATTGAATGAATATGTTACCATTATTTAATTCATACTTGAATGCACATCTTATCGTTCATAATTTATACTATTTAATGACCTTATTCCCATTATTTATTTCATAAGTAAATGACCATGTTACCATTCAAAACTTTACAATCGAATTACTATGTTACCCTTAATCAACACATAATTAATTTAATAATTAATTGTCCACATCAATTTCAATAATAATTCAACAATTAGTTAATCAAAAAAATATATTTAATTAATTCAACATTTAATTAATCACATCAATCCCCTCAATTAATTAACTGACTATTTTTTCACACCAATTCTATAAACTAACTCCAAAATTAATTAATCACATTCAATAACTTCAATTAATTCCCCAATTAATTTTTCACATCAATTACTTTATTTAATACTGAAATTAATTAATCACATTCAATCACTTCAATTAAATCACCAATTAATTATTCACATCAATTCCATTAATTAATTCCATGATTAATTAATCACATTCAATCCATTCAATTAATTCACCAATTAATATTTCTCATAAATACCATTAATTAGTTCTATAATTAATTAATCACATTCAAAAAATTTCATAAGAACAACAATATCTAATAATTAATTCTAAAATTAATTATTCCACTTCAATAACTTTCATATATCAATAATCAATTTAGCAATTAATTATTTAATTTCAAATGTCTCAATATCATCATAATTAGTTCAACAATTAGCTATTCCAAATCAAAATTTCATAATCCTAATCATTCCCATTATTTAATGCATCAATTATTTAATCAAGTTTAACTACCTCAAAAACTCCATAATTAATTCAATAATAAATTATTCTTCTCAGTCACATCAATTAACTCATGAAATAATTAATCAGCTCAATAACATTAATTAAAGCAACAATTAATTAATCATCCCAATCTCAATAATTAACACAACAATTAATTAATCATCTCAGTAAAATTAATTTACTCAATAATTTATTAATAACCTCAATATCATTAATTAACTCAATAAAAAATTAGTCATCTTAGTCTCATTGATTAACTCAACATTTAGTTAATCATCTCAATTTTATTAATTAACTCAAAAATTAATTAATAATATTAATATCATTAATTAACTCAATAATTAGTTCATCACAAAAAAACCCTTAATTAATTCTCTGAGTAATTAAATACATCAACCCCATTAATTAATTCTCTAATTAATTAATCAATATCCAAAAACTCATTATCCCATTATTTATTTAGAAATTAATTATTCAATTACCAATTCCATTATCCAATAATTAATTCAAAAATTAAATATTTAACTCACAATTCAATTTTCTGATAATTAACTAAATAATTAATTATCCCTATATCCCAGTTTAATATTACAACAATTAACGGAATAATTAAATATCCCCAAATCACAATTCATTAAATAAATAAATAAATAAATTAATTAATTCAATTAGGAGATTCAATTTATAAAAAACTCTAGAAATTATAAAATTGCGTAGATGTAATTGAAATCAGGACTGTGGGATTTTAATAATAGGCCACCTACCTAAATAACGATGATGAAAGGTTGCCAACGGATACCACCAATTTGAGAAGAACAAATGAAATCATGAGGAATAACATGTCCTAGATCCAAAACCTATATCTCTATTCAAATGAATCAGGATCCAAAAATCCTATATCTATACTCAACAATCCATTATCTAGATCCCCAATATATGGATCTAGATCAAATAAAAGAGAGGATAAATTCTCCAATTGTTACCCAAACACACCCAAATCAAGACACATAAAAGTTATACTTAGAAGAAGTAAAAAAGAATTCATGTAAATGATCTCGAGACATCTCTAGAAAAGGGTCAGGATAATACAATCTCTGCAACTTATAACAGCTCATCCAAGATCTTTACTTTCAAGTATCACCAAGATTCTAAGTCAAAAAGGTATGGACACTATTCCCTCTTATCTGTTTCTCTCTCTCATGTTTCCTCTAGTACATGACCATGTTTCCACAACACATGAACTATTAGTATGGTATTTTACCTCAACACATTCTCACTATAATCCAACACATGTAGCAAATTATCCTCAACAAACACATCAGTCTCAAGCTCAACATCATCAACATACTCGAGAAATTTCCTAACTCATCATTCCCAACAACCACAAGAACACCATCCAACATTGGAACTCAGCATTTGAATCAAAACTACACGAAAAGGACGTACATCACCACCTAAAAGGCTCACATAGAGTTTCCTTGAGTAATTCAAACATGCACCATATGGGTTCCCCATTGGCATTCAGATTCAACCACTTCCAACCCATATTAATTCTCCCTGCACCTATTGTAGACACTACTCTCTCTACCTTTGGAACATTGTTAACACTTCCTTTCCATGTAAATCAACCACAATAACCCATGCATACTCACATGATAAACACTAAAACGTAGACATGGCATTATATCCTTTGACTTGACAACAAAACAACATTAACAACTACTCATTCCATGATTCCAAGTGCGGAACCCATAATATTCATCAATATACGGTCTATCCTGAGAACCTATTCCGTAAACTCTCAATGGAGTACCTCCCACCATCCATATCTACATAAACCACTTAATAAACACAACCTATAAGAGTCCATATAACCAACAAAAACACATTTTTATAGCTAAGTGTAAAGTTAGAGCTTTGTCATCATACATTGGATAATGTCAAAGAAGTGGACATGATCGTCAGTAATTAAAATTATACTAAGAAGTTGTTATGGAGAAATATCTTTATAATTCCCAAAACTCACTTTAAGTCACTTTTCACAACATTAACACATTTATGAGAAATATAATAATCCACAACAAGTCATTTCCCCAAACCCATCCTCAAGGTCAAAACTAAGACATTATCCCCACTCTTAACCATCCTAAATATAGGTAATGGTTAACAAGGGAAGACACATTATTATTATTCATTTTTTAATTATACACCCATTAATTTACATCTTTCATCATTTTAAAATTATAAATTTCATTGAGGCACCATTTTCCATTTAATTCACACAAGTTATTAAAAATAGTTCAAGTACAACAACTTTCCCAAAACCCATTTTCTATGTATGCCTAAAATGATGTATGCAACACAATAATCCTGAGTGTTTAGAATAATGCATGAAAACTCAACTATCATGCTATACCAGGCCATGAGTCAAATCTCAACACATATTTGAAACAATAATAACGTCACACAATAAGTGTGTCACCCAATGTGAAATAATATTCAACAATAATAGAAAACAAAAATAAAAAAATTCCCACAATGGGTACTTGGATTCTCCCCTGTACATGGGTTAGATACTCCCAAACACCTACTCATAACCATGACCCAAATCTTCTTAGTTTCTTTTCTACCTTTATCAAATAGTAAGACAAAACAATCTCCAATATCACTTTATAATTCCTGGACCCAGGTTACACACACAGGCGCCCTAATCCAGTCGGTCACATGACCTGAAGCATGCCTCCTCATATGATAGAGGATACCAACTAGGACCAAGTGTCTATTATCAATCATGGGGACACTATACCCTATTTGTTAGAGTAAAAAACCTTTTTAAAATAAATAAATAATAACAAAATTTATAACCATAATAAGGAATATTCTAACATCCCATGATGAACAAAACGAGAAATACAATATCAAAACTCAATAGTAGATATTTCATGTTAATGTACTCTCCAAGTTTCAAAATTCATAATAAAAAGTAAAGACACCAACAACTCAAAAGTAGGTCCAAACCCATGTCTAGTTCCCTCACCCATAATCCATCCAAAATTAGCCATCTAACACTAGGAATTTTCCCATATTAGGTCCTATAAGCATGAATTCTATTCATGTACCGATCTGACAGTCCGAGTAGGGTGTGAGTACAACTCAGTGGGCCACCTCCAGTAATGTCTAAATCAATATCAAGTCAAATAATAGTGTATTCAGTTATATTAAGAATAAATAATAATCCATAATTAAATTGTTATCACATTATTAACTATTCTTTATTTAACCACATGAACCCATGGGTTCTCGTAGGCACCCATACCTCAATATATTCTTCAGCTCATGTCGAAGCCCATAGTATTCCCATGTGATATCATATCTCATAATGAAATTGTTATAATTATTTATTCATACTTGAACATCCTTATTACCATTCATACTTCACACAATTTAATGACCTTGTTACCATTATTTAATTCACACATGAATGCTCATGATACAATTCATACTATATAAAATTTAATGATCATGTTCCCATTCTTTATTTCACAACTAAATGACCATGTTACCATTCATAACATCATAATTGAATTAAAATGTTACCATTCAACAACACATAATTACTTCAACAATTAATTATCCACATTAATTCGATTACTACTCCAACAATTAGTTAATCATACTAATAAATTTAATTAGTTCATCAAATAATTAATCACATCAATATCCTAAATTAATTCATCAACTAATTATTGAAGTAAATCCCTTTGAATAATTCTACAACTAATTAACCACATTTAATCCCATTAATTTATTCAACAATTAATTGTTCACATTAATTCAATTAATTAATTCCTCAATTTATTAATCACATTTAGTCCCTTCAGTTAATTCACCAATTAATTATTGATCTTAATTCCATTAATTATTTCCATAATTAATTAATAATATTAAATCCCTTCAATTAATTAACCAATTAATTATTCATGTCAATTCCATTAATTAATTACATAATTAATTAATCACATTCCCAAAAATTCATAATCCCAATAGTCTCCATTAATTATTTCTATAATTAATTATTTAAATTCAACAAATTTGATATATCAATAATTAATTCAACAATTTATTATTCAATTTCAGCTATCTCAATATTACCATAATTAATTCAACAATAAATTATTCCAAATCACAATCCCATAATCCCAATGATCCCCATTAATTAATTCAATAATTAATTAATCAAGTTAAATAACCTTAATAACTCCATAATCAATTAAACAATTAATTATTCATCTCAATCCCATAAAATTAACTCAAAAACTAATTAATCACCTTAATCTAATTAAATAACCCAACAATTAATTAATCATTTAAATCTCATTAATTACTTCAATAATTAATTAATCATCTCAATATCATTAATTAACTCCATAATTAATTAATCACCTTAATATCATTAATTAACATAACAATTAATTAATCATCTCAATATTATTAATCAATTTAACAATTAATTAATCATATCAACCTCATAAATTAACTCAACAATTAATTATTCATCTCAATCTCATTAATTATCTCAATAACTAGTTCATAACATCAATAAATTTAATTAATTACATAATTAATTAAGCACATAAATCCCATTAATTAATTCAATAATTAATTAACCAATATCAACAAACTTTATATCCCATAATTAATTCAATAATTAATTATTCAATCCATAATTCCATTATCCCATAATTAATTAAAAAAATAATTATTTTATTCATAATTCAATATTATGATAATTAACTCAACAATTAATTCTACCTAAATACCAATTCAATATTCTAATAGTTAACTCAATAATTAATTATCCCCAAATCATAATTCCTTATTTAATTAATTTACGATGTTAATTAATTCAATTAGAAAATTCCATTGCTAAAAACACTCTAGAAATTATGCAATTACATTCATGTAATCAAAATCATGAAAATTGGATTTCAATAATAGAAAACCTACCCTAATAATGGTGAGAAACGGTTGCCAAAGGATATCCCCAATTCGAGTAGTACCGTCGAAATCATGACAAAGAACATGATCTAGATCGGAAACATAGATCCAAAATCAAACTAATGAAGATAAAAAAATCCTTGATCTAGATCCAAAAATCCTAGATACATATATCCAATATATGAAGCTAGATTCAATATAACAAAGGATAAATTTCCTTAAGAAATGAGAGAATAATATAAGAAGAATGGGAAAACAATTGGGATTGGAATCTCTTACTAGGAGAGGTGCGGATCTAGAATTTGAACATAGAATCACCAAGAACAAAGATTTAAAGCCATATAAATTCATCCAAGAGGCTCAAAAAATGAGTGTAAGAGGTTATGTATGATTTGGGGTCAATTTGGGGTTCAATATTTCGGTTAGGGAGATTTTAAAATCAATTTTTGTACCTTAAATCTTCATGCGCACTATTTGCTATGTGGAGTCGCACGGTTTGTACTAACTGTGCACCTAACCAAGTGTCCAGTTGATAACATAGAATGCACACTTATTTAACCATGAACAAACCTTGATACCCCCTTGTACACATTTCTTAACCATGATCAAACCATCCACAAACCATGAATCCCCATTCACACTTTGTTTAACAATTCACAACCCAAAAAAAAGTCTCTCATCCTTCCAGAACTCTCCAATTTTTACCTAAACACACCCAAATGAAGACACATACAAGTTACACTCAAATTATTGAAAAACGAATTACAATAAATGAGCTTGAGATATCTCTATAAAAGGGTCAGGATCTTACACATGTCAACCTTATTATGAAAAATCATGATAACATGTCACCTTCATCATGCAAAGGGTTTCATACATTCCTATTCGATTCTACATTGACCCCTTTTCTTTATAGAAAAACAAATGGGATTACCATGATAATACATTTATATAACCATAAGACCCACTATTGGTCATGTGACACATCATAAGAATGTATAGTGATTTTCTTCGACAACACTCGTAGAAGTTCTCAAGATCTCCAACCCATAAAAAATAAATAAGTAAATAAAAAAGAATATATGGAAGATTATCATGAATAAGAGACACTCTCATCATTATGTGAAAGGGGTTATTCACCCAATGTGATCACCATTGATCCTGAGTACCCCCCATGAAATTTCAGAATGATCCCATAGAATCCTTCTTGATAGGCTGCTTTGTCTCACAAATGACCCCAACCAAGTCGTTTTCAATTTCCTGAAAGCCTTTCCACATGCATCCTGATATCATAAAGACCCATATAATTATTAGACTGTCCTTATGGAATCACATTGAAATGTCCAAATGAGAAACAAAAATCCATTTGATCAACCTCATTCTAAAAAAATGGAAATTGTGGAATATTCTTGTGGTCACTATCATCTGGTGACGACATGGACGACCCGTAGTAAGATCTTAAAAGGAACATGACACCAAAAAACACCATTTAATCCATCAAAAATCTATGAGATATGTTCCATGAAATTCATTGTATGACCAAATAAGTGAGGCCTATAAATACATCCCCCTCAACATAAAAAATAGACTAATAGATCCATCTCAATAGGATCATAGGAGCGGGCTTCATGGAGTGAATAGTCATGAAATCTCAATGGTATTCTACCAGGTATAATCCAAGGAAATACCTAAATGATTATGAGAAATGAATAGGTGATTTTATTGAACACTTTACAGATCACACAAAGGACTTATGGCGTGATAGATAGATTATGAAAATGAGGTCCCACTTGTCAGCTGGGTAACACAAAACCTAAAATAAGCAAACACTGGACAAAACTAAGGCACATATATAATAAATTCTAGAGTAAAATACTACAAAATAATTTTATACTTATGATAATATGGATTATATTATTTTTATGTTCTTCTCATAACTCACCAAGATCATGTGATAGCACTAAGACATGTTGGCTAAGTCATGTGACACTCCCTCAACATGCCATTTTGATCATGTCATGTCTCTTGGAAATGTCAATAAAGTTGCACGATTCCCTTTGATCTTGCCACCAATGTCTTGAAAATTCCTTTTCAAATCATGAAATTTACACCAGACATGTTTTATAAGTTATGCAGCAACATCAGGACATACCAGCTAAGTCTTATAATGTCACCGAGACATGTCATCCTAGATCATGAGATTTTATTCAGACATATTAACTAGAAACCAATATATGTCCATACATCCTCAGCCTAATCATGAGACACCCTCTAGAAATTTCATCCTTGACCATGTAATGGTCTTCAATCATGACATAAAAATTATGTGATGTCCATCAGACAAGTCAACTGGATCATGTGATTGGCCTTGGAATTATCCTATAAGCAATCAAGAAATGCTAGGTAGACAATCAAACATGTTAGGAAGATGATCAAGAAATTTTAGGAAAACAATCAAGACATGTCAAAACAGACATCTCGGGGCATGATAACCTTTTAAAGTGGATCTATAAGGGAAACCTCAATGTGAAATCACTAATAAAACTGAAGCATGAGAACTCTGATTCTTTCCATAATTGGGATACATATAACATATTCCCGAGGAAAGAACTCAAAATGGAAACCTCAACGTGTAATACCTAATCAAACTAAAATATGAGAACTCAAATTCTTTCTATAACCATGATATATAGGATGTATTTCTGAGGACCAAGATCAAATGGACACCCACCTTGGTATAAATCCTTCCAAGTCTCTGACATTCTAACCACTCGTAGCAAATATCTCCCATGGTCTTATCATTCAACCTCATTCAAAAGCAGATTGAGAAGGAAACTAAACTATGATGAATCTAATTTCTTATGCAACTAGAAAACATAGGACACCTTCTTACGTCCTGATCTCTATATTAAACCTCTAAACGGATATACCATCACATAAGTCCCACATCCATATGCAGTGATACTAATTACTTTCTATCCCTTGTTTCTCACACCATGCATGGATC
The DNA here is from genome assembly GCA_963277665.1 of Viscum album. Taxonomy (NCBI): domain Eukaryota; kingdom Viridiplantae; phylum Streptophyta; class Magnoliopsida; order Santalales; family Viscaceae; genus Viscum; species Viscum album. The sequence goes on along the minus strand of OY728128.1, from coordinate 1,173,197,243 downwards.
ATATAGGATTACAGATTTTCAATGATCATATCATTAACATAATGAATCACTAAAATCTAGGTCAACCTTATTTTGTAAGCCCTGATTAGTGGCATGATATAACTACTCTCGTATAATGGAATCTACCTTGGGTAACGTCTCATGGGCGTGATCGAACAACGATGACTATGATTCCTTCTATAACTAAGATACATAAGATTCCTCCTTGAGGATTGAGATTTATACATGGTTCCTATGTGAACTCATATATTTCATTTATACATGAAATTAAACTATATGGGTTTAACAAACTATATGTGTTTTGATTCCTATTAAAAGTAGGATACGTAGGATGCCTCATAACACATCAATACCATCATTGAAATATTAATCATTTCCTTGGATGACAGTAAAATATGGGGTACCAGGTTATATGGCTGAAACATATAAGCTGCTATCCATTAATGGGAAATGGATGTAGAACCTGAAATATATTCATATGGACTCAGTAATAGACCTCATTTTCACATTGAAGGATTCCATACTTGATCACTGGGTTAGGGTAACCGGTCTCATATCAGTATTAGTAAGAGGTCCATGAATATATCATTAATATATAAGATAATATTGATTTAAGCAAAAATTTAACCCTAAAATAGTGCGATAAGACCGAACTCCCATCCTCTTGACTAATGTTATTTTTAATTGTCATTGAATCTGAAACCCCAATTGACAATATATCTTGGAAAATAAGGTTTATACTGAATTATAGATATGGTAACCACTAGAAGTTTCTATGGAAGATAAAAATGAATTTTGAACCTAATGAAAATTATTTTATAAACATCGAACCCCAAAATTAAAATCATCAGACATGTTTTTCCCAACTATGCTTTTGATTATCCCCTAAAACAACCCAATAGAATAAAATTGAGTTGTGAAACACTTATCACTTAGTAGTATTCAAGTCGAATCCAATTTGATAAAATAATTTAAATTGAAATTAAAAATACCATGAATTATGAAATATTCAGGATATAACATGTAAAAAGGTATGTATATACACTATATAGATTAAATTAGTTTCATAGGCTTAAAATATGCCTCAACGAAGGAAAACTGAGATGAAATATCTTACCTCGGGCCCGACATGACATGTAAATTATTTATATTTATAAATAATAATCATAGAATAATTATTTACATTATTAAGAACCTTTTTTAAAGTTTATTTTTATTTTTTATTTTATTTATTACCATGTAATATTCAAATACCTCATCAATTATGTTTATGTTAGATGTATTTATGATATTCGATTCATATGTCTAATATGACATCAGTAGGATGACTATGGTAAAAGAGGTCATTATAACCTCAAATGTAGAATAATAATCATGAAATTATTATCATTTTCATATAAAAATCGTAATTTTTTAACAAACCATGATATATGGGTATGGAAAATGAACAATGTTACAATTATAGAGATGGTAATACATATATACAGTTGAGTAACATTTTAATATTTCAGATATTTTTATGAAAAGAAGTTATGTAATATTTTTTTAGCTAATTATAATAATATAATAAATAAAATATTATTTAATTAAACATACTTTTATATATCATCCAAGTGAAATGGTGATTAAAAAACAACATCGCTTCATGGAGGTGGCAGTCCACACGTACGCATGAACGCCGTTATAAATTTTTAGTAAATTGAAAGGTAAGAAATTAAATGATATATTATATTTTAAAAATGATAGATATTTAATAAATATCATATATATATATATATATTAAATCCATCCTTATATCTATATGTTAGATGAGGTGATGGAAAATGAATTGCATCGGTTTATGAGGTGATAGCCCATCATACACACAAATGATGGTTGCATTTAAAATTTGATGGAAGAGGAGAAATATATAGGTTATTCAATTAAAATTATTAAATATCAGTATATAGAAGATAAAAATTTTATTATTTCATCATGGTCAAATATGATTTGAAATAGGTATAAAATAACCTCTTTAGGTTTTTACCTAAATCCTTCATAGGATTGTTTTATGATAAAAAACAACTCGAGGATATGAGGAAATATTTAAGTAATGTATTTTTAGAAGTATTGGAAATATGAAAAGGTTCTTGATGTTTTTATGGGAGACGATATGGGGTGTCCATTTATAATCAAGGGAGGGGACCCTTTTGGAAATTTCCTTAAAGAATACAAAATGATAAAGTCATTCTCATGAAAAATGATACCAAATAAACATATATCAGAATTTTGTATAGGATAAGGTGTAAATATGTCCATAAAATAGAATTTATAAAAGATTATTTGTAAAATGCATCATTGTAATTTGGTTAAACCCCCGGTAAACTCATTTTATCCTTAACAACATTAATTAATTTTTACTTTTTTACTATTCATTATGAAAAAATTTATTTTACATTATTAATTATAATTTATTATTCCTATTAAAAATATTTAATCCATTTTACCAAATTCAATTCAAATAGTTTATATGATTTAATTTAAAATTAAATCTCAATGTGTGATAAAAATACAGTTTTCTAATGAAAAAGTTTTCTTAAGTACAATTTTTTTTATTTCAATGTTAAACATTAGATTAAATCCAATAAATTAAATTGAATTAATAAAAATATAATTGAACATATTTTACTTTTAAAATCAGTTTAAAACTAAATTTATATTCTTAATTGTTTTAAAATAAAAGAAAATGTTTAATAAAAACTAGTATCGTTCACTTTTCATCAAAAAATTAATCTTTTAGAAAATTTTTAAAATAATCACTATAAGATAATTTGAAAATCTAGATTTAAAAAATTAATTTTAATTTCTCAAATACATTTCCTAAAATTAACAAAAAATTATTTTATAATAAGTGTGAAAAATACAATGAAACCACTTTTTAGAAAAAAACATTTAAATAATTTAACTGGATTTATTCTAATATAATTCATAGAGAAATATAAGATAAATGATAAAAACTTATTGAATATATAATATGATAATTTAATTAAAATAATTTAAAAATAGTTTTAAATTTATTTTTTTAAGATAAAAACACATTATGCGCATAAAAACATTTTCAAAAAAAAAACATTTCTTTTACATTAAAATGTTATTTATGTTCATTTTTGATCAATTAACACATGTGTAAACCATAAATTTTCATAATTTACTTAATCCTATTTATACTATCCAATTTAAAGCATATTTTATAATGGTATAATATATTATATTTTGTTTAGAATCGATGTAGTGTGTAACATAAGTAATCAAAGTAATAAACTTTATTTAAAGAGAAATATATTCTAAAATGTAGGGGTGTTACATTCTAACCCAATTAAATAAATTGTTCCCTTAAAATTTTATTTTAGTTATCAAGGGTCTATCCTTAGTTGAAAATCCAATTCATAAAAATGTTTAATAAATGTAATGACCTGATGTTTTATCAATGGAAATTCCATTATTATAATTATGTCATATAATCACATGAAATCACAATAAAATGAAATACTAAGTACTATGTGACCATTAAACAAAATATTATCACTTCTATGATTTGAAGTTCAAAAATCTGGCATACACTATTGCGATCAGTAAGATGTTTGATGTCTGATAAGACAAATGTAATTTTAGGTGAATAGTAACCAACACTTATGAATAGTAACATACACTTATGAATAGTAATATGACCCTTATGAATAGTATATTTTCCAAAAGATTAGTAACAACATCTATTAATGTATAAATAAAATTTAGGCTTCTTATAAGTGATAACATGATAATAGTAAAAGAATTTGTATTTTTGTAAGTCATAAATAAATAATTAAAAATAATTAATTAGTTTAAAAGAAAATTTATTTTCTTAAAATGTGTTCATAAATTAAAATCATTATGTATTCTGGTTTTAATATTATTTTATAAGACTTTATGTAATTTTTTAAATCATTATAAAATCATTTATAGTTCTAAAATATGAATTTTTTAGGTAAATTATGATTTTAATTAAAAATTAAATTAATCATATTTAGAAAATTATTTCTGAAAAATGGAGTTCATTTTTGGATTCTAAATGTTACAAAATAGGTAGGGTAATTTTTTTGAGATTTTTTAAATTACTTGATTTTTTTTATGAATAGTGAAATAAGATAATTTACCGTATATATTCATTATAAGCTAAATTGACTATTCCAAGAATCATGGCCGATACAGAAAACATTTGTTCGAATTCACTTGCACTTATTACTATTTTTGGACATGGAATAATCACTATTGTTTGTATTATGAAAAAACACTAATGATAAAAATATTAAGAAAACCCTCCTCCCCTCCACTATAAAAACCACCCACACTCCCCTCTTCTCTTTACTCCTATCAATCCTTGTGCCTTGCCTAAATTCTTCCCAAATTTCTCTTCAATATCCTCACCCAAATCAAACTGCATTTAGTCTCTTAAAAAGACCAAATCCTCTCCCATTAGGAGGCTCTCAAGGAAGATTGATTGAAGAGGTAAATTCCACTTTTCAATTATATTACTTTTTTTTTGAAGTTCATTTGTTTTGTTTTCTTTCCTTACCTATCCTCATAAAAATTTTACGAAAACACTAGTACCTTACATGTGATATAATTTTTTTATGATAATGGAATTAGTTATTATCATATCTTCTTTACTCCTATTTTTAACTAGTAGTAAAGACACAATCTAAGATGTGTTAATTTACAACAACCAAGGATGACGGGTTTTCAATTTTCTTTTACAATCTTAAATTCTGGTCATGAAACTATTTTGGTTATGGTTGAACCAGATTATTTTGTAATATATCATATTTATGGATATATAATCTTTCAATACACATGATATTAAATTATAATGCAAAATTATTTCATAGTGATAAAAACCCGACAAAAAACTCAAAAGGTTATCACTAAAGTTTTATAAAATGATTAAACTTCACTCTAAGTAAAAAAATTAAATTTACAACCATTTATCCTTATGTATGTTCAATAATAAAATATGACTCCAATTCTGGACAACCATCACCATTTTATATGATTCTCTGTTCATGAAAAATAAGTAATCCGATCGTAAAAACCAAGAAAAAAATGGGACCCAAACAATGAAATTGAACCACTTAACCCATAAAAAAGGTCATGACTGATCTTAAAAAGGTTATACTAAATCATTTAAAAAATATTATGTTCTGAAATTATTAATTAATTAACCTAATTTTATTATTCTGGTCGTTAATATCAAGTGGATAACACCATCAGACTTAAGGTAATGGATCCTCTCTATTTCACATGTATTCAAGAATGTCCTCTATGTTACACCATTTTTTGTGTAATACCTAAAGATTTGGTATTATTTCACACATCCCCCATACTTACCTATTGATTTATAAGTGATTATAATCCCCTTTTCCCCTCCTTAATTCCCCTTAAGTAGACACAATACCATGCCGATAATCTATAAGGGATTCTTCCCGAACCTCCTTTGTTCCTTCGGGTTGCCTTATCATTATTTTACCAAAATGAAGTTGTCTTATAATTTTATTTTAATCTTATAAATGTTTTTCACATGTAATAAATTCATTTATCAAGACCCTTTCATTATAATTTGTTGGGAACATAAATGTTTTTAAGTGATTCCCTCCTCAATACGCAAACCTATTTTGAGGGAACTTCCCAAATTCTTACCCGATTTCAAGTGTACTCTATCTTCTATTTTAGTCCACAATTTTCTGTATAAAATAATAATTTTTTATTATTAAATACTTCTTGGATAAATTCTGGTTTTATATAAAATATTATTCCCTTTTCTATTTTAAAGGCTTTATAGTGTTTTCCTTAAAATTGCACAAAAAATGATTAATACTAAAATTTATAAAACAATTTCTTACATGTTGTAACTTCTACTTGAAATCAACTACCATGATATGTTACTATTTTATATTATGAATGTCCATTTTATTTTTGTTCCTTTCTTTCATGGACACTTGTATGTCACGCCCATTCGTTATGCTTTATGACATAATTATGGTACTTGATTCTTTCTAGAGGTAACCCTTATGTTTATGTAAGATTGATTATGTATTATTATTTATGTAGAATAAATATTCATGAAAAGTTAATATGGGTTCTCCTTGATAGCTATCCAATGTCTTAGGTAAAGTTGAGTCTCATGAGACGTTATGTGCGACGGTCTTGGCGGTTATCCTTTGGTTGTGCTACCATGTGTGACAGGCTTGGAAGTTAACCTTGACTTGTGCTACCACGTGAAATGGCCTTGGAAGTTAGCGATGAATAATTACAAAGTCATGTTTTATTTTGATGCCACATTATTATGACTCCATGTTTACATGATTCCATGTTTATAAGTTTTGACTCCATATGTACATTCCTTTCTATATTATCATGTCATGCCTTTTATCGCATGTGATAATTCTTTGTTCTTATGGTTATTCTTTTACTAGGATATTTATCTCATCCCTTTGTTCACGTGTTTTCTAGGGTATCATAGGCATATATTTGATCACAATTAATGGTAGGAGCTCAATTTCAAGATTAAATAAAAAAATGTTTTATGTAGTTCCATGTTTTTAGTTATATGTACCTATTATTCCAAGACACTAGACATTAGAATCCTTATCTTGTAATCTAATGTATAATTATGCTTAAAATCATGTAATGTTACATTTAAAAGGCTAGGGTCTCTATAGTTGGAATTAGAGGATGTTCTATTTATTTTTGGAGATTAGGAATAGAGAACTCTAGTAATAACCTTAAAGATGATACTAAATATAAGGAAACACACCTAAATTTTGGTAAGTATAGAGTCAGTGGTTTATTAAGAAAATACATCCTTTTCTGGATAGGAATAGGTAGAGGTGGCTCTAACACAGTTGTATCTAGGGGTAAAACCCAAAAAACCAATTTCAGCTAGACTCGAATGAGAAACAGGTGCACGCCAACAGGCCTTGAATCACTCTGGCTTGGACACTCTCAAGGGATACTCTTGGGTAAATTTATGATCTAGATAAAAACCAATATTAAAGGAATAAAAAAACCCCACAAGAATATAAGTTAAGAAATAGATGAAGGACAACCTAGATTTAAACCTAAGGAATCACAAGATATGGTATACTTATCCTTTTCAAGTTTATCCTCTTATGTTTGAAGTTTTCTTTTAATGCTCAATTGTTAAGTATTCAAGACCTCTAATTTTTTTTATTTTTCTTAGTTAATTGTGGGAAATATAAGAACACATGTGAACAATCAATGTGGTAGGGAATGAGAAGATTTCTGTAATGATATGGCTGATATGATGGGAACAGGTCCTCAAAACATCATGACAATACTTTCTCAGCTGGCTCATTTTATTATTAATAACTTAAATGACGCGGAAATCCCTCATACCCAAAGTGAAGAGCAATTTTACATAGAATACTTCATGTGGAAAAGGCCTCCCATGTTTAGTGGATCTTCTGATCCCCTCCTCACGGAATAGTGGATTAACTTCATTGAAAAGATATTCTTTGTCCCCTATTTCTTAGAAGAAGAGAAAGTCATATTGGAAATCTATCATTTTGATGGAGAATCTGATCATTGATGGAAACCAATGAAGAATATGAACCCCCAAGAGGAAGTTAATTACATAGAACAGGAGAAAATCAAGAAATTTTTTACCAATAAATATTTTCCCTGAACCCTCCATCTCAATATAGAAAGAGAGTCCCTCAAAACCAAGAAGAATGAATATGAGTCCATTGGGGAGTATGAATCAAACTTCACTCATCTTGAAAGGTATGCCTCTATATTTTTCTTGACCATTGAAATCAAGGTGGATTGATTATTTATTGGACTAAAGTCGAGTCTGTGAAATGTGTTGGAGATTCAAGACTTTGACAGTTATGAGGAGATTGTCTGTTGTGCCCTCAAGGTTAAAATGGAGATTGGAAACTCCCAGTGGTATCATGGACCCGGTGACAAGAAGAGGAAAATATAATATAATTTGAGTAGTCCTGCGAAAAAATTCTATGATGGAAAGAATCTTGATCATCCAACTTGTAAAAATTGTGGTAATAAACATCTGGGGAACTGTCTAAAGGGAACCATGAATTTCTTCAAATGTTGAAAGTTGGGTCATCTGGATAAAAAACCAACAAGATATGAAGAATCACTATAATGTGGAATAATAAAGGAATGTTCATTTCAACACTCAGTCTATAGTGTAGTGTTACATCTACAAAGAGAATATGCATTATGCAAACAATTTCAATAAGCTGAGGGTTATCAGAGGAAATCAACAACAACCTCTAAGGCAACAAGGAAGGAATTATGCTATCAGTAATGCTGTGGTGGATCCAAAAGGGTATGTGGTTATATGTATGATAGTTATTAATTAAAGAATAGAGAACATACTATTTGATTATGGTTCTACACGTTCTTTCACATCTTGCAAGTTTAGTAGAACAATTCAAACACCACCACAAAATTTAGAGGATAAGTTATCTTTCAGAAAAAAGAATGGGGAAATTTTTGAGTCCATGGTTTATAACTCCTCCTCGGTTAACATTTGTGGAATGAAACACCCAAAAATTCTCCTCATACTTCCTTTAGTAGAGTTCTACACTATCCTGGGCATGGATTGTCTATCTTTATACAAATCCAACATCAACTATCATAAAAGGGAGATAAATCTTCACATCCAAAAGAATACTCTAGTTATTTATAGGTGTGAGGAAGAAGATGAATTTACATTTGAATTTTTTTCTCATGTTTGGATATTAATTCTTTATGAGCAAGAATGTCTAGCCAAAATGATTGAGACAAAGGAGACTATCAATATTGAATACATGCCTATCGTGAGGGATTACACTAATTTATTCCTTGAAGAGTTGCCTAGTCTTCCTCTAGATAGAGAAGTTGATTTCTCAATTAAAATTCTTCCTGAATCCCTGATTTTATCAAATACACATTATTGAATGGACACCATATAATTGGAAGAGCTGAAGAAGCAGTTACAAGAGAATCTAGAGAAGGTTTTCAAATTCATGAATGCTTTACCAGGGGGTGCGCTAGTTCTCTTCATCAAAAAGAAGGATAGATCAATGAAAATATAAATTGATTATAGTTAGATCAATAAAAAATTGATAAAGTACATGTATCCCTTTCTCGGGATAGATAACATATTCAATCAGCTTTGTGGGGCCAGTTATTTATCTAAGGTGGACATTCGATCGGGATATCACCAATTAAAGGTGAGGAAGAAAGATATCCACATGACTACCTTTATAATGATGTGTATACACTATGAGTTCATAGTGATGACCTTAAGACTCACTAATTATCCCTTAATTCTCATGGATTTAATGAATAGGGTATTTGCAGGTTACCTTGACAAATTTATGGTAGTCTTTATCGGTGATATTTTGATATACTCCAAGAGCAAGGAGAAACATGATGAGCATTTGAATACAGTGTGAAATCCTTTATGAAGGGAGAAACTATATTAAAATTATAGTAAACATGAGTTCAAGATAGAGGAAGTATCATTCTTGGGGCATGTTATCACCAGCAAAGGGAAATCTATGGACCCTTCCATGATAAAGGCAATTGAAGAGTAGCACATGCCAAAACTTGTAATGGAGATATGCATCTTTCTAGGTTTAGTCATGTATTATAAAAAATTTTTGAATAAACTTTCATGATTTTCAATACCAATGACCAAGTTGACAAGAAAGGGAGTAAAGTCTGTCTAGACTCAGTAATGTAAAGATTGTTTTAAGGAGTTGAAAAAGAGACTAATTACAGCACCAGTAGTCACACTACCAACCTATTTATAACTCATTGTGGTGTAAAATGATGTGTAAAAGAAGGTTTTAGGATGTGTGATAATGAAGAATGATAATTTGATATCTTATGCCTCATGTAATCTGAAACTCCATGAGAAAAACTATCCTATGCATGATTTGGAGTTGGTGGATGTGATCTTTGCATTAAAAAACTTGAAACATTAACTATATGGATAGAAGTGTGAGATATATACTAATCAAAAGAGTCTCAAATATATATTCACACAAAAAGAGTTTAATATTCCCCAGAGAAGATGGATAGAGCTCAAAAAAATTATGACTACTCAATCCACTACCATCTCGGTAAGGAAAACAAGGTGGAAGATGCTCTAAGTAGAAAGGATCCCACATCTTTATCAATGATGAAAATTGTAAACGATCCAATAATTGTACATTTTCAAAGGATGGACCTAGGAATCATTAGGGTACGAACATCATCAATCATTTCTCAAATGACTGCTCAACCATCCCTCATGGAGAACATAATGGATGTTCAATGAAAAGATGTGGAAATTTAGAAAAGGTTGAAAACCATTAAAAATGGGAAATCCTCAGGGTTCAACATTGATGAGGATGGAGTTATAAGATTTGGGTCAGGATTATGTGTACCATCCAATCTAGAGATAGAGAAGGATCTTTTTAATGATACACATAGCTCAACCTTCTCTATCCACCTAGGGAGCACAAACATGTATTGAGATCTCTGAGAGAACTTTTAGTGGGACAATATAAAGAATAAGATTACTGAATATACATCAAAGTGCGTGGTATGTAAACAAGTGAAGGCTAAAAGATATAATTATAAAGGGGTGATGAAACCACTACCCATATCAACCTGGAAGTGGGAGAACATCACTATAGACATTGTCACTAGACTACCAAGGAAATCCAGAGAAAAAAATGCTATATGGGTCATTGTGGATTATCTTAAAAAGACAACTCACTTTATCACAATTTGAGTGAACTTCTCATTGTATCAAATTGAATGGATATATATCAAAGAGGTGGTGTGTATACATGCAGTACCACTATCTATTATATATGATAAAGATTTTATATTCACCTGGAAGTCATGGAAAAGTCTCCAACATTCTCTAAGAATTGAACTGAACATCAGTACTGCCTATCATCCTCAAACTGATGGCCAATTTGAGAAAACTATTAAAACACTGGAAAATATATTTAGATCATGGTCTTTAGACTTCAATGGAGGTTGGGACCAATATCTTCCAGCGGTTGAATTCTCTTACCAAAATAGTTTCCACTCAACCATCTGAATGGCACCATACGAACACCTTTATATGAAAAGGGGAAAAACACTGGCATGTTGGTATGATGTTAGTGAGCGTAATATTTTAGGACCTGAAATGGTCGAAGATATAGTGGAGAAGGTGAAAACCATCCACCATCACATCAAGGTATCCCAAAGTCGACAAAAGAGTTATGAAAACAATCTTCCATGGGACCTTAAGTTCAAAGATGGAGATATGGTATTTCTATGCATATCTCCATGGAAGAATTTCATGGGGTTTGGGAAGAAAGGAAGTAAAGTCCCAAGTACATCGACCCCTTTGATATTCTTGATCATGTCGGAGATGTGGCCTATCAACTAGCACTTCCACCTACCATGTCCAAAGTACATGATGTATTTCATGTATCCCTCTTAAAAAATTACATACCATACCATTCAAGTGTACTCTCTTTAGAGGTGGTATAGTTGGAGGATGATCTTTCTTATGAGGGTTATCCATTGAAGATCTTGGATCATAGATATAAATTTTTACGTAACAAGAATACTCACCAGGTCAAAGTACTAAGGCAGAACCATATGTCCGAAGAGGAAACATGGGAACTATAGGAGATAATGAAGGAAAAGCATCTTCACATGTTTATGGATAAGAATGTAAAATGATTTTTTAGGGAGAAATTTCATAAGGGGGAATAATGTAATGACACAATATTTTATCAATAGAAATTCCCTTCTTATAATTATGTCAAAAAATCACATGAAATCAAAACATAGCTAACTACTATGTACTATGTGACCGTTAAACATAATATGGTCACTTCTATGATTTTAATTTTGAAAATCTATAATACATTGTTGCGATCAGTAAGATGTTTGGAGTACGATAAGGCAAACATAATTTTTGGTGAATAATAACCTACCCTTTTTAATAGTAACCTACCCTTAAAAATAGTAATATGAACCTTATGAATAGTATATTGTCCAAAATAATAGTAACCTCACCCATGAATGTATAAATTAAATTTAGGCATCTTATAAGTAATAATGTGTCCATAGTAAAAGTATTGGTATTTTTTTATGTCATCAATAATCAATTAAAATTAGTTAATAAATTTAAAATAAAATTTATTTTCTTAAAAAGTGTTCATAAATTAAAAATTTTATGTATTCTGTTTTGAAGAAAATTTTATAATACCTTATGTAATTTTTAAAGCATTATAAAATCAGTTATGGTTTTAAAATCTATATTTTTCAAATAAATTGTGATTTTAATTAAAAATTAAAATAATCATATTTAGAAAATTGTTTATGAAAAATGGAGTTCATTTTCGGATTCTACATATCAAAAAATTGGTAGGGTGAATTTTTGGGATTTTTCTAAAACAATTGAATTTTTGAGGAAAAGTGAAATACATTAATTTATCGTATATATTCTTTATAAGCTAAATGAACTATTAATACATTCATGGATCATATAAGCAACCTTATTTATAATTAAAATTCACTCATTACTATTTTTGTTCATGTAATCATCACTATTTCGTGTCTTACGGGAAAATAATAAACTAATGATAAAAATATTAAGAAAACCCTCCTCCCTTCCACTATAAAAACCACCCACAATCCCCTCTTTTGTTCTATTTTCTCAAGCCTTGTGTCTTTCCTAAAGTCAGAAAAAATATATCCCCAAGCTCCGCCCACATCCAAAATCCTTTATTATCATCAAAAGACCAAATCCTCTACCCTTAAGAGGCTCTCAAAGAATATTGATTCAAGAGTTAAATTCTTCTTTTTCAATTCTTTTACTTTGTTTTCATGTTAATTTGTTTTCTTTTATATCCTTAAACCTCCTCATCCAAATGTTTTTACCAATCAAGTACCTTAAATGTTCTGGAATGTTGTTTTGATATTGTAATAAGTTATTATCATCTCTCCTTTACTATTCTTCTGTAATAGTATTAAGGACAGAAAATGAGTTGTGTTAATTTACAAAATTAATGGATGATGAGTTTTCAATTTCGTTTACCATCTTCAATTATGGACATCAAACCATTTTTGTTACCTTTTAACAGGATTATTATGTAAAATATCCTATGCATGTTTCTATAATCGTTTTTCACACATGATATTAAATTATAATGAAAAATGACTTCGTAGTGATCAAAAACCGCCAATAAACCCAAAAAGTTATCACTAAACTTTTATATAATGATTCAACTTCAATCCAAGTAAAAAAATTAAATTTACAAACATGTAACCTTTTTTATGTTTAATAAAAAAATATAACTCCAATTATGGACAAACAACCCTATTTTAAATGATTTTCTATTCATGAAAATAAGTATACAGATCGTAAAGACCAAGCAGACAAACAGACCCGAACAATGAAATTGAACCACATAACCCATCAAAAAGGTCATGAATGAACATTAAAATGTTATTATAAATATTATTAATATATGAGACACTACCACAAAATAGGTCAAGGGGAGCACTGCCCTTTATCAGCACTAAACAGAAAGCGCTGATAAAGGGGTATGCCTTTATCAGCACTTTTTTTAGCGCTCATAAAGCTAGCTCTTTATCAGCGCTAAAAAAGCACTGATAAATGAATGTTTTATCAGTGCTTTTATTTTACCACTGATAAAACATACCTTTATCAGCGCTTTTAACGAGTGCTGATAAAGGTTCTGTCAGTTTTTATTTAATAACCCTAACAGGCCATCCTCGCTTGCACGCGGTCAAGCTCTCACGGAAGCTAAACCAGGCCCCTCGCCGTGCGACCTCGTCCTCGTCCTCCTCTTCCTCCTCATCCTCCTCCTTCCTCCTCCATCATCCTCCTCATCCTACTCATCATCCTCCTTCTCCGCCGCCGCCGCCTCTACGCCTGCTCCTGCTACCGCGACCGCCACTGCCTCTACCGCCTCCACCCTCGCTGCCACGACCGCCGCCGCCTCTGCCGCCGTCGCCACCTCCGCCTCTGCCGCCGCCACTGCCTCCACCCTCGCTACCACGACCGCCACCGCCTCATCCTCCTCATCCTCATGCTCTCAATGTGGGATGTGAGTTCCATGGATGGTATTCCCTTGGTATATTATTTATATATTGTGTGTGTGAGGACCAAATAGTGAATATAGATGTGAGATAGGAATGATACCATATAATGAGCCTAATTCCTGTAAGGATTTCCATAATAGATAGTGTGGGATTAATGTGATTATGATTATTTCTAGGAATGTGATTCATAAGTAGTGATGAGTGTCAAGGATGATGCATGTTGGTCAACTTGTTTTAGAAATTGTTTATCTTCATCTGTGCCTTGTACTTGTACCCATGAATTTGAAGGTGAGTATGCATACACAATAGTTGACCTTCTTAGAGAAGAGCTTCTGGGAGAGTATAAAAGACATGAAGCAATGAAGATCATTAGAGTGTTGGAGAAAATGTTGTTTCTACAAACAATGTGGCAATCGGCTTGTGCAACGCGGCCTAAGTTACAATGTGGAAATCGGATTGTGTAATGTGGCCTAAGTACAATACCTACAAGTTGTAACTTAGGTCGTGTTGTACAAGCCAATTGCCACAATATTTGTAGCAACAATATTTGCTCCAACACTTTAATGATCTTCATTGCTTTATGTCTCTTTAACTCTTCCAGAAACTCTTCTCTAAGAAGGTCAACTATCATGTACACATACTCACCTTCAAATTCATGGGTGCAAGTACAAGGCATGGATGAAGATATACAATTTCCAAAACAAGTTGACCAATGTAAGTATTTAATGGTACCTTTAAGCTTTGTAGCATGTTTTTTTATAATTTATTTATTTGTATATGTGACAGACATACTAGGTGATATGTTTTGTGTTATGGGTTTATCAGGAGTCTGTATGATTTCTTGTTTCCACATTTCATTTTAAATAGCATGTTATAATTATATATTTACTATACCCTAATGGATCAAATAGTCAGGAATATTTTAGATGTTGCTATAATGTTGTAGGATTCTTTTTCCCCAATGGTAGTACATTTTTAGGATGTTTTCCCTGATGAGGTATAAAATTTACTTCTTAATAAAGAGATAAACTTTATAATCTAGTTAGTTTTGGGAGAAAATTCATTTTCTATCACAATTTCTAAAATAACACCAAAAGAGAATCAGTTGTTTGAATTACAATTTGATGATATAGAATATAATGGTTTCATATGGCATAGTACTTTACCATGGGGTTTTATAGTTCTCTAAAATAGATGGTTGATTGGTATTTATTCTTTTGCTGGACTATTGGAGATTCAACCTGATGAGAGTCATGAATATGTATCCTCATCCACACATTGATAATCACATTGATCATCTATGAGGTTCTATGATATTCTCCAAGATAGATTTGACATTAGGATACCATTAGATGAGTTGGACATCGATGGACTACTTTTAGGACTAGTTATGGCCTGTATGATTTTTTAGCGATGATTTTTGGTTTAACTAATGCATTGGTTGTATTAAGGGACTTTATGAATAGGATATTTCATCCTTTTCTGGATCAGTTTTTAGTATTTTTTTTTCAATTAAATATTAGTGTACTCCCAACCCATAGTTGATCTTGACCAACATATTATCATCACCTTGAGTGCATTGAGATAACATCATATTTATTATTGTTTTCTCCTGTTACTCATTGGTTTCCTCTTGTTCACATGTCATGTATTTTAAAAGGCATTATTTAGTCTTTGTAAGACTAACTTGGAATAAATTTGATATATGTCAGATTAAATCAGGTATCTTATACATACATGATGTTGACCCTATTGGACGCACCATGTATATGGATTTCACATGTGTTTAAAGGAATTTGTACAATGATTTGTTTTTATAAAACCAAAACAATGTTACCTGATTAATTAAAACATAATATTAGGCAAGTTATTGAGATCGAACCCATAAAGATGATGAATATGAATAAAGAATGGATGAATTTCAATTAGTTGAAAAAAGAGTATGAAGATGACGCAAAAGAGTTTATCAAGTTTACAGAAGATCATGCATGTGACCCTTCTCAAATCCTTTGTCCGTGTTTACCCTGTTGTTATTCAAGACAAATTAGTCCAGAGGAGTTTGAAGAACACCTGATCTGTCACGAAATAGATCGAAGTTATACATGTTGGAAAAAACAAGGGGAAAAAACCAATGTAGGTAGTGAATCAGAGAACACAACATTTTATAGATCACTTGATATGATTATAAGCGTGAAAATTGAAGACGATCGTATGGAGGTTGTGATTACAGATGTGAACGATGATGAAGATAGTATTGAGGAAACGACAAGGACAGTTGAAGATGAACTTCGTGATTGCCCAAAATTGTTGAGAAGTTAAAGAGTTGTGAAAAAATGCTATTGTATGTTAGTTGCACTAAATATACAGAATTGTCAGCCGTATTAAAGCTGTATAATTTAAAAGCAGGAAACAGGTGGAGGGACACCAGTTTTACGGAACTACTTGCTCTCATGAATGACATGATCACAGAAGATAATGAACTCCTAAGACGAACATATGATGCCAAACGAATGATACGATCGATGGGTATGATCTCTGAAAGAATACATTCTTTCCCTAATGACTGTATATTGTTTCAAAAGGACCACAAATCACTAAAAGAATTCCCAAAGTGTAACACCCCAGGTAAATAAAGGATATGACATTTTCATATTTATCCATATTTGTGAATAAAATATTGATATGACTTTAAAGGGGACACTATGCTCGATGGCGTACCCAACACACAACAACGAGTTTCTTGGGAATCTTACGTTGTACTCTAATAATAAAATAATATTATTTCAAATGGTAGTTAACATGTAGTCGTTGTATTGGCGGGAATGGATAGAAATAACTAAATTATGATTATATATGTTTTTTAAATGTTTTTACATTTATCCAATAAAAGATAAAGGCTTAAAATACGGAAAGAATTCAATTTTAGGCGTATATGCCCTAGTTTTCACTAAAGGTTCACTTATCGACTTTTAATGGAGAAATGTCATTAAATATAGTTTTGATCAATATTATACATTCTTTTGGACAAAATAAAACTCTTATTAAGAATCGGGACATCAAATTTTACTTTTTGTAATTTTTTGGTATTTTTCCGATAAAGTTCATTTTTTAATGAATAGTGTAAAATGTTGTGTTTTAATTCAAAACCTCTTTTTAATCTAATTTATTTATATGATTAGATTATCTTTTGAATTGGTTTTAAAGTGAAATTAGAAAATATTTTTACCATTAAATCCAATAGTGGTCGTTGGAATTAATTTCACTTTGAAATCGGACTTAAACTAGTGTCAATCTTTTGATACTTATTGTTTCATAAAAACACGCTATTTGCTCTGACAGCGGGAATTAATTATTAAATTAATTAATGTGACTTATATGTTTTGAATTTTGTAAAATAGACTTCATTTTTGAATTCGTAATATCAAATATATCTTAGGGTTAATTTTTGGTAATTTTCTGAAAAGCTTCAATTTTTGATGAATAGAGAAACCACTAAGTAGTACTTATAAAGACTGATTTTCCGTTTAAATGAAATTTTGCCATCATTGTGTTTTGAATTTTAAAAATCCTACATACATGGTTGTCATTAATAAGTAAAATGTGGTTCAATGAGATTATAATAATTTTTTGGTGAATAGTAACTTATTAAGTTCTTAATCGCGATTAGTGGTAATTAGTGTAGTTTAAGGTAAAAATAATGTTTTAATAATATGAAATGAACTTGACACATGTCCTAACCTCATTGGATGTGTGATGACAGACCAAGAAAATCCATGGGTCAACTTGGGGACCCCATGGGGACACTTTGGTTGGGAAATGACATAAATAACTTTTTATTTAATGTAAAAGTAAAAATGACACAAACATAATATGTTTTACGAAAACAATTTTTATATGGGGATATAATTATAATATTTTTGATTATAAATAGTCATTGGAAAGATAAAAAGATTTCCTACATCATAGTATTTTTTTTATAATTTTTAGACATTAAATAAATTAAATTATTTATGACATAATAATGATGCAGCGATGACATCATTATTTGACGATTTAAATAAAATGGAAAGATAATGTAAAATATATGAACTACACATGTCCAAAACTTATTGGATGGGTGGATTTCGAACTCTTATCACCTTATCCACGAATTATATCAATGTGGGACCTTTTAAAAAAGAAACACATTTTCAAATAAAGTAATATTTCTTTACTTTCCAAAAGTGCCCCTCCTCTCCTCTTATAAAAGGCCCCCACCTCTACCTCATTTCACACACTCCTCAAGCCTTTGGCTCGGCCAACCCCTGCCATATTACTCTCTCCACATACCTCTCATCATCCTAGAGGATTCCCTTTGGGCATAAGCCTTTCAAAGGAAGCCTTTAGGCTCAAATCAAAAGGAGTTACACTTTTAAAGGTAATTCATTCTCTCTTGTTCATTTGTTTTATTTTGCTTCTCCAACCCTCTAAACTCTTTTTATTTATTTCTTTTGTAACAAAACCAGTATCTTTAATATACTAGGATGTTTTTATATGATTTATTCGAGCTACAATCTCACACAACTACATCAAATGGTTAAAGAACATACGGTTTCCGTGGATGGTAAAATTGTGTCTCCCGAAACGATGATTGTTCAATACTCATTTAACACCTTCAAAGGTGGAAATTATGATGTCACTATTTTTATATATGATATATAATATGTTTATTTTTTTTAAGCTTCTGTATTTTTCATTTTGGGCATACCTTTATGGTTTCCATTATGGGTAAACACGATATCTTCATTTAAGGAAGTGCGGACTACCGCCCCCTCAAAGTGATGTGATTCGTTAATGCCATATGTGGGACGTGTAAAGGATGGATTTAAAGTTATTATATATGATAACATACTGGAATTAAAATAATATTATGTATCATTATGTTTTAATTCCATTAAATATGAAATAGAAATGGAAGTAGCGTTCATGCGTACGTACGGCTTACCGTCTCCATGAACGGTACATTTCATTTCTTATCTCAAAATATCATGTACTATTATAAGTACATATATATAATGGATAAATATTATGTATGATACATCTAAATGATTAATATAATTCTATAATTAAAATATACATACCTCTCATATAGTTTTAATTCCATTAATATGACATAGAAATGAAAGTAGCGTTCATGCGTACGTACGACTTACCGTCTCCATGAACGGTGCATTTCATTTATTACCTCTAAATGATTATGTAATGTTATAAATGAATGCATGTACTGGATATATATGACATATATTATATCTACATCATGAATACAATTCAGGATATAATAAACATTTGGCCACATGAACAACATGTAATTGTAAGAAGTCCACTTTCGACTTAAGAACCAAATATCGACAAAACAATCATTATTAACTTAATGATTACATAGTGTTTATAACAAGGAAATAAGTGATATAAAAGGAATAATAAGCTTTAAAAAGGTACTTAATCAAGTAGAAATTAACTCAGGTTTATTATTCAGGAGATTAAAGAACGATCGAGTCAAGTCGGACCCGAGGTAAGGGATCCTACTCCTCTCTTTCTTTTTAAGTACACACTTTTATGTCATTCCTTTTAAAGCTCATCTTTCTTGTTATTGGGATGATATTTTATATTAAACTTACTGCAATTTTTATTTTCATGTGATGAGAGACCCTATTTTCTCTCATCAATCCATTTTGGAAGTTTTGAGTGGCGCCGATAGGCTGCCGGACTTTCGTAAGAGATCTAACCTCTCTCTTTCTTTTTAAGTACTCTCCTTTATGTCACTTCTTTTAAGCTCCTCTTTGTAATGTTGGGGGATGTTCTTTTATATTTCTCTTTCTGTACATTTTATTTTAATGTGATGAGATACCCTATTTGATCTCATCAATCCATATTCGGAAGTTTTATGTGGCGCCGTTAGGCTGCCGAGTTTTCGTAAGGGATTTTTCATCTCACTTTTATTCTTGTGAGATTTATCCTAAATTTGCCACAAATTCCATTGAGTGGTGTATGTAATGCCAATTATTCTACTATTTGTGTAATATACATTCATTTATGAGTATTTACATCAATGATCTATTGTCCTTCTTTTATGGGGTGTGTGTTTTGAAAGATACCCAAGTCGGTAAGGGAACCTTTCACCCTCCTCTTTTTTTAAAAGACTTCTTTGTTGGGTCTTTTAATTTACATATTGTTATGTTGGGATATGTTCTCATATATCCTTATTGATTTAAATTTTATGTCCAAGTGATGAGATACACTTTTTATCTCTCATCAACTCATTTTGATGTGATGCCGTTAGGCTGTCAAGGGAACTTTTTAACCCAATTTCGATTTCTTTGGGTTCAACATGTAGTCATTGAATATGTCATCCATTGAATATGTGTGAATGACCTTTTATTGTTTTACACTTAATATCCACTTATATTGGGTGTATTTATATTTGTCACACATATTTTGAGATTGATTTGTCCTTAATTTAAGGATACCTTCTTTATAAGGGATTTCATCACATTTGACATTTCTATTGAGGGTTCATTATTGTTATGCACAAATTCACTCTTATATGGTGTATATACTGTCCTTTGGATTATTATATCATGAATCCTTTTATTCTCATGATATTATAAAGTTCTGACTAAATGTTATTCCTCGATTATTGTATTCAAGTGTCTCTAATTTTGGTAAAACCCCTTTAACCAAAATATCGTTTTAAATGTTTTAATTGTTTTTTTCTTATTAATATCCATGTTTTCAAAATGGTTTTAAGGATTTATTTATATGGATATTAATGGTTTAAAATGTTAAAAGCTTCAAGGTGGTATGGGACACTTTGATTCAAAAATCTCTTTATTAAATGTTTTAAATGGTTTTGGAAATGGTTTCTTTTTGAATGGATTCATTAGTTCAATATCCTAAAATGTTATATTGTGATTGAAATGTGAAAATGTTATGTTTCCTTTATTCATGTTTTATGTGATACGATTATGTTATGGTTCTTGGGCATTGTTATGAAGAACAGGTGGTTCCGTGATAAACTAAGGGCGGGTGAGCCCGATATAGCTCTCCAATGCATTGGGTAACGCGAAGGAGTGAAACATTAAGGTTTCTCCGAAGAGATTTAGGGAATATACCGTGATGGGTATTCCAAACGTAACCAAGAGGGTTAATCCCTACGTAAGAATGTTATGAATGCCTCAAGTTACCTTTATGTCTTATGTTTTCTATGATTTATTCATGATTTGATATGCCTATATTTTATGGGTAAAGTATGATTTCATTCTTATGTATATATGAACTCATGTTTCCTTTCCATATTTTTATAACCCTTACTGAGCTTTTTATGCTCATCCCAAGTTTTTGAAATGTTTTTCACAGGTCAAGGGAAAGGTACATGATGTGATGATACTGTCGAGGATGTGTCAAAAAAGAATCCATGTTTCATTTTAAATATGTTTCCGTTGATGGGAAGAATGAATACTGTCTTTTATGTAACCACTTTGTTTAAATGTGGAATGTAATGAAAGTTTCATGATCTAATTCTCTAAAACTCTAAACCTAAAAAGATCCTCAATGTGTAATCTTGTAATAACTCAAGATTAAGTAAGGTTTAAGGCTGGGGCCTTATACAAAGTGTGGTGCTTCTCGATACAAGAAAGATGATTCTAGTCTTATGAAAGTTGTATGGTACTTTCCAATCATTCCTAGGTTTAGACGCTTATATGGAAGTGAGGAGACTGCAGGGAAATTGACATGGCATGCAGATACAAGAATTAAAGATGGGAAACTACGTCACCCTGCAGACTCTCCTCAGTGGAAGAGAATTGATCACGAGTATCCTGAATTTGGGAACGAGCTGAGAAACCTTCGTCTGGCGTTATCTACAGATGGGGTGAATCCTTTTGGTTTTAAAAGCACCAGTCACAGTACATGGCCGGTTATGTTGGTAAATTATAATTTACCATTGTGGTTATGCATGAAATGAAAATACATCATGTTATCTATGCTTATATCAGAACCAAAACAACCGGGTAATGATATTGATGTTTATTTGGCCCCATTGATCGAGGATTTGAAAATATTGTGGGATTCAGGTGTTACGATGTATTATGATTACAAAATTGAACAGTTCACTTTGAAATCCATGTTGTACGGGATGATAAATGACTTTCCTACTTATGGAAATTTGTCAGGATATATCATTAAAGGAACTCAAGGGTGTCCCGTTTGCGAACAGGGTACACAGTCAATTAGGTTGAAGCATTTATCAAAAACCGTGTTTCTAGGACATCGTAGATTTCTACCCTGACGACATAAGTACTGATATTGGACAACATCATTCGACAGAAGTTCAGACGAACGTACAACACCATCTCCACTAATAGGTGATCAATTGTTTGAGAAAGTGAAATATTTGGACACTACTTTTGGTAAACCATTTTTGAAAAACCTTATGAAAACTGGTTGGAAAAAGAGATCAGTTTTTTTTTGAATTACCATATTGGAATTGTCTATATGTTAGAAATTTTCTTGATGTTATGCATGTTTAAAAAAATGTATGTGATAGTGTCATCGGCACGTTGCTAAATGCACCCGGTAAAACAAAGGATGGAATTAAGGCTAGATTGGACATGGTTGAGATGTGAATACGAGAAGAGTTGGCACCAGTGAAGGGTGAAAAATGAAAATTTCTTCCTGCTTCTACTTACACTCTTTCCAGGCAGGAGAGATATCAGTTTTGAAACTTCTTGAATGACATAAAGGTTCCATAGGGGTATTAATCAAATATCAAGAACATCGTGTCAATGGGAGATTTAAAACTAAAGGGTCTGAAATCACATGACTGCCATGTTTTGATGCAAGATATAATTCCTATAGATTTATGTTGCATTTTTTCCAAGAATGTCCACCATACATTAATGAAGCTTTGTTTCTTCTTTAAATCTATATACAGCAAAGTTATAGACCCGGTGAAATTGCCAACTATGGAAAGAGAAATTGCCGTCATATTATGTGAATTGGAAATTTTCTTCCCTCTGACATTTTTCGATATGATGGTTCATTTGATGGTCCATTTGGTGAGAGAGCTTCGACTATGTGGTCCTGTACATTATAGATGGATGTACCCCATTGAATGGTATATGAATATTTTGAAAGGGTATGTCAAAAACCGAAGTCGGCCAGAGGGTTGTATTGCGGAGAAATATATTGTTGAGGAAGCTATTGAATTTTGTACCGAATACCTGTCTTGTGTGGAAATTGTTGGCCTACCGAAATCTTGTCACACTGAGTGGCTTGAGGGTGAATGAATTTATGGAATAGAGGTTGTCACAATCAATATTACAGATCAGGAGCAGGCCCACCTTTACGTTTTTCATAACAGTTTTGACGTTGACCCATATGTTCAAACCCAAAAATAAATTCTTAGGCGTTTGAATCCTTCTAGGGCTGAAAAATGGATATAGATATACATAATCGACAGTTTATAGGATGGTTTGGAGACCATATTTTTAAGCAGTTAAGTGAAAATACAGACTCAATTTCAGAACGAATTCAATGGTTGGCCGGAGGAGCAAGTGTGTTTGTATTATCTTACAATGCTTATGTAGTTAACGGTTATACATTCTATACTAATGAACATGATGAAGACAGTACCATACAGAATAGTGGGGTTACACTTGTGGCTGAGGCGATGCAGGTTTCCGGTGCTAAGGACAAAAATCCAATTTATGTGAATATGTCATACTTTGGCATCATCAAACGAATATGGGAGTTGGATTATATGAAATTCAAAGTGCCTATTTTTCAATGCAAGTGGGTTGATAACAAGAGTGCTGTTAAAATAGATGAATTAGGATTGGTGAAAGTTGATTTCAACAAGGAAGCGGAGAAAGGCAAACCATTTATAATGGCATCACAGACAGTACAAGTATTTTATGTTCCATACCCTGCTAACTGAAATTGGTCAATTGTTATGTTATTGACCAAAACAACTGAAGGGTCAGATGAATGTTCAATGGAGGTTGACCCTTTTATAGGGACTTCACAATCATTTTGCATCGGTCCAAATGTAGATGACATTTTGTATGTCAGAGGATACCACAATGAAGGAATTTACATAGTCGATAAAGGAGTCAAATCACTTCATCTTTTAAAGAAAAAAAGAGAGTACAATAATCAGGTTATTTGTTTATTGTAACATACATTGTGTTACATTATGTTATTATCTGTTCGCTGCTATTTTTATGTAATATAAATTAAATATTAAACCACTTCTGTAGATATTGACTTCTGCACCTGCTGATGCGCCCAATCTTAAGGCACAAAAGGTCTCTCAACCAGCAGCTGGTGGTCCCACTACAGAGCAACAATAGGTTTCTCAACCAGATGCTGGTGGTCCTAGTGCAGAGAAACAACAGGTTTATCAACCTATTTTTGCCGGTCCCAGTGCTGAGGTACAACATGTTTCTCAACCTGTTTCTGCTGGTCCCATTGTTGATGCTAGCACTCCGGGGGAAGATATTGATGCTACTTCTGAGAAAATGGTAGGAAATGAAACCCTGAAAGTGAAAAAAAACAAGAGCGTCATAGTTTGACAGTGTTGGCCAAAATCATTAATGCAAAAGAAAAAGGCATCAAATTTGAGGTGGGATGGAATAAGCGAGGCCAACATGTTAACCCCAACAGATCCATCTTTAGTAGCTACATTGGAATCGTCACTCGGCAACGCATGCCGATTGATGTACAGTCGTGGCACCATGTTGTCACCAGGCTGAAGACACTAATGTGGGAAGAGATTACGGTAACATTATAATATCATTTTTTTAATTTATTAAAATAAAATAAAATATCAAAACATTGACTTACACTTTATCATCCATTGCAGAGTTCATTTATAGTATATGTCTCGCACAAGGAATATGTATTTACAGTTTCAGGAAGGATTCATAGAGGTTTCTGCACAATTTTAACGAAATATCATCTTATAGATGCAGAAGGGAAAATCAAGCCGCACCCACCTCCTCTTTACGCACACTTGATATCCCAAGGAGCGTGGTATACGTTTAGCAACCTTCGTGGGGAGCATACGTTTCAGGTACATTGAGTGGGGTAATAAGTTGTTTGACGTTTTCTTGTATTCATCACTCTGATTGATAGTTTTTTATTTATGGAACAGCTAATGAGTGATGAAAATAAAAATTGCACAACAGAACCAGCGTACCCTTACCATAAAGCAAGGATGGGGTACGCTGAACTTGAGAAAAAATTAGTACGTCTTTTAAATCTACCCTACTAATAGTATGTGACATAAAACAACACCATAACCATGTTTCTCTGTTTATATGAAGATTGATGAATTGAAATCTAAAGACATATCCATCCCATGCCATGTGCTATAGAAGGAGGCTCATGTAAATAAAGAGGGGATATTTATAGATGAAAACACACAAAAAGTGTGGGAAGCATGTGTAAGTATGACATAATATAAATTTTAGTTGCTTTAAATCGCTATTAAATTACATAAACTACTTATTTTTCTATATTTCCTATCTAAAATAGTCACAAGAATAAAAAAAAATCGCACCAGATGCAGACATACTTTCAGTAGCCTTGAAGCAGCCAGAAAAGTATGGCCGCATCAGAGGTGTGGGTTTTGGGGTGACACCCCGAACATATTATCAAAAACAAAAACAAGCAGGGGATCAAACTGAAAAAATGGAAAAGATGCAAGAACAATTATCTATTTTTCAAGAAGAATGAAAATACCGGAGAGAGATGATAGAAAAATTGATGGGGGAGAGGCAAAGAGAAGAAACAACTAAACAACCCGTGCGTGACGATCTCGCCCCACCCGCCACCAGCTTTGAGGCGAGCCATTCCCCTAAAAAACTTGACTTAGATGAGGTAATCAATGTTTTAATAATTGTTTCTATGAAATGTGATTTACATAGACACTGATACCTTTCCTCTACTAATATTCCATAGGGTTAAAATGACTGTGATTTATATTTATCAACTCCCACCTATCGCCTTGTAGTGAGGGTTACGGTGTTCAATATGCAAAATGATATACTACACAACAGATAGCTTCCAAAAGATCATCTTAGAGTGTAAATTAACATATCTAATGAGGCGAGTGCCGAGCTACCTGTTCCAAATAACGATGATGACATTCATATGGTTGAACAAGTTGTTGGAACATTCATCGCATGGCCTACAGTTCTTGTAAAAAAACATGTCGACAAAAAGGTATTTATTTCTAATTTATTTTTCAAGCTGGACCTTTAACATTTAATGAAAAAAGGTCTGAACCGATGACTGTTATTAAAAAATTACAAAGACTGTGGGGGTGAAACGAAATATCAACTAAAAACTATCTCAAGGATCAACCAACCAATTGAAATGGCCTACTCAGAGCACCTTCACCCCACCCGTTCTATATCCACAGTTAATATCATTACAGGCTCATGTGGATACAAAGTTGAAAGATGGCAGTACTCACATAGTTGATTTTGAAAATGATATGTATGTAGAGGAGATATCAGATTTCATTAGTGTTGAAAATGTAAATGAACTCCTCAAGTATGAATGGTTAGGTGCCTCAGTTGTAAATGTATACATGAGGTAAGTTTTCATGATTTGATTTTACAAAAGCTGATATACTTTGATAATTTTGACTAAATACATTTTATATTTTTCATAGATGTATATATGAAAAAAATTTGAAGGGATTTCCCCATGAAAAAAATTTGGACTCGTTAGTCCTCACACCACATATTCAAAAGACGAAATAGATTCTATTAAAGAGGCTGCAATAATGTCATCCCTACTCAAATCGTTTGAAAACCAAATTACGGATGACAGACTCTTTTTAATACCAAAGATGCAGGGGTAAAACTCTATAATTTAATCATGTCAACTATACTTTTATTTATTTCTTTAATTATTCCTTTTTGTATTTTTAGGGAGCATTAGATGCTGATTGCAGTCAATTTGGATACTCCAAAGATTTATTTTCTGGATTCAACGCATGGATATCCAACAAAACAACCACGCATGATGGCGTTTGTTAATTTTTAATACACTAGATCCAACATTTTAAAACTAAACATCTAGTTATATAATTTATGTTATCTTTCAATGAGGATTTTGTTATGATAAGTCGGTGCATCAATATCGTCTAATGCATGGAATGAATCCATGGCATAAGGATGATCACGCCTACAAGATCTACAACTGGAAATTTATCTGGGTATATATAATAACATTTCACTATCCAAACACATATCAAAACAAATTACTTATTGTTGTCGATGTTTCTGTAGTGTCCAAAACAAATAAACGGAAAGGACTGTGGTTATTATGTTTGTAAATTTATGAAAGAGATCGTATTTCATCAACAAACTAGAATCCCTGATGAGGTATTTTCGAAAATAATTACGAGTTCATTTAAAATATTTATTAATCATTTGTGTATTTATATTTTTTCAGTACTACCATGACTGTCACAAAAACTCATATTCATAAGATTATATACATGTTTTTAGAAACGAATGGGCAACATACCCGATGGAATATTGTACACAAATAGGATGAAGGTGAATTCCTACAACTTATAATATCTATATATGATCATTGATTATCCTCCAACCTTCTTTGGTTAATTGAGAATGCTCCGATGTATTGAAATCGTAATTTATTACTCAATGTTTTCTATCCCCGGATTCATATTATTGATCTTTGAACAAATCAATATTCAAGTAAGGTATGTTGGTGTGCAGTGCGTATGGGGTGAACGACGAAACCACCGAGAATCAAAAAAATTCATTTTCTGTATCTCATTTGTTTGAACTTGTATTTGAGCACATGTGTTGTTGTTTGACTTGCAAAATTATTTCTAGGTAGATGCTTGAGATAATAATTATTTTTTAGGGATTTTTTGGAACCAAAATACGTGTCCCAGGATAATTCAAGTAAGGTAAAGGCTGGTTGAGATGAAATCCAAGCTCAAACGACCAGTACATCATCAAAAGAATCAACCCTGTGATGCACCATCATGTATAATCTGGTCCTCGCGATGTTTTGAGGTGTTTATGGAAGGTATGGGGAGTCTGATAAGCCCCATTCACACCATAAATAATGTTTACAGATAGATCCACATGTTTTTTGTGCATCATGCCTCTTTACAAGGATCACACCATTCCCATGGTCCATCTTAGCACGTATGTCCCATTCATCCCATTGATACTCTTGGAAGAACCTGAGAATCTGACAATGCATAAGCCCCAAAAAACCCATACTCATCCAACCAACAGTATTCCTATTGTGAAGGTAAGATAACCATGGGTAATACCCACAACATACCTCTTTTAAATATATGGGTTTTGATCCTTGTATTCTAAATAGGGTACGTAGGAAGCCTCCATGAGGTTAAATCCCATCCAATGGTAAATCATGGTGACCCCCTCACTGGGGTACACCTTTGCTTATTTTCCCTCTTGTACTTCCCTTACTGGTGTCCGAATAAGTCTTCACAATGAGAAACCTTACCTTTATAGGATGCACCACACTTGGGTCAGACCTCATTGGGCATTTTGATCCATCTATCAGGTAAAAATTCCAGGTGCTCCCTCCTAGAGATGTACCTACCCGATCCACCTTTATAAGTTTTTTGATCCACCCAGGTCTTACATATCTGTAAGAAATTAAACATGACTCTCTATCCTTGTGGGATGTTAAACTCATGGAATACCACAAGTTAAACATGGGTTCCATTAATATATTCAATATTAATGTTTAATCAGTCCTTATTAAGGTATTGTGGAGGTGTGGTTTTATGTTTTCCAGCATATTTCGGAAGATTCCACACTTTATATAGGTGATTCCATGCTTTTACATTATATGATGATTTTATTATGCTTTATTTGCTTGCTAAGTGTACTATATGAAATGTTTGTGTGGTTAAAAATGTGTTATCTAAGGAATTTGGGGTGTGTATAGACTTAAAAGTTATTTTTAAAATGAATTCAGTTGTATTTCTTGTGGATTTTCATGCTTAATTCCATTAAATGTGTTTGAAGAAATGATAAAGTTGTGTCATGGGTGTTTTCAAATGGATTTAATGTGTTTGTGAATTTTAAAGAGCGTTTTCTTATGAGATGTGGAGAGTCTATATATGTGTATTTACATTGAATGAAAGTACATGAGAATGTTTTGATATATATGATGTGTATAATGTAAATTGAGCACAATTTCCATACAGGGTATTTTATTTATGATGTGCAGGGGACAGGGTGAGAGGGCAAGGGTGGTTTTCTGGGGGAGGGGGAAGGGGGCAAAGTGGTAGGGGGAAGGGGGTGTACTGGGTTCTTTTGAAATATGTAGGGGGAGGGAAAGGGGGGTGTGCAATGGGCAGGGGGGAAGTGCAGTGGGAAGGGGTGTGATGGGGAAGGGGGCAGGGGTGTTCAGGGGGCAAGGAGTGTGCAGGGGTAGGGGGTGTGCTCGGGGGTGGGCAGTGTGTAGGGGGTGTGCTGGGGAAGGGGGCAGAGGTGCTTCTTTTTTATGGAATTGGGGGACATATAGCCATGGTATTAAACCATGGCTATAGGTATATAGCCAAGGTTTAATGTCGTTGCAAAAGGATCATCATTGGTATCGAATAGAGGAGGATAATAGGGTTGAAGATATTTCACCACTCTTTTAATGAAATTGATAATATTTGATTTATCTCAAAAGAAAGTGAGATATCCCATGGGGGAAGGGAGAAGGAGGAGAGTGTGTGTAAAGGATTTTGTTGAGTGGAATGAGGGATATATGAGGGTAACCCTCTTTAATGGTTAATAGTAAAAATTTGTTAATTCCACTAATTAATTAGGGGAATTATTAGGCCTAAGGGTAAAATAAACCATTTTCCAACAATGTGGGAATCAAT
This sequence comes from Viscum album, assembly GCA_963277665.1. Lineage (NCBI taxonomy): Eukaryota > Viridiplantae > Streptophyta > Magnoliopsida > Santalales > Viscaceae > Viscum > Viscum album. The sequence goes on along the minus strand of OY728128.1, from coordinate 1,173,167,119 downwards.
ATACACACACTTCTAATCCGTATAGTTTCATTGAGTGGCTTACAATCCATTATTCAACCATATAGAGATACTTCCCCAAAAACTCATACCTTACACAAGTTCATAACATTATTTGACAAACCATTAACCATCAATGTGAGACCATCATAACCTTATAACCAAACTTTAGGTTTATCTATTCCCCCTCGAATCATTAAATATCCCATGTTCTACTAAACATTGGGCCATTTGATTATTATAGATGATTAGCCCTAACCATGCACCAATTTCATTAATTGGTTATTTTATGTTTTGTGCCTCACTAGTATAATTCCATTTAGAAACCCCATTGTTTATTTCATTATTGTATTACTAACATAATATTTGTTTTATCATGTTGGTGAAATCTTTTTCCTCAGTTCGAATGCTTTGTTCGGAAACTGCCGCCATGGACGACAATTTTTTAGAGTGGATGGATGCAAAAAGGATGGAACATCATTTTTTAACTGTTTGTTGGATAAATTTAATTGTAACCAAATTAAACATTGTTTTAAATGTATATATAAGTGTGTTGTTTTTTATTCATGATTTCAAGTAAATGTATGTATCATTTTTGTTCTTCTGTGCATTGTGTGTGGGTGTTGTGTGTGCTGTGTGCAGGTTTTGTTTGGACTCTGTGCATGTGCTGTAATGTGTGCAGGTGCTGGGCAGGTTTTGTGCAGGTTCTGGTTTTGGATAGGATATTTGGCCTTTATCATCACTAGTTAAGCGTTGATAAATAGATAATATATCAGCGATATTTGGAGAGCTGATAAAGGTAGTTTTTATCAGCGTTCAAAATAGCGCTGATATATTATACATTTATCGGCGCTGAAAATAGCGCTGATATATTATACATTTATCAGCACTGAAAATAGCGCTGATAAATACTACCTTTATTAGTGCTTGCTTAGCGCTGATAAAGTGGCACTTTTATCAGCGCTTTTTTTTACCACTGATAAAGGGGACCCCCTTTATCTTCACCGAGATTAACAGTTCTTTTTTAGCACTGTTAAAGGCCGTTTTAGCGCTATTATAAGCCATATTCGTAGTAGTGAGAGTTTAATAAATTATTAATTAATGAAGCTAATTTGATTATTCAGGTCATTAATATCAAGTGGAGAGCACCATTAGACTTATGGTAAGGGATCCTCTCTATTTCACTTGTATTCAAGAATGTCCTCTATGTTTTTCCATTATAGGTGTAATCCCTAAAGATGGGATGTGATTTAAAACATGATACATACTACCCTAATTATCTATAATTGATGATAAACACATTTTTCTCTCATTAAGACATCTTAAGTACACCCTATACCATGCCGATAATCCGTATGGGATTCTACCCGAACTTCCTTTGTTCCATCGGGTTGGCTTATCATTATTTTACCAAAATGAAGTTATCTTATATTTTTATGTTCATATTATAAATTATGTTAAAATGTACAAAATTCATATACCAATACCCTTTCATCATTCTTTTTCGGGGATATACATGTTTTTAACTGATTCCCTCTTCAATACGCAAACCTATTTTAAGGGAACTTCCCAAATTCTTACCCGATTTCAAGTGCACTATATCTTTTATTTGAATCCAACATTGTACTTATAAAATAATCATTTTTTATTATGAAAATATTATAGATTATTTTCTGGTTTTATATAAATTATTTTTCCCTTTTTAATTTTATTGGCTCTATAGTGTTTTCCTTAAAACCACAAAAAAAGGATTAATGATAAAATTTCTTAAAGACTTTTTTTACATTTTGTCAATTATACTTGAAATCACTTAACATGATACATTCCTATTTTCCATTATAAATTTCCATATATATTTTAGTTCCTTTCTTTCATGGAAACTTTTTTGATAGACCCATTTGATATGCTTTATGACAGGATTATGGTACCCAATTCTTTCCATGGGTAACCCATATGTTTATGTAAGATTGATTATGTAAGATTATTTAGGTGAAAAAATGTTAATGAAAATTTAATACGGGTTCTCCTAGATAGAGCTCTAATTCATTGTGTAAATTTTAGTCTCATGAGATGTTATGTGTGACAGTATTGGCAGTTATCCTTGGCTTGTGCTACAATGTGCGGCGGTCTTGGCGGTTAGCCTTATCTTATGCTACAATGTGCATCGGTATTAGTGGTTATCCATGACTCATGATAAAGTCATGTTTTATTTTGATTTCAAATTATTATGACTCCATGTTTATATTATTACATGTTTACATGTTTTCATTCCATATGTACATGTCTTTCTATATCATCATTTCATGCCTTCTATCCCATGTGCTAATGCTTTGTTCTTATGGTTATACCCTTACTGGGATATTTAGCTCATCCCTTTGCTAATTTGTTCCCCAGGGTACCCTATGTATATTTTTGAGCATAATAGAAGTTAAGAGCTTGATTTTAATATTAAATAAAGAAATGTTTTATTTAGTTCCATGTATTCAGTTTTATGTACCTAGTATTCCAAGACACTAGAATTTACGATCCTTGGCTTGTACTCTGATGTATTATTATGCATAAAATCATTTAATGTTATATGTGAAAGGATAGGGTCACTATAATAAAACTTCCTCTTAAAAAGAGTAAAAATAAATTATAAAGTTCATTTAGAATAACACAAAACTAGGTTTCCAAATATGAGAACATTATTGGGAAGTAGAAATATAGACAATAAAGAGAAGCATAATGTATAAATAATTATGGAGAGTGATAGAGACCATTGATCACAAAAAAATAAATGATTAATATAATGTTAATGTCCAAAAAACCATAAAGCATTGATGGGTTAAAATACCATCAATTCATCAGAAAGAATCACAATAGGATAACAATTGTTTTCATGATCATTTTCCTATATTTGAGGGATTATTTTAATATCTTGATGGAGAACTCCATAACATATACTTACTTGAAAAGTTAAACTTCATCCTTTAATCTATTTCTAACATAATCTTATCTTTTTTTCTAAGCGATGAGTATTAAAGATGAAATTTTTTATTTAATAATAACTAAAATAAACATCCAGTGAATCACATAATAAAAAAAACGTGTTATTCCTCATATAATTAGTATAAATAAAATGGTTAACACAATGTAATATAATAACCAAAATGAGTAAACCTTCAAATGAAGAAATAATAAATTAATGTCCAAATTTTGATAATAAAACCAAAGGATTAACATTGATCATTTATTAAATATATAACCTAATTTCCCAAATAACCACAATATTAAATATTTTTTTAACTTAAATGGTTTTCTCATACCCTTCAACTTTAATATAAAGAAATTTATCCCAAATAATCCTTTATTATAAACCTAATAGTTATATATATCTCATCCTAATAAAATGTATTCTAATCACTTAAAAATCATAATAATTAAAATAGATTTGATTTTAGAATATATTTCCCAAAATCAACATAATATTTTTCCATAAAAACATTAAATCAAAAATAAAGTTATACTAACTAGAAAATAACATAGGATAAGGGTAGGATATAAACCCTTGTTTCCCTTTGGTTGTAAGTTGAAGATTCATGACCTTGTCGAATGTGATGGGATTCTTCCCAATACATAATTTTTTCATTTTCTAAAACTATATAATTCCTATAACGTTCCCAAAAATATAATGAGAATCATAAAAAATAACATAAATCATATAATCACTTTTCAATCTCATGGTTATCTATATGATAAAATATATATTACTGAGTTTTAAAAACTCATAATTGTGTCATCATCAAAGATCATATAAACTGTAAAAGTTATCAATATATTTAAAATTATTTCTATAAAATATTAAAAAAAATATTCCACAAATATCCTTTTCACTAAATCATATACTAAACCAAATGGATTTATTCACATAGTTTTCTCCCAAAATATACTTAATCATGTTAAAATCCCATCACAAAAAATATATAAATGAGTGTCTATGCATTTAAACATATGATCTACCATAGAATTATCATCCCAATTCCCTTTAAGTTTATCCCATATCACTATGTGACACCATTGTTTTCTATAAGTTCTATTCTCTGATTCATCATAATGGTTCATATAAAAAATGTAAATTAACCCAAGAATATCTCTTGTAGTGTCATACTAGGTGTTCAATAAGGTCACACTCAACTTGCATCATAATGATGATCAAGATACACTCGACCAACTCTTTTCATGGTTATTTACCTTAGATGAATTTGTGTCAATACCACATCCTCATTTAGTATCCATATTGAGATGTATTTCTAGGAAAACACATAATATATACCTTACAAAAAACATTATGATGTTACCCTTTAATTAGACATATACTCATTTTATTTCATAGGGTAATGTTCTTTAATTTAATTTTTTACTAAATATAGTCCCCAAGGTTTGTACTAACCTTCCAATGATACCAATTGTAAAGTCACTCACCCTATAACCCATGACCTAGTGGTTACTTAATTACATTGGATTTAGATACGTGTAATCACATCCCAAAAAAATGAATAGTTTAGTAGCCTTTGTAAAAAAAATATACTTTAATTTCATATTAAATTTTAAAAGATAAAATAAAACATAGTGTTTTGTTTAATAAAACCATTATTCCCTTTATCATATATCTGTATATGAATCATAATATATTTATTGGCATCATGGGGAAAGTAAAAAAACTAAATGGGTGAGCTAAAATGCCCAGTAAGGGTTACATACAACAAAATATATCATGAGTAAATAATTACTAATAAATATGAAAATGTATATGACTGAAAGCACCTTCCATTTAATCAATAACTTTCTAATGAAGAATAAAATTGAAAAAATAAATGGCGATCAAATAATTCTATATCACTAATCAAATGGGATGAAAAATTATCCTTGGAAATCCTAACTATTCATATAATCACAAGGAAATCAATAAATAATACAATAATAATGGAATTTATAACCTAGAAAATCATAAACTGACCATAAAAACCTTGTGCAAAGGAATTATACATAAACTAGGTAAGGTGTCAGACAAAAACCCAAACTATTTTGTCTAATGAGCACTACCAATGCATCGAGGGGAAATAACAGGCCCCAACCATCACTTAAAAAGTCCAATACATTCATCATATAAACGTTTATGGTATTAATTAAATATATAATTAATATGAACATATGTATTTAAAAACTATCATATGAAAAGTTAATATTTCCACCAATAAAGCTTATAATAAACCATCTAGATAAAAAACAAGAATCGAATAATAAAAAAATATCCCTATTAGATCATAAGTAAAATATAGGCTTATTTTTATTGATTCATATAAATACAATGAAATTATCACTAAAAATATTCTCAAGGAAAATACATTTTTCAATTTTAAAATTAGTTTTAAAGACTTAAAATTTAAATAATATTACGATTTCTTGTTGAAAATAACCTTTTAAACATGTAATGTAATCTTTAAACAAATGAGTATCCATGATGGCGAGAAAATTACCTTTATGTCGAGTAAAATAAAACAAAGATTCCTTCCACATTTTCAATATGAAATCTAAAATTACCTTATTCAGAAAAAGATAAAAAGATTCCTTTTAAATCATTTTTTAATAATTCAATCATGGTTAAAAATGACTTTAAAGAATCATTTTAATAGATTAAAAACATTCTTGAATGTATTTTTAGAAAACATTGATGTGGAAGAAAAAACATTTTGGACCAAACAGAGAAATAAAGATAGATTTTATTTAAAACATTTTCTCAATCATTTTACGTGAAATAGAGAGTAAAATGGAACTATTACCTGAGATTTTCATAAATAAACTTATTAGAATTAAATGAATGTTTTTTATTAGAAAATGATAAAATAATTTCCATTAATATGAATTCAAGCATAATTAATCCCTAATAAAGTGATATTGAATTATATACCCTTACCGATTTAGTAACATTTCAATCATAAAACCCATGAAATAAATTTATTCAAATGAAACATTAAATAAAAATAATGAAAATATATTTCAAATATATCATAAAAAAGGTTCAGTAGATAACCCTCATTATCTAATATAGGTGTATAACAAAACATATATCCCAAACAAGACAATTCAAGACGAATAACCCTTACAATGATCACAACATTTAAGTATGAATTAATTAATGAAGTTATTGTGCGTAACCCAATAAAATAAAACTGAATTATGAATCACTTACCTCTTGGTAGCATTAATATCGAATAAAATTGGGTTAAATAATTTGAATTAGAACTTAAAAAAATATGAAGTATGTATTAATCATTATATAACATGTAATATTTGTAGTATATATGATAAAAAAATTTAATATGCATATATCATTAAAATATTCCTCAATGAATTAAAATTTAAACAAAATCCATTACCTCAGATCTGAATCATAATTTAAATTATTTTTCTTTTTTAATAATAAACATAGTTAAATTATTTACTTACATAATAACCTATTTAAATCTTATTATTCTTTTTGTTTTATGTATTACCATGTTATATTTTATTACATAATCAATTAAGTTTTATATAGAATTTTTGAATGATATTCAGTTCATATGTCCAAAATGACTTTAGTAGGTCGACTATGGTAAAATTATTTATATTAAATAATACATAAAATAATTATCATGTAATAATTATAATTATAAATTATAGTTTTTAAACAAACCATGAAATATGATTATTGAAAATGAACTACATTTCAATCCTAGAGACGGTAAGCCGTATGCACGCATGAGTAACATTTCAATCATTCAATGATCATTATAGAAAGAAGGTGTGTATTATTTTATCATTATATAATAATATTAATATTATAAATACCATATTATTTATTCAAATATAGTTATATATATTATCCATGTGATGTGGTGATGAAAATAAAGTCATATTAGTTTAAGGAGGTGGCAGTCCACACGTACGCATGAACGGCATTATCATTTTTTAATGAATGGAATGTAAACAAAGTAAATGATATATTAAATTTTATAATTATTAATATTTCATGAATATAAAATAAATACATTAAATCCATCATTAAAATTAACAATTAGATGAGGTTATTGAAAACTAATTACATTCGTTCATTAGGTGGTAGTCCGTTGTGCACACAGATGATGGTTATTTCCCATTTGATGGAAGAGGAGATGGATATATGTTATTTCATTAACATAATAAAATATATTTATATGTAACATAATGTTTTCATTATCTCATCATGGATTATTAATATTCTAAATAGGTATAAGAATAAGTAAAATTAAAAGTCTTGATTGAGAACAATATCACTTTTTTGGAGAACCTCATTAGGATTATACCTAATGCCTTCCTAGGATGATATTGTAATCAAAATAGGGATTCCATGTCATGGGTATGGATGTATGTAACGGATTTGTTTAATTTTTGAGAAAACTATAAGGATATTGTAGTGTGTGTAGGAGAGGAGAGGGGGTTTTCTTTTATAAGTGGGGAAGGGACCCTTTTGGATTTTTTGTAAAAGAATAAAAAATTATAAAGTCATTCCTAGGGAAAAATGATTCAAAATGAACATATATTTGAATTTTGGATATAATAATATATATAAGGCTATAAAATATTATTTAGACAAGTTTATTTGGAAAATATACACTTATATTTTGGTTTAACACCATTGGTAAACCCGTTTTAACATTATCCATTGTAATTAATTTTTACTATTTTTACTATTCATTACAACCAAAGATTAAGATAAACTTTTTAACTAAAATTGATTATTATTATTCTGAATATGGAATAAATTTTATCAAATTACATTCATATAAATGAAATATTTTAATTTAAAATTAAACCCCCAAGTATGATGAAAATGTAGTTTTCCAAAGAAGATGTTTTCTTATGTATAAAAAGGTTTTATATAAAAATTCAATATAAAATTGATTAAAATTATATAAATTGGATTAATTATAATTTAATTGAAATAAATTTACTATTAAAATAAAATTTTAATAAAATTTAAATTTTTAATTTCATTAAATTTAAAGACATTTTTAATAAGAATAAGTATTTTTCACTATTTATCAAAAAATTAACCTTTTTAGAAAAATATAAACAAAACCAATCTTAGATAATTTCAGAATTTATGTTTTATAAATGAGGTTTATTTTTTCAAATAATTTTTCTATAAGTGTTGAGAATTAGTATTAAAGTTGCTATACAAAACACGACTATATCGCTTTTTAGTGAAAAAAATTCATAAGCCCAAAATTGGATTCATTATAATCACATTCCTAGAAAAAAATGAATGATATTAAATTTTATTTAATATATAATATATAAATTTCATTAAAATCATTCACTAAAAGTGAATAATTTAATTTTTTAATATAAAACATTATTTGTGTAGAACTATTTTTTAGAAAAAAACATATATTTACATTCAAATGACTTTTATTTTTAGATATAACAAATTGATAAATGTTTAAACCATATAATTTTTGTAATTTCTTTAGTCCAATTAATATTCAAAAATTTAATCTATGGGTTATAATAGATTACTATATTATAGTTATTTTAGGCTAAATGTTTCTTGTAATTCAAGTTATTAATTAGATTATATTTATTTAAAGAGGCATATATTCTAAAATGTTGGGGTGTTATGGAAAATAATTTCCTCAATACCTTTATAAAGTATTAAGAAACCCTCACACTGCATATATAATTTCTTTTATACCCTTAAATTAGTTTTATTATATCTTAACATAGAAAATTTAAGTGAAGGATTTCCCGAATGTGACACAAGAGGACACTAACATATCACATGTAATTTCTACCTTTACCATACATAGTGAATGAGGTTTCTTCTGAAAAGAAATATTTACGCTTTAAAAATGCATATCATATTCATTCTTCCCTTACACTATATGTTTTTATGATTTTGAAACTCTTATAGATAAGGAGTTACCCTTATAAGAGGTTATGAAGTCTATTATACCCTTATGTAACCCACAAAACATAAGTATGGGTAATATTTATTAGAAAACAAATTCACATAATAGTATTTATAAATTATGAAAAAATAGGGTTTAAAAAATGAGGGTTTCACACAAAAGGTTGATCATCATTCATAATATTCATCATAATGTTAAATAAGTTCATTAGGTTCATTCTTTTAAAAAATTAAGATGTTCATAAAGTTGAGAGAGATGTTTATAAGGTTCATGTATTTATGAAATTAGTTATAGGTGGATTAATAAAGGGGATTTTGTATGTTTTGTCTATGATGTAACCTATATATCTATTTTACCACATTTATATGAATGAAACTTAATTCCAGACATCTACTTGGATCTCAATATAAATTATCAATCAGAATAATTGATTGATAACTTGGTCAACTATGATAAATAGTAATGAACCGACATATTTTGTTGAGTAAATTATAGAATGAATTAAAAGTGAGATAATGAGGAAAAATTTATATTTTAAAAAATCAAGTAAATAAAGGTCTTGGATTATTTAGTTGACTGAAGAAAAATTAAAAGCATAATCTATAAGAAGAGAGGTAAGAAACTCTTCTGAAATGAGGGTTTAGTGACATCCGTTTTAAGCTTTTGAAGTTTCGTTTTCTATTTTTTTATTATTTTCTCTTCTAATTATTCTTCTATTATCCCATGCATATAGGGATAAAAAATTTGGACACTAGGGAAGGGAAAGATGTTCAATTGTATTTATAGAGTTTATAAATTCAATGAATAAAATTATTTCTTCTATTTATTGATTTTAGTGTACAATATCAATTTAATATTTTGAATGTGATTGTGTTTAATATAATATTTATTTTCATTTCATACCACATTGGTTGATGATAAATAATATCCATCCACTTTTTTAGTATATTTATAATAGAATAGGGTAGGTTATATGGTGGAGTGTCTAGTGATTTCTAGAACATGTGTGATAGTGATGAGATACTTTAAGGTTTTTATGAGAATAAAATCTCATTTAGGTTGAATACATGAGGAAAACTTCAATATTTTTGTTTACTTGATCGCTTTTTCACACACATATAAAGGAGGAATCATTACATAGTGAATACTACTAGATTAGTCATCAGTATATCCTTTAACTTATGATTTTTGAGGAATCAATTGGATTTTTTCACTTATAAATTATTAAAAAAAGGAGAAAACAATTTCAAGATTTAGATATTTAATGTAAACTTTTCAATGAAAACTAATTACAAATTATTTAAACCAAAGGAAGTGCTAAAATGTAACTCTCTCAGTTTTAAATATCATTTATGTGATAATATACGGAAAAATTAGTTATGAATAACTCAAAATAGTCATTTTGTGCCTAATTAATTTAGATTAATTATGGTAATTCATTTATATTTTTTAGTAAATAAATAATTCCCTTAAACACTTACACATCACTAGTGTAGAAACTATTCGATTAATGAATAAAATAAAATAAATGATATTAAAATTATAATAATTATTAAAATTTGAGAGGATTAATTTAATGTATAAATTTTATAGATGAATATAACATGTTAGGTTTTCATTACAAGATCTTTTTTTCTAAATTTCTATTTATTTCCTGATTTTATTAATGTTAATGTAATGAATAGTTTCAAAACTGAAAATAATGATATTTTATGAAAGTAATATTTTATTAAATTATTTCAAAATAATAAATATATTAAATCATTACAAATGTTTTAATATATTTTCTAATTTTTCATTCCTTATCCATTTATGAGTAAATAGTATATTTATATGTAAATTTAAAACTTTTTAAGAGTGAAAATGTGTTACTATGGTTAATGTTAAAATAGGTAAATTAAGGGGTTAAACGAAAAGATAAGTTTTAAAATATAACTTAAACCTATAAATTTTTTATTTTCTGATGAAATTTAAACCATAAACTACACTAGGTTATAATTTATGACCATTTTTAATTATTTGGATCAAGAATAGTATTACTATATTTTATTTTTTATGAAATTCCAAAAGTGCTTCTCACCTCAATTATAAAATGACACCTCCTCCATCACATATTTAGACCACTATGATCTTTCTAGATCAACCATACCCTAAAAAAATATATCATAAAAATACATATTCATATTTTAGAGGTTATTGTATTTCCCAAAAGACCAACCCTAAATCCCTTTATAGGATATATAAAGGATTCATTTTGAAGAAGAGGTAATCGCCTTAACCGGTCACTTTTTTTCTACTCTTCTTTACCTCCTAAAAATAAATTACATTTAACATTATAATAATAAATTTAGTTTCCTAAATATTATTAAATGTTATTAGAATTATTAAAATACCACTATAAACATTATTTCCCATCAAAAAATAATGAACTATATCTCTCATGCGTACGTATGTCTTACCATCTTCTCATAATAATACAGTTCATTTTCCATCACTAAATTTTATAGGTGGTTAATATGTTGGTTTTAATGTTTATATATTATATGTATTCCATAATTAGGCTTCTATAATGAAAATATATTATCTATCTTATTACCTATCATACCGTTAGAGAATGATAACGTGGCATGTTCGTATGTGTGGACTACCTCCTTCACGAAGCGATGTGATTTAGTTTTCATTTATATTTTTATTGGATAGTAATGTGAATAGATATGATGAATTTATATTATATATTTAATATAATAATTATTATGTAAAGGTTAATTATTATTTATCTTTATTTCCTTCCATCCTTCAAAAAGTGAATATAGTGTTCACGCATACGTATGGCCTACTGTCTCCTTGAATAGTGTAATTAAATTTTATATATCTAAATTTTATAAATGATTATAAATATATATATAATGAATATATATTATGTTTATAACATAATTAAACTTATTTATATTATGGTAACATGATTAGTGTAGAAGGACCGAGACTGCCGAACCGAAACATGCTTGGAAAATGAAGCACTTATCTTTTAGAATATTGATTTTGATAAAAATATATTAGTTAAAAGGTGATAAGATATTATAAATAAATCATAAGTGGTATGATAAATATGAATATGGGTTTTTAATAAATTTATAATATATCCATATTTATTATAAAAGAGGTTTAAATGTTAACGTGTGATGGCGAGACTTGAGGTAAGGGTTTCTCACCTCACTTTTACTTTTGTAAGACATATGTTATATTCACCTATTATTTAATTTGGGTGGTGTATATACTTCCCCTTTACTATATTTTATTATTAATCTATTTTTCATCATATTATTTAATGTTTCATTTGATTTTATTTTTTCCATGGGGCTTGTTATTAAAAATATACCCTAGTGGTATGGGTTTATTTCATAATCTCATCATTATTCGGGATTGTTTATTTCTAAGTCTCCACTAGGGAGTATTTCACATCCATGTGCATGTTTTATAAAAAAAATTCAACAAGTTTTTTACTATTCTTCTAAAAAAATTTAAAATAATTTTACCCATTTATTTTTTATAAAAGGGATTTAAAGGAATCCTTTTACAGTTTTCTAAAAGAGGTTCTTTGTGAATTTTACAACAAAAATACTAAAGGAATGTTTTTTAAAATATAATACATGAAATAATTTTCTCGATTCCATTATGAATAAATGATTTGAATATTCTTTTAATGTTTTACAAATTTTTATCAATGAAAATATGTTTATTTGAATGTTTAGATCTTTTAAAATTGGAAGTGATTTTAAAAGAGGAATGTTTTTTCCCTCAGTTATTATTCTAAGGGATCTTTTAAAATTAAATTCCATATAAGATGACATAATTTTATGTTACTTAATCATTATTGAGGGTATGATCAATTGATACCATCCTTGTTCTTTATATGGATTTTTTATGTTTATACTAAAAAAATAAAATGTTTATGAAACCAATTTCTTTCCATGGGTTTTGATTTAATTATTGATTTATGATCTTATGGAACACATATGTTTTATTTTTATTATGGGATGGGTGGGTCCTATATCTCCCTCTAATAAATTTGGTAAAGTATTATATCTTGTGATATATTTATTCGAAACAAGTTGATGTGCTTGATTCGTTATGGGAAACAAGTTAACATGATTGATCCATCATGGGAAATAAGTCCATGTGCTGGATCCTTTATGGTAAAAAAGTTTATATCCTTGATTTTTTATGGGAAGAAAGTCAATGTTCTTAATCCTTTGTAAGTAAAATGTTTTTGTTCTTGATCTAATGTTCTTGGGTGTTTTCCATTACATATGATATGGTTTCTATAGTTATGATGCTTTCACACACCTTTATGACATGAAATAATGGTTAATGTCATGATTTATGATGTTTTATCATTCTTATGATTATTGTTTTTTGAAATGTCATTGTTTTTTTGTAACTCATGTTTATGATATTTTTCTAATAGGGTATGAACTTTATATATTATGGTAAAGATATCATAACCTTGTTCTTATCTAATGTTTCTATATGATCATCGATTGATATATCTAATGTTTTCCTTTACCGAGCAAATGAGCTCACTATTTCTTATGTTTACTTTCCATAGGTTTTGAATAAAAAAATTAGTAGGTTATTCCTATAATGATTACAATGAGGGAAGATATTTATGGGAGGTTCTGAATATATTTTATAAAATAAGAAGATTTATATCTGTCCTCCAAAGACCCTAAAATTATATGGTCCTCGAGAGTATTTTTTATAAAATATATTTAATATTCATATATTAAGATGTAATATTTATGTATGAAATGATTGGGTGACTATAATTTATATTAAATTACTTTTTGTCAAACTCTATATATTAGGGTTAGAAAAAATTGGTGTAAACCCTAGGGATATATATAATTATAGAAAAATATCTTATTATTCTTGTAAGTAATAAATTATTTTATTTTATAAGAAATTACATCTCTTTATAGATACTAAAAGTGGATGTGGCTCTCACATATTTGTACCTATGGGTTATAACCCCAAAATGTTTCATTGAGAAAGAATCGATCTTCACCTCAAACATGACAATATGCTGTGATGCACACCTAGTTTGACACTCCTGTGATATATGATTTTGGTTCATCTATATTTTCTCTATGAACCATTATTAATGATATAAATAGATGAAAATCATAAATTAACTAGGTTAAACATAAGTTTTTATAGATTGAAAATATGGTGTCTAAATTTAGACATCCTATAAATGATTTTGTGGTTCCTCGCTATGATTATTGTTTCTCACATTTTGATTTTTTTAAGATAAAGGCTAGAACCAGGAGAATTCAAGTTAATGGTGAATATGATAGTCAATTGAACAATTTTTATCTTGATAAACCAAATGAAAGGTTTTTGGGATGGATAAACATTTTTATTTTTCCAAATTATTAATATTGGGATATGATCAATAGTCACAACTTAATATTGTTTCCTAACACACATAAAATGATGAAAATGGAGTTTCATGATAACCATAGTGGAAACGAAGTTCAATTTTAATCATGTTAAGAGTTTGGTAAAAGAATAGAGGAGAATCCCTCCAAGGAACAAGTCTATATTTTAGGAGTGGAAAAGGATATAGAGAAATTAACTGTCAAGGAAAAGTGAAGGGTTAAGTTAATACAGGGGGGAGTAATGGTTTCAATAATGTTTAGTCAACATTTTATTTTTTTTAATGTGAAAAGAATGGGAATTATTAAAATAAATTTCACAGGGTAAAAGATAATTAAAATGATCAATAAGGTTATATGAGTAATGGTTTTTACATTTATGATGAGGGACTTCTAATTTCATGTGAAAGGAAAGAAGTGTTAAGTAATAAGATAATAAAGCTTAGTTAATTGATTAAGAAGGAAGTTGAATGATTGAATTTCTTATGTATTATGATTTGATAATTATGTTATAAAATTGTTTTATTAATAATATTATAGATTATAATAATAATTAAATATCTATAAATTGTTCCCCATTATTTTTATTTAATGAATTTAAATAATATGTTGAATGGTAGCAACTAGAAAAAAAATTGATTTTGTATGAAGATGATATTTTTGAAAGAAAATCGATTTAGGGAAATATAACCTTTAATATGTGTCCAATGTATATATAATAACGTTATTTGTGATAAAAAGACTATTGAAATGGATTTTATATCATTGGTAACCCTGAAATTGGTTTTTGATTTGATGACAATGTGACTTAAGTAATATTTGATATGTTTTATTGCATTTATGATTTATAAAATATATTCAATATTATATGTCTTTATTTTTAGAAAATTATTAATGATAATTTTTGAAAGTAATCATGTTTTAAGTAAGGTTTTATGGTAATTTATGTTATTACCATGTTTCTATAGAATATATGACTAGGGTGTTAACATATTAGGTATGTTACATTAAGAGATACTTTTGGGGTTAATGTTAAATTGATTTGTGAATTTCAGTAACATTTTTTTTAATTTTTGGGTCATTAATTTGGTCACAAATATTTTGGATGAGTTTAATGATTAAATACTTGTATATTGGATTAATCTAAACCTTGGGTATTATTGTTGATTTTTTAGAAATTAATGTATTTATCTATATTGGAAAACATTTTCTAACCATTTTTTTGGTTAATATCTAAAAAACTAGGATTAGCTTGTCATCTTTTTTGGATTATTTCATCAATTATATATTGATCTTAGTAATTGAGGCATGAAAAAATTCATTTGAATATTCATCATTTGGAGAAAAGGAAGATTTTGTAATGAAAATTGATTAAAATATAAAATTAAAATTATCAACTCATTATATTTCCTTATGTTCTATGTATATATGGTAAATTAATTGCTAAACTCTAGGAAAATGTTCTTAAGACCAAACAAATATTGTACTATAATCTTTAATTTAGATTTATTTATAGTGTTTTTACAAATTTTTGGTTTAAAAGTTTGTGATTATTAACTTCCTCATGATCATTCACTTTATTGTGATCAATGATGTGGGGATATTAATTAATTTCCATGTACATATATTTACTTCCCACTAATGTCTCTTATTTGGAAACCTAGCAGGGTAATCCCAGGCGACCTTCAAACTTCCCTTTCTCTATTTTCAAGAGGATATTTTAGTAATCCTTTTTCAAATATAGGTTTCGACAATGAAAATTTCAAATGTAAATCCTTTGATTTTCAAGGAAAAGTTAAAATCGTGAGGATGTTATTTATTTAAGGGAGAGATAATGTAACACCAATATATTTTAGAAAATATTTATATTTAAATAATCTTATTTCTTCTATGTATTGCGTTATATGAAACAAAATGTTTAAACGAACCACAATAAAATATTAAAATATTATTATTTATTGTTATAGTTATAACCTAGACGTTAACTTTTAGGGTAAAAATATGATTAAATAATTTAAAAAACATATGTTAATTTCATACATAATATACATTTATTGGTAAATTTTTAGTAATAATCATTCATTTTTTATTAAAGTCATTTTTTCCTCAAGAAACACATTTTCTCCACAAAAATGGTTTCTATTATAAGTGTATATTATAATTAATTTATGAACATTTTAAAATATTTATTTAGAAAAATAAAATTCTTTTTTTAATTCATCATTTTAAAATTATCTTAGGTTTGTTTTTATTTTGATTTTTTTTTGTAAAATTATAAATTATTCAGTAAATATTGAAAAATTATCATTTTAATAAATGTATCATTTTATTTTAATTTAAATTATTATTATAATTTTTAATTTACATCACAGAAACATAAGAATCGTGTTATTAGATATAATTTTATTAACATCATTTCAATCACCATTATACATGATTTTGGTATAAATACATTTCAGACGTAAACATACATTTTTATAAAAACTATTTTTTCATTGATTGTTATGAATTTATTATAAAAATAACTTATTTCAAATAAATTAATAGAAAAATTAAATATAAATTACATATTTTTAATTATCATTTCTAAATATAGTGAATAAGTTCCTTTTATTTTTTTCCATTATGAATTTTTACTGCAATAATTTGATCACATCAATAAAGGGTAAATTGAGTGAATCTAAGATAAATCTATGTGATAAGTCCATAATTATTAATCCTAATTATTAATGGTTGAATTAAAATATACATCACAAAAGGTTATTAAATTTATTTTTTTAATGGAATCTTGTCCATGAAAATGAATTATATATTATTTAAACCAAATGAAGTGACAAGATGTCAATCCCTTGTTTTAAATATCATTTATGTGGTCACATTGGGTCAAAAATTAGTTATGGGAAAATAATAGTATAAGTTTTGTGACTAATGAGAATATTTTCCGGACGGTAATTTATTTATCTTTTTTATGAATTAAGTTATTACCTTAAATACTTACACAATACTGATGTAGTAATTATTCAATTAATGGAAAAATCAAATAAATGAAAATAAAAAATATTAAAGTAGTATAATTTTAAATAATTAAAGTGACCCATGAATTTTATTGATTAATATGATTCTTTTTGGATTTATTAATATTTTGGGTTCTAATTTGTACTGTTTTCTTGATGTTATTAATGTCAATGAAATGAATATTGTAAAAATTGATAATAATTATATTTTAGGAAAATAATATTTTATTAAATTATTTAAAAATCATAAAAATATAAAATAAAGACAAATGGGGTAATATATGTTCGATAATTTCATAGATTACCCATTTATGAATCAATATTTACCTCATGAGTATAATTATAACCTTTGAAAAGTGAAAATATGTTACCATAATTAGTGATAAAATATGTTAATAAAGGGGTTAAACCAAAATATAAGTTTTAAAATAGACCATAAACCTGAAAAAATATTATTGTTTGGTTATATTTATAATAGATACTACCCTAGGTTCTAATTCATGACCATTTGGAATTATTTTTCTCTAGAATAATATTATTATATTTTATTTTTAAAAAATTCCAAAAGTGTCCCCTCACCTAAATTATAAACGGCCACTCATCCCTCACTTATTTACACTAATTTGAGCCTGATATATGGACCAAAAAACAAAAAATTATCTCTTAAACATATTTATTCACATTTTATAGTCTCTAGTCCTCCCAAAATACCAACCCAAGATTCCTTTAGAGGAGATCTAAAAGAGTCATTTTAAAGAAGACATAATATGCCTAAACGATAACTTTCTTTTTATACCCTTATTTACCTCCTAAAAATCTATGATATTTATAATAAAATTATAACATAAGTATCCTAAATATAAATATATGTTAATATGATTATAAAAACACAATTATACATCTTCTTTCCCATCAAACAAGAAGTGAATGTATCGCTTGTTCGAACGTATAGCTTACCATCTCCACGTAGCGATACAATTCATTTTATGTCACCGTATTTTATGGATGGTTAAGATATTGGTTTTTATGTTTATATATTATATATATGTAATTATTATTATTCTATAATTAATATATAATATATACCTTCTTAAATTTCAAATTTTTGGAAAATGATAACGTCACTTGTGCTTATGCGTGGACTACTACCTCCACGAAGTGATGTGATTCATTTTTCATTTCTATTTTACATAGATGGTAATTATTAGGGATATAATGAATATATATGATAAAAATTATATAATAATAATAATTAATTAAATTTTAATTATTATTTAACTTTCTTTTGTTCCATCTTTTCAAAAGTGAATATAGTGTTCATGGGTACATACAACCTACCTTCTCCATGAACAGTGAAATTCTTTTTTCTATATAATTTTTTTGGGATTATTATATATATTTATATAATGAATATATATTAATTTTATACCATTATTATAATTTCATAAATTAGGTTATCATGGCCAAATTGTAAGTATCAAGACAGTCGAACTGAAACATTCCTGGAAAACGAAACAATTATCACACAGAACAACGTTTTTGATAAAAAATTATTAATTAATGGGTGATAAGATGTTATAAATAAATCATAAATGGTATTATATATTTTAATATGGTCATGGAATAAAATTATAATAAATACATATTTATTATATATGCTATTTTAAAATTAATTAGAAATGGTGAGACTTGAGGTAAGGGTTTCTCATCTTACTTTTAATTTTGTGAGACATATGTCATATTCACCACTTATTTCTTTTTGTATTGTGTGTATACCACCAATATGATATATTATATCATGAACCTATTTGTATTCATGGAATTTATTGTTTCATTTGAAGTTACTTATTTCATGGGGTTTACGATTGAAAATTTACCCAAGTGGTAAAGAATAAATTTACAATATCATCATTATTCCAGATTTCTTTTGTCCAAGTATATATTTTCCATTTTTAATAAAAAAAGGTTTTTTATATTCTTCTAAAATGTTTTAAAATAATTTTTACCCCTGTTTTTTTAAAATGGTTTGAATGGAATCTTTTTTCATTTTCTAAATGTGGTTCTTTATGACTTTTTCTATAAAAGTAAAGAAAGAATGTTTTTTATATTATATGTAATGAGAAAAGTTTCTCACCATCATGATACCTCAATGATTTTATGATTCCATTAAATGTTTAAAAGTTTATTTTCAATGAAATTTTATTCATTTATAAGTGATTTTTTTAAAAAATAAATTGAATTTATTTTAAAATGGAAATGTTAATTTCCTCATTAATTATTCCATGTGATCTTTAAAAATTATTTTCTATATATGATGACATGATTTGATGTTAATTAATATTTATTGGGGATATTATCAAATGATATTATGCTTATTCATTGTTTTTGTGGTTTATACCTATGGTTAAAACATAAAATATTTATGAAACAAATTTCTTTTGAGGGGTTCTAATATAATGAATGATTTATAATCTTTTTACACATATATGTATGGTTTTAATTATGTGATAGGTGGGACCAATATATACATCAAATGAATTAGGTAAAGTAATATATCTCATGAGATATTTATGCGAAACAAGTCAATTTTATTTATATAATATGGTAAGCAAATCAATGTGTTTGATATATCATAAAAAAAAGACGATGTTCTTTATCCGTTTTGGTATAAAATCAAGTGTCCTTGATCCATTATGGGAAACAAGTTTATGTTGTTGTCTGTTATGGGGAAAAAATATTTATTCCTGATCTAATGGCCTTGGTAGTTAACCTTGAACTATGGAATGGTTTCTATACATATTATTATTCCAATTTCATTTATGAAATGATATTATGGTTTATAATTGAGTTATAATGAATTCTCATTCTTTATATTCATTTCTTTTTAGATTTAAAGGTTTTATTCCATAACTCATGTTTATGATCATTTTCAAATTGGGCATGAACTTTTTATTTTATGTTTAAGATATCATTCCCTTAATTTTATATTATTTTTGGATATTATCATTGATTGATATATTGTATGTTTACCCTTATTTAGAATATGATACAACCCTTTTTGTTCATTTATAGGGATTATGAAGAAAGTTTTTAGTAGCTTATTCCTATGAATAGTACCATGAGGGAAGATATTTATGTGAGATGTAGAAGTTATTTCAAAAAGTAAGAATATTGATTTCTAATATCCAAACAAACTAAAATTATATGGTCTATAGGTGTATTTTTTTGTACCTTGTATTGAATATCAATCTATTAAGTTGTAATATTTATGCATAAAAATCATGGGTCACTATATCTGGGATGGGGTAATCCCCACTAGTATCTCTATATGAAGTTCCCTTTAAGTTTTCTTTAATACTGATTTGTGGTTCTACTTCTCAATTAGGACAATAGTTTTTGGAATTTATAGAGGACTCATTTAGAATTACATTCCATTAATAAAATCCCATTTTATCTAAATGAGAGTATCAAAATAAGAAATTAAAGCATCATAGGGATTTAAAATCCATTTGATCCTCAAAAAAGGAAAAAAATAGAAGAGAATTTGAATCTTCATAATAAAGGGGAAACTAAAATGATAAAGCACAATACATATCTAATATAAAAGATGATCTAATTCTTACCATGAAATTCACATAAGTAAATACTGTAAATAAAAAAATATCAATTATTTGGATCCTAACACTGATGAAAGGGATAATGATAAAGATGAATAATTTATAGAATACAATGTTCACATAGACTCGTAAAATATAGTGTCAATACCTTAAATCCTTTATATCAAGGATTATATTTCTTAGTATATAGCTAAAATATATAAATTAAAATAGGATAAATTTTGAGTAGATCATGGAAAACATTTCCCCCAAGTGTAATTACAAAGTTGAAATAACCATGAATCCTATGATATAACCTCATTAATAAGTGTATATTGATAGACCTAAAATATTATAATCAATCCATCCAATCAAATTTATATCACACCAACTTTTTTAATTTGATCATAACACCATCTGATTATTAAGAATTCTACATATTGGGGAAATAATAATCACCATTTCAATATGTTTTTCCTTGGATAACTCAAGAAAATTACTAACCATGGGTTCACAGAAACCAGTAATATTAAAGTCCTAAAAACTTCTTAGCTCAAATGTAATCATAAGATTTAATGTTGTAAGAAAAAAATTCATGAGTCTCTCAATGTTCAAATAGAATCCTTGGATGGACGATGTTCATTAGTGTATATTAAGAAAAAACAATACCACAATAGAGTGGATTTTTCTTCTCCTCCACTCAATTGATCCCTAACTTTTCAATATTAAATAGAACAGAGTACCCAAAATATAACCTTATTCATTTTTTATCCAGGAACAACATAATATTATGAACCCAATAATAGTAATAAGTGGTGAATAAAATATGTTTGGTAAATACTCTTAGAAGGTTATGTGTTTTATACTGTAAAATTTTTCTCCCATATCCACTTCTAATTGTAATGATCAACATAAATAGTTTTCATAGAAGTTCAAATTTATTTTTGGGAATATGAGTAATCATGACCAATATAATTAAAATAAACACCTAAATGTTAGGGTTGTCACATTTATTACTAGATGGAATGGTTTAGCCTATTATTTGGATATAAAACTCCTACATGAATAGTGGCTATAAATCGGTATGGAGAATCTCTAGGATGAATAATCAATAATGCACATCCTTAAAAAATATATCGATAGGATTCAAGAGTTCACTATAATATCACAACATTTTTTTGAATCTGTGAAGTTCACCATAACCAAATATTATATTTTACTGTTATCATAGGGGAGAAAATCCAGGAAGGAAAAAACTATTACCATTACTCTCAAATTGACACTAGTGATGAAAAAACTCCTAAAAATCTTATATTTAATGTAATAGAATTTGTCCTAAGTTATTTTATTAACTGTGGTAAAGAGTAATTCATTCACACTTCCATAGATTAGTAATAACAATGATACAAGATTAAATGATCAACCTAACTTACCCTCTTATAACTAAATACTAAGTAAAAATTTCCAAAATTGATTAATTATCAAATTCCTACCCTAATTGAGTGTATATGAATGGAAAAAAATTCTTTAAAACCCCAATACTTGTGTAGAATGTGCGTCTTTCACTCTACATAAATATTGAGGAGAAAAAAGAAAATAAAAATAATGTAGAAAGAATATAAATTTGATAAACGTATGACACAAAATCCATTAAACTGTGCACATGAAATCACTAAGGCATGAATGAATAAATTATTCATGAAAATAATTCCCATTTTGGTAATATTCACAACACCCTATGTTCAAAAAAATTCAAAGATTTAAAGTAATCATCATCGATAGAGAAAATAATTTGAAGAGAAGCTTCTATAGGTACCCCAACCAACCCAAACTCTTCATGGTTGAATTCCCTCCCTATTAGGAGGATGGGAATCACCCCACCAAATGGATATTCCCTCCAATGTGGAACCCTAATATAGATTCATAAATGTTATTCATTTGATAGATCTATATAAAAATGTAGAATATTTTTATGAAATGGATAATCATACCAATTACTATAAAGGAGGCCACAATGTAGAGAGAGTCATAGTCAATATAAACCCTTTAGTTTTTGTCTTATCCAAATAAAAGTTATACAAGAGGTAGAAATAAATTGAAAACATGTTCAGAGATCCCAAAAAGAGCATCATTATGATCATAAATATTCCATATCTCATCATGCTTCTATAAAAATGATTGATAAATTAGCTAATATGTAATCACCTAGTCAGTAGAACTGTTTGATAAGTCTTGTTTGACCTATCCAATAAACAAGAAAAATTCCTCGAAATTCTGACTTGGGATCAAGATCATCATTACCTCTACCAATTAACGATCTTAATCCTCAAGATCCAAAATGAACTCTTAAAAAATCTATACAAATAACACAAAATTTTGATTTATTTAATAATATCCCAATCATCACTAGGTGACCTTCAATTATGTATTTCCATCATCTATTTATGTAACTCAATGTAATGAGTTGAGACTAAAATAATTGGATTCAATATGTTTATTTAATTATAGTAATGGTATCATAAATCTCATATACAAGGGAATGTAAAAAACATTTACATTTATAGTAAGATTGGTTACATTAATACTCATTGATCCTTAGTGATAAATGGATCCTAAATTAATGTTATGATAACTTGGAATCTTCAATATCATAGATACAAGAAGGATGATATATTCCCACATGAGCTAAATAATCATGGATATAAAAAATTTGAGACAAAAACATGTGGAAAGATCATGTTAAAAAACCAGTTTGGTTACCTCATGTCATATTATGAATTTAAGGTTGTTTTCTAAGAATTCACTTTCAACATCCTATTGGGAAAACCATAGCTTTATATTCTTGTAGTGGCACCCTATTCCTATCAACAATGTGTGAAATATTCTATTAATAGAAAATTTAGAGAAACTTTCATTAATCAATCCCACTTTGACTCTTATAATGTTTGTTATGTTGATGCGGGACATCGAAAATGTGAAGGAAAAGAACCATGGATCAATGATGAAACACAAATAACTTCTCTGAAATGGTTAAAGAATACCCTCATTAATCCCTAGACCAAATTTAAGGTAATTTTCATACATTTAATCAATATAATTAATGTGATGATTCTAGGGTTGGGAAATCACATATTTATACTCGGTGGTTACTTTAAATGAAATAACACATGCACCTCTAAGTCAACAATGATAGATCGAACCCTCTATAATGGATTACTCACAATATAAATTTCCCATTAAAATTGTAAATATTACATATCTACGATTTTATGGAATAAATGACCCTTATTTTCGGCCCAAGGGCCCCCTTCTCGAGTCTCATTTTGAGCCTGTATTTGCCGAAGACAAAACCACCACCTTAAGTTATCAGCCCTAAATGGACATGGAAAATCCAACTAAGTGGGATTCTAGGATTCAAAAACTATTTTGAATAAAAATTATAGGGTGAAATTTCCACTCAGGTAAGCTCCCAACTACAATGTAAAGTTATACCTACCAATGGAAAGTATTCCCAAATCACCATCTTATTCTGTTATGGGAAATTGGATACCACTATTGAATTCCATTTATTAGTAAAAAAATAATGTTATTATACAACATATGTGAATTAATCTTGACCTTCGACATCAATACCAAAACAAAACCTTGAATTAAATCCTGTTAACTAAAACAGTATAATTTTATTAGCTTGGAATGCATTTTTATAAGTGAACATGAAGATTTGGAACCTCTACCTCCATTAAAATTTTTACATCCAACCATGATAAAATGATACCCTCATCAAGAAACTATAGTCTGAACAGGGATGAAAATGCCTCAAATAAATCTCTAGATACCTAATAAGGATATCTATTCCACAAACCCAATGAATATGAGTGAGAATAAATTGATGATTATTATTTAGTTTTAAAGGACGATGTCTCATCAAATATTTATGATTTAAAAGAATATGATTTCGATGCCGATGAATACCCATACCCCATAGTGATTAGTCTATCCATGAATCCCAAAGATAAGGATAAATATTTTTTTGAAATATCACTAGAATTTAATTGATTGAAATTTCATAGATATTCCATGAATAGATCCATAAGTAATTTTAACGTATTTATATCTGTTGACTAACCACTATAATTTTAAAATGGAGAATGTATGATTCATCTAACTTATGGTACTAAAGTGGAAGATGAATTTGATAATTTTATCAAGGAACATTTCGTTGATGAATTCCAATATACCATGTACTTTACCAAAATTTTTCTCATTAGGAAAAAACAGGTATATCAAGGTTATGTATTGATTTTAGAGATTTGTACCATCACTAGTTTAAATAATTATTCCTAATTCTAATTATAGAATTACTAATCGATGGGATAGAATATTTTAAGAAATATCATTAATGGATGGTAACTCTTGAAACAAGTAGACCTGGATAAAAAGAAAATAAAGAAACCATAAATTTTTAAGCACCCCAATGGTTGTATTTCTATCAAATAATTTCCTTTATCCTGAAGTATTATAGTCCACTTACCAATGTGCGATGAAAAAAATATTCAATACCATTCTTATAATGATAGTAGAGTGTTATGTGGATGCTTTTTTATTAAATAAAACAAGTTTTATAGTCACGCTGCCATCCATAATATAGTTTTCAATAAATATCATAGCACAACTTGAAGACGATTCTCTAAAATGTTCATTTGGGTTGATGTAGGGCTAGTTCCCTAGTTTTCTATTTTTTATAATGGAATCAATATTGATCCCAAGAAAAATAGTGAAATAATTTAAATTAACCCTCCTTTAAAAATTATAGAGTTGAGGGAACATGGAAATAGCCTTTATTATATTAGTAATTTCATTAAAAACCTCACTATTTAGTGTTTTTCCCTTAAAAAAATAATGGATAAAAGAGTGACCTACTTGGGTGATGGAGATTTCATGAATTATTCTCATGGACTTAGGAATTATTTATTTCATCCTATAGTTGTGATGAAACCATTAGAAGATAAACTCTTTATTCCCTATACATTATATACAGAGTGGTAACTTGGTTACCTCCTTCACTAGAGGAATAATAAAATAAAGGATATCAGCCTTTACAAATATATAAGAAACATTTTTCAATTGAATAATAGATATATTGATATCAATAAAAAAAATTTGGCACTAATATTTCCTATTCATAAATTATTCCATTAATTATAGAATAATGAGATCCAATTAATTTTTCGCATGAATATTATTAAATATATGTTTTCTAGATTACTACCAATATTGGTTTTCATCCATTAGTAGTCTTACATACATTTTTTCCTAAAATGTTTTGTAACGGAAACCATAGGTGGATTTCCATGAAAAAAACACCTCCCAAAAGGAATCACCAGTGGACATGGAACACCTTAAAAATATTGTTTTTTTCATCAATGAAAATTCAAATACATGGTACATGTATTTTATTCCAGTTCTTGAACTCCTACTATTAAATGAAAGTAGGATCTGAACCTTATTAGAGTTAGTTTGAGGATTGTTTTGATTATTTCAACAAAGGAACTCCTACAATAATCATTACTCATTTTATAAAGATGGACCAATAGAAATGAATAATACCAAAACCTCATCATATGTCTATATATACCAAGAAATTTTTAGTTATTTAGATAAATGTCAATGTTGGATCAAAAATAGTGATCAAAAAAATCAATTGGAAGAATGCCATAAAATGTGGAGTCAATATCCAAATAAGATTGTGTATGGGAGTTGATGTCATAATTTCTATTTTATTAGGTTTTTTACACATCAAACATTATCATAATTCTTTAGTATATGAATTTTTTAATCTAGACACATATCTCATTAATCCTGACTAGGTTGAGACAATCAACAATATCACACAACTAAGAGCAATTTATCAATTTTTTCAAAAAAAGTATGGAGTAAATAAGTGAATTTGAAACTATATTAGCTTAGGATGATATCTTATTTCTATAAATAATGTGAAAATTAGATGAATTTATCTAATAATATAATACCTCAAGAATTGAACACTACCATTACAAATATCTAGGAGGGAAAAAATTGTTAATGAGAGGAAACATTTTTCCTATACAATGGATTGAATTCCAAAAAATACCTTTAAAAATTAGGATTCAATGGGATACTTATCATATGTATTAATAGAGAATAAATCCTCAATATTATGTATAAATTCCATGTCGATGCATGTGACATACATTAAAATGGAACCAAGATATATCACCAAAAAGTATATTAAGATAATTTTAGTAATCTATAATGCATGAGTAATTGAAATTAAGAATGAAATTTCATGAATGATATATACATGATAAAATTATCGATCAAACCCTATAGTTATTAAAAACTAATAACTGTGACTATACGTTCAACACATGTGGAATAAATGTCATGGGTATATACCTTAAAACCAATATCTAAAATTTTAAGTTCATTATTACTATTATTGACTTATTTTCAAAATATTTTTGAAGTTATACCATTAATGGATATTTGGAAAACAATTGTGACTATTGTCATGAAGTCCAACATAATCTCTGGATTTGGAGTGCCTCATAAATTTCTTACAATCAATGGAAATATCTTTTGTGTGTTGAAATTAAATAATTGTTTTTAGGGAAGACTATTTTATCCAAAAACTAATCCCATTACGATGTAGCAGTAAACTAATAGATAATTATGTATTCAAAAATACTTTATCAAAATATCCATTAAAAAATATAAAAAATTATATAAATTATTATTTTGAAAATACCATCAATGATTTATAGAATTATTATATAACTTCCAATTATTATATGAGAGTAACACCATATTAACTATTATATTGAACCAAGGAAGTATTCCCCACTGAATTTATGGATTCTTCTCATCAGATAACAACTTATGTCTAACTAATTGAATATGATCAGTATATATTTTTTGATGATTTGGAACAACTTGTTGAGAAAAGGGTATATGAATTACACAACCTTGAAGTTAATTTAAATCAAATATAATGGGAATTTAACAATAAGGTTCACCATAACTCATTTATCCATGGAGAATTAGTGTTGTATTTAATTTCACCAATGATATCTAGAATAAATCTCCCAAAAATTAATTCTTAAAAGGGAATTACCTTACCATAAAAAGTTATACTCTAATAAAACATACAATAAGATTATATATTATTGAGAGTGCATAATGAATTCTACCAAAATTATATTATTTAATAAATAGTTTTCATAAATTAATTTTTGTTTTATCAATCTATGTTATATGATTATAAAATGAATTATGCATGTCCTTGACCTCATGTACATAAAATATAACTTGAATAAGTCATTACAAAAAGTTATTAAACTATAAGGTGAATGATCCTCATCATATGATCATAAATTGCATGACATGTGGTATATACTGTACAACCTTAAATTTATTTGAGTGGTATATTAAATTTGACATAATCCACTTATGTATGATCCTTTACTATTTAAGAGTCTTTAGTGTTGGGGTTTACCAATTCATGTTTGTCTTTCCTAACTTCCCCAGTAATAGGAAATCACATGATTTCCCTTTCAAAAGAGCTATGCGTAGTTTGATTCCTTTTATCACAGGATAATAATGACACCTATGTATTTTATCCTATGTGAAACTATAATATTATCTTTAATTTCATTCCTCATTTTACCCTGGTGGTTGGACTCTTTCCAATTCACATTAGGTGTCAAGCATTTTCCCATCCTATTGGGATATTATTCTATCATAATTTCATACCCACTCCATAGATGAAAATTATTTATTAATATAATCTAATTCATGAATTATGCATGGCGTGATTATTTTTCGTATCAAATATAGTGTTGGGAAAAAATCCCTCAAGGTAACATTGCATCATTTTTAGGTTGGTTGTGTTTGTTGAAAATTGAGGTTTCCACGATGAATTGTAAAATTCCAGGTATTTTGTTAACAATCCATGTTGAAAAAGAACCATTTTAAAGGAATGGTTGATCTAGAGGTGGTACAAAATAACAGATACAAGGTGGTACCGTTTTTCAGTGTCTTCCTTATTTTTGGTGTCCAAAATTTCGGTTTTGGTGAGCATCATAAATATTCAATTTCCTAGAATATATCATCAAAATATGGAAAAAGAATTATTTTCAAAAAGATAGGTTTCATGAAGTAGATTTCGCGAATACATGTAAGATGTTGATAGTGTTCTTCAGAATTATGACGAGCTTTGCGGATTGCAGAGGAGAAGAGATTTGTGAGTTTTTTTGCAACACAAAGGAAGAAGGAGAATCACAACATCACAATATAGAAGAAGCATTATAGTGGTGAAATGGATTTTACAAAATGCTTCATGCTTATGAAAAGATTCAGGAATCTAGTTAATTTCTGTGGTTCTTTGCGATATAGAAATTATTTTGGCGGTAATTTCAAAGCTTTGCGATTTGATCTGAAATAGAACTGACTATGCGTGGAAGGTATGAGGGTTAGTGAAATCGCCAATAAATAGACCTCGACCCCCTCGAGAGAAGTAGAGATATTAAATGAAAAAAATTAAGCTCTCGAATTGAGAAAGAGATTCGTGGAGCAAGGAACTTCATGAAAGAAAAGGGAATTCGCAGAGTAAGTTGAGTTCTGTGAAAGGAAGGTGGGCCATGAAGGATAGTTTGGATTTGCAGAGGGTGGGTTCTTTCCAAAGGATTGTTTAGATTTGTGAAATCTAAAAGACTTGTGTGAGCTTTGAGAAGCAGTGAGCTCTTCGATCTAGAGTGCTCTGGAATCTATTGAGCCCTTTGAAATTGTGATCTCTGTGAACCTGTGATCTTCTCATAGAGGATGGATCATTGAAAATGTTTGTTTGAGCTTTGAAAAAGTGATAGCTTCACAAAGGAAAAGTGCATAGTGATAGAGTTTCAAATAAAATTTCCCATTGTTTTAGAGGAAAAGTGTTATTCATCTATGGATGAAAGTTGTATTTTAACATAGCATATATCAATAGTTGAGGATTCATGTATTCATGCAAATTAAGAGACCTATAGGTCTATAATATGTGAGTGGATCCCTTCCCAATGTAGTGAGAAAAGTAAGAGGAAAAAGGTTGTCTTTTATACCAACAGTGATCCAGTGAGAGATAAATAGGGACTGACCCTTGGGAATGTAGTGATCTAACCCTAAAAATTGTAAAGGCAGTGAGCCTAGTCATAGAACTGATCTAGCCCGAACATTATTAGTAATGAGCTTTAGTGGATTTGGTAAATTGTAACATTGCCATTTTATGCTCCTTGTACGTAGCCTAGTGAGGGCGAACCAAGTAAATATCTCTGTGTTTTCTTCCTTGCTTCTTTGAATTTCATCCAAAAAATCATCATCAGAAAAAGAAGAAAATAACTGATCATAATAAACATAGAAGTGAAAACAAAGTGACCCTTGTCATAAAGAGGTCATGATCTAGTGGGATAGGAAGAATTGACAATAGAATATCCATACCCTTATTTACCCCCTCCTAGGGTAAATAGGCCCCTTTTGGTCCTTACATAGATATTAATATCCATATCACTTTTCATGAAACCATCCCAATCCTTTATTTTCACAGAATACATTATCTCAACCTAGTATTGATACTCTTCTTTATTAATGTTTGGTTTTATTGTGTTTCTAGGGAAATTATTCTCTGTATTCTATTTTCTCATGTTCTTAAATTAAATTTATGTAGAGGATATATAATTTACCAAATCATTTTTAATGTTTATGCTCATATAACTTTAACCCCATAAGCCTCAGAAAACATTATGGTGAAACCAATAATTCAAATAGATTTAGTGATCATCATTTGTATAACTATTCAGTTGTACACCAATGGAATCGTCATTCAAATTTGATCAGTGGATATCATGGTTTATCTATTATCATATCATATTATATAAATTCAAATACCATGATGTATAATTTCAATTACCTATCAACCCTTATTCAAAGATCTTAAATGAATTTTGATTCTTAAACATCTTTTTGGTTTTTTAATCACTTATATAAGGTATTCTTACACAGATATTGGGGTAATTATTCACATCAAATCAATATTTCACTTACTGTTGTATATATAACCCCCCATTTGGTCCAAACTCTACAATTTTAAGCAATAATTAATATTTTAATCCAATAATTATGACTTAAAATTAACTGAATAAATTACTAACCGTTATATATATCACCAGGACATTGATTCATTTAGGGTTTATAATGACTCTATAGTTTGATATGAAACTGAAATTTTGTTTAAAGTTGTATGACATTAAACTTCAATTAAAATTTGGTAAAAAAATCGATAAACTAAAAACATGTTTTTGTTTCAGTATTATAAAATTAAATAGAGGAAAATATCATCATACAAGGATACTTTTACTAACATTGGGTCAATCATTTCAAGTCAAGTTAAATTTTTCCCAAATTTTTGGATATGTTACCTCACATTTAGTCAAAGTTATGAACTTAAAACTTATCAATGATTTGGTAAATTCTCGATAACCATAAAATATGAACAACCCTTTTTTCCAAATGTAAAAAATCATACTCATCTGGTCCAACATATATGACATTAGATTTAAGAGGAATAAAAAATACATATATCTCATCAGGTTGAAAACCATTGAATGGTAGAATTAGAAAGTGTCATCTTCTCACTTTCTATGGCCTTCTATTTTATAAATTAGGAAAAAGTTAGAGTATAATAAACAAGGTAAAATGCATAAAACTTGTCATTCCAAAAAAACCCGAAATGGGAAGCCTCTAAAAAAGTTAAATTTTCACATTTCAAACCTTCCTCATTCATAGATTATAAAAAAGTTAGAACATAACAGAAAAAGGCACAACACAAGTAGGTATAAACATTCATACCTATAAAAAATCAAGTTTTAAATGAAAATTATACATATATTAATAAATATTAGAGGTTATTTTTTCCTCACATATACTAGTTTATATAATTTCATAAAAATACATAGTTCTATAATTTCAAGTAACTTAAACCATTCTTGAGCATTAACTCACCCATAAAAAACACCCTTCATGATTTTTCTTATACTGAGTTAGTGAGTTTTTAAAATCTGAATAGATTATCCCTGACCTATGGTGGTGGAAAATTTATCATGTATTTATCTTTCCTATAGTCACATAAGATCACAAGTCTATAATGAAATAATAACTCTTCAACCATTTATCTAACAATTCAAACATGACCTATCAGATTTCACACACATTGCATGTCCATCCGTCCAATACCCATCCAAGATAACATTCCTTAAAATATATTGTGTTGATTAAATAGTTTAAATACTATCTTAAGTATTTTATAATATTATTTAGAAAAATAAATATTTTAAACAAATGTTAATATGGATTTTATTAATTTGGTATCTTTCAATTTTTACTTTTAAAAGTCATCAATGGAAAATAAAAACTTTAAGTGGGAGTGAATAATGATTTTTTCTAAGAAGTCAAATAGTAGATATACCATCCCTACCACACACTCATGAAAGCTCAAACTCATGGTTGATTCATGAGTTTGTGTAATAATGTAAATCATTTAGTTTATATTCTTACCATGAAAATCCTTATCCAACAGAGTACTAAAATAACCTATCAGTTATATTATAAACATGACAAAGTTCCCACAAGTTCCTTGGAATAAAATTATTTTTTAATGAATATAATTATGATAGAGGTATTAATGAGAACTAAATTTTTATGTCATGCATTTTACAATGAAATTCATGTTTTTATACTCATTTAGATTACAGAAGTTTTGTTTGGAAAAAGAAATATCTCAAAACATGAATAGGATATATGTGTGTGGGGGGGGGGTATCTTCATGCATTACTCAATTTCCTATACACCAAGGTATGGATATCATTAAAAAATCCTAATATGATAGCTTACATGTGAGAAATAGTTATCAAGAATGTACCATGTATTCCATAAAAATATTAAGATGAATATTTGTCAGCCTTATGTATGAATTTTTTATATAAAAAAAAATAGGATATTGGTATACCTAATAGTCATGGGGAAATGATTTTTTTATCTTTTATTTGATAACTCTTGGATCCAAACTGAACTCATGGATCAAAATTTGTAGCCGTTTAAAGTGGTTATTATATTATAAATAAGTAAATCAAATTATGAATATTAAAGACCACATAAAAATTAAATTACTATGAAATAATTTCATTAACATGTTTTCTTTACAATAAAAGGAGGACTATCACAATTGTAATCATGTTAAGAGGTCATGTACAAATTTTGTGACCCTATCTAATTTTCAGTTAGAGAAAACTCCAAGCATGAATCCACGGTAATATTATGTATCCATAAATCACATACAATATACCCATGTCATTTGTAGTCCCACATTGGGATTTTTCAAGTGGTGTCATTCATATTATGTGGAAACTATGTCATTGATGGTAAAATAACCATGCTCGTATGTAGTCTTTGGCATCTTCCATAGTTGTGAAACAATTTTTTATGACTGATAGTTCATAAGAAATGTGATTTTTAGTACAAATAGGCCTCCCACATAATATTTATAGATAATTTATATTTTCATAGGCATGAACATTGAGAAATAACATTTTTTGTGATCAAACATTGGAGAAAGGACATTGAAAGTCAAGATCCCAATGGTAGAATCCAAATGTATGTTAAACTTGGGGAGTGGCCCTCAGTTCAATTATTTTATAGAAATTTCATCTCATTGTAATATCTTTGTAGGAATGTTTTGGATGTGTATGTTCTTTATGGGATGTTGGTAGCATATCCTTCAATGTATAAATATTATACAGATTCTTGTATGAAGCCTTCAGGCCCTTTGTAGACCCATCTGCTGAGAAAAATATAAAATATTATATGAAATTGGAATCTTTAAAAGTATTTGATACACAATTTGTGATGTACTATCATCCCATAGGATTTAACTAAGGGTAACACTCTTTATAAAATATAAATTATTTGGATATTGACAAAAACAACAAAATATTTCTATGAAGGAATCACACCAAGCCCTCAAGATCACATATAGATGTCTCATTCTTCCTATTAAACCACCAAATATAAAATTCAATCATTCACCCTAGTGACCCAAAATATATTTATTAAACTTTATCTTAAGTAAAACCCTTTAAAATTATATGTGCATAGGTATCCTCCATGGTCACTTGATATAAATGACTGAGTCATTGTGCACACATGTCTTACCCTTTTAATCATGTATTCCTTTGATAATAATTTCTGATTTTCCTCCATTACTTATAGTATTCTTGGAGCACTTTAAATAATGAATACCTTTTATAATGAAGAAACATAACCTTGGGAAACTAGTTAACCCTTTCTAGATTGAACACACTCATCTCAGTTGCTCTGAACTAGCCTTCATAGCTCTTAAGCATCCAATCAACCTCCTTGTGTCTGATTAATGATCCAAAGGTATATGTAGAAAAATTATCTGGTCTAATTACCAATCATTATTCTTTGATTTAACATCAACCAATCATCTAAAGATATCCTCCTCTTGTATAGTAACCAATAAATAGTAGATGAACTTAAATTGGACTCCAACATGGTGTAATCCTCAATACCTTCACCTTGGCTATCTGTTTAAATAAAGTAGAAAGGTCCAATCAAGCATAAGTCTTAAAAAAATCCATTGTTTGGAACTCATGAATAACGGTCCTGGTAGTATGGCTTTAAATAGAAGACACAATAGTCATAGAAACATAACCTTAAAATCCACATAATTTTTATTTCCAGAAGACCTTAGAATGAATAACAATGGTCTTTTTCTCATGGACTTAAAATATATGAAATGTCTTGTTGAATGGAATTGAACTACATGGGTTCTAAAACTATGCCAAAAATCCATTTTCTAAGGTTTTTTTGGTGTTTTTTGGTTGTTTGGTTTCATGTTATTTTTTTCAATAGCTATGAAATAATGTTTTATAAATCATTTGAAAACAATTTTAAAAAACTTTCATGAATTAATTTCATGATGGTTTTTAATTTTTTCTTTTTAATTTTTATTTTTTTATTTATATTTTTATTAATTATCATTTATCATTTATCATTTATCATTTATCATTTATCATTTATCACTTATCATTTGTCATTTACTATTTACCATTTACCGTTTATCATTTATTATTCCCAACATTCTCAGACCCAACCAAACCCACCCCTAAAAATAAATTATATATATGTGTACGGTGAGATTAGATCCGTTTACCTATTGATTATTCTACAAATCCATTAATACTCCACCAAGGCCTTCATATTGTGACTAAATAGACATTAATATACGTAAATATATACTAATAAATGTACATAAATACATATGTGTGTGTGTGGGTGCGTATATTTATTCATAATATTTTAAAACATACATATAAAAGTATAATTTCATATATATATATATATATGGACATAGTATATATAAATGTATATAAACATACATAAATAGATATAAATATCTATAATATATTTAAATATATATTAATAAATATAAATATAAATAAATTTACAGAAATTCACCCACACAAACACAAATATATATGCAAAGAAATATAATTATATATATATGTGAAGTTGTGGTGGTATATTAGTGGTTAATATACCTCATAATCCAGTGTGAAACCCTGGATAATATCTTGGTGGAGGGATATTTTTGGGTTACTATAGCACCACTATAGAAGTTACTATTTGGAACTATAACAGTTAGAACTATTCATCCGATTTGGGCCTTCGGGCCACCTGTTTAGGCCTACAAGACACCAAAAATTCAAGTCACCATTGTCCATTGGGCCACAATGCCTCTAGGTCATGGAATTTTAAGCCACATGACCATGAAGTAGTCTGGGAAGACCACACAAGAGTTGGCCCCAAAAGAAGATTTACAAAAATTAATAACTACCAGAGCATAGCTAATCATATTGGAATAATGAGACGGTATGCCAATAACCTTCGATACAAGGCACCAAGAATCTCTACATGGAGAAATTCTAGCTGATCAGCAACACGAGGTGGAGAGCTAGGTGCCTTCAATATTGCCGGTATTGGGGAGGGTCGTTCCAATGTAGTCGGGTCTTAGGGATTTTGAGTCTTGTATTGGGTCATGTGTCTTCAAGGCTTTGGGTTATGTACTAGGCCTTGTGCCTCTGTGACTATGGGCCATGTAAGGGTTCCCTCTCATCCCATATAGAAAAGGGGTTTTATTTGAAAACAAATAAAAAATATCAAAGTTATTTGGCCCTAATTGACCACACATATATATACAAACATAATATATACATATAAATATAAATATAAATTAAATATAAATGAATATATATATATATATATAAATAAATAAATATAAATACATATAATTATATATAAATACAAATAAATACATATTAATACATTCATACATACATATATATATATATACGTAAATGCATATAAAGACACACAGATATATATATATAATTATATATATACATAAAGAAATATAAAGAAATATATATATATATATATATTCACATAATATATAAAATATATATAAATATACTTAGATTTATAGAAACATAAACACATAGATAATTTTATATAAATACAAATAAATACTTATAAAAATACATATAAAGATACATAAATTTACAAAGAGAGAGATATATGTATATAAACCCATGTAATATTTTTTTTACATTTAAATATTTATTTATATAACAAAAATTTTATATGTAAATATATGAAAATATTTTTATATATTTATATATATATTTTTAAATAACACTATAATGCGAAAACGGAAAAATTTCAACACCATATGAATGTATTCTTAGAGAATAAATGCAGTCTCTATTGGGAAAAGAAAAGAAGTCCCACTTAAACAAAGTTGAAATTCCATTCATTTTTCAAAAATTATGGTATCCCAAATAAAAAAAACTTTTAGAGGCCTTCCAAGCATTTTGTAACTATGAAAAATGAGTAACAAGGTTTTCTGCTCTTCAATGTTTTAGATATCTTCGTAATATTTGAATTGATAGCTTATGTAGGCCAAATATGAACACAAATAAAATGTTATGGTTGTTTGAAGTCCAAGTCATGTTTTAAACTTTTCTTGAGATATTTTTTATTTTATTAAATTTTTCTATCATAAAATTGTTATGAAATGTGTATTACTCAATACAAATAAGTAAATATTCAATTAATATTTATTTTTGATTATTATATAAACCATTTATCAGAAAATCAATTATAAAGTAAGTGAAAATGCATATTTATTATTATGAAAGTCATATTTAATAAAAAAAGTAAAATATATATATATATATATATTGATTTGAATTTATTCATATAATATATTGTGATATTTAAGAGTACAAAAAGTTTTTTATGAAGTGTAAAATTTATCAGAGCTGAAAATATTTAAATATAAATATATTTACATAAATATATATACATACACACACATATATATAATTTAATATAATTATATATATATATATCTTTGTGTGTGTGTGTGTGCATATATTTATATGAAAATATATTCATATATAAATAATTTATAATTTATAACTTATAATTAGTAAAAAGGTAATAATTAGCAATTCAAAAATATTAAAAAACTAAATAATAACTAAAACTAAATATTAATTATTAAATATTAATTATTAATATGTAATTATAATTATAATTAATTATTATTAATAATTAATAGTAATTATTAATCTAGTAGTAATTTTTTAAAACTTGTTGTTAATTTTAAAAAATGTGATTTAGCATCGTTTAAAACTGCTTATATTTTGTTGTGTTTTTAATAAATTTCCATAAATTAGAGATAATTTAATAAAACCAATTCTAATAAAACATAAATGAAACATTTAATGGAGTTTTTTAAAATATCAAATAAATACCATTTTTCTTGTAGTGTGATTCCCTTCATTGGGATACATTGAAACCCCCTTCGATATTTCTAATTCTTACACAACAACACATTCTTCCTTGCTGGATGGAAATTGATTCTTGGGTGGCTAGAGATATTTATTTAAACCATAAAAACTAATTTTTTGGAGAAAATGGGGAACCACTCATAAATATAGTATTACCACAAATTAATAGTTTAAAGAGATCACTATCATGATAATGTTAACAAACATTGTTTCTATAGTGGATTTCCATAATATGTCTTAAATATAAAAAAGAGTCCCACACTATGAAGAAATCTCCCTAATGATATGAGAATTCCACTCATCCTCTCACTTGAAAAAAAATTTCCATCATCACTAACCCAAGTGATAGAGAGTTTTTCCACCATTAGAAAATGGAAGTAAAGTTAGTTTAAATCAAACACCTATATAACAAAAAATAATTGGAAATAGGGAGATCAAAGAATCCAAAAGTGAAACTTATTTTATAGTCAAGTAATCACTTATATATTTAAGAATATCTATAAAATAATTCCCCAAAAATACTCTTTTTCTTTTAATGAATGTGAATGATTGGAAATAATGAATCTAAAAGATCATTATATAAGGAATTTTGTTATCTATAATTCTATGCATAGGGTTATATGAATATAAATAACAAAATTTTTTAAGTCATATTAGAAGAAACATTAAGGTTTAATTCAATCTAGGAAGGTGTAAGTGGTGAGGAAAGGTGTGAAGTTCCATGGTGTTTAAATTAGGCAGGTAGAGGTATTCTTATATATCGTTAGATTGGGGAATAAAAATCAATATAGTTTGAGTTTATAGATTAAATACATGTGGTAGGTTATTATATTCAATGAGAAACACAATGACTGAAATTATAGTCCAAGCAAAAAATCATAATATTCAATTTAGTGCTACATGAGTTTGGATTTTCATGCAGTTCAACCTCATATAGAGAGGATGTTATTCTATTACATTTAATGTCGTATGAAAAAGACCTTTGTTTCATGCCTTTTTTAGTTTGTACAATAAAGATAAACATTTCTTTCAATTTAGGGACACGGTCCTTGGAAAACTATGTGAAGGATTCCTAGAAATGATATCAGTGTGAGTATCATACTTTCATGTTCTTAGATAATAGAAAATACTGATTGTAGATGAGGTTATCAACATTAGGAGTTCCACTATATAAGGAACCCAGTAATATGAAACCATTAAATTAGTATGTATAAAAAGGATGAAAAACATGGGAATTGCACAGAAAGGGATGCCAAATAATGTATATTTTTATCACAATATCCACGTGGGTATTAAATTAATTAAGGTATTCTTATAATATCTACAAGGTATAGGATCCTTATTATCAATATGGTACATGATTGAAACCACCTTGAGGACCCATGGTAATAGGGGAAATGTCATTGGTGAGATTTTTATAGGATGTAAACTCCCATTGTCAATGTGGTACACAAACATATAAGTCATACACTTGTGTAAAATGGAACATTTATAACGATGGAGCTATAGATAATAATTACTAGTGAAGCTACACTTTTTAGTCCCCTACCTTAGTGAAATTGAATCATAATGGTTATAAGGGAACCCTATGTGAAATAGAAGGGCTTCACCAAGGTAGGTGAGCATAGTGAAGATAGGGACAATGAAGATGCATAAGGTCTATAAGAAAATATTTTAATTTTTGATGGTTAGGGAACCAATTCCCCTTTCTCATCTTGATTTAAAATATTTCTCAAAGGGTTACCTTACTTCTATATAATAAATAGACAAATGTATTGTATTTTTATGAAGGTATAATATATTGAACCATCAGATAACCCAATTTCACCCATATCTCTTATCATCCCTTGGGGGTTTTTAGAAAATCACATATTGGAGTTGATAAACTACTATAAGATAAGATTGGGGATTCTACCTCTCTTTAAGATTGTTCCGTCTACTCTCTCTTCATATCTTTTGTCAACCATGTATCATGTAGCGGTCTCAAAGTGTCTATTTATATGAAAAGTTGATTCAATATCCTATAATTGATCTTAAAATAAACTCAACCATAAAGAAGATGCATAATCAACCATCATCATGTGTTTCAACTGATTGGATCATAGGTGGTAGGTGAAAAGTCACTATTATTACTATAAATAGGGGTGATGATAAAGGTGTTATTTACTAAATTTGGACAATGTTATAGATAAATATCTATATTTTTATGTAGGTTCAACTATATTTCATTTCCCTTTTCAAATAATTCTTAGAAATTAACTATTTAAATGAGGCTTCGGTGAATAAGGATTGGTGAATGAAAATTATACTTGGTCAAAATATTGTTCTTTTCACACACATACTAAAATTTATGAATTATTAGGAAAACATGGTCTAGTTTTATAAAATTAAATAAAATATTTTAATATGTTCTCTATATAATTAAATCTCTTACATTACACCATATTCACGTTGATATAGAAAATACATAAATTTTGGAAATGACTACCAAAATTGATCCATAACAACTACACTATTGTATGCCTCAAATTTAGGATCATGGTATGTATTTAAAAATTTTCTATAGAATTTCCCATTTTCTAATCAGTTACCTCTAAACATATTTGGATTTATCATTCATTCTCCCATTACACCATTTGGGGATTATTTTCTTATATCCTATTTTTCTCATGCATCAAGACTCGAATGGGAAAGCATATAAATGCTTGGGTCTTATATCAAGGGAGATCATATTGAACTAGAATATATTATATGAAATATGATTTCCATTCCTAAGGAACATCAATATACACTAAAGAAAAAAATGCATAATGATTCATTAATCTATCACCAATCACTCACAGAATAACTTTAGTGATGGTTATACCCTAGTGGTGGGTTATTGTGTGATTGTATGTGGGAATATTAGGGGAGTCAATACTATTATGAAATTGAGGGATAGTTAAATGTTATAAAAATTTATAAAACTAACTATATCTCAACAATATGTCTACAAAACCATAGATTTTCTTTAAGATCTCTTATGCTACTGGAGTCTCTAAACTGACATATAATTTCTATCATATGGGGAATTCAAAATCATCATTGGGGATATGAAACATCAGTGAGGACCCAATTATTGGGGATTTGTATAATTAATTCTATCCACCAATGACCACTTGAGATGATTCTAATCAGAAACCACCACTAGCACATTCACTTCTATGGGAATTGAAAAATGCTATGGGGAAGAATCCTATGTTGAAACAAATTAAATTTTTATATGTGTATGGATATATTTAATTGATTTATGGGAATAGGATATTATTTAACTATCCTATAGGGTATTATATAATCCTTATATGTGGTGTAGTAAACACTTTTTACATATATATCTAGGATCTAAGTATCACTGATATGGATTGGGGTGAATAAGTGTTATATTTTTCTTTTATGTTTCCTTTGTTTAGAAACAACCTTAACGTCCTATTAAAGAGTTACCACATTCACTAAAAAGAAATCACACATATATTGGAAGATAATTATTTACAAGGTTTACAACTCAAAAAGAGTAGATATTACCTTAGTATAGTACATAAAACAATCCAATATCACACAATCCACTAGAAAAAAAATCATTTTTAATGGAATAAAATGATTAGGATATTCCTTTAAAATCATGTAACACTGTGTTTAATAAAATAGTGTGTGTACTGCTTCTAATAATAATTATATAATATAATTTTTGTCACAAGTAAATAAAAATTCACCAGGTGCTTCCCAACATGATATTGTGCTACATTGTGAACTTTCACAAATATGATATGTAAAAACAATTCTTCACTTTCTTACCAAGTAGCAGAAACAAATTTATTCTAGGCATCATAATGATACTCATTTTGATTTTCTAGTCAAATTACATAGTCTTATTTCTCAGTCCTACATATAAATATGAAAAAATACCACTTAAATAATTTTAAACTGCTTATACATCAGTTCGGAAATCTCATCTAATTTTTTGGTCTGATAATACAACCTGATACAATTATTAGCTGAACATGATCTCCTCTCTTCTATTTCTTTTTTGGTCTGGTAAAATTACATAGGAAAGCACTATCCAGAAAATCCTTCTATCTAAAACATATTTAGTGCTCCACCTTATCTCTTAAACCATGGACATTATGTGTTTCAGGAAAGTCCAAAGTGACTCCTCCTTTTATAAGTGCACCAATTATAGTTTGGGCAGGATTCTGAAAAAATTTCCCACTCATCAAAATTTCCAAAATCTTCAAATTCACCATGAATCATAGAAACACATTGGAATATTTCAATTCTTCTCAAATCTTCTCAAATATTTTGAAATATTATATCATATACATCTTGCTTCAGACTTCCTTAGAAATCATCAGTTTGATTCTGATTCATCACTCTGATTTTCTCATTAATATGGAGGCTTAAGGTCACTATAATTGTCTTGACCCACTTACTAATAAATTAGAACTGAAGATACTTCATTATGTTTTCTATACCAATTGATAAATATAAACATACAAAAAACACATGTATTCTCATTAATATGATCTATACTAACTGATAGAAACAAAAAATATTCAAAAAAAATCTTATTCTTAACTCTTAAAACCTTAAAATTCCCTTGACAACACCTTGAATAGATTGAATAAAACATCTTTTCTACACTTTCTGAAATAATGATATTTTTTCTGATGAGTTCATTAGTTTTAAATCCATACTATTAGACATGAATACATTGATATAAAAACACCAGAAAAAAATCATAGTTCTTTTTAATGTTGACCCACATGAAAGGAAAAAAAAGCTCCCACTAGAAAAAAAAATCAACAAATCGTCTTAATGGAAATGGTTGAATATATTATTGATTGGTCTCTATCCTTTTCCTCACATCATTCCTAAGAAACATAACCTATTTTATTATTCAATGGTCACAAAAACTACGAACAAAAATGATTCTACCTTTGATGATTGGTGTAACACTGTTTCCAATGGATCGATATCAACATCTTGGACTTCAATAAATTATTTACTTTTCTGATTATGATATACATAAAATTATTTCTTAGAAGAATTAAATATTTTATCCTATTAGTCTGACTGAAATCCAACATCCTCATATTGACACATTTCTAACAAACTTCATAGCCCTAAAATAATTGTGCATCTGGTGATCTTAGACCGATGAACATAGATCATAAATATTTGACATCATCAACATTCTTTTTCCACCAAACATATGCTTGTACGATGAATTCCTCATGACTTTGAGTATGATTAAGATCATAAAATAATCTTATAACATACATTAGGATGTATTATAACTTCTCATCCTTTCTATGATCTTCTTTCAATCCAAAAAAACCTCATTACGATTGGATGCACTTGTTATCCCCCTTGGCTTCATAATAATTGAATCATAAGATTTACATATTACTTATGATTTTTTTTAATTATAAAATAGAAAAGTATCATAATATTTTTATTTTATCCATGAAAAATATGATTGTCTTCCACATTATGATAAAAACCTCATTTCATATCCACGGTGAGTCTGATGAACCTTTCTTCTAGAAAACTTCTACTCAATCTGATGAAAATTCTTAAGCACTGTGAGTATGATGTTCTGAATACGATAGTCAGTAAGTTCACTTAAAGATTTAACAAAGTGAGGTGTATTGATTCCTTTTACAATAAATAAAAATACCTACAATGAAAATCTTCTTAATTATGATGGTGATTCCAATATTCATGTCGATGGTTCTAGATCTGATTCTCATGTCGATAGTCAGGATCCGATTGACAACTTCACACACAACATACCTCAATCTGAATTTCCATTATTTTTATCAAAATGA
This sequence comes from Viscum album, assembly GCA_963277665.1. NCBI lineage: Eukaryota > Viridiplantae > Streptophyta > Magnoliopsida > Santalales > Viscaceae > Viscum > Viscum album. The sequence goes on along the minus strand of OY728128.1, from coordinate 1,173,123,232 downwards.
TATCTTTATTAAATATAATAAAAATATTTATATATTGAAAAAAATACAACCCAAATAGAAATTGGGTGTAATAATCTCTCCCTTTGTGTTTTTTTTGAATACCCACTTCAACCACTTCAAAATAGTACCACATTTTTTATTTTTTTCAATTTTTTATTCTACCTATTTATTTATTATTCTCCCCCTATTTATTATCTCATCTGATTCATTTTCTATCCCCCTTATTAAAAATTAAATTCAATGAATCCATCATGAAAATTATCCCACTTATTGGAAAATGATCTCATTTCATGGTTTAGAAATTTTCATCTCAAAATCATGAAATTATTCTTCAGGATAACAAAAGTATCACATGCGTTTATTAACAAAGAGACTTTAAATAAAAAACACCAACTCTACGTGGGAAATCCTGATGTAGATAAAAAGAGTGTGTGATCAAGGTTATCAATATTTTCCATACCACCACTTTAAGGTAATATATTTTCATGTTTGTTTCAAGATTTTAATCTTTGGGAAAATTTTGAAAGGATTTGTAAAGGATAAAAGTAACATGCACCCATCACAAAAGAAATCATATTATTAATTTTAGTTGAATAATCAAAAAATTCCAAAACATATATTGTGTAACTTTGTTACATTATGTTGTAAAAATAGTAAGATAATCATCAACACCAACTTCCTTATTTTGACTCTTTCAATTAGCTTCAGGATAGTACATGTATAAAAAAATTTGGGGAATGAGGAGGATTTGAAATTGTTTTTCAGAAGAAAAAATCAGACTGAGAGTCCTCTCTCAGTCTTGAAATTTTCTTGTTTTTATTGAATTTTTTTATTAGAATTGTTTTCTTCCTTTTGTTCATTCTTCTCAGATTTTGTATCCACATTTTTATCATATGTAGATTCTTATGATGAGGCTTTAAAAATTTACTCAGATTTAGTGACATATTTATTACAATTAGTTTGTGACATCTTCTTCATGTCTTATTATTAAAATGGATGTATATTCAAATATATTTTATTAACATTCCCATCTTTCTGACATTCCCTGCATCTTTTATGGTTCATAAAGTCACAATATATTGATATATTTTTATCAACTTTGTGCTCATTTTTTTAATCCTTTTTCTTCCCCTTTGTTTCTGATAATGTTCGTGACATTTTTTACTTTCAATCAATTGTTACTTGTTCTAGAAAAATAATTAAGCACTATCTATTTTAAGACTTATTGTGTTTATTTTTCATATGTTTCAAAATAACCTTATCAGTTTTATTCCATTAAGAGGATTGGATACCCCTAAAACATTTCCTTCTATAACTCATGGAGTGATTATAATGTTTTTGGTTGAACCAACACATATTATCCATGAATTTAAATCAACAAAAATTATAGAAGTACCCATATGTGGAATATCATCCATTGTAAGTTTCATGCTGTCTGGAACTGTTGACATGTTTCTCAATAACTTTATTAACATTCACATCAGGACTTTGTTAACCACCAACCATTATGTTATCAACCAAAATATTCCTTTTCATATTGGTTTTCTTTTTTTCTTTATCTAAATCTGATGTAATAGAAACCCTTTCAGAGTCATGATTTTGATAAAATTATGACCTCTCAACTTTTTAGGTCTTGTCCACTTAAATAACTTTCTCACCTATCATATTTCCAGAGAAAATTTTATATTTATTCTCAACCATTGAAGGTAAAATTTTATACCTCTCAAGTTTACCATTTTCAGAGCTTTCACTAACATCATAGATAGATTTATTGAATCTTATAACCCTCTATTCAACTTTAGAATGTTATTATTGGACAAGTTATAAATATTCATATTTTTTCCTTAAAATTTACATCCAGATGTTAATTTTGATTCTATTAATTCTCTAGATATGTCTTTAAATCATCAATATATTCCACCAGATTGACTTTATCCTCTGTAAAACATTCTCAATTCTTAGTTGATGATACTTCACTTCTCAACTACCTGATTTTATTCTCAATCCTCTAAATCATTCTTAAAAATGCATTGAATACTTTATTTAGATGAAATTATTATTGTGTTTCCTATTCTTTAGAACTGCTACTGCCAAATTATTCATCATTTTCTACTATAGTGAATGTATTCTCTTCATCCTTCTAAATATAATTTTCAGATAAAAATTTAGTTTTTTCCTTTTCAAGACAACTACTTTCACTACTATCAAAACTTTACTCATTAAATATTGAAATAAACGTGTTTTAATTAGAAGAATTTTTAAATTCTTTACTATCATCATTGTTAGAAAAAATATTCAATTTTTTATTTTTATAACTTATTACCTTTATTCATGGAATAGAATATTTATTTATCATCATGTTTCTTCCAAGATATCTTGACCTTGTTTCTACTTCATCACATTATTCTTCATCACTTTATCTTTTATCACATATTTGATGAAAATTGGAAACAAATTTCCCAATGCCTCCGCATCCAAAAAATGTTAAGGGAAGTTTCCCTTTATAATTTATTTTACCACTTTTCACATTTTTAGAAGACAAGGATAAAATTTAATCATGATTTTTATATACCTCATTTTCATAAATAGAATATACATCATCTTCTTTAAGAATATTATTAGGATTTTCTTTATTGGTATCCTTGAAATACATTTCATGATTTACTTTTTCCCCTTCATAAATTTCTCCCGTCTCATTTCATAAGTAATTAAAGTACTATAAAAATCACCCAGAGATAAATTCTATGGATATCTATCTTCCAATGAAGAAACATTGACATCAAACATGTACGAAAAGATTCTCAATATATTTCCAACCACAGTATAATATTACATAATTTCACCAAGAAATCTAATAGTGATAACAATGACATAAAATCTAGTAAATAAGAGAGCAACATATTCGTGATCACTAATCTTGAGATCATCATACTAAATCTCCAAATTTGTAATGTTTCCTTATTTAATTTTAAATTCCCTTCATAAAAATTATTCAGTTTATTTCTGATACCTTTTTAAGTGGAAAATAATTTTACTCTCAAAAAATCACATTCATAGAGTGACGAGAGTAAGGAATTATAATCTCTTACATCATTCTAAAGATTTTCCTTGTCACCATTTATAAGAGGGGAATTCTATGTATGAAGGGTAAAAACATTTTTAAAATATTTTCGAACATCATATTCAAGGGAAATAAGTTATGGAATCATTCTATCATTATAGATATGAAAATTCTAATAATTTAAGATTAGAATACAATTATTGTTCAAACAACTTATATTTTTCATAACAAATTCTTATTCAAAACTTCAGCAAAGATTAAATAAAGGGAACCTTTTCTCTAATACCACATGTAAGTGCCCAAATAAGATCTATATATCACTAAGAGGGTTAAGTGGAATTAGTGATATATTTTTATTTTATTTTTCCTTTATTTTGAAACAACCTATGCCTCATGTTAAAGAGTCATCACTTTCAATGAAAAAAACAATAAAAAATCTATAAAAACTTAACTAATTATAAGGTTCTATACTCAAAAAGAGTATCTATTATTTGGTATGGTATAGATACAATACAATATCATGAAATCAAAAAGAAAATAATCCTTTTGTGTGGAATACAATGAGTATGATATTACCTTACTCTCATCTGAATCTATGTTCAATAAAATAGTTTGTGTGCTCCTTCTATAATAAATGATGTAATAAAAATTTTGTAACAAGTTAAGAAAATTTTAATACATAATTCTAAACATGTTATCGTGATTTATTTTAAACATTCACAAATATGGACGTTATTGACAATTCTTCACTATCTTACCCAGTAGTAGGCAAGAACTTATTCTGGACTTTTTAATGATACTTAGTTGGATTTCTGAGTCTGATTCCCATGTTTGATTACCTAGTATGATATATAACTCTATTGAAATACCTATAAATCAATTCTTAAATTCCTTTACCTTAGTTTGTAAATCCCAATATAATTTCCTTTTATGATAATCCAGCTCGATATGATGATCAATTGAATACAATCATCTCCCTTATCCTTCTTCTTCTGTATGGTAAACTTCCTCATGAAAGACCAATATGTAAACTTATTCTCTCTAAAACATCATTAGTGTTGTGCCTTCTATCATCACTCATGAATAGTATATATTTCTATAATGTATAAAATACCTCCTCCTTTTATAGTTACTACAAGTATAATTTGGGCGGGATTCTAAAAATATTTCTCCCTTAACGAAATTTCCCAAATATTCAAATTCCCCTTGAATATGTGATACATATTTGACTCTTTCAATAATTATTATCTATTCTTGAATCCCCTTGAATCATTTCACATCTTTATATTTCTACTGATTTACTTAAAAATATTCAATCTGATACCAATTCCTCACTCTGATTTTCTCATTACGATGGAGGCATATAGTCCATCTGATTTTCTTAACCCATTTACTAATAAATCAGAACTAAAGATACTTAATTACATTGCTCCCCACTAATTGCTAAAAATAAATATATTAAAAACAAAATTCTTCTCATTATGATTCTCTGTACCAAGTGATATAAACAAAAACTCTTCATCCGAAACACTTCTTCTTAACTCTTCAACCATTAAGAATCCCTTTACAACACTTAAACTAGATTCATGAAAATATCATTTATTCCTTTTCAAAACCAATGATCTTATGTTTGTTAAAGTCATCTGTTTTATTTATATTATAATATAATTGACCCACCTGATAAAAAAACTCTATAAAAAAATCATAGTTCTTCTTTTTCTTGACCCACTTGAATGGGAAACAAATTTCACACTCGAAAAACAATAAAAAATTTATGATTATGATACCAACAACTTCAGCTTAAAAAACTTCTTTCCTTTTATGAATACGATACACATTAACTTCTCTTTTTTAAGATTTAAATATTTTAGATTATTGTTATGATTTAAAAACAGTATATTTATCTTGAAACATTTACAAGAAACTTTAAATTCTTCAAATAATTGTCTGAATGGTGATCTCACACTCATTAATTGAGACTGGAAATCTTCTACTTCATCCACTTTCCTTTTCCAAAAAACTTATTCTTGTATCATGAATTCCTCATATATTTTAGTATAATTAATATTGGAATAGAATAATATGAATAAAATAATGAATTATTATAACTTTCATTCCTTTCCATAAACTGATTTCATTCCAACCAATCCTCATTACGATTGGTAGCACTTATTCTCAAATTTTCCTTCATATGTATTACATCATAAGTTTTAAAAATTACTTTTGATTTTTGAGAATTAAAAAAAAAGTAAATCATCATCATATTATTATCAGATCCATGAATAATATGATTATCTTCCTAATTACGATCAAAACCTTATTCCATACCCAAGGTGAGTCCGATGAACATTCCTTCTAGAAAACTTCTACTCAATATAATGGACATTCTTAATAAATGTGAGTATGATATTCTGAATATGATGGTCAATCTGATCACTATTTTTTTTAAATTTAGGTGATTTAGTCACTTTTACAACAAAAGACAACACCTAAAAAATAAATAACTTCTTTATTGTGATAGAGATTCCAATATTCATGTTGGTGGTTCTATATCTGCTTCTCATACTGATAGTCTAGATCCAATTGATAGCTTCACACACAAAATTACTCAATTTGTATTTCCATTAATTTTATCAACATAATATCTTTATTCAATATAATCAATATATTGATCTATTGAACGGAAAAATATAAACCAAACAAAACACTGGAAAAACAAATATATTTCCCTCCATAGTAAAAGTATTAGTATGATAACTGAGGTAGGTGGATAATTTATAAAGTAAATCATTTACTATGTATGGTAATATTTCTCAATATTTGGTGAATAAAATACCTATAATTGGTAAATGATTTATCTATTGGTAGGAGGATGAGTACCATTGTGATGGAAGTGAAATTTATGTAAGGAAGGTCCATCAACCTAGCAATACTTGTGTTATCTAAAATTGATTAGTCTCTATTACTCATGTTTCAATGATAAACCCCAATTCATATATCATTATTATTAGATTTTTTGAAGGGTTATATTTATACTTATTGTAAAAAATTAATTTCCAAATATTTTAGATATTATTCTGTGTTGATTAAATATATACATTCGGAAAATATTCAAGACCTTGATATTTCCAATAGATGATCAGGGAAATATTAAGTTCTTGAGGATATTTTCCTTATTCAATTTATTTCCATTTACTAATGTATAAAATAGGTTAATAAAGGATGAGGTTCTAGAATCTATGAATATTTATCATATAATGTTGATCTTTGATATTATTTTCATCACAAGGATTAACCATAATAAAATTTATTATAGAGTATACACGTTATTTATTTTTATCATCAATTATGATATGATCAGAGACAAATCCTAGCCCTTTCTACTGATGAAAGTGTGTGGTAACACTCAATGGTAGTTTAGAGATAATGGTCAGTGATTATGAAGGGTGATACTATCAGTCACATTGCACTTTTATTTTTGGATACTATCATTTGGCTATACCTATATTATATAGATGTATGGATTCATTCGAAATGTTAAATAAGTCAGATCTATGATTTGAGTTTCCTATGATTATAGATAATGGAAGGTTGGGGACTCTCAAGAAATGGGAGGAAAAACTAATGTAAATATTTGAGTTTGTGGTATCCAAATTCATTTCAATGAAATATAATTTATAATAAAATAGGAATAATAAAAGGTAGAGATTGAGGTAATCAATTCCCGTAGAAAAAGGCTGCATGGTGGAGTAATAGTTAGTGGGGAATAAGGTCTAAAAAATAAACCAAAATGAAAAATAATGTCACTTTTTTCTACATAAAGAAATCATATACATATATTAAGATGAATTTTTAAAATCTGAAGTGTGATTATATTAGGGAAAACTAGACCAGTGGGATAAATTTAGGTGGATATATGGGATATTCTTGAGGTAGGTGTCTATATTCTAGAATTTGGGAATTTTAAATCCCATAATGATATGAATTATATAGAGAAAACCTATCAATATTAATGTCTCCATCCTATAATTAGTGTGATTGATCCATGTAGTATGTAATTAATCCCCATTTATATTAAAGATATTTAGACATATGGATAATGGTGAATACGAGGCCATGGGTGGTAGAAAAACTAATAAAAAGTTGGACAAATACATCGGTACTCAAGATGTCAGGGAATTTTTTTAAAACATTACACTTTTTTAATATAATTATAACTGAAATTTTAGGATTTGATCTTTATATAGAGAGGTACAATCATTAAAACATTAATAGTTTGTCATTGACATATAGATTCTAGATAACCCTTTATGTATAAGGAAGATCTAGGAACACAAATAAAAGGAAATACATCATCAACAAAAATATAGAAAATGGAGGCAGCGATCATGGATCTATTATCAATTTTTCTCATTTACACTTATAAATATATTTTAAAGAAAAAACACCACTATAATTACGAGGGGTGTTTAGAGAGCCTCGATTCAGCGGTGCATGTATACTACCTACATTTATGGGATATCATAGAATAAGAAAAATAATATTTATTTTAAATGGGATTAAATGGGTTTGGAAAATAATTTTATGTACTTAAATGGGATAGCCTCAAAATATGCATTCTAACCCACATTCTTGAAAAAAAAACATTTTAATTTTAATTTTATTTCAATTTAATGTATCATTTTTATGATAAAAATATATTTTTAATCATGTTATTAATATAAGTGTGATTGTGCTAATAAATTAACATTTATGTTATAACTATTATTTGTTTCTTTTTTAATTAATCCTTTATAATAAGTGTTTTTATTTTTAATGTTATTTTTAACCAAGCTTGTAAATGTGGGCTGGAAAACAGACCATCCTAAAAAAATAAAAACATAGATGGGCTTAATTTTGATATCCCTCAATAGAAATAATAAAAAATGGATTTGGAATTTTTGGGCATGATCCATGTGGTCTTGACTCTCTCATCCCTAGTCTAACTCATTAAACAACCTAATTAATCACTATAGTTTTAATGACACATTTTGTGATTTGAAACATGTATTTTCATCTATAAAATAGGTTATATTTTAATTTCACTCATTATATATAAGTAAAGAATATATACAAACAGAATATCCTTCATGGTAGTCATATCCATAATTTTTAAAGTGGACCACTCTATTTCCTGGGAAGAAAATATTAGGGATGAGTCATTGGGTTTTATGGTAGCATCAAGTGCTAGAAAAACCACAATTGTTGGATTAAACACCTCATTACCTCAGGCGATATCCCCCAAGGTTGTTATGGAATGATTGATCACTTGGATTGAACTACTATTTATTGAGAAATAAGATTCACTAGATAAAGAATAATCCTCTTGAGACTTGAGTGATATCCTTATTGAGAATAGGGAAAATTACTATAGGAAAAAATTCTAGATAAATCTGTCAAATAAAACGGAATCCTTCTAAGTGATCCATTGAATGAAATATTTGAACTCTTATATAATTTTTAATATTAATTTATGGTAGTTTCTATGGTGTATTATGACATAATGGACAAGATAATTCAACTCACGGATGATCTGGTGATAATAATTAAAGACTATCATATACAAAAAATGGATGAGATCCTTTATTTAACCTCAGATTTGGAAATATGTGAGTCCCCTTCATAATTGATTATTTTTAAATTTATTTATATCATATAATTCAGCCGAGGAACTTTCTATGACTGGGATTATCTATAGAAAACATGGTTTTTCTTATAAGATAATCAGAATCTACAAAATCTATGTATTCATAAATTAAATTACTTATTGTTCAAGGATGAATACCTGAGGTAACCCAACAAGGTTTATCAATTCCATTATCTAAGACCTCAAGGAGGGATCTACCCTTATAAAATATCACACATGTCAAGGTTAATGATGAAACTATAAAGGATAGATATAGAATCCAAGAAAGTGATTATGGGTATCTGTATTATCTTTCAATACTCTTCTATGTATCAACATCCTTATAATTTCTTATGTCATTGGTTATTGCAGTACTACCCGAAGTGACTTGGGAATAAATATAAAACATATCTCTTTTGGTGTTACATGTTTAAAGGAAAATTAAGAAATTATTTATCAAATATCTAGTTGTTATGGTATTATATACTTCAAGTTTTAAAATTGAGGATCTAATTTCATAGAGTGATTTGGTCCCATAGTCTATCTTCATTCTTATTATGGGAAAAAAATTGGATATATAACCTATCATAATCAATAAATAGATGTGATTAATGGTGTGGTATTGTATTGAAAATTAGATTACATGGGAACCTATTGGTGAATTTTGTGGGTGGGTTTATCATCTTTGATACATTTTCACCACAATAGAACTTGGTGGATTCAATTAATGTTCATTACAAACTACTATGAAATATATAATCATTGAATGGAATTTATTAGAGATAAAAAAATGAAATATTATAGTGGAAAAAATGATGGTTCGTTTTAAAAAACATCATGACTCTATGACTCAATATAATTCTAGTTAAGTAGTAGTGGTGACTGAGCACCAAGATTTAACTAATAAAGGGAAAACCACTATATATTTCCTCTGTTAATATTTCACCTCACTCAAGGTGAAAATATTAGGAAACCAAGATATTGTTTAGGGATCTCATAAATAGGAATATGATACCATTGTAAGAGTGTGAAAATCTATGACTTGATATAGGATTTTAAACTACATGGTTGGTGATTCACCCTCATGTGTCATTCAATTTTCATGAGCTACTATCATATTATAATTTTTACGGTTTTACCAAACTTTACATGCTATAAGGTGTAGTATAGTGAATGTCTGATGTTGGTCCTACTGGGAGCGTAACTAACTTTTGGGAGTCAATGGATTAAGACCCTTTGGGATATGATCCCTTTCAAGTTTGATTTAGTATAATAAATACTAGATTTATGGTGGTTGATTGTTGCTTCTATTGAAGAGAGTGGGGTCAGGATCAATTTTGGGTATCTATAGAAAGTATTATCTTAATGTTTACTTGGTAGGATCTTAGGGTTTAGGTTGAGAAGTAAGAAGAGGTCATGAGTTGTCTTTAGTTAGGTCACCTAGTTCTACCTAGGGGTATCTATTCTTCGATAGAGATATAGAGTCAAACAAGATGAATTAGTCTTGGATTCTAAGGTAGAAATTATTTTTGGGTGTCGGTCGTAGCCTAATCTACACTAATCAAGATAGGATTATTCTCTTAAATATATTGTGATCAGGAAAGTTAAAATTAATTTTATAGTCAAATAAATTTTATCACGATTAATAATACTTAAGGTTACAAATTTTATAATTAAAGATTTAATAATGTTCAGATACACCTACTCTCCATCCCTACCCCAAGTGGTTTTATCCACTCATGGTAGGAGGAGACGAAAATACATAAATATTTAAAACCATACTTGACATTCTAAGAACATTTGAATTTAAAAGATTAAAAATTATGCATTGGTTCATATTTACAAAATATAATGATCATGAAATTGGGGCTTGATTAATATAAATCACAACTTAATTAAATACTTACTTTGAATGAAATTGGAAATGGATGCGATTTGAATTTATTGATTAATGATGATGAAAAATGGTGGAGATGTGAAAAAGGAAATGAAGGAAATATCAAAGTCATGATCCATGACACTTGTAGTAAAATAAAATAATTAAAAGGGTGAAGAAATTTGAGTTTAGGGGATAGGGAGTCAAAGGAAACTCGAAGGTAACAAAAAACACAATGGAATTATGCTTTCGAAGCTCTCAAATCCACTATGGGACTACTTTATTTATAGATGAAAAGTTACATGACATGTAATGAATTTCACTCTCTGTAATATTGAATTCTTGTATATCTCCATTATTTTTGAATCAAACATGTATATCATGCGTATCTCATCTGAGATACGAGGTTTGACATTTCTCACGATGTCAATCCTAGTATTAGGGTTTGTATCATCTTTCCAACAGAATCATTTAAGTGGAATTATCATTCAAAGGGTTTGACTGATTTGAAATCATATATGGTCCATTTATAAAGTATACTATATTCTTTAGTTGTAATATTCATGACTTGGTTTATGACTTGGTTCACAACATCTGAAATCCCATGATACACTATTTCACAACCTTAACTAAGGATTCGTGACATGTAACAAATATCTTTTTCCTCTTTTTATGCATTTTCTTCTTTAAAACCTTAGGAACCCATTTTCTATAAAATTCACCATAAACCAAGTTAATTATAAAATACAAAAATTAAAAATACTTAAGTAAATGAGAGTAAAATAGTATATATGAATTTGTATTATCAAATTTCCCCACAGTTGAACAATTACTCACCCTAAAAAAAGGTCTCAACAGATATTTCAAAAAGAGATAAGAAATTTTAAAATAATAAACCTTCATGATTTCCCCACAAATAAAAAAATTATGTATAAAAAGTTAGTTTCTAGAATCATCCCTGAATAGAAAATTGGTCATGCCTCATAGCTCAATTGTTTAAATAATTAAAATATTATTATTAAAATATCTTAACTATTCCTTGAATTCCACACCCATTTGTAACTTAACTCACATTGAATTTTCTCTCACTACTCTGGGTAAAATGAAATTGGATTTGTGCTTATACACTAAGCATGTTCTTCTAAAAAAATGTCTGCATCAGTTCTATCATCTCTACTTTATAATGACAAGTACAAAATTAATCATGAGGTCTTCAACAATTGGGTTTAGATGACTCTGATGCTATTGGAAGTTATTTAAAAATAAAAAATTAGGCTCAAAAGGAAGGTAATATCTAATTTATAATGTATAAATTTCACGAAAAGTGTAAAACACTGACTCTTAAAATCTAATCAATTCCACTCTTAAAGCTACTAAAGTTGGATCCATGTATATATCATGTAGGTTTTTAAATGGTTATCATGTTCCTTTCCTTTTTCTTTAGTATTCTCATTTTTCAAAATCCAGGTCTTGGATGGATATCACATCTATCAAATAACCACATATGATATTTTAGTGGATTCATTGGTATGGAAATGGTGTTTTTTGAATTTTCTAATACATAACCCATGTCAATTTTTGTTTGTTTTGAATTTTGAAAAGGAATAAAATAGAGTTGAAATGTTGTAAAGTATAAATGGATCACATTCAAATAGTTTTATGAGAAACACATAAATCTATGTAATAAAATCATCCCAGATATCTGAATTCATCCCCCACACTTACGCTATATTAAATTCATGGATTATACATGGAGTAGGGTAGGAAATGGAAATCAGCTTAAAATAGCTTCATCCTATCAAGTTATTCATGGAAAATACAGGACAATGAAGGAAATATGTCAGGTGGTTCCCAAGAAATAGTGGCTCAACAAATATTACCTAAATCATTTTAAAATTATAATTATTCAATCATAGAGTCAATAACATTTCAGTGCATGGTCTGAGTGGTATACATGTCTGATGTATCATATAAGAAATACGCTTAGAAAACAATATGAAATTATAGGCATCGAGTCCTCTTAGGTAATGAGGAAAAAATAAACCACCAATCAAAATGGTTATAAAACTAAGTTGTAATTCAATTTACCATAATTTCAAAAATGTTGAATTGGAATTAAATTTATATGGTCATCAATCTTTATGAGAAAATCTTAATAGATACAATACATGGATTCTAACAATTATAACTTCAAATTTTTTATTTTATTTAAATGGGTATAATATTTTTCAAGTTTAAAGCATGCTTAAAATTTAAAAATGTCACATATATAGGTGATAATAAGCAATAATTCAAGTGTATTGAAAGTGAAAATCAAGAGAAACTCATCCATGTAAGAGTTAGTGTCCTAGAACCAACTGTTTGTACATTTATTACATGGATATTTAATGTATTTAAAAATTAAACATTTTATTACATATTGTTCAATGTTCTTCATGAATATGATGTAGTAATGCGCTATAGTATTTTTTAATTGATAATGTAATGGATATTCCCTACTACGATGAAAACCTTGATATTCTATAACAATATTATTAAACATAGTTCTGCGGTTGGATGACATAATACAATGGGAAACATTGTATAAAAACTGTCAGGTGGGAGTACTCGTAAATAGAGGAGACTTCCTCTCATGAAATTTGCACTTGGTAATCACTAATATGGGAGATTATAAGAAGAGACCCAGTGGTAAAATTTTTTCACGTTTGGTGTTATTGGATATTCCTATCTACAAGCATGTGTAATGGCCATTATACATTATGACTATTATTAATACACGTCATGACTCATGCAATTTGATTTACTGGTAAAAACTGTAACACCATATGATGGTGAGAAATGGGGTATGTTGGATGTTCCATGAGTGACATGTTATTAAGGGATAAGTCAAGGAAGGATTTGTTTCTTCTATTTATGAAAGTTGATATCTTATCCCTTTGATTGAAATAGAACTATCATGCGAAATTCCATGTCCATTGTGTAATGACGAGTTTATTTCAGATAGTCAAATAATGACGTATCAATCATAAAGGTTGATGAGATTATCCTGAAACCTTCTTGATGAGATATTTAGACAAGGGGATTATATTACATAGTGAGCGTTCGTATGTGGATTTCGTTGTTGCGAATTTACCTTCTTTCTCTTCGATGACTTGACCCATTAATAGAAAATAAATTTTGAATTTAGGAAAGATAGCCTAATTCAAACGAGAAAGAACCCTTGAGGGTCCCACACTGACTATTTTTTGTGGTCTCAATTAAATTCTATTTGAATTTTTTTAATGAAATATATGTTTTTCTCATGACTGTGGAATAATTTTAGTCAAGTTAAAATGATCTCATTAATTAAATAAAATATACTTATGGAACATTTAATAAATATTTATTTACTTGTTGGTAATGAAAATATTTATTTAAGAGAATAAATTTTTTATTTATGTATTCGGGTGTTTAATAAATGGAAGTGGAGTTTGAGTGGACCAAGGTCGGTCCGGTAGTAAAATAATTAATTGTAAGATGATAAATAACAATTTAACAAGTTTTTACAAGTTAAAATAACAATAATGCTTCTATTATTTTGTGACGTAGAATTTTATTTATAATTTAGTTTTGTGTAAGTTGGCACACCATAAATAATTACGTGGTATTATTATTATGAGCATGGGTTTTCTCTAAGTTCATTAATGTATTTAATTTATGTTATTCAATTAAATATTTTAACTGAAGTTACGTGAATATAAATTTACAAATACCTCTGTTATTACACATAGAACATACCACATGCTTGGTGAATTGAGAATTATTGATGCAAACAATTTCTCTCTTGAATCCTCTTCTTCCCCTTCTCAAGAACAAGAGACGTTCTTCAAGACTGAAGAACAAGCGATCATGAATGACTGATTAAAGACACTCTCTTCGCCATACTAGCACCATGAGAATGAGTGATGTCGATTAGGGCCATCGAAACATGTGAAGATCACTGTTAGAGGGATTTAGGTTTGGATCCTCTCAAGAGCAATGAGACAATCTTGAAGGGTCATTCCAATCAATAAAAATTGTCAATAAAAAATGTATCAAAGAATAAAGTATCATTTTCTTTATAAAATTAACTAAATTAACAATAAACATGATGTAAAAGATCTTATCTAAATGTTTTGGGCCTCATCCATCTTTTTTTAAATATTTGATTATATTCCATGTATACTGGAATTAATCAACATATTAATCTCGGAATAATAATTGATCATGGTAAACATTAAATTTGGGCGTCATCCCAACCATGCTTCTGCTGTGCCGGGAACCTTCAAGTGGTATCAGACCGAGGTTCATCATCATTTATAATTATTTAATTATCATTGATTTTATATGCTTTAATAATTTAATTTTTCAACTCATGGTTTAATCATTCTTTTAATAACAGATTATAATATATGTTCTTCTTTTATTTTGTTCCTTGAAAATTTCACAAAAAAGAATAATTTTTGGATTAAAATTATATCGAGGAACTCAACCAGGGCCCCAATGATTGTTTCCAGGTAACACGAAAGTACACGCTGTGTGTTCGGACTTATAGGTCATGTTATCCTCCATAAAAACCATGTAATCCAGACTACACACCGTATAGATATGTACAACGCATCATGAGTAATTCGACAATTACTCAATCCATGTGCATTTATTACATGCAGTGTAATTGATTTTACACTGCATGTTGACAGGGATAGATAGGCACATGCTTACCGGGTTACACACCATGTGGACAACTCAACATGGCATGTAGTCCCATTAGGTTAGGGGAAAAGACATGTATCCCATACATTGATTGAGATGACTGGTAACCATGTAACATGGAGACAACACGACATGTAGCCCATTGTACACACTAGGTACTCTGAAGTATGCCTCATACGATGAGCCCCAAGGAATGTACTTTAAGAAAGACGGTGAAGGTAGTACATGTTGTGTTGTCGGAACTACACGTCGTGTACTTCACCAAATTAGGAAAAAATAAAACATTAATTTATGCATAATGTTCGATCTTCATATCATGTATAAATTGTTATACCGGTTTTTAATCTGTGCACTGAAGAATCTTGTATTCTATGTGTCATAAGAGTAAAACAATATTTGAATATAATACATTTTGGGTAGATTCGAATGGGTATTCACCAGGTTACCTCAAAGGTACATTTATGTACAAGGATGAGAATCTTGAGGAAATTCATAAAAGGATTAATATAAAAGGATTGATTAATTAAAAATAATAATTAATCGATTTGAGCATGTTTTATCTTAAAAATAATGATAAAATAAGTTAATACTAGTTTTATTAAATGCATAAATCATTGTATGTTTTTGGATGATCATGAGCTACCCCATACCTTGTATATGATTGGTTTTCATTTTAATTTATTTGTTAAATTAATTATTGGAATGTGTTCTCTCTCTCCTCATTAATATGTTGGGCCTGCGTGACCATGGTTTCTTTTATGTAAACCACCTTTTACCCTTCACATGCATGTGATTTAAATGAATATGTAACGGATGGAGCTCCCAAGCTAGTGGAGGTGGTTCAAGCTGGAGCCAAGGAAAGACCAATCCCAAGAGATAAAAATGTGGATATGTGTAAATCTATAAACACGAACCCAAAAGGTTCAAGGTGTTTCTCCCCTAGGTCAAGGTTAGTTTATCAGTATCAATATAAACTAGCCATTAGAAAATCTCATGATAATTTCCTTTAATTTATTTTATTTTTTTTCAGTTTCATGGTTTATCATTATGGACGTGTTGTCGCGATCACATAATTAATGAATTAAATAAGCGTGCAAGATGGAACTAAAATAAAATAGACTTATGCGTAAATATTTTCATGAAAAGGTTAATAACTTAAGTATGTTCCGCGTAATATTAACAAGAATGTGATAAAGATAATAAGAAATTTACACATAAGAGATAAAAAAACCACAATAAAATATTAATTTAGACCAAACCTTTCATTACATGATGAAAGAGAAGAATAAAAAAACTATGTGTTTGACTAAACCATGTTAGGACACTTACTTTTATATAGGAATCCCTTATGAATGGTTTCAAATTGACATAACCATATTTCATCAAGAAGAGTATCCCTTGCTAGACTTGGAGTAATACTGGAGGCAATAGTTGTGGAAATCCAAGTCAGGATTTCAGGATTGTGGAGTGCACTCAACATATCAAGGAGTTGTAAGCCTGCAATTGGCAAAGAGATGCCTACCAAAATACCTTAAAATTTCTTGACAAACACTTGTTGGGGTTATGCGAAGGGGAATATGGATCCTTGCCACTATAATGTCATGGAAACAAGACATTCATAGTTCAATGGTGAGGGCCATTGAGACTGGATAAAATAGTGGGAGACATAATAAAATTAATTTATTATTTCTCATAAAATGCAATCAAGAAATTACTAATGATCTTATATTTTCATTGTAGAATAAAATGAAAATCTCTTCAACCACACTATCCCTACGATCAATTATAGATAAAAACAATATCCTCCCCAGTAGTAACTTCTGATAATGTTTTAGATGCCTTTGGGTTATTCTACACCATGAACGGAAGTCTTACGCGCTGGTGTTAGCATAACCTGATTAGACTGCCAATGATGAAAGTCATCAAGATTTCCATGTTTATGATCAATATATGAACGACACAGTTGACGTTCAATGTTTGATGATATCATATGTAGCGACTCGGGTTTTTGGACCTGTCAGACTTTGGAATATTTCTAGGAATAATTCCAGAGCTAGGAGCGAAGACGGCGTGCGATTCCGAGGTCCGGTGTGCCCAGAATTAATTTTATAAAAATATTAAGTATTTTTATACTATGTACGTGGCGGGGGTGTGATATCTCCTAAACGGTAGCTTAGAACTAGAATCTGAGGGCACAATTGCGTCCGGAATGTGCCGTTTACCCTAGGCGAGGTGTAAACTTTGCGGGCGCGGGCCTACGGTGAGAAACGCCACCAGGGGCGTTTTCGTAAATAAGTGGCGAAGTTAGTGTGTGAGCGTCGGCTCAAATAACATCTGAACGGAGTCTCGGATGGAAAATCTGAGTCCGTCGTTGTGTTCAGAATGACACGTTTACCCTAGGGGTGACCTTCCTTTTGTTTGCATCGGGCGTCGGGTCCGAGGTGGGTTTGGCGCCGGCGGACCGCTGATATAAATATCAGCGCCCCCCCCCCCCTTTATCGTTCTTCACCGTTCTTCGCCGCTACTCTGCCGAATCGAGCAAACGAAGCGCCCACGAGCTCAGAATTCGACGGCGGACGTTCCAGGAGCGCGCAACGGAAGCTCTGGAGCGCGGATCTGCGGCAGAACGTCGGCGTTTTGCCCGCGAGGTAGGCAGATTTGAGTTTTAACCCCCGATCCCGTTTTTGCTGCGTTTTTCTGCAAATTGAAGTCACAGCAGTGTAGACCGGGTCCCGAGGGTCGTGTAGACGCCTCCGGATCGCAAAACGGACCGCTGGGGTGCCCCCGCCGGTCCGCGGAAGGTCCGCCGGCGCGCGGTGGAGCCGCGGAGGCGCGCCGGCGGCACGCGGCAGCGGCCAGTCCAGGCCGGCCAGACCGGCCGGTCGGGGCCGGTCCGACCTCTTTTACTTTACGGGGGTCTTTAAACCCCCGTATCTTGCAAATCGGTAGCCGGATTCACGTGCCGTTTGCGGAGACGCGACCCTGACGACGAGGCGAACCCTCCGGTGTGGGTTTGAGGGTTTTAAGGTTCAGGATCGTGGCCTGGGAGCTAGAAACGTCGTATAAAATAATATTAAATTATTATTTCACGACTTCGGGCCGTTGTAATTTCTACCCGTAGCGTCCGATTGACGTGCCGTCAGTGGCGTTGAGACCCTGATGGTACGACGGAATTTTTGAGATGGTTTCCGGGTGTTGGGACTGAGAACGGGGTGCGGGCCCCACGAGGCCGGGTTTTGGCGTTTGCAGAGAAACGCAGGTTTTGCACCATGAGTCCGATTTTGGCGGATGAATAGTCGATCCTGTTTGTTTTTCCGAGAGGATCTCCATGGTGCGATCTGTTCGGTGAGTTTCAGAATCCAGGCGTGGGCCCCACCCGAGATGGCCTTCGGTGAATAGTACCTCTTTCACCGGGTGTCCGTTTTGGACGAGCGAGTTGTCGAATCCGCTTGTTTTTCCGAGGGGATCGCAGTGGTGTGATCCGCTCGATGGGTTTCGGGATCATTGTGTGGGCCCCACATGAGCTAGCTACGGTGAATAGTGCCTTTTTCACCGGTACTCCGTTTCGGGCGAGTAAACAGCCTATCCTGCGTGTTTTTCCGCGTGGAACGCGATGGTGGCCTCGGTTTTGGCTTCGGAGGTGCGCAGTGCGGCATTGTGGCGAGTCCCTTGGGTTAGTGACATTTGGACCAGCAGTGGTTGAGGGTTCTCCCTTGGTTCGTTCCTACAAGGGTTCGTGTGGTATCATATCCTTCGTATGGGTTTGTGATCCTCTCGATGTGATATTTAAACTATTTGAGTTGTGGTATCCCTCCAGTGGGCCTGGAGTGGATCCTCTAGCATCTTTACCCTAGATCGGGTTCTTGGTATCGCTATGACCTCTTATTCACGGGCGGAAATCCCCTATCTAGCAGGTTAACCCTGTAGGGTTTGTGGCATCATCGGGAATATGATCCCCTACGCAGTGGGTCGTGCACAGTAGGGTTGTGGCATCGTCGGGTTTACGATCCCCTACTCAGCAAGATGTTTATAGTAGGGTTGCGGTATTGTTGGTTATACGATCCCCTACTCAGCGCTTGGTGTCAGTAGGGTTGTGGTATCGTTGGTTATGCGATCCCCTACTCAGCGCGTGGTTTCGGTAGGGTTGCGACATCGTCGGTTCGATCCCCTACATCGCGAGTTATACCAGATAGGGTTATGGTATCATCATGCCCATCTTTATATGGACGATGATCCTCTATCTGAGTGTGAAGCATCTGTCGAGTGCCAGATCGGGTTGTGGTATCCCCCAGTGGATCCTGGGTGTGATCTCCTATCTGTGAGAACTACGTATGCCAGATCGGGTCGTGGTATCCCCCAGCGGACCCAGGGAGTGATTCCCTATCTGTGAGCTACATATACCGGAGTGGGTCTTGGTATCCCCTAGCGGACCCTAGCGGCGATCCCCTATCCGAGGAGTTGGGTGGTTATGTTGTTTCAGCGATGTTTCCTCAGTGATGTTATCCGACGAGCGTGGTCTCTCGGGTGAGCATCTGAGATGTTTGTTTGGGACCCAATGGAGTGTATCTCTCGGATGAGTGTCATCTGGGATGACAGTGATCATGGGGTGTACTCTCCTGGTTGTGGACAGTTGCTGGTGATGAGGTCGGTACCTCTTGTGGCTTTGTGGCATGAGCTGAGTATATCTGGATTGTTCAAGGTGTATGTATGGGCATACACCTGAGCTGAGCTGGGATGACTAGTTGTGTTTAGCCGAGGATGGTCATGAGATGGAGTTTCTCTCTCGTCTGGGTTCCCTCTGGCTGGGTTGAGCGTACTGTTGCCCTTCAGTTGCTCCCTTGGGTTTTGGGTTTTTGGGGTGCCTACTGAGTATGTTTATACTCACCCATGCACGGGCTTTGCCCGCACATGTTTGTGTCTTGTGCAGACCACAAGCCTTTTGACGGAGTCCCAGGAGGACCCGGAGCAGGCGGAGATTATTGAGCGAGTTGACCAGGGTGTTTACCGGAGCTGTGCCGAGGGAGATTTCCGGCGGGTGTTTGTGACAGCGTTCCCCTTCTTCAGAGCAGGTTGGACGCGCTTTGTAGTTTTCTTTTGGTGGGCCCTGTTTTTCCCTTGTACTTTTTATGTTTCTCTCTGGTTGTGGGATAGTGTATGCATGCATTTACTTTCTAGTTCCTTTATCTCTGCACTGTTGCATGGAGGTGTTTGTGGGTGCGTGTGTACAGGTACCTTAGGCTAATGCCTCCCATGTGTGTGATAGCCTACTCGGCGCTGGTCGCCAGCCCCTGGCCTATTGGAGGCGGGCTTGGGGAGTCGCGGCTCGAGCCCCGTTGGGTCGGGTCGTGACAGAGTGGTATCAGAGGAGGTTCCACCTTTGGGATCTCAGAGCGTAGCTGGTCTAGCTGTGAGTTTGGTTTGGGTTGCATAACGGCAGTGTTAGGAAGTTTTGGGTTCGGCTTTCAGGCCAGAGACTCCAGTGTTGGTGCGGCAGCCGACGTATCCATACACCAGGACTATGATAAACTGCCTTTCGACTCGGGACATTCGTACACTGGTCGCAGGGACATAATGGTACATGCATCATATAGGACTAGGTTTTTGGTTTTTCCTTGTCCTTCTTGAGTCAGCTCTCCAGATATACTCTTTGACTGTGGTGCGTCTTGAATGTAATTCAAGATGCCTCTATGACGACAGCCAACGAGGGTTCCGCATCAGGATTGTGCTGATGACCCGCCCCGTGTAGAGGCTGTGGAGCAGGGCGCAGGTTCTGAGGTTGCACCTCCAGGTGGTCTGCCAGTTGAGCCACCACCTGTCGAGCAGCTGGTTGTGCCGGCGGTGCAGGACGAGGTTGCGCGCAGGCTGTGTGCGCTGCACGAGTTCCAGAGGCAGCGACCTCTGAGGTTCCGGGGTGATCCAGACCCCCAGGCAGCTGATGACTGTCTTGAGGCAGTCACCCATGTTTTCCGCCTAGTGAGGACACCTCCAGATCAGATGGTGGTCCTAGCGGAAAGCCTTCTGCATGGTTCTGTTGGGCGATGGTGGAGTTTGGTGACGCAGTCTCATGACGAGGAGACGCTCATGTGGGCAGAGTTTGAGCGGCTCTTCAGGGAGGATTTCTATTCGGTGACGCTAAGGTCAGTGCGGATCCAGGAGCTTCTGCGGCTTCGACATGAGAGCATGACTATGTCGGAGTACTCAGCGAGGTTTAAAGACCTGTCGCACTACTCCCTGGATATGGTTCGAGACCTGTTCTCTAGGGCTCGGACCTTCGAGCAGGGTTTACGCAGGGACATCCGAGCAGGTGTGGTTTCCTTGTGCCTTCCCACCTATGCTGGAGTGCTGGAGCGAGCGTTGGAGGTGGAGAGTTTTCTGGCTGACCAGTTCCCCCTATTAGTGCTGGGCACTCGAGAGTTGAGACTTCGTCAGTTGGATCGGCATCTGGTAGCCGATGACAGACTCATGGGTCTGGACGCGGCCGACGTTTCAGGAGGCGACCCCAGAATGGAGGATCTGATCCTCAAGGCTCACAGGGATCGCATGCCAGTTTTGGTCAGTCGCAGGAGAGGCGGTGTTACGCTTGCGATGGTCGGGGACATCTTGCTAGAGATTGTCCGACCCGACGTGCTGCTGAGAGGGAGCCGGTCGATGGACCGCCTTGGCAGAGGCAGCGTCTCGAGCAAGGAGGTCCGCAGGGCGGCAGATGTGGCGGCGGAGCTGGTGCAGCGGGAGGCAGTGGTAGGCAGTATCAGTTGCCACCACCCCCACCCCCAAGTGGTCCACGCCAAGCTCAGGGAGCTGGTGGTCGAGGGTGAGGACAGCTGCATGTCCTGGAGGCAGTCGACCCAGAGGCACCGCAGATGGATAGAGGTACGCCTTGTGTCTTTCCTAATTACTGCAGTAGTTTGTCAGACACTGTTTAGTGGTACTCTTTCCTTTTGTTGCTTGCTCGAGTTTTGTTCAGGGGGTTGGTAAGACCCTGTGTGGGAGTAGTTCCGCATGCTTCGAATGCGTGAGGTAGATGGATCCTTCCCCCACCGAGACGCATTTTTGTGACGCGATTAAAACCGTGCGAGCGAGTCAATGCCGCCCAAAGAGGATAGTATTGAGGTGTGGTGGATGAGTCCCCTTTACTTATGCGTTTGGGCATGGGTGTTGGTTGGTGAGCTCGCTGGTGTGTGAGACCCAGTTGAGAGTCCAGTCGCTTTCCTTGTGCTTAGGGCTTTTCGGGGACGAAAATTTCTAAGGGGGGGGGGGGGGAGGATGTAGCGACTCGGGTTTTTGGCCTTCTCAGACTTTGGAATATTTCTGGGAATAATTCCAGAGCTAGGCACGAAGACGGCGTGCGATTCCGAGGTCCGGTGTGCCCGAAATTAATTTTATAAAAATATTAAGTATTTTTATACTATGCACATGGCAGGGGTGTGATATCTCCTAAAAGGTAGCTCAGAACTAGAATATGAGGGCACGGTTGTGTCCAGAATTTGCCGTTTACCCTAGGAGAGGTGTAAACTTTGCGGGCGCGGGCCTGCGGTGAGAAACGCCACCAGGGGCGTTTTCGTAAATAAGTGGCGAAGTTAGTGTGCGAGCGTCGGCTCGAATAACATATGAACGGAGTCTCAGATGGAAAATATGAGTCCACCATTGCGTTCAGAACGACGCATTTACCCTAGGGGTGACCTTCCTTTTGTTCGCATTGGGCGTCGGGTCCGAGGCGGGTTTGGCGTCGGCGGACCGCTGATATAAATATCAGCCCCCCCCCCCCCCCCTTTATCATTTTCGCCGTTCTTCGCCGCTACTCCGCCGAATCGAGCAAACGAAGCGCCTACGAGCTTAGAATTCGACGGCAGACATTTTAGGAGCGCGCAGCGGAAGCTCTGGAGCACGGATCTGAGGCAGAACGTCGGCGTTTCGCCCGCGAGGTAGGCGGATTTGAGTTTTACCCCCGATCCCGTTTTTGCTGCGTTTTTCTGCAAATTGAAGTCATAGCAGTGTAGATCGGGTGTCGAGGGTCGTGTAGACGCCTCCGGATCGCAAAACGAACTGTCGGCGCTGCGGCGCGCGGCGGAGGGCCGCCGGCCGGTCCAGGCCGGCCGGACCGGCCGGTCGGGGCCGGTCCGACCTCTTTTACTATACGAGGGTCTTTAAAGCCCCGTATCTTGCAAACCGGGAGCCGGATTCGCACACCGTTTGCGGCGATGCGACCCTGACGACAAGGAGAACTCTCCGGTGTGGGTTCGAGGGTTTTAAGGTTCGGGATCGTGGCCCGGGATCTAGAAACGTCATATAAAATAATATTAATTTATTATTTCACAACTTTGGGCCGTTGTAACTTCTACCCGGAGCGTCCGATTGACGTGCCATTTGTGGCGTTGAGACCCTGATGGTACGACTGACTTTTTGAGATGGTTTCCAGGGGTTGGGACTGAGAACGGGGTGCGGGCCCCACGAGGCTGGGTTTTGGCGTTTGCGGAGAAACGCAGCTTTTGCACCAGGAGTCCGATTTTGGCGGATGAATAGTCGATCTTGTGTGTTTTTCCGAGAGGATCGCCATGGTGCAATCCGTTCGGTGAGTTTTAGAATCCAGACGTGGGCCCCACCCGAGATGGCCTTCGGTGAATAGTACCTTTTTCACCGGGTGTCCGTTTTGGACGAGCGAGTAGTCGATTCCGCTTGTTTTTCCGAGGGGATCGCCGTGGTGTGATCCGCTCGATGGGCTTCGGGATCGTTGTGTGGGCCCCGCACGAGCTAGCTACGGTGAATAGTGCCTTTTTCACCGGTGCTCCGTTTTGGGCGAGTAAACAGCCTATCCTGCGTGTTTTTCCGCGTGGAACGCGATGGTGGCCTCGATTTTGGCTTCAGAGGTGCGTAATGTGGCGTTGTGGGGAGTCGCTCGGGTTAGCGACGTTTGGACCAGCAGTGGTTGAGGGTTCTCCCTTGGTTCGTTCCTACGAGGGTTTGTGTGGTATCACAACCTTCGTATGGGGTTGTGATCCTCTCGATGGGATATTTAAACTGTTAGAGTTGTGGTATCCCTCCGGTGGACCCGGAGTGGATCCTCTAGCATCTTTACCCTAGATCGGGTTCTTGGTATCGCTGTGACTGCTTATTCACAGGCGGCGATCCCCTATCTAGCAGGTTAACCCCGTAGGGTTTGTGGCATCATCGGGAATATGATCCCCTACGCGGTGGGTCGTGCATAGTAGGGTTTTGGCATCGTCGGGTTTACGATCCCCTACTCAGCATGATGTTTATAGTAGGGTTGCGGTATCGTTGGTTATACGATCCCCTACTCAGCGCTTGGTGTCGGTAGGGTTGCGGTATCGTTGGTTATGCGATCCCCTACTTAGCGCGTGGTTTCGGTAGGGTTGCGGCATCGTCGGTTCGATCCCCTACATCGCGAGTTATACCAGACAGGGTTCCGGTATCGTCGTGCCCATCTTTATATGGACGATGATCCTCTATTTGAGTGTGAATCTTCTATCGAGTGCCAGATCGGGTTGTGGTATCCCCTAGCGGATCCTGGGTGTGATCCTCTATCTGTGAGAACTACGTATTCCAGATTGGGTCGTGGTATCCCCCAGCGGACCCAGGGAGTGATCCCCTATTTGTGAGCTACGTATACCGGAGTGGGTCTTGGTATCCCTTAGCGGACCCTAGCGGCGATCCCCTATCCGAGGAGTTGGGTGGTTATGTTGTTTCAGCGATGTTTCCTCAGTGATGTTATCCGATGAGCGTGGTCTCTCGGGTGAGCTTCTGAGATGTTTGTTTGGGACCCGATGGAGTGTATCTCTCAGATGAGTGTCATCTGGGATGACAGTGATCATGGGGTGTACTCTCCTGGTTGTGGACAGTTGCTGGTGATGAGGTCGGTACCTCTTGTGGCTTTGTGGCGTGAGCTGAGTATATCTGGATTGTTCATGGTGTATGTATGGGCATACACCTGAGCTGAGCTGGGTTGACTATTTGTGTTTAGCCGAGGATGGTCACGAGATGGAGTTTCTCTCTCGTCTGGGTTCCCTATGGATGGGTTGAGCGGACTGTTGACCTTCAGTTGCTCCCTTGGGTTTTGGGTTTTTGGGGTGCCTACTGAGTATGTTTATACTCACCCCTGCACGGGCTTTGCCCGCACATGTTTGTGTCTTGTGTAGACCACATGCCTTTTGACGGAGTCCCAAGAGGACCCGGAGCAGGCAGAGCTTAGTGAGCGAGTTGACCGGGGTGTTTACCGGAGCTGTGCCGAGGGAGCTTTCCGGCGGGTGTTTGTGGTAGTGTTCCCCTTCTTCAGAGCAGGTTGGACGCGCTTTGTAGTTTTCTTTTGGTGGGCCTTGTTTTTCCCTTGTACTTTTACTGTTGTTCTCTGGTTGTGGGATAGTGTATGCATGCATTTACTTTTCAGTTTATTTATCTCTTCACTATTTCATGGAGGTGTTTTTGGGTGCGTGTGTATAGGTACCTTAGGATAATGCCTCCCATGTGTGTGATAGCCTACTCGGCGCTGGTCGCCAGCCCCTGGCCTATTGGAGGCGGGCTTGGGGAGTCGCGGCTCGAGCCCCGTTGGGTCGGGTCGTGACATCATATATGTCTAGTGAGCTTCTGATGTCTCATAAATATATGTATTCCTATAGCATGCTAGATCACATATATGGTCTTTAATAGGAGAGAGAAATATGTGAATGGTTTGAGATCTCCAAGCACTCCTTTAGAGTAAGCATGGAGAGGGTGCCTCATTTGGGCCTCATGCAGTCAAGCTCATTGACTACATTGAGCGCCTGGAGGTTCTATGGTTTAAACACCCACAAGAAACGAGAACCGATCTCATTCTCACATCACTCCCTCACAACTTATCCAAATTTGTTGTTAATTTCAATAAAAACAACATTGATATGTCTTTATATGATCTTATTATCCTCATTCTCTAAGTGGACAAAGATATGAAGCACAACAAGCCTTCTATTCTTATGGTGAATAAGAGTAATGGGAAGGCGAAGAGATTTAAGCACAAATCTTCTTCACAACCTTCCAAGAAAAATAATATCAAAGGGGAGTTAAGGGAACATGAGGCTATTTGTTTCTCATGTGGAAAGAAGATCCACTAGAAGAAAAACTGCACCCATTCTAAGAAGCATGGGGAAGATTTAGGTTCCTTTTTTATCGAATATAATCTATCTATTTTAACATATTGGGTATTTGATACAGCTTTAATTGCCCACATATGTATCCAAATACAGGAACCAAGTAGATTAAAGAATATTGACTAAGGGGATGTAGATCTAAGAGTAGCCAAGGAAACCTGACTAGCTGCTACAGTTGTTGGGGACTACCACCACATGTTGCCAATAGGGATGATCTTGGTGTTAAAGGGTTGTTATTATGTTCTATATGTTACTAAAAACATTTTTTATATATCATGATTAAATACAGATGGATTTTTAATTTTTGGAATTGAATGTTGCTTCTTTAACAAAGATAGAATTTGTTTTGGTCTTGCACATTTTTAAATCTCTCTTTTTGTGTTGGATTATACAAAACAAGTAATGAAAATCAATAACAATTATACATCACATGACTCATACCACACCCAACTTTGGAACCATTGGCTAGGTCATGTAAATGAGAAAGGCTTGAAAAATTTATATCAAGATGGATATTTAGATTATTTTGAATAAAAACCACTTGGTGTATGTCATGCATGTTTACAAGGCAAAATGACCAAATCCCCAATTAGTGGAAAAGTTGAAATGGATAAAGAGATTCTTGAATTGGTTCATACCAATGTCTGTGGGCCTTTTCAAGTTGAAGCAAATGGAGGGTAATCATACTTCATAACTTTTACAGATGATTTTAGTAGATATTGATATATCTACATAATGAGGTATATGTAGGATTCTTTTTATAAGTTCAATGAGTACACGAATGAAGATGAGAACCAGCATGGTTATAAGATTAAGAAACACCACTCAGACCAAGGTGGAGAATATCTTAATCAGGACTTCATTGATTACTTATGAGAGTTTGGCATCTTATCCCAACTCAATCCTCCTTACGTGCCTCAGTGGAATGGTGTGAGAAAAATGAGGAACCAACCCTTGTTGGAAATAGTGAGATCAATGACAAGTCATGTGAGTCCTCCATTATCCTTTTGGGGACATGCATTACAAACAGCGGTGCACATACTAAACCAATTACCAAATAAATCGATAAATTTTATTCCATAGGTGTTATGGAGTTGAAAGAAATCCATATTATCGAATTTACATATGTGGGGAAGTGATGCGTTTGTTAAGGCCTCTTCAGGTAACAAACTTTCACCCTAAGGCACAAAGTGTACCTTTATAGAATACCATAGGGATTCAAGGGGAAATTACCTATACAACCCCTTAGAATAAAAGGTTATTGAGGCCAGAAATAGTATATTCACTGAGAGGGATCACATATCCAAAAGAGATAGTGGGAGTGGGATATACTTTGATGAAGTCAAGGCTCAAGGTACACAAGAGTTTGTAGAGGAACAAATTCCACAAAGTCCCATGGAAGAAAGATCTGTTCCATAGAAACAAGAACTACGTAGGAGTAAAAGAGAGTTTAGAGAACTAGAACGGTGTGGCTTTCTAGTTACCAAAGAAGGTGACTCGTTATTAGTTGATAATAATGACCCTATAACCTATAAGGAAGTATTTAGTTTCCCTGATGTTTCTTAGTGGAAACAATCCATAAATTCTGAAATTGATTCCATGTACCAAAACCATGTCTGGATATTGGTAGATCATCTAATTGATGTAAAGCATGTTGGTTGGAAATTGATATTCATGAAAAAACTATACATGGAAGGAAATTTCAGTACCTATAAGGCACGACTGTTTGCAAAAGGGTTCAAACAACATCAAGGCATTGACTATGATGAAACAGTTTCACTAGTTTCAGTGCTAAAATCATTTAGGATTCTATTAGACATTGCATCTTACCATGGCTATGATATTATGAAAATGGAAGGCCAAACATCCATACATAACAGGAACCCCCAAGAAGATGTCTACAAGACACAACTTGAAGGGTTTATGACTCCAAAGGATTCCAATAAGGTATGCAAGTTACAGAATTCCATTTGTGGATTAATTCAATCATCTAGGTCATGAAACATTCATTTTGATAAAGCGATAAAATAATTTGGTTTTATCAAGAACGAATGTGAGCCTTGTGTCTAAAAATGGTTTAGTGGGAGTACAATAGTTTTCCTAATAGTATATGTTGATGATATATTACTTATTGGAAACAAGATACCAGACATATATTCTATTAAGTCTTGGTTGAGTCAATTCTTCTCAATGAAGGAATTTGGAGAGGCAACATATATTCTTGGGATAAATATCCATCATGATAAATCGAAGATATTGTTGGCCCCAAGTCAATGTATATACATTGATAAGATACTAAAGAGATTCAGTATGGAATGATCCAAGAGGGGATTTTTGCCAGCGTCACATGGAATTAATCTTTCCAAAAAAATATGTCCTCAAACGCATGATGAAGGAGAGAGAAGGTAAAGGAATACATATGATTTAGTGATTGGGTCAGTCATGTATAACATGCTATGTACTAGGATAGATGTTTCATACACATTGAGTGCAGTTGGAAGATATCAATCTGACCCAGGTGACCGACATTGGATAGCAGTCAAGACTATCCTTAAGTATCTGAGCTGTACTAAGGATATGTTCATAGTTTATAGAGGATATTTAAGAAAAATTCATAAGAGGATATATAGACTCTAGTTTCCAGACTGATCAGGATGACAAGAAGTCGCAAATGGGATACATCTTCACTTTGAATGTAATTGTTATGAGCTGGAAGAGGTCAAAGAAGAGTGTTGTCACATATTCTACAGTGGAGTCTGAGTATATTGTAGCTTCTGAGGCTAGTAAAGAAGCAATTTGGGTGCAAAGGTTCATCCAAGAGCTGGGTGTGGTACCTAACAGTAAAGATCCCATCACACTCTATTGTGATAATACTACAACGATGACACTCACGAAAGATCCATGGTCACATCTGCTGACAAAGCACATACTTTTGAATTATTATCTCTTGATGTATTTTTCTCAGAGAGGTGAAGTTTCAGTGGGTAGTATTTCTACATAATACAACATGGAAATCCCCTTGACTAAATCCTTGACTCGGCAAAAACAAGATCATCATGCGAGGTCTAGAAAACTGAAAGTCGTAGGTAGTTAGCTCTAGTCAAAGTGGGAGTTTTTAAGAGTTTGTGTCCTAGAACAAACGGTTTGTACTTTTATTACATGTACATTTAATGTATCTAGATATTAATCATCCTATTACACATTTTAATTTTTTCTTCATGACTATGATGTAATAATGTCCTAGAGTATTTGTTGCATTGATATGGTCATAGAAGTTCCCCCCTATGATGAGTAACTTGAAATACTATAACAATATTCTTAAACCTAGTTTTATGGTTGGATGAAATAATATTATGGGACACATAGTATACATACCATTCAGTGTGAGTACTTTTAAGAAGATGAGATTTCCAATTATGAAGTTCTCACTTGGTAATCTCCAAGATAGGATATTATGAGAGCATATCTGCCAGTAAGAATTATCCATGTTTGGTGTCATCAGATATTCTTATCTGAGAGCATTTGTAATGGTCCTTAGACATTAATATTATCATTTATATGTGTCAATACTCATGCACATGAATTTACTGATGAAAAACATTACACTATATGATGGAGAGAAGTAGGGAACGTTGGGTAACTACAGAGTGACATGTTATTAATGGATAGGTAGAGAAAGGATTTGTCCCTTCCATTTATGGAAGTTGATATCTCATCCCTTTGATTGAAATAGAACCATCACGAAAAATGCCATGTTCATGATGTAACGATGAGTTTATTTCATATAGTCAAAGAATGAGGTATCAAGCATAAAGGTTGATGGCACTATCATGAAACCTTCTTGATGTGATATTGAGAAAAAGGGATTATATTACACAGTCAGTGTTCATATGTGGATTTCATTTTTGTGACATTACATTCTTTCTCTTTGGTTCTTTGACCCATTGATAGATATTACTCTTGGACTTTAGGTAATCCCGCATAATTCCATTGATTAATAATCCTATAGGGTCACAAAATAATTATTTCTGGAGTTTCTAGTTAAATTTTATTTGAATTTAATTAATTTAATAAATATTATTCTACAAACTATGGAATAATTTTATTAAAATTTAAATGATCACATAGATTAAATAAAATATATTTATCGAACATTAATACATATTTATTTACTAGTTTCTAAATATAATATTTATTTAGAGAATAAATTATTTATTTATTTATTTGGGTGTTCAATAAGTGGAAGTGGAGTTCAAGCGGAACAAGGCCAGTCCGGTTGTGAAAAAATTATTTGCATGATAATAAATAATTATTTAACTATTAAACACAAGTTAAAATAATAATGATGCTGCTATTATTTTTTGGCATAGTATTTTATTTATAATTCCATTTTACGCAAGTTAGTGCACCATAAATAATGACCATGTATTATTATTATGAGCATGGGTTTTCTCTACATTAATGAATGTATTTAATTTCTATTACACAATTACAATCATATAAATAGGAAATTATGTCTATTGTTCTATACAGAAAACACCACACGCTTGGTTAATTGAGAATTGTTGATCCAAAAATTTCTCTCTTGAAACCTCTTCTTCCCCCTCTCAGGAATGAGAGACGTTCTTCAAGACTGAAGAAAAAGTGATCAAGAATGACCAACATCACTAGCACCTATAGAATGATTGATGTCGATCAGAGGACATCGAAGCATGTGTGGATCTCCGTTAGAGGGATTTTGGTTTGGATTCTCACAAGTACAATGAGATAATCTGAATGGGTCATTCTGAACAATCAACATCATCAATGAAGAAAGTACCGAAGAACCAGATATCCTTTTCTTTATGTAATTAATTAAATTAATTATAACCATGATGTGAAATATCCTCTCAAAAGGTTTTGTTCATATTCCCTCTTTATCTA
This sequence comes from Viscum album, assembly GCA_963277665.1. Taxonomy (NCBI): domain Eukaryota; kingdom Viridiplantae; phylum Streptophyta; class Magnoliopsida; order Santalales; family Viscaceae; genus Viscum; species Viscum album. The sequence goes on along the minus strand of OY728128.1, from coordinate 1,173,091,841 downwards.
AATCATTGATTCTATTCTGTGGAGACTGGCGTTCATTGTCATATTGATCTCAGAATAATAATTGATCGTGGTAAAAATTAAAGTTGGGTGCCAGCTCAATCGTGGTTCCATTGCACCCAGAACCTTCACCCCATACTTATTAGGTGATAATGTATGAAATATCCTTGAAAATATTATTTAAGTGTTATAGAAATTAATGCTCAGAAAAAATTAAAATGGAATAGGATAATTTAAAAAAAGTTAGGGAATTGAGAACTCCATGGAATAATTGGTATTCCATGAGCGAACTTGGGTTTTCTATTTCTAATTCTTACAAATCTAAAAAATGGATTATATAAAAATTTCGACACAATTTTAATCATTATTCCACAGATTTAAATCATTTATAAGTTGAAGAATATGGAGGTTCACAAAATAGAGAGAAAAGGTAACCAATTTTATTTGAAAAGCATTAAATTTTTACAATTAAGATTTAAGGGGACTAAAAATGTAAATGAAAAAAACTCTATCACAATGAATCAATCTAGAAAATAGTGAACTATGGGTTTCCTCCCATAAAGTTCTTATAGGACGTCATCAACCGGACAGATGAACTAAAACATCCTGTAGTGGGGTACACTGGCTTAGTTGGTGGGTCTGCAGCTGCAGGCGGATCTACTGCATGTGGTGCTACCTCATTCATGATTGGTTAAAAATGATATAAATCATAATCCTTCACCAATATCTACATCTTGTACAACATCACAAGGTCAATAATCATGATGGGTCCTAGAGAGGTATGTGGTAGTGCAGTATCAAAAACACCAATGTGTCTATTCAGGTGAGTAAAAAGGATACTCACATAAAAGTACCACGAGTCCTCTACACATGTGACCTATATGATATATATAAATATAAAACCATGTTGATGGGTGGACCTCCAATGGATTTTAATAGAATAAGAACATTTACCTTGTTGACACTGCCATTAAACATAGAATTGGAAAACCATCCATGATTCATATCTCGATGTAGAATCTGTAGATCTGGGAATGAAAATTGGGTAGAAATTTTGATCCTCAGTTCATGGGGTAGCTTAGGGTCTCAAGAAATCATCTCCCATATAAACAGTGAACCATATTAGAGTGGCTCTAGTAGATGTTTAGGGAAGACCTCTGATGTGACAAAATCTTCAATATAAATTCCAAGGCTTATGTCGTACTTAGTGAAGAAAAGCTCATGGGGCCGACCACCTAGATGGAACCAAAGGATATCTATTGATATCACTATTTTTGAGAGGAAATCCGGAAAAAAGGACCATGTAGGTCTCATCACAAGCCTCAATAATGTTACCGATATGGAGTGTCTCCAGGATATTGAGAATGGCATCCCTGATGTTCTTACTAACAAGGATATGTAAGTCTATGGTTTCATTTGTCTGAATCATCTTTTCCTATATACTAGTGAGATTTACCCATTGCATCAGAGATGTAAAATAATAATACAAGGTTCAGGTGGAGGTTTTCATCACTTGAGGAGTCCTCAGAGGTGGAGGAGAAGTATTTTTGGGTAGCTAGTGCAGCATGGTCTTCTTTATGGGGTGTAGGAGGTGTGGTAGGGGGTAGAATAAGTGGTGCCACAAGCTTGCTTCAAAGATGGCTACTCGTCATGGTTGGATGAAAATTTGAAAGGCTATTATTACTTGGTTCAGGCAAAAGAGAAAGTAGGGTAAAATTTTTATTTATGGGAAGCTAATGAAGGATGTGGGGTGAGGGTTGTGGATGTTCACTTGGATGAGAGGAGAGAGGTTGAAGTGGGGTTGGGGATGTCGAGTGTGAGGAGAAGGGTGGGTGAGAGGATAAGGGAAGAAGGGTAAGGGTTCATGAGAAGGGAAGGAGGGTGAGGGTGTGGGAGAAGGGAAGGAAGGTGTGGGTGGTTATGGGAGAGGGTGGCAGTGAGGGAGGTGGGTGGTTGGGAGAATTGTGGGGAGAGGGAGGTGGATGGTCAGGAGAAGGAGGGGCGGTGAGGGAGTTACACGATGTGTAACATGGGTGCACATTTTGTAACATGCTAATTAAAATGGATTTTTTACAGAAAGATTAAACATCATGTAATGGGGTTACCCAACATGTAATTGGAATTTTAGCTCAAATTTGTTTCCCCATAACCTCTAGATATTAGCTTATTTGAAATTTTTCTATGGATAGGGAAATCTCAACGAGGGTAAGATTTCATACCTTGGGTTTCCTCTTAGTAAGTTATTCCTTTAACATCAATATCTTGACTAAGTTAAATATGAATTGAACTTGAGACTGATGACATAGCCTTCCCAGAAAGGTTCTTGGAATATTTACAGTTTTTAACCATTCACCTTGAATGGTGGTCCACCCTCTCGCTAAATTTTGATCGACCCATATGGAAAGACTTGAAAAAATTAAAAGGGTCGAACCATCAAGATTTTAGTTTTCATGGAATAGTTTCAATATTGAGTTAAATAGAAGGACATTATTCCCTGGTACAAGGATACACCTAGAAATGCATGGATAATTACATTTAATTATTTGTTTCCCTATAAGTCATATAATATTCATAGGCATCTCTCCTGATCTATTATAATTTGATTAACTGCAGTAACTGATCTTCTCTAGACTTCATAGAATCTAAATTCAGTTTCTTAATCAGCCAAAATGATTGATGCTCCAATTCAACTGGAAGATGACATGGCTTCTTGTAAACCAATATGAACGATGTTGTTCCCAGGGGCATTTTTATGCAGTATGGTATACCCATAGTGCATTATCCCTCTTTAGATTCCAATCACTATGGATGGTGCTCATAGTTTTCTCCAAAATCTACTTGATCTTCCTATTTTACAGTTCTACTTTTCCATTTGTTTGTGGGTGGTAGGGAATTTCTATATTGTAAAAAATTTCAAATTTTTCTATAAATCCTTTCATATTTTGGATTGTGAAAAGTTCTCCTAAATCATAGATAAGTAATATTGGGAATCCAAATCATGAAAAAAAATCATTTCAAAAATTTCATGGCTGCTTTTTCTGTGTTATTTGAATTTGCTTCAACTTCAATCTATTTAGAGATGTAGTCAATGCTAACCAGAATGTATTATTTTTTCATATGATGTTGGAAATGGTCCCATGAAGTCTATTCCCCAAATGTGAAATATTTTGACTTCTATGATGGAATTTTGTGTCATATCATTATTTTTTCTTATGTTACCATTCCAATGGAATCTATCACAGCTTTGGAATAATTACCTAACATCATGGTTTAGTGTGGGCCAAAAGACCACTTTTTAGAATTTTGGTTAAAGTGTTCTTGGGTCCATGATATCCACCAGCTGGTGATGTATGAAACATTTCAATTACAATAGAGATTTCAATTTTAGGTATGATATTTCAAAGTAAGCCATAACCAAAATGTTTGAATAATAATCGTTCATCCTAGTAGAAATGTTTGGAATTAGAAAAAAATATTTTATTTTTTTGATATGATAGTTATTGGTTAAAGAATCCCATTAAAAGATAATTTGAAATATCAGAAAACCATGGTTTAACATTGATTCTAAAATTGATTTCATTGGGAAAATATACTTCAATGTATTCCTTCTCATATTCCACGATGAATGAGAAGGGATATCAGGATAGATGGTTAGTAATAAATTTTTATGTGCCTTTTGTGTCTTTGATTAAAATCACAAACTCTTGTAGAAAATGGATTCACCATATCAGCCTTGGTTTGGCATCCTTCTTTTTCATCAAGTATCTGTAGGCAGCATGATCATTATGTACAATCACATTGGAAAAAACCATATAAGAACAGATTTTCTCAAAGGTATATAAAACATATATGAGTTATTTCATTACAGTCATTTAGTTGACATGAGATTCACTTAGTATGTGGTTTTCATAACATACAGGGAAAAATTTGTGACCAATTCACTTTCGTAACTCATCAACAAAATCAAGGTTTCTGGCATCACACATTAACTCAAATTCCTTATCCTGGTTGGGTGAAATGGTGATTGTGGCTGCTATGAGTCTTGTTTTCAACATATTAAATGCCTTATGACATTTCTTAGTGAAATCAAAGGGGACTATTTTTGAAAATAAGTGTATCAATGGATGGGAAACCTTTTTAAATTATTTTATGAATCACTTATAAAATCCATCATATCGTAGAAAGCTTCTTCTTCCCTTCCCTATTAATGGTTCATGAAAGTACTTGATGACTTTTATTTTGTCTTGATCGACCTCTACGCCTTATTTGTATATCTTATGCCAAAGGAATATTCCTTTTTGGACCACAAAATTACATTTCCCCCAATTTAGTACTACGAATTTTTTATTACATCATTGGAGGACTAATTCCAGATTGCTTAAACAGATCTCAAATGATCTTCCATAGAATGAGAAGCCATGCATAAAAATTTATAAGAATTATTCATCCATGAAATAGAAAATATACATCATGCATCACTAAAAGGTTTATGGAGGATTGTATATTCTAAATGACATTTTCCTATAGTAAAAAGTACCAAATGGCCATATGGATGTGGTGTTTGGGTAATCAGTGGGATTGACTACAAATTGGATGTTTCCAGAATATCCATTGAAGAAATAGTAGAATTAATGTCTTGTAATTCTTTCCAGCATTTTATCCATGAAGGGTATTAAAAATGGTCCTTCCTTGTTGCTGTATTCATGCTTCTATAAGCTATATAGACTCTCCATCTAGTGATGGTGCGTGTTAAAATTATTTCATTTTCATTAGTTCTCCCTACTGTGATTCCAAACTTCTTTGGCACAACTTGTAGGAGGCTCACCCATTCACTATATGATATGGAAATATTATTCCAACATCTAAGAGTTTTATCACTTCCCTTTTGATGACTTCTTCATTGTTTGTGTGTGTTTCCTTTGAGTTTGGCGTTTTGGCTTTGCATCTTCTTCATGTATAATATTGTGGGTTCATTCAGAAGGATTGATTCCATTGATGTTTGCCACTCCTCATGAAATTGAATTCTTATGTATCATGAAAAATTAAACCAATTTTTCTTCTTTTTACTAAGACAATTCGATGTTGATAATTATAAGATGTAAGGTTGATAATTCTATATAAGAATACTTAAGAGTACTGGGTAGAGCCATTAGTTCCATCTATGGTGGTTGAATGATGGAGGGGATAAAAGGTGGAACGTCATCCCTCATGGGAGGTTCAATAAATCCCACTTCCTCAAAATCATACTCTTATTCTTTATCTAAGAGTGACTATTTACTTTATTCATAAATGGCCATGTACTCATCTCCTTCTTACATAAGAGAGATGGTGTTACAATCAATAGTATTGTCTTATTTTTGGGTATCCATAACCAACTTGAACAATACCTATTCTTCTCCAAATCATAAGATCAGACAAACTTGATTCACATCTATAAAATCATTTCCTAAGAATCATAATGTTCATCCCTGTATATTGGGAACATTGTATTCTTCATCCATGTCTAGAACTAGTAAGTCCACTAGAAAGATGAATTTTCTAACATTTACTAATATATATTCAAGAATACCTCTAGGGTACTTCACAGATTGGTCAGCGAGTTGTAGTGCTACAATTTTTTTTTTGTGTTCATGGATTCCTAGATTGTGAAAAACACTCATTGGAATTAAGTTGATACTGCCTCTAAGATCACACAGAGCTCTTCCAAATAGGCATTATCCAATAGCACAGGGAATTGAAAAACATTCGAGATCTCTCGTCATTGGTGGAATTTTATGCTGAAAAATAGAAGAGCATTCATTATTTTATGAGATCACACAATAATCTTCTATTATTATTTTCCTGAACAATAGATCCTCAAGAAAATTTTTCATAAACTATAATTTGAGTAACAACTTCTTCAAATGGTATGTTAATGTGTAGTTTCTTGAACATCTCCTTGAAATTTTTGTATTAGGCCTCATGTTTTCCTTGTCTCTCTCCTTCTGAAAAATAAATTGGTGGATTTTATGGTGTTGGGGAAACATAAATTGGTTCCTTGGGTTGCTCAAGAGTTTGTTCACTTTCAGATGCTGATACTTCTTGAGGTGTGGTTTTATCATATTTTTCTTCTATTCATGGTTGTTTCTTCGACTCTTCAGGTTTCCATTCTTCTATTCCCCTTGGTTGTTGAAAGTACATTATCATTCCACTTCTCAACATTATATATTTTTATTCCTCCCTTAGGTACATCACTTTATTAGCAGGTATGATACTGTGTAATCTATTGGAAAAAGTCCTCAAGATTTGACCCATTTAAATATCAAGATTCCACAAATCATCTCTTTGGTATTGCATATTTCTTTCCTATGTTTTCATTTCATGATCTTATTTTTTAATGAAAGTATCTTGGTTGTTTTCTAGGTTACTTTGTGGAGAATTAGGTTGTTAATTATGTCTAGGATAAGAGGGTTTGAATTTCTACTTAGCTATTTGTGGTAAGGTTTTTGGTAACAAATTTTGCTGAGGTCTTGGAATTGGGTTCATGAGTGGATACCCCAGTGGTCCTTGATTTTGAAATGGTGCTTGACCCATTTTTTATTGAAAATATCTTTGGTTTATTTGAGGTTACTACTGAGCAAGCCTCTTCTAGTAATATTGTTGCTGTTATTGAAAAGGTTGTTTATGTTGATTATAAATGATGTATTTACAATCCCATTGGTCTTCAACTCCTACCTTGAAATCATGGTAAATATGTGGTCCACCACACATCTCACATGATTGTATTTCCATTATAGGGGAAGGAGGGGGTTGTGTAGCAGACATTTGAAATGATTCAAACTTCTTCATTAGTTCTTCGACTTTCACTGCTAATCTAGTGTTTTCATCCACATAGTGGATACTAGACTTAGGTGGTCCACAATCACTTTTCCATAGGCTATCATTTTGATAAACATCCTTAAGAATGGATCTTCTAGATTCTGTGGTTTTAAACATCATCCCTCCATCAATGGAATCTTCAAATACAGTTCATACGGCTGGCTGGAGTCCTTGGTTTAACATCTATAATTGAACCCATGTGTCCAGTACATGGTAGGGATACTAGGTCACCAGCTCATTGAATTGGTCTCATGCTTCCTAAGAATATTCTCCATCGGTTTGAGAAACGTTAGGACTTTCATTCCAGAGCTTCCATGTCTAGATCGTTGGAATGTATTTATCTAAGAACAACATGGAAAGATCATCCCAAGTTTCATTCGACTCAAGAGATTGACTTTTAAGAGAGTTCTTAGATATGCATTTTATAGAGAATTGGAATACGTGTAGTCTTATTACATCTAAAGAGACTCCATGGTTGTGAAAGGTATCGAAAAACGTTCAGGAATTTGTAAATATTCTCATGTGGGTCTACGCTCTGGATTCCACTAAATTTTCCCATGTTTTGGATCATATGAATGATTTTAGGTTTTATTTCAAAGGTATGATATTGTATAAGAGGACATATGTTTCTTAGTGTGGAACCATGGATTGATGGAAATCCATAATCCATGATAGTACTCTCTTGATGTATCAATTTCTCTCCATATATATTTTTTGTAGGTTTTGATTGTTCGGTAGGTTGTGTCCCACTAGATTGTTGTGGTCGACCATCGTAAACTAGTGGAATGTAGAAAGGTACCTTTCGATCTCGAGATCGAAGGTTAACGGTTCGTTTATCTCAAGGTTCTTTGAATGAGTCGATGGACCTTGGTACATGCACTATACAACATAATAGATACGTGATGGTATATTTGAAATGAAATATATAAAGGGGGTTAGGGAATGTTAATCCCATGTATTTCAGCTAGAGGTTTAAGGAAATACATCATTTATTCCCCGACAACGATGCAAAAATTTAACGCATTCAGGAAAATATTTGAATTCTTGTGGGCTGCTGTCATATTATAATTTACAAGGTTTTCCAAAAATTCACTTGATAAAAGGAATAGTATAGTGAATGTCAGAGGTAGATCCCATAAGGAGTGAAATTGGATTCTAAGAGTCAATGGATTAAGACACATTAAGGTATGAGTCCTTTCAAATTTTCCTCAGTTTTGAAAATACTAAATCTATGGTGGTTGATAGTTGATTTAATTGATGAGAGAGGGATCAAGATCAATTTACGGTATCTATAGAAAGGATTATCTGAATTATTACTTGGTAGGATCTGGTGTTTTAGGTTGAAAATAAATAAGAGATCACTAGTTGACTTTGGTAAAGTACCATAGTTATACCAAGGGGGTAACAATTCCTTGATCCGGAGATAGTGAAAACCTAGATGAATTAATCTTGAATTCTTAGGTAGAAAATATTTTAGGCTATTGGTCATAGCCTAATATACTCCAATATGGATATGTTACTTAGCTTAAATATCACGTGATTAGTGATGTTCAATTGAATTGGATATTCCATTAACTTTAATCATGATTACTAATCCTTAAGGTTACCATTTTGAGAATTAAAGATTTAAGAATGTTCAGATACACCTACTCTTAATCCCTACCCTGGGTGGTTTTATACACTCATGGTTGGAGGATAAGAAAATATAGAAATAATTAAAACCATGCTTGACATGAAATGAACTTTTTATTTTAAATGATTCACAATTATACAACAATTTAGATTAAAAAAATGGAATGATAATGAAATTGGGGTTTTAGAAAAGTAAATCACAACTTTATTAAAAACTTACTTGGAATGAAAGAGGAAATTAATGCGATGTGAATTCGTTGATTAATGATGATGAATGATGTTGGAGATGCAAAAAAGGAAATGAATGCGATGTTGAAAACACAATCAATGATACTTGTATAAAAATAAAATAATAAAAACAGTAAAGAAATATGAGTTTAGGTGAGAGGGAGTTGAAGGAAACTCGAAGGGAATGAATAGAAAAAATGAATTCTACTGTCGAAGCTCTCAAATATATTTTCAGGCTACATTATTTATAACTGAAAAATTAGATGATGTGTAATGTATTTCACATCATGTAATTCTGAATCTATACATATCTCCATAGTTTTTGAATCTTACAGGTATATCATGTGTATCTCATCTGAGATATTAGGTTTTACTTTTTTCAAAATGTGAATCCTGGTTTCATGGCGTGTATCATCTTTCCAACTGAATCATCAATGAAATTTTCTCTTTGAAAGGGTATGAATGATTTCACATTGTGTATTGTCCATTTACAACATGTACATGCTTCTTCACTTGAACTCTTCACGACAAGGTTCACGAATTGGTTAAATACATCTAGCATCATGTGAGACACTATCACACAATGCGAACTAAGGTTTCATGACCTATAATAGGTAACATTTCCCTATTTTTCTAAATTTTATTCTTTACACCCATGGGAACCTATTTCCTACGAAATTTAAAATAAATGAAGTGAATTATGAAATAAAGAAATTAAAAATCCTTATGTAAATGGTAGCAAAAAATATATATGAATTCAGATTATCAGTTGGTTAGGATTCAATAATCTATTGAGAACTCTAATAAATCACCGATTTATATTATAATTTCAATTAAACATTCTATATTATAATTTATTCATTAATATATACAAAAATTACTATTTTTTATATATAAGGGGTAGTTTCAATTTACATATGTTCCCAATGTTATGGTTTTTAGTAAAATAACATAACTTCTAAAGTATATATACCTTATTATGAAATTGAACAATGGTGAATTTTTCTCAGGAGATTGGGACTGTAAGGAAACATATATTGGTTATAATTATATTTTATCCATACCTTCATTAATCTGAGTATAAACATATTCTGATAACTAATAGGACATATAAAATTAGTAATATAGATAGTAACTAAAAAAATTTGAACAAGGAAGAAATAACATTTATAATTTTATAATTAAATTATTTGAGTTTCAAGTGAATAGATTAAAATATTGATTATCCATTGGGTATGTGTACATAGATGGATATATGTAGACTAAATTTCAAATTTATATGAAACCAATGTAAAATAAGGTTGGTTTTTAAGATAAATGATAAGGATTTATTTTCTCCATGATGAGTGCTCCTATGAGGGTATAATCAATCCATATTATGGGAACGTATTCTATTACCATGATAAAAAATTATTCTGTTTAGATATAAGATAAAATGGGTATGATTTTCTCTAGGATTTATACACTTGGATGGGTAAATGTTTTCTATATTTTTGGTACATTTGATATCACCTAAAACTAAAGTTATCTATTCAATACAAGGAATATTAAAGACTCAATGAGATTTAGACCATGAAGTTTATTTAATAGTAATAAAGAATGCTCATGGAGGGTTTGAGAACCCTAAGGTTATATCACATTGTCTTATGTAGACTCAGAATAAAAGGTGCTAATTTTTTTTCCAAGATCCAAGTACATGGAAAGAATAGCTTGGATTTATTCAATGGTCATGCTTTATTCACTAAAATATTTTCTCCTTTTTATTTGTAAATGTAATATTTTATAAAGACATGAAATATTGAGCTTAGTGAACTAAGGCATGAATATTTCTCTTGTTTTATATATATATTTTATACTTGATAAGATTAGTTATTTTTTTCCTTTATACACTTTAAATAAATTTAATTTATAATGAATGGGTGCATGAAATTTAGGGCCACATAGATTTGACCAAATTGGGATCCTGAATATTAACGTTGTCAAATATTGACCAAATGAAGTGTTTAATGTTGAAGTTATTATACCTTTAGTCAAATTTTCATGTATATTATGATCATATAATAGGGAGTAAGGTCTTAAATTGTAGGTTCATTCACCTAATGAGCATAAATTTGAGTCAATGTAAATAAAGAATAACACTAATGTGAATATCTAAAGAATTCAAATTTTCAATATAAATTGGTTTCTTAATTATTTTTATAATTAATAAACTATATGAATGAATTAAAACCATAAAAAATTTCAATCACATGAACAATAAGGGATATTATAAATCTTGGGTTTGGATACATGAATTGTTTATAATGAAATTGAAGGTTATACTAAAACATTCAAGGGCATATGGGATTATAGAATATTTACATCAAGAAAAATTTAAACTCATATATGGATATTGGTGACTCACATTATATGTGCTTGTGTCATAACTATTCCAAAGGGGAAAATTTATGTCAAATTGAACCATTACTAATATTCATAGAAGGATTACCGTAATCCATAAATTTTGGAAAATGTTATCTAATATATAAAAATAATTGATCAAGGGGGTTTTATAATATTACAACTTTAATCAAATCAAATAGAATTGATGAAAAATTTAGAAGACATATTGAAATGATTAACACATTGTAATAAAAGATATTTTAAACACTATATAAATTTATAACCCTATAACACTATGAGGATGAAATAAAAATAGGTTGAGGTGGATGAAATGTATAAGTGTAAACCATAATGAGAAATTTAGGCATCATTATTTATCTTTTTGAAATGATAATCAATCTTCTTGTTGTTATCGAGGGTCACCCTAAAATGAATGAATAAGATATTGAGATGTTTTCTTCTGATGTGAAAATATAATATATGGTAAAAATATATTTGATCCTATGATATAATATCTAGGTATCACTATATATCCTATAATATTGGAATAAATCCACAATTGTTTTTGAAATAGATATTGTTTCTGGAAAGAAAAAATGACATTCTGGAAGGGATGAAAGATAATTGATCAGATTTGAACTAGTGGAAATATTATGAGTATAGGTATGAAACTCGACTAAGATGGTGGGAGGGGGGGGGGGTGAATCAAGAGTGATATTTTTAAAATTTCATTCACATGGAAATAAACCTCTACAAATTTTTATATTTTTTATTCTCTCAACTTTGTATTCCAGTGTAGCAACCCTGACCTTAGTAGCCTAGAGTTGGTGCCTTACTTTATTATATTAGAATAGATAAAAAAAATTAATCCAAAAAGGCATTATAAGTTTATTAGTTTTAAAAAACAAGACACATACATGACACCCATTTAACTTTAGAGTGAAAAAATAAAACATAATAAAATAAAATGATCATCATTCATGAAAATCATTCAAAGGAATCGTCTTTATAACCTGGGGAAAGGAAAAAAATAAGGATGAGATAAAATTTTCAATAAGGGTTCTGTACAGTAGAAGATATCATAGATCAATAATAATAATAAATATTTCAAGGTAAATAAATGAACACACACACCACATAAATAACTAGATATGGAATAATCAATATGGTAAGGTAAATAATTGAAACAAATTCATTTAAATAAATAAACTGAGAATTAAGTTAATCCCGAGATAATATAGTTATGAAAATATCATGGATAATAATAACTAAATTTTCAATGAAGGAAATTCTTAATTATCTGACATCATGTTTCCTAGGAACATGATTCCTTTATCATCAAGACCTTCCATAAGATAGTTTAAAACATACTGGGTAAAAACCCTTTTAATTTGACATACTGATTCATATCACGAGTTTACTAATTCATCATGGAGATTTATATAAATGGTATCCAACCCATGTAATCAATTTCCAAAGAATTACTCACATATATAATAACCTAATTAATTCATAAAATATTTTTCTTTTCATCAAATATATGTATTGAGTAAAGGGTAATGATTTATCGATAATTCCCTTGTTAATCACACAATGTTCAAAGTAAAAACCGAATTAAAAAATGGAATACGATTTATGAAACAATAATATCGATCATTAAAAAGTATTGATATTTAATGGGAATGTAATTTTTAAATAAATATGATTAAAATAAAGTGATTATTTCAATAGAAAGTTAACAATCATTTAAGAAAGTGAGATTGCACAATAATTTCTACCACCTGAAAAATTTCAACTCAAATCTCCTTACAAAAAATATTTCAAATTTTAAAATAAAATGAAATTAATAATTATTTATAAATGATATTACATGTAATAACCTATATTTTTCATAGTCCTTTTATTTATGAAAATCCAATGTTGAGGTATTCTGGGAGTTGTCAGTGTCTTACTTCAACAATTTTCCAAATTTATAGTTTTTTCGTCAGCATGTCAGTGTGTCGGCATGTTAGTGTGTCGGCATGTGAGTGTGTCAGCATGAGATTTCGTGAGTGATTCAAGATAATCATCATCATTGTGTTAAGGGGTATCGAAATTAGTGAGTCCTGGGGTGTCAGCATCAGTGAGTCAAGGTGTGTTGGCATCAGAAGATCAAGGGCGTTAGTATTGGTGAGTCGAAGTCATTGGCATCAGTAGGTTTGGGAATCTATAGGTTGGGGCATCATTTGGTAATTTCATCAATAGTTCATGGAATTGGTAGCTTAACATAAATGGATCAAAGTTAGTGACTCACCCATCTGTGACTCATTTCTTGTTTTCCAGTTTTTCTCAATTTTTCAAGTTTCGCCCATGTTACCTGTTTATCTCTGTGAAATGGAAAATTATCAACTCAAAACTATGTGTTGGTCTATATATAAAATTATTAAAGGCTGTTATTAAATTACTTATATCTTGAAACATCCCATGAGCGATGTAACTTCCAAAAACATGTTCAAACCATGATCCGATTTTTAAGTACTTTGAAATTGTCATCTTGATTTTCAGGATCTCACACTTTCATAAACTGATATCTATTCTTTACTTCTTCCTTTTTGTTTCTTATGGTGCATATAGATCCTTCATCATTAGGTGAGTCATGTACATGTTCTAGAACCCCTCTTTCTCAGTCCTTCTTGAATATATTTCTTATTACTCACATGATCTCCTATTTTTACTGCAAGGGGGAACTTCAATCCTTTGATTATTCGAGTAGTGATTTCTTTTTCTTCTCTTTAATTGTGAAACATGTGGGGTGGGTACTCCAATGAACCCTTCTGAGGAAAAAATGAGGAATTTATTAACAATAAGAAATGGATAAGAATTGGTATTGATTAAAGGATATAATGGGTAAATAATATAATGGGCAGATAGTAGTTTAATGTTGATCACCTATTTTATTTGCTATATTTTATTCTGTTATGGTTGTTGTGGCTATATAACTTCTGAAAATCATCATCGTTGGTGGTATTTATTTGCACAGTAGTGATGTTCTATATTCTAGAGATGCTTGAACAATGACTGTAACACTAAATCTTCTTAATCATGTATGTTTGGTTAAACAAATGAATTCCCCATGATCAAGCATGTTCTGTTATCACCCCAGATATAATTAAGTGGAATTAAAGGACCCCTTTTGGTTTAATTTGAATGTATGTGCATCTTGTTTATAGGTGTGGTTGAGTGCTGTGTTCTGTTGAGTTTGTAACCCTGTGTGAGATATGTGGTGCTCCTTTTGGGAGCACAATTGTAGGTACAAGGCTGTAAAAGGGGTTTGGTTTTGTGAGAAGAGAGTGGTATGTGTCTGTAGAGGGGCTATGGATGAATGATAGTTATAGTGGGATTTCCATGTGGGGTGGTATAGGAGTGGTGTGTTGTTATCTTAGTCTGAGAGATTGATTGATTTTGGAATGGATGAAATTGAAGGAATCTAAACAACATTTTGTTGAGTTGTGGTTATGAAGCGATGTCAAGCAGTGGGATTTCAGTGTGGTTATGGACTCGTTCTGTAGTGCGACTACATTAAGGAATTTCTTGGGCATTGGGATTGTAGATCTGGTTTTGATCTCTATTTTGATGTGGTTAGGGTTGGTAGTTTTTTGGTAGTGCTGGAAGAGAATATAGTGAACCCCCTTATTGAGTAAATATAAATTGGTCAAATAAAAAGGGGTCGGGTTTGTGTTCTGTTGAGGCTGGTTGTGCATTTAGGGGTGGCAACAAAGGTGGTTCGTGTGGGTTGGTTATTGTTTGAAAACACATATGTTGGTATTAGTGTTTTTTACACACACACACACACACACATATATATATATACTTGTATTTTTATTTGATTTATATACACACAACACCCTTGTTGAGTACTATGTGCCAACACCTCCATTTTATGGGGGAGGGTGTCTTACACAACATCCTGGTGGAAAGATGGCTGCCTAGTTAATGACATTCTTCCTCACACCCTCTTTCTAATCATGCCACTCGGGCATATCCAAATAGTATGTAACAGATGTATGCTTACCATAGTCTAGTATTATTCAAGAAAATGTTTGTTTTGTATAAGAGGCCTAGGTGTTTACTTGATGAATTTGTTTTCCCAAGTATCTTGAGGATGAGGCATAGGTGTCTTCAGGTGAGTGGTGTGGTTGTTGTGGACCAGGTGTATGCAGGTGGGATTTTGTTTGTGGTTGATTCCCAGGTGTGTGTGGGTGGGTTGTGGAAGTGGCACTGCATATGAGATGAGTGGTATCATCAATACATAAGCTTTAAGTGAAAATAATTCAACAAGTGGGAAAGTGGTGCGGGGTACCCAAATATCGATGTGCTTATACTATTACATTACTTCACAGGCATTATTTGGAGAGTGTTCCTTAGTGAGGTTAGGTTTGTTAGTATTCCTTGGTATTTGCTTGAGGTTCTACTATTTTCTCACAGCGACATTTGTATGTCCCCCACTTGTGCACTGGTAGCCTTATTTTTTTATTATTGAGTATAACTGTATGATCACCCTACATATATAAACTATTTTCAGATTTCTAGGAGGACTTTGAGGACAACTATAGACGTTACTAGATCGATCATTGGTATTTGTAGTGATTGATTCTTAGACTCTTTATTTTGGTACTTTACTTTGGATATTTCATTATACATTGTATGAGTTTCAATTTTTAACATGCATGTGGGAATGTATTTCGGCTTTGATTTTTTTTTAGTATTTGAATTTTTTTGGGATTTACCATATTATCTTCTGATCTTGTCCAATAAAAAGGGAAAGGCCATCCATTTTCATGTGATAATCTATACACTTTGCACTATTCTCCACTCCAGGGCCTATTACAGGTGGAACTCGGGGGGGGGGGGGGGCATTATGTCTCCTTCATCTTGAAGAAGGGTGGGTCTGGTAGTTTTTCGTATATTCCCTCATCTTAAAGAAGGAGGGTCATAGAAAAATGGTTTTAGAGGAAGTTTGAGATAAAATGGAGTTCAGAGATATAAATAGGGAGTATTACCTGGGATGGTAGGGAAACAGTGCTAAGGAATCTTGGTATGTGATATAGCCTATGGAATACCGCTAAGACAAGAGATTTTAGGGTCCACCATGATCTGATGTAAGGACTTTGGACTTACTGAATGACCAAGTGAGGCTATGATGATTGTAGGGTAGATACCTAAGGATCGGTACATGCATCAAAATGACTTGTGTTATTATGGTTCTTGGGTGTTTTGGGTATTTAAAATAAATAAAGAGTTCAAACAAAATTTAAATGAAATTTTCCACACTACTTGAGATTAGGAATTCCTTGTTTACATTTTAGAAATGGAACCCGGACATCATCCCTATATGGTACGAGGTATTGAGGCCCAACATGCTGACCTAGTTTATTAGAAGATGTCCAATCAAGAGGAGGATAATGACCATTGGTAGAATATGATTCATGCCTTCCAGTGACAAACTCTAGGAAAGTATGAGAGTAGCATCTCAGACATGGATACAGAGAGTTAGCCCGAGGAGATGGTGATCGCTTTCATCTTTATCCCTGCTATGATAGAGTACTGGGTTCCACTATAAGTGATCCAGATACGGGGAGTAGCATGTTAGTGGTTGATGTTTTTCCATAGAGAGAGGAAGGAAACTGAGATCCCATGGGATGACTTTGAGAGGGAGTTCCGAGAAGAATTCATTTCTTAAATTGATTAAGGATGAGAAGAGGCAAGAACTAATCTCCCTCTAGAGGGGAAGTATATCAGTAAGGGAATTGGGGATCAAGTTCAAAGATATCCTGCGCTTCTCAGCAAATCTCTTCTCATAAGAGGACTCTCAAGAAAGACGCTTAGAGAAGACACTCCGACATTCTCTTCAATATATTGTTACTCCCTTCACTCTAACAACATACATGGAAGTTTAATGTAAGGTCAATTTAGTGGAGAGGATTCACATTATGGGAGTTATACTACGAGAGGGGACCCATCTGAGTTAATTAAAGGGATATTCCATCAGTAGTAGCTCTCTAGTGTCAGGACCTTCCAGATTTCGGCCAGCGGGGAGTAGGCCCCAACAGTTCTAGTTCTGATATCCTGGTGCACGCCCTTTCCTCATGTTCCTGGGACATAAGTGATTTATCTATGGAGCCCATGGGCAGCTTTGGAACCAGTTACCAATTCAAGCACTATGCGGTGGGGGTGGGCAGGATCAGAACCCACCTCAGCAGCAGCAATTGGCGGTCAGGCCCTTCCAGTAGCAAGAGCAGCGAGCTCCCACTCCAACATGGTTAGAAGGTGCATGGGAGGCTAAACTCAGGGTGATCCTCAGGGTCCTTGACTAGGGTGTGGTTGAGGATACCGTCAAAAGGAGAGAGGAAGATGTGCTAGGCATGGGCAGTTTTTCACTACATAGGTAGAAGTTCTTAAAGTGCAAAAGGTTTTTCAAGGTATGATCAGTCTGTTTAGTACTCTTGCATGTGATTTGTTTGATTCAGGATACTCACACTCATTTGATAAACCTATTCTATCCCATGATCCATGATTCTATGTATAGATACTTCCCATTCCCCTGTTGTTGAGTACTCCAATTAAAGTTCATATTAGTCTGTTTGATGTTTTTTGAGGGTGTAAACTAATGTTGGGTCCACATCAGTCCAGTGGGAACCTTTTTATGCTACATATTAATCCATACTATGTCATCCTAGTCATTGACTAGTTGTTTTCTATGCATTATATTATCAATCTTCCATAGTATGGTAATGTTCTCAGATATGGGAGGTCATCACGTAGCTTTCCTTGGAGAGAGGAGTTATTAGGAGAGAAACCGGCCTTTGAATCATGTTCTTTCTTTATTAGCCAAGTTTTTAGTAGGATCAGCATATACGAAGATGGTGTAAGTTCGTCGAGTTATCGGTGAGTTCCTTTATGTCTTTCCCAAAGAGTTCGTGACTCTACCACCTCAACGTGATATTGAGTTCAGGATAGAAATGAAACCTGATGCCGATCCAATTTCGATGGCTCCCTATCAAATGGGGCCTTCTGAGATGTGAATTTAGGTTGATGTACTTATGAAGAAGGGTTTTATCTAGCCAAGTTTGTCATCATGGGGTGATCTAGTCTTATTAATGAAGAAGAAGGATAATGTCCTAAGACTGTGCAAAGACTACCAAAGGCTGAATCAAGTGATGGTCAAGAACCGTTACCCCTCTTGAAGATCAAAGATCTTTTTGACCAGTTAAAGGGGGAAGGTTGGTTCTCTAAGATCAAACTATGGTCTGGATATCACTAGTTGATGTTAAATGGAGGGTGACATCTCAAAAACTGCTTTTAGCTGCAGGTATGGGAAATTCGAGTTCATGGTTATTCACTTCGGTGTCATGAATTCACCTGTCATGTTCATGGGACTCATGAACTCTATTTTTCATGAGTACATGGACCAGTTCATCATCATGTTCATCGACGACATTCTGATCTACTCAAGGTCAGAGGAATAGCATGTAGGGCATCTGAGAACTGTCTTGGAGGTTCTCAGATGCCACCAAATATATGGAATATTTTCAAAGTGAAAGTTCTAAATATGATTGGTGCACTTCCCTAGACACATAGTGTCTCAACAAGGGATATCAGTGGACCCTTCAAAGGTCTAAGTAGTTGTTTCTTGAATATCACCCAATAATGTGGTGGAGTTTCATAGATTTCTATGTTTGGAAGACTATTATTGGAGGTTCTTACACAATTTATCTCGATTTGTAGCTCTTTTGACAACTTTGACCAGAAAAGACTAGGATTTTGCATGGAGTGAGCAGTGAAATTCATATTTCATATTTCTAAAAGGGAATCTAGTCAGTTCCATGATGATTAGGTTTCCAGAGGAAGGGGTGTTGTTTGAGGTGTTCTGTGATACTTCTGGCCAAGTCTTAGGATGTGTGATGATGCAACATTGAGAAGTAATCTATTATGGGTGTAGGTTGTTTTGTCCTCATGACCGTAATTACGCCACCAATGATCTAGATCTTGTAGTGGTCATGTTAAAACTAACGTTTTAGTGGTATTACCTCATCGAGGAGTGATTTTTGGTCTTCACAGATCAAAATAGCATGAGGTATATCTTCTTCTAGGGAGATCTAAACATGTGACAATGAAGGTGGATGGAGTTTCTCTAGGATTATGACTTCAAAGTCTCCTACACCCTAGGAAAGGGGAAGTTTTTGGCCATTGGATTGAGAAAAAAATCACTAAAAGAGATAGTTTTGGGGATCCATGAATGTATGGAAGGAAATGGGGTAGTTGTCCCCTTTGCACCTCAACGTTGGGAAGAAAAGTGGCAGTGGCTATCTGTTTCAACTGATAGTGATTTCCTCCTTGGTGTGGTTGGTATAAAAGTCTCAGTGGAGAGACTTATAGTTTAAGGTGATGTGTTATCACATTTTCTAAGGTGATGCTCCAGAAGGATGGTTAGAGGATAACCAGAATTAGATGTTGTTCCATGGGAATCTGTTTTTCATATTGTAAATTCATGGGGGAGTTCTTCGAGATTTCCATAGATCACCACTTTTGGTAAATCCAATTGTCTCAAAAATGTAATGAGGCCTGAGAGAATAGTTTTGGTGGCCTGGGGTAAAGAAGGAAATGGCATAGTTTATGGAAAGATGCCTAGTCTGTCATAAGGTGATGGCCAAGCACCATGTTCCTAATAGTCTGTAATAGCTATTGTATATCCCCGAGCAGAAGTGGGAGACATCTCTATGGATTTTGACACATGTTTACCTAGATCAGAAGGAGTATGTGATGCTCTTTGGGAAGTTGTGGATTGATTGATGAAATCAACTCACTTCCTGGAAATCAAGGAGACAAGCATAGTAGATGCCTTAAAAAGGAGGTATGTAGATGACGTGGTGAGACTCTAGGGATTTACAAGATCTGTCATCTATAATTGAGATGAATGGTTAATTTCATGTGTCTATAGGGGATTTCAGCATGATTTTGGAACCCAGTTACAACTTAGCACCACTTTCCACCCTCAAACAGATGGGTAGATAGAGAATACTCTCCAGACATTGGAGGACATGTTGTGGGATGTGTCTTGGAATTCAGAGGATTTTGGATACAACACTTTCCTATAGTGGAGTTTTTCTACAATAATATATATCACTCTACTATTATCATGGAGTCGTTAAATGAGTTTTATGGAAGACCGGTTCATTCACCAGTATGCTAGACAGAGGTAGGGAAGCATCCCTTCTCAGTGCAGAGTTAGTGTAGAGCACAACAGAGAAGGTTCATCTTATGAATGAGAGGATGAAGGTGGATCAGGAATGGAATAAGTCATATGTAGATCATAGGAGGAGAAATTTGGAGTTTGAGGTTGGGGACCACGTGTTCTTAAAGGTCTTCCCTCTTCATGGACATCGATGGTTTGGAAGAGGGAGAAAGCTTTCTCATAGGTTCATCGGACCTTTCAAAGTGGTGGGATGAGTTGGTGAGGTGGCTTATCAGCTGGTGTTTCCCCCATGATTGGAAAAGATCCATGACATATTTCATGTCTCTCTACTCCGTCGGAATCTACATGATGACTCCCACATCCTTGACTGGGTAGAGATGGATATCGAGGATGGTGCGATGTTTGTGGAGCGACCAGTAAGAATCGAGGGTCATGAGGAGAAGGTAATGTGTGGGAACACCATTACTTTGGTTTGTGTTTTATATAGCCATCATAGCCTCAAGAATAATACCTAGGAATGAGGAGCACAGATGCATGACCAGTACTCAGATATGTTCTTAGTTTTTCTCTTGTGTTTGCTTTGTGCCTTCTTTATGATATAATGTTTGACCCTAGTTGTTGTATGATAAGTTGTTTCCATGTTCTCTGATTTCATGGGAAAATTACTGACTATGGGGAGGGTATAAACTAATCCCTAACCAAGATGCATTAATGTTTATGTGATTAAGCCCATGCGGGTGAGTCAGTGTCACCCTAATCAGATAGTATCTTGACATGGTGGAAGTAGCTCCCAAATATATATGTCTAGACATCGTGACGTTGGTGTATGTGTGATTTTTTGGGGTAGTGTGGGGAATCAGTGTTGGGAATTTGTTCAGGAGATATATTCCAAGGATGTGTCATTGGAATTCTATGTTTTTGATATAGATTTAGAACAACACAAGGTGGTTTACTCCAAAAATGTATCTTAAGGGATGGTTGTTCAGACCTCTTTTCTTATTGGTAAGTTTTAAATTCTCGAGGATGAGAGTAGTTTGAGAGGTATCTGATGTAATAACCCAGATTTTACTTAGGCCCTTACTTTATAAAAATCTAGTTTTGAGGTGTTCTGGGAGTAGTCAATGACTTACTTCAAGATTTTTCAAAATTTCTATTTTTTTCATCAGCATATTAGTGCATCAGCATGTCAGTGCGTCGACACGTCATTACGTCAGCATGTCAGTGCATCAGCATGTCATTGTATTGTCATACAAGTGAATTGGTGAGAAGATGGTGTTAGCATCATTGAGTCAAGGGGTGTTAGTATCAGTGAGTCAAGGGATGTTGGCATCAATGAGTCAAGGGGCGTCGATATCAGTGAGTCAAGGGGCATCAATATCGGAAGATAAAGGGAATTGGTATTGGTTAGTCAAAGGTGTCAGTATCGATAGGTTAGGGCGTCAGTAGGTCAGGGCATCAGTATATCGGGCGTCAATAGGTTGTTGTGGTAGTCGGTCATGCAATTAGTATCTTAGTGTCAGTGGCTTAGGGTCATTGACTCACCCATCAGTGACTTATTTCTAGTTTTTCCATTTTTCCCAGTTTTTCATGTTTCGCCCCTATTACATGTTTATCTCCATGAAATGGAATCTTATCAAATCACAGCCATGAATTGGTCTGTATACACTATTTTCAAAGGGAATTTTTAAATTCCTTATATCTTCTATCATCCCACCATCCTTGTAACTTCCAACCGTGTGGTCAAACCACGATCCAATTTTCAAGTACATTGAAATAGTCTTCATGATTTTTATTATCTCTCCCTTTCATAAACTGAGATATCTTCTTTCCTTTCTTCCATTTAATTCCCCATGGTGCATCTAGAGCCTTCATGATTAGAAGATTCGTGCGCCTGTGCTAGAACCCCTCCTTCTCAGTCCTTCTTGATGATCATTCATGCGACTCGCATGATCCCATATTCTTAGCGTAAGGAGGAACTTCGATCCTTTGATCATCCAAGTAGGGATTTATTTTGATTCCCTTTAATTGTGAAACTTGCAGAGTGGGTACACTAATGAATCATTATAAGGAATAGTTGAAGACTTTATTAATAACAAGAAATGGATGATAATTGGTTTTGATTAAAGGGTATCCCAGGTAAAGAATATTACAGGAAGGGAGTAATTTGATGTTGATCACGTATTTTATTTGTTATGATGGATTCTATTATAGTATTCGTGGCTATATGCCTTTTTAAAATCATGGCCTCGTGTGGTAATTTTTTGCATACTTGGGATGTTCTATTTTGTAGAGATGATTGAACAATGACTATAACACTAAATCTGATTAATCACTTATATTTGGTTAAATAAATGAATTCCCTGGGATCAATCCTATTCTGTGATCTCCCTAGTTATAATTAAGTGTAATTAACGGTCCCCTACTAGTTAAATATAAATTTATGTACATCCTAGTGATATGTATGGCTGAGTGATGTGTTATGTTGAGTTTTTAACCTTGTGTGTGATATGTAGTGTTGTTGTTGGTACCATAGTTTTAGGTACAAGGATGGATATGGGAGTTGGTTTTGTGAGAAGGGAGTGGTATGGGTGTGTAGCAAGGCTTTGGATGAATGATAGTTACATTGGGATTTGTGTGTGGGGTGGTACAAGAGAGATGTGTTTTTATCTCAGTCTGAGAGATTGATTGATTGAGGTATGGATGAACTTGTATGAAGATGAAATACCTTTTGTCATTTTATGGTTATGAAGAAACATTGAGCGGTGGGATTGAGGTGTTGTTATGGACATGTTCTATAATGGGATTTCATTGGGGAATTTTTTGGGCAGTGGGACAACACGTGTAGTTTTGATATCTATTTTGATATGGTTATGGTTGGTAGTTACCTATTAGGTATGGAAGAGATTATAGTAAACCTGCCTAATTAAAAAATAGAAAGTGTTTAACTAAAAATGGGTCGGGTTCCTATTCTGTTGAGAGTGGTTGTGCATTAAGGGGCTGTAGTAAAGGTTTTTCATGTGGGTTGTTTTTGTTCGGAAACCCATAGGTTGGGATGAGTGTTTTCTTACCAATATATATACACTTGTAGTTTCTTGTGATTTCTATACGCACCCCACCCTTGTTGAGAACTATGTTCTGAAAGCCTCTATTTCATGGTGGAGGGTTTCTTTCCCAACATCCCAGTGGGAGGATGGATAACTGGTTACTAAATTTCTTCCTCACACCCTCTTCTAGATTTTTCCTCTAAGGCATATCCGGGTAGTCTGTAATGGGTTGAGACTTACTATAGTCTAGGATTCTTTTGGAAAGGGTTTATTTGGAGTAAGGGGCCTAGGTTTTTTTGGGCAAGGTTTTTTCCCCATGTATCTTGGGGATGAGGCCCATGTTTCATTGGGTGAGTGGTGTGGTTGTTGTGGCCCAGGTGTATGCATGCGGGATTTTGTGTGTTGTTGAGGCCCAGGTTTGTACGCGTTGGTTGTGGCAGTGGGACTGGGTATGGTAATAGTGGCAGTGTTAGGGCATTAGCTATTAGGGAAAAGAAGTCTACTAGTGGAAAAGTGGTGCAGGTTACCAAAATATTGATGTTCATATACTATCAGTTTACTTTAATTTCGTTATTTGGTGAGTGTTCCTTGGTGAGGATGGGCTGGTTAGTATTCCCTGGTAGGTTCTTGAGGTTCTACTATTTTCTCATAGGGACATTAGTATGTTCCCCCACTTGTGAATGGGTGGTCTTAGTGGTCCTACAGAGTATACTTGTATGCTCCCCATACATATATAAACTTTTTTCAGGTTTCTAGGGGGACTTTAAGGACCACACTTGACCTTACTAGCTCAGGCGTCGAGATTTGTTGTTGTTTCTTCTTAGACTCCTTCTTTTTGTACTTTACATTGGATATTTCATTGTACCTTATATCAGTTTCTCTTTTGAACATGCATGTGGGAATGGATTATGGATGTTCTTTTTTTAGTATTTATATTTTTTTTGGATTTACCATCTTATCTCCCGATATTGTTCAAAAAAAGGGTAATTTCTTCCATTTTTTGGTGAGACTGTATACCCTTGCTGTTAGTCGCCACTCCGAGGCCTATTGGAGGAAGGACTTGGAGGCCATTAGCTCTCCTTCATCATGATGAAGAGAGGATCTAGAAGTTTTTCATCCCTACCCTGATCTTGAAGGAGGAAGTTCATGACAATAAATTTCAAAGGGGTAGTTTATAAACCATATAAAATAAGCTATGTGAATAACATTACAATATGCCTCAATGAAATTAAATTGAGGCAAAATTCCATCCCCCACACTTCCTTTTTGTTCAATGTGATTTAACCTCCTATATAGTGTTTTTATAAAAGTTATTAAATGATAAATTAGCCATAATAATATTTATGATATCATATATGGTATTTTCATAACATCTTATCACCCTTATGTTAAAAATATTTCTTTTTTTCATTATTTTGGTTGTTAATTGCCTTGTTTTTTCATGCATGTTTCATCTTGAAAGATATGGTTCTTGTGAATATTATATCGTTATACCATATCCAAAATAGTAATCATGACATAATTATAATGTTGTACATAAATTTTAATTTTAAAACAAATCATAAATGATGGTTATGAAAAATTATGTACATTACGATCACGAAGATGGTAGGTTGTACGTATACATGAGTAATGATTCCATTTTACAATGATCATTTTAGAAAGTAGGAATGTAGTATATAATCGTTATATAATTATAATAGTATCAAATATACCATATTATATACTTATATATATCATCTATGTGGTGTGGGGATGAAATTAGAGTCACATCTCTTTGTGGAGGCAGTAATCCACACTTACACGAATGATGTTATCATATTTAAGTGAGTAAAAATGTAAGAAATAAAATGATATATATTATCATTATAGGATTATAAATATTTCATTAACTTTATAAGAATTTCCTTCACATCATATATAATCATTAACTTTATCCACATCAGCTTCCATATGATGCATTAGAGAAAGGCGAATCACATCGCTTCAGAAGGTGGTCGTCCATTGTACACAGGAGCGATGTTATCATATATCCAAAAAAATGGAAGTTAAAAAGATACATATGATATAATAACTATATTGGTATAATGATTTTTTAAATTCAATATATATACTTTATATCCATCGTCATACCCAAGCATGAAATGTGGTAATGTAATAATGAATGACATCAGTTCACAAGGTGTTAGTCTTCCACACACATAAATGATGTTAGTTGAGATATTTGTAGGTAATTAACTTATTATAACAACATTATCACATTTTTATGATACTAAGATTATTATATCATTATAGTTTAATAAGAATGTTTGTAGGTGGAGAAGGATGTAAAACAATGACGATTACTGAAGAACATTACCTCTTTTTAGGGTATCCTATTTAGGATTACACTAAAGCCTTACTAGGTTTGATTTATGCCATAAATAGGGCTTATAAGTTGAGGTTTTGGGATTTGGTAAGTGATTTGGGATGGTCTTGTCTTATCCAAATAGGTTTAAAGGTGTGAGGAAGAGAGGGGAGTGAGTGCCCTTTTATAGTTGAGGAGGAGTGAAATTTTTGTAAATACCCAAATGTATTCACTCTTGGGATGTCTCCCATACCTAACATGGAAAAACATTTATAATTAAAGAGGTTAAGGGATTATATGGTTTATCTAGACCTCTACCACACAATAAAACATGTTTTTTAATCATATCGTTTCTTAACATCCAACTATCCTTATTCTTACCATTTTTGGTTTTTTACTATGGTAACTAGTATTTTTAACCTAGGTAATTTATCCTTTAATAAAAATAAGTTAAATTTAGATTTATTAGATATATTGGATCCACATATTCTAAATTTAAAATCTAATTTATCATATAAAATCCCAATGTGTGCAGTGCATGTATGTGAAAAAACATTATTTTATCCTTAACTTTGCTAAGATTGTATTTACGATTTAGGGGGAAATATAGAGTTATTACAAAAGAAATTTGTTTCCATGAATGGAACATAGTTGATATTCATTATAATTTAACAATCAATTGGAAGAATATATGTTTTTAGTAATTTTAAACAATTTAATAAAATATTATTTATTATAAAATAACATTATTGTCAATTATGATATTATTCATTTAATTGGAATTAAAACATATCAATACAATGATGAAATTTGAACCAATTATGTTCAAACTGATGTAACAAGACCTATTTATCTAAAAAATTAATATAACACCATAATTCAATCAATTTACTTTAATTTTAATATTTTAGGTATTATTTATTTTAGATAATTATTAACTAAATAATTACTCTCTTGGCATTTCTAAAGAATTTAAATTAAAATTTTCTCATATAGGAAATTAAAATAAGTTATAAATATATAAACACCAATATATTTTTAAAATTAATATTTATAACCTTACATATGATAATTTTGTTCCTATCTTAATGCTTTATAGATATTAAAAGTAAGGAAGGTACATTTTTTATTACTTAACTTATTATACGGGTCATATTCAAAGTAAAATTTAAACAAATATATATATTTTAAATAAATTTATGTCCAAGGTCTAAATAAAATCATAAAAAAAATTAAGAAAATAATTTAGGTTATTTTTACTCTTATCTTATAATTATAGACCCACAATTAACTCATTTTACCTTAGTTGAGGTAATTAATTTATTATTGCATTCACTATTTATTTTGGTCAAAAATTAAGTTAAACTTTTTAGAAATTTTAAATTATTCTGATTTAAAATATTTAATCAATATTTATAAATTCAATTCAAATAATTATCAAAATAAAAATAAAAATTAATTTCCTAGACGCAATGATAAAGTAGGGTTTTAAAGAGAGAATGTTAAAAATATTAAGTGTTTTAATATCTAATTTAATATGAAAATAATTCCAATGAACTAAATTGGGTTAATTTATATAAAATTTAACTAATATTAGTTTAAAAACAATTCAAAATATAATTTAACAATGTAAATTATTTAAATAAAATCAGTGTTCTATTAAAATTCATTTTTCTCACTATTCATCAAAAAAATATATGTTTTCGCAAAAAACCAAAAATTCCACCAAAAGTAATTTTTATATGATTATTTATAAAAAAAGAGACAATTTTTTTGAATATATTTTTTAATATGGTTAAAAATTACTTCTAAATTAAGTGGGAAATGTGTGACTAAACCCTGTTTCTTTGACTAATAGTGGCATTCATTAAAAGCTATCAATGACATTAAATTTATTATAAAATGAATATTTTCTAAAGTATTGGGGTGTTAAATTATTACCACCTTATATAAATTTCATAACCAAAATTTAAAATTGATATCAGTAATCTAGGTTGCAGAATTTTGAAATACCATTATTAAAAAACCCACATCATAAAAGGGTTAATAAAACATCCTCTTAATAACAGAGAAAGGGAAGTACATATGTCATCTGTAATAAAAGATAACTAGGTTTCCATGTAGGATAACATATGTGGGAAGTAAACTCACCGACAAGGAAGAGAATACTAATCCCCAATGATTAATTTAGAGTGATATAGGTCATTGATAATAAGAAAGTGGGTGATCCAGAGAAGGTTAATGACCAAAAAACCATAAACCACATAGGTGTGAAAAGGTTCATTAATATAAAAAGATATGTTGTTAATGGGACAAAATTTTATTTCAAGATATATTTTCTAATTTTGTTGAAAATTCATGAGAATATATACATAGTTTATTTAATTCCATTTCTTAATAACAGTCCCATTCTTTGGTTATGCCTTGACTAATTTATAATTCATCCCTTAATAAAAGAAATTAATATCCCAAAATTAAATTTTTATCCCTAAAACACTCAAATTCACTTTTAATATATCATATGATCCACAAATTAGTGAAAATTATTTATGTCTTTCTCAAAATATTTTCCAAAACCAATATGGTAAGCACAAGTTATTTAATATGCATAAATATTCATATTGTGAAGTAATTCATTAATCTTTCAAACCTCATCCAATGTTAAAATTAAACCATTTAATAAATGGATAACCATATAACCCTTCCCAAATATTATGACCCTATACTTTAGAAAGGAGGTCACTGTATTTTAAAAAACGAACGTACCATTAATGCCCCAAACAACATGAAGTACCTCTTAATCATCACATATAAAACATGTGAATACCTTCATCAAGTATTTTCTTGAAACATGGTAATAACCTAAATTACCTCAAACCCTATTTAAAAAAATGAATTCTTCCTTATTTCTAAAGAAAAATATAAAATATTTGATTTATTCAATAAATCTAAAAAATTTATAAACTCTATCAATTAATTCATAAATAAATTTTTTAACAAATCATTATTCATCTCCAAGGCAATCAACACTCTCCAACTTACATTATCCATGTCCGTCATCTCATTATACTAACATAATTATCTCAATATTAGTAACATATTAAGGGTTATCTTTCCCTCAATCATGTTTTTTTCCAAAAACTTCCAGTTTCTAGTGAATCACTTTTCATGGTACCATTCAACACATTCTTTAAAATTATTTATGAAGTAATATAATCGTAATAAATTTTATAATTATTATAACCAGAATATCATCAAAAAAATAATTTTACAACATATTTCATTGATCTAAATACATTATCACATTAAACATTCCACATTAGTTGTATCAATATCATAATCTTGACCTTTATCCCTTTGTTTCTTTTGAGGTATATTACCTTGATGGTTGGAAAACTCATTTTCATATTACCCCATATGCTTATAGTTCAAATAATGAATAAATTTATTTTCTTTATTCCGTTATCATTCGTTATCCTAGTGAAAATTTTCTTCATAGTTCTGAAAAACTCCTAATCCATTCATTAATTTCCAAGGGTTAATCATTCCATAACTATAATATGTGGTAAAATGCTTCTTTTTATTCTTCTATTTATCCTTTTTTTGTTCTAGCATCATATTTTTATCTTTGTTCGCATTAAATCCATAATAATTGAAGAATTATTTCTATATCATGATACTAGATAAATATATTTCATCATATGAATATAAATTTTTAGATACCAGAGCCCTTATGAGACTTCGATTATGCGATTTGAAGAAATAGAAAATAATTCATTCCATTTTGTATATGCAATACATAACAGAATTAACGATCTTTGTAAAGGAAACTTCAAACTCTAAAACACTTTATTCTTACATTATTCTTTAAGTTAAGGAGAATTCTCTTCAACTTCATTTTTTTCTCATGAGGGAAATATTATCAATGAATTTATCCTTAAATTATTTCCATTTTATGAGGTCTATTTCATCTTCCTCCTTAGTATTATGGAGCAATGACCGCCATTGATTAGAATTTCCTTTGAGATAATATAGTAAAAGTGTAACATTTTCCTTTTCACTAATCCCAAGGCCATAAATATATTCTCCAGAGTCTTAATCTATTTATCGGATAAAATCCCATTAGTATTCCCACTAAATGGCTGAGGTTTCTGTCTCATAAAGTGATCCAACATCGGATAATTTGCATGAAGAATAGGTTTCTCTATCCGGAAAAGGTTATTCTTTATAACCTGATTAAGATTAATTAATGTATCGATTATTTTCTTAGTTCCAATACTACATGAATTGGATTTCTTAGTAGGAAAATATTTACATTCATCATGTGTATTCATAAAATTATTCCTTCTAGAATCCATTTATAGACAATGAAATATAATAGATTAGCTCATAAAATTATGAACTTTAAATTTTAATGTGTCATAAAGAATATGGTTTAACCCTTGAATAAATTAAAATTTATGAATTGTTAATTTCATAATCCTAAACATGGTTTCTTTGGTGATATATTTATTTTTAAATCCTTTATTACAATTTTTAATGAAAATGGGAATTATTCAATGCATATCCATCAAGAGTGTCAAAATAGGTGTGCAGTAAGGCCCATTTTTGTGAACTAGTTGATGATCAGTTCCAAACCAATGTGCACTTTTGTAGTTATTACCCATAGGTACCTATACTCTAGAACTAAATCCACTTTTATTATCTAGATACAAATAGATTTCTAAAAAAACCACATAATATATATTTTACCAAAACATTAGGAGGTTATTCTATACTTATAATTAAATCATATCATAAGGTTAAATTCCCTAATCTATGTTTTCCATAATCTATTTCCCATATTTTCAACTAATCGTTATCTCATACCAACTATAGCAACCCCGACCCCGGTAGTCTGGAGTTGGTGCCTTACTTTATTTCATTTGCATAGATACACTGGGTAAAATGATTAAGGTATAGTAAGTTAATTAGTTTTGGAAAACTAGATACATACATGATAACCATTATAAATTAAGAAAAACAAAATAAAACCTTACAAAGAAAATGATCAACATCCTTGAAACTCATTCAAAGGATTTATCTTCATAACATGGGGAAAGGAAACAAAATAAGGGTGAGCTCAATGATAATTAAGGAATAATTATAGTGGAATATATCATGAATTAATAATAATAATAAATATGGAATGGCGAATAACTATACAAACACTCCACGTAAATAACTGGATAATTCATAATCAATATGGAAAGTTAAATAACTAAAAAACATGCTAGTTAATCAATAAAATGAGAATGAAATTAATCAAGTTATAATATCATTTTAAAATATCATGGACAATAATAACTAAATTTTGAATGAAGTAAAATATTAATTATCAGAAATCATGTTTCCAAAGCACATGATACCTTTACCTTCAAGACCTTTCACAAGACAGTTTAAATCATACTGGAAAAAACCCATATGAGTTTCCCATCTAATTCATCTCATGAGACTACCGATGCATCGAGATACTTTCTATAAATGATCCTAAACCAATTTCAAACATTTAAAAAGCATTCATCATACATAAAACAATCAATTTAACTAATAAAAAAATTTCATTATCCTTAACTATCTGTATTGAGTAAAAGGTACTGATTTATCCATATTCCACCAATTAATGACATAATGTTCAACGTAAAATCTATACATAAAAATGGTATAAATTTTATAAAATAATAATATACATCATTATAGATTATTTATATTTAAATTAAATATAATTAAAAATAAAAAATTATTACATTAAATTCATTGTTTCAATAGAGTGTTAACAATCACAAAAGAAATAGAGATTGCACAATAACTTTTACACCTTCGAAAATTTTAATTCAAATACCCATAGATGATATATTTTAAATTGAAACTTAAACTACCATTAATTATGAATTATTCATGATATTACAAGTCAATTGATAGTATATACACCATATAAAGGAAATTGGGTGTGTAACTTTACAATATTCCTCAATAAATTGAAATTGAGATGATATCCCTTACCTAATGCTTCTTTTTCGATAAACATTGTTAAACCTCATGTGTAGAGGATTTAAACATTTAATTAACTTACAAAAAACCATATTAATATTTATAAAATCATATATAATCCTTTTTATAACATATTATCACCCTTCAATTATAAATCATTTATTATTTTCATTGTTTCGGGTGTTAAATGTCTTGTTTTTTCATGTGTGTTTCTTCATTAAAGATCTATTTCTTGTGAATATTATATAGTTATATCATATAAATAATAATATTTATGACACAATTATAAAATTTAAAATCAAATTTACTATTAAAACCAATTTTTAAGGATGGTTATGAAAAATGAAGTACGTTACGATAATGGAGACAGTAGGTAGTAGGTATGCGAGAGTAATGTTTCCATTTTCCAGTGATCATAATGGAAAAAAGATAAGTATTATATAATATTTAAATAATTATCATTATATCATATATGAAATATTATATACTTGTATATATTTTCCATGCAATTTGGGGATGCAAAGAGAGTTTTATTACTTCGTTTTGGCGGTAGTCTCCACGTACACAAATGATGATATCAACTTTAAGTGAGTGAAAATATAAGAAAGAAAATGAAATATATTATCTTCACATGATGGTAAATATTTGATGAATATATTAATTATTTCATGTATATGACATATAACCATTAAATTTATCCTTATAATGTTCAATGTGAAGCATTAGAGAAAGACGAATCACATCACTTCGCGATACGATTGATCGACGTACTTAAGAGAAATGCTATCGTATCTCTTACAGAATTGAAGGTAAAAATGTATATATGATATAATTAAACTATAAGTATAAATATTTTTAAAATATAATATATATACATTATATCTACCATCATAACCATTCTTGAATGGTGGTAAAGGAAGAGTAAATGACATCAGTTCTTGAGGTGGTAGTTTGTCGTACACATGAATGATGATATCATAACCCATTTAATGGAGTTGGAGATGGTTTTAGGAGATGAAATTATTATAATAACATCCATGTATATTTAATATAAATTTTTAATATATAATAATTGTTTAATTATAATTTAATGAGGTGGACGAGGATATAAAATAAAAACGCTCATTGAAGAACATGACCTCTTATTTGGGTATAACCTTGAGGTTTTCCCTAAATCCTTACTAGGTTGGATTAATTATAAAAATAAGGCTCATAGGATGAGGTGAGGGGAGTTTTAAATTGATTTATGGAGGTATTGGATGAAGCAAATTGGTTTTAATGTGCGAAGAAGATAAGGGAGTGGGTGCATTTTTATAGTTGAGGAGGAGTGACATTTTGGTAAATACCCAATAGTATTCACTAGTGGGATGTATTAATTTCACAAAGTATCTAATAAATTTATAAATAAAGTGGTGTAGGGATTATTTGGTCGATCCACACCTATAACACACACAAAAACACTTGTTTTTAAACTTGTTATTTCTTAACTTCTAGGTTTTCTTATTTGTACCATTTTGGTTTCTCACTATGGTAACTAGTTTTTGTAACCTAGGTAATTTATACATTAATACTAAATTAAAGTAAGACATACTAGATAATTTATACATAATGATTATAAATATTAAACAAAATTTATCAAATAAAAATCATATGTGTGTTGAAATTGTATTTTAACACAAGCGCTTGTTCATGCAAAAACACCATTAAAACCTTAACATCACTAACATATTTGTTAGTATTTAGAGGGTAAATATTTTCTTATTAAAAGAATAATTTCTCCATGAATGGAAAATAGTTGATATTTATTATCATTTATGTATAAAATGTAATAATATATTATTTTTATTAATTTTAAATCATTTAATAATATATTATTTATTATAAAGTAATATTATGGTCAATTATGACATTATTCATTTAATTTGAATTTAAAAATATAAATAAAATGATGTAATTTGAATATATTATCTTAAAACCTATTTAAAATGCTATATTCTTTTATTATATTAACATAACACCATAAATCACTCAATTTACATCACTTTTAATACTTTTAGTATCATTTATTTTAGTTAATTATTAACAAAATAATAACTACTTTGACGTCTGGGTTCGATTCCTAGGAACCTGCTCTTGGGGGAATTTCCACCTCCCATGTACCACTCGTCTTTTCGGGTCACCTGATGTCTCACCAGGTGGGCAGAATGGGATCACTTCACCTGGAAGAAGAATTGCTGTGTCGAATCATCACTGATCGACGTGTAACCCTGTGGGACACACTGTCATCTTGGCTGGCAACAACTCCTTGCCAACGAGGTCATCTCTGGATGATCTCTTCATGGGAAGGGGGGTTCTCAAGTGTGGAGGGTTCGAAAAGGCCACTATTGGGGATTCCCTTCAGAAAATAACTACTTTGACATTTCATAGGCATTTAAAGTTATTATTTCATCTCTAAAAAACAAAAAAAAATTATCATGATATAAAAAACTCATTTTTTTTTCAAAATAATATTTATAACTGAAAATTTGATGTTTTTCCCTTTCCCAAATATTTATAGATATTAAAAGCATGATATATAATTTTTTTTGTGTTTTTCTTTATTTTAGTTATTATATTGGTTGTATTCAAAGGAAATTAGAATAAATTTCTATATTTATGAGACTTTGATATACATGTTACAAATAAACACATAAAATAAAATTAAGACAACGGTTTTTTCCATTTTCACTTTTATCTTATTAGTCTAACACCATAGTAACACTATTACAAAACAAGACTCTAACAGAGCTAAAATTGGACTTTTGGAGTGAAAAAAAGTTTCCACTACCACAGTGAAATTAAAATCCATAGGATTTTATCACTACTATAAAATCACTAATAAAGGGTCATTAAATAGTGTGAATCTAAATTTACAACACACTAAAACACTAGAAACAGAACAAAAAATAGCAGCATAAACAAGTACAAATACCGATAATAAATGAAATAAAATTCACAAAACAAATACAAGAAAGAAATATTCTATAAATTTCAGACATTGGTTTAAAAAAATTCACGATTAAGTAAAAAATTATCATATAAGTTCAAAAACATCAATGTTCCATTGACTTTTCCCCCTAAACCCCATCGATGATATTTCCAAACAAACCACCCCAACTCGAGAAAAATAATGCACCTTTATAAAAAAATTATTTTTCTAGTAATACTATAAAGAAATAAATTAAACATAGAGTTTTAATTTTAAAATAAACGTTGACTCATAACAAGAACATTATGTATCAGATTGAGTTAGGGTTGATTCTTAAACATCACCCCATTTCTTATTCATCTTCAAATATTATATCTAAAAAAATAACTAAATAAGTATAAGAAAAAATTGATAATTAAATTAATTAAAAATATAAGATAAAATGATGCGAAAATAATTTAATCTCATTTTCTTAGTTTTAGTGATGCGATGTGTGTTTTAAAAAAAAATAGAACTTATATATTGAAAATACGCACTTAGATTTATTGCAGTGGCACCATAATTTATATTGATGTACAATTGATTCATACACATTCTAAATGACTTATATATTAATATCCTAAATTATTAAAATAATAAAAATGTGTTTTCTTGGTTTTGAGCATGTCACTTGTTTTTTTTACTAAAATGACATTTTTAATAGGAAACATACACTTTGAGTCATACCGATAACTTAGTGTGTCTGTTTGACCTAAGACTGATTCTTTCACATCATAGATTACTTATGAATAATTTTAAAAATTATTAATACAATCGGAGTGCATTTTTTTAATTTTTAGTGATTGGAATTTTTGAACTAAAATGTCAATTTTAAACTGATAACAATTACTTTGAGTCATATCAGGGGAATTATGTATCATATCAAGTTGTGAAGGATTCCAACACAACCAAAATGACTTATTGATCATTTTACTAATGTATCAAAACAATATGAATATGTTTTATCAGTTTTGAGTATGCCAATTTTTTTTACTAAAATTAATGTCTATTTTAAATAAAAAGACACACTTGGTGTCATAACTGTCACAATTTTCTTTGTATTTAGGTTCAGATGATTCTTACACTTAAGAAATGACATATGGATATATTAAATAATATATCAAGGCAATCCAAATGTGTTTTAATTTTTTTTTGAGAATGTCACTTATTTTTTTAGAAAAGTATCACATTAAATTAGAAACATTCTCCTTAAGTAATATCAGTCACAACATGTGTTGGTTTGATGTGAGAATAATCCCTAAAAAGCAAAAATTAATTATGAATAATTTTTATAAATTATCACTAAAATATGAGAATGGATTATTAGTTTTATGTGAGTGACACGTTTTGAAATAAAATATCAATTTTAAATTAATAACGGACACTTTGAGTCATACCAAGCACATCATGTATCAGATTGAGGTATGGATGATTCCTTCATGTAAATAAATTAATTATCCATCATTTTACTAATGTTTCAAAACAATTTGAATGTATTTTTTTGGTTTTGGGTATGCTAGTTGTATTTTTTAATAAAATTAATGACAATTTAAAATTAAAAGGAAAACATTGATTCATACCAGTCACACTGTGAGTCATACTAAAGTGTAGATTATTTTTCATGTCACAAATGAATTATTAATCATTTTACAAAGGTATCAATACAATAAAAATTAATTTTCATGGATTTTGAGTGTGTCACTTGTGTTTTTTACTAAAATGTAATTTTATACTGGAAACACACACTTCGATTCATAACATTCACATCATACATTTTTTTGTAGGAGACTAATTCCTACACATAGAAAATGACACATAAATCAGTCTTATAAATTATCAATACAATTAGAATTTGTTTTTTAGCTTTCAATGAGTTAAACTTTTGAAACTAAACTATCAATTATAAATGGATATTAGACACATTGGATCATACAGGGAACATTATATATTTTATTGAGGTTTTTATAATTGGTATATATAAAAAATGACTTATGGATAACTGTAATAAATTATCAGAACAATATAATTTTGTTTTCTCATTTTTGAGTATGTCATTTGACTTTTTTACTAAAATTAATGACAATTTTAAATAAAAAGACAAACACGGAGTCACACCGGTCACACCATGCATCGGATTGAGGTGTGTTTGATTCTTAAATGAAAAAAATAACTTATTTATTATGTTAATAATGTATAAAAATAATCCAAATGTGTTTTCCTAGTTTTAAGTGTGTCACATTTGTTTTCATACAATAATATCATTTATAACTGGAAACGTGAACTTTTAGTCATACTAATCAAATCATGTTTCATTTTGATGTGGACTAATTCCTACACATAGAAAAAATGACCCATGAATAATTTTACAAAATAATCAGGAAATTACAAGTGTTATTTCTTGTTTTTCATTAAGTGACACTTTTTGAACGTAAATATCAATTTTAAAATGGTTATGGACTATTTGAGTCATACCAGGAGCATCGTGTATTAGATTGAGGTTTGGTTTATTTCTACACATCAAAAGTGACTTATAGGTCAATTACCAAAATTATAAAAATAATATGAATGTGATTACTTAGTTTTCAGTAATGATATTGTCTTTTTTAATAAAATTTAGGTTAGTTTTATATAAAAAGACACACTTTGAGTTATACCAATAACACCTTGAGTCATATTGAGGTGAAACTAATTCTTACATATCAAAAATGACTTATGGATAATTTTATTAAAGAATAAAAACAATTAAAATGTTTTTTCATGGTTTTTATTATGTCACTTATCATTTTTTCTAAAATGTCATTCTAAACTGAAAACATGAACTTTGAGTCATACCGGTAACATTGTGTGTCAGTTTTACATGAAAATAATTTCTACACATCAAAAATGACTTATGATGAATTTTCATAAATTATGAAGACAATCTGAGTGAGTTTTTTTGGTTTCCGTGAGTGATATTGATTAAAATAAAATGATAAATTTAAAATGATATCAGACACTTTGAGTCATACCAGACAAATCGTGTATCAGATTGAGGTGTATCTAGTTCTTACACATAAAAATGACTTATGGATAATTTTTAAAAACTATAAAAATAATACGAAGGTGTTTTATCGGCTTTTATTATGTTAGTTGTCATTTTTACTAAAATTAATATAAATTAAAAATAAAAATACTCACATAGAGTCATACTAGTCACACCATACATAAGATTTAGGTGAGGATGATTTTTAAATGCCATAAATGATTTATGACTAATTTTAGTAATGAATCAAGGAAATTTGGTTTCATTTTATTGGTTGTGAGTATGTCAACTGTATTTTTTACAAAAATTTCATTTTAAACTGGAAACAGTCACTTGGAGTCATATTAGTCCAATTTGTGTTGGTTTAATGTGATACTAATTCATACATATCAAAAATGACATATTAATCATTTTGATAAATTATAAATACAATCCAAGTGAATTTTATTGGTTTTTGGTGACTGAAATTGTTTTAACTAAAATTTTAATTTTAAACTGATAATGAACCCTTTGAGTTAAAGCGGTCACATTATTTATAAGAATGTGGTACAAATAACTCCTACATGTCAAAAATGACTTATGTATCATTTTTATAAAGTATCAAAATAGTATGAATGAATTTTATTTGGTTTTGAGTATGTCACTCATCTTTTTTACTAAAATTAATATCAATTATAAATAAAAATGAAACACAAAGAGTCATACTAGTGACACCATGAATCTGATTGAGATGAGATAGATTCCTAGAAATCCTAAATTAATTATGGGTCATTTTAAAAATTTTAAAATATAATTTGAATGTGTTTTATTTTTTATTATTATATGATGTTTGTTTTGAACTAAAATAAAAATTACAAACTAAAAACATACAACTCAAGTATTTTTAAGCACATTGTGTATCAGATTGAGGTGTGTCTGCTTGATTTTGTGATGTTTTTTTCTTTCAAACTTATATAATAACCTTGAAAAGATAGAAATATTCCACTTTGATTGAAAACGAAACACTATTATTCAATAAACACCTCATTCAAAAGCAACATGTTCCCCATTTTTCGGCGTTTTGCATACGGTTAAAAGAAAAATATGACTTCCCAAAATAATACACCTATATAAGAAAAATATTCTTATGGTATTAATATTATAATAAAATAAATTATACATAAATATGAAACCATACATTAATAAAATGTAAATTTTAAACTAAATCCACACAATTTGATTCAACGAGGTACACCGTGTATCGGATTGAGGTGTAGATTATTGACCTATTTCTGGGTTATAATTATCTCAGTTGCAGCCTTGAAGTACAATATCTCACAATAATGAAAATATTAGAACATACCACCACAACTTGAGTAAAATAATACAACTATATAAGAAAACAATTCTTATTTTAGTAATAATATAAATAAATTAATTAACAATAAATATAAAACAATAGGATAATAAAATGTGAACTTTAAACTAAAAGCACACAATTTGAGTCATACTGAGAACACTGTGTATTGGTTTGAGGTATGGTTTATTTCAACTTGAATTTTGATCCAACAATACATTCAACAGTCTCAGTCATCTAACAATATTACATTTAGACAACCTATTATATTGAATGCATTGGAGAATAAAAATAAAATTTTATCATCATGATTTCATCATCCTTGTTGAGTGCATGATCATAGTACATGAGTGAATCATTCTTGTTGGTCAGGTAATTTATTCATTATCTTTGTAAAAAATAATCATTTGATAAAAATGATTTGTAAATTAACTAGAAAAGTAGACAAAATGGTGAAAAATCAAATAAAAGTCAATTTTTTAAAGTTATATATATCATTAAAATATAGTATAATTATTCTTTATCATATGAAACTAAAATACAAGGAATTTAGTAAACTGTACATGTCCCTAAAAGAAAATACATTGGAAAATATAATATGAAATTACACTTTCTTCAGTGATCCATACTACATTACCAAAAACTGAATGAAAAATAATCTAATATAG
This sequence comes from Viscum album, assembly GCA_963277665.1. Lineage (NCBI taxonomy): Eukaryota > Viridiplantae > Streptophyta > Magnoliopsida > Santalales > Viscaceae > Viscum > Viscum album. The sequence continues at coordinate 1,173,052,058 of OY728128.1, read as the reverse complement.
ATGATGATTACCTATATGATATTTATTTATTAATGTCTATAAAAAATAAAACTCATAATAAAGGGTTGTTTTTTCACAATAAAATTTACACATAAAGTTTTTTTGTCATCATCAAATATTAAAATTAAAACACGGATTGTCAATGATAATTGGCATTCCCAGTTTTGTTGTTTTAAACTATGATTCCAAACTATCACATTTTCTATTCACCCACTATGGATAAATATGAGATATTTTAGAATATAAATCCAAAAAATATGATATATTTATCCACTTTAAAATAACATAACATAAAATTAATTTTATATTGATAATAATGATGAGTTTTTTAATCATCTCTTGAACAAGGATAACATTTCCTAATGAATGTGCACATTCATATTGGTGACAAATGAAACCACTGTATTGTTCTTTTCTTATATAATTTACCCCCACCCATTATGGAACCTTATTGAGGGTAATTTGTGTAATTTATTTATAAAAATGATGAGTAAATTAACTAGAAAAGTAGATGAAATGGTAAGAAAATTAATTAAATAAGTACTAGGAAGTCACCTCATTAAGGATCCCATAATCATTCTGATACCATGTTTTATAATAATTTATAAACAAATTTATTTCCACAAATATAATTATACTTTGAAAATAGATAAAAAATAACATATAATAATTCTGATACTAATTCTTCACACCCCAAATTTATTTCTAAGGTAATAACGCAAACTATATCACAAACATATCTAGTAATCACCAAATTTTATTCTTGTCAAAAAATCTGACACCATGTGTGTTACCCACAAATCTATAAAAAAATACTTCCACTTTTGTATAATAATGTTTTAGAAAATCTTTGTATTACTATGAAAATATTGAAAAATAGATGACTAAAATTTTTTTTATTGAAATTTTAATTGCCTTTGTAAATTACTTGGTTATCGATACTTGTCTTTTCATGGTTTATGATGTATCTCATAAATTCTAAAATATAATATATAAAATCGTTTTTGTTATCTTTCTTTAGACAATGACAAAAAATTGAATTTTTTTTAAATTGTTTTGAAATATGTTTTGATTGATAAATCATTCTACATATACCTTAATAACTTTCCATTTCATGTATTCCACAGGCTTTTTGTGTTCATTCACTAACTTCATTCCATGATTTAGCCTATATTTATTGACCACCCTATCATAAAAAAGTTCTTTTCAAAACATAGACAGAAGAATATAATTTGAATTTTATCTATAAAATGTTTATTGTAATATACTAAAAATTAACAATACACATCAAGTATTGTCAATTTTTTTGGATATCCATGTACTGGCTACAAAAAATAAATATTTGGGGTATCTATTTTATATGGGATCAATATCTACTAATTTATAAAAAACAAAAACAAATCACTAATTAAAAAAATAAAAATAAAATTTATGTGATTATATTGAAGAGTTTTACCCATGCATTGTAGGAATCAAAGTAAGTATGCTGCTTTTTATTTATTTCTCAAATAAATTGCACAAATCATCTTTCTTCTTAAAAATTTCTTCCTTATCGAATTTTTTTTTTCATAGAAATGATATATGGATTAATGAATCCAAATCCTACTCCACATAATTTTCATTTATATAGTAGTCATATAAATGTGTCTTGAAAATTTGATTATATGTTAAATTTAATGAAAATATTAGACCACTATTTGGTCAAACTAATTATGAAAATGTACCTTATGTATGTATTCACAGCTAAGAGTCCCAACTAGTCAAACATGAGAATCTCATTTATACTCTCAAGACTGACTATGTCTATAATGAAAGTTCTTTGTATTTTTTCTTCAAATGGAATATAATCCATATATTCATCTTTAAATATGGTATCTTCATGATGTTTTAATAATAATAAATGTTGATATGCTACTGTTGGGGATATGGTTCTCCTGGAATGTCATCTGGATTTTTTGGTCGATTCACTAGATTGTCTTGATCCGACCTTCTATTTTCCCATATCTTTATCCATCTGTAATACCATACCACACAAAAGAACTTTTTTCATCTAGTGTAACATGTTTTTTATAATAAAAACATTTTCAAATACATACCTCGTGTATCATTATAATATTATATTACCATGATATGAAAGTTCTAATAGAATCATTGATTGTTGAAATATCCAAATCATCAAGTGGAGCATGAAACTTAGAAGTTGTCTCTTGAGATACCTCAATACCTACTCTCATGTGATATATTGGGAGTTATTTATTGTGTATCTTCTCTCCCAAGATATTATACTCTATACACCTCACAATAAGGCAGTGTGTGGGTGTTTATATATAGAAATCACACAAAACTTTATCCTGAAGAATTTTAGTAATATAATGTTATTGGAAGTTGTTTGATTCACATTTATAAAAAAGAGTAATGAAAAAAATTATTAACTTAGTTAAGATATATGGTTGAGTATAATTTCAATCCCCAAATCTACTGGGTTAATTTGGTTCTTCAAGTGTAGATCTTTGTTCCACCACCTGTTCAATTTGAACATTTCTCATATATTGGTCTTCCAAACCAGGCTGGACAATAATATCTTGCAATGAATCTATATTTTCCTAATATACTTTAATAATATTATATGTATCTTCTTATGTGTTTATATTCCAAAAATATGTTCTAGGATACACTCTAAAACATACTCCTCTAATGTGAACATATATTTCCAGCAACTGTAAAGATACTGAACGTAGTTATTCCTCAGTAAGGTCATTTCTGATTCTTATGTCTAAATAGTATAAGAATAATATGAACATAAATTGATATTTTTATGTAATATTATTATAAATTATAATAAATTATTATTATTTCATTCTTACACTTGTTTTCTATAATAATTTTGTGTTTTCATAAACAAGTTTACCCTCTTTATTTATGCAAGACTCCTTACATAGAACATGATCTAGGATAAAAGTGTCTTAGGATTTTGATTCATCAATATGCACATAAACAAAGGAATTTTTTTTATATCACAAAAAACGTTTATTATTGATTTAAAATACTTACCAATTTCTTCTATAGTGAAGCATTCCCCATACATTCTTTTCCATAGGGGTACATTGGTTTTGAGGCATGTTCTTCATTTTCAGCACTTGTTTTCTATTACATACATAAATTTTTTTTAATCAAATTGTATAAAATTAGTAATATAATATAATATATTATCAACTATAATTCACCTTAAATAATTTCTCATCATGATGACTAATGAAAACATTCTATGTTTTCTTCTTTCTAATGTGAGAATAACTAACTGTTGGGTGCGACATTACGTTCCCCTCAACATCCCTAAAATTTAACTTGGTAAGAAGAGTCTGGAAGCCTCAATGGGGATTTTTAGTAGCCAATAAAACGCATTAAATATATAAACAATCTAAAATAAACAGACTTTGTAAGGAATAATATAAATAAAATCAACAGTTCATTATATATTTTTTCAGTAATATAGAGAAAGTTTATCGTAACATTACCTTTATATATTCCAAAAGGTATTTCTTCATTAACAGTTTAACATGGTACCGTAAATCTATATCAAATGTAACATTAATCCACATTATGATTTTATAATAACTAATTAACATTGACTATTTTAGTTCAATAGGTTGGCCGCATTGATTTGATCCAACCTCAAATTTTATACCCTTACATATTGCCTTGATTTTTTTTCGACATTGTATTGTAGCATCATTATTGCTTATTCATAAAAATGTGGTTGATCCCCTAATAATTCTATAGTTTCAACATAAATTTTCTTTTATTCCCTAATATGGGTAACATAATCATGTAGATAAAGAATTATCTGCATGAGTAACCAAAAATTTAAATAATATGACGTTAACATAGTAGAGAACAATTTTTTTTATAAAGAAAATCATAGTATATTAAAAAACAATTTAAATTACTCACTGAAATATCATACCTTATTTGAAGGTTGAATGGATTTTTATCCTCTATAGATAACCTTAATCCTTTCTTTGTGGTCCCATATAACGTACAAGACATTTTCTACATTAGGACCTCTATGAAATTATTATAATATCCTAATTAAAGGGTCACCCTAAATTGAATTCTCATCTGACCGTACAGATGTTTTAGACTCCATTAGGAAAATAAATCAACTCTTGTTTGCTGAATATAGTATATAAAAAACATGCACTACTTGTGATTCCTTTTTAATGTCATATCCTTTCCCCTTCCACACCAAAAGTTTCCTTCACAATGCCCATTTAAATAACATTCACTGAAATCCTATTGGAAACCCATTTACAATGGAAAATTATAACTTTAAATTTTTTTATAATCCAACTCATATATGTATTAAATAATACAAAAATATGTCATATTCACATAAATTGGATTTCTATCCATCGAACCAGATATTTGCACCACTTCTACCATAGGCATAGCTCCACTATTTAACAGTGTACTATAGTCATCATGTTGTATTTTATATACTGTTTGGACATTGATTAAAAAACCAATGTAAGATATAAAATCATCATTTGGTCCACTTCTAGTCATTGAGGTCTTCCATCAATTGAATTTTTTTTTCTAATAACACCTTATAAATTTGATATCAGAACCATCCTATAAAATGTTGATTATATGTATTTGATATCCATCCTTAATCCCTTGATGCATTCAAATATCTAATATTTTCTTTGTAGGATTCAACGTATGGACCAACATCATCAATATTCTGTAAAATGTAATGGTGCACTTATGTCATCACTATAATGGTAATTATAACAACATCTCTTTTGAAAATCCATTCTTCTATAAGGCATCTATTGTGAATAGACTTTTAGAGACTCATGTTATCAACATATGATAGGTAATCGGTATAGAATTTAATAGAATATTCAACTATATATCGTATAAAATACAACCTTGTAGATGAATTCAATTCTTGACATTCCCTTTCAAATTATTCATATACCATTTAATGGGGTACATACATCTATAATGGATAGGAACACATAGTTGAACCTATCTAACAAAATGAACCATCTAGTAGATAATTATTTTTAAGAATAGTGATGGTAAGAACATCTATAATTCACATTATATGACTTCAAGCTTATTATTAATGATATGAAAACCTTCATGGTCTTTAACTTTACAGCACATGGCTTTCAAAAATAAGTAGAGTCTGGTTAATGTATGTTGTACCTTTTTAGATAGAATGAAACTTAAAGAAATGAGCATAAAATATTTGATTAAGAAATGAAAATTATTTCTTTTTCTTCCCTATAACATCAAATTAGTCATTAACATTAAATTAATTATATTTCATGAATTCCCCACTAGAACTTTTACACCATTAAGTAAAATACAACATTTAAAATTATTATGTATGGATAGACTATAAGATGATAGAGGAAGAAAATTCATCCCTTTAACCTTCACTAGTGGAAACTCTTCCCTTATTCTCATATCAATCATTTACAACCTATCCTTGATTCCATCTATTGTTTTTATAGTAACATTTAGTAATTTTTAAATCAAACTATCTAAAATATTGTTTTTTACATGCATGACATCAAGAAAATCTCTGGCATAAAAAAATAACAACACAAAAATTATAATAAAATTAAAATGTTTTCTCAAACACATTTGAAAAGGTTTTTCAAAAATGGTTTACCAAAAATAGTGTCAATATATTTTAATTTATCGAATATTTGATCACCCATTAATGGAGATTGTGTCGAAATTATTTCAATATTATCATCGAATATTGTCATCTAAGATCGGTATTTATGTCGTCGAGGTAAAAATTCCAAATTTCTTAAAAATACAGTCTTCAAGGAATATTTTAACTTGAATGAGTGTTTACATTCATCACATATGGTACACCCCAAAATTCCTTTAATTCTATAGCCTAAAATTTTCTCTAAGTAGGAAAGTTATTTATTGTACCATAAAACATGACACTTAATGTGAATTCATGACTTTTAGGAGCATTATACATTGTAACTCCTGTAGATCACATCAATTTTAGATTATTGATCAACGGATATAAATATACATCAATATCATTAATGGGATTCTTTGGTCCAGATATATAAATATACAACAAAACGTATTTTTTCTTCATGCATAACCATGATGTAAAATTATAATTTACTGACATAATGATCCATGTACAGTTTGTACTACTCTGTACACCAAAATGATACATTCTATCAATATGTAATGTATGAAGAATGTATCCAAGATCATTTATAAATTCAATATACCCATAATCAACTTTCTTATACTCAGGATAATCTGTTGGATGATATAGGTTACCATAATTAATAATTATATCATCATGTAGTTTCAATTGTATTGTAGTTTTCTAATATCCACATTTTCTTCTAAACTATGGAATTATAGGAAGGTACCATATATATTTTTAAGAAGTTTATTAACTTCTCTTGTAATGATTTGTGCCACACTTATGAAATTTTATGAGCGACTCAAGGTTTTTGTGAAACAATATGGAATCATTTGGACAATAATGTATTTTTTATAGATCATTCCCACTGAAAATATAATTCTATTAGTGTCATATATTCAACATGGAAGTTCATTTTATTATGGTAGTATATCATTCATGAGATCAAGTAGTTTTGTAAAAATGGTGTCTCCCCATATGCTATCATCTTTCTAGTTATTTAACTTCAATATAACTGACAATGTTATGTATTTAATACAATATATATAAAATGATCTCTTAGAACAAATTATTAAGTTATCCAAAAACTTTTCACAATAATGGAGGTCATTTTATATTTTCATTTTTATTTATTCCATGCGATTTACATTATCATTGACACTGGTATTCATATCAAATGATCCATAAACCACATTATCATCAGAATTGATGTGAAAATTATCATTTTCCCATATTTAGTGCAACATTTATGGCTATAATCTATTTAATGGCCAATAAAACATTCTTACAAGTCTTATAGACTAATTATTCTTGAATAAATACAATATAAACACAGACAAAGGGTTTGAAAATGTTTGTATACATGCTCTATTGGAAACATTATTAACTATTTATCTCCATCTTTTAAATAATTTATCATATTATTTTCATTCATCAATTTTTGATTCATATATATATTATTATGTTTATAAAATATTCATTTTTTTAAAAAATTAATAAATACACTAAAGATATTCATTATCAAAGATGAAAGTTATCGATAATTCTAATAAGAGGAAACCAACATTTGATTGTTTCAAATAATATCTTTATGCTTCGAAGGAAATGGGTAATTTAATTTTAGAAAATAAGTAGTCCACTATGGTAGGTGTTTCCATATTAATTCATCCAAAATGATCTTGGTATGGGATAAATATTTCTCAGAGTATTTCAAGCAACATAGCCATGTCCAAAAGAGATGAGAGATGAGTCCCAAGAAACTAAATTCAATAATAATTTTTTTAGAGATGATGCTGATGAGAATGATATTTTACTCTGTAAATCTCAATATTCTTGGGATAGGAGTTGGTAAAGCACTAGACAAATTTTTTTATTTTGTTTCCTAAAGCTAAAAATTTTCTGGGGCACACAATGGTTTGACAAATAAGCAGATCATATAATACGTTTTCATAGTGCACTTAATATTTTATACCCATTTCTCCATTATCAATGGGTTGAGATACATGATCAAATTTTCTTTATTATTCAAGAACCACTATCCCTAGATAGAAACATTATTGTAATAATACTACAATATGCTCTCCTAGTGGAAAAAATGTCTGATTTTATAGACCCTCTTATTTCAGACACTATGGTGAGGCCCCTTGTTGGTATAAACGGAATAAAACATAGAAAAAATCTTCCCTACAATGAATTAAAAAATAATTGGATTAAATCCAAAAATAACATAGGTTTTGGGAATGATATTAATGAATAATAGATTAATGATCTTATAACTATGAATGTTTTCTAAATTCTATTTTGAAACCAAACTCTTTACAAAATAATTTTAAAAATACTAAAACCTTTTAAATTACCACATATTAATTTAAAATTAGAAGTCTCATCTGAAAAAATATTTTTAAATTAAAAATGATTTTTTTAATTTTTAAAATCCTAGTTTAAATCCATTTCCTTAAATTCCACAAGAATATTGACAAACTTTTTTCAAAATACTTAGTATGATAAGAACCCCCATTTCTATAAACACTATTAGCATCAAGTGAAAAATTTAAAATAATATTCAAAAATAATTAATAGTAAATTAAAAGATTAAAACCATTTAAATGGAAATATTTACCATTAAAAATGTATATAACATTATAAGTTCACATTGAAATCACTTCATGAGTTTCAAAACACTAAATCCATTTTAGTTAATTGTAAAGTAAAACCTCATTTTTTAATTTCAAATCATTATTTAAAATATAAACCAAAGTTCCTTTTTTGAAAACTAAAATTCAAAATAGAAATGACCATAAAAATGCTAAGTATAATCCCACACAATATAAACAAAATAATAATTATTAAACATTTCATAAACATTTTATAAAGATGGCCCGAATAAAACATTTTAATGAATAAAGTAGTAAATTGACAATTTAAATCCTAACATGATAGTCTTGTAATAGCTTTCTAAATACCAAGGTTCACATGGGATTATTTCAAAATTATATCAATGGGACTATTCATTTTCCAAAAACTATTTTCATCAAATATCACACAAGAAACCACAGATAAAATCTTTCACATTCCATAACATTTATTCAAGAATGAACATCAAGAATGTTTTAAAAACATTAATGACATTGAAATCTATTTATGAAATGACCATGATGTGTTAGAAATATTCCTTGTATGATAATGGGCTGAGGTTTCATTAGAATTTATGTATGTGTGGGTCGAATTGGAGGTGCTTTTTTAACCGAGGAGAGAAAATGATAAATAATTTGGTTTTTGTTTTGAAAGGAACCAACCATGAAGTTACACAATGTTTTTAATTTTTATGCTGTTTTTGGTGTTTATAATATCCTGAGATGATTTTGATTGTTTAGTAATTTTGATCGAGCGATGAGATAGAGTATCTATAGTTGAAACTGAGTAATTTCATTGAAAATTTAGTCATAGGAGGACCAAATATTATTTTTTCATGAGATTGGGTTTAGTTATTTGTTAACCACATCACATATATTGTTCATATTATATATTTATGATAGATTTATTATGTAAAGTATGCTAACATTATTACATGTTTTAAAATAATTTATTCTAACAAATTAAAGTTTGGTCTTTTGTTATTTATTTATTTACATTATTTCATTAATATGAGTTCATTATTATAAATTCTATAAGAACCAAATAATTTTAAGATATAAAAATGAATGTAGTTGTCATATGTTTGGGGAATGTTACCTCACTTTATTTGGATATAGTAACCTGAATATTCATATATCTTAGATCTTTTTTCAAGAAAGGAAATTTATATTTGGTATATATTTATGTTATAATATCTTGAGTACTTTTACGAAACCTGAATTTATTTATTTATCATGTGTTTAAATGGTATTAATATAATTGTTTAAGTATTTCATTTTATACCTTATATTGTATCACAATGAAATTCTTTTCCTTTAACTATATCCTAAATGAATTATAAGTCAATGAAAAACACCTAAACATGATTTACTAATTCCATATGTGATGATATAATTTATAGGTTGATTTAGGGGTGAGGAATGATTTTTTATGTTAACTTGTTAAGTATCATCAACATGTTTGATTTTTGAAACTAAACTAAAAATATTTGAAGTACTAAATGTGTCTATTTTATAAAAGAATATTTTATGGATTTTGTTTTATATAAATACCATAAATAAGTAGATTTTTTTAAGAAACCTAAAAAGTATGTTTTTTCATTCATTAAAAAGTTTTAATAAATCCTAATTTTACATTACAAAAAGGACATTTTCATTGTATATTTTAATGATCAAAATTGTAAAACTAAATTTTCATCAAATACAATCTATAAATGTGCATCTTAACTTTAAATGAAATATTTTCTTTAATTCTTTATATATATTGTGTTTTAAATGTATAAAATTGATTTAAATGGTAATAATTCATTTTTTCTATTAGAACATCTTAATTGGTGCTTGAGTAACACTTTATGCCTTCATTGTGTTATTATGAATAAGCATTGGTTATAGCTAATTCTATGTTTAATAATTTAAATAGTTTAATATTAGGAAGAATTATTTGTTTCATATTCCATGTTTAATAACTTGATTTAATTGACATTACTAAACTTTACACTATACATAAACTGCAACTTATGCCTTGTGTGGAGTAACATAAGGTTATTTAATGTAACATCCCAGGTAAATAAAGAATAAATAATTTTCATATTTATTAATATTTACGAATTAAATATTAATTTTATTTTAAAGGGGTTGCTATGTTCGATAGCGTACCCGATACCCAATGATGAGTTTCTTTGAAACTTACGTAGCACACTAGTAATAAAATAATATTATTTTAAATGTTAGTTAACAAGTAGCCGTTGTACTGGCGGGAATGGATATAAATAACTAAAATATGATTAGATATGTTTTTAAATGTTTATACATTTACCCAATAAAAGATAAAGGCTTAAAATACGGAAAGAGTTCAATTTTAGGGCATATATACTCTAATTTTCACTAAAGGTTCACTTATCACCTTTTAATGGTGAACCGTCATTAAATATAGTTTTGATCACTCTTATACTTTATTTTGGACCAAATATAACTCTTCTTTAGAATCGGGACATCAAAATTTACTTTGTGTAAATTTTTGGTACCTTTCTGATAAAGTTCATTTTTTTATGAATAGTGTAAAATGTTGTATTTTAATTCAAAACCTATTTTTAATCTAAATTATTTATATGATTAGATTATTATTTTAATTGGTTTTAAAGTGAAATTAGAAAATATTTTTACCAGTTAATCCAATGGTGGTCATTGGAATCAATTTCACTTTGAAATTGGACTTAAACTGGTGTCAATCTTTTGATACTTATTATTTCACAAAAACACGCTATTTGTCATGACAGCGGGAATTAATTATTAAATTAATTAATTTGACTTATATGTTTTGAATTTTGTAAAATGGACTTCATTTTTGAATTCTGAATATCAAATATAGCTTAGGGTGAATTTTTGGTAATTTTCTGAAAAACTTCAATTATTGATGAATAGTGAAACCACTAGGTGGTAATCAAGCAAACTGATTTTTCAGTTAAATGAAAGTTTACCACTAATGTGTATTGAATTTTGAAAATCCGACATACATGGTAGTCATTAAGAAGTAAAATGTGGTTCAATGAGATTAAAATAATTTTTTGGTGAATAGTAATTTTTTTCATTAATCGTGATTAGAGGTAATTAGTGTAGTTTAAGGTAAAAATGGTATTATAAGAATGTGAAAACACCATGACACTTGTCCTACACCTATTGGGTGAGTCATGGACGACCAAGACAAGCCATGTGCCAACTTGGGGACCCCATGGAGCCACTTTAGTTGGAAAATGACATTAATATATTTTTATTTAATGTTAAAGTGAAAATGACACTAACATAAATTATTTTACTAAAATAATTTTTGAGTGGGGTTATACAAGTCCAAAGTTTTATTATAAATAGTAATTGGAAAGCTAAAAGGATTTGCTACATCATAGTATTTTTTTATAATTTTTAGACATTAAATAAAGTAAATTATATATGACATAATAATGATGCAGCGATGACATCATTATTTGACGATTTAAATAAAATGGAAAGATAATGTAAAATCTATGAACTAAACATGTCCAAAACTTATTGGATGGGTGGATTTCGAACCCTTATATCCTTATCCACGAATTCTATCAATGTGGGACCTTTTAAAACCGAAACACATTTTCAAATAAAGTAATATTTCTTTACATTCCAAAAGTGCCCCTCCTCTCCTCTTATAAAAGGCCCCCACCTCTACCCCATTTCACACACTTCTCAAGCCTTTGGCTTGGCCAAACCCTGACCAATTACTCTCTCCACATCCCTCTCCTCATCCTAGAGGATTCCCTTTGGGAATAATCCATTCAAAGGAAGCCTTTAGGCTCAAATAAAAAGGAGTTACACTTTTAAAGGTAATTCATTCTCTCTTGTTCATTTGTTTTATTTTGCTTCTCCAACCCTCTAAACTCTTTTTATTTACTTCTTTTGTAACAACACCAATATATTCAATATACTAGGATGTTGTTATAATATTTATTTGAGCTACACTCTCACACAACTACATCAAATGGTTAAAGAACATACGGTTTCCGTGGATGACGAAATTCTGCCTCCCGAAACGATGATTGTTCAATACTCATTTAACACCTTCAAGGGTGGCCATTATGATGTCACTATTTTTATGTATGATATATAATATGTTTATGTTTTCTTTAAGCTTCTGTATTTTTCATTTTTTGCATACCTTTATGGTTTCCATTATGGGTAAACACGATATCTTCATTTAAGGAAGTGCGGACTACCGCCCCCTCAAAGTGATGTGATTCATTAATGCCATATGTGGGACGTGTAAAGGATGGATTTAAAGTTATTATATATGATGTTATACTGGAATTATAATATACCTCTATATCATTATTATTTCTTTCCATTAAATTATGAGATAGAAATGAAAGTAGCGTTCATGCGTACGTACGGCTTACCGTCTCCATGAACGGTGCATTTCATTTCTTATCCCCAAATGTAATGTACTATTAAAATTACATGTATATAATGTATATATATAATTAATGATATATATAAATGATGAATATAATTCTGGAATTAAAATATACATACCTCTCATTTAGTTTTAATTCCACTAATATGACAAAGAAATGAAAGTAGCGTTCATGCGTACGTACGGCTTACCGTCTCCATGACCGGTGCATTTCATTTCTTACCTCTAAATGATTATGTAATATTATAAATACATTTATATGCTGGATATATATGATACATATTATATCCAAATCGGGAATTTCATTCTGGATATAAAGAACTTTTGACCACATGAACAACATGTAATTGTAAGAAGTCCACTTTCGACTTAAGAACCAAATATTGACAAAACAAACATTATTAACTTAAATGGTTACATAATGTTTATAACATGGAAATAAGTGATATAAAAGGAATAATGAACTTTAAAAAAGTTCTTAATCAAGTATAAATTAACTCAAGATTATTATTCAGGACGTTAAAGAACGATCAAGTCAAGTCGGACCCGAGGTAAGGGACTTCGTCTCAATCTCCTTTCATTGAGGCATATTTCGTTTTATACACAACTTTCTTTTATACGGTGTATAAACCCCTTTGACTTTTACTTTTATACAAAAGGAATCTTTTTCTACGAAGAGTTTTACTAAACGACAAAAAGGAATGTTTTTTTAACGTACGCGGTGACAACGACTTTTTCCGCCGCCGCGAGTATTATTTGGTCTTTGGCTTCCTCAACAAGCCGTAATGTTTTTAAAATAAAATAAATACCATATACTCTTTTATGTATTTTGGTATTGAAAATGGTTTTGATAAAGGATTTTATTATGTCAATATATTTATGATATATTGTGATTGAAATGTGGAAATGTTATCATTCCTTTATATTGGTTTTATGTTTTATGATTTTATATTGGTACTTGGACATTTTAACGGGTGGTTACGTTATAAACCATATGACGGGTGGTGCCGTGAATACCAGGACTGGTGGTTATGTTATAACCTCCAATGCATTGGGTATGGAAGTCGGCCGTATGGCTATTCCATTAAGTATGTATGGAAATTGGCCGTATGGCTATTCCATTAAGTGATATGTGTGGAAATAGACCGTATGGTTATTCCACTTAAGTATGTTTATGTCCCAAGTTACCTTTATATATGTTATGTGTTCTTTTTTTGGGTTTTATGGTAATCCTTTGGTTACAAAAAGGTAAGTAATGATACTTTATTCAGTGAAGAGTTTTTTTACTACTTCATGAAGGTGAAGGTATTACTTTGATAGAGTATATATGTTTTACTTGATGTTTGAAAAACTTACAGTTTTCATTCTTTCTGTATCCCTTACTGAGCTTTTTATGCTCACCCCAAGTTTTTTTTGAAATGTTTTTCACAGGACTTAATGTGGAATAAGGTCAAGGATGGGATCAAGGGAATGTCATGCTATATAAAACAAGGAACTAGAAATGTTTCTTTTAAGAGTTTTTTTTATTATGGAAACTTAGTAGAAGTTACTACTTTGTAATCTTTTGAGATGTAATAGTTATGTTCTAATTCTCTAAAACTCTAAACCTGAAAAGATCCTCGACGTGAATTATTCATTTAATTCAATATTAATTAAGTTTTAAGGCCGTGGCCTTATAGTTGGTATCAGAGGTCGGTTTAGAAAACTTTAGGGGTTATAAAAGTGTTAAATTATAATATGATTGAAATGATATAGCATTTACGGATTACCGTGTTGCTTCGCCTAAGATATTTCTATGTTCAGAATGGTTTTCCGCAGAGGAAAAAAAGCAGCTATGTTGGGACGACATCAGGAGAAAGATAACCTTCCAAATCAGCAACCTGAGATGGTCGGAATCAGAACTGAACAGTTTGTTGCAGTGATGGCACAGTTGACTTAGGCTATAAATGGTGGTGGTATCCATGCACGAGATCAGCCAGATCAACCGCAGAGGAACATGTCAGTGGTGGAACATTTAATGAGGCAACATCCCCCATCATTCAGAGGATCATCTGACCTTGTGAAAGCTGAAGGGTGGATTAAAGCACCGGAGAAGATTTTTGATGTCATGGGGTGTTCAGAACATCAAAAGGTTAGTCTTGCTGTTTACCGTTTTGAAGGTGAAGCTGATCAGTGGTGGTCGATGGTGAAAAATATAAGGGATAGTGATGAGATTGAGGATCTTCACTGGGACAAATTCAAAGGTATGTTTCTTGAGAAATATTTTCCTAAGGTGGTTCGTCTTAGGATGGAAAAGCAGTTCCTATAATTGAGGCAGGAGGATGATTCAGTGGCTGCTTATGAAGAAGAGTTCACTCGATTGGCAAGGTATGCTCCAAACTTCATACGATATCTTGATAGTAAAATAAACCATTTTTACTCAGGGTTAAAGCCAAAGTATCGAAGGGATTTAGCTTCTCGTGAGTTTAAAAGTTATGAAAAGCTTGTTCGATGTGCTGAGAAGGTGGAAATGGAGTTTGCCGATGATCAGGTGTTCTATGACAAACAACAGAATAAGAGGTCTAGTTGGCAGGCAAAGGGGAAGAATTCATCAAAGAAGTAAGGAGTTAAGAAAACCAAATATCCATCCTGTGAGAAGTGTGGTAAAATGCATCCTGGATAATGTTTATCCAAGTCTGGTAAGTGCTTTCGGTGTGGTAAGTCTGGTCATATTGCTCGTAACTGTAAGGAAGATGATCAAGCAGGCAATGAAAAACCAATGGTAAGATGTTTTAAGTATAATGAAATGGGTCATTATGAAAACGAGTGTCCAACGAAGAACTCAACTGGGGGAATGCAGCCAGACTACAAGCAGAAAGGGGTGGTAAAATCCTTTTCAACAACTTCAGCAGATGTTGGGCCATCGAATGAAGTGGTGATAGCTTCAGGGAGATTAGTATTTTTCGAAGATTGACATGAGGTCGTGGTACCATCAGTTGAAAGTAAAAGAAGCAGACGTTCCGAAGACTACGTTCCGTACTGGATATGGCCATTATGAATTTGTAGTTATGCCTTTTGGGTTAACCAATGCACCTACTGTATTCATGGACCTTATGAATAAAATTTTCCACGAGTTCTTGGATAAGTTTGTGTTTGTGTTTTGAGGTTTGGGAAGAGGTTATGTGTGCCTTGTGATTCACAGTTGAAGAATGAGTTGTTATGTGAGGCTCATAGTTCCCCGTTTTCAGTTCATCCTGGCAGTACTATGATGTACAGAGATCTGCGGGAGTATTACTGGTGGGATGGAATGAAAAGAGATATTTCTGATTTTACTGTGAAGTGTTTGACATGTCAACAGGTTAAAGCAGAGTGGCAGTTACCGAAAGGGATGCTTCAGCCTTTACCAGTGCCAGAGTGGAAATGGGAGAATATATCCATGGACTTTGTTGTGGGATTACCGAGGACATCTCAAGGTAATAATGCAATCTGGGTTATTGTTGATCGCTTGACCAAATCTGCTCATTTCCTTTCTATACGAGATACTTTCTCTCTAGATCAACTTTCCCGTTTGTATCTTAAAGAGATAGTCAGGTTACATGGAGTTCCTCTTTCCATTGTATTGGATCGTGAACCCAGGTTTACTTCTAACTTTTTGAAAGGCCTTCAGAAGTCGTTGGGTACTGAATTAAAATTTTAGTACAGCTTTTCATCCTCAATCAGATGGGCAGTCAGAACGAACAATTCAGACCTTGGAGGATATGCTACAAGCTTGTTCTATAGATTATCAGGGAAGTTGGGACCAACATCTTTCTTTGGTTGAATTTTCAAATAATAATAGTTTTCATTCTAGTATACAGATGGCACCATTTTAGGCATTATATGGGAAGCGGTGTCGAACTCCAGCTTTCTGGGATGAAGTGGGTGAAAGGAAGTTGATGGGACCAGAATTGGTAGAAGAGATGGCAGAAAAAGTTCAGCTGATTCAGAAACACATGAGAACAGCTCAGAGCAGGCAAAAGAGTTATGCGGATAACCGGAGGAAGGATCTATCTTTCGAGGTAGGTGATCATGTTTTTCTCAAGGTTTCTCCTTGGAAAAGCGTGATGAGATATGGTAAGAAAGGAAAGTTGAGTCCAAGGTTTGTTGGACCATACGAAATTCTGGAAAGAGTTGGATCAGTTGAATACCGAGTGGCTTTACCTCCGAGTTTATCTCAGGTACACAATGTTTTTCACGTTTCGATGTTGAGAAAGTATATGCCAGACCAATCTCATGTTTTGAGTCCAGAGGTAGTTCAGCTGGAAGAGAACCTATCTTATGAGGAACAATCGGTCCAGATTCTTGACCACATGGAGCAAGTGTTACGGAATAAGGTGATTCATCAGGTAAAGGTTTTGTGGAAAAACCATGTGATTGAAGAGGCAACGTGGGAATCTGAAAATGCTATGAGGGATAAATACCCCCACTTATTTTGATAAGTGAATAAAATTGCGAGGACGCAATTCCCAAAAGGGGGGAAGGATGTAACATCCCAGGTAAATAAAGAATAAAGAATTTTCATATTTATTAATATTTACGAATTAAATATTAATTTTATTTTAAAGGGGTTTCTATGTTCGATAGCATACCCGATACGCAATGATGAGTTTCTTTGAAACTTACGTAGCACACTAGTAATAAAATAATATTATTTTAAATGTTAGTTAACAAGTAGCCGTTGTACTGGCGGGAATGGATATAAATAACTAAAATATGATTAGATATGTTTTTAAATGTTTATACATTTACCCAATAAAAGATAAAGGCTTAAAATACGGAAAGAGTTCAATTTTAGGGCATATATACTCTAATTTTCACTAAAGGTTCACTTATCACCTTTTAATGGTGAACCGTCATTAAATATAGTTTTGATCACTCTTATACTTTATTTTGGACCAAATATAACTCTTCTTTAGAATCGGGACATCAAAATTTACTTTGTGTAAATTTTTGGTACCTTTCTGATAAAGTTCATTTTTTTTATGAATAGTGTAAAATGTTGTATTTTAATTCAAAACCTATTTTTAATCTAAATTATTTATATGATTAGATTATTATTTTAATTGGTTTTAAAGTGAAATTAGAAAATATTTTTACCAGTTAATCCAATGGTGGTCATTGGAATCAATTTCACTTTGAAATTGGACTTAAACTGGTGTCAATCTTTTGATACTTATTATTTCACAAAAACACGCTATTTGTCATGACAGCGGGAATTAATTATTAAATTAATTAATTTGACTTATATGTTTTGAATTTTGTAAAATGGACTTCATTTTTGAATTCTGAATATCAAATATAGCTTAGGGTGAATTTTTGGTAATTTTCTGAAAAACTTCAATTATTGATGAATAGTGAAACCACTAGGTGGTAATCAAGCAAACTGATTTTTTAGTTAAATGAAAGTTTACCACTAATGTGTATTGAATTTTGAAAATCCGACATACATGGTAGTCATTAAGAAGTAAAATGTGGTTCAATGAGATTAAAATAATTTTTTGGTGAATAGTAATTTTTTTCATTAATCGTGATTAGAGGTAATTAGTGTAGTTTAAGGTAAAAATGGTATTATAAGAATGTGAAAACACCATGACACTTGTCCTACACCTATTGGGTGAGTCATGGACGACCAAGACAAGCCATGTGCCAACTTGGGGACCCCATGGAGCCACTTTAGTTGGAAAATGACATTAATATATTTTTATTTAATGTTAAAGTGAAAATGACACTAACATAAATTATTTTACTAAAATAATTTTTGAGTGGGGTTATACAAGTCCAAAGTTTTATTATAAATAGTAATTGGAAAGCTAAAAGGATTTCCTACATCATAGTATTTTTTTATAATTTTTAGACATTAAATAAAGTAAATTATATATGACATAATAATGATGCAGCGATGACATCATTATTTGACGATTTAAATAAAATGGAAAGATAATGTAAAATCTATGAACTAAACATGTCCAAAACTTATTGGATGGGTGGATTTCGAACCCTTATATCCTTATCCACGAATTCTATCAATGTGGGACCTTTTAAAACCGAAACACATTTTCAAATAAAGTAATATTTCTTTACATTCCAAAAGTGCCCCTCCTCTCCTCTTATAAAAGGCCCCCACCTCTACCCCATTTCACACACTTCTCAAGCCTTTGGCTTGGCCAAACCCTGACCAATTACTCTCTCCACATCCCTCTCCTCATCCTAGAGGATTCCCTTTGGGAATAATCCATTCAAAGGAAGCCTTTAGGCTCAAATAAAAAGGAGTTACACTTTTAAAGGTAATTCATTCTCTCTTGTTCATTTGTTTTATTTTGCTTCTCCAACCCTCTAAACTCTTTTTATTTACTTCTTTTGTAACAACACCAATATATTCAATATACTAGGATGTTGTTATAATATTTATTTGAGCTACACTCTCACACAACTACATCAAATGGTTAAAGAACATACGGTTTCCGTGGATGACGAAATTCTGCCTCCCGAAACGATGATTGTTCAATACTCATTTAACACCTTCAAGGGTGGCCATTATGATGTCACTATTTTTATGTATGATATATAATATGTTTATGTTTTCTTTAAGCTTCTGTATTTTTCATTTTTTGCATACCTTTATGGTTTCCATTATGGGTAAACACGATATCTTCATTTAAGGAAGTGCGGACTACCGCCCCCTCAAAGTGATGTGATTCATTAATGCCATATGTGGGACGTGTAAAGGATGGATTTAAAGTTATTATATATGATGTTATACTGGAATTATAATATACCTCTATATCATTATTATTTCTTTCCATTAAATTATGAGATAGAAATGAAAGTAGCGTTCATGCGTACGTACGGCTTACCGTCTCCATGAACGGTGCATTTCATTTCTTATCCCCAAATGTAATGTACTATTAAAATTACATGTATATAATGTATATATATAATTAATGATATATATAAATGATGAATATAATTCTGGAATTAAAATATACATACCTCTCATTTAGTTTTAATTCCACTAATATGACAAAGAAATGAAAGTAGCGTTCATGCGTACGTACGGCTTACCGTCTCCATGACCGGTGCATTTCATTTCTTACCTCTAAATGATTATGTAATATTATAAATACATTTATATGCTGGATATATATGATACATATTATATCCAAATCGGGAATTTCATTCTGGATATAAAGAACTTTTGACCACATGAACAACATGTAATTGTAAGAAGTCCACTTTCGACTTAAGAACCAAATATTGACAAAACAAACATTATTAACTTAAATGGTTACATAATGTTTATAACATGGAAATAAGTGATATAAAAGGAATAATGAACTTTAAAAAATTTCTTAATCAAGTATAAATTAACTCAAGTTTATTATTCAGGACGTTAAAGAACGATCAAGTCAAGTCGGACCCGAGGTAAGGGACTTCGTCTCAATCTCCTTTCATTGAGGCATATTTCGTTTTATACACAACTTTCTTTTATACGGTGTATAAACCCCTTTGAATTTTACTTTTATACAAAAGGAATCTTTTTCTACGAAGAGTTTTACTAAACGACAAAAAGGAATGTTTTTTTAACGTACGCGGTGACAACGACTTTTTCCGCCGCCGCGAGTATTATTTGGTCTTTGGCTTCCTCAACAAGCCGTAATGTTTTTAAAATAAAATAAATACCATATACTCTTTTATGTATTTTGGTATTGAAAATGGTTTTGATAAAGGATTTTATTATGTCAATATATTTATGATATATTGTGATTGAAATGTGGAAATGTTATCATTCCTTTATATTGGTTTTATGTTTTATGATTTTATATTGGTACTTGGACATTTTAACGGGTGGTTACGTTATAAACCATATGACGGGTGGTGCCGTGAATACCAGGACTGGTGGTTATGTTATAACCTCCAATGCATTGGGTATGGAAGTCGGCCGTATGGCTATTCCATTAAGTATGTATGGAAATTGGTCGTATGGCTATTCCATTAAGTGATATGTGTGGAAATAGACCGTATGGTTATTCCACTTAAGTATGTTTATGTCCCAAGTTACCTTTATATATGTTATGTGTTCTTTTTTTGGGTTTTATGGTAATCCTTTGGTTACAAAAAGGTAAGTAATGATACTTTATTCAGTGAAGAGGTTTTTTACTACTTCATGAAGGTGAAGGTATTACTTTGATAGAGTATATATGTTTTACTTGATGTTTGAAAAACTTACAGTTTTCATTCTTTCTGTATCCCTTACTGAGCTTTTTATGCTCACCCCAAGTTTTTTTTGAAATGTTTTTCACAGGATTTAATGTGGAATAAGGTCAAGGATGGGATCAAGGGAATGTCATGCTATATAAAACAAGGAACTAGAAATGTTTCTTTTAAGAGTTTTTTTTATTATGGAAACTTAGTAGAAGTGACTACTTTGTAATCTTTTGAGATGTAATAGTTATGTTCTAATTCTCTAAAACTCTAAACCTGAAAAGATCCTCGACGTGAATTATTCATTTAATTCAATATTAATTAAGTTTTAAGGCCGTGGCCTTATAGTTGGTATCAGAGGTCGGTTTAGAAAACTTTAGGGGTTATAAAAGTGTTAAATTATAATATGATTGAAATGATATAGCATTTACGGATTACCGTGTTGCTTCGCCTAAGATATTTCTATGTTCAGAATGGTTTTCCGCAGAGGAAAAAAAACAGCTATGTTGGGACGACATCAGGAGAAAGATAACCTTCCAAATCAGCAACCTGAGATGGTCGGAATCAGAACTGAACAGTTTGTTGCAGTGATGGCACAGTTGACTTAGGCTATAAATGGTGGTGGTATCCATGCACGAGATCAGCCAGATCAACCGCAGAGGAACATGTCAGTGGTGGAACATTTAATGAGGCAACATCCCCCATCATTCAGAGGATCATCTGACCTTGTGAAAGCTGAAGGGTGGATTAAAGCACCGGAGAAGATTTTTGATGTCATGGGGTGTTCAGAACATCAAAAGGTTAGTCTTGCTGTTTACCGTTTTGAAGGTGAAGCTGATCAGTGGTGGTCGATGGTGAAAAATATAAGGGATAGTGATGAGATTGAGGATCTTCACTGGGACAAATTCAAAGGTATGTTTCTTGAGAAATATTTTCCTAAGGTGGTTCGTCTTAGGATGGAAAAGCAGTTCCTATAATTGAGGCAGGAGGATGATTCAGTGGCTGCTTATGAAGAAGAGTTCACTCGATTGGCAAGGTATGCTCCAAACTTCATACGATATCTTGATAGTAAAATAAACCATTTTTACTCAGGGTTAAAGCCAAAGTATCGAAGGGATTTAGCTTCTCGTGAGTTTAAAAGTTATGAAAAGCTTGTTCGATGTGCTGAGAAGGTGGAAATGGAGTTTGCCGATGATCAGGTGTTCTATGACAAACAACAGAATAAGAGGTCTAGTTGGCAGGCAAAGGGGAAGAATTCATCAAAGAAGCAAGGAGGTAAGAAAACCAAATATCCATCCTGTGAGAAGTGTGGTAAAATGCATCCTGGATAATGTTTATCCAAGTCTGGTAAGTGCTTTCGGTGTGGTAAGTCTGGTCATATTGCTCGTAACTGTAAGGAAGATGATCAAGCAGGCAATGAAAAGCCAATGGTAAGATGTTTTAAGTATAATGAAATGGGTCATTATGAAAACGAGTGTCCAACGAAGAACTCAACTGGGGGAATGCAGCCAGACTACAAGCAGAAAGGGGTGGTAAAATCCTTTTCAACAACTTCAGCAGATGTTGGGCCATCGAATGAAGTGGTGATAGCTCCAGGGAGCTTAGTATTTTTCGAAGATTGACATGAGGTCGTGGTACCATCAGTTGAAAGTAAAAGAAGCAGACGTTCCGAAGACTACGTTCCGTACTGGATATGGCCATTATGAATTTGTAGTTATGCCTTTTGGGTTAACCAATGCACCTACTGTATTCATGGACCTTATGAATAAAATTTTCCACGAGTTCTTGGATAAGTTTGTGTTTGTGTTTTGAGGTTTGGGAAGAGGTTATGTGTGCCTTGTGATTCACAGTTGAAGAATGAGTTGTTATGTGAGGCTCATAGTTCCCCGTTTTCAGTTCATCCTGGCAGTACTATGATGTACAGAGATCTGCGGGAGTATTACTGGTGGGATGGAATGAAAAGAGATATTTCTGATTTTACTGTGAAGTGTTTGACATGTCAACAGGTTAAAGCAGAGTGGCAGTTACCGAAAGGGATGCTTCAGCCTTTACCAGTGCCAGATTGGAAATGGGAGAATATATCTATGGACTTTGTTGTGGGATTACCGAGGACATCTCAAGGTAATAATGCAATCTGGGTTATTGTTGATCGCTTGACCAAATCTGCTCATTTCCTTTCTATACGAGATACTTTCTCTCTAGATCAACTTTCCCGTTTGTATCTTAAAGAGATAGTCAGGTTACATGGAGTTCCTCTTTCCATTGTATTGGATCGTGAACCCAGGTTTACTTCTAACTTTTTGAAAGGCCTTCAGAAGTCGTTGGGTACTGAATTAAAATTTTAGTACAGCTTTTCATCCTCAATCAGATGGGCAGTCAGAACGAACAATTCAGACCTTGGAGGATATGATACAAGCTTGTTCTATAGATTATCAGGGAAGTTGGGACCAACATCTTTCTTTGGTTGAATTTTCAAATAATAATAGTTTTCATTCTAGTATACAGATGGCACCATTTTAGGCATTATATGGGAAGCGGTGTCGAACTCCAGCTTTCTGGGATGAAGTGGGTGAAAGGAAGTTGATGGGACCAGAATTGGTAGAAGAGATGACAGAAAAAGTTCAGCTGATTCAGAAACACATAAGAACAGCTCAGAGCAGGCAAAAGAGTTATGCGGATAACCGGAGGAAGGATCTATCTTTTGAGGTAGGTGATCATGTTTTTCTCAAGGTTTCTCCTTGGAAAAGCGTGATGAGATATGGTAAGAAAGGAAAGTTGAGTCCAAGGTTTGTTGGACCATACGAAATTCTGGAAAGAGTTGGATCAGTTGAATACCGAGTGGCTTTACCTCCAAGTTTATCTCAAGTACACAATGTTTTTCACGTTTCGATGTTGAGAAAGTATATGCCAGACCAATCTCATGTTTTGAGTCCAGAGGTAGTTCAGCTGGAAGAGAACCTATCTTATGAGGAACAATCGGTCCAGATTCTTGACCACATGGAGCAAGTGTTACGGAATAAGGTGATTCATCAGGTAAAGGTTTTGTGGAAAAACCATGTGATTGAAGAGGCAACGTGGGAATCTGAAAATGCTATGAGGGATAAATACCCCCACTTATTTTGATAAGTGAATAAAATTGCGAGGACGCAATTCCCAAAAGGGGGGAAGGATGTAACATCCCAGGTAAATAAAGAATAAAGAATTTTCATATTTATTAATATTTACGAATTAAATATTAATTTTATTTTAAAGGGGTTTCTATGTTCGATAGCATACCCGATACGCAATGATGAGTTTCTTTGAAACTTACGTAGCACACTAGTAATAAAATAATATTATTTTAAATGTTAGTTAACAAGTAGCCGCTGTACTGGCGGGAATGGATAGAAATAACTAAAATATGATTAGATATGTTTTTAAATGTTTATACATTTACCCAATAAAAGATAAAGGCTTAAAATACGGAAAGAGTTCAATTTTAGGGCATATATACTCTAATTTTCACTAAAGGTTCACTTATCACCTTTTAATGGTGAACCGTCATTAAATATAGTTTTGATCACTCTTATACTTTATTTTGGACCAAATATAACTCTTCTTTAGAATCGGGACATCAAAATTTACTTTGTGTAAATTTTTGGTACCTTTCTGATAAAGTTCATTTTTTTATGAATAGTGTAAAATGTTGTATTTTAATTCAAAACCTATTTTTAATCTAAATTATTTATATGATTAGATTATTATTTTAATTGGTTTTAAAGTGAAATTAGAAAATATTTTTACCAGTTAATCCAATGGTGGTCATTGGAATCAATTTCACTTTGAAATTGGACTTAAACTGGTGTCAATCTTTTAATACTTATTGTTTCACAAAAACACGCTATTTGTCATGACAACGGGAATTAATTATTAAAATAATTAATTTGACTTATATGTTTTGAATTTTGTAAAATGGAATTCATTTTTGAATTCGGAATATCAAATATAGCTTAGGGTGATTTTTTGGTAATTTTCTGAAAAACATCAATTTTTGATGAATAGTGAAACCACTAGGTGGTAATCAAGCAAACTGATTTTTCAGTTAAATGAAAGTTTACCACTAATGTGTATTGAATTTTGAAAATCCGACATACATGGTTGTCATTAAGAAGTAAAATGTGGTTCAATGAGATTAAAATAATTTTTTGGTGAATAGTAACTTTTTTTCATTAATCGCGATTAGAGGTAATTAGTGTAGTTTAAGGTAAAAATGGTATTATAAGAATGTGAAAACACCATGACACGTGTCCTAAACCTATTGGGTGAGTCATGGCCGACCAAGACAAGCAATGGGACAACTTGGGGACCCCATGGAGCCACTTTAGTTGGAAAATAACATTAATATATTTTTATTTAATGTTAAAGTGAAAACGACACTAACATAAATTGTTTTACTAAAATAATTTTTGAGTGGGGTTATACAAGTCCAAATTTTGATTATAAATATTCATTGGAAAGCTAAAAATATTTCCTACATCATAGTATTTTTTTTATAATTTTTAGACAATAAATAAATTAAATTATATATGACATAATAATGATGCAGCGATGACATCATTATTTGACGATTTCAATAAAATGGAAAGATAATGTAAAATCTATGAACTACACATGTCCAAAACTTATTGGATGGGTGGATTTCGAACCCTTATAACCGTATCCACTAATTCTATCAATGTGGGACCTTTTAAAACCGAAACACATTTTCAAATAAAGTAATATTTCTTTACATTCCAAAAGTGCCCCTCCTCTCCTCTTATAAAAGGCCCCCACCTCTACCCCATTTCACACACTTCTCAAGCCTTTGGCTCGTCCAACCCCTGCCCAATTAATCTCTCCACATCCCTCTCCTCATCCTAGAGGATTCCCTTTGGGAATAATCCTTTCAAAGGAAGCCTTTAGGCTCAAATCAAAAGGAGTTACACTTTTAAAGGTAATTCATTCTCTCTTGTTCATTTGTTTTATTTTGCTTCTCCAACCCTCTAAACTCTTTTTATTTACTTCTTTTGTGACAAAAACAGTATCTTCAATATACTAGGATGTTGTTATAATATTTATTTGAGCTACACTCTCACACAACTACATCAAATGGTTAAAGAACATACGGTTTCCGTGGATGGCGAAATTCTGCCTCCCGAAACGATGATTGTTCAATACTCATTTAACACCTTCAAGGGTGGCCATTATGATGTCACTATTTTTATGTATGATATATAATATGTTTATGTTTTCTTTAAGCTTCTGTATTTTTCATTTTTGGCATACCTTTATGGTTTCCATTATGGGTAAACACGATATCTTCATTTAAGGAAGTGTGGACTACCGCCCCCTCAAAGTGATGTGATTTGTTAATGCCATATGTGGGACGTGTAAAGGATGGATTTAAAGTTATTATATATGATGTTATACTGGAATTATAATATACCTCTATATCATTATTATTTCTTTCCATTAAAGTATGAGATATAAATGAAAGTACCGTTCATGCGTACGTACGGCTTACCGTCTCCATGAACGGTGCATTTCATTTCTTATCCCCAAATGTAATGTACTATTAAAATTACATGTATATAATGTATATATATAATTAATGATATATCTAAATGATGAATATAATTCTGGAATTAAAATATACATACCTCTCATTTAGTTTTAATTCCACTAATATGACAAAGAAATGAAAGTAGCGTTCATGCGTACGTACGGCTTACCGTCTCCATGAACGGTGCATTTCATTTCTTACCTCTAAATGATTATGTAATATTATAAATACATGTATATTCTGGATATATATGATACATATTATATCCAAATCGGGAATTTCATTATGGATATAAAGAACTTTTGACCACATGAACAACATGTAATTGTAAGAAGTCCACTTTCGACTTAAGAACCAAATATTGAAAAAACAAACATTATTAACTTAAATGGTTACATAATGTTTATAACATGGAAATAAGTGATATAAAAGGAATAATGAACTTTAAAAAGGTTCTTAATCAAGTATAAATTAACTCAAGTTTATTATTCAGGACGTTAAAGAACGATCAAGTCAAGTCGGACCCGAGGTAAGGGACTTCGTCTCAATCTCCTTTCATTGAGGCATATTTCGTTTTATACACAACGTTCTTTTATACGGTGTATAAACCCCTTTTACTTTTACTTTTATACAAAAAGGAATCTTTTTCTACGAAGAGTTTTACTAAACGACAAAAAGGAATGTTTTTTTAACGTACGCGGTGACAACGACTTTTTCCGCCGCCGTGAGTATTATTTGGTCTTTGGCTTCCTCAACAAGCCGTAATGTTTTTAAAATAAAATAAATACCATATACTATTTTATGTATTTTGGTATTGAAAATGGTTTTGATAAAGGATTTTATTATGTCGATATATTTATGATATATTGTGATTGAAATGTGGAAATGTTATCATTCCTTTATATTGGTTTTATGTTTTATGATTTTATATTGGTACTTGGACATTTTAACGGGTGGTTACGTTATAAACCATATGACGGGTGGTGCCGTGAATACCAGGACGGGTGGTTACATTATAACCTCCAATGCATTGGGTATGGAAGTCGGCCGTATGGCTATTCCATTAAGTATGTATGGAAATTGGCCGTATGGCTATTCCATTAAGTGATATGTGTGGAAATCGACCGTATGGGTATTCTACTTAAGTATGTTTATGTCCCAAGTTACCTTTATATATGTTATGTGTTCTTTTTTTGGGTTTTATGGTAATCCTTTGGTTACAAAAAGGTAAGTAATGATACTTTATTCAGTGAAGAGTTTTTTTACTACTTCATGAAGGTGAAGGTATTACTTTGATAGAGTATATATGTTTTACTTGATGTTTGAAAAACTTACAGTTTTCATTCTTTCTGTATCCCTTACTGAGGTTTTTATGCTCACCCCAAGTTTTTTTGAAATGTTTTTCACAGGACTTAATGTGGAATAAGGTCAAGGATGGGATCAAGGGAATGTCATGCTATATAAAACAAGGAACTAGAAATGTTTTTTTAAGAGTTTTTTTTATTATGGAAACTTAGTAGAATTGACTACTTTGTAATATTTTGAGATGTAATAGTTATGTTCTAATTCTCTAAAACTCTAAGCCTGAAAAGATCCTCGACGTGAATTATTCATTTAATTCAATATTAAGTAAGGTTTAAGGCTGGGGCCTTATATTTAAAAATAATTATTATGCCTCATTTGTATTGATATTTATATAATCAAATAGTATCTAAATGTAACCCACTCATTAAATAAAAATTAAATATTTTTATTATTAGGAAAACCACTTTATAGGTTTAGTGGGATCCCACATAGAAATCACCATGCACAAAAGCATCAAGATAAGAAAAGAATATTCCCAAGTTAGAATGTAATAATAACTGACAAACCAGATCGACCAAAAGATAGACATCCTACTAGAGTCAATAATATACGTGGAGAGTAGTATAATGAAAAAAATGAAAATTAATATTGAATGACCAAATAGGTCTAAAAAATCCCACATATCATGGTATAAGTTTCATGGTATAATAACCTAGGCACTCAAGAAATACAATCTTGAACTAGAGAAAATAACTTTAGGTCAACCTCAAAGAACCAACATATCTCACTAGTCCCATTTAACTAGCTAGGAACTAATCCATCATAGGAGTATGAATCTACCATGAGGGACTATTTGATCACACTCAATAACTTAGTTCCACTTTTACTAAACACAAGATAAACTATATTTTTCACTAATCTATGATACTATTTAGTTACCTAGCAATCCCATGACCAACAAAACTAAGTGAGGAGGTGAGAAAGAAATGGAAATGCAAACATATGGTAAAAAAATAAATATCATAGAACACAAATCCCAAAACAATACATAGAAAAAACCCTTACATCTCATATATACATTATAAATTTATAAACATCCTATAATAGACAAACCAAATAAAAGGGGTGATCAATGAGGATATCACGAGCTATAAACCCATCTAATAGTTCTAAATGTGTTGTTAAAAAATTATGACTCACGGTGCCAAGTTATTTTGGTTTCATTTGAAATTAAAAAAAATTCTAATTTGGAATTCTTTAGGAACACAACCTTGTTATATTTCAAACATTTCAATAAAAAATTGTTTCTTCCTTTTAGCCCCAACAAATTTTTCTAAAGCCTTTCTTTTTTTTATCAAAATCTTCTTAAAATGCCTGAAAAGAATTAGTTCAAGCACTTGAAATGATAAAATATTTAATTCAAACTAATTCCAAAAAAATTACATCGAAAAAACATTATTCATACCATGGAATTCAAAGAAAATGGTTTCCAAATCCATTATAGACATTATGCATATACATACTTTTAATAAAAATTTATTTTAAAAATAAGAGAAAAGCATACCTTAAGAAATCTAAATGGAGGAAGGAGTCAACTAAACTAGAAAGAATAAAAAAGGGATTTACATTGAATAACAAATGGAATTTGAGAGATTAGACACCTAAATCAAAGTTGAAGGATGTGGAAACCATATTAGGGATCCAAAGAGGCTTGAGTGGTCATGGGGTAGAAGTGGAGAGATGATCCATGAAAACGCCAAAATAATGAAAACTGCAAAACCCAAAACAGTGATCAATGAGTGATGGGGAGGAGAAAATAACATAAGTTGGATTCGAGTCTTCAATCATCCAATAGAAATTAGAATAGGCTCACCAGTGGCAGGGTAATTCCATGAAATATTTAGATTCACGACTACATCAATCATAGTTAGGGTTCTTTTAAATAGACCTGGGAGTGTTTTCTCAGCGCTTCTAAAAAAGCACTGATAAAAATAACCTGTAGGAGTGTTGATGAAAAATATCTATATCAATGCTAAAGAAGAATTGATAAAATGCATATTTCTAAGAACTAAAACTTTAACGCTGATAAAGGATTTATAATTATAATTATAAATCAAAAAAATAATTTTATTTATAAATATATTTTTATGATTATAACTATTTTTATATCATTATATATTTATATATATTAATTATATTAATTATTTAAGAATATTTATTAATAAATATGTTTTTAAATGTATTTAAATTTTTTATTTATAATTAAAAACATATTTATATCATTATTTGTATTTATATAAATATATATATTAATTTAATAAATATATATAAATATAAATATTAATATAGTAAATATATCCATTATTTAAATTTATTTTTTATAATTTTATAATTATAAATATACTTATATCATTATTTATATTTATATAATTACATATATATATATATATAATATAGTTATAAATATAAATAGAGTAAATATATTTGTTGGCACCCATAATCGTGTGATATGAAGTTTTCCATAGAAGAATTTAGAAGTTTGGAGATAATGAAAAAATACCGATATACTTTTCATAAAGAACAGAAAGGTTGAATCTTTGAATAATGGGGTTTCACATTAGAAGGGAATAAATATTTGGACCTTATTATTCTCATTTTACTTTTTCAATGTATTTATGAGTCTACCGTTTTCCAAAAAATAATTGCTCATCCATTTCTAACAAGACTGGAAACCTCAACCTAGGCTCATGTGGGAGTCACCTCAACCATGCCAAGGGAGCTAGCACTGATGGAAGAGGGTTCACAAGAAAACATCTTTGTAAGATAGGAATAGATGCCCCACAAGGTGGCAGTATATTTGTACAATTGACTGGAACAAGGTGGTGTTAGTGTAGTTTGAGAGTGAACCCCGACACTCGCTTCTAGTGACTAGTGTCCATGATTTAGATTACAAAGCAGAACGATTCACAGTAGGAGTTTTGATGTGGAACAAAATTTTAATCGGAAATTGTTCCCTCACCATAAAAAATTTCCGATATAATCACAATTGACCGATCTGGGCTATCGATGATCCGATATTTCTATTCAATCCTATGCATCGTGTGTTTGAAATATGTCGATCCCATGCAGTGATAATTCAAACTGATCCCACACAACGCAAAATCACATATCATATTTTTCCTATCAAGGGTGCTCTGTCAATACGACATCATGAAAACCATCCACCACAATGAAATTGAATCAAAGCCAGAATCAAACTCAATTAAGACACATGAATTTGGCTTTCATGTATTTAAAGAACCTATGTCATCACGATATAGAATCATAAAAACCAATGACATACCACAATAGTTTCTACCAGATCACTCAGCTATCACATGATAATGTTTTGATTACACGATCGAAGTGGAGAAAATAACTGAAATAGTCAAATGATGTTTATGTACACGTGAAACTTCCATATTTTACATTATTGTTTTTCTAAATTAATTTATATTTATTAGAATAATTCATACAACATCAAATAAGAAAACCAAAGTAATGGAGATAATGTGAAGCCATCTTACTAACACATGATGTAGATCCCATGAAGTCTCCAACGCCTCATCCCACAAACATGGAATACTTCCCATAAAAGTTGTTCCACGCTCGGGCCACCTCATCCTATATAAACCCCACTCCCCTTTGAAAAAAACACACATGTGAAGGATAATAGAGAGCGGTTAAAAATTAAGAAAGAATAGGAACATAGTACACCAATGATCATCCTTACAGAACCACCTCAGGTGATCTCAAAAATCTATTTTATGATCTTTGTAAGATCATGATATCACATGATGAACTCAGCATCATTAGATTTCTGATTCAGGTGAGGTATACATGAGATCATGTGATAACCCCTTTGGTTTTGTGACTTCACCAAGAAGGACCTTCATCCATGCAGACAGTCTCAACATACACCCCCTAGACCCATTCACAAGTCCTCATATAGTAATATCATTTAGATCATGCGATTTCCCCAGTGATAGAACTTTATACAAAATGGTAGGATATAGCCTTGTACATTCCACACACTCTTATTGGTTTTAACAGGTGTACACCAGCGAACATGCATCTTGCGGTGTCGTGAACCCTCTGTCTCACAATACTTCTTATCTTGGCCTCATGGTGTAGACTCAAGGTCTTTCAAAACCTCCCCCCATATTTTTTTCACTCCTACTCATCAAGAAATTTATACCTTCATCTACGTACGAAACGATATCAATGGATACCCCCTATGCATGAACATAAAACCTATTGAAAGAACTCATGAAGTCCATACATGTCACAAAAATTCAGGCATCAGGTAGTGTCAATATGCTGACACCCATCAACATGAAGGATGATTTGGAATGTGTATAAGTGATTTCATAAACCCTCGTCTTGTTGTATGAACCCCTCTCAAGACCTAATTAAGGTCATGCAAGTAGTGGGGATTCTCGTGGTATGATCATATGTGCACTCCTCTATATGTTTGTGTCCTTGACAGGTCCCTTCTATAATAATAAAACCCCTTGTAGGTTTGGTTTGATGTAAACCCTTAGTTATTCATTCCTCTTCCTAGGAAAATGTTTTTCCATTAAGAAGTTATGTGTGATCCCTTATGGAATGAAACATCAATACATGGATGGGATCAATATCATAGACATGTTTAGGAAAAATCTCCACATTATAAATTTAAGGTTATGTTATCTAAAGATTCCTCATTGATCTCATGATAACTTTGGATAGCATGGGACATGTCACATTGATCACAAGACAAGTCTTGTATGAATCACACTAATCTTTCGATTACTAATTTACAAGTAACCATTATTGTTTGATAGCCTAATGATAATCCAATTTGATCGTGTGACAACCCCTTGATATGTTTTCATTGTAACAAGATAGGCCCAAGACAATTTAGGTTGATTTCATGAAGAATCATTGACATGTCACCATTGTCATGCGATCACCCATTGACTGGTAGCATTGTCATGTGCGAGACATCATTAATTTCCGATTTGATTATGTGAGGACATTTAAGACAAGTCATTTGGTATTGTGAAATTCCTTAGTCATGTTTTCTTTGGTCATATAGAAAATATTACATTTAAGATATGTAATTTGGTATTTTGAAAGTCCCCAGTCTTGTTTTCTTTGGTCATATAGAAAATATTAGTCATTTCAACTTAGGTAATGTGAAGTGTCATGGAAATATCGAGCAAACACCCTTGGACATGTCTTTCATAATAGATTGACACCCCAAACATGTTAGGTGGGAAATCAAGACATTTCTAGAAGATAACAATGAATTTTAAGAAATATCCCCTAAGACATATCAACTTCATTTTGAATACCCACATAGACTCATGACATGGGGACCTCATCCAGGAACCTTCATCCATGTACCCAATTTATAAGGGAAGTATATTTGATGAGATAAGGTTACACAATCTTGTGACCCTATAAGTTTCATGCTCTTGGAAAAATATTTTATGGTTTCTATCTCTCTTTATCCATAAAAAGTATGGGAATGAGTATACTAAAGGGAAACATTAGTGTGTATTCCTTAGTTTTACTAAACTACAAGAACTCTAATTCTTGTCTAAGTAGGATACATAAGACACCTTAATAAGGCCATAGATCCAATGGGATGCCATCCTGGAGTAAGCCCCTAAAATTCCTAAAACCTAGGGGATAATAATAATGTATCCAAACATGATCTTATACCTAAACCCATAATTAGGTTAGGGATATAGTGAACTATGAGAACTCTGATTCCCGCCATAACCAGGATATATAGGATACCTTCCTAAGGCCTGAGATCCAATGTGCATCCACATAGGTGTAATTACTTTCATTTCCCAAGTACATATTACTTAGGGGACAAAATTCTACCATTAGACTAACATATTTCTTCATCCATCAAGGGATGAGAAGTGGGCTCAGACATGGGAATCATTTTATGTATATGTCCCAATAATTCACTCGAGCACCTCAAACCCATTAGTAGGTTAGGGATGAACTAAACTAAAATGAATCTGATTACTGTAATAAAATAGGATACATAGGTCACCTTAATAGGTTCTAATATCCATACCATATCCTCCATGAGATGGAAATCATACATCACAGGGGGTTACATTTATGTGTAATCCCTTTATGGATATACTCCCATGTAATGTGTCCAATATCTCACTATCTTTTGTTTCTCACACTGAGTATAACTCACATGGTCTTAGATACAGATAATGATTATACAAATACCATGAGGGGATCCCCCAGTGTGGTCTCGTCATTGAAATTTAATTCTTATGAAATCTCATCCACACTCAATGGGTCACTATACAATGAGATAAACTAATGGAACCTTATATGAATACGAACCATACATGGCATTTGTTGTTGTATCATCCATGATGTAGATGCCCATATAATAACTACATAAAAAGGATATGTAAGATGCGACACCAAGTTCTATGCATGATATTTATGTCCTTACCGTGTGATGTTAAATTGCATGTATGGGTCCAGTCACATGACCATATGATATGTCGAACAAAAATCATGGGTTTTGATTCCAATATTAACAGGATATATAGGACACCTAATAGAGGTTCAATTCCATCTCTAAGACACCAATCGCTCCCTCGGAAAACAATAAACTCTATTTTTCCCAAACATGGTCACAAAAAAATCAAAATAAATAAATAAGAGAGTGATGTAAAACCCATGACAAGAATATAGCAGTTCATATCAATACATGTTTCTAATCAAGTAATTTACATAAGGGTAACCAGTCCCACATTGGGGTTTGGGGAGGATTTTTTAGACATATCATAAATCAATTAGAGAGTCTTGATGTAGTAAAAAATTCCCCAAAAAAGGGTGTGATGAGCCTGACCATCCATCCTCTAGACCAATGCAGGTTCCTAAACCTTGTTCGGCTAGAAACACCAGGGGACCACCTACCATTAGAAATAAGGTTCGTACTCAGTTATGGATGTGGGAATCATTAAAATTTTCTAGGTAAGATTAAAAAATTGTAAAACTAATGTGAATTATTGAGAAAGTCATTGAACCCACATGTAATCAAACTGTCGGTCCGAAATCCTATCCACATCGTTTCCCATCGAAACAATATAGTGAAACTAAAGTAAAATTATTTAAAATTTTCATCATTTTACAGGATACAAAGTATATATTTTATAGTTTTTATGAGGCCAGTTTTTTCTGTTCTCTTTGCACAAAAAATGGTGAACCTCAGATGTTTCTTTTAGCTATGTTAAACCTTGTATAAAAGGAAGGGACCACCATTTTATTCTTTAAATTGTAAAATTTATTGATTGAACATGGACACTTATATGTGATGATGAACTAATAAGGTGTCTTGTTTATTATTCAAGAATTCCAAATTCCTTAAAATTTAAATGACATCACTGAATGTGCCAATTGATTCTGATATTACTGGAAAAGTTGATTTGACCCCGAGACCTTAACGCATGTTGTCACCAAAAAAACACCTCCAATACCAGTTGGTGAATGTCATGGTTTAGAAGTAAAAAATTAATATATCTGCATAGAATATGGAATTATCTCTTAATATCCATTGGAGGGTGATTTATCACTGTCCATATTTCCCACAATAGGCTGTAAGAGACTAAGTGGGCCTTGTTTCCTTATTTAACCATTCTGGGAGCATAACCCTAGAGCGTATTAGTGCATGAATTCCCATATTTGGGTAGGTAAATGAAGAAAATAATCATTTAAAGATAATCACTCAGGAGCTTACTAGGAGGGATACCATCCATTCTGATCATAATCATAGACACGTGACCATGATTCCATAAGGATCTGTAGATGATATTATGCCTATGCTAACTATCCATTTTGGGACATATTTTAAGAGAGTCCTCCATAGAGTTACAAATAATGTATCTCCAAATAATGATAATATAGATTATACCTCTAATTTTTCTGAGTATCACTAGTGTATCGTGATAGTGGCTCAATATCAATCCCAGATCATTACTAGCTAGGAGCTTTTGACTTTATCCTAGCTTGGGAATATCGAATCCCAAGGAGAAACCTATCCCACCAAGATTGGGGAATTTTTATCTTATTTTTCAATGGGATCATCATGAACATGGTAACCTACCCCTCAAATGGTATCAAGGGCACCAAAACATCAAATGGAACAATGTGAATTGAATCTCCAAAAAGTATACCGATCACCAAACCGCCAAGATAGATTCCTCAATGAGGAGGAGTACCAACACACTTATATCTCAAAAAATATAATATCAATCAAATATTAAGACTCCCCATCAGATACAAAGAATAATTCTCCTAAAGAGCACAATAAAACCATCTTATAGGTATCTGAGTCATAATAGGATGTCCTACCTTTTGCCACTAGCACAGGAAAAGAAAGGATCAACAGTATGTTCTATTTATCTAAGGAAGGTGTTATTGACCATGTTTTTATTTTAGAGGGTAATGAAAATGGATAATATTGGTTGTGTATGCATTTGATTCAGTATCTTGGTTCCATGTTATAAATACCATCATTATCCACTCACCCTACCACCATCAAAGGAGAGAGCGTTTTCATGGATCCTTCCATCTTTCCCCCTGAAGAAGAGAATAAATTGTTTTATAGAAGAATGGATCTCTCAACTCCATCAAGAGAATAGGGATCTACAAGAAACAATTGTGAGAATAAACCTAATATCACTACCTCAAAATGATATATTGATACCATCCTATGGAATCCCACCTTGTAGTTATGTCCTTAGCCCATTGACCTATGGGAATTTTATTATTTTCATACCCTCATTGGGTGAAATTCAGACAGTGTTCCATCTCTCCACAGTCCATAGGGAAGGGGGAATTTTCATATTTTCTAACTCCTCATTTGAGATATTCAATAAACCATTTCCCCCCTATAGTTTCCACAAAACTTCAAGGAGACTCGGAATATTTTAATCATTGGGAATAATCTACATCATCTAAGATCCCTAATTCCTCAACACTTTCCCCTATACCAATAAAGACCGAGACTCTGTACCCTGAGCTCTAGACTCATCCGCACACCCATGCCAGTGTAGGGTTAGATAACATGTAGAATAATAATCATTTCCACCCATATCTTTAGGAAAGACAATAAAAAATATATTCCTTCCAATCAAGACATGTTACAAGATATTTCAACTATTCCTTGGGAAATGGGTTGATAGAGCTCCTGATGATTATAAATCCAGGTAAGGAAAGGTGATAATCCATGCGAATCATTTTACCCCCATAAACATGTTGATAAAAAAAATAAAAGATCTATTTTCCTTTAAATAATGGCATTAAGTGAAGATGAACATGGGGATATTGGAACCACCAACACCTGAATCCCCACTCTAGTCATATGAGCACTATGCACAGGACACAACAGTTGTGCAATAGAGATTGAGACACATAACCCCTACCATAGGTATTTGACGGTTCCATGGAAAATGGTTTAATGGATCTCCCAATAATAAGGAGGTCAAATGAGGTAGGGTTTATAGGACATGAGAACCATTACCCCAACCATCAATATCCTAGGAAAAAAATAAAGAGATTATTTGTATTCAAGGATTGGTTGGAGATATAAGTAAGTGTAGGATTGATAGAGTTGAAGGATCCTGAAACACGTTCATTATTCATAAGAGTTATCTGAAAGACATCAGAAGAGACACTCCATTAATAGGTTATTGATGTCATCCTTAACTGCATGATGTTAAAATTCATGGCCATCATCCTTAACAAACGATATTAAACTACATGGACATCATCCTTACTGTAAGACATTGAACTGTATGGACATCATCCTTACCGAAAGACATTAAATTGCATAGCCATAACCCTTACCACAAGATGTTAAACTACATGGCCATTATCCTTACGGAAAGAAGTTAAATTGCATGGCCATAATCCTCACCAAAATATGTTAAATAGAAATTCTATCATTATCACTATAAGATGTTAAAATTCATGGCTATTATCTGCAATGTAAGATGTTAAAATTCATTGTCGATGTCCTTATTACATGACATTAAACATCATGGCTATCATCCTCACTACAAGACGTTAAACTTCATGGATGTTGTTCTCATCAAAATATGATAAACATCACGGTTGATGTCCATAAAACATTAAATTATACTATATGGATGTCATACTTAACATAATAAGTTAAAATTCATAGACCATGTCCTTACCATAAGATGATAAACATCATAATTGAAGTACTTTACACACAACATTAAACTACACATGTTTTCTAGAACTACGAATGGTTTGATTCTCATACTTATAAGATTAATAAAGAGGCATGGATCCTATATCTTGGACCAACCACCTATATTCACATCCTTACCACAAGATGTTAAACAGAATGAATGTTATCTTTACTACACAACATTAAACTGCACAAGTTACTTGAACTACAAATGGTTTGATTCTCATCCTAATAAGTTACATATGGATAACATGATCTTCAATCTTGACCATAATACCATTATTAAAGTATGTAATGCATTATAGTAAAAATTATGGAACACATCCCAATCAAAGGGTGATAAACCATGCAACATCTTCAATCTCTGGGTGACATCTTCAAAATCTAGAAGAAATTTTAGTTTCTGAAATCACTATTGATATAGTACAATATCAATAACTACTATAAAAAATCATCAATAACCCTTAGATGTCTTCTGAGGGCATTTTGTGATATGTCACCTCCACAAACATTCAGATTTGGGAATCATGGAATCCTTGTTAACTGTGGAAATTTTTTGTCCAGAGAGGGTAGGCTAAAACCCCTATGACTTAAAACAATGTCTACTATCATATTTGGGTAGCAATAATGGAGTTGATTTGAGTCCATGCCCCCTATGCATAAAGTCCATTGTCATGTTCTAATGGAATAAGAAGAATAAAAGTGGGAATATATCCTCATTTCAATCATATACATCAACCAACATATCCTAGAAGATGAGAGTGTGCAAATATATATTCCTTTACATACCCAGTTGGTGTTCCACTACTTTGTGACAACAATAGAGGAGCTCTGTTGGTATATTATGGTGAAGATGTAGGGATAAATAAATATTTATATCATAATATCTAGATCAACACAAAATTCTGATTAGTATGAACTAGTGGATACTCTGGAGAAAGTGCATATCCTTGATCCCATCCATGAGTATTATCTATAAATTTCGGTAAAGGAAGTGACATAAGGATTATGCTCATATTCCCATTACAACCAGGGCTTTCCTAGTGAGAGAAACACATACCACAGGACATGAATGTATTATTGTCACAGAAGACAGGTGGAATATTCCAATGAATTTGGATTTTGATCATTTTCCCATTTTGGATGGGGCCCACCAAGTTAGAACAACACATTCCTTGAGATAAGATCATGTCCCTTTCTAGAAAAGATGACAACATACTCTAAAGGCCGGAGATCAGGAAAATATCCCCATTACAGATGAGGATTACCCAGTAAGAGTGGAACATTAATTGGTAGAGGCTCATATTTATATCTAAAAAGCTACTCAAAATATCTCAGTTGCTTGCAGGTAGAGGCTCATGTCCCTTCTCTTATTTTGAAGGCCTACTTACATATTCTGATGGGGAATGTTTATTCAGACAAGGATCATATTCCTGGTCCAACTAGGACTCACCAAGAGATAATGAATCATGCCTATAGATAGGCTTATACTCTTATAAAAAAATACCAGAAGAATATTCCAAAGGCTAAGGATCGGGCTCATATCCTTATCCTGGATGAGGCCCACTAAGTTAGAGTGACACACACCCTTGGACATGCTCATGCCCTTGTTGGAGAATCTCATTAACATACCCCAATATCTTCTCACCAACGGGCACATATTCCCACCACATAAGATGATTATTAATAGATCTCGATAGCCATTATAGAGAAGTCATATATCCTTGATCAACCCTAAAAGGGAAGACAAAATATTGCTTCTATGATATAGAATGTGGATCATAACCCTGACATGATCAATTCCAACAATCCTTGAGGTTTTCAAGACACATTATCAGCACCCCAAGGGTACTTAGATGCTTCAACTGAAGTAGAAGGTGAAAATTAATGCGATAGTCTTCCCCATGGTAGAGTGGAGGTGGATTATAGAGACTCTACTCCAAACATCCTCTGTGGTCATCCTACCCACAGTGATATCTCATATAGATAAGGAAATCATCCCCTTCACCAAACACCTTTATATAGAGAGGTGATAAAAAATACAAGGAACCTTCATATATAAAGATAATCACAATAATAGGGTTAACCATATATATTGACCTATCAACCATCAGTAGAACTTCACCATTGTAATTAAGAAAGTTATAGAGGAAACCTCTATGTTCTGACCTGTTACAGAGATATAGATCTGATGAAGAAGTATATATAATGGAGATATAGAGAGTGTTATTTGAAGAAACCTTTGAAACATGACCAAACCCATTTCCACTTCCAATTAAGTGATCCAAAATGGGTTAAAAATGGGGTGATAGAGTTCATCCAAACCACATGATGTCAAACTATACAGATCATATCATGCCCACATGAATATAAACTATATATAGAACTTCCTCACTACATGAAATTAATCTATATGGATCATTTCCTAGAATCTAGGCTTGAAACAACACATTTTATTATATCTTAACCACCTAAAATTAAACTGTATAGAGTTATTCGGGTTGTATGATGTTAAACATAAAAAATTCATCTTGAAAGAAAGATGTTAAACCTCATGGCATCCTTCTTCCTGACAACATGATGTTAAACTATACAGATCTTGTCCTAACAGCATGTCATTAAACATTATAGCATCCTATATCCTAGTTACATGATGTTATACTATAAATAAATTCCCTAACCACATGAGGTTAGAATGTACAAAGACCATTCTTACTGCATGATGGTAAAATGAACAGAATACATCATCACCGCATGATGTTAAAATACACATGAATTTGCACATCACTAATGACTCACCACACACTATGTAGATCTATGTCAACAAGGATTTAATTATCCTATATTCATGTGATATTTAGCTCCACATAGGGATTATTATCATTCAAGAACTATTTGGGGCTAGATTCATTCCATAAAATGATTTTCACTGATGCCCTAACCTCTAGTATTGATCCCAACTGCAGCATTTCTTTCCTTTCATGTTGAGTGATCCTCATCCTTACTGCATTATGTTAATCTTCACAATATATGTCCTTACCACATGATATTAAACTGCATAGAATATTTCCTTTCCACATGATTTAAAAACTTCTTAGATTTACAATGTCAATTCCCTTTCCCATTAGGTGACCCACATCCTCCCCACAATATGTTAAACTCCATGTATGTCGTCCTTAACACACAAAATTAAACTGTATGGGTTTCTAGAACTATGTATAGATTGAATCTAATTTTAAATGAGATACGAAGGGATGCATAGATCCTATATATTTTCCACCACCATATGATACAAAATGACCATGTCCATACTTTAGTTACCTATAAATGTTGATAGGAACACTGATAATTCCTTACTTCTCAAATTGAGCATGGATCACATGAGATTAGGAATTTCATAATGATATTCCATGTAAAAAAATGAATATTATCTCGCAATAGGGTTATCGTGGTCCAAAATGAATTACCTTAAAATAATCACCATGATTCCTTTCCGCATGATGTTAAATTTCTCGGTTGATGTCTCTTTCATGACATAAAGTTTCACATTCCTATGGAAATCACTCAAGAAAACCACAATTATATGTGTTGGTATCCCAACACACTACAATTCAAGAAATATGTGTGAATTTATTAATACTGATATAGAATATGTAGTGATTCCCTGAAATCTAACCCCATGTTTAGTCACAATAAGTAATAATAATAATTCCCCCCTCCTTACATACAGGTCAAAATTGTGCATAATGCTCCTTCATCTAGAACTACGTGTGACTTGATTCCTGCTGACCCATGATATGTAGTGACACCAAGAAATTCAACCCTAGGTCTAGTCATAAAAAATAAGCATAAGAATTCCACTCCCTATTTAAAGGATATAATTGAGAAGTAATATCATTA
Organism: Viscum album; assembly: GCA_963277665.1. Lineage (NCBI taxonomy): Eukaryota > Viridiplantae > Streptophyta > Magnoliopsida > Santalales > Viscaceae > Viscum > Viscum album. The sequence continues at coordinate 1,173,009,983 of OY728128.1, read as the reverse complement.
CTTGTGAACTAGGTTTGACTTGATTCCTACTAATAGAGGATACATAGTGGTTCCCAAACATCCATTCTTGGGTCTAGTTACAACAAATAATCATAATAATTACCCCTAAACACGTATATATCAGACCTGCACAGGAATATCCTTCCTCATGAACTATATATGTCATGATTACAATTAACATATGACATGTAGCGACCCCCATATTTACATATGTGTGTCCAGCTTTAGTACCCATTTTTATGTTGGGAAGGATACATTCTTTATAACAACCCGATCATTTATGAATAAAATTGCCTTTATTTTAATGTCTTATGAATATAGAAAACACATGAACTCTTTTTTTATTATTGGTTCTAAATGACCATTAAGTATCATTACAATTGATAATATATTTGTTGAATATTGATCAAACAATTAATATAAATATAAGGTTCTAACAAATCCTTTCCACCGAGACAAAATATATGATGACCTCTTCCTGTAGACTCAGGCCATACAAAGCTCATTTGTCGGAGCTCGTAAAAGAGGTAGAATCATGGGGATTCACTCCTGACCATTCCCAATTCAAGTTATTACACGTTAATATATAATATAATTTCCTACGGGATAAGTTCAAGTTAATAAAAATTACCACTTGGGTGATGTTATTTTATCCACCGCAAGAGTTTGTCACTATCGCACACCATACCCTTATATCTAATGCCGGTGTTATAAGGGTTTATGTATCAAGGTATTAGTTACTTATTGTGTAATCCCTTTCTAAAAATAAAAGGCTTAGTCCATAAATTCATTTATTAGAGTAGTCTTTCTTTAAAAATGATGAATTTGATAAGTTAGTTTTTCAGGTAAAAATGGTACTTTTGAGAAATAAATGCATTATTATGTTAAACTAAGTTTTTAATAAAAATATTATAAAAAATACTTATAAATGATGATTATATTAGTTCCTTAACTATAAATGAGTATGTAATAAATTTTATAATAGTTATATTTTAATACGATAAAACAGAAAGCGTATTTTTTAGAGAATTTATTATAAAGAATTAATGATTTTTTTTGAAATAATTAATTTTTAATAAAATATTATTATAAAATAACTTTTATTAGTAATAAATGAGTATCTAATTTTTATGAAGTCAAATATAATTTTTTATTAAGGTTTTAAAACTATTTTGTCAAAACCCGTCAATTTTCAATAAATGTCGGTTCTCATTTTAAAAGTGAAAATTCACATATTTAGAAAAAAAAATTGATAAAATTAATATTATTTTTGAATTAGTGATATTGAAATTATCCGATGGTGAATTTTTTAAAATTTTCTAAGACAATTAAATTTTTGGGTAAAAATGAAATAATATATAAGTATGTGGTGTGTTTTATGATAACATAATGGCCCAATAGAGATGTAATAGAAACCATAAAAGAAATATTCTACCAAATAATAGTTTTAACTTTAAAATAATGTGATTGTATATTTATTTGACTTATTTTATAATTCATTAGTGAATCCTCCAAAATGTTTAACATATTTTATGATTTTAAGTTCATTTCTTAAATAATGTGACTCACCTCAGCATAATCATGGATAATATTTTAATATATTCGGAAAATGGACTTATAAAATAATTTTTTCCACTAATTTTTGTCAAAAACCAAGGGTAAAAAATATGGTATGGTTTGAGGTTCGGAATATTTAATTATATATATTCCAAAACCTACATTTTTGAAATATTAAAGAATTACCCTCTCATTCCCTATATAAAATCACCCAAGATCCCACTTATCTTCAATAAAAATACTTTTATCACGTCTCTACTCTATAATACCTTCTCTAAAATACTCCAAAGTCACCCCAATCTCTCAATAATCCCCTCTTTAATCTTTTGAAGTCACACACTCAAGTAAGGGTTTCCATCCTTCATCATTTTTGTCCATGTTTACTTATTTTTGTATACCAATTTATATTTCAATTAAAAAATATGGTTTATGTTTTCAAAACTCTCCCATAATTCCATTATTAATTTCGAATGGTGATATACCCCTTTCACTCTCATTATTATGTCCCATTTACACCCGTTCCGATGCCAAAATTCTATAAGGGATTTCTCTCTCCTCATTTCCATTCAAGCATTTCATTTATATTATGCATCTCAAAATACATTTAATATGATGGTATATTATTCTACATGATACACTTACTTCCCATTTCATATTTAAATTTTTAGATACCCCTTTCTCTCTCATCAACCCATTTTTCCCATGTGATGTCATTATGCTGCCGAAATTACAGAACGATTTTCCATGCCAAAATCATTTTGTAGTGAATACCATGCCCATTTATCTATCAAGGGTAATCATGTTTATGTATATAAACTTATTTATTGTATAATTTCATGTATTTATTTCATATTCCTCTATTGTGTAATAAATTATTATGTTTAATAGATCCATGTTATTTGATCTCTATGGCACACTAAAGCATGATATTAAAATGTTCATGAAGGGTGCTCCCTGATAGCACTCCAATACATTGGGTAATGTTTTAGTATCATGATACATGATTTTGGTATATGGGTTTAACAGATTCTTTTATATAAATTTTGTCCATCATGTTGGGACAACCATTTACCTGATTCCTTTATGTTAATGATGTTGAGTTTTATGTTGTTGCCACATTTCTAGGTTATGATAATCATGTTATATCATGCCTTTTGGATCATGTTTCTCTTATGATCCATTGATATGTCTATTTACTAACATGTAATGTATTCTTTATTTTATTCCTCGTTTACTCCCTTTTTGGGATTTATAGCTCACCATTTTCTTATGTATGTCCTCAGGTTATCCCATGCATTGCTAAGTACGAAAGAATATTGTGGTCATGTAAAAGAATTTTTTAATAAATATGCTGTATTTCCTATTTTAAGTTGTTATATAATGTTCTTAATTCCAAATACACTACACATCTTGATCTTCTGAGTTGTATTAATTTCAAGTTTGCGTAATAAATCATGTTTAAATATGAAATAAAGAGCAAGGTTGTTATAGTTTGTATCAGAGGATAGGTTGTTTTATTTTTGGGATTAGGATTAGAAAACCCAAGTGAAAAACTTTGGGATAAGACTATGTATATGAAAAAATTCCAAAATTTTGGTTATTATAGAGTATGTTGTTTATCATTAAAGTACATCGTTGTCGTGATATGAACATGTAGATGTGGCTCTGGTACAAATGTATCTAGGGATAAATCCCCAAAACACCACTTTGATCTAGACTCAAATGGGAACTGGTGCAGGGCAACGAGCCTTGCTGCACTCTTGGTTAGACACTCCCATCAGATATGCTTTGTTAAACTCATAATCGTATTATGAACCATTATTAATGTAGAAAGATAAAAATCCCATAATAATATATGTTAGGAAATGAATCATGTATAACCTAGATTGAAGCCTAGAATTTCATATGTTAATGAAATAAATGTAATTTATAAGTTATCTCTTAGGTCATTGGATTCCCCTTTATATGTATAATATTTTAAAATACTTACCCTTAATTTTCATTTTATTCTATCCAATGTTTGGTAATAGTAAGACTTGGCCTAAAAATTGATGTGAAGATCAATGTGATGATTGTTCCAATGAGATGTCTAATCCAATGTGATCATGAATCAAACACATTGTCATGATACTCTCCCAGTTAACTCATGTTTTCAATTGAAACATTGTTCAAGAAGAAAATCCACCCCCAGAGAGAACCAGTTCAAATCGAGATCTTCATGAGACAAATCCATCCTACTTCCAATGGATCATATGATCCCTCAATCACTGAACAGTGGATAAAATCCATTGAGAAAATATTCTATATCCTTCAATGTTTTGAACATGAGAATCTTCTTCTAGCTTCTTATCATATGGACAGTGAATCTGATCAATGGTGAACATTGATAAAAAATACAAAGCTGGAGGAAGTTATTGAGGTTATGAGTTGGAATGATATTTGGAAAAAAATTCAATAAATATATTCCACGCACCCTCCATCATAAAATAGAATGATATTTCTTTTAACTCAAGAAAATGTATGATAAATATATTAGGGAGTATGAGAAAAAATTCATTATAACCGTATGATAAGCCTCTTTTTGTTTCGTTACCCCTAACATAATGGTTGGACTCTACATTGGGGGGCTAAAACCTAGCCTCTCTAAGTGCCTAGTGATCCAGAACTTTAACAGATATGAGGAGATTGTTCAATGTGCCCTCAAAGATGACATGGAGATTGAAAAATATTAGGGGTATCATGGGGATAATAAGCAAAAATTGGACATTAATTCTGGAGGTCCAATGTACAAATCCAATGGTGCTATGATAATATGGAATCCCACTTGAAAAAGTTGTAGAATGAAGCACCCTAGAAAATGAATAAAGGGGGCGAGGAAATGATTTATGTGTGGGAAGGAAGGATACCTATCTAGTTATTGTGGAAAAAACCTACTACTATGACAGAGGAATGGAATGCTCCATTTGATCCTCAATATATTGTTAATTTCTTCAACTAAAAATAATCAAGGCACTTTTCAAATCAGTTCCCAAATCCAAGGGTTTTCGAAGTCATCCAACAACCTCCAAGGTAGCAAGGGTGGTCTTTTTTCCATCACTACAGCTGAAGTGAATCCTGGTAATGAGGTGGTGACAGCTATGCTGGATATTCATTCAATAATAGTGACCATAAATTTTTATTCTAGTTATACACGTCCATTTATATTCCTAATGGTTAGTAGAACATTCCAAACACCACCACAATGAATGGAAATAGAGTTGTCGGTAAAAACAAAAATGGGTCAATTATTGCATCCAAAGAATATAACTCCTCCCCTATCATAGTTTGTGAATTTAACTTCTAGGATAACAACATCATACTTCCCTTGGTATAATTTTATGCAATTTTTGGCATGGATTGGATTTATCTATATATATTCAACAAAAATATTCATGAGAGGGGAATCACTCTCCATATGGATAATCAACCCCATATTCTATACAAGTGCAAGCTGGAGGATGAATCTTATTTAGCACCATCATATCAAGAATGGATATTACTCCCCTATAACCACATGTGTCTTTACCAGATGATTGAGTCTAAGGAAGGAATTATCCTCAAAGACATGCCTATTGTGAGGGAATTCGAAGATGTGTTTCCCATGGAATTTCCGGGTCTTCCTCCTAGGAGAGATGGTGAATTTACGATTGATCTTATACCTGGGGCGTTTCCAATATCCATGAATCTATATAGAATGCCTATTTTGGAGATTATGGAGCTAAATAAACAACAATAGGAAAATCTTAATACAAGGTTTATATTCCCAAGTGATTCACCATTGGGTGAACCAATCCTCTTTGTCAATAAGAAGGATGGGTCAACGCGCGCCTTTGCATTGATTATCGTGAGCTCAAAAGAATAATGATAAAGAACAAGTATCCTTTTTCATTAATTGGTCCAAGGTGGATCTATGTTCGGGATATTACCATATAAGGGTGAAGAAGGAATATATCTCAAAAACTACTTTTTTTACAAGGTACGATCACTATAAATTCATATAAATGCCTTTAAGACTCACTAATGCTCCCTAAATCTTCATGGACTTAATAAATAGAGTCATTATAGATTACCTTGAAAATTTTGTGGTTGTATTTATAGATGACATACTAATATACTCTAAAACTACGGAGAATTGTGAGGATGATCTAAGCAATGTACTAGAGACGTTACGAAAGAAGAAGCTCTATGAAAAGTTCAAAAAGTGTGATTTCTAGTTGAATTATGTCTCATTATTGGGGAATATCATCACAAGAAATGAGATATCTATGGATCCTTTTCATACAAAATAAATTGAGGGATGGTCAATTCCAACATATGTAATGTATATCTATAGCTTCCTAGGGTTACCTAGATATTATCGTCGATTTGTATGAAATTTCTCACGATTATCAAATCCTCTTACCAAGATAGCTCAGAAGGGAGTATAGTTTTCTTGGAATGATGAATGTGAAGAATGATTCATGGAGTTTAAGAAGAGGATTATCACTGCCTATGTGTTCACACTACCCACAATTGGGGAGCTTTTTTTAATCTTCAGCGATGCTATGAAGAATGGCTTGGGTAGTGTGCTAATGCAGAATGACAAAGTCATCACATATGCCTCAAGGCAGTGGAAAATTAATGACAAAAACTATCCCACACATGATCTAGAGTTGGAAGCTATGATCATTGCATTGAAAATATTGTGGAATTATCTCGTTAGGTAAAAGTGTAAAATATATACATATCACAAAAGTCTCAAATATATATTCACACCGAAAGAGTTGAACATGCACCAATGAAGATGGTTAGAGCTCATCAAGTATTTTGACTTCTCATTCCATGAGCATCATGGTAAAATGAAAAAGGTGGTGGATGATCTAAGTAAAAAGGAACCAATGATTCTATCACTGATGAGAATTTAAAAGAATTCAACCATCTTAGATTTGATGTAGATAGACATGGGAATCATAAAAAAGGGAACATCATCATTCATCTCACAAATGATTGATTGGATGCTTCTTTTGAAAGGGTTAAAAGATGCTAAAAAAGTTGATGTCAGAATTCAAAATAAAGTGGATGCTATCAAAAAAAGGAAATCCTCAAAGATGAATGTTAATAAAGAAGTAATTCTGATATCTAGATCAAGACTATGTGTTCCATCAAATCTGGAGTTAACGAAAGAAATTTTTCATGATGCACATAGTTAAAATTTCTCCATTCACTTAGGAAACAGAAAGATATATTGAGATCTCTAAGAGCATTACTGGAAGGATAACATGAATAAGGGGATATCCAAATATACATTAATGATCCATGTAGTTTGTTAAGTGAATGCTGAGAGGTAGAAGTCTATGTGGACGATTAAACCATTACCCATACCAACATAGAAATGGGAGAACATCACCAGGGACTTTATCCTTGTACTTCCGAAGACATCCAAAGGAAACCATGCTATTTGTGTTGTAGTGGATCATCTTATAATGACTGCACACTTCATTGAAATTTGAAAGTATTTATCATTGGATTAACTGTAACATATATAAACTAGAGAATTGGAAAGGCTACTTGGTGTAAAAATATCAATTGTATCTCATCGAGATCCAAGATTCACCTATAAGTTCTGGAAGACTATTCACTACGCTCTAAATACTGAGATGAATTTTAGTATGACTTATCATCCTCAAACTAATGGTTAATCTTATCATACTATCCAAACACATGACGACATGTTCGGAACATGGTCAATGTACTTAAAAGGCGGAAGGGATCAATATATTCCTCTAGTCGAGTTCTCCTACAACAACAGTTTCCACTCAAGCATCGAAATGGACATTATGAATAATTTTCTGGGAAGAGTTACAAAACACTGCCATTTTGGGATGAATTTGGGGAGTGATAACTTCTAGGTCCAAAAAGGTTGAAGAAATGGTGGATAAGGTTAAAACCATCCAACATCGAATCAAATCTTCTCAGTGTCGACAAAAGAGATATGCTAACAACTACCGATGAGACCTAGAGTTTTATCTTGGAGATATGGTTTTTCTCTATATATCACCATGGAAGAGAGTTATGAGATTTGGGAAAAATGGAAAGCATTATCCGAGGTACATTATCCCTTTTGATATCATTGATTGCATTGGAGAAGTGGCCTATTGACTAGCACTCCCACTGAAGTTGTCTCAAGGACATGATTTATTCCATGTATCAATCTGGAGGAAGTACATACCTGACCCATCACATGTAATAAATCCAAAGGTGTTACCATTGTATAAATTCCTCTCTTATGAATAGATGTTTGTGAAGATTTTAGATCATAGAGAAAAAGTTCTACAAAATAAGACAATGCCCCTTGTTAAGGTATTGTGGTGAAACCACATGTTTGAAGAAGAAATGTGGGAATGAGAGAAAGTGATGAGGCAGATTTACCCTCATCTATTTTAGTGTGGGAAAAGGAAATTTTAAGGGTAAAATTTCTTAAGGGGGATGGTTGTAATGAAAAAATAATTTATGAATAAAATTCCTTTTATTTTAATGTATTATGAAAATAAAAAACAAATGCACTCTTTTTTTTATTATTCAGTTTAAATGGATGTTAAGTGTCATCACCGTTGATAATATATCCATTGAATAGTGATCACACAACTAAAAAAAATATATGGTTTTAACAAAATATTTTGACACAGACAATGGAGATGATGGAATCATCCAGTAGACTCGAGCTATAAAAATATCATTTGTCATAGCTCAAAAATGAGGTAGCGTCACTAGGATTCTCTCATTACCATGACCAAGACAAGCTTCAAAATATTAATCTTGAATAGAATCACCTATGGTATTAGTTCATGTTAATAAAGGTTATCACCCGGGTGATGTTATCAGAGCCGCCCCAATAGTCTGTCACCATCACATGCCTTACCCTTACATCTTATTTGGGTGTTATAAGGTGTTATGTAAAAAAGTATTAGTTTCTTATTTTGTAATATCATTCTATAAATAAAATTCTTCTTCCATAATTTCTTTTATGGGAGTAGTCTTTCTTAAAAAATAATGATGGATTTGATAAATTGATTTTCAGGTAAAAATGGTACTTGTGAGAAATATACGAATTATTATATTAAATAAGATTTTATTAAAAATATATAAAAACAATTATTATAGATTATGATTATATGAGTTCCTAATTTGTAAATTATTAGGTAATCAATTTGATACGAGTTATATTTTTATATGAGAAAACTGAAACTGTATTTTTTACTAAATTTGTTTTAAGGAATTAATGAATTTTTGAAATAATTAATATTATAATAAAATATTTTTACAAAATTACTTTTATTAATAATAAACGAGTATATAAAATTTATGAAGTCAAATGTAATTCTTTATTAAGGTTTAAAAACTGTTTTTTTCAAAACCCATCAATTTTAAATAAATGTTAGTTCTCATTTTAAAAATTTAAATTCAAATATTTAGAAAAATATTTATATAAAATGAGTATTAGTTTTGGAATGAGTACATTTTTTGGATGAAAATTAAATAATATATAAGTATATAGAGTGTTTTATGACATAATAATGACCCAATAGTGATGTAATAAAAACCATAAAAAGAATATTATATATTTATTTATCTACTTATTTCCTATTATATTATACTCATCCACTATGATACAATTTGGTGAAGAGGTTATAGTCTCCCCACGAGTATATTCTTGGCCCTCGCATCTAGTCGACATCCTCTAGCATTCGAGGTGATGCACTTGAGGCCATGTGGCCAACTGGCCTCAGGGATCCTTCATCAGCATCTAGGTTCATGACATCACAAATTTGTTTCATAGGATTTAATTAATTTATTTTATATTTGTAGACCATAATCATGAGATAGGGAAGACTTGTAACATAGTTATATGTTATTCATATGTGTCACGGTCCCATGTTCGGGGTAAATATTGAGTATCCTAAATGACAATTACTATTCTTCTTTTTCTTATTATAGTTAATTTTATTTCACCATTGGGTGATGCACTTGATGTGGTGTGGTTATTATTTTTACTATGATTGATGATTTGTTCCACCTTTGGCCTAACGATATGAGGGTATAATGAATTGTTACATGAATCATCATAGGCACCTAGAATATGTATTCAATGTATATTTCCATGCCATATAGGTGTATTTTAATCCTTTTATTTCTTTATATTCTGGTTATTGTTGATTGATGTTGTGGTAGTTATGTATTCCTTTTACCCTCCATAGATAAAATTGATTGATTTATAATTTCAATTCATATGGAGTTATTATCCCTCGTGGAATGGAATTAGTAATTTATTGAATCAATCCATTAGATTAAAATCAAATGGGTTTCATTTTATGTGATAAGGTGTATGGGAACTGATTCTTTAGGAATGATGATTAATTTTAAATGAACATTGGTATATGAAACAAGTAAATGAAAAATTTAAAAGTGAAAATGGGTTCTAAAATGAAAAGTTTGAATTTCCTTATTCCACCTAGTCATGTTTATAAAAGGTAAAGGAGTGAACCTAGAAATTAAATATGAAAGGAATGAAATGGTTTCCAGTAAATGATGAGGAAAGGTGATATTGTCCTTTCATCTAACGGAACACCTAAAACAATTAATATAGCACATACCAGTAACTAGCCATATAATTGGGTAGTTGGGGTAGTATAACATGGGTAGTAAACCCTTTCCATACATTTATCATACAATAGTGTTTCTATCTATCCATTTAAATTTTTTTCTAAGGAATGTGTTTAGAATTTGTAGACCAATTCCACCATGAATTCTTTGTTTCATGAGCTATGAGGGCAGCGAATACCATGCTCCAGACATGGTGGGATATGATCCACCGGTCTTAATTCCAAGATTCCCACCGAAGGAACCAACTATTGTACCTGATATAGTCATGGAAACTCATCTTTATGAAATTTTCCTATGTCTAGTGTATTCCGTGAATAGAGCTCCAAATCCTACACCTATGATGGCCGATCAGACTTAATAGTTTCGGCAACATCTTTCTTATACCTTCTATAGGTATGTTGGACTATAATCTACAAAGTATTAGATATAGGTCACTTTTTCTATCTTTGAGCATATAAAGAAGACTCCAGATTGGGGGGGGGGTCCATGATTTCTACTTACATGCTGCATGATTCAGCGAAGATCTAGTGGGATGTAGTTACCCAGGATGGTCGCTATCATTGTATTGGATGATTTCCAGACTGTCTTTTATGATTAATTTCTTCCTATAACACTAAGAGATGAAATAGAAAGATATTTCATGCATCTTGAGTAGATTTTTATGTCAATTATAGAGTATTCTACACATTTCTAGGAGTTTCATCACTTTTCACCACTTCTAATAGGTAATGAGATTTAACGCGCTAGACACTTAGAGGATGGAATCTTTTATTCTATTTGTACTTATGTAAACGTATTTATCTTTAATTACTTTTATAAAATGGTAATTTTGGCTCTTATCACTGAGCGCAACCTGAGGAATGGTGATAGTACTGAGCATAGAGGACTAGTGATGTGGCAGGCCAATCCTTCTTTCAGTGGTAGGAAATGTTCCATAAAGGTTTCTGTTCAGGACAGTGGTAGACAGAGTACCCATACCGATAGCTCTATGGTGTTTCACGCATGTGAATGATAGTAGAATCTAAATCCCTAATGTGATAGAGACCCTCTTGAGTGCCGATATTATGGTCATATGGATAATTTATAGAGATTTTTTCATAACTTTTCATCAGATTATAACGGAAGATGTTACACACCAACTCTACCTTCAGGGGAAGATTCTTTTATGCCATGTCAGGTGGGGAGTTGGAGTAGCACCAGCCAAACTAGTTGAGGAGGATTCATGGCCATGGTAGTCATACTCTTGATCAATGTAAGTGCTAACATAGTGTTTTTGATTGCAATAGTCTTGTTTTCTTCATAGGGTCGTGGATCATGTTAGTTTAATTCATTAGATTAAATAACCGAGGACAAGGATACAAACCCATCTACAATACAAGATAATATTCTACTAGCCTCTACTATAGGACCTGTTTTATTTTATACATGTTATTATTAATCATTAATTTTTTTATATAACTCAGAAAGACTTCTGATGAAAATATAGTATTATTGTGTTGTAATTACCCTAGATACACTATTGGGAGTATGATAAGAAGGAATAGGCTAGTTTAGGGACTATCCACTTAAGGTAGGAAGTTATGCTTTCTTATGGTACCACTTTGTTATTGAGATGATTGGATTCAATGTCATTCTATGGATGTTTTGGTTTCTTCTTTATCATTCCTTTATATACTACTATCAACACAACCTATCATTAACATCACCATAGGTTAGTAGTTATCTGCACAATGGTGAGTGGGATTTCAAAGCTAGAAGAGCTTAACCATAGAATCATAGGCTAGGTGGAGTGTCCACCCATATTTCTAATATCTTCATAGAGGATCAGGGTTTACTTTAGGATGAATTACCTCCTATAGTAGATCATTATAGAGAAATTTTTCATAATTTTTTTTCTAGATTACCTCTTGAGAGAGAGTATGATTTTATAATTGTGATCATTTCTAGAGCATCTTTAGTGCTTATACCTCTATACAAGATGTCACCTGTTAAGCCCCAAGAGCTCAAGTGGTAGTCAGAAAATTTAGAGGCCAATTGTTTTATATGGCCTAGGACTTCCTCTTGGGGTTCGGTTGTGCTTTTCTCTATGAAGAAGGATGGGTTCAATGCATGGATTACATATGGTTGAACCAACTTATGGTCAGGAACAACTATCCACTACCTCTAATATATTATCTCTTTGACCAAATTTGAGGAGATATGGTGTTTTTTTCGATCAACCTAAGAATTAGAAATCATTAGGTTCCAGTCAAGACATCAGACACTCCTCTTATAGATTTATATAGTAGGTATGGTCTGTATGAGTGCCTATTTATGTTGTTTAGTCTTACAAATGTTCCCTCCATTTTAATGTATTTGATTAATAGGTTCTTCCACCCTTATTTGGATTCTTTTTTCATAGTATTTTTGGAATAAATGTTGCTGTATTCTCACACTTTTAGTGACCATGATAATCACATTGAGATCTTTCTAAGTACACTGAGAGAGAATTAGATTTATCATAAAATTATGAAATGACACATATGGGTAAACAAATTTTACTTGTTGGGATATATTATTTCAGAATCAAGTGTATCTGTTGACCAATAGAAATTATGTACTATGGCTTCCTATGCATGGACAAAGAATTTATTTAATGTAGAAAGTTTCTTAGGGCCGGGTAGATATTATAAAAATTTAATACATGACTTATAAAACCTTGTTTCACTAATTAATGGTCATACAAAGAAGGGTATTATGATTATGTTTTCATAATAGTGTGATAAAACCTTTTAGGAGATGAAATATAGGCTTTTCTCAACACCAATTCTGATTCCACTACTGCCTAGAAGAGGCTATTTAGTGTTCTATGATGAATCAAGCATTAGCCTAAGAGTAATTATGATGTTAGAGGAAGGATCTATTCTGTAATAATATTGGTAGTTAAGGACTCATGAGAGAAATTACCTGACACACATCTTTAATCTAGCAACAGCTATCCATGCCTTATGTTGCTGGAGACACTATCTTATGGGTGAGTGATTTATGGTGTATACAGACCATAAGAGCATCAAATAAATCTTTAAAAAATGTGACTTGAATCTTAGAAAATAATTATGGGGTGAATATTTTCAATCCTTAAATTTTGATCTTACTTATATGCCTCGAAAGGGTAATGTATTATCTGATGTGCTAAGTCAGAAAAATCATGCACAAACCACATGGGATTCTAGTGATGAATGGAAATTGATGGTCCTCTTTTTTGATATGAATCTTGAGTTTCATGAAATTTATTATAAGACTTATCTATTAGCCTTGATAGTTTCCTCTTCCCCCATTGAGAATTTTAAGAGAATGTAATTTTTATATCCGGAGGACTTTGTTATCCATAAGAGTATTTCAGGAGCTGACCCACCTCTAGATTGGCCAGTGGAAAAAAAGATATCCTACATATACATGGATGTGTTAGGGATTATATAAATATGATATATTATTTGATGTGAGAGTCCCAAGATTTTTATTGAGTAGTTAATGTTGGAATCTCCAAGATGTATCGAGATATGTGATGTCAATATTGGTTTCCTAGGATGAAATCTTATATAGGAGTCTTTATCACTAGGTGTTCTACCTATCATTAGGTGTTGGTGGGGCAGTAGAAACTAAAAAGCTTGTTACAAATGATTTCATTCCCTGAATGGAAATGGGAATATGTTTTCAGGTACATTGTAGTCGGCTAACCTAGTTCTCCTATAGGTAGTGATTCTATATAGATAGTTGTCTCACCCAAATATACCCAAGATTTTAGGGTTAATCGATTTCTTGTAGAGTAGCTTGGGTTGTCGATTAATTAGAGACTAATAAGAAACCTATAGACATCCAAATTCTATGGACTGATTTTGGATATTATGTGAAAAAAATGGGATAATTTTAGATAAGTTTTAGTGAACACTACGTGACTAAAGTTAATTAAAATTATGACAATTGTTGATCCTAGGTTATTAAAAGGGGTGGATTTGATGAAAATATTTTTTAACGATTTCAATTTCTTATATTCGAGGTGGGTTTATTCAAGAAGATAAATTTTTTTATCACTTATAGGTTTAATACCAATAAACCATAATAATAATCACTTGTATACATGGAGGATCAAATTTATTAGCACTCCAAGGTAAAGTTATGTATTAGCACTTGAAGTATGTGGCCTTAAAATTCAACAAGTACAAAGATAATTTGAAATTATCAAATAAAAATATCAATTAATAGAAGTGATTATAAATTAATGGGGTGATGAATAATATCCAATACAACCCCATTATACTCCCTCGGATCAACACAGAAGTGGGTTAGCCATCCATGGAGGCTTTGGTTTCAATTGAAGCGGGAAGTAGACTCATGAGGAAGGAATTGAATAAGTAAAGAAAATGATCACTCCGCCGTTTTGTGAATAATTTCAGAAGGTTTGTTGTGGATAAAGTCACAACATGAGGCATAAGTATCAATGTGAGATGGAGAAGAACAAAATAACAGAAGAATGAGAACTTTATTAAGAAAAAATGAGGAATTAAAAAAACTTACAATCGAGTAATAGCATTACAAAAGAATAGTGGCCCCATAACATTACATTGAAAGAAATAATTCAAGATGATTAAATACTCCAAAACCACTACCTTAAATAGGCATATTTTGAGCCTTAGGTCGAGCCTCCAATAGCTAATGGCATCCCACTTGAGTATGGTAGGCTTAGGGTGGTGGAAATCTTGTGGAACTTAGACTTTTCCACTCTTGACCCAAAGTGGAAGCCTGCTTTCATTCACTGAACAGATGCATCTAAATGACCTTCTAGATGGCCTAATTAGAGTGTTACATAGTATAAGAAAATTGATCTCTAGATTTCCTCTAACTGAATATAAAATTTAAGCCCAAATGAAATTTTTTTCTTCAATATATTATAGAAATGGTGGGATGTTTTTTTGGGCCGCATAATCTAGCCCTGAATTTTATCTCCAACATGGGATGCATGGAACGCCAGTAAAACATCTGAATTAGGTCTTTTCACTATTGGATTAAATTTTCAATATGGTGTCCCTTATCTTTATGTAAAATATTTGAATCATTTGGCCTGGATCTTGGCTAATACATTTGTTTTATTGGGCTGATGTTCATTTCACTTCACCCAGAATGTTTTTTGTTCATGGCCAACATTGGTGGTGTTCCATTATGAATCACTAATTATTCCCAAATTATAAACCATTATAAATGTAATTAGAAACCTGAAAATTAAATATTAAAATAAAATCAAGACCATTTTGTATTTTAGGTGGTGTTAAAAAATGTACCATGTAATAGTGCATTTTAAGAGGGAATTATAAACATAATGTGAATCAATGTTCAAAGTGTAAAATGCACTAAAATGATGTTTGGGAACAATAAATCACATGAATATTTCATAAATTAACAATTAATATTATTCTCATTTAGTTTCTAATCACACCCCCAACTTGAGTTTTTCTAGTCCCGAGAAAAATATATATCAAAAAATGTGATATTAAAATTACCTTTTCCAAAATCATTTTAATACACAATGATCACCGTAAACCATTATATCAAAAAACTATGAAACCCATAAAAATATCTCAATTCAAGAGAGATTAATAAAAATATCTCAATCTCAAGCCCATTCTTTTGTTCAAATTCATCTCCATATTTTATCCAATATCAATTAAGCAAGATGATGTGTTGTGCATCGCAATAGCTATGGGGGTTCATCTTATTCAATGGGGAAATGATATAATTTCTAGGTCGAATCAAATTTCAATATTAATATGAGTATTAAATTTTTTTATTGTAATTTTTTTGAAAAAATTTCATGGTAATTGAAATTGCACTCAATAGAGTCAACCCATGTAGAGAGACTTTACCGATTACTCCAAGGCTCAAAGACTTTAGGGAACCATGTGAAGACAACATACTCATGCATCATCTCAAGATAACTCAGTCGAAAACAAAGTCAAATTACCAAATATAGAGATAAAATTACTATGGGCCAAAAAACTGTGGAGTCACGATCCCCATGTATCGAAAGCCACACATTAGGTCATTTCATTTCTCTACGTGCAAATTTATTATTAGAATTTTGATTTTTTTATTGAATACTCATATTAAAACTAAAATGATCACAAACCTATGAAATTTATTTGGGGGACCCATGAACTCAAAATAATACCCCACTATCCAAATGACGTGCATTGTGATATTTTTTTTATTTGGATGAAAATAAAAATGATGAAATTTCACATTAGACAGCCACACTTTCAAAAATCTATTCTCATGAAATTATACATGGATTAAAAAAATAATCAGGGCATGCTAAATTATTTTATATTCACTTTCAAAGCATTCAATGTGTATTATCATGTTCAAGGTTAAATAATTTTTTCCTTCCACACATTTGTTTTATGCACACAAAATTAATTATTATTTTTTTCATTCTTTTAACCCCCCAATCATATAATAACATTGTCCCCATTGATTAAATAAAATAAAATTTAGAAGGGGTAGAGGTAGATGGGAGGAGTTCTAATAGTAATTTTAAATATGAGAATCATGGAATGAAGTTACCTGGTGGCTGAAGTTGAAGTTATTGCTGCTCCAATTTAGTCCTTTGATATCCATGTCAGTTGTAGAGTTCCCTAGTGGAAAAAGAGAAAAAACAAACAAAAGAAAAAAAAAACAATATAAATATAAATATATATATATATTCATATAATAAAAAAAACTAAAAGGTATGTATATATACAAAATTATAGAATAATAAAGCACTATAAGTCGTAGGTTTGTGGTAAGCGCGTGCCCCAATCTCCCTTTGGTCTCGGGTTCGAGTCCCTGCTGCTTCGCCGGTTGTAACGGGGGTTTCCCCATGATCTACGACATTTCATTTTATTTTTTAATTATTATTATTTTTTGAATTTTTATTTATTTTGACCAAAAAACACATAAAAATGAAATTAACTGATGATACATTGTCTTCTGTTTAAATTTATGGGAAATTTATTACTCAAGGATCACACCATGTGACATGGATGAATACATAACCCCCCTTTCATACCCATCTATATTCATAAAAGATTACCATGTCAACAGTATAAGGTAATTTTTTTTAAAATTTCAAAATGAAAAATAAATATGATTCACAATGATAAGAAACATGAAAACCATGGGTTACCTCACGTGTAACACTTTTGTTTAACGTCATTATCTCGACATAAACCGCCTAACTTACCCAATAAAAACATTCAAAATTTTAAGGACCCTATATTTCTAAAATTATACAAGATTGAGAATGATTATTTGTTTATAAATTCTATCATGTTCAAACCTATGTTCTAAAATGAGTAGGAAAATCCATGGAATGTTTGAAATGGTTGATCCAGTTTCCACTGTAGTCACGCCAAATACATCAACGGTTATTCTATCTTTTTTGGTTTCAAGAGAAGAATGAATTCCAACTGAAATGTCATGGTTATATCCTACGAAGGGATAATTGATCAATGAAGTAAGGACAATAATTTTGAGCTCATGTTTGATAGGACATTTAGACAGATGTTAAGATTTTTAATCCAATTCAGTTTCATTTTATAAATTTATCAATAGAATTGGTTCATTTGGAATAGAAGATTAAACAACCAAATTAGAAATAGCAGTGTCAGTAATGGGTATAAACTCAATTTTTATTTATTTATTCCAATGTTTCAATGATTTTTTTTTCTGGAAAATCATTAATGGAGCTATAATTGGGGCACTCAATCAACGATGTCAAATTTCCCTTTTATGAATACATGAAATAAATTTATTCATGTTTTAAAGACCCTTCAACAAATTTTTGATTCACATACCCTACCCCAAATCCAAAGGTTGTTTTCTTTAATAAATTCATGAGAGGTTTTTGGAAAACTAGATACTCCACATGAGGTTATGGAAGGGAAAATCAGTGTAGGGATGAGTTACTTACAAGTATTAATGCATTGTAGATCTACTCTCAAAGGTGAAACCTAAAAATTCATTATATCGATTTGATTAAAATATTATTAAACTAATGTTTGGGGAATATAATTTTAATGAGTATGAACATCATTGAATTCACCAAGATTGATCTCTTCAACCATCCTTGAGAGGGAAGAAGATTTATCCTTTAGACAATTATAATTTTAATGATTGTGCATCTCACTGAGTGTGGAGTGATCATTCAAGGATTGATCCAAGAAATTCATTGAGTTAGGGGATTCCCAATAATTATTTCCAATTTGATTATAACATGGTTTTATGATAGGGTAAGGTTGAAGAGTCTTCATTAGAGTAGACTGAAACTAGGATTTGAGATTCTTAGGACACACAAAAATAGAAAGATGAAAAGATAAGAGGAATGTGGGTGATAATAGAATACTTGGGGTGAGAAAAGGATGATAGTGTCTAAGATAACACACTTAGGTCCATGGAAATGGAACAAAAATTTGGTATCACCCAAATTTACCCATGATTTTAGGGTTAAGCTGTATCTTATAGAGTAGCTTGAGTTGTCAATTCTCTAGAGACCTAAGAAGAAACCTATAGACACGCACATTCTATAGAATGATTTTGGATATTAAGTGGGAATTTTTTTTGTTGATTTTAGATAAGTTTATGTGAACACTATATGACTTATGTGAATTAAAATTATGATAAGGGTTCATCCTTGGTTATTATAAGGGGTGGATTTTATGAAATTCTTTTTTAGCTATTTCAATTTCTTATATCCGAGATGTGTTTATTCATGAACATCAAAAACATTCATCACTTCCTAGTTTAATAAAAATAAACCAAAATAATAATCACCTATACACATGGAGGATCAAATTTATGATCACTCCAAGTTAAAGGTTTGTATTATCACATGAATTATGTGGCCTTAAAATTGAACAAGGACAACGAAGATTTAAAATAATCAAATAAAAATCATTATTAGAAAAAGTGATTAGATATTAATTTTGTGATAAATAGCATCCAATACAGCCCCTTTATAATCCTTTGGATCAGTCCATAAGTGTGATATCCCTCCATTTATGCTATGGTTTCAATGAAAGCGGGGTGTAGACTCATGATGGAGGAATTGAAGAATTAAAGAAAATAATAAAATGGAAATAATCACTCTATCATTGTGTGAATAATTTTACAAGGTTTAGTGTGAATAAATTTACACCTTGATGAAATGGTATAAAAGTGCGATGGATAAGAACATAATAATAGGAGAATAAGAACTTTTAATAAGAAACTAGGATGAATTAAAACAAATTACAATTGAGAAATAACATTACAAAGGAAAAGTGGCAGCATAACAGTACAATAAAATAAATAACCCCAGATGATTAAATCCTCCAAAACCACTACCATAAATAGAAATTTTATGAGCCTTGGGTCGAGACTCCAATAATTAATGTCATCCCAATTTATTATGGTAGGAATAGGGTGGTGGAAGGCTTATAGAACATAGACTTTTCCACTATTGACCCGAAGTGGAATCCAGCTTGCATTCACCGAACAGACGCGGCAAAATGGCCTTCTAGATAGCTGAAATAGATTGGTCCATAGAAGAAAAAAATGGAGAACCAGATATCTTCTAACCTCATATAAAATATAATCCCAAATTGAATTTCTGTTTGTGAGATATTATCGAAATGGTGGTTTGTTTTTCTGTGCTACAAAATCTGGACATGAATTTTATCTCCAAATTGGGCTGCCTGGAAATCCCTTAAAAATCTAAACTAGCTCTTTTATGTGTTGGTTGAAAAATTCAAAATGATTTCATCTATCTTCATATAAAATGTGAGAATCATTTGGCTTGGATATTGGCCAATACAATAGTTTTATTGGGCTTTTATTCAGTTCACTTCACCCAGAATGTTGTTTGTTTAAGGCCAACTTTGGTGGTCTTCCAATAAGAATATTCAAGTACTTTAAAAGAATTAATTATTCTCAATGTAATGAAAAACAAGACAATTTAATAAGAAAATAAAATAAATACCATTATTTATTTTAGAAGGTGTTTACTAATGTACCATGTAATAGTGCATTTTAAGAGGGAATTTCCAACATAATACTAATCAATGGTCAAAGTGTAAAATGCACTAAAATTGTGTTTATGAATAATAAATCACGTGAATATTTTATATATTAACAACAAATATTATCCTCATTCAGTGGATAATAAGATAGTTATAGGATGACTAAATAATTTTACCCACTTCATTCCCATCTGTGAGACATTCTTAGATGATGATCTAGGAAGATTGTATGTCAGTGCTATCGTCTCATAGAATGGGGTACCTCGTACTATCCTTTCAGATAGGTATGATCATTTTACATCTTGGTTATAACAAGTGTTTTAGAGAGATATGATTATATCAGTGTTTCTAAGAACCTTTTTTCACCTTTATAATGATGGAAGGTCAGAACAAATGGCATAAGTTTTAGAGTACATTCTATGGGAATGTGTCCTTGATTTCAACGGTTATTTGGAGACTCATATCCCTCTCTTTTAGTTAAACAATTATAATTGATTTTTGGACAAAATTTAGATGGATCCTTTTTAGGGCTTATATGGTACGAGGTTTTTTTAACCATTGTGCTGAATAGAGGTAGGAGAGGTAGTGCTACTAGGTCCTTATAACGTGCATGTGGCTTTGGAGCAGGTTCAGCTGAACATAAAGCATATGTATATTGCTCAATCTAAATAGAAATATTACACTGATCACCATCGATGAACTCTATATTTCGATGTCTAGGATCATGTTTTCGTCTGGGTATCTCCCAAGATAGTGAATATAAAGATATAGAGGAAAGTGATTTTGTCACCATGATTTTTCAAGCCATTTGAGATTTTGGAGAGAGTCATGCAAGTAGTGTATCAGTTGGTAATACCTAAGTAGAACCATACCAAGAAAAACATCTTCCATGTTTCATATCTTCACCAGTTTCATACTAACCTTCCTCATTCTTTTTATACTAAGGAATTTGATTTATATGTCAATGATACCTTTTAAGTGTGTCCTATATGCTTCGTCAACCAAACAATGAAAAATATTAGAGGCCAATATATCCCTCTAGTATGGGTTCTATGATAGCACGACCATGTGCAGGATGAGACTTGGGAGTGGGATGCTAATGTATATAATCAATGTCCATATTTGTTCTCAGATAGTGCTTCTCCACCATTGCAAGGTTAACTCTAGGATGAGTTCCATTAAGTGGGGGGGGGGGGATGACTATAAAAACCTGGTTTTGTAATCAACTATGGATCCTTTTATTTTATTCCCAATTTTACTTTATGGACCTAATGTGGATTCCTTATGAGATAGTGAAGGCTTATTGGGTGATAAGAGCTTGTTCGGAGCCCAGAACCTTGAAAGATTGTGGTTTTTTTCAAGTTACATGATCAGGGTAAACCATGAAAGGAAGACCACATAATTAGTTTTAATCGTGCAAGGCTAGATGGTGGGTTGGAGTCGAGTGCGTGGTTTTCTTTAACTATGAGATTTGGGATGCATCGATGTATGAGAATATATACAATTCTGGTAGTGGAGTTTCGCATAGTCTACACATATTTTGTTAAGCTATGCACAATAATAATGTTGTACGACCCTTCCTGTAGCTTCACATGCTTGGTTTGCACTTGGTTTGGACAAAACATGTGACCGAATCATGTAAAGGTATATTTTGGGAAAATTACATTTTTCAATTTAAAATTATAATTAATGGAAACCCTTCCTCCATTTTGGTTTTCCAATAGACATAAACCAATTTTCTCTCTCTTTTGAATCCAAAACCCATCAATTCTAGGATTGGAGATCATGTTTCCATCCATATTTTGATTCGATCACCATTCATCACACTGGATCAACAATGGAATGAAATAAATTCCATTTTAATCTTTCATCATTATTCTTCCTATCAATGATGCTATTTAGATTCAGGATCATATTCCCTATTTTTAGGGAATTGTTCCGTTATATAGATATACTCAAATGAAATCCAAGTTAGAGTCCAATACTGGATGAGGAGAGTTGTATGAGTATGAGGTAGGTGGCCTAAAAAACATTCCTTAAGATTCATCATCTTATAAATGTTAGTGTTGGCATTTCAAATTCATCAGGCATCATATGTTTAATTTATTTTTCTTATTTATATTCATTAGATCCATAGTCTTAGACTAATTCTATATATTTTATTAATAATTGGTGGTTACATCCATAGTGATGACCATCCCATGTAAGGTGTTATCCGAAATTGGATTTTTAGTGCTTCATTTATGTGTCTGCATCACCATTCAGGTGTGTCTTATCTTTAACATACTAAAGTTAAGCCTTCCATGTTAATGGAATATTTAATTGTGAATTTTTGAATGGATAGTACAATGTTTTCTTCCCACATGAGCCACCCAAGGTAAGTGATTCAACCTGATTAATAAATGTTAAATGGTAAATTGGAAAATATATGGTATAAATATGACTTGGAATAGTTTATATAAAATGGATTCAATGTGGTTTCTTGTATTTATCACATCCTTGACATGTTATGAAATGGAAAGGAGATAATAATGTAATTAAATATGAAATGTATTAAATGGTTGCAGGCCCCTTTGGCTCTATCACACTGATAAAAGGAAATGGATTGAACCTTGATTATATAAATGGTATGAAAATTACATGGATTAATTAAATAAATGAATTAAATATAAAGTTCCTAATTGCATATGGACCTCAAAATCATTATAGAAGTTGTTAGACTCGAGTTAGAATTTGGATTCCCGAGGGAATTCTTTGAGAACTTGTGGATTCCATTCCAATTCAAGGAAAATGGTTTCCTTGGTTGAGATCCATAATGGATCCAGATCTTTATCTGTCAATGTATTTCTGTTTTGATATCACAGGATCCCTCCATTATAATTATCGGATGCCCTGGATACACTCTTTAGATCTAATATGTCTTTTACAGACATAAGGTTCATTTGTTACATCCATGGGCCTAGCCATAGTTTATCCCATTTTAACTTGGATTTATTCCTTGGAATCAATTAGATTATCACTATTGTGGTATTACATGGATGATTCTCCTTTTATTACACTCTTACACCTTAGATAGGTTATAGTTACTATTTAGTTGGCAACCCTTGAAGTCATGGATTCCTTGATTATTATATTGTATCCCTCATATGATAAATATCAATACAAGCTTTATTATTACATCATGGAACCTATACTATTACTATCATGAGGTTATGTTAGTAATTTTTATGCCTCATGTGAATTAATTATATAAACTAGAACATAATTAATTAATGAAATATTTACATGTTAAAACACCATTTGAGGGATGAATCAAGTACTTGGGATGAATCATGACTTTACTTTTATATAAGCATGCTTGCACACTATTTATGGTTATATTACCCATAAAATATGTTATAGAAACCGTTGGTGGTAGACTATTGAGATTTATCTCATACCCTATCCAGAATCCATTGGTACTTGACCAGACTATCTGTATGCATGTATTGACAAATCAAATCATACATCTTTGGACACTTGATTTCTTACTTTATTAGTATGGAGATAGTAGAGGATGACTAGGATGAAGACCAGTATGCTAGGGATATTTTTTGGGTTTTTCTAATTTTGTATAGATTGTTGTATACTAAATTTTATTCATGTTTTCCATCTTTACAGATACACGACATGTCATCATCAGCTTTTGAGTGTTGATTATTGTTATCAGTTTCTCCTATTTATTATTATTAATTCTTCTTCTTATATGCGTTTTATTATATATTTCTTCCATTAATAATATCTTTCCATATTATATTAATATATTGTTCTACACTCTAATAATGGGGGTGTAGTCTCCCCAAGTACACACCTTTGGCTCTCACTACTAGTCTGCAGCCTCTGGTGTTTGAGTAGATGTGCATGAGGCCCTGTGTCCAATCTGGTTTGGGGAACATTCAGTTGAATTCAGGTTTGGAATGTCAAATTAGTGGATGTGATAGAGAGATATTATTTAAAGTTAATGTAATATTCAATACAACAAATAATTAAAATCCCTAAAGCCGCATCTTGTGTTGGGAAAGGTGGAAGAGAATAATATTATTCAAGGAATGAAGGGGAAATAATATTTATAGAAAAAACAAAAGATCCAAAAAGTCTCTTTTAGTAGTGAGGAAAAAGAAGGGTACAGTGAATATGAGAGTGCTGATGAAAATACACTGAAATATTTTAAACTTAATGTGGTAATCATTATGATCTTAAAATATAATCAAAGACTTAAAATAGAGAAGAAATCTTTATAAAAAGAGAATTATTATTTAAATAAATATTATAATGAGTCAAAAGTTAAGGATATTTTGGAGATGGAAACTAATTTCAAATAGAACGTGGGATATTTAAATGAAATTAATAAAGAATAAGAAAAATGTTCTGAGACTACCAGTGAAAATCTAATATAAAAAATGGGGAATTTAGAACTATTGATGTAACATTAGTTAAAACTGAAAATAACTTTATAAAATCCAAAGCTGTTGAGTTCTAAAGCATGGAGAATGAGGTTATCCTGACATCTAAAGAAATATAAAAGTCCACGGATACTTATGGAAACCACATTTATTTTATTATAGTTTTATGAAGATATTTTTTGGATAATCAGGTGTCCACTTCTATAAATGAAATTATTAGAAAATGAAATATGTAGGTTATTTCTTTACCTCAGGAAGATTCACCCAATGCCAAAATCAGTGATGGTATAATGAATTTCAAAGGAATACTGGTGTATAAAAAGATCGTTTTCAAGACTAGGACTGAGGGAATCTTCAAGATAATCTAAAATACCTATAAGAATTAGAATATTTAAAAATAACATCATACATTAAATCAGAAATTAGAATATCTTATAGATAAAATTTTATATCTGAGGATATTTTAATTTGAGGTAAGATGTTGGTATTATGGATTACATGGGAATAAATTTTATATGTGTTGGTCTAATCTATCACTCCTTCATTTGAAGAGATGTGTTTATTCGAGGGTATTTAAACCTAAAATTGCTAAAGGATAGTAAAATTAACATCTAAAAGAGATGTCACAATTACAAAACTATTTTAATGATCCTAAGGGAACTTGAGTAAGCTGTGATCAATCCTTATACACATCTAAAAACTGTCTTACCAGATTACAAGATTAGTTAAATAAATGGTTCTAAATCCTTTAAGATAGCTATAAATAACAAGAAATTGTGGTTGATGTATTATTATATGATAAAATAGAAAGGAATTCATGGATCCTTAATATTATTTTATCATCATACATGACCGATAACACATCTACATTGAAATATGTCCAAACATTATGGTGGATGTGGTGTCACTTTTAGAAATTATAGATCAGTCAATTTTAAAGGCATTGGATACACTAAGAGTGGTAGGAATAAATCCATATAGGTTTTTATTTTCAATGGTTTGAGGAAAAATATTCATAGTGTTTTTTATCTTTTTGATAATGTGAAAAAGGGGATATTTTTAAATAACAAGTGTGTCATAAAATGATTTAAGGATTTAATGATTACATTGAAGGGTTATCAAATAAATGATAACATGTTAAAAAAATTTAAAGTTCAAAAATCATTTTTCATGTGAATAAAATAGGAAAATAAACTATGTAATAAAATACATTTAAACATGGGGTTTAATAATATATATGAACATATCAAATATGAATGTGTGGGAAATATATAAAATATTAAATATGAAATAATCAACACATATTCTATGATTCCTAATGAAACAATGATGAGGAAGAGTAACAATATAATGGAAATTTAAACAAAAAAACCAATGGAGTTAGTACACTCAGATGTGTCTAGACCAATTTGTTTTATTTCAACTAATTAGGATAACTATTTGATGGATTATTATTATTATAATAATTTGAATTATATCTAATTTATATCAAGTGAATAAAAAAACTATTGAGAAATTCAAACATTTTAGGCTATTGTGGAGAATGAATCAAGATGTGACATCAAAATATTTCTACCCAAAAATGTATTTGAATAAAATAACAATGAATTTAAGGAATATCCTAAGAATAAAAATATCAGTAATAAATAATGTTCTCCACACACACCCCAAAAAATGTAATTGATGTGAGAAAAAAAATCAAATATTGGTGGAAATAAGAAGAAATATGCTTTTTGTGCATGGAATTTCAAATTTTTTTAAGTCAGCACATAATCGCAATGGTTTAAATTTTTAATTCCTTTATACTCTTACTTAATTTATTAAATATACAATATGTTTTTGTTTTGTAAAGAATTCATTCTTGAATAATATTAAGGTGTTTGGAAGCCCATTATATATCAATTTAAAATAAAATCATTTGGGTAATTTTATTGAGATGTCCTATGAATGAATATTTATTGGTATAAACCTAGTGGATGGAGTTAGAAATATTCCAATAAGAGTATAAGGAAAACATTTGATATCTTTGTTGTAATTGTGTTGGAAAATAAAAAATCCTCACAATTGTTTTTCTAATTTATGATAATATTGAGGACACCATTGAATAGAGTATTAGAATATAATATGTTAATATTTCCGATGTACATATAGAATTTCATACATATTATGATCATTTAGAATTTTTTTTCTTTAATATGGACTAGAGTGATAATATTCCATGATTAAAAGACTTATAGAACATATTGATATTACAAATATTATTGTAGAAAGTAATAAAGAGGTACAAACCTTAAAAAAATTGAGAATTTCTAATCGTACTATATTGTTTTGTAGGTTGAACAAAAGTGTGTGGATAAATCCATATAAAATGTTCACTAGATTTTAGCAATGGAATAAGAGCTGAACCAAAGTGAGAATAATAAATATTTTAAATTTGTTTCATGACCAAAAGATGTGTTTGGGAAAAAATGGATTTTTTGGAATAATCTCAATAACAATGTTAAAGTATCAGAGCACCAATCTCAAAATGTTTGAAATAGATACTCTCAAATTATAGGTATTTTTTTGAGGATTTTTTATTTAGTTGAACGGTTTGAAATAATTTTTGTGTTCTTTGTAATTTGTTCTCAATAGAACTATAATTTCTTCTAAATGGATATAAATTCAATTTTCAATAATATTGAAGTTGATTAATATTCCTATATTGGAAAAAATGGTTTATCCTTGATAGTGATCATTTTGGAGTGTGCCGGAATAGAAAGGCACTTTATAGGATTTAACAAGTTCTGTGAGAATGGTATTCAAATTTAGATAGTTCCATAAATAGAATGAAATTGAATAAAATCATTTTCGATTAAAATCATTATGAAAATACATATGAAACCAACTTGCACATTGTGATGGTGTATATTGATTACATAATTTTTACAAAAAACAAAGAAGAATATTATGAGGAGTTTTCTACCCAAAATATGCGACTTTTTAAAATTTCAATGATATGTGTGATGATATTAGTTTTGGGACATCAGGTTATAAATAAAATTGATATTAATTGTTACTCATGGAGAAGTATTTTTTTGATCCACTAAACATGTGTTTAATGGATAAGTTAAGATAGGTTTCAACTTTTATAACAGTAGGGATTAAATTTTACTTAGATAAAGAAGAAATAGGTGTGAATAAATTTATTTTTGATGGATTATTGGTAGCCTACTCCATTTATCTATGTCAATATACAATTTGTTTTTAGTAGTTACACTTTTTTCATGATTTTAAAGAATATCATTGATTCATATTTCATGTCATCAAAGAGGATATTTCAATAAATAAAGGTTACTAATTTTTATTTCATATGGTATGAAAAAGGTATAAAATTATATATATTTATATATAAAGGAATATTGGGAAGGATATGTTGGGGATCAAAAGTCTACTTCAAGAGGTTCATTAATTTTTAGGGAAAGATGTGTTGTAAGTAACCCAAGGAAAAATAATCATATAAATACTGACATAGAAAAGGTTTAGTATATTATAGAATAAAAAGATAGAATTAAAATTATATTTATTAGGTCATTGCTTAAATATATGAGGGTTGATGTTCCAAAACCATTGGTGATTGCGTGAGATGAAAGTGAAACCAGCTTATCAAAGAATCTAGTGAGATATTAGAGGTCGATGCATATTTATATCAGGTAACAGTTCATCAAGTTGAAGATTGATCATTGTGATATTTCATTAGAATATGTTTCAACCAATGAAAAATTCATGGATTTTTTATGCATCCTCTTACCAATGATTCCATTAAGAACTTAAGTTTGCTTTAGGGAGTTCATTTTCCCCAAAATACTTATAATTAAATTATGTTTATTTTCAAAATTTTATTCCTTCATATTTTTGAAGGGAGGGAGTATTAAAGGATAAATTGTTGAAAAGGGGGATAGATTATAAGTTATTTATTATGTGATAATCCAAGGTAGGAACTTAGAAGACTTCCAAATATGGGAGAGCATGTTGAAATATATAATAACATTTATTAGGTTTTTTATCTATGAATTAATTGAGAATGATGGTTTAAAAAAAATATTTTTAGAATATGTTTAAGGCCTAAGAATCTTGACATTGAATATAAATATAAAAAATTAGTCATAAAAATAAATTTTTCCTAGGTTGAAAATAATTAAAAATGCTTCATATTTATTCGAAACATGGTGATTTTTTTGTAATAAACTAGTTTATTAACATGTGTTTTTGATGAATTTAATAACATTACATGTAAATGAAATTATCAATGAAAATTTTCCATTTTTTTATTATTGGTCACATTTTTTCTACTAATTTTTATGTGATCAAATTTTATACACCATTTTTTTATAATAAGGTATTTAAATTAAAGAATATTCTTGGATGGTTTTTTAAAAATTTATCTAGATTTTTGATAAGTTTTAAAAAATCTATTATCATAGATTTTTAATAATATATTTATGGTATTTATATATGATGAAATATTTAATGAGTTATATGGGAGAATGTATTTCAAAAAGGAAACGCTGATTGATTTGAAATATAACATTTTATTGTTTTTAGTGTGTTTTTCCTAATGGTGGAATTTTTTCATTCTAGTTTTAATGGGATAATAAAAAAAATATTCTCATAAATATGTTACGGCTGTTACCTCTAATTTATTTGAAATATTCATTTTAGTATGTTTTTTTATAATGAGTTTGTGGTTAGGAATATTTGAATAAAGGTTTGATTTGATCCATAAATTCTTTTTCTAATGTATGTTTTACCAAAAAATCAAACCTAATATAAAATTAAAATTTTGATTAATATTGTTTTTTTCGAAAACAAATTATAATATATTTCAATGTAAGAAAACTACTCACTATACAACACCCATTTATATTCTCATATATTATCTATTCATTTAAATAATTTACATTTCAAGTATTTCCTGAATCTATTTAATTCCAACTAATTACACTTTACCATATTTTGCGATATAAGATCTTTGGAAGGTCATCGTGGATTACAACTGCATCTACTCTTATTGGTAGTCACTCATAACCCAGAGATTCTCATAGAGACTTTGTTTCTATAAAAAAACCATTAAAGAACATGGGACATAGATATCCACTTTAGAAAAAGTGTTTGTTGATTTATATCAGAATGTGACCAGATCATTCCCCGGAGACATTTCATCGATGACTGGTGGCGTGTAGGTAAATCACAAACTTCTAAATAATTTATTTCGCAATCGTGTTTTGTTTTTAAGAGTAAATATGAATATAAAAACTATTTAATTTTCAATATAATTTTATTGAAGGTTCCAGTATCATGATGTAGAGATAAATATGGAGAGGGTGAAGAGCATCGTTCATCATCGTGTAGTGATTAGTGGTCTCTTTGATGTCTTGGAATAATATGAAAAAAATACTTTTCCAAATGATTTGTAATTTACATATTATTTAACTGAGAATTAGTGATAAAAACATTAGGTTAATGTTAATTATAATAACTGAATTTCAATATCTCATGATTTTTCTTTTTATATGGTTTTATCAAAATAAGATTATATGTATGAAATATACTATAGAATGTAGTTTACACTTGATTTATTCATGCCTTTGTATGGAATTTTCTGGTCAATAAAAACAAGTAAGGTGTAAGTTTTATATATACTTTTTTATGGACTGTTTTGTGTATTTTTTTCTAGGGTTGGGGCTATAGATTCTAAAACTACATTTTTATTTAATTTGAATTTAGCGAGGGTTTAAACCACTGCTAAATATTCTATATTATTTTTAAATGGACATTTAAACCACTACTATATTTTTTTCACAGTGGTTTTTACCATCACTATATATGACATACTATTATTTTTCAGTGGTTTTTTTCATTTCAGCAGTAGATTTTCAGTTTAAAAATCCTTAGGATTTAGTTGTGGTATAAACCTCTATAAAATCATGGCTAAATTCTTGGCTAAGAAACCACTCCTAAAATAAATAAAAACAACCGCTAAATATACAGTTTATAATGCTTACTAGAAACTACTGTTAAATAGAAAGAACCACAACTTATTAGATACTAACACCAACTTTAGCGGTGTTTTATCAATAATGTTTTAAAACCTCTTGGTGGTAGTTCAAACCACCACAAAAAATAAAAAACAAAAAGATTTTATTATCGAGAAGGTATTGTAAAAAATGTATCTACATAGATACAATTTTTTACCCAATTCATTGAAGTTTTTTAATTGTTCAAAATGAATATATATTATTTTATGTGAGCCACATTGATCATAAAAATTCATTTTATCTGTAACCTTAGGAGAATAAAGAACTAGTTTCATATCAAATCAGTGAGTTTATATGTTCTTAAAACATGAACATTACATCATTATTAACCCATGAGAAGGTAATGTGGTTTTAATACATTTAAATACCTAATAAATATGTTATATTTATATCTATGTTAATACCCACAAAAAATGATATTATTGAGGTATTCCAAATATTTTATTTTTTCGTGTAAAGAGAGAAATTCAAAAAATTAATTTGACAACATGATTGTATAAATCCAAGATTAAAGGGAGGGAATAATGAGAGGTAATTTAGTTCACCCCTTACTAAAAAAATATATTATTATTAATGGTATGATCAATAAGGGTTTGTAAAATAAATTAATTAAATATTTAGAGACATTCAAAAAATGAGGTACTTGAATGAAAAAGTTGAAGAGAAGAATTCTGTAACCTTGAATATTTGATTCCTAGAACCTTAGGATAGAACCTTGATACATTGAGGGAACCTTGGATGGACTACTTGGGAGTTAAAATGACAATAATTTCATGTATTATGATTTTTTAGAGGATATTAATGTGGAATGGGTGGTATTTATACATGAGGAGGGGTGAGTTTTAAAGGATTAGATATTGGCTATTTTATTATATAAGCTAACCTCTAGTGGGTGTAATGAATTAAAAATAATTTTCTGGATTATTAATCAGAATGTGAGAGTGTTTTGAAATTAAAATTCTTCCCAAACCTAACCATACCTTCCAAAAAACCTATTTAATAAACAAAAATAAAAATTAGTTATTATTTAATAAATGGAATTTTTTTGTTCAAAAAAAAGTATAAATTTATAAATTAAAGTTAATATTTTTAAAGTCATTCTCATAATTATAAATAGAAATTTTTATTCCCTAATTTTAAAAAAAATTATTCATGATGATATAATAATGATGTCATAAAATCGTAGTGCTTGTAAATCATTAATTTTTACCTTTTTCACCAAAAAATTATATTTTTCAGAAAATTATCAAAAAAATAACCCTAAGATTGTTTTAATATATTGATTAAAAAAATAAAAGTTATTTTACAAAAATAATTCATTAATAATTATAAATTCCACTTTTAAATTATAATTCATATATATTGAAAATTTACATTTTTCATATCATAGTAAACATTCTTATTATTATAACAAATTACTCAGGGCTCTGTTAAAATATAAAATCATTTAAAAAGTGATTTATCAGATTATTTAATTAAATAGGTTTTATTTAAATTTATTATATTAATCATAAAAAATATTATTAAAGATAAATATTTATTATCTCTAACAATTAAATTATATTTATGTTATAAATTAATCTCGACAGTCACTTAAATGTGTCTACGTAACCAAAAATAATAAAGAAAAAATCTTTTATTGAACAATAGTAATAATTCAAATAAACCATATTATCTAATAATAATTAAGTTATAAAACCATATTTCCCTATAAATATGTCATCATTATTACACTTCATATTTTTTTTTCTGATTTCATCAATGATCAATATCATTTCCAAAATGAATATTGTATTACAAACTCTTTGTTTCTCTATTATAGTTATATTCATGAGTGAAATAATTCTAGGGGATTTATGGGACCCAAATTTTCATATTTTAATTTATTTAACCACTATTATTGTTTTTAACACCATGTGGTCTTCCTTCAGGTATTCTTTGACTCTTGTTTTTAATTCCATTTTTTTGGTAAATTTTATGAATATTGAGAATAGAGAAAAATTTCTATCGAAACTATCCAAAATTACAATGATTTTTTTGGATTAGTGTAATCTAGTTACAAATGTTTAAATTGTTTTATAATGTTCTCCTTGGGACCAGAGGGACTTATGTTTTGGTTTAGATGTTTTCTACAGAAAAATAGGTTATACATTGCACGTTGGATGCATTTACATCGTGAATGGGTTACACAATGTGAATCTATTATAAGAAATATTTCAGGAGACTTTTTAAGTTTATGAAAATTTTACAAGATATGAAACCATAACACAATGTTAAAACATTGATTGGGATTTAATTTAATCCAAGATGACAACTTTTTTGGATTAAATTTATTTCATTGGATTTCACACCATGAAAGGGATTCATTATGGGAATTTCTTAGGTCATGTGGTTTAAAACATCTTCTATGACTAACTATTTTGTAGTTCACTATGTAGGATTTCCTCTCAAACTCTATCATGATTATGGGAAATTTTGATTGTGATCTCCATCCTTTTATATCTCTTATTTCAGTTTTTGAATCCTGTAATGGGTTTGTCAGATATCCCAGGTAAGCTATATTTTTTGCTTCTCCACTATATTTAGCCACAACAGAAATTTTACAAAAATTTTTGATTTATATTTATGATTTATTGGTGTTTTCTATCGATCCTTTACAGGTTCTTGGGTTTTATTTTCATTCAAAGGCTGATCGATTGTTTTTCAATCTCTATTGTCAATGGATGATATGTTTCCATCATTATTAATGTATGTATATATATGAAAGTGTTTATAATTCATGAATTATTATATTTTATTATTTATAACTTTTTTTTTAATTAAAATTTATTTTATTTTGAGTAAAAAACGTTTATTAAATATGACTGTGGAATTTTAAAATGGTTTTAGATAAACATAGCACTTTGAGAACCTTACCTTAATAGGTAAATGCACATAATAATCCCTTGTGTGTGTGTAACCACTAGGGGTAAATTTGTTTCTATAGATAAACAATGGAAGGGATAAATATTGGTTATAACTAAAAAATTCACTATTTAGGTTTATTTTTTGTCTATTATATATTCCCCTTGGCTAGAGGCCAAATGGTGCTCTTTGTCTTTTTTACCTAGTTTATCACATGATGGTTTATTTAATGGTAATTTTATAACATGTTTAGTTTACCTAATTTTCTCTTATACTTTATATATTCCTAGATTTTATGAATATGGTATGAATTCGAGGAAAATGATGGAATTTTTACAAAATATTTTATATTTGAAGGTTGTTTACAAAATGGATTTCATTTTAATGCGAGAACTTATGCATTTTTTATATTATAACCTGTATAGATTCTCTGTGGATATCAAATTTGGATCTATTCAAAAACCTTATTTTTTCTCATTTAGGTGGTTGTTGAAATTGTTTTGAAGGAATTTTTTAAATGTAATGGAGTCATGTTACATTATATATTCTTTTTCCATCTATCACCTTCGTAGTGGGATGGATTGGTGGTGATGGATGGACACATTGTGAATTATTTAGTTTGGCTTGGTTTATATTTCTGGTTTGGCTGGTGTAACTTAATATTGTATGTTTCATGGATATGTATTACATTATTTCGCATTTTACATTTCTCTTTATTCAGTTTTACATGAGACATGTGGTTGCTTTCTATATCTCAATCTGTGTTGGACCACATTGGGATACTTGTCTATTTGACCTAGGATGGTTCATTACAAATTGGTATTAAAGGTAATACCCATCCTAAAGTGTTTTTGACACTTATTGGGTGTGTTTTGGTGTCTTGGTAGATAAGAGTGAGGATAGTTGGAATTCAGATTGTAAGTGTGAAAATGGGTCCCGACTAGCTCACTTTTATAACTGAATCCAAGTTACAATGGGTGGTTAGGGATTTTTTCCAAGCTTGAGACTATGTGGGAGAGTATATTTGAATGAAAAAGATATAGGGTTTACTTAAATGGACCTATTATTTCCCTAAGGAATCATCCTTATTTTAATAATACATAATTTATTTTAAATTATTATTGTTTTAAGTCCAAGATATCTATACCTTATGTTGGTCCTATGATTTTGGAATCTTCTTATGACTGATTTTTTTTAGTCTTATGATTTTTAGAAAACACATCCTAGAATATCTCTTCAAAATCTAAGTGAGGAAGCTATGAGACTTGTTTTGAAGGAAAATCTTTCAATGGTCCCTTGTTTGTTAGAATCTATAACTCACACTATTAATACTATGGGTTAAGAAGGTCTGACGAACCCAAGTGAGCAATCGATATCGACTTCGAATTTAGATAGTATCATCCACATGCCTTTCATGGAGAAAAAGGAATATAGGAATATAAAGAATAGATTGAATGGATTGAGAGGATCCTCATATTTATGAAGACTCCTTGGGAATCTATGGTGGGTTTTCCCATGTATATGCTACAAGGATGGGGAAGGAGATGGTGAGACTTTATTATGAAAACTATGTTTCATTTTGATATTACATGGGATACTTTAATGAAAATCTTCAACCATAACTTTTATCTTGAGGCATTACAAGGGGAAATAATCAAAGAATTTTTGACCTTAGAGAAGGGAGAGTCTACTGTTATAGACTATTCCACCAATTTTTATGATTTTTTTAAATTGGAACCAGAGATACTCACCAATGATTTCAAGGAGGCTTTGAAGTTTGAGTTGGGGGTGGGGACTAATATTTGGTCGATGACAATTCATTTGTGCCTTACAACCTTTTTGATAGTATTCGATAAGGTTTACTTAGAAGAGGATGAAATAGATGAAAATGGGTTATTATGATCTTTAGTAGGAACGGTTGTTATCCAGGGTGCCTATTATGGTCTGAAATATAAACACAATGGTAGTCAGTTTTCTTCAAGACCTATTTTGGTGTGTTTTTTACAAATAGTAGCAGGTTGTTTTCTATCACAATTGGTGGCCTGGTAAAACCCAGAAAAATTTCATAGAGGATCTCAATACTTGTAAATTTTTCATAAAATATGTCCATTTAAATATTTTTGTGACAAGATTCTCCATGGAAGTAAGGATGGATCCACATTCACCATGGGATCATAGGTCCGTACAGATGCTTCCATGGGTGGTGGGTCTAATCCTCATTCTAAGGGGGGTATTCATATGGCATGGAAATATATAGGAGGAGTTGAGAAAAGATATTTTTATGCAGTATAGTATTCACTAGAGTAATCTAATACAGGGCCATCCAAAGTTAGCGGTAGGGTTTTAATTTCATCTTATATTGTGTAATCTTTGTTTTATGTAGGTGATAATCATTATTTTATATTTTTCAAGTTATTTTACATGTTGGGAATGAATTTATATACTCTGCCATTATTTTTGGATCTTTTGATTCCATTCGGGAAGAGGTCCGTACAAAGTTTCAAGTACCACACTTATAGAGTGACTAGAGAAGACGATAAGGTTGAGCGAGAGTTTTTAGTGCTCGATCTTAACATCCAATACATAACTATTAAAATAGATTGAATAATCAATGTTAAGGAACATATATATTTTCATCACCTTTGAGTTTAGTAGTCATCTACCTATGGGGTCACTCATGTTTTTCAGGGTGAGTGGGACTCTAGACTGGCAAGGGTGAGGCCTTTTATTCCTTATAATAGGGTGATATCATGCTAGTTGTCATAGATGATTCATGATTATTTTGAACAATGTTTTGGGAAGTCATATACCTATGGTGGTGTGTGGGTACCCCATTGTCTTTATGGATGATTTTTCTGGTTTACCACCCCAAAGAGAGATCTATTTTACCATATATATTCTACCTAGTATGATTCCCATTTCTATGCCATCTAAGCAAATGGAACCTAAAGAGTTGTTAGAGATTAATTTCTATATTGATGATATATAAGCTAATTGATTTATTCATTCTATAATTCCATCATTTAATTCACTTTTCCTATTTTATATTAAGGCTTAGGAGATCCTCATTCATTTTATTAATCATCATAAGTTAAATCAGTTGATCATCGAGAACAAATATTCCTTACTCAGTATTGATGATCTATTCGATCAATATAGAGGGTTTAATTTCTTTTACTATATTGAACTATATTCAATGTACCATTAGCTGAGTTTCCTAGAAGAGGATATACCAAATACATCATTTAGAATACAATATATTACATTTAGGTTTTTTGTTATGGAAATCAAACTAACTAATTCTCCTTTGGTGTTTATAAAACTGATTAATAGGATTATTCATCAGTTCTTTCACTCATTATTTGTGGCGTTAGTTGATGATAATTTGGTTGAAACTATGTCAGAAGTGGAAAAATCTACCATTTAGATATCATTATTATAACTTTGATGGAATATATTATATATGGTAAACATCGAAAATGTGATTTTTGGATTCAATAAATAATGTTTCTATGGAATTTTATATCTGATAGGGGTGTCTTAGTGGATACTAAAAAGCAATTCATTGTTATTTCAATGGAGAGGCCAAATTGTTTTTGACATCAAAATTGTATTGGGATTAAATGGTTATTACTGGTTGTTTTTTAATAATTCTCTAATCTTGCATCACTTATGACACCTTTAACTAGTAAGGGTGTAATGTTTGAGTGGAATCAAAATTATTAGAGATATTTATAGGAACTTATGTTGATATTGACATTATCTTCAGTTTTGACTCTCTATAATAAGTTTCGAGTTATGATGATTTATACAATGATTTTTTCATAGGATTTTTGTGTTTTTTGATTCATGAATGATAGAGGGTAGAATATGAATCTTGATGGTTATTACCTCATTAAAATAATTACTCTACCTATGATCTTATGTTGGATGAGGTTATGCATGAACTCACCACATAGAATCTCTACCTCTTTGGATAATAATTTATGAAATATTCTGATCATAAAATATTGAGGTATATTTTCAATCAAAGGGATACGAACTTGGAATAGCGATTCTAGGTGAAATTTATTTAAATTCTGGATTATGATATTGCTTATACCATTTGAAAAGGGAATGTGGTCGCTGATGTGATTAGATGAGAATTTCTGAAGAAATTAGTGATGGAATAAGTGGAAGAGTGTTCCTTGATGAGTTTGTTTATTGAGATGATATTGGAAATGGACGAAGCTAATTTTCATATACTTATGTATTCAATGAATGTTGAACCATTATTTTATGAGAGGGTTCCTCTGAACCAGATGTCTACCTCAGCGTGTTAGGATTTTGTAAATTCCATTTTGGTAGAGAGAACTCATGTGAGTGGTTTTTATCTATTAGATGCACTTCATATTTTTAAAATAGGTTGACTATTACATTAAAACTAAGGTAGGAGTTGATAAAAAGTGGACATTATTCTTGTTGGTCTATACACCTAGGTACTACCAAGAAGTATCATGACTTGAGGTGTTGGTATTGCTGTCTGAGGATGAAAAATTGATTTATGATTTTATATTGTGATGTCTTACTCATCATATAATTAAGGAGTTACACCATATTCCTACTAGTTTATTGTATCCCTTACTCATTCTGAAGTAGAAATGGGATGATATTTCCATGGATTTCATCATTGGATTACCTTGGAATCATAGTAAGAAGGATGAAATTTGGGTTATTATTGATAAACTCATGAAATATTTTCATTTATTCCCTATAAAGGATATGAATAAGTTGAATAGTTTGGGGACTTGTATATCGGAGAGACTATGAAACTTTATAGGGTTCCCTCTTGTGTGGTTTCTCACGAGGACTCATTGTTTACATCTAGTTTTTTTGAAATTTATTGCAGGAGGAAATGGGTTTCATGTTGAAATTTTGTAAAATATAACATATACAGATGGATTGAAATATATAGAGAGTTATATGTGTTCATTGGGATATAATTTGGGATTGTGGTCCTGATTTAGGTTGACATTGGAAAATGAATTTTCTCTAGTCAAGTTTTCCTATAACAATAGTTATTATGAATTGATAAAATGGTTCCCTTTGAGGCTTTGTTTTGGTGTACATGTAGATATACCTTGTATTGGAAAGAGTTTCAAGAGTGGTCCTTGATTGGGAAAAGTATTTTTCATTGGACAATAAAGAGGATAATGTTGATTTAGAACTGTTTTTTCATGACCCAAAGTCAGCAGAAATCTTATGCAGGTTGTTGTCTCCTATCACTAGAGTTTGTGGCTGGTGACCAGGTCTTTCTTATATTTTCACCTTGATTTGAATAATTTCAATTGGGTAACTAGGGTATGTTTTATCGTGGTTTGTGGGCCCCTTTGAGAACATTGGGAGACTGTGAAAGGTGTTTAATCAGTTGGAATTGATTCTTCATTTGACTTCCATCCATGATATATTTCTTGTTTCTAAGATGATAAGGTATTGACTAGATCAATTCCATGGGATTTAATTGGAGTATGTTGATATTGATCCTAACATCACTATGGTTGATAAATTATTTAATATTATGGATCACTGAGAGAAGGATTTTCATGGTAAAATGATTCCATTTGTCTTTATACTATGGAAGTGTGGGAAAAAAACAATGAGATGCAGGGGTAATAATTATTGATGAGGAAGGAGTGGCCTTCACTTTTTGTGATCCCAAGATCATGTGAAATTTTTGGGGATAAAGTTTTTTTATGTTGGGGATATTTTAACACCCCATTACCATCCTTCATGTATTATTTGATTCTTGTTTTGGTTTCCCTTTTTTGTTTGCGTGTATTATTGGATTCTTGGGAATGGAGATCCTTTTATGGGGGAAGTAAGCAAAATTTTAGGGATGTATGTTTACATTGATTAATGGAGTCTTGTTGTAAATGTGTAAATAGTTTTAGAAGGTTCTCTT
The DNA here is from genome assembly GCA_963277665.1 of Viscum album. Classification (NCBI taxonomy): domain Eukaryota; kingdom Viridiplantae; phylum Streptophyta; class Magnoliopsida; order Santalales; family Viscaceae; genus Viscum; species Viscum album. The sequence continues at coordinate 1,172,970,310 of OY728128.1, read as the reverse complement.
CAGGTCTAGAGAGAATTATGTTTTGGTTCAATGGTTTTCAATAGAAAACTATAATGATAACATTATGTTGGACACATTCAAATCATGAATGGATCACATGATGTGAGTTTCATAAAGGGAAGAGGCAATGAGAATTATTCATGGTTTGAAGGTTTTACAATGAATTAAACCATTACACAATGTGAAAATGTCAAATGGGATTTAATTTTATTTGGTGCAACTACTTTTTCAAAGTAATTTTAATTTGTGGGATTTCATGCTAAGAAAGGTATTCATGAAATGAGTTCCTATAGTCTAGTAGTTTTAAACATGATTCATTACTAAGTCTTTTTTCATTTTGTGTGAAATATTTCCTCTTAAATCCTAAAGTATTTTTGGGTGATTTTTGGTGACCTACCTCTTCCCAAATCATTCTATTTGTTGTTTTCATTCCATTGTAGTTTCATCACATATCCCCAGAAAATGGTATTTCTACTTCTTCATTTCCATCAGAAATGGAAATGGCATGGTATATGTATGTTATTCAAATTTATGATAAATTTATTTTTTTGTTGATAATTTTCAGTTTCTTATAAATAGTTGTATTTAAAATGATTATATATGGTTTTTAAATATCAGTTGTCTAAGTTAGATTGGTTTCCATTGTTCTTGAGGTTGGTGTATCAATTAATATGTTTATAATTCTTGAATTTCTGAATTTTATTCTTAATAGATGTGGTTTTTTCATTGAAATGGGTTTTATTTCATGTAAAAACATTTCTATTAAATGTGATCATGGATTTTGGAAATATATTTGGATAGACAAAGCATATTGGGTACCTCGGGTTCATTGGGAAATAGACATAGTTGCCCCTATTAGGTGTGGAACCACTAGAGGTTACTTTTGTGATATTAAAAGACTATGTAAGGACATGATATCAGTTGTAACAAAATATTTTAGGTTTAGGATTATTTTATGTCTAGTAAGTATTCCCATGGCCTAGAATCCAAAGGTTGTGCTTTTAATATTAAACATGGTTTATCGCATGATGGTTTATTTCATGGTTATTTTCTCACCAGTTTAGTTTACTTATTTTTCTTTTATACCTTCTATATTACTCAATCACGTGTATATGGTATGCATTTATGAAAAAAATGAATTTTTTGAAATGGTTTTATTTATGAAAATGATTTATAAAAAAAATCTCTTTAAAGTAAGAACTTGTGAATTCTTGATATTAGAACTCGTATAGATTCTTTGGTGATATCATACTAAGATATGTGATCACACCCTAATTTTTCCTTTGGGTGGTTTCAAACCTAGTTTTGTAGGACTCGTGGAATGGGAAGGTCATCATGTAGCATGTCATGTTCTCTTATCATCTGCTGCCATCTTAATGGGATGGATTGGTGGTGACAGATGGTCACATAGAGACTTGTTTAGTTTTTTTCTACTTTATCTTTCTAGTTTATAAAATTTAGATTTACTTTTTATATCTCTTCGATATGAATTTATTTTCTACAAAATATTCTATGATTCTTCTTTAGTTTTACATGAGACTTATGGTTCTTTTCTGTATCTCACCATGTTCTATGCCACCTTTGGGGACTTTCCTAGTTGACCCAGGATATATTTTAATATTCTTCCCATTGTATTATTCATTATTATATTGGGTATTTATGTAGACTAAATGTAATGTAATTTTAATAAAAAAATAAAGTGGAGGTTATTTCTAGTATTATAATACAACACTCACTACTTCATTTAGAAAGGAAGTTACACATCTTTTGATAATGGATATCATTTCATTAATAGTCATTATGGAATTAAAATGATTTTTTATGTTTATATAGTGTAAAAAATAATAAAAATGTGTTGAAAGAAAAAGTTATTTATTAAAATAATTTTTTTTAGGTAGTTACATTTTTTCCTTTGGATATATTCAGGGGACTAGTAATTATGTCCAGGGTAATGTTCTCTCTTATCCATGTGGGTGTGGACAATAATTGCCTCATCCCATTGGAATTTTTTCACTCTAATTTAACATCATGACATACCATGCAATATGATGTATAATCTAGGATCTCCCTTTTCATTTTTTCCCAAATTATGTTCTCTCAAATATCACAATATAAATTGGTAGTTTTTGGATGGATGGAGAAATATGAGCTATATGAATTATCCAATAGATATTTCTTTATCTTAGGTGATGAACACAAAAAATGTACAGATCCAAACCATAAGAAACAATCTAAATGTATATTGAGATCATGAATATTACCCTCGTTTACTTTATTCACCTTCATTTGAAGCCCTAGATCATCCCTTTGTGCCTCATTTATCGTATCTTGAATAAATATTTGGGAAATCATTTGGTATAGGTAGAACATATTCCATTCCATTATGATTTCAAGATCCATACTTTACATATCCATGAATATATGTCCTTTTTCAATCATTATCATAGATAGAGTGAAATTTTATTTTCTACTAAGAGCATCTTATACCTTACTCTCCTTTCATTGAAGGTAGTTAATAGAGAAATTATAGACCTTAATTAACACTAACCATTTTCATTGATACATGTTGATATCATTCTGTGTGAATATATACTTCATAGTTTTTTGGTACATTTTTATATCACATTTTCCCCATAAAAATAATTTCACTATATCCTTAATGAAATGTTAACTGTAGATAACTTTAGATGATATGTAAGATAATTCTGTTTATGAGGCTTAAACTGTCACGATTCATAAGCAATCACCTTTTAATTTTTCATGACTACGCATCCAAATCCATTAAATAATGCTTCATAATAAATGAAAAATCCTTCATCATTAAAGGATAAATTTATCATAGGTGAACTAAGTAACCACTTATTCAATTCATGAAATCATTATTATCACTTATTCTTACAAATAAACTTATCTTCCTTTCTTGTTAACTTGGTTAGGGGATTTGAATGTTGTGATTTTTTTTCAAAAACATTACATAGTATCTTATATACCACGTAAAATAAAAATATAGGTTACATTTGTAGGACATGGAAACTCCTCCCTGACCTTTTTCTTTTCTATATTGATTAAGATTCCATAATTTGTCATAATGATGCCTAGGAGTATGAATTTGTAAACAGAACAATCATTTAATGAATTTATCAACAAAAAATTACTTATTTATAGTTCATAATATGAACCTCATATGATCTTCATTCTCTTAAAATATTTTTAAATATATCATATTATCATAAATAAAATATATAAACAATTTATCAATGTAGACCTTAAAGACTATATAAATCAATTCCATAAATATAGAAAGTGAATTAGTCAATATTAAGGGAATAAAAAAAACTATTAATTCCCATAAATTTTTTGGAAGGATGTTCTTGGGAATTATTTTTTCTTCACCCTCAATTAATGATACCTAGAATAAAGATCAATATTGGAAAATAATTGACACCCATGAAGCTGGTCAAATAAATCATCAATCCTTATAAAAGGATATTTTTCTTCAATATGATCCCATTATATTGTCTATAATCAACACATAGTCGAATTAATACATCCTTCTTATTATCAAAGAGAATTGTAAATCAATAAGGATCCACACATGGATAAAAAACCCTTCTCTAATAGATCCTGGTGTTCATTCTTTAATTCGAATGAATCAATGTATTCCATTCTATATGGGGTCTTCGATATTGGCTTGGTTGTAGGTATAAGTTCAATAGGGAACTCTACCTCTCTTTTTGAGGGAGATCCTATTAAATATTCAAATAATACATAAATGTATTCTTAAATAATGGGTAATTCTTCTATCCTATTAATTTTTCCTTCTTCTTCTTCTTCGCCATTCATTTCTATAATGTGGAAAAAAGGAGGTGGTTCTTAGAAAGAATCAGACAGGGAAATCTCTCATTCGAGGATGATTATAGGTTTTCCATTAATGATTATTGAATTTTTCTTACTTCTACTATTGATGTTGGAATTATACATTGGAAACAAGTCCATCCCATGTGTTATGTCAAATTCCATTATCATGAAGAAGACCATGTTTTTAGAGATTATACTCACCAAATTTTATAAGAAAATCATTATATTTTTTTGATGTTTATATAATTACACAATTAATTTTAATAGAAAAATCTACCAATATCATTTCATGGTTTAACTTGATGTTCATTTCAAACATGAAAGAAGTAAAATAATGAAAAAACCCCAAATAAAATAGCATACTTGTTAGATTCGAGTGTATGATCAGTGTACATTCCATAACATCATTTAGAGCCACAACTTCATCTGAGGTAATTTAAAATGTCCATACATTATCCCTTGTAATTTTTTGGGGTCTATGTCGGTTTCTCATAATTATTTTTGATTTGGATGCTGATTAGGCGAATTCCCATGTTCCCCACACTTGAAGCCTTCCACGGATGGTTTTTATTGCACCATCTTCCATCCTTCATTGGTATTTAGATGGTGTGGATATACGTATCCATGATATTAATGAGATATATTTCAATAACGTAAACAATTTTAAAGATTCTTATTTCCATTAAAAGAATTATGTAAATGCTTCTGCCCTCATTTTTTTGCACATGGGTTGTTCTACTTTATTCTCATTCAGATTCTTCCAAAAAAAAACTAATTCCTTCTATTCCTTCCATTCCTTCCTTGAGTCCACTGAGAATCTCATAACACCACTTAAACATTGATATCACATCATACTATCTATCTCTAACATTGAAAGTCTTGAATTTATAATTATTTCCATAGATATGGTTGCATTCATCCCAAGAATCAACCTGTCTTTTCATCAGAATCAGTCATAAAGCATGAAGCGTAACAAAAAGTATTTGTAATGTTTTTCTCATAATTCCCAACAAATTAATTTTCTCTTTTTAAACTTGAGTAATTACCTGAACATTTATTCAAGAGTTAGAATGAAAATATTTTTTGAAAATGAATTATTTGAAGTCTTTTAATACCATAGATTCCACATCAACCATCCTTTTTTTTCTTAATCAGTGTCCACCACGGATAAGATTATCCCTCTATGAAATATAATTCCAAAGTAAATTTCCCTTATTTACAGAAATGAATTATAGAAAATATCTTTTCTATAGTATTGATCTATATTTTGTGTTTTTTAGATAAGATGTTCCACTAAAAACAAGTGGTCATTGAAGTATAAAGGATTCATCATTCAGTTGTTCTATCCCTGGTTATGTAAGATGGATGGACTTTTTTTGACTTTTGTTCATGGTCTGAGTTAACAAATTAATCATAATTTTGATTTTTTCATCTCCACATCCCCACGTATTGGGAAATACATCATCAATTTTTCTTCTGATTCCAATATTTACATGAGTCCTATTTACTGTAATTATTTTCTAGAAGGAGAAAACCTATGTTATAATTTTGTTACATTTTGGGATATTTTAATAAAAATTATAAAGGAAATATTAATCCTAAAATTTTATAATATTATTCTTCTAGGATGATATATTTAAATCTTAATAAAAATTTTACATTATATATATATATCCATTATATTTTTTCGTAAAATAATATGATTGGCCAATGCATATCCGAATGGAATTTCAAATTTAGTCTGTAGTGTGGACCAATGTTGTGCACTAGGTGATGATCAAGTCCAACTAAATTCACCCTTTTATGATTTATTCCCCCTAGGTAGAAATATACAAGAGCCATATCCATATATTGTATACATACATGGATGTATTTTCTTGGAAACCACTTAATTAAAACATCAAAAAATTACCAGGATGGTTTACTATATTAGATCATACCCCTAACGGTTTTACTAAGGTTTTATAATACTAATTTCCATAAATAACTGAACCATCCTTTGATACCAAATATAGAGACATGCCTTTTTTAATAAAACTTTCATTACCAGGTATAAAATTTAATAATACATAAGATCTTTAGAGGTTTAGTTCCTTGAAAATAGAAATATAAAACATGAAAAACAAAAAAATTATTATAATACACTAGAAATGTTTCTTCATATGTTCATCATATGTTACTTTTTCGGCATCTCATATCCTGGGGACATATATCTAAGGTAGTAGTTGTCACGACCCGTCCCCCAGGGCTCCTACCATGACTACCCCAAGCCCACCTTCCATAGGCCAGGGGCTGGAAACTAGAACCAGAAAGGTGTATCCCTAAAATGGTAAGGCATTGCCTTTAAACCTATACAAACTCATAGAGTAGAACACAAAAGGGGAAACCACACATACTAGATAGAAAAAAAGCATCTGTAAAGAAAACTGTTGTTTTAATGATTGCTGAAAGTAAAAGGGGATGGAATACAATCCCAACTGGAAAAGTACTATTACAAAAAAAGTACAAAATTTCTCAAAAGTGAAAGGCAGCTCCAGATCGTCCCCCACAGATACTACATTAAGGGTAGGTATAACTCATGATCAGTATTCCTAGCATCACATCATGCCAAATAGTCCAGCTATGAGTACCGCCCAGTCATGGATCCCTCAACCTCGATCAATATTGTCTATCATCTACACAAGATACAACAAGGTTTGGGCATAGCCCATGCAAGGGTGAGTATAATGGTACTCAGTAGGGACCCTGAGACCCCGTAGGTCTCCTAGATTTATACAAAGGAAATACCAAAAAGCAAGAGTAAATCAAATATACTTATGTATATGTCTATACATATACCTATGTTATTAGGATATACTCATCTCATTCATGAGGGAAGAATACCACAAAGGTAACATGAAAAAGGACGATATACCACACAGGTAAAACAACTGAGATAGAAGTACAACACATGTAATGCCACTGAGATAGTAGTACCACACATGTAACACCACGAAGACAACACCATAAAGGCAGAAGTACCACACATGAAACACCACGAAGATAGAATTACCACCTAGGTAACACCATGAAAATAGAAGTACCATAGAGGTAACACCACAAAGGTAAAATACGCATCTCACATGTGTAACACCACGTTGATAGATGTGACTCAACTCACAATTAGGTATAACTTAATTACAGATTTACATATGAATATTCATAATGCTAAATCATCTTATTCTGTAAAGTGTCAATGCTTATGACCCACACAGGATTGATAACTATGTAACACCCTCTAACCCATACAGGATCAGTATGTGCTGACCCAAATAGGATCGTTGAGCACTGACCCACACAAGATCTGATGCACACAGGATCAGTATGCGCTAACCCACACGAGATCTGTTTATCACAGGATCGGTATGCATAGACCCACATAGGATCACTAATCACTTACCCAAACAGGATCTATGTACTTTCTTCACATTAAATCCAGCCACAAGATTCCTCGCACTGGGTGCACTCAAGCTCTATAGAATCTGCCCCTCAAGATACATGTTGTTCCTCGACATCCACTAAGCTCCACAAAAGAGTAAACCAGAACGCCTCTATGTCGTAAGGGTTCCAGCGCAATAGAAGGCACGTCAACCAGACAACCCTTCTGTAAGTTATATTCATTTTAGTACTACGAGCCTAGTTATATTTGTGTTCAATCCCACCTGTCCGTACATTAAACAGAACCAGATGACCAGATGGGTCACACCGTTGTGATCCACATGAAAATACACACGATATGGAAGACCCATTTGTCCAAAATGGATACACGGTGAAAAAGTAGCATTTCACCACAACACGCATGAACCAAGCCTCTTGGTACCCATGCCTCGACCTCTACTTAAATATCCAAAATTGGTCTTGAAATGTCTTTCTTAGTTTCAAGATCACAAAACTGCTTATAGTTCACCAATCTGATGTCGTATGAATGAGTTACGACATAATAAAGATTCCACAACAATAATAATGACATTTTTATTGTGAGTTTCTTGAAACTGAGTCATAGTCTAGAACTTAATATGCAATCATTAGACTGGAATCGACTGTCTTAATGACAGGATCATGTCTCCATTAAGGAAAATTCAATCAGACGTCACACTCAAGAGTTATGGTGGTTAGAAGATTTAATAATAATATTAAATATATTATTTCATGAACGTTTAGGGAACCCAATAAAAAAACCTGAATAATACATCCAATATTGGACTCATAATTTCCATCTTAGAGTCAGGGTCGTACTGCCACAGACAGTTCGTCAAACTGAGGTCGCACTGAGAAGATATAGATAAAAAGGTGTTTTATCATCTAATGTAATAATAAAAATATTTTATTAATAATAATATTACTTACTTATTTAATTATTTTCTTTACTCCAAAATCAATCCACGCTTGATGTCCCATGCTACACGCTAGAAGAAAACACCATCAATTACTTATTTTCTTTTTATTATTTTAACATTATTGTATTATAGTTTCTCTATCTCCAATCCCCCCTTCTTCATACATGATTTTTCCTTCTTCCACACAGTTAGATCGTTGCCACCACCTCCGGCTACCTAAGCCACAATGCCTCTAGACTGCCACACCACCACGTCACTGCCTCCCAGCTGTCCTATATTGCCGCAGGTCACATTATCTACCTCACATGGAGTTGTGCCCTGAACACACGCTGGAAATCACACCGCAACATCTTCCCTTCTATAGGCCACCACATCGCCCCTTTTGTGGTCCGCCGCATCTTTGTTTTATGCCCAAAAAAAGCGAGGACTATAGATTTTCGATCCTTGGGTTGAGATTATTGATTTTGAATGTTTTTCTCCACAAAAAATTATGTTTTTAGCATGCTTAATTATTTGCAGAAGAAGAACATGTGATGAACAAAATAGAATGGATCATGGTCTATGTGAAAATCAATGGCCATGTCTATTTGGTCATCGTTGTTGAGAATAATAAACAAGAGGAATTAACAAATAGATATTTATCATACTTAAAATTAAACACACTACCTTGTAAATCTGTTGAAGAACATTCGTGATTGAAGGTGGGACAATGTTCGTCGTTCCCGCAAGAAGCTTCTAACGATGCCAATCGAACGACGATCTTCATGTCCTTGATTGTGAGACATGTTCTTTTTCAAGATCCTCAAGATCATGCTCCTCCTTTCGCCAATGGGAACAAACACCCAACCGCATGGAAGAGTTTATATAACTCTTAGTTTAAGTGGTGATTCATTTAATTATAACTAATGAATCCTATTAATTAAAGGGATTGGTGGTTACAAATTTTTGTGTAACCAGACATTTAATGCTTATAATTTAAATTCCCAACCACCCTCTTGTGGCCTTCGCCACCCAATATTAAAAGGAGAGGTGGTAGGATACTTAAAATACAATATATTTATTTTATTTAATCCTCCATGAAAAATGCAAAAACCAACTTCTTCCATCGACCCACTATGGTCGAGGTTAAAATTCCCTTAAGAAAATATTGATGCTTCGAGTTCAACAGTACCTTCGAATTTTTAATCTGAGCACTGGTTCAATATTTAGAAAATGCTGCTCTTAAATTTACAGAATGTACCTTAAAAGATGTTCAATAAATTAGTAACGTTAACCCTCATCCCGTGCCAGTCGAGGTTAAGCTCTGCCTAAGGAGAACACGCCCCCATGAGCTCATCCGTACTATCGTATTTTCAATTCAAGTTACCGTTTATAAGTTATAGATTATATTATAAAATAAATATCACTTAATTATTTTATTTATGGCCAAAAACTAACTTTCACTTATGGACCATGCCGACCAATATTAGTATCTTCCTAAATAAATAATACCTTCACGAGCTCAAAAGTGGTCTTGGGTTTTTAATCCGAGTAACCATTCGTGAGTTATAACCATTTGAAAAATAAAATAACTTTATTTATTATTTTATTTACGTTTATTCCATTTTTGGGTTTTCCCAGAGGAGGCCCATGCCAACTAAACTTAAGTCGTACCTAGGGTAAACCGGCCATCTTGAGTGCAATAGCGCCCTCTGATTTATGATCTGGGAAACCATTTTTGAGTTATTTAAAATTTTTAGGAAAATAGTTTACGCATGTTATTTAATTTTTAACAAATCTTTAACAGATCATTTCGGGCATTCTAGGCCTTAGAATCATGCACTGTCAGATTTCGGGGTCTCTAAATAATTCCGTATAATTAAACAAAATTATACAGAAATTTTGGGACATTAAATTCTCCCCACCTTAGTTCTATTCATCCCCGAAATCCAAAACATAGTATAAGGAAACAAATGGGGGTACTGAGCATGAATATGAGCCTCCCAATCCCATGTGCTATCTTGGAGATTCCTGTGATGTCAGAAAATGCGCACCAAAGGTATCGATCACCTACTAAGGACTCACTTTTGTCGATCTTCTATCTCCACTGAGAACTCCGTAAAAGTCACACCATCGTTAAAGTTCAACTCGCCCTCGTCGATAACATTCATTGGATCATGCACACATCTCCTCAGCTACGACACCCAGAAAAATTTATGCACCTGTTTAATTTTTGGGGAAATAGATAATGGTGAACCCCCTCACCCTCTCTATTGAGAATCTAGAAAGGTCCGATGAACCTCGGAGATAGCTTGTAGCCCGGCCAAACCTTTGCAATCCTATTTGGGGTGTGACCCGTATGAAGACATGGTCTCCCTCAACATCTCCCCCCAAATCATACCCAGTACCATGGTGTGACATATGAAGAAGAGTACGTTCTCCCCGCCTTCTGAAAATATTTTAAGAGACTTTATTGAGGATATTTGAGCATGTCGGGCCTCGCAGTATACAACCTGATTTGTGCCTCTCGAATTCGCTGAGGGATTGGAGGAGTGAAAGTCATAGACTGGAGGTAAGATGCTCTATCATTATCCATGAAGAATATCCGAAGAATGACTAGATGATCTGATGCCTCCACTCAATAGTTGTAGACCATAGACCATAATGAGTGTGTCTGCTACCATGTTTCCTTTCCTAGGAGTATAGTCTATCTCAATGTCATAGTACAAGAGGAACTATAGACATCGTCACTGTCTCAACTTTTGAAAGCTATGCTGACACTTCTCCGACCATAGAAAATTCTCCCCCATCTTCGTCAAAGCATTCATGGGTGCTGCTACCCTATAGAAGTCTGGTTCAACACACTGGTAGTACCCATCCAAAGCAGAAGTCTCTCTCATTTTAGGGAGGTAATTCTAGAAACATCTTTTGAAAAGATTTCCCCACACTCTTCCACTCCTGTTGGGAAATGAAAACTGAAAGCTCCTACTGCCACAAGGGTAAGGATGGTTGAATCAAGGGTGATTGGATGAACCCTCGTTTTCATGAATTTAACTTATGCTGCCTGGGTTTTAGTTTTTTCCAACCAAGGAAAACCCCATTCCGTCGTTGTAGATAAACCACAACCTTTTTCCCTAATACATTCAATCTGAGTATGAACTGTGGGTGTCTAGTTCATACCCAAACTAATTGATTAATGCCTCGATGTTTACACAAAGAGGTTACAACCGAAACTCTTGCCTCAAGGTTCAGATCACACAATCAGAATTAGTGTGATTATCAAGTCTCCCCGAAAGGTATCTCCAGACGTAAGTGCCAAGTCAACAGTTTAACCAGAAACTCTAGGTCTTGAACAAGATTTGTGTAAGGTAGTAATTATTGGTACCTGTGTCTATTGATACAAAAACGAGTAGTAGACACAGATCATACCTCAAATTATTCCTAGAGTCCTTGGGTCGCATTCCTTGACCACATGTAGCTACTCCCTTCACATGTCCTCCAACTCCCTGAGCCGGGAAATGACTACATAGGGGGTGGTTTGTAACATGTTGAAATTTACACCACTTCATGCTGCTATTCTAGATCTACATCCATGTTTACACCCCTACAAAATAGTCTATCCCTATCAAATCCTATTTTTGAAATATTTTACACGCCCAAGTCTCTGAGACAAGTGCCATTTTCCGGGTTTCCCATTGTTAACATTCACTAGATGTATCCACTCATCCAAAGAACATTAAACCACCAAGGATATCTCTAGAACACTAACATAAGTAAGAATGAATAGAGGAATAGTGTTGGCTCGGAAGTCTTTAAACACACATCACTCAGAAGTTTGAGCCCTGATGCACTGATTGTATCATATTCATCGAGTACCATAAATTTTTGGTCCTCCTTAATGAGTAATGAGCTACCGACATGTCATCCCGCCGAAGCGGTAAAATATATAGGGAACTATCAGCCTCCTCCTCATGCCAGTCCTAAGCCACCTGTGAGTCAGGCTCGCCTTGGAACTTGAGGGGTATCTGATGTTGAAACACGTTTAAGGCACTAAGACTACATGTTCCCTCTACCGGTACCACTAGTTGTAACTACTGACCAACGAGTTGTGACATAACTGGTACACTACCTGAAGGTACCATCTCGGGATACCATCCAAGTACTGAAGGGTCAATACCCTACGGACCATCCTCATGGTCACGTACTAGGAATGAATAAAATCTAGGATCACCTTCTACTCAACAGGTGTCCCATCTAGGCAGAAAACTCTAGCCAGAGACTCCCACCAGTCCTCAGCTGCTTGGGAATCTGTCATGCCTCGAAACCTCGGAGGCCTCTGCCATTAGAACTTGTGCAACGCGCTCAGTAGGGATGCACCATCTACCAGTGCGGCGGGTGGTAACTGCTACCCAATGAGCGGTGGTTCCACTGGTACGACACTTGAAGGTGGAAACACCGTAAGAGGGCCCTTCTCCGAAGCCTCATCACTTAGTGGGCCGTCATTGTGTACTCTCTCGGGAATCCAAGCTTCTCATCTATGTGGCGAAATCTTGATAAGGAGAAGGTGCACCATGGTCATTAACTTATACCTAGTGAGCTAACTCAATGAAATCACCAGAAAAACATTTCAAAAACACACACAATCAGTGTTTCCGTCCACTGATTTAGAAATAAGAATCTGGGGTCCTACTGTATGGATACATTAGCCACCGCACCAATATTGGACTACCCAAACTGAAAACCACACTTATAACACTTAACACTATTTCCACAGAGAAAAAACAGAGTCCTAGTACTTTGGTAGAACCAAGATCCTCTAATACCACTTTGTCACGACCCGTCCCCCAGGGCCCATGCCATGACTACCCCAAGCAAGCCTTCCAAAGGCCAGGGGATAGAGACTAGAACCAAAAAGATGTATCCCTAAAATGGGAATTCATTGAAATTAAACCTATACAAAATCATAGATTAGATCCCAAAAATGAGAAACCACATAGACTAGATCTCAATAAAAGAAAATGTGAATTAAACTATTGTAGTAATGAGTGCTGAATGTAATGGGGGATGGAATACATGCCCAAATGATAAGTGAAAGGCAGCTCCAGATTGTCCACCATGGATCCTACCTGAAGGGTAGGTAAAACTCATGATTAATAGTCCCTGCGTCACATCACCCCAAATAGTCCACCTCTGAGTACCGTCCAATCCTGGCTCCCTCATCCACTATCAATGATATCTTCCTTCTACACAAGACACAACAATGTGAAAGCATATCCTATCCAGTGGTGAGTATAAGGATACTCAATAGGGAACCTGAGACCTCGTAGGTCTCCTAGAGTTCGACAAAGAAAAAACCCCAAAGAAAGATTTCAACTCTACTTAGGTATATTACCATATATATACCTAAGTTATCAAGATATAACCATATCATTTATGAGGGAAGAATACCACAAAGGTAACACCACAATGGTAGAGATACCACACTGGTAAAAACACTTAGATATAAGTATCACACATGTAACACCATTGAGATAGAAGTACCAAACATATAACACCACGAAGACAACACCACAAAGGTAGAAGTACCACATAAGTAACACCACAATAATAGAAGTACCACAGTGGTAACAACACAAATATAGAAGTACCACAGAGGTAACACCACGGAGGTAAAAGACTCAGCTCACAGGAGTAAAACCACAATGATAGAAGTGAATCGACTCCCGATCAGGTATAACAAAAGAAAATAAATATAGATGATTAGTCGTAAGGTAAAATCATCTTATTCTGTTAAGTATCACTGGTTCTAACCCACTTAGGATCGATAGGTAACTAACCCCCTCTGAACCACATAGGATCGGTATGCACTGACCCACATAGGATTGCTGAGAGCTGATCCACACGTGATCTGACCCATGCAGGATCGGTATGCGCTGACCCACAAAGAATCATTGAGTGCTGACCCACACAAGATCAATGTTCTTTCTTCACGTTATAGCCACCCATTGGATTTTTCGCAGTCGGTGCACTCAAGATTCTTAGAATCTACACCTCGAGATACTAGTAATACCTCGACTGCCACTCCACATAAGAGTAACCCAATAGACCGCCATGTCGTAAGGGTTCTAACACAATAGAAAACATGTCAACCAAATGCCCAGTATGTAAGTTATTGGAATTTTAGTACCGAGGGCCAGGTTGGATTCATGTTCATTCCTACCCATCCATACTTCAAATGACACCAGTTAACCAAAAGGGTCACAAAGTTGTGATCCACATGAAAATACACATGATATGGACTACCCATTTGTCTAAAACAGATACCCGATGATAAGGTTTCATTTCACTGTAACACGTGTGAACCGAGCCCCGTAGGGCCCGCTCCTCCACCTCTACAAAATATAAAAAAAATTCTCTTGAAATGACATTATTAATTTCAAGATCACAATACTGCCTATGATTCGCTAATCTAATGTCGTATGAATGAGTTACGACATAAGTAAGATTTTTCAACAATAATAATAACATTATTATTGGGTGTTCTGTGAAACCGAGTCAAAATCTAGAATTTAATATTCAATAGTCAGAATTTAATCTATCTTCTTAATGATAGGATCATGCTTCCACTGATGTCAAGTTAATCAGACGTCGCATGTAAGAGTTATGAAAGTTTGAAGATTTAATAATAATATTAAATCTACTATTTCACAAGAGTTTTGGGTACCCAATCTGAAAACACAAATAAGACATCAAATATTGGACTCAAAATGTCTGTCTTAGAGTTATGGTCGCACTACTATAGACGGTATTCCAAACCATTTCCGTACGGAGATGTTGCATAAAAAAAGGTGGTTTATCATCAAAAGTAATAATAACAATTTTTTATTATTAATAAGAATTACTTATTTAATTACTTCTCCTTAACTCCATAATCAATCAATGCTTGGAGCCCCTTGATGCGCACTGGAAAAAATAACCCTCAATTTCTTATTTTCATTTTATTATTTTAACATTATTGTATTTTATTTTTTCTCTTTCCAATCCCCCCTTCTTCATTCACGATTTTTCCTTCTTCTGCACGACCAGACCGTCGCCCCCACCTCTGGTTACCCGAGCCACAGTGCCTCCAGACTGCTGCACCGCCTCGACGCTGCCACCCAGCTGTCCTCCACTGCCACACGTTGCACGATCTACCTTGCCTGGAGCCATGCACTGAACACATTCTGAAAATTACACAACCACACCACCCCTTCCATAGGCCTCCACATATTTATTTTATGCCTAAGAAATGTCACGATCGCAGATTCGCGATCCTCGAGTCGAGATCTTCATCTTTTTATGCCGTGCTCAACAAAACATTATGTTTTTTGAACCCTTAATTATTTTGTGATAAAGAACGCGTAAAGAAAAATATTTAAAGAATCATGGTCTATGTGCAGATCGATGGCCATGTTTGTTTGGCCATCATCATTGAGAATCATGAACAAGAGGAATTAACAAATAGATATTTATCATACTTCAAATTAAACCCCCTACCTCATAAATCTGTTGAAGAATGTTCACGATTGAAAGTGAGTCGATGTTCGTCATTCCTGTGGAAAGATTCGAATGGCACCGCTCAAACGAAAATCTTCAGTTCTCTATTGTGAGATTTGTTCTTCATCAAGAGCTTCAAGATCCTTCTCCTCCTTTCTCCAATGGAAACAAACACCTAACCCGAAGGAAGAGTTAATATAACTCTTAGTTTATGTGGTGATTAATTTATTTATAACTAATGAATCCTATAAATTAAAGGGATTGGTGGTTACATATTTTTGTGTAACCAGGAATTCACTACCCAACATTTAAATACTAAACCACCCTTTTGTGGTCCCTGCCACAAAAAATTAAAAGGAGTGGTGGGAGGATACTTAAAATAAAATATATTTATTTCATTTAATCCTCCAAAAAAAATGCAAAAACCAACTTATTATATCGACCCACTATGATCAAGGTTGAACCTCCCTTAATCATATCGCGATGCTGCGAGTTCAACGGTGCCTTCATATTTTTAATTCGAGCACCAGTTCAAAAGTTAGAAAATGAAACTCATGCGTTTACTAAACGTACCTTAAAAAAAGTTCATGAAATTAATTACGTTCACCCTTTTCCCACAAAAATTGAGGTTAGACTCTTACTATGGATAACACGCCCTCACAAGATCAACGGTACTCTCGGATTTTCAACCCGAGTTTTTTGTTTTGAAGTTATGGATTTTATAAGAAAATAATTGTTACTTAATTATTTTATTTACTGCCAAAAACAAACTTTCACTGGTGGCCCACACCGTCTAATGTTAGTATCTACCTAAAGAGAGCATACCCTCACGAGCTCAGTGGTGGTCTCTAATTTGTACTCCGAGTAACTATTCGTGAGTTATAAGAATTTGAAAAATTAAATAGATTTATTTATTTATTTTATTTACAGTTATGTAATGTTTGGGTTTTCCCATAGGAGGCCCGCACTGACTAAACTTATGTCACGCCTAGGGTAAACCTGCCATCTTGAGCACAACGGTTCCCTCAAGTTTCTAATATGGGCAATCGTTTAAGAGTTATTCATATTTTTTAGGAAAACTTCTTACGCACACTTTTTAAAGTTTAACAAAACTCAAATGGATCATTCTTGGCACTCTAGGCCTTAGAATCACGCGCTGTCAGATTTTTCAGTCTCAAAATAATTCGATATAATTAAAAAAATTATACATAAATTTCAGGACATTACAATAGTGATCATAAAGTCTTGTATGGGAATATGAAAATGAGATACTTATCATGTGACCACGATGCATTTAAATGTGGCATGATCATATGAATATGAGGCATATAATAATAGAAATAACAAGAATCATAACATGAAAGTGTGGCGACAACATAAAAATTAGACATTTATAATTATACCACCAATGTTTTTCACTAGGGTTTCATAAATCATAATTTCCACAGTTACTAACCAAAGTATTATAAAACATGTCAACTCTAGAGATAAATTATTTACCCAATTCATTGGAACACTATCATGGAGCACACTTCATATGTCTTAATTCATGTGATCCACATCAATTACAATGAATCATTTTAATAATGACCCAAGGAGAATAAATAACGAGTTTCACAAAAAATCATTAAGTGCATAAATGATTAAAAATGAGAACATTTCTTAATTTATAAACCCAAATTCCCTTCTTGTGGGTTAAAAATGAAGCAATATTCAAATTTTAAGAACTTATGAACACACTGATTTTATATAAACTCATGTTATATTTTCCTCATGTTATTAGTAAAAAAATTTATTATGATCGATATGGTTCCCATCTATAAAACAATATTAGTAGTGCACTCTGATATTGATCCCATGAATTGTGTAAATAATTTATCTCTAGAGTTGACATGTTTTGTGATACCTTGGTGAATATCCTTGGTAATTATGATTTATGACACCCCTGTCATAATCCTTAGTGACATTCTTATGAATGTCTCATTTTTATATTATAGCCACATTTACATGTTAAGATTAATGTTCTTTCTATTATAATATGTCTCATGTTCATATGATCATGCCTTATTGATATTCCACCTGGATATATTCTACATATCACTATTTTTATTCCCTTACTTGGATTTATGATCACCCCTTTCTTTGATGTATGTCCGCAGGATATGAGATGTAGTAAAAGTAACATAGGATGAACCTGTCAAGAATACATTCAATTATATTAGAATAATTTTTATCATTTTCATGTATTATTTTTGTCATGAACCGACCCTACACGGGCTCGAGCCGCAACTACCCCAGGCCCGCCTCCATAGGCCAGGGGCTGGCGACCAGCGCCGAAGTCACAATAACTCGGGGAGGCCTTTTCCTAAGCACCTATACACACACACGCAACACACTCAATGCAAAAGTGCAGAGTAAAGAAAGAACAAGCAGAGTAAAAAAGAACAACTGCTATAAATATAAACCACAGATGTGCATCGACCACTAAACAGTACAAAGTACAAGCTGAAGAGAAAAGGGGCAAAACACGCGCCCAACCAAAAGTGCCACAACTCGGCAACAGGTAAACAAAAGAAATAGTTGACGGGTCTCCCACCTGGAACCCGGCAAAGACCACCGCACGCGGTCCAATCTCCCAAGATCCTACGCTCCACTAAAGTCACGCTCCACTTGTCCGTCGTCTGCAAGGGCACACCAAGTGCGGGCAAATCCCAAGAAGGGATGAGTATAAAAATACTCAACAGGGTACCCCGAAGGCTCGAGGGAGCAACAAAAGGAGGTACCGAGGGGTGAGAAGTAGAGCGAACAAGGAATAGAAAGGAGTACAACCAAGGGTGCAGTAAAGAGTAACAACTCAACCCATCAAGAGAAAGATAGAAGACTCATCCTACCACGAGAAGTTGGACGCGGAAAGCACGTGGCATACCCCGCGCGTCTTCACCTCTCCTGAAGGAGAGTAGCCAAAACCCAAGGAGTGGGTACTCAAAACATGGTATATACAATCCATATGGTCTGTCGAGAAGCCCAAACAACGTCGTAAGGGGATCTCCGTCCCGTAGCTTAGCCTAAGAACATGAGTCGCCAACAGTCGAAAAAGAAACACCATCATCGATGCCCAGCATCCCGCACATCTGCCCTGAACCGCAAGCCAAGGGGCTCAATCACCACACCTTGACACTATCCGCTTTGGGAGGCACTGAATCACCCGCACGGTTTTAGATCGCGTCACAAGAAAGCGTCTCATTAGGGAAAGAGCCCCTCGTATTTGAGAGTTCTAGGGAAAGTCAAACCACACCTCGTCACTGCCATGCAGTCGAGAGGTCTCCTCAACATCAATCCAATCCATCACCGACCCGTACAATCAAGGGTCCCGCTCCAGTAACCACGGAGGAAAGCCACAGACTAGCCTAGTAGAAAGGACTGAGTCTGGAATGCCAACAAGTGACCCACTGCCCAGCCCTACTGGAGGGTAATTCATAACCAAATATCGGGTGACCCACTGCCCAGCCCTGCTGGAGGGTAAACCCTAATACATTGTGAGGAAACCCACTGCCCAGCCCTGCTGGAGGGTAAACCATAAGCAGATATCAGGGGACCCACTACCCAGCCCTGCTGGAGGGTAAACCCTAACACATCATCAGGCGACCCACTGCCCAGCCCTGCTGGAGGGTATACCATAAGGCGTCATCAGGAGACCCACTGCCCAGCCTCGCTGGAGGGTAGACCATAACACATCATCAGGTGACCCACTGCCCAGCCCCGCTGGAGGGTAGACCTGGAATAAGTCGACAGGCGACCCACTGCCCAGCCGTGTTGGAGGGTAGACCTAGAACTAGATGACGGGCGACCCACTGCCCAGCCCCGCTGGAGGGTAGACCCTAAGAGGTCGTCGGGTGACCCACTGCCCAGTCTCTTCTGGAGGGTAGACCCTATTAGCATCCGGTGACCCACTGCCCAGTCTCTGCTGGAGGGTAAACCCTAGTAGCGTCGGGTGACCCACTGCCCAGTCTCCGCTGGAGGGTAGACCCTAGAAGCCGATGAGTAACCCACTGCCCAGCCCCGCTGGAGGGTAAAACTCAGAACTTCTCTGGCCATATCCACTGGAGGGTACAACACTGGCCGACCAAACGCGGAGTGGGTATCGCGCAACCACCAAACTCCTGCACAACTCTCCCAAAAGAGTTTCAGCGCCTGTTCCATCGCGGGGTGCCACTAGCACCGCTACTGGCCAAACCATCGAGAACAAAACCAGGGGGAGACCACTCAACCCTGCTGGTCAAACAAACGAGCACAAAGGGATCCTCTACGCCATGAGAGTTCCAAGTACGCAAAGCAGAACACGGCATGCGCGTGGGTCCCACACGACGTGTGGTCCTAAGTCAACCCTAACCAAGCACACGAACGTCTCAGGTACGAACCACATGTACCACCAAGCGCTCTCGTATACTCCCAGAGTATACCACATCTCCAGCCCAAGGGTTATCGTGCACACAGCACCAAACGTCAACGCGAAGGCGTGACGTAACAACTTCACCTCAAAGGCCCAGGCACGGCCAACCACATCACTTGAAGCATTTACATCACTCGCACGGGAGTGCACGCGATCACTCACCAAAGGTCCGCTACAAGCAAAGTTGGGAAAACCACCACTAGAGCACCTTTCATGCTTCCACATTTAACAAGATCGCGCAAGAGGATCCGTACAACCAAATGGATCACACTGTTGTAAACCTTGTGAAAAAACACGCGAGATAGACTACTCACTCGCCTAAAATGGTCAACCGGTGAAAAGGTACTATTCACCGTAATCAATCTCGTGTTGGGCCCACCCCAAGATCCCGAAACTGAACCAACGGATCATGCCACTGCGATCCCCTCAGAAAAACACACGAGATTGAGTACTCAATCGCCCAAAACGGACACCCGGTGAAAAGGGAACTATTCACTGTAGCCGGGTCGGGTGAGACCCACACCACGTCCCCGAAAAAGGTCGGGCCAACTGCACCATCGCAAAGCTCTCGGGAAAGCATGTCAAATTGTCTGCTTACTTGCGTGGGACGGGTACCCGGAGAAAAAGATGTCTTCCGGCGTACCGCACACGAGCGGTGCCACGTGGGACCCGCAACCCAGTCCCGAAAATCAACGAATGGATCGCATCGTTGCGATCCTCTCGAAAAAGCACACAAGATGGACTACTCACTTGTCCAAAACGGTCGCTCGGTGATAAAGCTGGAAATCACCGTCAACTCCCGAAACGGCCCTTGTGGGGCCCGCACCATCGTGCGGAATTACAGCGGACAGACTGCACCAACGCGATGCCCTCGGAAAAACACCCAACATCGACTGCTCGCACGCCCCGAATGGACGTCCTAGGAAAAAGTCGCTAAAAGCTGCACGCAGCTCAAAAGATAGGACGTGGGGCCCGCACCTCAACTTCAGCCTCAATGCCTGAAACTACCTTGGCAATCTCTGCCTCGATGCTAGGGTCACAATGCCGCTGACGGCGCTCAAAACGGATGTCGGACGCGTCCGCGCCGTCCGAAACAAGAATCCAGAAAAAAATGCTCGTCCACTTAAGGACACGTCGCACCTCAGGGGCCCCTCGTTTCGGGAATTAAAAATTCCCGAAACCATCTCAAGACGTTCCCCTCAACGCAAGGTCCGCGCTGCCGCTGACGGCGCGCAAAACGGACGCCCGTAGCCCGAAATATGGGCGTCCGAAGACTGAGGGGCAAAGCCCCTTGGGTCGGACCGGCCCGGTATGGCCGGTCCGCCCCGCGCCGGCCGGCCCGGTCCAGCCGAGCTGCGGGCCGCCGCTCCGCGGACCGCTCCCCTTCACACCCACGCGCCTGCCGCGCGGGATCTGCCACCGACCGGCCACGAGGGCCGGTCACTCATTCCATGCAACGACCCGCACTTTGCGGGTCGTTGTTGCGCCGCACGGGGCCGCCGCCTCGCGGCCCCTCTCCCTCTCGCTGGCACCCTGTCGGTGCCACCGGCCTACCGCCACCGCTCCAAGCGCCGTCGTGGCCTTCCGATGCCGCGGCCGCCGCACCGCCTGCCCGGAGCCGAATCCAACCGCTCCCGCTGAAGGCACCGCCGCCAGCCGCCACCGCCGGAGAGCGTCGCCGCCAGCCGAAGCCCCTGCCGCCGCCGGAACCCGCCGGAAACACCCAGAAAACCCGAATTTCCCGCAAACTTCGGCGAACGATTTCTGATGCCTCCGACCTACGATTTCAAATCCAAAACAAGAACCGGAATGCGAAAATTTTACACTACGCGTCCATGGGATTTGTTTGAAGATTAAATGACGAACTGATGCTAAAATTGGGGTTCAAAGGGGGGCTAGGGATTTAAAACTCAAACAACACACCCTACCTCACTGGGCTTCGCCCGGAGTTTCGCGTCGATCCGCCGGCACCACCGCACCTTGCCAGAGTCGCCTCGCCAGAGCTCGCCTCGCTGGAGCTCGCCTCGCCGGAGGTGAAGGAGGGGGAGGAGGGTTTGAGGAAGAAGAAGAAGAAGAGGAGGAGGGGGGGGGGGGGGGGGTGTTTAAGTACAAATCACTTAAACGCCCGCCCGACAGCCCCGAACCCGAACTCCCAACGGGGTCCGGATTTAGCCTCCTCTAGTCTAATAACCACGCTCTGAGTGCAATGGCGGTCTCAGAATTTTATTCCGAGACCCCGTTCAAAAGTTATTAAACTTAGCGCCCGAGGCCGCCAAATTATGAAAACGCCCCTGGGGCCATTTTTCACAAACGGCCCGTGCCCGCGTAACTTATACCCATCCTAGGGTAAACGGCACATTCCGAACTCAACGGTGCTCTCGGTTTTCCAATCCGAGCTACTGTTTAAGAGATACTAGTGTTTCCCCATTAAACGAATAAATTAATTAATTTATTTATCCCTTTAACGTTCCGGGAGCGGGCGAGGGGTCCAAACATCCCGTGCCGACAAGTTTTATGTCGTTCCTAGGGTAAACACCCCATTACGGACCCATCCGTACACTCAGATCCTTGATTCGGAACTCCGTTTAGGAGTTATCTCATTTATTTAGCGTTTCTAGTGTGAACGCACTGAAAATTTAATTCCGGCCACTCCGGGGCTCGGAATCGCACGCCGTTTGAAGGCGCTGCTCTGGAATATCATCAAGAATATTCCAAAGTCTTTTACAGCAAAAACTGGGTTCTTACATTATTCCCTCCTTCAAGCTTTTCATCCTCGAAAAGAAAAACTAGGGAGCAACACAGGGTACGAAACCCACACCTGGCTTCCCATACCCAGAAGAACCCACGCACAGCTCTGCATCACCACACACGGACCAAAGGATTGATCTGTTCACGCGAGGTCGGCCCTTGCCGACGTCGTGCACCCATTCTAGACTTGGGGTTAGGGAAAGGCGGTAGGGTACCTCACCATCCCTTTGCACGGTTTAAAACGGCCCAAAGGCCCTCAGGGGTAGCTCACCTCCCCGGTCCAACCTCTACGTCGCACGCCGCGACTGGAATCACCGCCCGCACCTGAAACAAGGCCCGTTGATTCCCTCATTCAGAATATCCATATGGTGAAACACCCAAGGATATCTGGTCACGCAAGGTTCCACAGTCGATGTTCTCTTACACGCTTAAAAGGAGAAAGAGTCAACACCATCGACTAAAGGAAAAGGTCTCACGCCTTTTTCATTACCAACATAGGGTCACACCCAACGCCCTGCGTCACCTTGGTAACACCTCAAACAAGGAGCAGGGAGAAAAGCCTTTCACACGTAGAGCCTAAAAATTCTACTGTAAGAAGTAGAAGGGTCACATGGGGTACCTGTCACCATCCCATGCTCTGCAGGATCGTAGACATCCAAAGCTCGCGGGTGTCCGTGGTCCCAACCGTCATCTCTCGGAGCCTGACGTGGACCGCCTAGTGGTGATGGGGAGATCTCGTAACGTCATCCCCCACCTCCATCTCCTCCCACTTCTCTGATAGCACCACCTCTCTGGGTACCACTCTGATCACGGTGCTGCCCCTGCCGTGGTAGTGCACCTGCTGCCTGCCCGAAGCTCCCAGCAACTCGGGTCGGGCAGTCTCGTGCCAAGTGACCTCACCCGTCACTAGCATAGCGCCGACTCTCTCTGGGCTGCACGGGTGCCCTCCGGCGCGACTGTGGTGTACGACCACGGCCCGGGATCCACTCACGGAAGGGAATCCTCGGCTGAGGCCCTGCACCTTTTCGCCATAGTGGTATACGACCACATCTCCGAAACCGGCGGTGGGAAGGCCACCTGCATCGAGATCCTGACCTTCGGCGTCTGCTAGCTATGGCAGACGTCCCGGCTCCATCGCGCCCACTGCCACTACCAACCGGAAAACATGACAGGGATCCCTCTGTCACCAGCACCTGCTCTAGCACCCCGACATATGTGGAAATTCCCAAGGGTACTATGAAAGCACGAATCTCTCGACGGATACCCTGCTCAAACTTCCGCGCTCAGAGGTTGTCGTCATGGACCAAGTCCGGGTAAAAGCGTGCACGGTCTGCAAAACTAGCCACGTACTCGGCCACCGTCATCCCTCCCTACTGAAACTGCAGGAGCTCCTGAATCCGAACAGAGTGCAAGCAGGAGGGGCAAAACTCCTCACGTAGGAACAACTAAAAGTCGCCCCATGAAAGTGACGACTCGTCAAGAATCTGAGTCACCAGACTCCACCAACGCCGAGTTGATCCACAGAAAAGGCTGGCTGCCAAAGCCACTCTCTGACCTGTCGGCGTCTGCACAAGCCTGAAAAGGCGAACCACTACCTCGATCCAAACCTCTGCTGCCTGAGGGTCTGGCTCACCACTGAACCTCAGTGGTCCTTGCCGCTGGAACTCACAGAGCGTGCTCAACCTGCGCTCAAGTTCAGCCTGCTCTGCTGAAACTGTCTGCTACTCAACAGGTGGGGGTACTACTACCGGCCCACCCGGAGAAAAGGGCTCGTATGATGGGTCCTGGACTGAGGCCTTGTAGCTCACAGAGTCGTCATCACGAACCAAAGCTGATATCTTGGCTGGCTGTCTTCGCGGAGACATCCTGAATATTATCAAAGAGTGCCGCGGTCAGATGAGCATATATGTATATACCACAACAACAACGATGGGGAGCTGACTCAAAAAGGACATTCAAGACTCAGTCCTATGTGATGCACAACCAAATTTTTCCTGCAACAAGTGTCTCAACATGCCGAGTCGACAAGCGGGTTATCAAGGTCCTGGTGAATGGATACGTCGGCCGCCGCACCATCACTGGACTCCCTGGCCTAAGAACCACTCTCGAGACACGTTAACACTGTTTCCCTGAATCCCAACCAATTCCCCTTTTAAGGACGTCCGCACAACATCCCAAGGAACAGACCAGCTCTGATACCACTTTGTCACAACCCGATCCTACCAGGGCTAGATCCGCAACTACCCCAGGCCCGCCTCCATAGGCTAGGGGCTGGCGACCAGCGCCGAAGACACAATAACTCAGGGAGGCCTTTTCCTAAGCACCTGTACACACACACACACATCACACTCAATGCAAAAGTGCAGAGTAAAGAAAGAAAAAGCAGAGTAAAAAGAACAAATTCTATAAATATAAACCACAGATGTGCATTGACCTCTAAATAGTACAAAGTACAAGCTGAAGAGAAAAGGGGAAAAACACGTTCCCAACCAAAAGTGTCACAACCCGTCAATAGGTAAACAAAAGAAAAAACTGACAGGTCTCCCACCTGGAACCCGGCCACGACCACCACACGCGGTCCAAGCTCCCAAGCTCCTACGCTCCACTGAAGTCACGCTCCACCTGTCCGTCTTCTACAAGGGCCCACCAAGTGCGGGAAAAGTCCAAGCAGGGGTGAGTATAAAAATACTCAGTAGGATACCCCGAAGGCTCGAGGGAGCAACAAAAGGAGGTACCGAAGGGTGAGAAGTAGAGCGAACAAGGAATATAAAGGAGTACAACCAAGGGTGCAGTAAAGAGTAACAGCTCAACCCAGCAAGAGAAAGATAGAAGACTCATCCTACCACGAGAAGCTGGATGCGGAAAGCACGTGGCATACCCCGCACGTCTTCGCCTCTCCTGAAGGAGAGTAGCCAAAACCCAAGGAGTGGGTACTCAAAACATGGTATATACAATCCATATGCTCTGTCGAGAAGCCCAAACAACGTCGTAAGGGGATCTCCGTCCCGTAGCTCAGCCTAAGAACATGGGTGGGAAACAGTCCAAAAAGAAACACCATCATCGATGCCTAGCATCCCGCACATCTACCCTGAAACGCAAGCCAAGGGGCACAATCACCACACCTTGACACTATCCGCTTTGTGTGGCACTGACTCGCCCACACGGTTTTAGATCGCGTCACAAGAACGTGTCTCAGTGGGGGAAATCACCCCTCGTACTTGAGAGTTCTAGGGAACGTCAAACCACACCTCGTCACTGCCATGCAGTCGAGAGGTCTCCTCAACATCAAGCCATTCCATCACCGACCCGTACAATCAAGGGTCCCGCTCCGGTAACCACGAAGGAAAGCCACAGACTAGCCTAGTAGAAAGGACTGAGTCTGGAATGCCAACAAGTGACCCACTGCCCAGCCCTGCTGAAGGGTAATTCATAACCAAATATCGGGTGACCCACTGCCCAGCCCTGTTGGAGGGTAAACCCTAATACATTGTGAGGCAACCCACTGCCCAGCCCTGCTAGAGGGTAAACCATAAGCAGATATCGGGTGACCCACTACCCAGCCCTGCTAGAGGGTAAACCCTAACACATCATCAGGCGACCCACTACCCAGCCTTACTGGAGGGTAGACCATAAGACGTCATCAGGAGACCCACTACCCAGCTCCGCTGGAGGGTAGACCATAACACATCATCAGGCGACCCACTGCCCAGCCCCGCTGGAGGATAGACCTGGAATAAGTCGACAGGCGACGCACTGCCCAGCCGTGCTAGAGGGTAGACCTGGAACTAGATGATGGGCGACCCACTGCCCAGCCCCGCTGTAGGGTAGAACCTAAGAGGTCGTCGGGTGACCCACTGCCCAGTCTCTGCTGGAGGGTAGACCCTATTAGCGTCGGGTGACCCACTGCCCAGTCTCTGCTGGAGGGTAAACCCTAGTAGCGTCGGGTGACCCACTGCCCAGTCTCCGCTGGAGAGTAGACCCTAGAAGCCGATGAGTAACCCACTGCCCAGCCCCGCTGGAGGGTAAAACTCAGAACTGCTCTGGCCATATCCACTGGAGGGTACAACACTGGCCGACCAAACGCGGAGTGAGTATCGCGCAACCACCCAACTCCTGTTCAACTCTCCCAAAAGAGTTTCAGTGCATGTTCCATCACGGGGTGCCACTAACACCGCTACTGGCCAAACCATCGTGAACAAAACCAGGGGGAGACCACTCAAACCTGCTGGTAAGACAAACGAGCACAAAGGGATCCTTTATGCCGCGAGAGGTCCAAGTACGCAAAGCAGAACACGACACGTGCGTGGGGCCTACACGATGTGTGGCCCCAAGTCAACCCCAACCAAGTGAACGAACGTCTCAGGTACGAACCACATGTACCTCCAAGCACTCTCGTATACCCCCAGAGTATACCACGTCTCCAGCCCAAGGGTTATCATGCAGACGACACCCAACGTCAACACGAAGGCGTGACGTAACAACTTCATCTCAAAGGCCCAGGCACGACCAACCACATCACTTCAAGAATTTACATCACTCGCACGGGAGTGCACGCGATCACTCGCCAAAGGTCCGCTACAAGCAAAGTAGGGAAAACCACCACTAGAGCACCTTTCATGCTTCCACATTTAACAAGATCACGCAAGAGGCTCCGTACAGCCAAACGGATCACACTGTTGTAAACCTCGTGAAAAAACACGTGATATAGACTACTCACTCGCCTGAAACGGTCAACCGGTGAAAAATGTACTATTCACCATAATCAAACTCGTGTGGGGCCCACCCCAAGATCCCGAAACTGAACCAACAGATCACGCCACTACGATCCCCTCAGAAAAACAAACGGGATTGAGTACTCAATCGCCCAAAACGGACACCCGGTGAAAAGGGCACTATTCACCGTAGCCGGGTCGGGTGGGACCCACACCACGTACCTGAAAAAGGTCGGGTGAACTGCCCCATCGCAAAGCTCTCGGAAAAGCACGTCAAATTGACTGCTTACTTGTGTGGGACGGGTACCCGGAGAAAAAGATGCCTTCCGGCGTACCGCACAAGAGCGGTGCCATGTGGGACCCGCAAACCGGTCTCGAAACTCAACGAACGGATCGCACCGTTGCGATCCTCTCGAAGAAGCACACAAGATGGACTACTCACTTGTCCAAAACGGTCACCCGGTGATAAAGATGGAAATCACCGTCAACTCCCGAAACGGCCCTCGCGGGGCCCGCACCATCGTGGGGAATTACAGCGGGCAGACTGCGCCAACGCGATGCCCTTGGAAAAACACCCAACATCGACTGCTCGCACGCCCCGAACGGACGTCCGAGGAAAAAGTCGCTAAAAGCTGCACGCAGCTCAAAAGACGGGCCGTGGGGCCTGCGCCTCAACTTCATCCTCAACGCCTGAAACTACCCTGGCAACCTCCGCCTCGATGCTAGGGTCACAACGCCACTGACGGTGCTCAAAACGGATGTCGGACACGTCCGCGCCGTCCAAAACAAGAATCCCGAAAAAAACGCTCGTCCACTTAAGGACGCGTCGCGCCTCAGCGGCCCCTCGTTTCAGGAATTAAAAATTCTTGAAACCATCTCAAGACGTTCCCCTTGACGCAAGGTCCGCGCTGCCGCTAACGGCGCGCAAAACGGACGCCCGTAGCCTGAAATACGGGGGTCCGAAGACTGAGGGGCAAAGCCCCTTGGGCCGGACCGGCCCGGTCCAGCCGAGCCGCGGGCCGCCGCTCCGCGGCCCGCTCCTCTTCACACCCGCACGCCCGCCACGCGGGATCTACCACCGACCTTCCACGAGGGCCGGTCGCTCATTCCACGCAACGGCCCGCACTTTGCAGGTCATTGTTGCGCAGCACGGGGCCGCCGCCTCGCGTCCCCTCTCCCTCTCGCCGGCAGCCTGCCGGCGCCACCGGCCTGCCGCCGCCGCTCCAAGCGCCGCCGCGGCCTTCCGAAGCCGCAGTCGACACGCCGCCTGCTCGAAGCCGAAGCCAGCCGCTCCCGCTGAAGGCACCACCGCCAGCCGCCACCGCCGGAGAGCGCCGCCGCCAGCCGAAGCCCCTGCCGCCGCCGGAACCCGCCGGAAACACCCAGAAAACCCGAATTTCCCGCAAACTTCAATGAACGATTGCGGATGCCTCCGACCTCCGATTTCAAATCCGAAAAAGCGTCGGAAAGAGAAAATTTTACACTACGCATCCTTGGTATTTGTTCAAAGATTAAATGACGAACCGATGCTAAAATTGGGGTTCAAAGGGGGGCTCGGGATTTAAAACTCAAACAACACCACCTACCTCGCTGGGCTTCGCCCGGAGCTTCGCGTCGATCCGCCGGCACTACCGCACCTTACCGGAGTCGCCTCGCCGGAGCTCGCCTCTCCAGAGGTGAAGGAGGGGGAGGATGGTTTGAGGAAGAAGAAGAAGAAGAAGAGGAGGGGGGGGGGAGGTTTTTAAGTACAAATCATTTAAACGCCCGCCCGACAGCCCCGAACCCGAACTCTCGATGGGGTCGGGATTTAGCCTCCTCTAGGCTAAGAACCACGCTCTGAGCACAATGGCGGTCTCAGAATTTTATTCCGAGACCCCGTTCAAAAGTTATTAAACTTAGCGCCCGAGGCCGCCAAATTATGAAAACGCCCCTCGGGCCATTTTTCACAAACGGCCCGCGCCCGCGAAACTTATACCCCTCCTAGGGTAAACGGCACGCTCCGAACTCAACGGTGCTCTCGGTTTTCCGATTTGAGCCACCGTTTAAGAGATACTAGCGTTTCGCCATTAAACGAATAAATTAATTAATTAATTTATCCGTTTAACGTTCCGGGAGCGGGCGAGGGGTCCAAACATCCCACGCCGACAAGTTTTATGTCGTTCCTTGGTTAAACACCCCATTCCGGACCCATCCGTACAATCAGATCCTTGATCCGGAACTCTGTTTTGGAGTTATCTCATTTATTTAGCGTTTCCAGTGTGAACGCACTGAAAATTTAATTTCGGCCACTCCGAGGCTCGGAATCGCA
This sequence comes from Viscum album, assembly GCA_963277665.1. NCBI lineage: Eukaryota > Viridiplantae > Streptophyta > Magnoliopsida > Santalales > Viscaceae > Viscum > Viscum album. The sequence goes on along the minus strand of OY728128.1, from coordinate 1,172,940,343 downwards.
CGCCGTCTGAAGGCGCTGCTCTGGAATATCATCAAGAATATTCCAAAGTCTTTTACAGCAAAAAATGGGTTCTTACAATTTTCCTATTTCCAAGACACTAAACATCAAAATATCATCATTATTATTAAATTTATTACCTTGTAAAGAATGTTTTATGAAATAAAAAGGTGGGTTGTTATAGTAACAAGAGAATCAAATCCAATTTGATGAAGTAAAAAAAGTTGTAAATTAAAATATCCCAACTGATAAACAATTCAGGATATATTTTGTAAAAGGGGTAGAATATATACCATATAAAATAAATTAGGTGAATAACATATAAATATCCCTTAATGAAGGGAAATTGAGATGAAATACATTACAAAGATAATATAATTGGAGGGATAATTTAATCAATAAAGTGATAATGTGTACAAAATGTAAATATAAACAAATATTGTGGAAATAAAAAATAATACATCCAAATATAATATATCACATAATCATGACACAATATAGGAAATGAAGTATAAGTATAACCAAATAAATAAGAATTAATTTAAGAAACTATATACATTGAGTCTGATTCATCACGTATGTTCTTTATCTTCTAGAATAAAAAAATATTTTCATTATTTTCTTGGTTATGAATTTTTTTTGATTTTATTATTTTTTTATTTTATTTATTATCATGTTACATTAAATTACTTAATCATTTTTTTATTCCAGACATTTTGAGGACATCCGGTTCACATGTCCAAAATCACAGTTGTGAGTTGACTAGGGTAAGTGATTATTATTTAATCATATAAAAATATTTTTCATGAAATTATTATCATTTTTATAAATCAATTTCACTTTTAAATAAAAGTATAAAATATGGTTATGAAAAAATGAAGTATGTTGCAATCATGGAAATGGTAGGCCATACATACACATGAGTAATGTATTATGTAATCATGATGTAAAAAGGGTAATTATTATTTTCACTTTTCATAATTACAATTATATAATAAATACCATAATATTTATTTATATATACATATATATACCATCAATGTGATGAAATGATGAATAATGAATCACATCGCCTCATCATAGTAGTGGTATACACATATGCACGAATGATGTTATTAATTTTTAGTGAATGAAAATTTATTAAAATATATGATATATTAAATTTAAAAAATGATAAATATTTCCGTAATATGTTTTATATACATTAAATCCATCACCATAAATTTTCGTGAGATGCAATGATCGAAAATGAATTACATCGGTTCGCAAGGTGTTAGTACACTATATAAAAGAATATCTTTTGTGTTTGCCATTTGATGGAATATGAGGTTGATGCATGTTATTTAATTATTATAATAACATATCATTATATTTGAGATATTTATTTTATTATATCATCATTGGTTAATAAGATTTTATGGCGGTTGAAGAATAAATAAAACAAAAAAACTCGATTAAGAATGATACCTCTTTTTCAAGCAACCTCTTCAGATTTTCAATAAAAATACTTATAAAGAATGTTTTATAATAGAACCAATGAATATAATATGTGTTAAATGTAATAAATAATTAATTATGATAGGAATTTTCAAAAAAAAATCTTTTTAAGTGTGTACAATAGAGGAATGGATGTTCCCTTTTATAAGTGAAAAGGAGGTGCATTTTTGTAAATACCTAAAACTATTAAATATTAGGAAGTCAATCTCAAACAAAGTGCCTAGAAATTGATAATTTATATATTAGAGGGAATATAAGTTCAGAAAACACCTCTAACATTATAAATTAAACATGATTGAAACTTGTTATTCCCTTTACCTTTATAGATACTCTTCATTATCGTTTCAATTTTCCCAATGGTAACTAGTTTTTGTCAAAGTACTTTATCAATTAGAATAAAAAAAATAAAATGAGCCTTATTATATAACTTGGAACCACTGATTATAAATATTAATTATAATTTATAAAATAAAAATAACATGTGTGTGTAAAATTAATTTTAATACAAGTTCATGTAATATGAAAAACCTTGTTTTAACATTAAATGGGATAATAAATTTTTACTGTTTTTACGATTCAGTATAAAAAAATAAGTTCACCATATTTGATAATATAAATTATTTTTAATAAAAATATGGAATCAATTTTACTAAATTCAATGAATATAATTGGAAGTACTTAATTTAAAATTAAACCCACAAAATTAGATGAAAAACAGTTTTTTTTAAAAAAAGTGCATTTTCTTGAAATAGATGATCTTATAACAACCCTCTGAACAAAAATAATTATTAGATGAATTAAAATTAATATAAATAGATATATATATAATCTATACATATAATTTTGATTTTTTTTTCAAACTGTAATTTAATTAATTAAAATGGATAAACTTTATGCACATAAAAATTGTTTGTAGAAAACCATGTTTTTATGTATAAATATAAACTTATACCAAAATCATGATATTTTAATTCAAAAATAAATATTAAAATTATTCAAAACCAATTTTTTTATATTTTAATTTAATAAAAAATATAAAATATAACAATACTTTTAAATTACATTATTTAATGAAAATAAATGATATCATTTAAAAAATAAGTAACTGCCACTGTTCATTGAAAAATCAATCATTTTAGAAAAATCCCAACATTTAACCCTAATTTTTATTGTATATAATGAATATAAAAAAAATAATTTTATCAAATTAATATTATAAAATTTCATTAATTTAATTATAATATTTTCTCACAAAATCAATAAAAATCAATTTTTTTAAAAATCAATTTTTTTAAGAATAAAATGTATTTTTTTAAAAATGATTTATTGTTTCATATGAATTTATCAAAGTATATATATTGATTAAAAAAATTATATATATTTAATAAATTAGTTAATCTAACTCATACCCACCTTTTTAACACCTGTGATTTTACGATCATATTAAAATATTAATATTTTATGGTTAATTTAGGTGGTAAATTCTGTTTTATGAGTTCTATAAGACACATTTTTCTTTTTAAAATCTATAGTTGTTAAAATATATGTGATTTTTCCATGAAGAAAATGTCATCACTTTATGGAGGCGGTACTCTACACATTTGTAGGGATAATGTAATCATTTTTCATTGGATGGAAAGGTAAGAAAATTGATGATATATTATCTTTTGAGAGTGATAATTAATACATGAATATCATATATATGTATTAAATCCATAACTATAACCATCCATAATAGGATGTGATGGAAGAAAAATTATATCTCATCATGTGGTGGTAGCCCACCGTACACACAAATGATGGTTTTATTTCCCATATGATGGAAAAAGTGGATAGATTAAGGTTAATACATTAACATAATAACATATTAGTAAATCAGAGATATTTATATAATTATATATAAATTTATTGAAGAGTTTTTAATGATGTGTAAGAATAAATAAAACTAAAAGATTCAGTTAAAAGATATACAACTACTTCGGACAACCTCTTTTTCTTTATACCTTAATCCCCTTAAGGTTGGTATTATGACCAACACAAAACCCCTATAAAGTGTTAAAGGAGGTGAGGAATTTATTTTTGTAGTTATTGGAAAAAAATTTATATTCAAGTACGGAGTGGAGTGGGTAGGGGGTTTACACTTATAAGTGTGGGAGAGGAAACCCTTGGAATTTTGAAAAAGATTCAAATATGTCAATGTGTGGTTAAAAAATGGAAAAACAATGGACCATTATTTAATATGAGATGATATGTGGTAGAAATATTTCCGTCAATATAATTTTTATAATTTTTATTTCATTTTATCTGTTATCATTTTAGTTTACCCCATTGTAAACCTTTTTTATCCTTAACTACATGAACATGTTTTTACTATTTTTACTATTCAACATGACCAAAAATTCAGTTGAGAATATTACCATATATTAATTATTTTGATTAAAAATAAGGAATTAATTTTATCTACTTAAATTCATATAATATAAATAATGTAAAATAATGTTAAACCCATAGAACATGATAAACATCATTTTCCATAAAAATTTATTCTTTAGTATAAAACATTTTTATACCAAATTTAAGCATTAAATTGATTAAAATGAAATTAAATGGATTATTTATTATATAAATGAACTAATTTAACATTTAAATAATTTTTTTAAAAAATATCTTTTTAAATTCATGAAACAAAAAATATATTTTCAAAAATATATCATATATTATCACTATTCATAATAAATCAAACAATTGGAATAATTATTAAAAATTCAATCTATGAAAATATTTAAATGATTATTTTAAAAATGATGTTTATTTTTTCAAATAATTTTATTTAAAGCTAGTAGAAATTAATTATCAAATTTAATCACAAAATTAATTAATAACTATTTTGAGGAAAAAATTATTTTCAAAGAAAAAAATGACATTACTAAAACTTTAATGCATATTTCCTAATGATTAGTCAATAATGTTTTTTGAGTAGGAACTATATATATATATATATATATATGATAATGTGATTACCTTTTTTCATTCCCTTTAATTAAACAACCATGTTATGATAGTAATTTTTAAATAATAATATTTCCTGGTTTTCTTAAGCTTAATGTTGTGTGTCATATATGATATTGAATAGAGTCCCCTTATTTTAAAATCAAAATGTGTCAAATTATATAACCATTTAATAAATTTAATCCTCTTAATTTAATATTTATCTCACCAATCAGGGTTCAAACATTTATAAATAACTTTAGTGAAAACCTATATCACAAAAAGGGATAATAAAAATTCTTTTTGAAAATAGGGAAAGGGAAATAGGAAGGTGATATAGAATAACACATAACTAGGTTTCAAAATAGAATAAAAATATTTAAAATTTAAAATATGTACATTTAAGAAAAGGTAATGTCCAAATAATTATGGAATTTTTTTGAGAAACTTGATCATATGAAAGTTAATTATCATGAGAATGTAAATTACCTCAAAACCATATACCAATTAGTTGTGAAAAAGGTTATAAAGTCATCATAAATGAATGTAATAGGATAATTTTTTATTTTAAGATATTTTTCTCGGATTTGATGAATTATTTCACTATATGGACTAATAAAATAAACAAATATACTTAAAAATAAATTTTTTTCCTCTCATAAATTGTGATCACAATATCATTTTTTTTCTCCAAACAAAGAGTATTCTATATGATTTTTTCATGATTGATGCACTAAAATCAAATTTTAATTTATTAAATTCTATACAAAAGGATAATTATCCATTCTTATTATATTTAGATAATAACAAAAAATAAAATAGTTAGCATAATGTAATATAATTTAAAAATTCCTAAAAAGTTCATATGATGAAATAATGCATTCAACTCAGAAATTTCAAAAATAAAACTAAGGGTTAAACTTATATCATTCCATAAATAAATAACCATGCAACCCAAATTTCCAAAATAACCAAAATATTAAATAATGAGTTATCCTCAAATTTTACCTCATACCCTTATGTTAGAACACATGATACACCTAAGGGTTACTTCTATTATATACCCCAAAAACATTCTACCAAAATATCATCAATACCTTTAAAAACCTGTTACATAAAACCTAAAAAGTGGTGACTATGGATTTGAATGTATGATTAAACTTAAAATTTTAAAGAAAATATGATATGCATAAATATAAAGTTATCCTCACATATAAATAGCCTAAACTATAATGTCCTTTAAAACCTAATCTGATACCAACTATTGTTTCTCTAAACCAACACCCTCGAATCTGTGGATAAAAAAATCTTTACCTTTCATAATTTAATACTAATAAACATGACCTAATTATATATATCCAAAATATACAATATAAAACAAAAAATATTGGATCACTTTCATACCTAATGAAATTTTAGGTTTATATTTTATAGAACTATGAAAAACTCTTACATAATAATAACCATAACATAAAGTTATCAGTATTCTTCTTATACATAGATTTTCATAGTTCTCAATTTTTCTTCAACATCTTCCATAAAAATATTCACCTAGAAACCATTTTAGATACAAATAATTTATCTTTATTCTCCATAAACTAGAGAAAATGAAACATGGTAAGGGTGAGATCAAACTATCAGTAGAGACAAACATAATAATTAACAGTATAATTTCATCACTGATAATAAGATGATCATAAGGGTATGATTACATAATCAATGTATCATAATATATGATAATTCATACCTATAAAATAAGGATTGTAAATCATGAGATCTTGCATAAATCATTAACATTAGATAATATACATATTACCCAATATTAATGAGATATGTGATAATAATCCTTCAAATAATAGTCCATTAGAACTCATAGAAAGCATAGAATAAAATAGTTGGAATCTTGGGAAATCATTATCATATTACTCTAACAATCACTCTTACAAATTTAATAACATCCTCTGTAAAATCCATCAATCGCCTAGAAAAAAACTAAAACTTTTTAAATAAAACTTTATTTACTAAATTATTTGTATAGCAATATTATGATCACTCCTTGAATAAGATACATTAGGCTCACTCATCATCAGGATATAAATAAAGTTCACCTTTCATCACTTATAACATTCGTGTACTACATAATGAGAAAAATAATTAGTGGAATTCACATTTTAACATAACAATAGCCATTATTATCATAACCCCATTTAACATTTGAAAAAAAATGAGTTCATGGAAAATCTATTTGAAAAAATTATAATCTACTAAAAGAAATAATTAGGATAATATCATTAAAATATCTCCCCAGTAAAGAAAAAGTAACATTAAGGGTTGTCGTCATTGATGCATAATACGACCAATAAAAGATCATTAAAAGAATTAAAAATTTCCAAAAAAATTTTGAATAAAAATTTATAAGAAGATAAATTTATAATGTTTCAAAGTAATATTTAATATAAAATATTCATGCCTAAGAAATAAGAAAATTAATCTATATATATTAAAAAACATTCTATTCACACTTTGGTAATAAAAGTTAAAATTTGTCAAATGAACTATGTAATAAATATTTCTTTTAAAAGACTTTGTAAATAAATTGAATGATAATTTAAAATGAAATTAATGACTAATTTTTTCATAAACATTAACATTATTGATTTTTTTATAAAACATGGATATGGAAGATAAAGATTCGTTTTCTAAAAAAAGATACATGATTAATATTTCTTACAAACAACTTTCTTGATGTTTCTTTAATACATTAGGAATTATATTTAAATTAGAAATGTAAAAAACATCCATAACTATAGAAGAATAAAATATATGTGGTTCTATGAAATAATATCTCCCAAATGAATTTTTGACATTTAGGATCCCAAAATAAGATGATATTTTATAATAAAAATACTTACTATTTTGGTAACATTTGAATCTTATAACCATGAAATAAATTACTTCAAATAAAAAAATTAAATACCATTAATAAAAGGATATACATGATACAGAATGTCAATGGAAAATATATACACCTCATAAAATAATATTGGTGCATAATATAAAAATATGTCCCAATAAAATAAATTTGAGATGAATAACCTTTAAAATGATGAAATAATTGAATTGAGAATTAATAAATGGAGAGATTATGTATAAAAAATATAGTTCCACACAAAGAAATTGGACATAAAACATAAATTTAAAAATATCATTTCAAACATAATCTTGGAATAATATAATAAATGATGCATTGTTATAGCCTAATAAAAGGAAATTGAGTTAAGAAACCCATTATCTCAAGTCCATATTTGGTATGTATTTCCTTTTAAACCCATATCATAAACTTATATTAATAAATTATTTTTTTAAGAAAATTTAGAAAGTTTATTAATTTAATATTTAACCCTTTATATCAATTAAATATTTAATTACTTAATCAATTAAGTCCATGTTGTTTGTTGCAAAATAAATTCTATATATCAACCATATACAAAAAGTTAAATATAAAATAATCTCTATAAAAATAATCATGAATTAATTTTAATTTTTATACATTAATTATAATTTTAAAACCAAATATGAAAGATGTTTATGAAAAATGAATTATGTTACAATCATGGAGACTGTAAGTCATATGTATATATGTGTGACGTTTTTATTTTTCAATGAACTTTTGAAAAATAAGGTATGTATTTTTTATCTTTATATAATTGATTTTATATAATAAATATTATATTATATCTAAAATACTGTTTTATATACCAGTAATGTGACATTATTATAAAAAAATAACATCTCTTATCCGCATGTGCACAAAAATGATGTTATCATTTTCAATGAAGGGAAATATAAGAAAATAAAGGTTATATTATTTTAGATAACAATAATTAAGTAATGAATATGACATATATATGTATATTAAATTCCTCATTATAACTATCTATAAGAGGCTATGATAAAAAATGACTTACATTAGTTTGTGAGGCAGTGGTCCTCTTTACACATGAATAATGGTTTCATTTTCCTTTTGATTGAATAATGATATTTAGTAAGCATAATATTTTAACTAATAACATCTAATTTAATGGGATATACTAATATTATTATATCAAAATGGTTAGAAGAGTCTTCAATGAGTTAGAACGAGAAATAAAATTAAAACATTCGATTAAAATCTATAAATATTCTTCAAAAAACCTCCTTTTTACACCTTATACACTATAAGGTTGGAATTATTCCCAAAAAAAGACAAACAGGAAATATGTAAGAATTATATTGAGGATAGGAGAGAGGGAGTGTATTTATGAGCGAGGGAGTGGAAATAGTTGATTTTTTTTAAAAAAATTAAAATATATTAATGTCTAACTCAATCCAAATGGATTCAAAATGAATCATTTTAGAATTTTATATGTGTTAGGATCTACATATGGTCCTAAAATAGGATATATAAACATTTTTAGGTCATTTGACACCTTTTAAATATTTTTCAAACCCCAGTATATATATTTTAAAGTTAACCATTGTAACATATTATTATTATTTCTCATATTAACTTTTCATTAGAAAAACAAGAATTTGAGAAAATTATAAAAAATCACTCAAATATAATCGTGAAATGATGATTTAAAAATATGAATTTAATTTATTCAAATAATTTTCTTAATATTTTTATTAATCAACTATAATTTCTTCTTATGAAAAGCAATAAAAACCATTTTGGATGGAAAAATGTATTTTTGAAGAATAAAATGAATTTTATATAAATTGAATTCTTATTTCATAAGAGTTAATAAATAAATTTTTACTTGATATTACACACACACATATATATATATATATTTCATAATTTAATTATTCATATTCATACCATTGAACTCAATTTATAGTTTTTAATGGTTATATTTAACTGAAAATATTTTGTGGTTTATTTAACCTTAGTGTTACGTGTGGTATACGCTATTGGGAAAAGTATAATTCTTTTAGAAACACAGGTAGATACATTCAAAATGAGTCTAATATGATAATATTGATGAATTTTTGGTTCTATATAAATCAATGGTTTTATGAAACAATCAATGGACCTTATTTTGATGCCAGTCAAAGATGTGTTGAGATACCTTCAGATCCTTATGATTTGTTTATCCACCTATTTTGAATAGGAGTATCATAACTTAATCAAGGGTGTCATATAAAAATAATTTTAATTCATCTAAATAAATACAACAACAACCTATAATGGGTGTTTGTGAATAAAAAAAGGAGAGCCTCTTATTTTAGGAATATTTCATGAGGGGGTTAACATGATTTTGAGGATAAGAAAAGGGCTACAAACCAAGTCTAAATTCTTGAGCACTTGAGGTGAAATATGTGGGGATAATTTTAATTATTGATGCACATAATTCATATTATAATAATATTTCAAGAAAATAAATTATATATTTTTAATTTTTCTTTTGATAATAGACTAAAATCATGGGTGGTGATATCACAACCACTGTAATCCAAGGACTAACCACCTGATAACAGGAGTGTGTGAAACTTGTAAAAAACATATTACATTTATGAGAAATTTATCACTCATTCTCTAATAATCACCATCAATATCATTTCACACTAATTGGTGATGTAGATCACTCTTTTTGAAAGTGGGAGGTGATGTTTTCAATTACCATTGATCCCCTAGTGGTGGGGTACTTCACCAGGTCCAAACAAGTTCATGGTAAAATTGTAATGATATTTTCATATGGGACACATACAGCGTATCATGTAACCATGAAATAAATTATTATAACATGATTCAAGAAAAATATATTTTAGAAAATGGTTATTTTTTCCTTGGTTACTTAAATATTATTTCTAATGATGAAAATGGTAAGTATTATCGTAGTCATTAGTTCCCCCAAGAAAAGGAGTATCTTATGTAGACAATGAACTTATGAAATAAAGTTAAAATAATACAAATTAATATATATGTCAACTCTATATAACACCCCATGATTTTATGTTATTTATATTTTTAAATTTAATTTATTTAAATAGTTAAAGTTGTATGCAACACCCAACTTAAACGTAAAATGAAATATTATTATAACCTAGACATGAAATTGAAAAAGAATGAATAATATTAACCAAATTATGTAATTATATATTATATAATAAATAAAATGTTTTTACATATATCCAATACCTTTTTTAGAATAAGATAAAAAAATCAAATTTTATGCATAAAAGCTATATTTTTCCTAAAAGTAGTTTTGTCACCTTTTAATGATGCACGTGTTTTAAAAATAAATTTTGAAACTTTTATAAATTTTACTTGAAAAAAATAATTTCATTTTTAAAATATTAATTTTAAAACTTTCTTATGTTTAACTTTTTATATATTTATAAGAAGATATATTTTCCAGTGAACAGTGAAAAATACAGTTTTTTATAAAACTATCAAATTTTTTCTTAATAGTATATTTATGCATTAAATTTTATCTTCATGTAAATAAATTGATATTTGTTTATATATAATATAAATAATTTTACTTATAAAAACATTATTTCTTATTCCATTGTATGTACATTTTTGGGCTTAAAAAAGAATTTTTCATTAAAACTGTCATCTATTGTGTTTTGTGGGATTAATTTTAAATTAAATTACGACAATTATAGGTTTATTATTTTTAAAATGGTTTAAATATTTATATTATTAATTTATAATTTTATTGAATAGGTGCCTTTTATTTTTGGAAAATATGAATAGTTACCTTGGTAATTTTTATTACCATAGTAAAGGGTAAATTGGGTAATTTTGGTTAAAAATAAAACGATAAGGACTAGAATTTGACACTAACAATTGATCAAATATTATTGTATAATCCCATTTCTTATGGAAGAAATTAAATTTCGGATATATGACCATTTATGACCATTTTAATGTGTATATGATGTTTATAATATTTTATTTATAGAAAAGTCAAAGATTTCATATTCATTTTTTAATAAGTATAACATTTTTTATAATATGTTATACAGAAATTATCTTCAAATATAAATATTATTTTTAAATATAATGTTATTATGTTGATCATAGTAATTTATTATTAATTTTTAGTAAATTAATAATTACGTTAAATGCTTTCACAAAAGTGATGAAATAATTATTTTATTAATTTAAATATAAAATAAATGATATTAAAATATTAAAATAAATATAATTGGAGATAATTAATACCATTCATTATTTTTATATATTACCCATACATTTTATTAATTAATTAAAATATATTTTTTAATATAATTTTTTTATTTATATTTTTAAGTAAAATTAATGTGTTGTTTAAAAATTGACATTAATGATGTTTTAAAATAAATAATATTTACTTAAATGTTGAAAAATAATTAATATTATTAAATTCATAAAAATTATTTTAATAAGGTCTAAAATTTCATCAATTATCAATTTATGGGTTCTTTTTTATTTTATAACATCAATATTGACCGTTAAGGTGTAAAATACATATTGCCATGATAAGAGTTAATGAATTAAATAAAAGTTGAAACAAGAAGATAAGGGTAATAATGTAACCTAAACTTGTCTAAAAATAATTTTATGAGATTATTTCAACCCATATTCATATTATATTTTAAATAAAATATTTTTTTTATTTGTAATTGAAAATTAATTTTTATTAATTTAATATTTAATTAGTTTCCAAAAGTGTCCCAGACCTCAATTATAAATGGTACATAATCCCCACTTATTCACACCCCTATAAACCTTATATTTCAACCAAAACATATGAATTTATCTTCTAAAAATTCTTATCCACGTTATGATGACTTGGATGTTCAAAAAGACTAACAACATATTCTTTAAGAATAAATCTAATGGAATTTTGTCGAAGAAGAGGTAATCATTTTTACTAAATCATTTATGTTAATTTATTCTTATACATCATTATAATGTGTTTTTACCATCATAAAATAATAAATATTGTATCATGTATATTATTAAATATTATTATGATTATGGTATAACCATATTCTACGTTTAATCAATTTTATGAAAAATAAATGCACCGTGTGTGCATCGTATGACTTATCGTATCCACAATATGGTGTGATTTTTCAACTAAACATTAATTGTCTGGGTACAATGATATAAATAATGTATATATATAACAATTATAAAAATATATTGATTCTTTAAAAATTAATATACCATACAACTCCTTACCCTTTCACAGTTAGGGAAATGATACTGTTGTTTGTGCAAATGTATGACCTACATTCTCCATAATGCAATGCGGTTCATTTTTTATTTACACCATTCATGAATGATTATATAAATTTATATAATGAAATATTATGGAGTCTATTACCTTAATATAATTCTAGAGATGATGGAACTATGTTATATTCATAAGAACTGGGACTTAATTGAGAAACAATTTATAGGAAAAATGATGTAGTTAATACTCGAAATAAGGGTAATGACGAAATATTATTAAAAAATGGGTGATATGATGATATAATAGGATCATATATGATACAATAAATATTAATATTGTTATATTATAAATTAAATACTCATTTAAACCATTATAATGATGGTTAATGAATGTTTAACTAAAGTAAAGTACAAGGTAAGGGTTTCCGATCTGACTTTTACTTCTTTGATAAAAATGTCAAATTCATAACTTATTTATTTTGTGAGATGTATATACAAAACATAAATATATTATATCATTAATATATTTGTATTCATGGTATTTAAAATTTCATTTGAATTTATTTCTTTCATGGGGGCGTACGATTCAAGTTATTACAATGTGGTAAGAGTTTATTTCGCAATCTCATTATTATTTTGGATTTTTTATGTTTATGTTTACATGGGAGAATATTTATCTTCCTTTTTTAGGTTTTCCAAAAAAAATCAAATGTTTTTAATATTATCCAAAAAAAATTTAAATTCATTTTTATCCATGTTTTTCTTTTTCAAAAATGTTTTCAAAGAAATATTCATGTCTTTTTCAAAACAATACCCGCTTGAATTTTATTTTAAAATTGAAAGGAATATTTGTTTTAACATGCAAACCATGAAAATAATTTCCAGAATTCATGACCATTAAATTTTTTTATGAATATTTTATGTGTTTAAAAGTTTATTTTTAGAGAAAATAATATTCAATTTGTTTTGTAAAATTTTGGTTTAAAAAAGTGAATTTCAATGTGAAAAGGATATTTTCCTCGAGAATACATTTAATGATATTTTTATTCATCAATGAAATGAAAAATTAATACTCATATGAATCAGTGAGGATATGTTGTATAAATATTATCCATACTCTTTCTATGGATTTTTATGATCAGTTTGACCAGGGATGTTCAATTTTGATACCATTCAATATATTACTCTAGTTGCTTTATGATATGTTTATGAAATGAGGAAAGTGTTTAAATTTGGTATGGTAGTTTCAATATAAATTTATTATTATTATTTTTCACCCCTTTCATATGAGGAATTCATTGGACCTAGTATGTGATGAGTAGGGCCTTCTAGAGACCCTTGATGCATTGGTAGATTTCACGAGACAATAAAGATTGATATTTGTCCAAGGAAGTACCCATTTATATGATTCTTTGCACGATGACTTGATGTTATTAGATTCTTGGCATGAAGCCTCAACATTATGTTTTATATTTTTGAAAATATGTATTCCATCATTATGATATTAGTTATTTATTTCCATGTGATTATTTCATTAGTATTATATCCATTTTTTATTTTCGTAGATCATGTGATTATTCATATGGAATTATTTGATTTTCTATTATTCTAGTCATATTATTGTCAAGTTATTTACTTAATGGAATGTGTTTTATCTATTTAACATACTATAATTCTAATTTATTTTTTATGATAGATTCCAATGTATATATACCCTTACTAAGAATATGATCTCAACCCTTTTATATGTTTGATTTTTCCCAATATTCTATGTTGTTTATTATGATTTATATTCATGGATAACATATATGAATAATTATGTTTTCAAAATATTAACTATATTACATTTTATATTTTAAATTATAATGTAAGGTTCATGTATGTATCTATTTTTCCTAACTACTAAACTGTTTGGCCCTTTGGAATGTGATTTCTTGTATATTATGTCAATGTAATAAAGTAACCCCCAACTATGGGATACTAGGGTCAGGTTTTTACACTATTCAAGTAATTAATGTTCATGTGGGATACACCCCACTAATTATTTTATTTTCATATCATATAGACCAACATTAATACAACTAATTTTCTTATTACTAGGATAATTCCATAAAGTATTAAATTGCGTGGAAAAGAAAATATTTCATGTTTATTAAGGGAATGTGACCAGAACTACATACCAAATATTTCATGGTTATGTAGTAGGAAATTTTTTATTTTATATCAAATTTAAAATGAAGTGTTTCTTTTGGAACCTCACATTACCGAGAGGCATGATATGCTCACCATTCAGGGTGATCAAGGAGTATTCTTTATTATAGTATACCTTATGTATGACGTAACTTATTTCCTTTTTTTATTTTTAATGTTTTATTCTCTTGTATCATTGGTTTCCTTGATTCCAATAATAATTGTTTTAAAAAAAAGTGAGCAGAGGGAAACCTTCTTCAAAATTCTTGAGCCGCATTATTTTGTATAACCTCTATGTTATGGAATAGTTCTTACTATCACATATCATCTAGATATTCTATCTCTTCCAATCAGATTATAGATTACTCATCCATAGTTAGTTAATAACAAATTTCTATGTAAGGTAAAATTAATTAAACTTTAATAGGTAATAAAACTTTAATCCCATATATGAGTAGGAGTACATTCAGTAGAACAGTAGTCCCAAATATCTTTAAGGAGTTTATATGTTTAGGATTTCATGTATTTATAGACTATACTTTTTAGTATATTCAATAAGGTATTTTAAAATCACTCTTCCAATTTTTATATGTATGATATTAGGAAGAGAGATTGGATTGGACATTATATATTGAATAAAACATTTTCTACCTAGAATCACTAAATGTGTTTTATTATCCACGAGAAGGGAATGGGAGGCTCCAAATTGTTTTATAATACTATATTTAAAAAAATTTATAATTGTTTTCATTGAAATATCCTTTAGATATAAAACTTTATCCCATTTATAAAATGAATCATTAGCAGTGATAATAAACGTGAACTTCTAAAATCTCTTCTGAGAGTATAAAACCCTGATGTGTATCAACCATATGAAAAATGGTTAGGATTACTTTGAGGCATGTATAAAATCTAAGGGTTAAGTAATAAAAATTATGTTTCCTTTTGGATATGACATTTCCTTGGAATTAAACTAAATCATGTATCTTTGAGGGATAAAATTATCTAAGTACTTTAATTTGATATAAGAAATTTTTTCTTATTTATTCTACAAAATATTTTTTAAAATAGATTTATTCCATAATTATAAGGATATATTCTCCTTTAACAAACATGAGAATGACCACGTTAAAATAAAATTGTTGTAGGGTTTTTTAGAAATGTAGGAAATTCTTGAGGATAAATTTCACCCCAATTGTAGAGATATTTCTTTTTAACACTCTATTAGTGTAAAAGATTATATTTGAAATAATTAACTATTAGAGACATCCATTTAATTAATATTTCATCTTTTATGGATGAGGGATTGGATTAATCCGCAGTTTTCAGCAGCCACTATTATTAATTTTATATTGTTATAAAAAAATTAATTAATGCTTTCAGTGTGTAATATGGATGGAAATATCATCCAAATTTTGGTCATTGATAGATATTACAAGAATGGGAATTGATTCTACTTTTGAATTATGTATCCATGGTATGTATTAAAGAACCTCCAGATATAAATTTTGTTATAAATCATGTCCATGGGAGTAAAAATGTATTAATTACTTTTTTTCATGATTTCATATTACCCCATTAATTTATTTGACCTCTAATTTTGTATCACCTAGCAGTATGGTTGATATTTGAATGAAAAATTATAGATTAATGATAAATGTTTAGTATTTTACCTTATTATTGGTACAACCCTACAAATGGGGGAATGATTAAGGTAAGAGTGTTAGGTTATTCAAATATATATGAATTCCAAAATAACTTGATTGATTTTTAGATATCCCATCCTCATCTTAGTTGGTCTTTAGAATAAACAATTTTAATACATTATCCAAATTTCAGACATTTAATTAGAATATAACACAACCTCAACTGAGATATACATATCCAAAGGTAATTTTCTTGGGGCAGGGAATAATTATATAATGTCTTCTAATACTGTTTATTTTTTCACCTTCTAGTTTATTAATTTAATATAAAATCATTTGAGAATAGTAACCCATATTTCTAGTTTTCTCGTCACAATAATGTGATTGGAGGATATATTTCAATGGAAGAATATTAGAAACTAGGTGGACCTCATGTTACTGTAAGTAATAATGTAATTATTTCACCACAAATATTATAGTATTTCACTAAATAATGGTTTATATAGTTTTAGAATCCAATATTTTCTAGGAGAGGTAATATAGGTCATTTTCATTAACCATATCATTATTATGAGAAATAAGGGAACTAATAGAATATTCTAAGGATTACACATGGTTGGTGAGATGATTTACCACTTTTGGAGTCATTAAATTACTAGGATATGATAAGTACTACTTCAAGATAACAAATAAAATATGTAAATTTCCATCCCCTTGAAATGAACCTCAACCCCCTTTTATAAAAATTTTATAGGTTAAACATTTTCCGCTGAGTATTTTTATGAATTTCTTTTAGTTTTCTAAATATTAACCTCATTTCATTGATGACGGAAAAAAAGTCAATGAAATTTTTATTAGGTCACTTTAAATCCACAATTCAACATGTTTAACTTCATGTTGTTTAATTTTAATTTAGAAAAAACTACCTTAAGATTATTAAAGTGTATTTAACATTGTCATGATTAAACAAATAGATCATTCATATAACATTTTATGGTATTATAAAGGAGTATAAAAATGAAATTGAAAACTTTTTAACTGAATTAAATATCACCCTTTAATACAAATTTCATCACTTAATAACTTATTAGGGTTCTTTTAATGTTGTGGATTTCTTATATTTAGGTTCCATTAGAATATGGAAATATTGAAAATGAAAATAAATGAAAAAGGGGGTCTAAATAAAATCATCACATATATCAATAAGTATTTTATTATGAATATAAAATCATCCTCTAAGAAATAGTTTTTTAGGATTAAGGAGTTTTTATAGACTTGGATATGTATATTCTTCGTCTTTATAAGGACTATGATTTCAACCCCAAGTGACATTGGACCTATAATATAAAATACCACATGATTATATTTACCAATTTAGTTCTTGTCAGAACACTATATAATGGATTCATCCTTATAGTTGTTAGTTTTTAGCTATGGTGATTAGTGGGAAAATATAAATGATAGATGACCACTTAAGGATCATTTCCTAGTATTTTCATGTAACTAAATGAAAATATATCTCTATTTTTCTTAATAAATCTAATGTATTTTTCTTTTCTATAGGTATTCGTTATTAAGATAATTATAATAGGTTGTGGGACTTCTTCAGTACCAAAATTGTTCTTCTTAAACATATATATAGTGGTATATATGACTTCTTTATAGGTGATAGGTTCATATTTAAATCTCTATACATCAATTTTATAATTATTGATTGATTGATCATCCACATGAACTCCATATGGTTATCAAAGAACATCAACATATTTATAGGGTTTAAAATTGTAACAAAAATGAATTTTATTTGGTTTCTGATAAAAACATTTGAATGGTTACAAAATTTCTTAATCTTTGTTTTTTAGAACATATACTTCTTTTTATCTTATTTCATGGATGTGTTGATTAATAATCCATTAGAACAATGTTTGGATAGATACTATCTAATACATAAGAAATGGGAAAAGTTTTTCTAATAAAAAACATTTTATATTTTATAGATAGGTATTATTCAAGAAACATGTCTATTTTTCCAACATAGGAGAATAAGTTAATTTAATGATATTTTAATTTTCCCATAATGATATTGTGTATTACCAAATTTATAATTTTTGAAATTAGTTTTATGAATTGGGATCAAGAAACTCTCATTAATATCATTTAAGGTACTAATTGAGGTATACTCTATTTCATTTACCCCTAGTAATATTATCTCTTCTATATATGGTCATTTCAACCTCCCCATTTAGTATGTTTCATCAATTTATCAGTGTTTTTTATTATAATATGGAGCAATCACTATAACATATTTTTATTTTTCAATTATAGAATACTCCTAGAGTTAATGATATGGATATGGTACTAATAAAGGTAAATGGATCCATGACCTTACTAATAGTTAAAAGTGATATCTTGGTGAACCCCCATGAACTCTGAATTTGGCCCAAGATCTCTAAATTGGATTCCATTTTTTTCTTCTTTAAGGGTTTACATTCACTCTCATTATGACCATACATTTTCAAATCATATAGATCCAAATTAGAATCTATGTATCCCAGATGGTGTAGGGTTAAATCCATAATGCTATTTATTCCTAAAACTCGTTGTGCTATCTTTATGTCTATTGTATTTTCTATTAATAGTTTGAAATTAATATATAATTTAAATGATTTTTAAGGTCAACAAAGTACCTAGACGAATTGAAGTGATGAAGAATGTTTAGAATTTTATTGATATCTCAAGCTTATTAATGAAGATAAGTTCCCAATTATAATGTTATCTCATATTGGGTGTTTAATGATTGGTATACGAATCTTAGAAGTTGTGTCTATTTTTTTTATTTCTCAAGAAAAATAAGAATAAGTTATTATCTTTCAACCATTTGGATATTAATTATTTTTTCTACAGAAAAAAGTATATATTTGAGTTCCTTGTATTATTTATAATGGTGAATCATATATCATAATGAATAAAACTATTGAGGAATCATTTAGAATAATGTAGAATAATTTGAGGAGTCCTGAATATAGTTGGGTCAATTATGTGATAAAACTAAAAAATTGGATAATTCATAGAATTAGTGTAATTTCAGGATAATAGGGTGTATATTTGTGACATTTACATTATATGTTTGAGACATTTATATCTTATAGTCCAAAAAAACACCTCACAATTTTGGGAAAACAATGGTTAAGATCGTCTAACAATAAGGTTTAGATAATTATTTTTTAAAGTTAGGAAATTCGACCAAACTTTTTGGGAAAGAATCTCATAAGGTTGTAAGTTCCATTTCATAAGGTTAAGAAATATCCTCATGAGGTTTGAACATGTAAAATTATGATTGAGAAATTATCACTGTAGGGTTGGTGCTAGTCCTCATAAGGTTCTAACCTACCTCGTATGTTTGATTAAAGAATTTTATAAGGTGAAACACTTTTAAATAATTTATATTACTAAATAATGAAGATCTTAGTTTTCCATAATTATATATACTGATGAAATGTAATAAAAAATGGTTCCATGTAATCTATTCTAAATTGTAACGAAAATCATAATACAGTTTATCATGATTCATGAAATTTTTTAAAAAAAAATAGAATTTTAGGTGATATTCATAACACAAATTAAAGAGACATTATAATTAATATAATATGAAATAAAATATTTATACATGGATGATAAAATATATTTCATTGAAATAGTATGATACCAAGATTGATGGAAGGTTTGAAAGAAGAAAGCCTATGACAGTTACCATATATATCATGTAGTTAAAAATAAAGAAGATGTTTATATTAAAGGTTTAAAATATTAAAAAAAACAAGTATTTATATGGATATATATGAAAAAATACAAATAGTTAATTATTTTTAAATTACCAAAATTCATGTTAATTTAGAATGATTTATTTACATATTTCTATTAAATACAGATAAGTGATAAGTAATGAGTAAAAGTAAATGATAATTCAATCTACATTCATGGTATATAATTATAGGTTTAAAAAAAAATATCGAGATATATAATATTATACTACCTATAAAATATTTTTATCAAATAATATAAGATCTGAATCTACTAATGATTTGAATAAAGTATTTTTTTTGAAGTAGTAATGAACAAGATGATTTTGTAGTGTAGTTCTATATCACAAAAGATGATGTGGAGGATGATGTTTTAATAAGAAGAGGTTTCTATGTATTTATTTTTTTTATAAACAAGAGAAGAATTAGTAATAAATATTTTCTACTATAAAGAATAAGAGGGTGTTTGTGTGTGTGTGATACTGTGCATGAAAAAGTTCTTGTAATCTTCTGAGTGTGTAATATAATAAGAGGAGGAAGACATTGTAATAACATCAAAAAACATTCAAAATTCTAGAATGGTGAAATAATTTTAATTTTTACCCAAATATTATATCATTGAAAAGTAATGTATGTAAATGAATGGGGGATTAAACAATTAAAAAGTAATGAGACATAAAAACATGAGTTTCATTACTAATTTCTTCTCTTTCAAAATTCACAAATTGAAACTAGTGGGTTATGTTATCTTGGGTTTCACTGTTTCACACCATTTATTACCCATTAAATATTAAATGTAAACTTTTTACATTATGTTGACTATTTTGAGGATGTTTTAAGGCGTGTTTCATTATAGATCAATGGTGAAAATATTGAAAAAGATAATCATTCACCCTAATAAGTGGCAGAGGTAAAAATAAAAGGGATAAAAAGTACTTGGTATTTTTTAATACACCAATAGAAATTCACCGCCTTATTATTTAAAACATACATTATTGGTCCTCTCAATTAGTTTCATAGTGTAGTTCGTCTATGATTGGAATCAATATTTTTAAAGATGTTCTCATTTGAAATTTTTTAGTCTCATATAGAATATATATTAAATTTCATATTTAGGGAAGATACAATTACACCTGAGAAGAATTATATCCATCCCAAGATAATGAGAAATGAGAGGAATAAATAGAATAATAATTTTAAGAAGCTATCCTTATTGATTAGAGAAGAATAAATCTATGTTCCCCTATTAAATGGTATTTCCAAAGATAGACATAATGTAAATAGAGAATAACTGGTTATTTAGACTAACATAAAGTTGATATAAAACAATTATACCTTAGACGAAGAAATAAATTCAATTGATGATGAGGTATGTGTATGTTATTTTCATAACTACCCTCAAGAATAGAAAATAACTAGTGTGACTGATCATATATGAATACATATTTATATTAATTCATTTAAGGTTATTCTATAATGTTTTCCCAAAAAATATTCTTTGATTTTTGAGATATTTGAATGCATTTAAGGATAAATCACTCATCTTAAATAATAGTTTGAGTATGTGAAGAAATACTTGAATGATACTTTTATCACATGTGTAATAAGACCCTCAAATTAGTTGGAACCACTTAATTCATAAAATATTATCATAAGAAGACATAACAAATGTTTGAGAATAAATAGATCAATGAATTTTAAGAGAAATATGGGATTAAGAAGTATCTTCAAGAAAATACCCATAAAATATAAAAAAAATCATATAAATGACATTGATTTAGAGAATTCACAAGTAGATGTTAAATATATAAACTCAATGAGCTAGATATTTTTATTCAAGAGAAATATTTTATTAATTAAGATTATATGTTAAAAATAATATAATGTTGTTTTGAAAATTTGTTTTTTATTAATGAAAGGAAGAATATGATCAATATAATTTGTTTAGAAATAGAAGTAAAATTGGCCAAATTGGAATTATATATATTGACTCTTTACAATTTAAGGAGAAAGAAACTAATAAAATAGAACATTATGGGAGAAAATATACTATTAAAATAATTTAACTATGTGGTAATATGATAATTAAATTGTCTAATGATAATATTCAAGTTATATTAAAAACAAAGGTACTAACTAGATTAAATTCACTTGTTTCTTCTTAATATATTTCGATAAAAATTTTACGTTTAAATAAAAAATACATACAAATATGGATGATTATAAATGAAGAGAATCCTACTCCCATATCAATGCTAAATATAGGAATGTGTATGAGGTCTAGTTCCCCAAAATAATTCCAACCAATGGTGGAAGGATCCCCAAAACAAAATGTTGTAAAATCTAGATAACATACTCATTTTAAAGGAAGATAATGATTCATTGAGAATTTCTAGTGTTATAATAGGTTTGAGTAAAGGGATTTAGATTAATTTTATAAATCATAAATTCTAGAAGTAAAAAGTGTTTAACATTTCAAGTAGGAAATGAAAATAAAATCAATATCCATATATCAAAAGGATAAATTTATCAAACTATATCATATTTGAGATGATTGGGAATATCAATACTATCTTCAATGGTTGTGGTAATTTGTATGGTGTATGTTCATATCATCATGTATCAAATAAAAAAATTAAAAAATACCATTAGAGTTGAAACATAAAAGAATATCAGCCTTAGAAATATTTCAAATCCATGAAGTTAAAAACAATTCTCCCAATAAAAATTAAAATAAGGGTGAATCCACATTGGAAAATAAATAAAAGTAATATAATGTTAAAAGATATTATATGATGCGCAAGATGATTTATTAATCCAAACAAATTATGTGAATAAAAACCCTCATGAGAATCTATATGAATTAGTCAAATAGGATACCGATGTACCCAAAGGTTGATTAGTTATTTGTCTAGAAAATTTATGTAAATGTAGAAAGATAAACAAATAATAATTAAAATACTTTTCCAAATAAAAATAATAAAATAAACATGAATATATAAAATTTCATAAGATTTTTTCAAAAAATGAAAACTCAAGAGTTTAATAAGTGCTATGAGAAATATAATATATATATAGACACACTGGTAATGGATGTTTTACCACATGTCGATCAAAATAAAAAATACTTAATGAGTATGAATATTTCATTAGGTATAATTTATTATGAAATTATAAGTGATTGACATAATGGGTTTGAAGATGAGGGAAGTTCCATGCTAGCCAATGCAAAAAAAATTCATAAAATAAAGATGTGAAATCATGAATTCTAGAGAAAATGTATAGACCCAAAGTTTGACGTACATAGACATTAAATTAATTTTGTGGAATACTTAATACATAACAAAAACAGACACACAAGGACTGTAATAGTTTAGTGTCTTCGGAAACTCAGAACATCATCATCTAATCATGGTGAAAGATCTTCAACATCTCCCATAAAGGTCTTCCCAATTTTTTTCTACCTAAAACCTTTCTTTAAATCCTGTGGAAAATAAAACACAAAAAGGGTGAGATCAAATGCTCAGTAAGGGAAAACATTGAAATATAAAACAATCCCTAAACATTTGAACGTAAGAACATGAACATAAAACATAAAAATCACGAGTAATGACATAAATCATAGAAATGCATAAGGAATAGATAAAAAAGGAACATTAACCATGATAAAATAACATGGGAATGAAACATGTGATTGTGGAAACCATTAAGCACATGTTATGATATCCATAGTAGCCAAGGCATTGCTACCAAGACCATTATAGTGGACAAAGTCCCTTACTGAATCGAGTTCACTCCTCATTCCAATCCTGTATCACTGAATCAAATTAACTTGACATTCCAGCCATGTCTATATCATGAGATATAAATCTTACCCAATGCATTTGAGGGAGATACAATTCCCACCCATATTATAATGAAATCATTCTTATGTGTGCCACAATATAAACATAAATCATTCATCACAACCCAAAAAATAAAATGGGTTTCATGAACATCATCCCATCATAAAATAATCCATATAAAAAAATGGATATCATTTCATCATAAGAAAATTGAAACCATGTAAATCATAAAGACATTATACTTAAAACATACACATATGAAATAATTTCATCTTAGATGGAAAATGGTTTTGATAAAACACTTGAAATGAATTCTTAAAGAAAATATCCTTTATTCTTCAAAATCATTTTCCTTTCCCAAAATTCCACGAAATTTTAAAAGAAAATGATTTTTTTGAAAAGAATCATGAAATATTATTGAGTAAGCTTCATTAAAATAAGGCGTTATAAAACTGTAAAAAACCGTTCATGCCGTATAATTTAAAAAAACATTCTTCTCGTACTTTTGTTGGAAAGTCAAAAAGTACATCGTATGGTAAACAAAAGAAATATTCCTTCCATAATTTGTAGTAAAAGTAAAAAATGGGTAAAAAAGTCTTTAAACATACATGAATACATATTTATAAAACAAGGACATGGTTTATAACAATAACCCCAGTATATACTTACAAATAAACAATCTCAGATAAGAACGAGATCAGAATATTTATCCCTTACCTTATGTACAATTTCTTTTGTATGTTTACGAGACTCCTATATGGTGGCTGTAAACATATTTTTATCCTGTAACATAATCATAATAATATTTATGACATCATATATGATTCACTTATGACTTTATATTAACCGTTCATTTTTCATTTCCATGTTAAAGCAGTGTTTTGGGTAAAATAATTTCATTTATCGTACGTGTTTGGACTTTTTGTTCTTGAAATTATTATTACTTTTATCATTATTTACTTACTTACATAATTTAAATCATGATTTATGTATCATATATATTCAGTATATATATATAATAGATAGATATATGAAATGAAATACACCGTTCATGGAGACGGTAGGCCGTACTTACGCATGAACGCTATATTCCTTTCCATATTGACATGAATAGAAGTAAGTAGATGATGTATATATATATACATAAATAAATTAGCTTTATTATGTCATATATTTAATTATTACTCGTTATATATACTTTATAGTAATTCTTGAATGGTTAACATGGACAATGAATCTCATCGCGTCATGGAGATGGTAATCCGTACGTACGCACGAGTGATGATATCGTTCCCATAATTATTGAATGGAATTAGAGTGGATGATATAATATCTCAGAATCAGTATGATGTTATAATAACAAAATATAGTTATTCTTTACACCATTATAGCCATCCAAGTAAGGTGGTGGTGGAAAAACAGATTACACCACGGCGTGGAGACGACTTTCCCTACGTACGCACGCATGGTGATTTCATTTTCTATAGGATGGTTAGAATATGAAATGGGGTTGTTTAATATTTATAATATAATATATTTATTTTAGTTATACTGATTTTATTACTTTATAATGAAACAAATATTGAAGAGGAAGTAGAATAAAAAATAAATTTGAAAGAATCGGTAGAAGAGATTACCTCTTCTTCGAAGTGACTCTTTTAAACTTCCTCTTAGGGAACTAGAGTTGGTATTTCTAGAAGACCTCAACCTCTATGATATAACTAGAGAGGTTGAGATGAGAAATTTTCAGGGTTTTTCTGATCTTGAAGGCACAAAATTGTGTAAAGAGGAGAGGGAGGAGGTTCTCTTTTATAAGGGAGGAGAGGGGCACCTTAGAAAAAATATAAAATATTATTTTATAATAAAGTCATATTCGGTTTATAATGGCTCCAATTTGACTTATTTCAAGTATAGGGTGGAAATGGGTCTAAATAATTTCAACCAATAGGTTTTAGACTTGTTTAGGTTACTATTTTAATACTATCATTTAGATTTAACTCTAAGTTAAATAATTTAAAGTTTACCATGTATTCTTGTATCTTTACACTATATGGTTAATAAACTTACTATAAACTACCAATCGAACCCAAAATGGTTCATTAATGTAAAATATATTATTATATAAGTATTTTTGAAGAAACTTAGATTTTAAGGACAATTATATTAATTAATAATATAATAGGTTTTATAAAAACTCTTTTATGTCAATTTGGACACTATTTTGTATTTTGTTTCCTCTAAATTTATAACAACATTATTACTTATTCAAAAATTCATATAACCAACCATAATATGTTATATTAACCTATAAAATTAGTTTAATTCATCAAAAGTCTCAAATTCCATTTATTTGGGTATTTGTAATATCAATTATGTTAATATTTCATTAATAAAGTAATTACTGCATCATCATTTTGTCACACATAAATGAAATTATTTAATGTATAAAAAATATAAATAAAATACAATAATGTATGAAATCTTTTTAGATTTATTATGGATATTTATAGTCAAATTTATATTATGTATAACCCTATATTAAGAATGTTTTAGTTATTATATTTTTATTTTTACTCTTTTAACTCTTCTTTAAATTATATAATAATAAGTGTCCCAATCTATTCCAAGTGGCCCTAAAGGGTAATATTTTATTCCTAAGGTTGTTTTCGGTCGAGTTACACTTATCCAATAGAATTAGAACATGTTTTAGGGTAATAATAATATCATTTTACCCTAAATTTACCTATTTACTTTTAATTGTGGTAAATAAAAGTAAAAGGTTGCTATTCACCAAAAATTATTTTTATCTTATTGAACCACATTTTAATTACTGATATCAACCAAGTATCCTGGATTTTTGAAATTCCACTCATAGAAGCAGTAAAATTAGGTTTTATGTAAATTTGCAAATTTTCCTAGGCGGTGGGTAAAAGACGGTAAAGAGTTCAATAAAATATTTATATATCAAAAATTATTATAAAATGACTCCAATGAAATAAATTGAACTTATATGTGTATTATTTATCTATTTTGACATAAAATAAATTTAAATAAAATAAATTATTATTTAAAAAAAGTCGGTTTTAACCAATAACTCAGTGTTTTCACTATTCCTCAAAAATTGAAAGTTTTCAGAAAAATACCAAAAATTCACCCAAGGCTAATTTTGATATTTCAAATCCAAAAATGAAGTCCATTTTAAAAGATAAAATTTATAGAACTTCAAAAAGTGGGTATTACTATTCAAAATGGATAGTTTATATAATATTTTTATAACATATCGTTGTCTAGTGAAACTCGGTATTGCGTACAACACACGCTATCGAGGAAGGTCGTGATTGCCTGTAATGCAAGGCAAGTCAGGGTTGCGTGTAGTGAAAGATTCATTTGTTGTTGCGTATAATATAGTACAACCATATTTTATTTATACATTGAATATATATATACAATCATTGTTGTATAGAATAACTTCTATCAAACGAACTTGAAATTGTGTGTAACACAATCCAAGAATAGTGTTGCGTATACTGCAAGATAATATAGTGTTGAGTAGAGCACATGATAATCTTAGTGTAGCTTACAACAGAAGACATAAAATAAATTAAAAATAATACTTCTCATAAAATCTCGGTGTGTTACATTCTACCCCCCTTAAAATGAATTTCTCCCTCAAAATTCTTCGGGGTTATAAATCGTTTACTAGTTGAATGTTTCTTTCATAGAAACCCACAACGTAAAAAGGAATACTAAATCATCATTTTAAAAAGGAATGTTAGAAACATAATGAATACCCAAAGTAACTCATCAGTAGGTTTCCTCACAGGAGAACATAGGTGAAAATATGGATATGGAATAAAAATCGAACCATCAAGTTCTGATAGAGGGTGGTAGAGAACATGGCTATGAAAAATCCAACAATCACAAAGCCATAAATTTGAGATGATCTAAGGTACCATCTGATTCATCGGATATGAGGGTACTAGGAAAACACTTTTTGTTTTCAATATCATTTCCTTAAAGTTGAAAATTTTGAATTAGAATAATGACTTACTCAATTTTGGTACAATCTCGTTGGTGGTCATTCCATGAACAATTTCCACTTCATATCGTAAAGAAATGAAGTTGAATTTTTCATTCTCCAAGTGTTATAAGATCATGTTATAGAATGATGGGTCATTCCATCTTTCTCAAACAAAAGGTTATAAAAAGTTATCAAATATACATAAGTCCATCTACAGTGTGGTTAATCATATATGATTCCAAAAAATGGACTTATACTTCATCTATCATACCGCAAAATAAAACAAAACTAGTTTCTACTAAGAAGGGACTTCCTGTAGGCCTGAGGTAGGTGATAAAGGCCTGTCGCACTTTAGTTGTGGGTTCGATTCCCACAACCTTGCCCGATGTGACGGGTTGTCGCCCGTCCTGCTAGTTGTCCCTTTTTCTAAAACTACATTATGAAACATTCCGGAAATAATATCATAAAAAAGTTCTAGCCTTAGACCATACTATATTATGTCTAACTTAATTCATTCCAATCTTTAGGCTTATCTGAAATACTTCAGTCTAAGATAATAGTATAAAGAAAATGATTACTCAAAAGGTCACATAACAAGAACGTGAATACTGTCATTTATCCCCCATATATCATAAGTTATATCTTGTTGATTGCATTCCAAACATGTGAATACCTTAGTCATGTATTCTCTTGAAACATAAATTACCATAGAACCTTAGTGAAAATGTGAATTCTGTCATAATTTAACTCTTGCCACATACCAAAATCCCAATATTTCTATATACTCAATCCATGATATCACATTGTTCTTATTTGAGCTCATTAATACTATCAAACATCTCATTATCTTCTTATCCCTACATTATGTGCATATCATCTACATTCCAAAAATATCTGAATAACCATTCATGGTTACTGGTACCATTCAATATATACGTACAAATACTTTAGAAAAAACAATAGTGTACCAATCCTTAGATGTGCCTTTATTCGATAGTACCATTACCTATACAACATAACTCTTGATAAACATAAATCATTCCACTACCTTCTTAAACCATTGACCGAGATTCAACAATTTTTTCATCTCACATATCATTTATAGTCTCTTCATCATCATCAATATAAATACTACCCATACATTCATGATGATTATCTTCATGAGACTTTCCCTTAGGGAATTGGTTTTCATAATGGTCGTTCATTCCACATTTAAAACATTTAACCGTTGTTGATGTATTCGCAATACCATTATCCTTATCCATGGTGTTAACTAAACCTTTTCCTTTGTAATTACTGTCTTTGTGTCCTTATTTTCCACACCCAAATCATCTTCCTATTGCTTTGAAACATTCTCCCTGATGCCTCTTCCCACATGATTTACATGAGGTAAATTGAACTTTCTTTCCTCTATGTTCATCATGAAACTCCATCTTTCTAATATTAGCTGATTCAAGAAACATTCCCAAGTTGAGATTATCGATCATATTATGAGATTGATGATTAGGCATAATAATGATGTTTGGACTTCCAAATCCCATTTAGTTTGGTTTCTTAGGAAGAATATCATTCCATTGTCCATTTTATCCTCCATTATCCTGAATCTTCCTGTTTCGAGCCATTTTCTAAAACCCAAAAAGAATAGTGTGAGAGGAAAAAATCATACAAGGAAAACAACATAATCAAGGGGGAGTACCTTCAATATCGAATATATTAGGTTAAATTCTAATATCATTACTGCTATTCTAGGACTATAACCTTTACTTAAACGTAACCTTAGGGACATCCCTAGACATACCTTAGAAATATCTCTAAGGATCTCACTAATTTTTTTTCATCCTAGTTTCCAATGGTTAACTAAACCTTCCCTCTGATACCAACTGTATAGACCCAATGCTTGACGTACATAGAAATTACATTAGTTTTGTGGAATTCTTAATACATAACAAAAACAGAAAACTAAGGACCGTAATAGTTTAGTGTCTTTGGAAACTCGTAACATCATCTTCTAATCATGGTGAAAGATCTTCAAAATCTTCCATAAAGGTCTTACCTATTTTTTTCTTACCAAAAACCTTTATTTAAGACCTTAGGAAAAGAAAACATAAAAATAGTGATCTCCAATGCTCAGTAAGGGAAAACATGGAACCATAAAACAATCCCTAAACATTTGAACATAAAAACATGAACATAAAACATAAAAATCATGAGTAATGACATAAATCAGGGAAGTGCATAAGGCATAGATCAAAAGGGAACATTAACCATGATAAAATAAAATGGGAATGAAACAAGTAATTGTGGAAACCATTAAGCACATGTTATGATTCCCATAGTAGCCAAGGCATTGCTACGAAGACCATCATAGTGGACAAAGTCCCTTACTGAATTGAGTTCACTCCTCGTTCTAGTCATGTATCACTGAACCAAATTAACTTGATGTTCCTACCATGTCCATCTCATGAGATATAAATCTATACCCAATGCATTGGAGGGAGATATAGGTCCCACCCATCTCATAATTAAATCATTCTTATGTGTGCCACAACATAAACATAAACCATTCATCATAAACCAAAGAATAAAATGGGTTTCATAAACATCATCCCATCATAACATAATCCGTATAAAACAAATGGATATCATTTCATCCTAACAAAAGTGAAACCATGTAAATCATAGAGACATTATACTTGAAACATAAACATATTAAATAATGTCATCTTAGATGGAAAATGGTTTTGATAAAACACTTGAAATGAATTCTAGAGGAAAATATCCTTTCTTCTTCAAAATCATTTTATTTTCACAAAATTCCACGAATTTTTAAAAGAAAATGATTTTTCTGAAAAGGGTCATGAAATATTATAGAGTAAAATTCATTAAAATTAGGTTTTATTAAACCGTAAAAATCCATTCATGCTGTATAAGTTAAAGAGACATCCTTCTCGTAATTTTGTCGGAAAGTAAAAAAGTACCTCGTATGGTCAACAAAAGAAATATTCCTTCCACACTACATAGTAAAAGTAAAAGATGGTTAAAATGTATTTAAACATACATGAAATTTTCTTTAGAAAACATGGAAATGTATGATAACAATATCCCCAGTAAATACTTACGAATAAAAATCTCGGATATGAACGATATTGGAATAGTTATCCCTTACCTTATGTCAAATTTCTTCTGTATATGTCTGAGACTCATGTATAGTGGGTTTAAACATATTATTATCTTGTAAAAGAATCATAATAATATTTATGATATCATATATGATTCACTTATGACTTTATATTAACCATTCATTTGTCAATTCCATGTTAAAGTAGTGTTTTGGGTAAAATCGTTTCATTTATCGTACGTGTTTGGACTTATTGTCTTTGATATTATTATAACTTATATCATTATTTAATTAATTATATAATGTAAATCATGATTTATATATCATATATATTCATTATATATATATAATATATAGATATATGAAATGAAATACACCGTTCGTGGAGACGGTAGGCTATAGGTACACATGAACGTTGTTTTCCTTTCCTTATTGACTTGAATGGATGTAAGTAGATGATATATATATATATATATATATTCATAAATCCAGTATCTTTATTATTTTATATATTTCATTATTATTTATAATAAATTCTTTATAATCATTCTTGAATGGTTAACATGTAGAATGAATCTCATTGCATTGTGGAGACGGTAATCCGTATGTACGCACGAGCGATGATATCATTCCCATAATTATTGAATGGAATTGGAGTGGATGGTATAATATATCAGAATCATAATGATTTTATAATAACCATATATAGTTATTTTTTACACCATTATACCCATCCAATTAAGGTGGTGGTGGAAAAAGCGATCACACCACGGCATGGGGATGGTATTCCGTACGTACGCACGTGCGGTGATTTCATTTTCTGTAGGTTCGATAGAAGGTGAAATGGGGTTGTTTCATATTTTTAATAACATATCAGTATATTAGTTATAATTTTTTTATTACTTTATAATGAAACAACTAATGAAGATGAAGTATAAGAACAAGGAAACTTGAATGAATCGGTAGAAGAGATTACCTCTTCTTCGACGTGCCTCATTTAAACTTCCTCTTAGGAAACTAGAGATGGTATTTTGAGAAGATGATAACCTCTATGATATAAATAGAGAGGTTTAGAAGATAAATTGATAGGGTTTTTCTGGTCATGAAGGCACAAAATTGTGTAAAGAGGAGAGGGATAAGGTTCCATTTTATATGGGAGGAGAGGTGCACCATAGGAAAAAATTAAAATATTATTTTATAATAAATTCATATTCAGTTTATAATGGCTCCAAAGTGACTTATTTAGAGACTAGGGTGGGTATGGGTCTAAATCCTTTCAATAAATAGGTTTTAGAAAAGTTGATGTTACTATTGTAACCTTATCATTTATATTTAACTCTAAGTTAAATAATTTAACTTTTACTGTGTCTTCTTGTATTCTTACACTATATGGTTAATGAACATACAATAAACTGCCCATCGAACCCAAAATGGTTCATTAATGTCATATATATTATTATATAAGTCTTTTGGGAGATCCTGTTATTTTTAGAACCATTATATCTATTAATAATATAATATTTGTTTTAAAAACTCTTTTGTGTCAATTTTGACACTATTTGTTATTTTGTTTTCTCTAAATTCATAACAACATTATTAATTCAAAAAAAATCATCTAACTAACTCTAATATGTTATATTAACCTATAAAATTAGTTTAATTCATAAAAAGTCTCCAATTACATTTATTTGGGTATTTATAATATCAATTATGTTAATATTTCATTAATATGTTAATTATTGCATCATCATTGTGTCATAAATAAATATAATTATTTAATTTCTAAAAAATATAAATAAAATACCATTATGTATTAAATATGTTTATCTTTCTAATGAATATTTTTAATCTAATTTATCTTATTTATAATCCCATATTAAGAATGATTTATCTATTAAATTTTGATTTTAGCTCTTTTAACTCTTCATTAAATAAAATAATAATAATTGTACTAATCTAATCCAAGTGAACCAAAATGGTCCTATTTTATTCCTAAAGTTTTTTCTGGTAGAATTACACTTATCCCATAGAATTAAGACATGTTTTAGTGTAATAATAATATCATTTTTACCCTAAATTACCCTATTTACTTTTATCCGTGGTAAATAAAAGTAAAAAGTTACTATTCACCAAAAAATATTTTTATTTTATTCAACCAAATTTTACTTAATGATATCAACCATGTCTCTTGGAGTTTTGAAATTCCACTCACAGAAGTGGTAAAATTATGTGTTATGTAAATTTTCAAATTTTCCTAGGAGGTGGGTAAAAGACGGTAAAAAGTTC
The DNA here is from genome assembly GCA_963277665.1 of Viscum album. Taxonomy (NCBI): domain Eukaryota; kingdom Viridiplantae; phylum Streptophyta; class Magnoliopsida; order Santalales; family Viscaceae; genus Viscum; species Viscum album. Next base: position 1,172,906,737 of record OY728128.1, on the reverse strand, counting down.
AATAAAATTTTTATATATAAAAAATTATTATAAAATGACTCTAATTAATTACATTCAACTTATATAGGTATTATGTATCTATTTATACCTAAAATAAATTTAAATAAAACAAATGATTATTTAAATAAAAAGTCAGTTTTAACCAATAACTAAGTGTTTTCACTATTCATCAAATATTGAATGTTTTCTGAAAAATACCAAAAATTCACCCTAGGATACTTTTGAAATTTCGAATCAAAAAATGAAGTCCATTTTGAATGATAAAATTTATAACCTTTTAAAAATTGCGTATTACAATTCAAAATGGCTAGTTTATATAATAGTTTAATGACATATCGCTGTTTAGTGAAACTCAGTGTTGCATACAACACATGCTATCGGGGAAGGTCGTGATTGCGTGTAATGTAAGCCAAGTCATGGTTTCATGTAGTGCAAGATTTATTTGTTGTTGCATATAATATAATACAACCGTATTTCATTTATACATTGAATATAGAAATATATACAGTCAATGTTGCATAAAATAACTTCTATAAAACGAACATTAAATTGTGTGTAACACGATCCAAGAATAGTTTTGCATATAATGAAAGCTAATACGGTGTTGATTATAGTTCAAGATATTCTTGTTTTATCATAAAACACAAGACATCAAATAAATTAATAATAATATTCTCATAAAATCTCAGGGTGTAATAGAAAATATAGTATCTTGGTAGAAAAAATATTCACAACCTTGTTGTTAACATTGAGGACTATTGATTTACACCTAATTAACATACCTTTATATATTGAATTTATATGCTTAAAATGTTGTTAATTTAAGTATAGGGATGATGAAAGAGAGATAACTCGAAATTTTTCACTAAATGGATAGTAAAGGGAAGAATATTCCATATTGGAATAATTCGTCAATTAATATTATGGAGAAAATGTGTTGAAATGTAAATCCATGATGGAGAAATGAAATATATAATAACATGAAGACTAAAAGAAGAATTTACCATCCTAGATTGATAGTTTAATTAGTATTACAATAAAAATATAATTAAATGATAATCTTTAATGATATTGATGTTTGTTTTAAAGTATGGTAAATAATGTAAAAAGATTTATTTTGGTGCATTATCCACTTGGATAATATTGTAATCTATCTATGGAAGAGGTACTCTATGGTGGATATTTTTTGGAGTTTCACCTTGAGTAGGGTGGGGGGGGGGGTTAGAAAGATGGTTATTATGTTACCAAAACAATCATTCCAGGAAAATATAAATTTTTTAAAAGGTGATTGCTCATATTTCATTGGCAATGTATTTTTTTTTAAAATTTCTGAACCATGGTAACCAAATAAAATTATAATAGTTAGGGGGAGAATATTTTAAATCAATCAAGTAAATGATATATTTTAAATAAGAATCAGGGCTATTTTATGAAGTTTAAAACTTGTATTTATACTTGAATATTTTTGACCCATGTGTTGAAGTTAGTACAAGAATTCAGGTTTTTATTTTTAATGTGAAATTTTTATCACAATTAGCATCTTATATGATATTAACCAATTGTCTCAACCTAAAATAGTTGTACAACCATGGATAATGGTAATGAGTACCTTATTTAAATTAGTATCATTTTCATTTAATAATGGAAAACTTTAATGACTAAATCAAAAAATGTTGTTTTCTATACCAATCATGAATTATAAAGACGTAGAATGAAATGATTGATGGCACTTTTCTTGAGTATGAATTGATACCATCCTCTATAAAGTACATTATGTTTCTTGTCAATGAAATGAAGAGTTTAAAATTAAATAAAATATTGATGATAATGGGTGAGAAGGAATGATTCTACGAATGAATTAATCGAACACATATTTATAGATCATTTTTATGGGTATTGTGAAAAATACAAAATGAGATATTTTTTAGCCATATTTATTTGTTTTCTATTTATTTTCATTATTTTTCAATGAATATGGAGATTTAAATGATGTTTTATATCACTATATAAAGAAAATGAATTTAAGTGAAGAATAAAGATTGGAAGTAGGTTTAGATCCAAATCTTATTTAATATGAGAAGTTCCCAAGTGTTGTGTTATTTTATATTGTCTTCACGGTGATTGGAAGATGCATATTTGAATTGATTCTTCAAGTTTCTTGGCATTTTTCAAAATAAAAAACAAGTATTTTATATATTGGAATAATTGGGAGATACATTAATTATTAAAGGATAAAATTTAGAAAATATAATAAGTTGTGGATGTTTCAAAAACCACCTAAAAACCTTAAAATAATTTCTTGACATGTTTTCATATGATTCTTTTGAAAATCATTAGAACCAGTAATATTTATTGATAAATGTTTTTTAAATTGTTTCTATTTAAAAAATATAATCACCCTAAACGTCCCTCGATCATCAAATCCTACTTCTATCAACTCTATATCCCCTTCGATGTATATAACCACCTCTCCCACTTGACAACGAAGACTCCCTCTCCCAAAACTCCCTATCATCCTACATGTTGACACCCTCTCCCACCCCTCACTAATACCCTCTCCCCATAACCAATACCATCAACACAACCAAACACTTAAAACCACCAATATTCCCTACCCCCTTGCCAATATCAATTTATTCATTCGAATTTTATTATTAAATTATTACACGTCAAATTATTTAATCTTTGGTTAAATGATCAGTTTATATTAGTTATTTTATTCATCATAATTTATAGGTATGGTGTTTGATTACTTCATGTGCATTGTTTTAAATTACAGTACAACATTGATAATAAATTTCATAGGAATACTCAGAGTACCTAAGGAGGGTAATCTAGTTTTAAAAACACTACTAGGTTATGATTTTAAAATTGCATGACTTATTTTATACCTACTTTAGTTTTTATAAAATTAATGATATTATTGATTGTGAATCTTCTTCAGATATTTTAATTTTAGTATTTCGTTATATTCTAGTTTAATATGTCACTCTTCTTTCAACATGAATTTTAAATCTATATAGCATAGCCTCTTTTATAATTTTATAAATAATGAATGTTTTGTAGACTTAATTTTTATCTTCACAAAAATTATTCATTAAAAATATATATATTTAAATAATTTATTTCATTAATTCATATAAGATTAATGCACTATAGAAAATAATCAAATTCCAAATCTTTATAAAATATTACTTTAGAATTATAGGGAAGAAACATCAACAATTTAACTTATTGGTTGATTCATTTCTTGATGTTTCATATATTAATGATTCTTTTAGAACTAAAATAAATTAAGATCAATATGATAAAAAATTAAGGGATTAAGATATGGAGACTTATAAAGGGTAAAACTAATATTAGGAAACAACAATTTTATCTAAATTAGTTGATAATTATAATTTGGAACACTATCAAGGATGTATCAAATATTAAAAAATTTATTTTATACTGAAGTTTGTGTTTATGAGTAATTATAAATAAAGAAATGTCTATGATTTGGGAATTATTGTGTGATGCATTTTCAAAAGATAAGATCCCCATACCTATTTATGAGATGAATAAGATTATTATCAATCTTGGATTCAGTTATATGATTTTACATTCATTTTAAAATGAATTTACTCTTTATTGGAAAGAATATTAGAAAATAGGAAAGTGAAAATTATGTTGTACTTATAGATAGAGTTTAAAAAATGATGATGTTAGTTTTAATTTGTGTACTTCCATAAATAAATGGAGTAATAAAATTATTATTATGTTTTTATATTACATTACATTAAAAAATAATTTCAATGATTGTTTATGTCACCTTAAGCTACTGAACATACGAAGTTTAATTATTTTCAAAATAACAATTATTAGTTCTTGTGATAACTAATAGTTTCAATATCATGGAATACATTTGTTTTATTAAATACATATTTATATTCTGATCCTAGAAATGAATTATTTAGATTTTTTCTAATGGATTAAATTCTTTTGGGACATTAAGTAGTAGTTACATCATTTGGATAGTCATTTTGATTCAGTAATATCTACCACCCTTGATGTGTATGAAACATTCTTCATTCATTATATCAATGGTTATTCTTGAAAATAGAATTCCAAGAAATGATATTGATGTCGAGAATCAACTTATTATTAAAGAATTATAGGATTTATGGAATTTTTTTATTGAAGCATAATATTCATCTACCTCACTAATTACCTAAATACATGTTTCCCTTATGTATACCATTAGTGAATTTCATAGACTAAGAAAGTTTTCGAGTTGGAACATACACATAGTTTTTGATTTTTTAGTTTAAAAAATTTATTTTGAGTCTCAATTGATACATTATATCAGAAATTGGTTTCTAATGTTTCATTATGTCTTCCTTGATAAATCATAAAGATGTTAGTTTAAATATCCATGTTTCAGTGGAAAAAAATATTTTAGGCTTTAAAAAATATTACTACTTATATCACAGATCATATCATGATTATAAAATCTTGATACATAGTTTGGATATTATTTTTAGATGAATGAAAGTGGAAAATTAGTTAGAAAACTATCATTTACAAATGTAGCACAACAATGGAATAAGAAGAGTATATTTTTCAAATATATATATTTTGAATTTATTTTGTTACATCATAATCTTGAAATTACACACATTTAGAAGGATTAGTTTGATAATATATTGTTTACACTTCTTAAAGATATGGATAAATAAAATGACCATTTAAATTCATCAAAGGATATAGAATATATCAATATCAAATATAATATTTGCATAAATGAGAACCAAAAATGATTCAAAATATATCTTCACAATTAAAAATCATTAGAAATATTTTCTCCATCAAAGATTAAAAATGTGGAAGTCATAGATGAACATTCTAGGAATATTTAAAGTTTTGTTGGTTAGAATCACCAATGATACATGGATTGAAAATTATTGAATCACATGTATTGATGGAGCAGTTTTTAAAATATGAAATTAATAATTCTTTACAAGATAAAATAACAACCAATACAATAAAATTTTGTACATTATTTAGATACCTTTTTTAGAATAAATTAAACTAAAATAATTGGATAAACATTTGGAAATAAGTTTATGGAGGATATTTCATTTTTATATTTCATTTCATCCATAATGTTTTCACTGTGATGATTCATCTAACAATGTATTTATCTAAGGAATCTAAAATTAGAGGGCATGTACATTATTGATGGATGAATCCCATAGAAGGATATTTTGTTTTATTATTATTTTTATTAAAAAGTTATAATTTATTAGTAAATATTTAAAATAGTTATTTATTGTTTTCTGACATTTTATCATTAGACATCTTTTTCAATTGAATTATTATATGAAAAATTGATATCTTCAAGAAGGTTTTATTACAAAAGGTAACCTTGTAAAAGAGTTTATATCCTTCTATTCAAGGTGTTTGGATTTTATAGAGACATGATTCAATCAAGTATAATATTATGATTATAATCAACGTCTATTATTTGATGAGAATTAGTTTTCAATGTTTTTAGCTTTGGATTAGAATTTGTAAAGTTATCTTCATTTTCATTGATATATATTAAGTTAAGATTAGAACACAAATATGTGTTATGAAATAATATTATTTTTAATCAATATGTCAAATAATTAAGGACAAAAATAAAAATAAACTTTTGGATCCAATCTCAGAATGAGATAGGGACAAAAAATGTTATTACCAAAGAAATTGTTAAATGATTTTCTTATCATGTAAGTTATTAATATAATATATTTTTTTGAATATTTTGACAATTATATAACAATTTTTTATATCTTCTTATATTGGGAATGAATGTTGATATTCGACAAGAACTGTGTGAAGTTGTTATGTTTTTAGATCGAGGTCCTTTGAAGAATTCCAAGAGATTCAATGATTACTATATTGGTGGTTTCAAGATTCGTATTATTGATCACGAGGAATGTTTGAAAACACCAAGCACTAGTATATTCACAACGACAATACAATGTTACTATATAAATTTATTTGATATTATTAAGTTAAATTATTAGAGGAAATCTAAATTTTTGGTATTTAAATTTAACATGGTCAACATTAACCGGGGTATAAAGAAATATTCCTTAAATTTTTCATATTTTTAATTTCTCTTGGTTGATCAGTAATAGTGAGTAGGAAGAACATAATCCATATATTATAGATTCTAATAAAAAAATGGATTATTTTGTTTATAATATCATTGATAATGAGTGGAGTGTTATTGTCCATATAAAATTGTGATACATGTATGATATTTTTACATCCCAAAATTTTCATACATAGGTATTAAATCTTAATAGATGAATATTCAATACAATTTAAAAATACATGCATGAGGACTAGAATGTTTTAGTGTATTAAGAGAATAGATAAAAATTATTATTACTTCATGTCCGATCTTTAAAATCTAAAATAAATATCTTCCCATATAGTAAACATCATATAGATACCCAACATAATACATTTATTCAAAATCTTGGGAAAGGAAACATAAGAAAGGGTGATCTTAGATACACAGTAAGGGTAAACATGGAAGATATCAACACAACATGAGAATAAGGGCATGAGAACATGATAATAACATATGAAAAGCATACCTTTCATTATAAAATATTATAAACTTGAGTCATGGAATAAATCTTGGATATTTATAAGACACGAATCATAAGGGAATTAATGTACATAATCCATAAGAGCATAAAATTGTCCTAATTCATTGATTTGTTGAAAACACATAAGCATAGAAAACCATATTTCACAGATACCAAAAAATAAAATTATAACATGTTTGTATTAGAATAATTACCTTTGTACCTACTTTGGGTTCAGATAACCTCTTGTGTACCCTCTTATTTTGTCTCAGGATTACCTCTGATGTAACCTCTCAGATAATAGTACAATATTCATTACCAAATACATTGGAGGGAGATATAAGTCAGATAAATTAAATAATCCATATATTAATGTACCAAAAGATCATAAAACAATAATCATATCATAACCCATAGAGATGAAATGGGTTTTGTAAACATGTCCTCATAGCATAACCTGTATAAAAGAAATGGGTTTCATAATCATCTCGTCAATTCATCATACAATGTCCCATGGAAAAGAAATGGGTCCATAAATATCTCTTCATCATAATCATAAATATCCATCTAAAATAATAATTATTATATAATTGTGTCATATTCCCAATGAAACATAAGTAATATTAAAAGATGTCATCTTAGATGGAAAATTATTTTGAATGATCTCTTGGAACATTTCTTGAGAAAAATATCTTTAAAAAACACTTTTTTAAAATAAAAAAAGTAATTAAATATTTAAGAAAAACCTTTCATTGAAAATTAATATGGAAACATGAAAATTAATATTTAATCCATTGATTATTCATGACAGAGGAAAATACCATTCATGTTGTTCACGTTAAAATAAATATTCCTTTCATATTTTTAGTAAAAGACAAAAGCACGTCATTTGAAAAAAAATATAAAAATATTACTTTAAAAACATTTAGAAAAAAAATAATATTGGTAAAAATTAATTTTAAAAATATTTAATGATTGCACAAAATTTAATTAAAACATTTTTTTGGGAAAACATGGACGTAGATGAAAAAAGGGGTTTCGATCAAAGAGATAAATAATGATGGTTTTCTATAAAAACATTACTCTAGAATCATGAGTTCATAATGGGAGTAATATAAAATAAAATTTTATATTTTTATTAAATTACCATAGGCTAATAAAAGTTATTAGTTTCTTGAGATATAGGTCATACAATTTCATCATGAGATACATAATCTTAAACAATCCTGATAAATAATGGGACTGTAAAATAAAACCTTTACCAATTTGGAATCTTTGGAATTTTAAACCCCATGAAAGATATAAATGGATATTTATATACCATAATTATCATGATTAAAATTATAAAATACATTAATGGGAAGTATATACACCACACAAAAGAAATAGGTGGTGAATATTTAATGTGTTCCATAAAAATAAAAGTGAGATGAAAAATTCCTTACATTAAGTATTAAATAAATTATTACACATTTGAACCATAATTTATAAAAAATATAGGTTTATTATATATATATATATATATATTATGACCATTATTATATATAGAATAGAATATATTAATTACTTATGATAATTTATTAACTGTTTATTAAAAATTACTTGTTAAAATCACATTTTAGACAATAACTACTTCGATTTTCATGTTTGTTTTGTTTTAGTATTTTCTATAAATTTACTCTTATCATGGTTAAAAAATATATATAATTTCAATACTGATATAAATATCATATATATCCATTATATATATTTTTTTATATTAATCCATTATTTTTTGAGATAGAAAATGAATTACACCATTCATCGAGACGGTATGTTGTAAGTACACATGAATGTTGATTCCATTTCCTCAACAGATAGAATGAAAGAAATGAAAATAATATATAACTATTAAAAAATAATTGTTTTTTCATATATATCATATATTTAAATTAAACAATTATTTTTACCATCAATGTCAAACTAATATGAAAACATAATCACATCGTTTTTGGAGGGGTAGTCTACACGTATGCATGAGTGACATTATCGTTTTCCAACAGATTAGAAGGTAAAAAGGTGGAAGAGATTTAATAAATAAAGAAGTATAATTATGTAATAAATATTATATATATAATTTAGATACATCACTATATCAATTCACGATATGATGTGATGAAAAAAATTACATTGGTTCATGAGGTTGTAATCCGCCATACACACGATCAATGATTTCATTTCCCATTTGATGGATGTCGAGATTGATCTAGGTTATTAAATTAACTAAATAATATTTTAGTATATTGGAAATAATTATTTTATTATAATATTATATTATAATAATATTTTGTGGAGGTATAAGAATAAATAAGACAAAAATGCAAAGTTAATAACAGTACACCCTATTCGAAGAGCCACTTTTGGTTTATACCTAAGGACTTTTAAGAAGGGTTTCATAATTAAACTATGGACTCTAAGTGATGAGAATGTAAGGAAGGAATGTTTTTGGTAGGTAATAGTGAATAAAATGGTTTTGGAAGTGTGAAGAAGATATGATATGGGGTTCCCTTTTATATGCTGGGGAGAGGACACACATTGAATTTTAGAAAAGAAAAACGTGTAACCACATTTCAAACATACCAATAAATTTAAAATGAACCATTATGAAAACTCATATAATATATGGTCAAAATATGGTCATAAAATTTTATTTATAAAAGTTTTCAGTTTATATTAACCATAATATTTTTAGTTGACCCCATGGGAAAACCCGTTTTGACCTTAACCATGACAATTAATTTTTATTGAATTTACTATTCATTTTATATAAAAAATAAGCTAATATTATTATATAATTTTAATTATGAATATTACAAATATTGAATCCATTTTTCTAATTTCCATTCATAGAAGTGGAAAAATTTTAATTTAAAATTTAATCCCACATGAATGATGAAAAAATGATTTTCCAAAGAGAATGTTTTCATAAGTGTATAATGTTTTAATAACTAAATTTAATATGGAATTGATTAAAAATACATAAGTATTATTGATAAATATATAATTTAAAAAAAATTATATGAAAATAAAATTTTCCCTATAAATTCTTTAAATGAATATAAATCTTTTTATAATAAAATTTCCTTTTTAATATCCATCGAAAAGTTAATATTTGCCGAAAATTCTCCAAAATCCCTCCAACATAATTTTGAAACGAATATTTAAAAATTGAGGTTTATTTTTTCAAATAAATTTTCTAAGAGTGGCAGAAATTATTTTCATTATTTTTTCAGAAAAATTAATAAAAACTTTTTTTTATAAAATACTATCTTCAAAACATATATAGTCTTTACTATTTTTTTTTTACTTTTTATCAATGTGGTTTCTTTATATGAAAACATTATAATATATTTTAAAAATGTTTTCATTTAAATTAATACCACCAATTTTAACTGTTAGGTTGTGAAGTTCATGTTTAAATAATAATATTAATAGTATATTGTGGGTCATTAAAACTAGGTGTTGCATGTAACACAAGCTATCGAGGAAAATAAATTATTAAATATATATATATATATAATAAAAAATCCAAGTGTAAGATTTTACCCATCATAAAATAAATTGATACATTTAAATTCATCCCTTTGATACAAAAATTAAGATACTTCTGCCTCATCATTTCCTTATGTACCCACATTGCTTCTTTAAATTGGTGGTTTCACCAAAAAAACATTGACCATTTGATTGGTCTTGTATAGTAGAACTTTCTCACTATGATCCAGAATCCACACTAGTTTTCATTCATATTAATGATCATATTATGTAGATTTATACTCTAAGTTCAATATCTACGAATGATTAGGTATGCAATTACTCACAAGAGATACGTGGAACATATCATAGATTTAGATAGGTATAGTGGAAGTAAAAATTGATAAGATAAAATATCGATATGATCAAGAATTTTAAAGGGGCCAATATATCTAGAAATTATATATCCTTTATTTCCAAATCTCAATGCCTTATTTTATGAATAAATTCATAGAAACAAATTTTCACCAACCTCAAATTCCAGATCACATAGGTGATTTCTAGCTTAACGTTTCTACTGATTTTGTGTTAACCTTATGTGTTTCAGATTGGTTTTAACCTTGAATAAAATTTATTCAGCTAGATCATATCATAAAGTCGTTATTTCTTCAATATTATCCAATTATGTTGTATTATACACATGTTTCAAAAAAGGATTCATAAGGAGCCATTCGAATGCATGAGTTACATATATTGTTGTAGGAAAACTCAAACAGAAGAAGGTGTTGATAGCAAAATACTTTTAAATCTATATAAAAAAATATAAAAATTACTTATATAATTTAAATTGATCACTTAGACTGACCATCTGTCAAAGGATAATTTTTGTATTTAAAACTTAAATTTGTATCAACATAATTTTGAAGACTTTATAAGAACATTGATGTAACCTCAGATCCCAATCAGATACAATGGAATGTGGTACTCCATGAAATATTCCCACTTCCATAATGTATATACTAGAATGATTATCCAAATATAAATATTCTCTTATAGAGATGTAGTTTTCTGACTTTTTAAGGTGATCGACAACAACCCATATATCATTATTCCTTTTATATGTTTTAGAGATTCTTATAACAAAATATTTGGTGATGTTTTCCCATTTTCACTATAGTGTGGGAAATGGTTATAACATCTCATTATAATTTTCTCCCTCGTCGTTTAATTTTTTACATACTAGTTATCAAGATATTTTTGTAATATCTCTCTTCATGGAATGTCACATAAAATAATCTTTCAAATCTCTATACATCATTTTACTTCTAGGACGAATTGTGAATGATGAATTTTGAGATTTCTCTAACCAAACCTTCTTAAAATATAGTATAGATAGAACACATAATCAGTTCTTGAAAATTATCATTCAATCATGATCAAGTTTAAACGTATGAACACTTATCACCTTCTTCTATAGCTCTACTTCTTCTTTCTGCATCTCTTTAATCCTCATTTAGATAGATCGTTGAACACTAATTTGGGAAAGATAATATTTCTCCCCTTCTATCAGAATTTCCGTATCTATCCATTTAAAATCCATAAATATTAGATCTTTTATGATCCCCATCGTAGATAAGATATAATGATGGTTTCAAATCAAATAATCAACCACCTTGTTCTCTTTTCTAGGGTGGAAGTATATTGAAAAATCATAATTTTTATTCATCTCCAACCATATTAACTGATAGATGTCTAACACCTTCTGTGTGAATATATAATTTAAGTTTTTTAATCAGTATATATATCACAATTTTCTATATAAATATAATCCCTCTATATATTTAATGAAAAAATTACTACAGTAAACTTTAAATCATGATATGAATAATTTTTATTGTGAACCTTCAATATTAATGTGGCATAAGCTATTAATAGGCCATTTTTCATGAGAACACATCTCATTACCTTCTATGATGTATCACTATATATTAAAAAACTTTACCCACTATTGGGAAATGTAATAATAGGTTCACTATCTAGTATTCTCTTAAGTTCCTTTAAATTTTACCTACATTTTTTGGTTTAGAAGAACATGGATCCCTTTAGAGTTAAACTGGGGAAAGAATTATATAATCAAGATAAATTCTCTACATACTTCCAATAATGTCTATCCCAAAAATAAAACTTCATATATCAGTTACCATGGTTAGTCTAGGATAATATTCAATAGCCTTCATATTTGATTGATCCACCAACATACCCTCGTTTGAGATTATATGAGACAAAAATAAAACCTTTTTTATCCAAAAGGAACACATTATGAAATTTTCATATAGTTTATCCTAACTTAAATAATTATGTAAAATTATCAAGTGATCATCATTAACTTACTTACCCTTGGAATATATAATAATATCATATATAAAGACAACTAAAATTAGATCAAGGTAATATCTAAAAACACGATTAATTACATTCACAAAGATATTCAGGGAAATATTAAGAACAAATTGAATAATAATATATTCATGGTGTGTATACCTTATATAGAATGATATCCTTCGAATAAATTTTTTCTTAATCCTCAATTTTAGATATCAAAGACAAGGATCGAACTTATAGAAGAATTGGGTTTCATGAAATTGGTTGAACAAATAATCAATATGAGGTAAATGATACTTGTTCTTGATTGTGACCTTTTTCGATTCCAAATAATAAATTTAAATATTTATCAATCCATATATATTCATACCATAATGGATAGGTTCACCTCAAGTAGATACACTTGGACAAATAAATCTATTTTCAATATTTTTTGGGGTTTCTTATTCAATTCTTTCAACTCAATCAGAGCCACTACCTAGGGAGTATTTGAAATAAGTGTGGTACCACTTATGTGTTCTATTAAGAAATAAATATCTTTATTTGGTTTATGATTGGAAAAATATTATAAAAATAAATTAACAAAATCCGACAAAATATGAATTTTATTAAATGTTAGTATATTAGTAAAAAATATTTAATAACATTTTATGTTTTATTGATATATAATTTCATCATCTTATTTTAAGAGAAAGCCTATAAATTTAGAAAAATAATATGATTCCTCACACTCATGGATTAATGTGTTTCACAAGGGAATAACATGGAAAGGGTCCATTAAATTTATTAAAATATATATCTATAAAACATCAAGTAATTTATTTTTTCAAAATATTTGTTATATAATTTCCTGAAACGTTAAAATGAGGTGGGTAATAATGTTGGAAGGATAGAATTTTAGATTTATGTACATAAAAACTGATAAAATTTATGTCAATAACCCTATATAAAATATATGGGTAAACAATTTTAATTATTATTTTTTAAAAAAATTATTTTATAAAATAATATTATTCAATTTAAAGTTTAAAATTAAATAATTATGGGATGATAACCCTTATTTTATAGTTTCAGTATCCTTAGAGGATGACATGGCTTGAGTTCCAAGAAAATACCATTCTAGTCTTGCCAGGGGTATAGGTTTTGGGCTATCCCCATTCTGGGTGTTCATTAGGATAAATAAATATTCATTGATGTTATTAGTATGAGGGGGTTATAGGTTTTGGAAGTACTAGTGCATAATAGGAAATTTAGGCATTAAGTAATAACATTACATATCAGTAATCACTTATTATTACACAAAATTATAGGGTCTCAAAATTTGAGAGCGCATTGTCAATTATATTTCAAAATATGACATGAATTATTCATGAAGAAATAGAAAGACTCATCAAGAGTGAAAGAGAGATAAATTTCATAAATTTACACTTATATTCTTCATTTTAGTAGTTATTTTTTCTTTTAGTAAATACTAAGAAAGATTTTTGAGTCTCAGACAAACTAATTAATGAAAAAAAGATTAGAACCTTATGATGGGTTAAATGGATTACTAAGTTTCATGCATCATATAGTGTCTCATAATAGTATAGGGGAATGTGCATTGATACAAATTATTCACTATTATAACATTACATAAACTAAATTTATATCAAATCATATATTTTTTATATTTTATTTCATTTATTATTCATTTAATATACTCATTATTGATGTGTAGTTAACTAATTTAAATTCATGAACCGTTGCTGGTTAGTGGGGAATGAGGCGATGGGTATAATCAAGAGTAATTTATGGAGGTTTAGGAGAATTTATCAAAATATAGTGGTCATGATAAAATGTTTTGTTGACCTTTTATAAAAAATGACATTTTTTAGAACATTATATTTTATACTCAGATTTAATTTAATGTTGTATTGTATGTAATGTAATTTTTTTGTGTATGAAAGTTATTTTTTATGTTATAATGTATTTTTTTGTTTTTTGTATATATACGTTGTTTATTGGTTTTTGGTGGATTAGGCGGCCCATGATTTTGATATTTCTGAAACTGCCTAACTAACAGTGGTTTTAACCACATCTATTGAATTAGAAATCGTTTTAACCCCCATGAAAAATATTAGTGGTTTAGAGAACCACTAAATATGGTGAATTTATAAATTTAGTGATGTTTTAATCTTCATAAGAAAAATTTATTTATAAAAACTACCACTAGTTAGAAAAACAACAAATAAATTTTAAACCCCAAAACCTACCAATAATTAAAACCAAACCACTACAGAATATAAATATTATCAAAAAATAAAGGAACTATATAGAAAAAAACAATCATTAAATATTCAATGAAACACCATTTCATGGTTGTTTTAAAAATCCATTTAAAAACATTTATAGGCAGTTAAAACCACCATGAAAATTTTTAGAGGCCATTAAAGCTTCCTCTAAACTTAAAAAATCAACCATTATATGCAATTTTCCATGTATTTATAATGTTTTTTGAAAATTTTACTTATATATATAATTTATAATTATTAATTATATATCATCATGAAGAAGGTTATTGTGGAATTATTAAGCATGTTTAAGAAGAATTAGAAATTCCTTAAAGACATTTGGAGTAGTTTATGATAAATGTGGAAAATTGGCTATGTTATGGAATTCAAATAAATTTGGAACAATGGCATAAGAATGTGATGTTTATCACATGGTTAAGATATGTCAATCGTATTGTTCATAAAAACACATCATAAGGTAGGGACTATCAGAATTTATAGTGTTGGGATAAACTGGTTGTAAGGGTTAGAAAAATATTTTATAAGGCTTGGAAAATCTTTCAGAAGTTTCATAAAACTGTCCCACAAGGTTAGGAAAACTAGTTCATAATGTTGAGGGCAATCATTTTGAGGTTTCAATATATCATCATATGGATGAGACACTATCACTATAGGTTTGGTGAAAGTCCTTATAAGGTTCTAGATATCCTTGTATGTTTTCTTTTATGGGTTTGTAAGGTTCAACACTCAGTGAAATTTTGAGAATACCATACCCTCAAGATCTATGTTTTTTATAAAAAAATATTCAAAAAAAATTCATAGTAATTCATTATTAAATATAAAAAATATAAAAATACATCTTATCAAGGTTTGAGTAGTTTTTGAAGAATAAAAAGAAGAAGAATTTAGCCGATGTTTATACTAAAAATGAAGGAGAAATGATGGTTTCAATAATATTAAATAATACATCCCTAGATAGATGATACTGTGGATTTCATGAAAATTAGAAGATTTCAATATTTTTGGAAGATTAAAAGTAAAAAAGGCTTCAAAATAGTAACTATATATTTTATACAGTAACAAACATATAAATAGTTTATGTGGGAGATCCAAAATATTAATTCTTCAAGCATTAAGATAGATTTCTATGAACCAAAGGCTGAGAATTAATAATTTTTGAAATACCTAGATTAATGATAATTCAAAACAATTTATTCGCATAGTTCCTTTGAATACATATAAGCATGAAATAAGAAGGATAAGTAACCAACGATTCAATTTATATTCATGATATATAATATTAGTTTTTAAAAGACACAACTATTGAGATATCTGATATTATACTAACTAGAAAATATTTTTATTGAATAAGATATTTGATCTCTTATTTATAATAATTCAAAGAATTTATATTTTTTTAAATGGGAAGTAAGATAAGAAGATACCAATGTTATTTTATTATACCATATAATAAGAAGAAGAGGGATTGAGAAGAAGAAGATGTTACTGTGAATTTTAGTTTAAATATAAAAAAGATAATGAAGGTGAAGCACTAAATATTTTCTTATTTGAATATGAATATCTTGTGTGTGTGTGATTATATGTATTCAAATGAATAATAAGTGCTTGCAGGATATTATGAAATAATGGAATAATAGAATGAATAATCATGCATTACATAAATAATATATAAATGTTTGTATTAGTGAAGGACAATTTATTTTTTATCCAAATATTATATTATTATAATGTTATGGATGAAATTTTGTGCATGATGCACTGAATCAAAATCAAGATATATTAAAACATGAGTTTCATGGAAAATCCTTTTTCGTATAAATCTCACAAGTTGATAGTAGCGGGTCACATAATCTTGATTTTTATAATTTCACAAAAAGTATTAGTTTCTATTTTTAAATTTGAATCATGTATTTAATTTTTCCTCTTTTGTGGGTGCATTTAGATGTGTTTCGTGAAATATGAAACATGATAAGATAGGTAAAACAATAATTCACCCTAAAAATTGATATATCTAAAAATAAATAGGTAAAAAATATAAATTATTATAATGTCACCAAAATTGATTCACCCCTCCCTCTCAATGTTAAATTAATTCATCACTACTCCTCTGAAAACCATTATCCACCATGACATAAAAAATATTGATTTCATTGATGTTACCAAACACATATATCATCTGTCGTGTCACTATATGGACATTTAAAAATATTTTACTATAAAGGTGATGACCAGGTATAATTAAGAGGATCTAGTATAGAAATGTTATGCATCGATAGTAGCTACTTGTATGTTTAAATTTTTAGGGTTTGAAACATCATTGAATTGGGCCTCCAATAGTTAATTGAAAAAATATAGGGAATCTATGATTTAATTACATGCTGGAATAATAGATAGATACTTTAAAAAATAATATTTCCTTCCCAAGTTCCTGGGTGTGTGATTTCATGTAAATCCTATTGATTAATAGTTAGGTTGAATTGATCCTACTAAATTCTATGGATGGTAATGTGATTATTTATTAAATTGGTTGATAGGTTAAATAGGAATAGGGTGAGAGTTTAAGGAACTTAAATTATACTAGAACTCATTTCGGGCTCATTGAATCATTATTCCCATGGTTTTGGTAATATGTTTTATGTAATTATAGATCATTCCATGAAACATGGTTATTCCTCCAGTTTTTCTTCCTCTACCCGAGATAATTCCATGACAGTTTCTAGAAGATCCAAATCCATAAACATCATCTTTCTCAAAACATATGTCGATAAATTGATTGAAATTTATACAGGTGAACCCATGCTCTTAATTTGAATATGGATCTATTTGGTGGGTGGTTCACATACTCTCAATGACAGGAGATTGAATTTAACGATATTTAATACTATTTTTAATATTGAAAGGGTTTTACTTAATAATATATTCCATGTTGGAATCCATTTCATATAATTATAAAACATTGTGAAGAAAATGAGACAATTTTAAGAGAGTAAAGGGAATTGGGGTTATAATTGGTTAGTTTATTCATTCTTTGAATATTGCATGTGCGTTATTTATAAATTTTTAGGTTATGTATTTTTCAAATTCAGTAAAATATTATTTTTAAATTCTTTATCTAACATCAATTTTTATTTATAAAAGTAAGACACTTGAGTAGGGTGGTGAACAATAAAAACTAATTAAACAACCAACAAAAACACATTTGGTAAAAAAATAATCTTTTAAAAGTAATTCACTTGATCCTTTCACCATATTTAATTCCATTTCCTCCCTTAGCTTATTGGTAATCAGCCACGTAAATACACATTCCATAATGGTTTCAAAATTATCCTTTCATTAATTAATTAATTTTTTAAAAATTTTATTTTCTTATCCTATAAATGTTTTCTTATTTCCCTATTACTCATCAATCATCCCAAAATTATTTTAAAAATAAATATATATATCAAAATAATCTTTATTAGGATGAATAACTGATAAATGAAATCTCACATAAATTACTTTTCATGGGAGTAAAAGTCTTTCTAATAACCCCCTGAATGGTGGTCCTAGTTAACCTTAGTAGTACCAGTTACCACCACCTTAGAAACCACATAAATGTGAATTTATATAAGAACCATGTCAACTAAAACTAGAAATTATTTGAACTACTCCCAAAGGTTTCAATAGAATATTTATATTATTTTATAAAACTAAGGTCTCTATCCGATCATATCCTCTATAGTTCAACTATATTCACTAGGTTTATAATTTCTTTTTACCTTTCTCTTTTTCCCTTCTTTAATCCCAAGGCCCATTTATAATGGGAACACAACATCAATACACGTTTATAAAAATATTATCCACTCCCACTACCTAGAAATATTTAATTTGTAATATGATCAGGCCAAATATTAGAAGCAGATACATCCTCGCTTAAGAAATAACCCATGGTAGTATGAAAATAATCTAATAAAATACTATATCCTATATATTTTTAGAAGTTTCCTAAAAGGACCTATGGTCTACCCCTAAATTAACCTTTATCATTGAGTCTGAGGAAACCTCTCCCCAAATATTTTACATTGGGTCACTCAATGGATTTACTTCATGTAATATATACAAACCATTTGGGATATTAGAGACAAGAGGATTAATAAAAGTTAAACAAGAAATATAGTTCACATCTACCTAAAATTATCATTGGGATTCTAATTCTAGGACTATATATTTCATCATATCTTCATCAAACATCCATTAGGAAGTTGGATCCTTCAATAAACTATCATAAATACTAACCATATGATTATAATTTTAAAATGAGAGTATATTTATAGTGGATCACATCATCTGAGCCACAATAATTTCATCATTATCACTATTTTTTAGCATACCTTATCACTTTATAAAGTTAATATAGATAAAAATAATAATTTCTCAAGAACATTAAATCCCTATTCACTTTTAAAAACATATATTGTAGAAGAAAAAACTTTATTTTTACACAATTGGTTACCTATAATGTGAATTCTTAAATATCATGATCCACATAAAATCAGGAGTTTTATTAATTTTCAATTAAACAATCATTTCACCCACAACCAAATGGAAATTTATTATAAGAAATCCAATAAATATATAAAACTAAGTAATTACAAATAATTATTAAATTATAAGGAACCTTGAAAGTGAATGGGAGATCTATAAAACTAACCTATACCCCTGATATTGGAGGGTCCCTTTATAGATTAATATTAAAAGAACACTTGAGAAAATTGAATGACATATAGATTCATAAAATGCAGGACCACTCCTTTATAAAATATCCTCATTATAAATTTTGATGAGAAGTTGTAAAAAATCTTGTAAATTGATCAATTATCATGGAAGAATCCCCCCCATCCCCATCGATATGGTTTTTCAATTCAAGGGATGGCAGACATTAATGAACAATAAGCACTGAAAATAAATTAAACAAAAATTATTCTTAAACAAATTATAAAGGAAAAATATCCACTATTTGATATTCATAATTCAGTGAGAAAAATTTTACACCAATTATAATGTGTTGAAGAAACGAAACCAATTCTAGAGCTATAACGTAATTAAGATGTTTCCCCTTCTCTAATAATGAGGTAGGGGAAATGAATGACATATTCTAGGGTTTTCCTACCTCTCTCCATGTCACCACCCTGCAAAGATTCATTTGGATCATCTTTCCATTTTAATTTTTTATCAAATAATGAATACGAAAAACAAATCAAATTTTCAATGGGAATTTTCATCACTATAAGGACATCATTAAAAAAATTAAAATAATATTCATAAATAAAAAAACTGTGTTTCCCCACAATTTAATGGTAGAACAAATAATTTGAATAATTGTCAAGCCATAATTTATTAGGTTTTATTGCCTCAAAAATGCGATCAAATTATTTTATATGGAAAATATTTAATTATGAAAACCTAATTATTATATAAAAAAATAACACATTTTTCATATTATTGTGTCCTGATTCCTTTTATCATGGTTCACATATTGTATTTTTGAACTAGGGAATGCACTTTTTTACTGTTGAGACCTATGAGGTAGAACTACATTTTACCTAATTGGATAAATTGTGTAGGTCGATAATAATATTGGGTTGGGCCTGATAGAGGATACCTATACTTTTCCAAGCCTATTTTTATAATGGATGTGATTTCCAAGAATTTATTCTATTTTAGTGAATAGGATCCTTATTATGACTCAATATTTTATTGAATTAGCAAAATAGATAAAGAAATTTTTATGAAATTACCTTTTTAAAAAATTCATTCAGAAGATTTTTCTTATAGATATCTAGTAGATTAAGCAGTGGAAGTCGCATCTCTAAAGAATATGTTAGATCCGTCCATCTAAAAAATATATGAAAAACATTTTAATTTTACCATTTATTATAGTTGGATAGGTCATGAATTATTTTTTTCATCAATATATAATTTAATTGGTAAATGAATAATCTATATTTATCCATGATATTAGTGATAAATCTAGATTCTATGATATTACACTATATAAATACAGATCCTTCCAAATTTTACAAAAAAATAAAAGCATGGATACCACCAATTTTTCAGGGGATTAAAAAAAGCCATATCAAGAATAAAAATGAAAGAAATGTTACTTTAGTATCCCATTTTATAAATTGATTGAATGTTTGTGTTGGTAAAAATGGGAAATAGATGGGTTAAGTCTAAAAATTAAGGGTAAAAATTATTCACTAGTTAAAGAAAAATATATTGAGACTCAATATACTCTAGATTAGTAGTAATGGAATAGAGTTTATCTACATATAATTTCATTTATTAAATAGATTTTTATCTTATTTGGATCACCATAGGTTGTGATTTTTGGTTTTAAAATTATTGAAACTCCAAGTAACCAATTACTATAATTATTAAACAAATAGATGAATATAAAATTTATAATGTATTTCTATTTTTTTGAATTAATTATTATATTTGTTAAACATTAGAGACTTACTCAATATTTTAAGTTCTTGATGGGATTAAGAAGTATCCATGTATTTTTATTTATCAATAGAAAGTCAATAAACTAGAAATTGAAGATCATGTGGGGATCCCAATGTTAGGGCATGTGATTAATATTGAGTACATTACTCTTCTTGAAAATTTTTAGTTCGAGTGAGATTATCTGTAGATTCCTCCTCTTTATTTGACTCAATATAAGAATAATGTACTAAATAATTAGTAGGGATAATAGTAATTACACTTAAAAATGTGAATTCTAAAATAACTATGTCCTCATTCAAATCTATGAAGTATGGAAATTCACTAATTCTAGAAAAAAATTCAATGTTCATATCAAAATGATAACTTACTAGTAAACTATAGGTAGGGGGTTCATAACTTTTGGAATCCTTCAAAATTATCCTTCAGTATTATAATAATATTTTTAAGATGAATTTATAGATTGATCTTGTTAATTAATTTTGTAGTAATTTCCTTTAACAACTACTGCGCCTGATATAAGTGGACGAGTAAGCTCATGAAATTTTTTAGAACTTCCCAAAGTATTCAAAAGATTGTATTTATTAGCGGATACATGATTGTGATCATTGCATCCTTTTGATTTATTGATGATATATAGGTCATGGTAGAGGAAAAATTTTCTGTCCCCATGGTATAAGTTTTTCCGCATAATTTTATATATGCTTCCATGGATTTTTTCACATCTCAAGCTATTATTATGATGAGTGTTAGATGTGATATATCTTATAGTTATATTATATAAGGGGATTCCACCAAAACAATATCACCCAATATTTATAGGTTTTTCAATTTTGAGGCCTCCTCAAACTTATTGGAAGCTTCATGTTGAAAAAATTTATTTCTCAATTCCATCATTTACATCTCTTCTGTTCTCGTGGTAGGGTAATTCTTGTTTAAGAAACTGTTTTTTATTTCTATACTTAATATTCATAGAATAATCCATAAAGATAATATTTAAAACCCCCTTATGAAATTGATCTGATAGAGGAACAAAATATTAACTAAGAATAATTCTCCATTAATTATAAAGGGATCAAACATTAATGTACAAAACACTTCCCATCATCTAATTCATACAAGGTGGAATCATCCTTAATGACTTTGTGAATCAACATAAGGATATTAACAAAATATCAATATTGGTTCTTATATAATATAATAGATTTATTGTTCCATGACACTTAGAGTGTAACAACTTCAACGTGGAGACATTTTCTATAATGCGCATTGTGTAATACCAAAATATTTCATGTTATGTTATCATCAATATCTTGGGTTCCACACAACATAGACATGTCTTTCATAACACGCAAATATTGAGTTTTTGTGAAACACCAAATTAGTGTTTAAATTATTTAAATGATATATTTATAACATATCCATTAAATATATTAATATAAATAGTAATAAATAATTTTTTAAATATTATTTATAATTATTTCACATTAATAAAACATATGTATAATAAAATGTATATGTTTTGGTAAAATAGTTATATATTTAAAAATATAATTTTCTTAAAGGAACTACATTTATGTCCATTTGTAAATAATAATAATATTAATTTTAGACACTACTATAAATTGAATTTTGTAAAATCAACTTCATTTTTGTTCTTGTTATATCATAATTAGCTTATGGGGAATTTTTGGTATTTTTCTGAAAACTTTAAATTCTTGATGAATAGTGAAAACACTACATTTTTGTTTAAAAACTGCCTTTTACATTTAAATAATTATTTTAATTTAAATTAATTTTATATTCAGAATAGATAAATAATAAATTTGTAACTCAATTTAGGTCATTGGAATGATTTTTATAATATAATTAGGTATAAAAAATCATTTTACCTTTTTAACGTCGTTTTATGAGCCTTCTAGCCACATTTACATATTATCATTAAACATAATTTTACCGCGTTTTTAAATTTTATTTTTAAAATCCTATAGAAATTTTTTTAATCAGTATTATTTTTTTCTAATGGGATGAAAATAATTTTTAGGGATTTGTAACATTGGAATTTTATTTACTATAGTTATTGATAAATTTGTCATTCAAAGGTAAAAATAAAATTATAACAATATAGTATTACCCCAACACTTTTACTAATTTTATTTGATAAGTATGTTTTGAAAAAAATAAACCATAGTTCAAAAATATGATCCTTTTTATGCCACTTTTTTTATTAGGATATTTTTTATATTTTATTTAAATAATATTTTAAAATTTCATATTCCAATTTTAATAACTATTTTTCTAATATGATGTTGTATAAGTGATATGGTCGACTGTAAATAGTCTTAAGAAATATAAGAAATTTATCTACATCATTATAATTTATTTATAATTTTTAGACATTAATTAAATAAATTAAATAGCGACACAATGATGATTCAGTAATTGTTTAATTAATTAATATATCAAATAAATGATATTAAAAATGTTAAAATCAATAACATTTCAATATATTAATGACATAAAATAATTTTTTGGATAACATAAACATTTTAGTGACTTATTTTAAGTATTGGATCAATATTAGAATGTTTGTTTTGATATTTTTAAAAATGAAAATATTAAATAGTCTAAAAATTGATATAAATGATATTTTAAAATAAATAGAATTTTTTTAAATGATATAAAAGTCATAAAAATAAATAGTTCGGTCAAATAACTTTGATAATATCATATATTTCATAAATTTTTTGATTGGGGTTTTTTTGTCACAAAATAATAACTATATTAACCCTATAGTGTAAAAATACAAGAATACATGGTGAGAGTTAAACTTTTTAACTAAGTGTTAAATCCAAAAGATAAGGTTAATTTTGTGAACTAAACATGTCTAAAATTAATTAGTTTAATGGTTTGAGACCAATGATCATATTGAACTCAAAATAAATACCTTTTTATCTATTTGAAACTGAAAAATAACTTAATAATAGATTAATATTTTAGGATCTTCCAAAAGTGCCCCTCACAATCCTTATAAAATGGAACTTCCCATTCTCTTTAATTCACACTTCCAAATCCTTTGTCTTATCCAAACCCTAACCATTTCCACTACCACGTTCCCTCAATACATCTTAGAGGCCATATTTATTTCTTAAAACCAACCTAATGAGTCTATTTGTCCAAATAAAATGGAGATACCTGAAAAAGAGGTAATTGTTTTGTCACCTTTTCAAAGTTCTTTTCTTCTTCTACTTCATATTACTATGGTTTTTCCATAATAATGTAATAAATCCAGAATCTACTATATTATGAGAAATTTTATTATTATTGTATAACAATATTCTTCCTTTTACCCATCATATTAAAAACAATATCACCATCTATGTGTATGTTCGACTTATAGTCTCTACACTATGGGGTAAACTATTTTTCATGTAAACTTTATTTTTACATGTATAAAAATGAATATAAAGGATTAAAATAATAAATATAACATGTTATTTTTTCTGTACAATTCATATTCCATCCAATTCCATTCCATTTAACTATTAAAGAAATTATATTGTCGCTCATGCATACGTACGGCTTATCATCTCCACGACAAGATGAGATTCATCTTTCACATTTACCATTCAAGAAACATTATAAAAATACATTTTATTAAAAAGTAAAAAACATATGAAATTATAATTCTACTATAATATATATATATATCTTTATTTATATGTACATATATGTCGTTTAATTTCATTCAATATGATACGAAAATGAAAATAGCATTCATGCGTATGTACAACCTACTGTCTCCATGAATGGTTTATTCAATTTCATATATCTATAAATTATATATATTTATATTCTAAATATAAATTATATATAAATCATGTTATACATTATGAATGTAAGTAAATTATGTTGTAATTAATACGATAAAGAATAAAAATTCAAATACGTATGATAAAGAAAGGGATTATTACATGAAATATTGCTTTAACATAGGAATTATTAATAAACAGGTAATATAAATCCATTAAATAATCATATATTATATAATAAATGTAGTAGTTAGATTCTTAAAAGAAATTGGTTGTACTTTTATTACATGGATATTTAATGTATTTAAATTTTAAACATATTATTACATATTTTTCATTGTTCTGCATGACTATGATGTAATAATGTCCTAGAATTTTGGTTGCATTGATAAGGTCATAAAATTAACCCACTATGATGATAAACTTGAAATACTATAATAATATTATTAAATGTAGTTTTACAGTTGGATGACATACTTTGATGGAGCACATAGCGTGCAGACTATCAGGTGTGAGTACTCATATTCAGATGAGACTTCCTCTCATGATGTTCGCACTAGGTAATCTCCAAGACATGAGATTATGATAAAAGACCCGCTAGTAGGAATTCTGCATGTTTTTGTGTCATCAAATATTTATATCTGTGAGTGTGTAAAATTATCTTTATACATTAATATTATCATTAATACATGTCACAACTTGCGCACATTTATTTAAAGACAAAAACCGCCATGCAAACAGTTGGCGGGAAGTAGGGTACATTGGGTGCGTCACGAGTGGCATGATATTAATGGATAAGTTTATAAAGGATGTATCCCATCCATTTATGGAAGTTCATATCTCGACCCTTTGATTGAAATAGAACTGTCACGTGAAAGTTCATGGCCATGATGTAATGACATGTTTATTTTAGGTAGTCAAAGAATGACATATTGAGCATGAAAGTTAACGACACTATCATGAAACCTGCTTCATGAGATATTGCGGAAAATGGATTATATTACATAGTAAGCATTAATATGTGGATTTCATTATAGTGACAATACATTTTTCTCTTGGGTGCCTTGACTTGTTGATAGACAGTACTCTTGGACATTAAGCAGGCCCACCAAATGCCAATGAGAGAGAATCCAAGAGGATCATGAACTAAGTGTTTTTTTGGTCTCAGTTAAATTCTATTTTAATTTAATTAATGAAATTAATATTATTTTCAAGACTGTGGAATAATTTTATTCAAGTTATGATGACCACATAAACAATTAAATATATATTTATTTTTTTATTGAACATTTATTAAATATTTATTTAATTGTTTTTAAATAAAATATGTATTTAAGAGAATAAATTATTTATTTATTTATTAGGGTGTTCAATAAATAGAAATGGAGTTCAAGAAGACCAAGGACAGTCTGGTAGTAAAATAATTATTTTTGAGTTGGTAAATAATTATTAATTTTTACATGTTAAAATAATAATGACACTTTTATTTTTTTGTGAATTTTATTCATAATTCCATTTTTCTTAAGTTGGAACACCCTAAATAATGACGTGGTATTATTATTATGAGCATGAGTTTTATATATGTGCATTAATGTATTTAATTGTTTTTATGAAATTAAATATTATAACTAAAGTTCCATGAATATAAATTGACAAGTACATCTATTGTGCCATTTCAAACACACCGCACACTAGGTGAATTGAGAATTTTTGAGCTAAACAATTTATCTCTTGAATCCTCTTCACGCCCCTCTCAAGAACAAGAGATGTTACTCAAAGCCAAAGAAAAATTGATCAAGAACGATCGAACACACCGCTTTCTTGGGGTCGATCGGAGCCCATCAGAGCATATGTGGAGCCCCACTAGATGGATTCAAGATTGCATCCTCACAAGTGCAATGAGATAATCTGGAATGGTAATTCCAAATGATCAACATCATCAAAGAATAAAATACCTAAAAACCAGGTATTATTTTCTTTATAAAACTAATTAAATTAATTATAAAAATGATGTGAAAGATCCTCTCTAATGGTTTCGGGCCTCTGAATTATTTATCTAAATCTTTGATTCTATTTCATGGTGAATGGCATTCATCATCGTATTGATCCGAGAATAATCATTGATCATGGTAAAAATTAATTTTGGGTGCCAGCTCAACTGTGTTACCACTACTCCCGGAACGTTCAAGTGGTATCAGAGCGGTTAAATCATAGTTTATAATTATTTAAATACTTCATCGACGATTTATGCATTTAATAATTTAGTTGTTTCAATTCAAATTAAAAATTATGAAAATCTGAATCTCATGATTTGTTCCTCCTCTTTTGTTTCTCGTTCACCTTATAGAAACAATATTCTCATTTAATTTTGATTAAAATAAAATAGAGGATCTCATTCGAAGTTGCCAAATATTCTTGGCCGTAAAACACCAGAACACACATCATGTAATTTGTTGTACACATCGTGTAGTCAAGATTCAATCCATCTGGACGGTTCGCAAAACCATGTCCTGTGTTAAAGTCATTATTAGTCTTAAATGACTCTGTGTGTTGACCATGAATAGATGGCACACATTTTCTGGATTACACATTGTGTAGTCTACTAGACATAATGTGTAGTCACTTCATGTTAACATTGGACCGTGTAACCCATACACAGCTTGCCCATCTTGAAACCATGTAACATGTATATTACACAAAATCTGGCCCACTGAACAAGTTGTGTAATTCGAATATTTCCAATGTACATCTACACAACATGTCCCCAGGAATGTACTTCGGATGGATGGTGAATAAAAGTACACACTGTGTAGTCAGAACTACATGTCGTGTACAGATCCAAATTTTGCATATTTATTAAAATTTATTGTTTTATTATACAAACCGTTGATATGTGTACCAAAGTGTGGGAGTAAAGCTGAGGCACAAATCATGATAGGTGTTTTATATATGTGTGTTTAATTTAACATCTGTGTAATGTTAATTTATACTCATTGGGTAGTTATGAATGGGAATTCACCGGGTTGTCTCCAAGGTACATTCTACGTACAAAGATAACTTTAAAAGAATTTATTTGTTTTAAATTATGATGGATGAGAATCTCCTGGAAATTCAGAAAATGGTTTATGATAAAAGGATTGATTAATTAAAGATGATAATTTATTGGTTCGAACATGATTTAACTTAAACAGGAATGACTAAAGAATTGAATTCTAGTTTTCTTTATGCATAGATATCATTTCATGTATGGATGATCATGAGCTATACAAAGAACTTTGTATGTGGGTGGTTAATTTTAATTAATTTATTTAAATTAAATTTGTTGGCATGTGATCCTTCTCCTCATTAATATGTAAGGCTTGCATACCCATGTATTCTTTTATATAAAACCCCCTTTTTCCCCTCACCTTCATGTGAGTTTTAAAAAAATCATATGTAATAGATGGAACTCCCAAGATAGTGGATACAGTTCAATATAGATTTGAGACAAAACTAATCCCATGAGATATGGAGGTGCACAGGTGGAAAGCTGTAATCATGAACCCAAAAGGTTCAAGATGCTTCTCCCCTAGGTTGAGGTTTGTTTATCAACCACTATATAAACTAACAATTATAAAATATCATGATAATTACCTTTATTTTATTTCTATTTTTTGCATCATTTATCATTATGGATGTGTTATCACAATCACATGATTAATGAATTAAACAAGCATGCAAGATAAAACTAAAATAAACCAGACTTTTGCGTAAATATTATCAATACATTGTTAATCACTTAAGTATATTTAACATAATATTGACAAGAATGCGATAATGGTAATACAAAATTCGTGCATAAGAGATAAAAATCCTTTAAATAAAATATTTACCTAGACAAAGCCTTTTGTTGCTTGATTAAGGGAAAAAATCAATAAAACTATGTATTTTACCAACCCCTGTTGGGACACTTACTTTTATACAAGAATCCATTATGAATGTTTTCGGGTTGACTTAACATATTACATAAAGAGGAGTATCCCTTGCTTGACATGGTGTAATATTGGAGTCAAGAGTTGTGGAAATCCCAAAGACATGATTTCAGGATTGGGGAGTCCACTCAACAGATCAAGGAGTTGTAAGCCCAATGTTTGAAGCCTACATAAATACCTTCTAATATCTTGATGAACCCTTGTTGGGGTTATCCAAAGGAGAATATGGATCCCTTCCACTGGAATGTCATGACAACTTGAAATTTTGAGTTCAATAGTGAGGGCCATTGGGGCTTGATAAAATAGTGGGAGACTTAATAAATATTTATTATTTACCATAAAATGCAATCAAGAAAGTACTAATGATCAGCTCTTCTAATTGTATAATAAATATGAAAATTTTTTCAACCAAACTGTCCCTGTGATCAATTCTGGATACAGACTACATCATCACTTGTAGTAACTTATAGGAATGGTTTAGACACCATCGGGTTATCCTTCGCCATTAAGGGAAATCTTGTGTGCTGGAGTCAGCATTACCTGATCCACCTACCAAATAAGCGAGTGATGAGGATTTTCTGGTATATAGGAAAATTATGAATGACGCGGTCGACGATCAATGTTTGATGTTATCATCAATATAGAGTGATCTCATGACGTCTCATAAAAACCTGGATTCTTATAGCATTCTCGAGAGCCTCTATGGACTTTACCTAGATAGATCAAGACATGAAATGTTTGAGATATATAAGGCACTCTTTTAGAGTAAGTTTAAAGAAGGCTCCCCATCTAGGCATCATGTAGTCAAGCTCATTGGATACATTGAGCACCTGGATGTTATAGGGTTTAAACAACCAGAAGAACTGGGCACTGATCTCATTATCACATCACTCCCTCAAAGATTTTCTATCTTTTTTGTCAATTTAATTATGAGAAACATTGAGATGTCTCTATCTGATATTCTAATCCCCATTCACCAAGTGGAAAAAGATACGAAGCGTGAAATACCTTATGTACTTATGGTGAATAATTGGAAATGGAAGGCAAAGAGATTTAATCCCAATGATTCTTCATATCCTTCCAAGAAAAAGAATATAAAAAGGGAGGAAATGGAATAGAAGGCTATTTGTTTCGCATGTGGAAAGAAGGGCCACTGGAAGAAGAATAATCCCCAACCAAAGAAGCAAGGAGAAGCTTCAGATGTGTTTGTTACCGAATGAAATCAATCTATTTATACAAATTGGGGATTATTTACAGCTTATGGTGATCCCATATTCATCCAAATATTAGAACAAAGAAGATTCATGAAAATTGACCAAAGAGAGGTAGATCTATGAGTAGCCAACAGAGCTAGACTTACTGCTATAGTTGTTGGGGGATACAAACTCATGTTTCTAACTGGGATGATCTTCTTTTTAAATGGTTGTTATTACATGTATTTTGTAAATAAAAAAATTATTTTAGAATCCAAATTAGATACAGATGAATTTTTTTTCATGTTTGGAAATGACTACTTCTTATTTAACATAGATAAAATTTGATTTTTCAGGGTACATTTATACAACGGTCTTTAGGTTTTGGATTACACAAACTAAGTAATGGAAGTTGATAACCAAGACACTTAACATGACTCATTCCACACCCAAATTTGGTATCAACGGCTAGGTCATGTAAACCAAAATCACTTGACAATGTTACATCAAGATTTAGATTCTTTCAAACTAAAACCACTTGGTGTATGTAATGCATGTTTACAAGGAAAATGGTCAAATCTGTATTTAGTGGGTAAGGTGAAAGGGCTAAATAACTTATTGAATTGGTTAATACCAATGTGAGTGGACCATTTCTAGTTGAGGCAAAGGGAGGGTACTCATTCTTTATAATAACTACTAATGATTTTAGTAGATATGGATATAACTACTTAATGAGGTATAAGTCAGATTCTTTCGATATGTTCAAATAATGCAAGAATGAAGTTGAGAACCATCTTGGTAAGAATATTAAGAAACTCCATTCAGACTGAGGTGAAGAATTTCTTAATCAAGACTTTGTTGATTACTTACAGGATTTTGGGATCCTATCCCAACTCACTTCCCCATACACACCCCAGTGGAATAGTGTGAGATAAAGGAATAACCACACCCTGTTGGACATGGTGATATCAAAGATGAGTTATACAAGTCTTCCATTATCCTTTTGGGGATATTCATAACAAATAACGGCACACATACTAAACCAAGTACCAACTAAATCGATAAATGGTATTCCATACGAGTTCTAGAGTGGAAGAAAATCCATGTTATCGAATTTACATGTGTGGGGTAGTAAAGCATTTATTAATGCCTCTTTAGGGAATAAACACACACCCCAAGGTAAAATGTGTACCATTATCAAATACCCCAAGGAAACAAAGGTATATTACCTATACAACCCCTCAGAAAAAATGTTATAGTGGAAAGATATTCCATATTCCTTGAGAGGGATCACGTCTTCCAAATAGATAGTGGGAGAAAAATAGACTTTGATGAAGTTGAGGCTGAAGGTACACAATAGTTGGTACATGAAAAGATTTCACAAATTCCCATTGAAGAAGAACCAGTTCCAAAGACACAAGTACTGTGTAAAATTATAAGAGAGGTTATAGAACTAGAATGGTACATTTTTCTAGTTATTGAGGATCATGAATCATTATTAGTTGATAATAATGATCCTTTAAACTACAAGGAAGAATTAAGTGGCACAAACATTGCCATGTGGAACGAATCATTGAATTCTAAAATAGATTAAATGTATCAAAACCATGTTTGGATTTTAGTAGATCCTCTGTTTGATGTGAATGATATTGGTTGAAAATGGGTATTCAAGAAGAAACAAG
The DNA here is from genome assembly GCA_963277665.1 of Viscum album. Classification (NCBI taxonomy): domain Eukaryota; kingdom Viridiplantae; phylum Streptophyta; class Magnoliopsida; order Santalales; family Viscaceae; genus Viscum; species Viscum album. Next base: position 1,172,874,778 of record OY728128.1, on the reverse strand, counting down.
ACATGGAAGTACATGTCAGAACATATAAGTCATGAATGGTTAAATAAGGGTTTAAACAACTTCAAGGAATTGACTAAGATGAAAAAAATTCACCAGTTTCAATGTTAAAACCTTCATAATTCTACTTCCCATTGCAGCTTACTATGATTATGAGATTTGGAAAATGGATGTTAAAACAACCTTCCTTAACAGGAACCTTCAATAAAATGTCTACATGAAAAAACCTGAAGGGTTTGTGACTATAAAGGATTCCAATAAGGTATTAATTTTGTAGAAATCAATTTATGGACTAAAGAAGGCATCTGGGTCATGGAACATTCGTTTTTATGAATGCATAACCTAATTTGATTTTATCAAGAATGAATGTGAGCCTTGTGTCTACAAAAGGTTTAGTGGGAGTGCAGTCGTTTTCCTAATAGTATATGTTGATGACATATTACTTATTGAAAATGATATATCAGTCTTACAATATGCTATGTCATGGTTGAATTAATACTTCTCTATGAAAGACTTGGGTGAGGCATCATATATTCATGGGATCCAGATTCATTGTGATAGATCCAAAAGATTGATGGGACTAGGTCAAAGTACATACATTTATAAGATTCTGGAGAGATTTAGTGTGGACCAATACAATAGGGGATTGTTTCCAACGTCACATGGAATTCAGAATTCCAGGAAAATGTGTCCTAAGACACATGAGGAAAGAATGATAATGGAAACGACTCTGTACAGATCACCAATTGTGTTAGTCATATATTCCATGCTATGTACTAGGCTAGATGTCGCCTATGAATTAAGTGTGGTAGGTAGATATCAAGATGACCCAGGTGACTTCCATTTGATACAGTCAATACTATCCTAAAGTATATAAGGCATAACAAGGATATGCTTCTAGTATATGGAGGGTATGAGTAACTAGTTATCAGAGGAAATGAAGATGCTACTTTCCATTATGATCAAGATGACATGAAGTCACAAAAGGGATACATCTTCAATTTGAATGGATGAGTAGGGAGCTGGAAGATCTAAAAGTGGAGTGTGGTCATAGATTCTACAACATAGTCTAAGTATATCCTTGCTTCTTAGGATGATAAATAAGTATTTTGGATGTGAAGAATCATCTAAGAGTTGTATGTTATACCTAGTAGTAAAGATCCCATAATATTGTACTATGATAATACAGTTGCGGTGGTTCTCGCAAAAGTGCCAAGGTCACATCAGCGGACGAAGTACATAATTCAGATTTATTATCTCTTGATTGATTTTTCTCAGAGAGGTGATGTTACAATATGTTGTATTTCAATGGAAGAAAACATGGTAGACCCCATGACTACAACCTTGACTTAGTCGAAACATGATCACCATGTGAGGTCTAGCGGACTGAAAGTTGTAGGTAGTTGGCTCTAGTCTAATTGGGAGTTTGTAAGAGTTGGTGTCCTAGAAACCACTGGTTGTACACTGATTACATGGATATTTAATGTATTTAAATATTAAAAATATTATTACATACTGTTCATTGTTCTTCATTACATTGATGTAATAATGTTCTGGAGTATTTTCTGCATTGATAAAGTCGTGGGAGTTCCCCGATTTTATAAGAACCTTGAAATACTATAACAATGTTATTAAATATAGTTCTATGGTTGGATAACATACTATTATGGGACACATAGCATGCAGATCGTTGGGTGTGAGTACTCGTAAGCTTATGAGACTTCCTCCCTTGAAGTTCTCACTTGGTAATCTCTAACACAGAACATTATGAGAACATAACCCGCGAATAAGAATTAAACATGTTTTTGCATCATCAAATATTTATAAATGTGAGCATGTGTAATGATCGTTATAATTTATAAATATCATTAATATATGTCACGACTTGCACACTTTGATTTACGAATGAAAACTGTCACGCAGACAGTTGGTAGGAAGTAGGGTACATTAGGGGTGTCATGAGTGGCATGATATTAATGGATAATTAGAGAAAGGATTTGTCACTTCCTTTTATGGATGTTGATATTTATACCCTTTAATTGAAATAGAATAGTTTTATGAAATTCCATGTCAATGGTGTAACAATGACTTTATTTTAGGTAGTCAAAGAACAACCTATCAAGAATAATAGTTGATGAAACTATCATTAAACCTGCTTGATGAGATATTGAGGCAAATGTATTATATTAAATAGTGAGTGTTTGTATGTTGTTTTCATTGTAGCAACTTTAAATTATTTCTATTGGGTTCCATGACCCATTTATAGATAGTAATCTTGGACTTTAGGCATGCCCGACTAATGCAAATGAGAAAAAATCCTAGAGGGTCGCAAACTAAGTATTTTTGGTGGTCTCGGTTAAATTATATTTGAATTTAATTAATGAAATAAATAATATTCTCAAGACCATGGAATAATTTTATTCACATTAAGATGATCACGTAAACTAAATAAAATATATTTATTTATTTTATTGAACATTTAATAAATATTTATTTATTAGTTTTTAAGTAAAATATATGTTTAAGAGAATAAATTATTTATTTCTTTATTCTGGTGTTTAACAAATGTAATTGGAGTTCGTGTGTACCATGGCCGGTATGGTAGTAAAATAAGTATTTTCAAGAAAATAAATAACTATTAGTTGGCACAAGTTAAAATAATAATGACACCGCTATTATTTTGTGACATGGTATTTTATTCAAAATTCTATTTTGTGCAAGTTGGCACACAATAAATAATGACGTGGTATTATTATTATGAGAACGGGTTTTCTCTATGTTCATGAATTTATTTTATTTCTATTATAAAATTTAATATTGTCACTAAAGTTCCATGCATAAAAATAGGCAATTACATCTATTATGGCATTGAGAACACACCACATGATTGGTGAATTGTGAGTTTTTGAGCTAAAAATTTATCTCTCAAATCCTCTTCCTGCCCCACTCAAGAATGAGAGATGTTCTTCAAGCCCGAAGAACAAGGGATCAAGAACAACTGACACAAGACCCTGACTTTTCCACATTAGCACCCGGATAATGAGTGGTTTCGATCAGAGGCCATCAAAGAACGTGTCAATCAACACTATAGATATTTTATATTGGATCCTCGCAAGCACAGTGAGATAATCTGGAAGGTTCATTATGAACGATCAACATCATCAACGAAAAAAATAATAAATATCTAGCTATTAGTTTTTTATAAAATTAATTAAATTAATTATAAACATGATGTGAAAGATCATCTCTAAAAGTTTCGAGCCTCTTCTTTCTTTATCTAAATCATTGATTCTATTTTGTGGAGACTGGCGTTAATTATTGTATTGATCCCAGAATAATCATTGATCATGGTAAAAATTAAAGTTGGGTGTCAGCCCAACCACACTTCCACTATGCCCATAACCTTCAATAATTTTAATTACGAATCTGTTATAAGTTAATTATATGTTTTAAACTATTATACACAACTTTCAAACACATATGGGGAGTAGCATACTAAAGGTAAATGAATTATGTCTCATAATTAATTTTTTTGTTATATAAGATATATTCATCACCTATTTGTTTTGTGTGGTGTATGTATGGCCCCTATTATGTTTGATATAATGAATAAATTTATCTTCATGGTATTTAAATATTCATTTGAACATATTAGGCTTATAATTTAAATGTTCAAAGTGGTATTGGATACTCTGAGTATTTAAATAATTAATCCTTTCTTCATTTCAATATTCATGATATTATCATACATATTTATTTATATATATACAATGGATTATAAAAGTTTTCTTCTATTTTTGAGTGCATTCAAATGTTTTCAAAATTAATATCTTAAGGTTTTTGAGGGATAAATTTTCAAAATCTCATTATTATAGAGGTTGTTTATACATTAATATCTAATAAGACATATTTATCATCCATGTCCATGTTTCTTAAAATACATTTCAATATATCATAAAAAAAATTAAATTCATTTTTACCCATGTATGACTATTTATAAATTTTTTTCAATGGAATATTTCCATTTCATTCCAAATGAGGTACTCTATGCGACTTTTAGACAAATTAAGGATAGAATGTTTATTTATCTTATACAACGTGAGTGCCTATTTCTGTTGTAATGAAGACTTAATGTTTTGAAGATTCTCCTACAAAATTACATGGTTATTGTCAAAATAAAAGTTTTCTTTATAATTTCGTGACCTTTGAAATTATTTCAAAGTAAAAAATTTATATTTCACTCAATGAGTTTTAATGAATTTATTAGATTATTTTCATCTATGTAAATATCCCTTGTTTGAGTTTATGCTAATTTGAGGCTGATTTATTATGATACAATCATCCATATTGTATTGAAGAATTAATGATATATTTGGTTGAGGATATACTATTTTGATATCATTCAAGGTTTATAGTAAAATTATTATCATTTTGTATAGTAGTTTTAATAAAAATGTTTATGATACGTTTAACCCTTATTGTAAGTGGAATGCATTGGACTTAATAAGTGACAGGCGGAGCCTGTTATAGATCATCTATACATAGTTAGGCCTCATTATACAAACTCGTGTATTGGGAAATGGCCTTGATGGTATATTTATGTATGGTCTTAGCACGAGGCCTTGAAAATATGGATATGTTGTCTAGCACTATGAATTCTATCATTAGGAGATTAGTTGTTGATATTATATGTCATTATTCAACTAGTAGAATATCTTAATGTTTAAGTTATTTTATTTGATATATTATTGAAATATTATGTATAATTCAATGATTAAAAGGATTGGGTTTTAATTTATTAACCTTCCTTAAAAGTTTATTATTATTTATAAAAGCTTATACAGTATTGTTTTACCATATTGTGCATCTGATCTCACCTCTTTCTTATGGTTTATTTTCCTATAACTACAAGAAGGGTGTTATGATTTATATGCAGAGATAATCCATGATAATAATGTAATTTTCAATGGATTATTAATTTTGTATTTTATGTTTTGAATTTTAATGTAATGTTAATGTATGTAATCTATTTTACAAGACTGCTAAACTGATCGTTCCTTTGGGATTTTATTCCTTGTAATCATGAATATTTATTAAAATAATGCATTGACTCTAGTAATATGGGGTTGGGGAATTATAGTTGGTATAATATGAATTTTAGTAGCATGCATGGTAATAAATTTAGAAAGATTAGATTAAGGATCATAACCCTAATATAGAATTTGAGGATAAATATAGAGGAACATCATAAAATTTTGGTAATGTAGATATTTTGTGGGTATTCCTAGAAAATACATTCTGGTATGAATACTATGATTTGACATGGTTCTGGAATAGATGTACCTAGTAGTAATAACTTCGGTAAGGTGTTTCTATCTTGACTCTAGTAACCTTGTACATGACAACGTGAATTACAGTGCACCTAGTTTGACCCTCCCAAGGTATATTATTAGGATAATTTATATTTAATTTATGAACCGTTTTGAAGGATTTATGAGTAAATGTTTCCCCAAAGAAACCATTTTTATGATAATGAGACCATATTCATGTAACTCTTCAATTAATTATTAGCATTTTTTCATTTTTGGATTATACCTTATGATATGATCTAAAATTGTGTATGTAGTTATTTAAAAATGGTTCCTAGTATATGAAATGAGAACTCCACAAGTATAAACAATCCAAAGAGTATCATGTATCATATCTTTCATGGTCATAAGCCAACATTTTGAGGGGAAATATTCTCCCACGTATTATCATCATATAAAAAAATAGTATTATGAGTTAATAATATAAGTAAAGTGTTATATGAGTCTTATTTCATTGAAGGTATGTAAGATAATAAGAGGACGGAAGAGAAAAAGATAGATAAATGGAAGAAGGGAAAGAACGATTTTCCCACATGTGATAATTGCGGAAAGAAGCACCCTGGTAAATGCATGAAGGGTATAGAAGTTTGTTATAAGTGTGAAAAAAAGACACCATGTTTTTGATTGCAAGGGTAATAAAAAGGTTTCCAATGTAAAATTATTCATCTACCAGGAGATGGGACATTATGTGAATCATTTTCCAAATCATCAGAGTATACCCCAGATGATGGTATTATATAATAATGAAGTTATGGTACTGCCGCAGATGAATATGAATGATTAATGTTCTTATATTGTTACTGAAAAATTATGTAATTTGAGTATTGAATCAATGATTTACTGGTTATCTTAAATATGAAAATAAATAAATATTGTACTGTAGTACTATTCCATTAAGGATTTGAGATTTTATGGTACCAAGTAATGTGATAGAGTTGAAATTTAAAGCTTATGGAAAATATATGGTTGAGGTAATGGTAACCCTTAATATGTATGAGATAATTATTTTGGAATAAAGAGATAATTAATTTGGGTAAATTATATTGGACATTATTTACTACCTTGGAAGGGATTAATGGTCTATTTATTTTATCATTGTTGGAGTGTACAACATTTTTGGATTTAAAGAGTATATTCGGTATTTTATGTATTACATAAAGAATAAGGAAACATAGATGTATTCAAATTGGGTTTTACAGTAATTTTGTGCATTAACATGTTTTTTTAGAATACTTGATGAAGGTAATAACATGCATGTTATGTTAAAAAAGTCTATATTATGTTTGGTTACTTTCCATACTAATTTTTGGACAATGATTTTTGATAGAAGTGTTTTGTATAAGTCTAATGGTTGAAATGGATTAAGTTATACATTGGATTGTATTGTTTATGGTTAAAAATTTTACTAAGATAATATTTTTAATGTTATAATAATATATTTTTATGAAAAGTACAACTCATTGGTCGGGTGACAACCAATTGTGTTGGACAAGGCTGCGAGAATCGAACTCACAACTGAATTGAGATAAGGATTTATCAACTACCACTTGCCTACGCGATGTTCTGGTCCGTATAATGTAGTTTTTTATTTAAATGGTATGAAAGATGAAGTATAAATTAATTTTTGAAACCGTATTAAATTATGAAAAATAGAATATGTTTTTAATTTTATTATCTTTTCAAGAGAAAGATGAGTTTGTGGTAGAAATTAGTTAAAGTATGGAGCTCTAGATGTTAGGTAAGAATTCTTACTTTTCTTCTTATTCTATGAACTAAATTAATTATAAATCTCTACGGAAAGGATCATAAAACAAAAAGGTTTTCCTTGTACTTTCTTTTGTGATGAATCAAATGGACCCTTGGAACATCGTAGATTAATAGCTTTTCAGTCATTAATTGTTTCCTAATCATGTTATCTATCACTCTTCATCAAAACATGATAGTTTAATTTTCATTTATTTACATGTTTTACTACATGTAATCCTAGTACGTGTTATATCTATTGACCATTGTAATTCTATTTATTTATTTCAAAATTGAGGTCTCACTAATCTATTTCTCATTTGGGATTTCAATAAAGATATTTTGAAAAGTCTAACCCAATGATAATGATTTCGAGTTTAAATTATGAGGACACAATTTACTGAAGTTGGGTAGAATGTAACAACATAATATTTCATGGTACATTAACTTTATTATGTTTTGTTGCATGCAACACCTAATTGTCTTGCATAACTCACAAGACTGAATTTCTGTGAAACAATACATTAGTGTTAAATATATTTAAATGACAAATTTATAAAATATTTATTAATTATAGTAATGTAAATAATAATAAAAAAATTTAAATCTTATTTATAATGTTTTCACATAAATAAAACATATTTATATTGAAATATATAATATTCGGTAAAATAGTTATATGTTCAGAAATACAATTTTCTTAAAAGAACTACTTTTTATGTCCTTTGATGAAAAATATTAAATTTATTGTATACACCATTAGAAATTTAATTCATTTTTGAATTTGGAATTTCAAAATTATATTAGAGTGATTTTTTTATTTTTATGAAAGCATTCAATTTTTGAGGAATAGTGACAAACACTGCATCATTTTAAAAAAACAATGTTTTTCATTTAGATATTTTTTCTACAATAAATTGATTTTAAAATCACAATAGAAAAATAATTCATATATTAACCCAATGTAGTTTATTGTAATAATTTTTTAATAGCATTAGATATCAAAATTAATTGAACTTTTTTAACATCTTTTTACCCATTGTCTAACCACATTTGTAAATTAGCATTAAACATAATTTTATCGCTTCTGTGAATTGAAACTCAAAAATATTATATACATGGTTTTACTCAATATGAAAAAATTTGTCTATTAGGATGAAAATAATTTTTTGGGTAATAGTATCTTTTGAATTTTATTTACCATGGTTAAAGGTAAATATGTAATTAAAGGCAAAAATAATATTATAATAATATAAAATTACCATAACACTGGTCCTAATTTAAATTGGATAATATTTTTTGGAGAAAAATCCACCTTATTTTGAAAATATGGTCCATTTTAATCCACTTGTGTTTGATTGGGACATTTATTGTATTTTATTTATTGAAGAGGTAAAAGGATCATATTCAAATGTTAAAAATATTTTATTTTTAATATGAGGTTATATAAGTGACATGGTAATATATAAATATTTTTTAGAAATTTAATAAATTTATCTACACCATGATAATTTAATTATTATAATTATACATTAAATAAAAAAATAAAATGGTGACACAATGATGATGTAGTAATTGTTTAATTAATTGGTATTTCAAATAAATGATATTAAAAATATTAAAATAAACATAATTTGACTTAATTAATGACATAAAAGAATTTTATAGACAAATTAGACATGTTATTGAACTATTGGAAATATTATCTCAAAGTTATGAGGTTGGTTTGATATTTTTAAAAATTTAAATATTGAATAGTATTAAGATTGAAAAAAATTATATTTTAAAATAAATACAATTTTATTAAACGATATAAAAGACATAAATATATATGTTTCATCCCAATAACATGGATAATGTCAAATAATTTATAAATATACAATTGGGGTTATTTTGGTATTTTATAGTAATTATATTAACCATATACTGTAAAAATACAAGAAGACGCAGTAAGAGTTAAACTGTTTAACTAAGGGTTAAATCAAAATGATAAGGTTAATTTTAAGAACTAAACAAGTATAAAATTTATTTTTTAAATTTATTTTGGCTCTAATAATATTATACATTAAATAAATCACTTGGGACTTATTTGAAATTGATTACCAATTTATACTAAATTAATATTTTATGATCTTCCAAAAGTGCCCCTCACCTCTCTTATGAAATGGAACTTCCCCTTCTCTTTAATTCACACCTCTAAATCCCTTTGGCAGGAAAAAACAACCTATTTGCTCTAAAAAATTACCTCACTTAATCCTATATTCCATAATTTGGGATGAAATCTATCCTACAGAGTCCTTTAGAGAAAATCAGAAAGATCTACCTTAAAAAGAGGTAATTGTTTTATCACCTATTTCCATGTTCTTTTCTTCTTCTACTTACTCTTACTATTTTGTTTCCATACTAAAGTAATAAATAAATAATTTACTATATTATGATATGTTTTTATTGTTATGGTACAACCATATTTCTCCTTTTACCCATCCTATAGAAAACAATATCACCATGTGTGCGTACTCACAGCTTAACATCTCCATGCCATGGTGTAAATTGTTTTTCATGATCACTTTATTTATATGTGTATAAAAATAAATATTAAATATTAAAATATAAATATAACATGATATAGTTTCTATAAAATTAATTTTCCTTACAATTCTATACCATTTAACCATTAAAGAAATGATATCATCACTTGTGCGTACGTATGGATTATCATCTCTACGACGCGGTGAGATTCGTCTTCCACATTCCCCATTCAAGAATTATTATTAAAATATATATTATTAATAAGTATAAAATATATGAAATAATAATTCTAATTATATATATATATATGTATGTATGTACATATTTTTCATTCACTTACTTCCATTCAATACGATAAGAAAATCCAAACAACATTCATGCGTACGTACGACCTACCATCTCCATGAATGGTGTATTATATTTCATATATCTATCTATTATATATATTTATATTCTAAATATATATTGTTTATAAATAATTTTATACATTATTTAAGTAATTAAATCATAATCTAAGTAATATGATTAAGAATAAAAAGTGAAAAAAACATATGAAAAAGAAAGCGATTATTACCCAAAATGTTGCTTTAACATGGAAATTATTAACAAACATGTCATATAATGCCATAAAAATTATATATGATATGAAAAATATTTTTATGATTCTAGTATAAGTTAATAATATGTTTAAAACCATTATACAAGAGTTTTAAACACATAGGGAGAGTATCATACTTTAGGTAAGGGAATTCTGTCTCACTTTTAATGTTTGCGAGATATAAAAAATATTCATCACCTATTTATTGTGTGTGGTGTATTTATTTCCCCTATTATGTTTATATAATGAATATATTTATCTTAATGGTTTTTAAAGATTAATTTAATAGTATTTGGATTATTATTTAAATTTTCAAAATGGTATTGGATGCTTTGAATGTTTAAAGAATTAATCCTTTATTCTTTTTAGTATTCTTGATATTATCATACATATTTATTTATATGTATATAAATGATTATAAAAAAATTCTTAATTTTACGTTCATTAAATTTTTTTTAAAAATAAATAATTTAAGGGTTTTAATTAAGAATTAATTTGTTACAATATCATTATTATACAAGGTTGTTTATACATAAGAATATATTAAGAAATATTTATTATCCATGTCCATTTTTCATAAAATATATTTCAGTATAAAATCGAAAAAAATTTAAATATATTTTTACCCATGATTTAATTTTTATATTTTTTTCAAAGTAATATTCCCATAGTTTTTCAAATGAGGTACATTATACCCCTTTTCTAAAAATTAAGGTAAAAATATTTTCTTAATTTATATGGCACGAGCAGCTATTTCTGCCATCACTAAGCCATAAATTTTTCAAGATTACCTTAAAATATTACAAGTTTATTTTCAAAAGAAATTTTTCGTTTATAATTTTGTTTATTTTTAATGATTTCAAAGTAAAAATTGATATTTTTATCAAAGAGTTTTAATTAGTTTATTAGATTATTTTCATCTATATCAACATACTTTGTTTGATTTTAATCTTATTTGAGGTTGATTTATTATGATAAAATATTTCATATTTTATTGAAGTGTTTATGATATATTTGAGTGTGGATGTACTATTTTGATACCATTAATGGTTTATGGTTAATGTATTAACATTTCGTATGGTATTTTTAATAAGAATGTTTATGTTATGTTTCACCCTTATCATATAAGGAATGCATTGGACTTCATAAGTGATGAGTGGGGCCATTATATCCCCTTGATGCATCAGTATGTCTAATGAGACAAATTAGTGTCTTGGAATAAGGCTTTGACGGTATATTTGTGTATGGTCTTGGCCTGGGGCCTTGACATTTTGGCTATGATGTCTGACATTATGAATTCCCTCATTGTGATATTAGTTATTGATATTACATGTGATTATTCGACTAGTAGAATATCCTTGTGAATATTTAAATGATTTGTTTTGAATCATTCTTTCCATATTATATAAAATTTAATTATTAAAATGATTATATTTTAATTTTATAACATGCCTTAAAATTTACTTCTTATTTGTGAATGCTTCTGGTGTAATGTTTTACCTTACCGAGCATTTGAGCTCATCCATTTCTTATGTTTTATTTTTCCACGATTCCAAGAAGTGTAATATGATTTTTATGCAGGGTTATTCTAGGATACTAATGGAATTATCATAGTATTATCAATGTTTTATTAACGTAATGTTCATGTTTGTAATCTATTTTCCAATGACGCTAAACTAATCGTCCCTTAGAGATTTGATTCCTTGTAACCATGCTAATGTATTAAAATAATGCACCATCTCTGGTCATCTGTGGTTAGGGAATTACATATTGAGATGATCGTAATATCTAAAGAAATTAAGTGTTAAAATATTATTTAGTTTAATGATCTCCATAAATTATGGCGAAGATACATTACATACTCCTCAATAAACACGAGTATGAAATATTTGATGGTAAAAAAGTTACAAAAAAACGTTTTTAATTTTATATGTATCTAATTATACCTATATAATATTAAGATTGGACTTACCTTCATGGGATTTCTTATCATGTTGTTCAAACCACATGTATTGACTTTTTTGTTCCACTGTGTGCCCATGTACCAATGCAAACTTCCTCTTTTAGATTACTATATTTTACATAAAATTTCATGTATGCATGAATTTTTTATAATGATATTACTATAATTTATTTATATACTATTCATGGTAATATCTATATATTTTATTTGATAAATAAAATATATTTTTGATAAAGAGAGATGGCGGAACAATGGGGGAACGTATAAAAAACATGGAATCACATGAGGGGTGATAATAAGAATTATCTGTTGAAAAAGGAATCAAATATAACATTGAATCAGAATGATCTAGAAGGAAAAAAATAATATAATCTATTTATGTACATTGTGTTAGAGAACATCTCTGATTTGTGTGGAGACATCGAAGCCCATTGGATTGAATAAAAGTTTCATGGAAGTTCTGAGATCAGAAAAAAACCTTTCATTATTTCATTTTGAATTTCTTTCTTTTGGATGGTTCATCAAGAAGGGTAGGGTTTATATTGTCTCTAAAAATCAAGATGTTATTGAAGATTGGGTATGCCGGGATAAATTCTCCATCATTTCTTATGTCTTGACATTAAAAGGGGAGAGGATGTGGAAATTTCTGGACATCAACTAAAGGATTCCAATAGATTTAATTATTAAAGACTGGGGAATAAAAACCATGTTATAGGGTGATTTCACATTATCTTCCCAAATAATGAGTGACATAGAATGTTTTAGAGCTTCAGGTTTGTTCCCCGGATGCCTAGAATTTTTCATATTTAAAAATGAGAATGAAAATTTGATCCATTTAATGTAATAGATACGCATGCAAATTTTTTGATTCACATATATAAACTCAACTGGTTATATTGGGATTATCTAATTATCTGGGATATTGTATACTATGTCATAAATCCAATCAATAATAGATAGAAAAACTAATAATCCATGATTTGTAAATTTTTATAGAGTCTTAGTAGAGGTTGATATGGTAAGCACGTTGGTTGATAATGTTTCTCCCACAGCTATGGATGATAGAATATATATATTATGATGTTCTATGAAAGAATATTGAAGTTCTATAAATAGGGAAATCTCTTTAGACACCTTTACGGGGAATTTAAAAGATCAAATTTTTACATCGTATGGAAGGCCAAGGTGCATGATTAATCTATATGAAAAGATCTACTGAAAAAGGGAAAAATAATCCCCCCCCCCACATTCTATGACCACATAGGCCCACCCATTAATTTAGTAGAAACTACCAGGCTTCCATTTTCACCTGAGAATCTGATAAAATATTCTAGGCCCAGTGATCAGGATGATTTTTGGTCTGGAAAAGGATTTGTTTTCTCTTACTAGGGTTGTGGAGGTTGAAGAGTAGGCTAGGACTATGTTTTTTCAGAATCTATGCAATCCTATAGGGTTTAATATTCCCCATATTATCCAGGATGATTCACTATAGTATTCTGAGATTCATGATGTCCTTTAAGAAGGCTCCTAATATGATGTGACCCCCTGTTTGGGTCTTGCTCTAAGGCAGGAATTAAGAGACAACAGAAATCAGAATATCAAAGAAAATATCTTCTATTAAACACCTATATTTTAAAAGAATCTATGACTATTGATGACCCTATACACATATAGGTTAATGGTCCAAGTGACTTGGCTATCCCTTATTATGCCCTTGATCCAAATCAAGGTAATAAGGTGTACCCAAAGGTTAATCACAAAGAATATGGTAGTACTTTTAGGGATTCTGAAAGTCTAGAACATAGTGAAATATCTACTACAGAGGTTGTTGGGTCCCTTCATTTGGGTATGAATGTTGTTTCTAATTATATTGAGACTACACAACCAAATTCTCGGGTATATGTTATCCATCTTGAATACTCTCAATCTTCTTTCGTAATATATTTTGGGATTACTTCTCTTTATAATTCACAGATTATCTCACATTAGATGCATGATGCATAGGATTTCCACTTAGAGGTTACCCAAGATACTGAATTGGACATTATAGATCTGGAGTAACCGTATGAATCATAAGAGAGAACATAAAATCATTATCAAGGTTAGGAATTCCATTAAAAATGTATCTAAGATGAACAAATGAATCACCGTCAACAAGGGTATGATAATCACCCAATTACTCTTAAGTAAGACTACTAAGAGAAGGTTGGTTGATGAAAATGCATTGGAGATAGAGTAGTCAACCAATAAATTCATTCCTCTTAGTTTTGTATTCTAGGCGGATGAAACTAAGAGTTCCCACCCCTCTGATGACTCAAATAATGATGGAAATGAAACTAAACCTAAAATCGTAGTGGGGGGGGGGAATGGAAAAACATAAAGTAATGGAAGGAATGTCATAAAGGATCCACAGAGGAGTGGCATCAAACTAGGGGTGGGGAAGCCCTTAAAAATAAAAAACCTATTTTATAATTTTCTGGGGCAAAGGAATCCCCCCATGGTCGCAACCCTTAGATATCTCATTGTGACATATAAACCCATGGTGATTAGTCTTGTTGAGTCAATGATAATGTTTTAAAATTGTAAGGAATTTTAATAGACTTCCCTTGGTTACTCTATTATTGCAAACAATATCCTTGAGAATGATGTGGAGTGTATTTGGATACTTATGAATGATATTATTAACATTTTCTCTTGCAAAAAAAGACATCAGATTGTTTTAGTATCTATTGTCATGAATTCTTCCCCTCTTTTTGTGTCCTTAATCTTTGGTTTCAAATTTAATATTAAAATAAAGGAGCTATAGAATGAATTATGTTTGATCCCTCATCAAATTTATCATAATTGGATTATCTTAGGTGATTTAAACACTATTCTTAGGCAAAAAATGGACCTAATTTCAGTAAATTAGAATCCAAGGGGTTTTCTAACTAAATTGGTAAGTGAAACCTGGTAGAAGTACCCACTTGTGAAGATGACTTTACATGGTGCATATTCACTCTAAATGGAAAAAAATACATAAACTTATACTGGTAAATTGTCTAAGTTAATGATAGGAATGATATTATTAATTTATTCGGTATCATTATTCCAAATAATAATTCTAACCTCAATTCTTTGATGATTGAATCCACTTTGGTGGAACATGATTAACCCCTATTCCTTTCAAATTCAATAATGGTTGGTTGGTTATCCCTATATGAAGGGAGAATATCTTGGATTCTTGAAAATTTTTAACCCCATGTAACCACATTTAGATTTTATCTACAAAATTGAATAACACAAAAAAAGATACATAAGGAATAGAGGAAATCCTCTTTCTCCATGATTTATGAGGACATAAAGGTTTGATGAAAACCATATGCTACACTGTCATAACATTAATCAACTTCAATGTATTACCTCTCAGGATGAGATTTAATAATTCTCTAAACTTGATAACTTTATCAATCACAAAGAGTGTTTTTCCAAGTACCTATTCAATGTATGATGGAAGAAGTAAGGGGATAGAAACAACATGTTTTTTCACATCCATCATAGATAAAAGAAGATAAGGAGGTTGTTACAGTACTAAAAATTAATGGATGCTTTATTACTTTATAAAATGATATTTCAAATGTCATGATCATATATTTTTAAGGCATGTAATTAGATATTGGATATGAAAATACACATATGATAATAGATATATTTACTCGCAATATTGATGAACATCAAATTAGAAGATTAGTTAGGGGACCTTGGGATAAGGAGATCAAGGAATACCTCTTCTCCCTAGTTATTGATAGTGTGTAAGGGATGTATGGATTTACCAATAAGTTCTTCCTATTCAATTCTAAAATATTTCATGATGAAGTCCCAAATGTAGTGATGGAATTTTTTGTCCACACTTCCATTCCATATATATTTAACTCTAACATTATTTATCTAATCCTAAAAAAGGATATTGTTATAGAAATAATGGATTTGAGGTCAGTGGTAATTAGGAACACTATACCAAAAATACTATGTAATATTATTGCTATAAGGATAGGTAGTATTTCAATATAAATCATAAGCCAAAATCAGTTTAGATTTATCCCTAGATGGAATATTCCTAATTGTATCTTCACTACATCTAAATGCATCAATTTTATGAAGAAAAAGGTGAAAGATGGAAATATTTCTATAAAAATTGATATCTATAAGGCCTTTGACTCAATAAAACGGAGATTTATTCCCACAATTCTAAAAAATCATGGATTCTCCAACATCATTATAACTCGATTCACACCATTATCAAGAGTAACAAGTTATCCATCATTTCTAATGGATATGATAGGGGATTATTAAAATGGTCCATGGTAGTTAGGGAAGGGGATACCCTCTCTTGACTCCTTTTTACCCAAACTGAAGACAATTTGAGTTCATGCCTCAATGATCTTGTCTATACTAGTTTATACGGCTAATCAAGGAAGTGAGGGAGATTCACAATTCATCACACCTATAGTACAATGATAATAATATTATTTTAGATAAAAATTATAGGGTAACAATATCATTTATCAAATACATCTCTATTTATTATAAAGATGTGGTTGTCCATGTCATCAGTTAGAAATATCATTTATGATATTTTGGGATGGGGTTCCCATCCACAAGAAAATAGAGTTTCTAGATCTCTTAGGGTGAATAGTGGTTCTATACACTTTACTAAACTTGGGGATCCAATCTTCTAGTGTAATGTAAATAGTTTCTATCTTGAAAATATTTAGTCTACAATTATTGGTCAGATGGAAACATGGAAGAGGTAATCCAATTCTCAAGCATGAATAATTTTACTTGTTAAATTTTTTATCACTTCTATATTTCTATATGCACTTTATATTTATATATGGCCCAAATCCCTCATCAAATATCTCTAGAGGTTTATAAGTATTTTATATGGAAGGGGTCCATTCAGGTGAAAAATAATTTTATTATGGATTGGAATGAGTGTATTAATACTATTTACATGGGAGGATAGGATATAAAATATTTGAATCTTTTTAATGAACCCTTACTCGGTAAATTAAATTTGAATATCGTTACATATAATGAAAACTCTATGGAGTTTCTTTAAAATAGATTTACACCAAAAATACATGATGGATACTCCAATAACTTATACTCTTTTATTTGAGAATAAAAAAATATTCTTACAACCAACTTATGTAATGCTATAAAATGGATGGTATGAAGGTTGTATAATTTGAATTCTTAGGGTACACCTTGGCTGACTAGGCCTCTATACGAGGCTGTGGATTTCCCCAAATCCATGAATCATTCCCCCATAGATGATCCCTTTTATAATAAAATTAATTCGTATAGATTTATTCCTTCGCATATTTGGAATGAAATCTAGAGGTTTGAATTTATTAACACAGACACTCGTATTTAGGAAGAAAACTTTACTGGTCATCTCAGTACTATAGTTTGGTATAGGAAAAAGTGTGATTTTTATATTTGTATCCCTTTATGAATTTTATTCTTCAAAAAATATTTCATTCACTTAACCTTTATTCTTTTTATTTGGAGGATCTGGAAGAGGAGGCTTCCTATGAATAGCCTGCTGAAAACCCTTAGGTTATATATTCTATTAGAATTTCATCTCTATTTATAAGTTTATGAAAATTTTAATAATGTTTCTATGACCTACCATTCCACCAGTATAGTTTGGAATTAAATGCAGAATATTCTTGACTACAAGATACAAATAGAGATCCTAGAGGGCCTGATGAATTCCATCACTACTACTAGAAACAATGAACAATTCAAAGGAATTATTCTTTTTGCAGTTATTACTATTATTGATCATGTTTGGAGATAATGAAATGTGATAGATTTTGAGAATCAAACCCCTAATCTTCATGAAGAAATATGTTCTATTCATATGGTTGTTACCACTAACTTAATGATCTAGAAATGCTATATGAAATATTATATGATTGATATTATTATCTTAAGAAACTTTGGTATTCCTTGAAGGACAATAAACTACTGTTTATTAGATTGATATGTTGGACCCTCTAATCCCCTCTTGGATGAATTTTAACATGGATGGGGTAGATTCAGGTGCACCCAAACCTTTAGGTAGTGGTTGTGTCTTCTATACCCACTAAGGATTATTTAATGACTGGCTATACCACACAATTAGAAAGGGATGATCCATTAAAGGTATGTTCTAGTTCCTGATTAAGGCCATCCAGAATGATGTTCATAATGGAAAGAGTTTTATTTGTATGGAATATGATTTGATCATGGTAGTTGATATCTTGAAGAATTTGTCTAGGAATGTCCCATAGAGTATGATGTCACCCTAGTTGGACTATCTATATTGTATCAATCATATTAATCTTGATGTGAAACATTTTTATAGGGAAGCTATTCAGGTTGTTGATGATTAGTCAAAAAGAGACATTATAGAGGAAAGCTCGAGATAGTTTTTTCTAGAACTGAATCTCAATGATTTTTTTTGATTTGGATACACGTGGTTTAATTCATACCCATTATTTTAAATCACTCTTATGATTGCATGAATTTTATATTATTTAATTATATTTGGTAGGAGTGGGTTCTCCCATATCCTAGACATTTTTCTTTTATATTATATGTCATATCAAAAGGTTATATTTATTCTCGTCTATAATGAGTACCTTGTGATATTATGATTGTAATATTAAATATATTTATTTATGGTCTAGACACATCAATATTATGGGGAATATATGGTAACTATATATCTAGTTTTAGGAACCAAAAATCATAACGACTTCTTCTCATGATGTTTTAACATAGTGATTTAAAATATCTAAGATCCTTAGTATTGACCTTATTATAGGAACACTAACAATTTTTGGTGTCATTGGATGTTCTTATACACGAGCACATATTCCAACCTCTTAAAATGAGATCATTATCAATGTAATTAATTCAGTTATGATTTCTATACAAGAGAAAAACCATGATTGTTTATGTTTACAGTCAGGTATATTTTATTTGGTATATCATTAATGGTAGTACATTGGATGAATCATCATTGTAGGATTTTTTTATTGGCGTATTAGAGGAATATATCACTAAAAATTTGACTAGGGTGGGGGTGTTGTAACTAAATACATGGATATGGTTTATAAAGGAAACAACATCTAATATTGTTAAATAAATATATATAAATCATGTAAAGGTGATGAAACAAAGTATGGATATTTTTTATGAGATATCATGAGACAAATATATTATATTACCAAGCACGTATTCATTATATGTTATTGTATATAAGAATTATCCTTGTCTATTTAGGGGTCATGAGTTGTTACTAGATACTGATTCATGTGTAGTAGTAGGATTCACTGCTATTGGGGTGAGGGAATAAAGGGCGACACAAAAAATGTATCTAGAAGTTACCCCAACTAGAATGAATTCATGATCAGGAAAAAGTGTCCACCACTAAATTTGGCCATTGAAAGTATGAGTGAGAATGATCAAAATATAATTAATAAATAATTTAAACTATATTTTATTTAGTTTTATAATAAAAAAATTAAATTTTTTTCTTAAGGTATTCATAAGTTATTTAAGTATAAATAATAGAATATAATAAAATAGTTTTTCAAATATATATTAATTATTTAAGGTTCATTAAACATATTTATAGGGAACGACCTAGTCAATAGATGCCATTTAATCACAAGATATATGAGAGTTTTATAAGTGATTGATTAAATATTTGTGACACTTATGATGTCTTTATTTAGTTTTTCATGACATAATTGGTTGGTTTTAAGGTTAACTCTATTTGAAGTTATAATGCTTAATTAAATAGTGTTTAAAATTGTTATTATAATCAATATTAGAAACAATAATAATTTTTGAGATCATTTTCATGATTTTTATTAATCCCATGTATTCACACAAGGTTTTGAGAGAGAAATGAGAGAAAATAATGAGGTTATATAGATTCCTCCAAAGATGAAATGTGTGTTTTCCAATGATTATATTGGAATTATAATGCACTCTATATTTTATAGACAGTGAATAAAGATCATAGTGAATCAAATTATGATAATTAGAACATGTCCGGATGATCAAGATTTCTTCTATGTTACATTCTTCAAGATATGATGATCCATGGATGATCAGATCATGTAAGGATAATTTCAATCCACCGAGGTATAATTTATGTTATTTATCATATAATTTATTAGTGATTAAATCTATTGTACATGGTACATGGGATAATATAGTGCTTTTTATTTCAGATTTGATGTTATGAAATAGTTCCGATCAAATTTTTATTTGACAATACTTTTTGTAAATGATTCCTCTATACTTGGATTCAATTAACTAGTATCATAGAATTAATACCCAATTTATGTTTATAATTTTAATTAAACATGATATAATCCAAGTAGATGGTTTTGATATACTTCCAACACCATAGATAGTTCAAAAAATAGTGTATGGATGTCTAGGATATAACCATATGAACATTATATAAAAAATAGGAAGGGTGAGGAATGAAAAATTGTTGTATATTATTAGGGGGATGGTAACAGGTGATTTTACCATTCCTTTTCAAAAATTATTTTAAAAAAAATAATTGAGAGGCATCACGCAACACCACCACCATCCACCCACAAAAAATTGGGGATTACACACCAAATATAGCCCACACTTATTGGAATGAGCCATTTATCTTAATAAAATTAAAAAAATAGTTCCTCATGGGGGAACAAACTAATAAACAAATTGGTTGGATGTGACACAAGATAGGCCATGTCAGGTCATGTTTAATTACCCATCCCAAGCCCATTTTAATGCTATAGTATTATCTTTGGAGCCATAAAAAGGAAACAAATTATAAAAAAAATAAAACTTTTTTTAAATTACTAATAATTTAATTAAAAAATCATGGGTGATAGGTTATATCATTAATGAATTAAAAATATTTCAATATGACTTTTATGTATTAAAAATTTTATCAAGTATAATTTTAATTTATTTAATTATTGTAATGAAATGTCTATACATTTTGACTAATCATTACATGCGACTGAATTACGTATATTAGGTTCATTATTTATTTAATTTTAATTATTTTAATATGTTAAATTCAATAAAAATTATTTATTTAATGTTAATTTAAAAGATTTTTGAATTTACCCTCCATACTTCAATTATATCGAGGCCATTATGCCCATATTTATGTTATAAAATGTTTTCACGTATCCTGAGTTTCCACCACACGTGCATGAGAACACATTGTAAAAGAATTTAATCATTCATGATCATGTCATTTGAGAAAAGATCCAACATAAAATGAAAAAATAAATAATACATAGAGGAAAGACGGGTGTTGTAACTCTAATATTTACATGACTCAAATAATTTTTCTATGGTCTCCATTTATTCATCATATAGTTGATGGATTAAACCTCATATCAAAGATCAATTTTGAGTTATTATTTATTTATTTATTTTATTCATGGTTAATTATTTATTACATGAAATTTTAGATGATATAAAATCACTTAAAATAGTTAAAATCATATAAAAATAAATAAATACATTATATATTATTTCTTTTTATCATGGTTTCTTGTTTTAAAATCAATCACATATTTAAATTAACAAAAATAATAAATAAAATTATATTTATTAATGTATAAATTAATAATAATAATAAAAGATAAAATAAATATTAAGTTACTAATGAATTTTATCACTCAAATTTGAATGAAACAATAGTTTGAGGTTCTCATTAGCCTAGTTTAGGGTGAATTATTCTATCTGGGAGTTAAAATAAAAGTTATGGATTGACTAAAAAATAATTGGCATATAAAATTATTTATATCAAGCTTGATGCAATTTTAGATGAATGAGTGTTGAGTAAATAAATGGTTCAAATTCTTAAGATAGAGGAATCTACACAACTGATCATGGAGTTTTGTGTTAATGTGGTTATCTAGGAAAAATCCTACATTAAAAATCTCTAAGTGTTAGAATAAAAATATCTTGAATTGTGAAGAGATGTTCTAAGGATCCTTCAACACTAAAATTACCATTTGAATGAATATTCTAAATCTAATGGTTGAGGGGTTAGTATTTGAACAAAATAATAGGTGGTATTTAATATTTTTAAATCAATGGTATTTAAATAATTTGTAACTATAGTGTAATTACAGATCTAAAAAGATTTATTTTTTTATAAAATGAAACGTAATATTATTGAATATTTTTGTTCGATATTGGATAATGAACATTTCCTTTTCAGAAAAAATTTCCCAGAGTGGTCAACCACTTTCACATAGTACTAATATGAGATGAAGAATTATATGCTAGAATACCCACTAATTTATAAGTCATATCAAGAAGAACATAAGGGTGAGAATAATTGTTTCTTGAGATATATGAATTATGTATTCTATATATACATAATTGTGTTATCATCAATATAAATCATTTTAATAAAAAACATGTACAAATATATTGATACAACTTGTTGTCTCATATCAATGGAGTTTATATGTAGAAAGTGAAGTAAGAATGTAATTAGATTATTTATTCACATTACATGTGTAAGTTGGAATATGGAATAATTACTATTCCTCATGTTATAATGATTATAGAGTATATTTCTAAATTAGAATAGTTCTAATTCACATTGAATAATGATATATCTATGCATGCCAAACTTGTATCCTTACCAACTAGTTCCTACAATATCATTAAAAAGTATAAAATGAATAGTATATAAAGATGAATTTGATATATTTTGGATAATGTTCACAGGTTTAATAAGGATATAAATTGAGATAGCTTTCAATAATTATGGTAAAAAATAAGAAAGGAACAGATAAGAGATAAATGGAAAGTGAAATGATATAGTCACCTCCATAATGTTTATTCAGGAAACAAAATATTAAGAGGGGGAGTATCAAACATGAAACTATTTTATTCACATGTGGAAATAAAAACCAATGTAAATGATATTGAAATTAATTTTAATAGACAAAGGTAAAATATTATTCTACATGTATATTCAATGTTCCAAGTAATATTTATTTTTAATTTTTTTGTATTAGATTCAATTTTTGTATCATAAATTTCTATGTAAATTCAAAAACCATGGATATTTAAAAATATTATAATTTTTCAATTGGATCTTTATGTTTTTTATAGTGTTTGAGTCCTATAACAAATATAGAACATCATTTTTTCACATTGCCTAGTAGATAAGCACTGCTACAAAACTTGGTTTATCTAGTGTAAGGGCATTAACAACACTTTCTAAAAGCACTATTAATGGGGGTATTTAACAGTTCTAAAAAATAGCAGTTAAAGGGGACTTTTATTAGTGCTTTTTTATAAGCACAGATAATGTTTAACCATTTGAAATGATTGTATAAAAACACTGAAAAATGAGGGCTTTTATCATCATTTGTAAGAAAGAACTGATAAATGGTATATTTCAATAACAAAATATTTTTATTAAAAATAATATATTAATATATTAATATATTTATATTTATATAAATATAATATATATTTTGTAAATATTTTTTAGATAAGGTAAATAAGTATTTACACATAAAATATAAGATATTTAGTAAAAATGGCTTATAAAATAATATAAAAATACTTTTAATTAATAATTTTCAAATTATTGTCGAGTAACAGTAATTTAATAACAATTTTAAGGAAAAAAACGTTAATAATATATCTAAAATAAGTTGAAAACATAACTCAAATATGGTGGCTTCGGGGTTTTCTACGGCTCTCCAGCACCCGATGCTCGCTTGATTGTTCGATTCCTCTCACTAGATAGGGTTTTAGTTGGAGGCGTGGTGCCTGTCAGAGTTCATTGCTCAAAGCTCCGGTGTCGACGGTTGGTGTGTTGCGGTGGATATCGAGGTCGATAAGGATGGAGGTGACATGATCTGTGTTGTGGGTTCCTCTACTTGCAACGGTTCCTTTTTCCTCGTGATTAGGGTTTAATGGTTTGAGTTTTGTTTATCTGTATGTGTGATTTGATTTTCTGGAGCTGTATCTGGTGTTTTCTGGCCGGGGATGGAATGTTTCCCGATGGTCGCTGGCTATCGGCTACGGTGATATTGACGGCTCTCCTGGTTGGATCTACGGGTTTAATACTGGTTTTTCCAACGACATACTCTTCGGAGCGCTCTGGACCCTTCTTGGTGTGCGTCGACGTCTCCCGCGGTGATTTGCTCTTGACCACGGGTGAAGGCGACGACGACGACGGGCTTCTGCCAGTGTTGAGGTTGAAGGTGATGACGAAAGCCGGTGAATCTTGCCGGCGTTTCGATGTGTTTTTTTGTTTTGATGTGGCTGTGATCTGTTGTTCTCTTACGATGTCGATGGAATTGGTGGTCAGACTTTCTCTCCGACGACATGGCTGGAGGCGGTGTTGAGATCTGCGTCGACTCGCATCTCGTGGTGTGTGCGGTTCGAGGTGGTCACATGACTCGAGGTGATGGCGTGGCGTGATGATGGGATCTCTACCCAAGGTGTGGCACGTTGAGATGATGGTATGCGGTTTGAATTTGAATTTTGATATGTTGTCATTGGGGATTGTTTGTTCAGGTTCCGGAAACCCTTTAACCGGCTCATGGGAACCGGCTACCCTCAAACCGGCTTTTTGAAAATAAAAAAAATTGATTTTCAGGTGTCCATTTGGGCTCTACTACAAATCAAATTGAATCCTTTAATAATATGTACACCCTATAAACCAAAGGGGCCCCTGATCACTATTCTTTAAAGGAAAAAATAGTTCCTAAATTCCTCCAAAACCACATTTTTATCTAGGGTACCAATGTTTTTTAACATTCGATGTATTTATTGCTTTGTTTATGGGGGTCTTGTTACCTTTATTTGAGGTGAATGAATTTATTACCTAAGATTACATTCTTATTGAAATTAATCTTTATAAATTTAATCATTTTTCACAGTAAATTTTTATTTATAATTAAATATATTAATATTTTCTTATATTTACTTTAATAAATACCTTGTATAAATACATATATATGCATATTTATGTAAAAAATTATTTCTAAACATATATAAAATTAATATTTACTGCTAATTTATTAAATAAAAAATTATTCATTTTATTTACCTTATAAAAATGAAATAGTATGTATATATTTTCTTATACAATTAATTTTCATATGTAAACACATGTCTTCCAAAAATTAAGAAACATATATGTATACATATACTCTAATATATGTAAATAAATACATATTCTAAAAATGTATTTAAAAAAACATCTAACCAATTTTTATCATTATATAAATATATTTATATTGTTAATATATACATATATGCGTGTATTAATAAACAGATACACACTATAATATAAAAAATATATAAATAAATATAAGTGTATATATATATCATACACACACTTTTATTTTAAAAGTGTATTTTAAAAAATATACAAATATATGAATAAAAAATATATATTTAAATATAAAAAAAATAAAAGAAATCATTAAACAGAAAAGAAAACAATATGGTGTAGTGGTAAAGGTGTTCTATCTTCGAAGGAGAGGTGTAGTGTTCGAATCGAGGCCGGTGCGCATCAGGACGAAAATTTTAAAAGCACTAATAAAAGGTGTAGTGGGGTGAAAATTGATGATAAAGGTGGGTGGGAGAGCACTGTTAAAGGTGAAATGGAAGTGTTGATAAAGCGATCGGACTCATGGTGGTCCAAAAAATAAAAATTTTACCCCCTTTAATAGTTCTATCTTTATTAGTGCTAAAAATCTATTAGAGGTCCCCTTTTACAATGCTAAAAAGAAGTATTAAAAGGCTCCATTAATAGAAATAAAAAACAGTTGAAGGTGGAATTAACATTTATATTTTTATAACTGATAAAATCCAAGGGATTGTAACCGTGCCCCGGTAGTCATTACTTTTTAAACACTGATAAAGGCATATTCTAGTGCTGTTGAAAGGGTCCTTCAACATTACTAAAAAAAGTTATATTAATGGTCCTATTTCACATCACTTTTTAGTAGTATTAATGGAGACATTAACAACACTTTTTTAGCATTGATAATATTATAATGAATTTAAACACACTCTAGTAGTTAGTTATTTTTTATCATTGATAAAGGAATATTCTAGGGCTATTAAAGTCCTATTTTTTTTGTGAAGTTATCCTATTTGAAAAAAATTATTTTATATTCTATTTTACCAATAACATTATCTCATTGTCAAGTTTAAACACAATATTATTTTATTTCATATATGTATGTAAAAATGTTTATGTTATTTTAACTCCCATAGAAAATTAAGGATTAAAAGAATAAATGTTACTACTAATGTAAAAAAGGTGCATCACTTTTTCTGGAGACAACAAGATTAGAACTCCACTATTAAGAGATATTTACCTGGAGTAGTTTCAAGATGTGTGACCACCTTGGATTTCATAGGGTGTATCTATGTGTGGAAAATTCATATTTAAAGAACATGTGTTGGCTTGTGGGGATATTCATTAGTTTAATATGTGACCCTAGTGTGTATTAGATCATGGTGTGATGAGTAGAAAACCAACATATTATAAGAGATACATGGGATCAGATGACTAGGTTCATAATATAGGGAGGCTAGGTTATGAAAATTGGTATCAAATCTAATAACCTATGTAATGTGTAGAGGTACAGTATGGTTTTTATGTGTGGGTTCCATAACGAGGGTGTTATAATGTAAAAGGGGGAGAGTGTAACACCCTTGAAAAAGTGATGATTGATGAGAAAATATTACCACTAATACAAAAAATGTGAACCTTTCTTTTCGAGAGCCTACCTAATTAGAAAACCATATATAAGCATGGATGGAATGTAGTAGTGTCAAGAAATGGGTGACCTTTTAAGATGTTTATCATGGTCTATGTGAGTGAGGATAAATCACACTGAAAGAAAATGTGTTACTATGCGGGGATATTCAATTGTCTAATAAGAAAACCTAGTGTTCAATATGGTTTTATGAGATGGAAACTAGGTTTTTAAAAGAGTATCATTGGCCTTGATAACAAGGTTCATGTCTTAAGTAGTATGAGTTATGATAGGTATACCACACCGAAATAACAACTTAATTATACGTGAATCAATGATATCATATTTCACTAATCAATGATGAATATAACACATAAGATTCAAATATAGCTGTTACATTGGAATAGAAACCAATGTATTTAAGAAAACCCATGGGGACATATAACTAGGTTCGTGGTCTAAGGATTTCGAGTGATGATAGGTCTAAAACACTTAAATAATTGTTTAATTATTCAAAAACCAAAGATATCTTATGTCAAAAATAAATTATGAATATAACATATATGTATCATATATACTTATTGTGATAATATAATACTTGGGAAAAAACACTGGAATAAAAATCTTGAAGCTATAATAACATGGGTGTTTATAATCTTTTGAGCTAAAACTCATAGGTCTTTAACATTTTTTCTTATTACGAAAAAGAAAAAATACACCTTTCTTTATTATGGTGGTAGTGATGAAAATCATATAGAATTGGTTTAGAAAGATACCAGTAAACTATCTCAAGTATAATCTAAATGTTAATTCATATACCACATGATATTACACTAAGATATTTAAGTAATATAAAATTGAAGTAGATAATGATCTTAGTAAGAGCATAAAATTTGATTTAGTTAGAGTAATCCTAAAAATATCCTTAAAATGCATTCATAATTCATAAATATAATGTAAATTTTACTCTTAAACACACAGTTTCTTATTGGAATTATAGTCATATTTTGGGTAAAAGTAAGACTCACACATTTCTTATCATGGTGAGTTTGATTATGGGTCTTATAATTCATTAAATCGTTATATTATCACTTTTTATATATGATTTAAAAATAATGGCATTATAAATTAACCATATATTAGTAAAATTATAAATAGTACTTCACTTAAGTTATTGTATGAATGAAACCCATTAAGTACCAATTTAAGTATTAAATATAAATATTTTTATAATGTCCAATTCTCACATGAAAATTTCATTAAAGAACACAGTGTATATTTTGTTAATTATCCTAAAATTACAAAGGATATTATACTAATAACAATGAAATTATTGATAATTTAGTGAAAGAATATATTTTTACAAGTAAAATCACATCTCTATTTGATCTAATGAGATAAATAAATACATTTATTAAGTAAATGCTTGGGATTAATAGGAAGTTTTAATAGTAACACATTTCACAAGAGTTCATGGAATACAAAGCTCTAAAGATAGATACTACATAGAAATGATAAAACAAAATAAATATGTTTTAATAATCACTGAGATGGGTGATATATTAATAATTAAAAATAATAAATCCTTATACTAAAAGTAGGTAGTAAATGGAAAATAATATTATAAATGGAAATTATTTATCAACTCAGATTTGAATTCTATATATCAAGGTCAAATATATTTTTCGGTAACATCTCTATCTGATATAAAAGCCACTATATAAAATGGTATGTTTATGAAAGTTTTGTATATATATAGTTTTTATAATACCTATAATATAGAAACTCAGGCCAAAAAACATAGATAATACATTGATACTGGGGTTAAATTATTACATCACACAAATAGTCACATAACCAGATGAAAGATATGTTTGGTGTGATGGATATTAGCTACATTGAAATATTATTTTAAAAAATGATCCACCCTAGAAACCCTCTATAATTATCATAAGTTATAATCATATTTAAAAACTATGGGAATAGAAAAATAAGAAATGGATAAAATCTAATACTTAGTATAAGTAAACATAACCAATAATAATAAAATATCATATGTAAACCTATGATGAGTGTATGGGTATAATAAATATACACAATAAAACTCATTCACATAAAATAATATATCATAAATCATGAAATATGACATGGAATAAAATATGAAATGAATCAAATGTGTGTAGAAACATGACTCAACAAATATGACCCATGAGACCTTAAAATAATCAAGACAATAACCACAAAACCATGAAACATATTTCATCTTTGGAACATACATTATTATAGGGACCATTAATTTCCTAGGCTCCACCATCAGTTTCTAGATTTATAATCAACTAAAATGTAATCCTGAATACTTATATCCTGATATATAAACATTAAACCAATGTTTTTAAAGGTTATATGTAACCCCAATCATCATCTTCCATATTTATGAGTTTGACATGAAATCAACTACTTATTACTTGATAAAGAACCCGTGGAAATAAAATAGGTTTTAAAGTACATTCCAAATGAAAATAATTCAATTTCATAGCATAGATAAACCATTGAAAGTAAATGTGTTTCATATGGATTATCATAAGAAAATAATTAATAATTCCATCAATAATCATAATATAAGAAACCATTGGAAAATAAAATGTTATATAAGAAAATAATGTAACTTTCTAGGTGAATAACATTCAATCAAGATAATAAAGTATGTGGTATTTACGATGTGTAGAAAAAGATATGTTGTTAAGTCTACAATTCCACCCCAATTAATCATTGTGTGGATCCTAATTGTACACCATTTAATCAAATTAATCAAAAATAGGGTATTCACAAAGTAAATTCATTATGTGAATAGTTAGGATCATACATAATGAATGATTAAGAAAGCCAAAGGTAGTAATGGATCATCCCTCCAAATGTGAAGGAAATTACATTGGTATTACACATAAATAATTTGGATGGTTACATTTTAATAATATCCTTGACCAAGCATATTATATTTCAAAGGATGTTGATTTTGATGAAAACCATTTTTCAGAGCATTAGGAAAAAATCATTTTGGTAATAACAGAACAACTGTGGCTTTTTTAAAATATTTCAGATATAAATATTATATAAAAAAAAGAGAGTGATTTTTCTTTTATAAATATATTTAATCATAGAAATTAAGTGTCATATAAAACAACAAATATGGTATAAAAAGTTATTAATGTGGAAACATTAAGAAGATATTTATTTTAACACTTAAATGAAAATGAACCATAAAGAAAACATAAAAATTTTATTTAAAACTTTTGATAAAAGA
The DNA here is from genome assembly GCA_963277665.1 of Viscum album. NCBI lineage: Eukaryota > Viridiplantae > Streptophyta > Magnoliopsida > Santalales > Viscaceae > Viscum > Viscum album. The sequence goes on along the minus strand of OY728128.1, from coordinate 1,172,844,453 downwards.
TAAAGTAGTTCAAAAGTATCTCAATAAATTATTGAGGTATATATAAGGAAATTTTCAAAATAATCTGATGAATTTAGACATGAAAAAAGTGAGGTTCTTAACATAAAATAAGAGATGGGGTCAGTTTCATTTATAGGAAACAATTTGGGTAAAATATGAATCAAGGGGAAATGAATTATTAAATGAACAAATAAAACAAAATTAAAAAAATTTAAATTCTTATAGATTTTATAAAGAATAATAATTCCCCAGATGAAGTATCTTTCAAAAATAATCATGATTTGTAAATAATATTGGCAATTAAACTGGTACAGTTTTTTAACACTTTCATCAAAACCATTTTCAGGTTGGTTATGTATTTAATCAATGGAAATATAAATAAAGTACATGATATGGATCTTAGAAACCTTTGAATATGGTAAAATACATTCATCAAGTGTTAATCAAACCATATTAAAGTTGTTACGGTGCACATTAATAAATAAATGTCAATAAATTAATTTGAGACAAAGAATACATTACTCTATTTCCCTTCCTTGTCAAAAGGACTCTAAGATATTGTATAAAAATAATAAATATCTTAATCACCTATTTAACCTCATTTTTATTGCACATAAACATTAATAAACAAAATTTAAAATTATCCCATGTATTTATATTATTTAAATATTATCAATTATTGATGTCAATTATGGGAAATCTCGATCATTTTGAACAAGTTTCATCATAGAAATGTTTTTATTAATTACTCTCCCAAATTTTATCATTTAAAGTTCATTTATGTTACTATATTGGAAGGATTATAATTATTTTTGGTGCATGAATTTTCATCAATGATTTCTTTAGTATTCATCCAAAAAGATGAAATTAACAACGAACATTTAAAAATGATTTTTAACCTAAGAATGGTGTTTTATTAAATAAAGAGATAAACATTAATGTATATTTTCTAGAAAAAAATAATTATTTATATATTTATCTCATATTATAATATTAATTAATTTTTCTTAATCATCCACGGTATAATTTAATATTTTTTTTGAATTGATGATGAAACTGACCCAAAAATTAACATACCATGGTTATTGAATATTACGAAGTAAATTAGTGAAAATATCCAAAAACCCATAGAATAATGAAATAATTTAGTGTTTATTTGAGTGATATTTCCGAATTATAAATTATTTTGAATAATAAGTAATGTATATGAAAATATTACATATTTCGAATTAAATATTTTCCACTTAATACATTTATTTTAAATGATTGAATTGATGATAATAATTTGTCAATCATATCATTAACAAGATCTAAAATTTAGCATACTATAACCTCAATGATATAATAAAATTAATATTTCTCTATTAAACAAATTTTAATGACCAACCATGTATGTTACTGATGAAAATAGAAATATAAATCAATCATCCCATGGTGGTGGTAGTCCACACATACTAATCTTTAAAGACTTTGTATTCCATAGAATAAGAGAAATGAATAATATGTTTTATAATTTAAGAATATAAAATATTTCATAAATTTAATACATATTTATTCAATTAATTAATATGACTATACATGTAATGTGTCTACCAAAAATGAAACATGAAGCTTTGGGGAGGCGGTAGTCTGGGCACACACAAATGTGGATTTCACATTTATTAGAGAAAAGGGAATGGTGGTAAAACCTTATTCTATAATTATAATAAAATAAAATTATAATAAGGATAATGATAGTATGATTTTAATATGGTTAAAATAAATTTTATAAATAATAAATTAACATAATAACAAATAGAAATAAGATGAAGTGGTTAGAAATATATATCGCACTACTTGGTTTATCTTCTTTGCGAAGGGGTTAAAATTATAAATGATGGTATTTTTATAATAAAATATCCTAATTAATGTGTAAAATAGTTTTTATGGTATATTTATGTTAAATTTTTTCCAACGTATTTGGGTTCTAATTTAAGGGGAAGTGAGGAGAGGAGAGACGCCTTTACTAGTCAAAAGAAGTGGCATTTTTTTAAATGTCCAAAAATCTTCAAAAATAGAAGGCCAATCTCAAGAAAAATAGATCTAAAATTGATAAATAATAGATAGGTGAATATATAAGTAATATACACACCTAAAAAACTCAATTATATAGTTTTTTTTACATTTTTCCCTTCACCTCTTAGGTTACTCATCTTTTACCTTTTTGGTTTTCATGATGGTAACATATTTTTACCCATGAAATTTATTTGTTATGCTGAAAAATAAAATATTTCTTATAATATAATATGGACATAATGTTTAAAAATATGAAATAAATTTTGTTTGATGAAATTTTTAAGTGAAAAAAATTCAGTTTAAAATACTAAATGTATAATTTCATAAAAAAATTTAAAAAATAAAATTTAACTTAGAAAATATAAAATATGTGTTTATAAATTAAAATATAATTTTGAAATTATAAATTAAATTATAACATAATTTTTTGGTCTGAAAATTTGTTTAATAATTGTAAAAAATATACTTATAAACTAATAATTTTATAAAATTCATGTTGTTTGTAAAAACAATATTTTTCAAAATTCACCTAAAATTCATTTTTTTAGAAAAATATAAAAAATTAATTCTAATATAATTATGAAATTCTAAATCAAAAAACGAATTTATATTATTTAAATAATTTTCTATATTTATAAATTTATTTTTTAGATGAAAATATAAAATAAAAAGTAAAATTTATTATATTGAAAATAGTATTTTTAAAACATTAAGTGTTCTTAATATTATTTCATATAATTATATAATTTTAAAAAAATTAATATTTAATTTCATATATAATTTTTTATTAAGAAAAATCAATTAAATATATTAAGATGAAATATATAATACTTAACAAAATTATTATTTGAAAACAAAGAAATACTACTTTTACAGTAAATACACTTTAATAAATAATATTAAAATTAAATTTCTATATTCTAAAATTTGATTTTACTACTCCATTGAAAATAAAATATTTATTTTAATTTTATATATACATCATATTGTATTTTATTAATAATACTATTAATATTTATATGTAATGCATAAATAAATAAATAAATATAAATATAATATTTTTATATAATATTTTTATTTCATTGTGTGTTATAGTTTTTAAAATTTACTAAATAAAAATAAATAATTTCATTATAAATGTTGAATATATGACCAATAATCGTATTTTCAATGACCATATTTATGGTGACCAGATTCCATTCATATATATAGACTTATTAAATCATTCATTCATTCCACTCTAACTTCACTAGGAAGTCTTCTTGTTTCATATTATATATTTTGTATAATGATTTCTTTTTTCATAGATATATTCCTCATTATAGGTTTTTTGTGGTCATTAGTGATACTAAAGGTTGAAGATAATCCCAGAGATTTCCTAGTGGTGAAGAATTTGTTCTTTTTAATCTATTATCCTCTATTATTTTATAAACTTTTAATGGATGTACTCCATACTTGTTGAGTAGAAATACATGGTGTGAATTACATAGCTTTATTTTATTTTGATTTAATGTACAATTTATGAAATAAGAAAGATTCATTAGTTTGGTTTTTATCTTATAGGTAACATTTTGTAATCATGTTTCAATCCTTTGAAATAATAGATAAACATTCATTAAAATTATATAAATCAATAATAACAATAATAAAATGGATCCTAAAACACGAGACATTAAATACTGATTAAGATTAGTAATTAATGGTTTAAGATAAGTTAAGATATTGACTATGAGAGAACCTTTTAACCAATATATATTTTGAAATCCTCTTTAATTTTAATCATCATAGTAGATACTATGATTAATAAAACATGCCAAGATATCTTTAATGATTAATATATGCATTAAATCATTGAATGATTATTTTCCATGTTTCAATATATGGTTAATGGGAGCTTCTAGTTTTTACATGTGACAAATATTTATAACATATTGTAAAAAAATATTATGTATAAAGTTAGTTAAGATATACTTAAAAATATCTATGTGAGAATTAATTGAATTTTCAATCCAATCACTAGGGAATAATTATATTTTTTATAGGGTTCATGGAAGAAATATAGGTATATATATTGATAATATAAAATGTTATATACTGATTAAAAAGTTAATTTTTTCTTAAGTCACGTGGAATAAATATTTCCATGTTGATGTGTTCAAGATATATGTGTGGATTAAGAAGATAAATAATACTCCACACACTCTATTGATGTAATTTATCACATATTACATGATATATAATGGGTTTAATGTTTCATATAAATAAATAATGACGAGTAAATATAAAAAACATCAAATATAACAACATAATAAAATATTCAAAACAATACAATAGAACTAGAGAAATTATAAGGGATAATTTCCCGACACTTTCATAGGAAGGATAGGTGGGTATCAAGGGGGAAAGGAAATTTTAATTAATATAGATAAACTTTATCTAGTTTTATAGGTATTAAAAGTAAATGAGAAAGTTATGTTCATTAAATATAGTGGTATCCAAACAATATAAAACAGAGATGTTTTGGAATCTAAAATTGATAAAAAATCGGTATAAATATGTTACATTATCCCAAAACATACAATTATACTAAGATAGTACAATATTATCATTATATATGTTTTTATATTCTAACATTGATGGTATTAAAAAATAAGTTTAGGTTAAGATAGAAGCAAAAAGATATATACTTTAGAGACATCATAAATTAAAGGATTTCAATCAATGTGGTAATGATTCAGTTATTAGAGTATCCATAGATGAAAACATGGTAGATCTAATGAGTAAATAAAAAACACAATATAAGAATTATTTTTTATAATATAAATAACAATTTTGGTATTTTTAGCATTTAGGTCTAGTGTTTGTATAAGTATTATTAGAGTGAATTCTCAATACCCAACCTATATTTTTACATTTCAACTACCACATCATGCATATAGTTCGACATATAAATGTATTGTTTTTACCATGATAATAACACAAATGAAACATAAAATATATATTGTAATGTCCTTACATTTAATGTTGTATCTAAATACTATAGTGGTTCTCAATTAAAATGATAAACTCAAGAAAATATTGTAGTAATATTAAACACATGTCATATAGAAAAATACATCAATCTGATAGGACACATGTTATTTTTCAATCCTGGGTACATTAGGAACATAAGAATTTAAATTTCTTATCATAAATTTATCACTTAGAGATCTAAAATGAATGTTATCATGAGGACTGACCTACTAGTAGGAACACCATATGTTTTTGGTGTAATTTTACACTACTATTAATAAGAAATTGTATTGTTATCATAACATTTTATCATTATCTAGGTATATCATTCAACAATTTACTTTTATGGATGATGAAAATAATGACGGATTATATTTTCAGTGATTTATATTGTGCTTGTTACATCATTAGTGGTGTAAAATTGGTTTAACTATAAAGAGGGGATTTATCACTTCTGATTATAAGAAAAATATTTATTAATATATTTGAATATGATGATAATTCATTTTTTAAATTAATGGACAAGGTAAATGACAGAATAACTTCTAGTATGATCAATAAAAGTTAGATAAAGTATGAATGGATGATTATAAAAAATATGAATTGTCCTTTATAATATATCAAAATGCAAAGAGATTATATTAAATAATAAGTGAATTTGGGAGGTTAGAATATATATCAATTACCCATATATCTTTGAGGGACATGATTTTCTAAAATATAGTAATTGTTTTCTCTAATTAGGAATCACTAATTTTTATGGAAGGGCCTATTGGTAAACACAAATTATATACTAAAGTTCTCCAAATTTGGATGATTTTGGGTTTATAATAAAGTTGTCCCCACAACCGTGGGATGATGAATTAATTAGTGTGGCTAGTCACAAGATAATAAACAAATAAATTCATTTATATGTTATTTATGTTTATAGTAATAATAATTAAATTCATTTCTCAAGGTATTCACATGTTATTCAAGTATAAATAAGTGAATACGATAAAATAGTTCTACAATGTAATATAATTTCTCGAAGGTTTGTTAAATATATTTGGGAGGAATGATCAAGTTAATGGATCATATTTCATCATGTTACATATCATAGTCTCATAATTGAGTTATTAAATTTTCCATTCACATAGGATGAGTTAATTAATTTAACTATGGCCTAATGGTTCAGTTTGAAGGTTATCTTTCTTTAAAGGACCAATGTGAAATTAAATATCATTTAACCCAAGTGAAAATAAATTTATCTCCATGAATAGTGTGTAATAAGATTTTATGATATATCAATCCACCAATATATTCTCTTTATGTTTAAATAGATAAATAAGATATAATAATGGGATTGTATTTATTCCTCCTACTTGGATAAAGTATGTGTTCTTTTAGTGATTATATGAGAATTTTAAACCACTCAATTCTAATATTATATAGTAATAAGGTAATAAAATTACAATCCATGAGATCCAATACATTTTTATATGATATATATGGGTTCTAAATTAGATTCATTGAGTTAAGATGATTTAGTGATGAGAGATGTATGTCAGATCAGATCATTTCCATAATTTATTATTAATAAGATTTATTATTCAGTTTCTTTAGGATTAAATATATCATACATGTTACATGGGAGAATATCTGGACATGTACATTGTATCTAATTTTATTACATAGATCTAGTGTAAAGTGTTTCAAAATATTAGTATCCAATTTCACTATTCTCAGATTCCAGGATTTTCCTACTACATTGTCAAATTAGTTTAAGTTATTTTGGGCATCCTTAGCTTCACCCAAATTGAAATTGTTTAATTGTGGCACTAATGAAAATTATTGATTAAAAAAATTCCATAGCTGAAATAAATTTTATTCCACTAATGATTGAATTTTAAGTAAATCTATAATTTATTTCAAGTGTATCTCTATGTAAGAGTTTGAACATAAAATAATTATTCCATGGGGAAGACATTTGTTGTGGTTTTTTGGGTCATCAGGGGGATGACCCCAATAGTGATTATTACTTTATTATTGATCTCTATAGGGTTATAATGTTTTTTTCTTGAGAATGACCCCCAAAAAATTTTTATACAGGTGACCTCTATGGTTACAAACTTATTTATTACTATATGAAGGACCACTATAGTGATATAAAATTTCATAATATGGAGACCCTTAGTGTCTGGTAATATAAGGAGGACCACCATTGTTCCTGTATTTTTTATTTCCTTTGGAAGGATCACTATCGTGATCTGATGTAAGGCCATAAGGATTAATTCCATGAAGGTACTATTGGGAGGACCTCTACAATGATATAATGTTTCATCATAGGTATGGCCTTTGTGGACACTACCCTAGGGAGGTCCTCTATGGCAGTTGCATTCTTCATTCCCATGGGTGTGACCTTCATGGAGGGTTTATTTTTTTCTTTTGTAGGGAGGACATACATGATGAGTACCACGGAGAGTGAATACATAGTACCTATATTTCTTATCAAGGGGAGGAAATATGCATTTATTTTATCTTACCTAAAAGTGGTATGTATTAACTAAATGGATCACAAATGTTTATCCTAATATTAGTTAAGGATTTTGGTTTGAAGTGACCTTGTACTCTCCTAGGGTTACTTTTAGAATTTATGAGTGAACTTTTCGAGTACCATAAATGGTAGAAACATCAATCTTATCCTATGGGATAATATTTGGTGTCCTAAGTTAGTCACTCCTTGGTTCATGGGACTGAATATCTTAAGTATAATATTTTTATATAGTCTCTAGGGTATTTGGATTTTTATGGCAGTGTTAATGACCATGATTGACATGGATAATTTTGGGGAACTTCAGGGATGTAATATTTATTTTGGGTATGTTTTCATCAAAATCCTCATGATAATATAGTAAATCATTATATCACTTTAGGTATAATCTCCCTATCTCATTAGAGGTGATTATGAGGTTATATACCCCATTATTTCTATTTGACAAGGTATCAGCCTTTATGGATTAAAATTATCTATGACTATCCAATATATCATTCACTTTTGTATCATAGACTCCTAAACATACATCTAGATATTATCATTTATTATTTGGAGATATAGAAATTGTGTTATGGAAAATGGATACTGATTTCTTAGGGATAAAAAATCTTTTTATCCAGTAATATTATAATAATATTGTAAAACATGTCAATTATTATTAGTGGACTTGAACACCATGAGGTTTAACCTAATATGGTTAGGGATACCTGAAAAAAATTTCCATTATTTTCATGTACCATTTGGATTATGTATAAAAAATAAACAAAAAAACCATAATTTTTGTATCACAAATATAAATTTATAACCAATCAATGTCTTTTAAAGGTTAAGAAGACAATTTTGGGTATAATATTTTCTATTTTTTAAGCCCTATCATACCATGAATATTTTTAATACCATTTCATATGAGAAAAAAATAAGATTACGGGTATATTGGATGTATATGATGAAACCGGATGGATAAGAGGTTGATTCACTCCTCAAACAAGTTTATTGTTTCGTTTGCGACTCTCTTATAGAATTAAAAATATTTTTGAAATCCTTCCAAAAAAATTTTTGGTTAAGTTTTAATTAATGTAATTTATTGAAATTTATTTATTTTAAATAATTACTTATAAGAAATTTTGTTATCTCACATTTGAAGTATAACGAAATATTTATTTTTGGTTATTCTATTTTTTAAACCTGTATAAGATTTAACTCTATATATTAACACTATTAAATAAAGAATAATAAGTGATGTGAATTGGGTAGTTACATGGTTTTAGTATGGGTTTTATATAGGGATTACTATATATACCTACATATAGTTATCAAAACTAATTATGTTTACATTTATAGTTTAAATCTGTGGGATGGGGTGTGATACTCATCCTTGAAAAAACACGCATTGAAATTTTATTTCATGTTGGAAAGAAAAATATAGAGTTTAAATCTTTAAGGGTAGGTATTTACTTGAATTTTGACATCATTTTGTTGGGATTTTATTTCATGAATTTTAATATAAATCAATAAGATATCTTTGGTAATTCTTTTTATAGGGAATGAAATAAGGAACAATGTATCATTTAGATTAGATTCATGTGACTAGGTACACATTTATAAATACTATAATAAATTGTATGAGTGTGATAATTATGTGTGAGTAACCTAGAATAAGTAGAACTCTTAGTAGCAAACAAGGATAGAAACATTATGAGTTCCATTAAGAAATAAAACCTCCTATTTAGAAAAATGAAATAAATATCCATAGGGGACAATGGAACATTAAATGATTAAATTGAAAAGGAATATTGTGAATGTGATATTTCCCTAAAAACCACGTGAAAATTCTAGGATAAGAGGATTTTTTGGGTAACTTCAAGTGGTAGGTCCTTTAATATCAAGCGTTACATGATTGACCCTGTCTAGAGGACCCAAAGAAATAAAAGGAATTTTATTTGGATACCATTTACAATATGTGAAAGATATTTTATGATATTGATATATTAACATATAATCTATACACATGCGAAAAGTGACACTATTAATGAGGTAGATATGTAGATAATAATGGTTATGTAAAGCTACCCACTCAGGGCTATATCCATATAAAAACATAACCATTAAGGTCAAAAGGGATACCTAGATAATATGGAAGGATTAAAAAATTTATTTGATCATTGTGAAGATTAATCCCATTTTAATTTATAAGGGCTTAGTGAAACATTGTTTAATCAATGGTGGAATGGTACCAACACCCTTCTATCAACATTGTTTAAAATGATTCTCAAGGCACCTTAGTCTGGGTAAAAATTTATAACATTAGAAATGTTTTTTTAAATGAATGTATCTTGTGAGAATCCTTTAAATAACCAAAATTCATGCATAATACATATTTTGAATTATATTTTTATTTAAAATTCACCTATGAATGTTCATGGAGTGTTGAGTGTATACACTGGTGCTTCGCTCTCCTTTGGGGTTTTTACCTTTCATTATATTTTTCCATGTCTATGTTCTTCCATGTGTTAAACAGGGGAGTTGAATGGCCTATTTATATATAGAGCCCCACTGGTATCCTATCATCAATATTAGTTCATGATAATCTATAGGTATGGTGTCCACCTCAAAATGATGTTAGTTCTCTCTCATCCCTCAGGTTGTAATTAACTTATCCATAATCTTAGAACCAATTCACACTTTATCATGATGAGCTATTTTTATTACAATTTAAATTCTCCAAAATTTTCAATAAGATTCATATAATTGTTTTTAATGATGGATCATCTCTGATAAGTATGTTACAATTGAATGAGGAAAGAGAATTTTCTCACCACCACATAATGGTCTGTAGTTAATGTTATACTAGAAAGTATATGGTCTAATGAAAAATAAAACAACTGGGATCCATGCATGATATATCTCCCTAGTTATAATAATTTTATCAAACATAATGTAGTTCAATAAGTTATAAAATGGGTTCTATAAAAATAATGTTATTTTAGAAAGTATAGTGTTCAATAAAAATTAATCTATACATAGACTATAACACTATAGTTGATACACTATGAAGTTTTTTTATCAGGTTTTCCTACCCAATTAGTTGAAATAGAAATGATAAAGAACCATATAATTATTAATGAAATTATAAATTCATAGTAAACTATTGATTAAAAACACCACTACCTGGGGATTTCTACAATGTAGTGAATTCTATATTATAAATAATAAAATGATTTGAAAATTTGAAATAGTGGAGTATACACTATGGATAATGATGGAGTGGATTTTGAAAGAATGATATTTAAAAATAATATCTTGATTATTTAACTACACCTTGGTTGAGATATGATTTATTTTATCAACATATTAAAGATGAAATTATTTTGGTTTTTTTATTTACTTAGTTTGGGTTCAATGAGAAAGAGAACAACTCATTTTTTACAAGATTTTATTTATATTTTGGGTCAACTAGACTAATAGTTGGTTATGGATTAGGATCATATTATAAATATAGAATCTTAGTAGGTTCGGTTTCTTGGATCTAACCTTGTTTTTTAGTTTTCCATGTTGACTTAGTAATTTTTACGTGCTAAAATATTGTTCACATGTGTTTTTTTCTTTTTTATTGGGAAAAACACAAGAAATCATGTTTTTTCTTTTTAGATTTATTTTTATAATTTTTTTTGTTTTTATATTTATCCTCTTCATATAAATTTTTTTTTAATTATTATGATAACAATATTTATCTTTGATTCTAAAAAATAGATTTAGTTTTTTATTTTAATTTTATTCATTATAAACAAGAATATATTTTTATGATTGATGAAAATTTTTTAACATTAAATTAGATGTTTTCATTTACATTTAATTATTGTATTCATCGATTTATATTAGTTATTCAATTTAATTAATTAGGTTCCATTTTAATCGTTACTCTATTTTGTCAAAACCATTTATAATTAGGGATAAACTAATTTTATGTGGTTGAAACACATACAACACATATATTAGAGGTTAACTGAGCTTAAATGGATGTGTATTAATTTTTATTATAAAATTAATTTTAAAATAAAAAAAATTGAAAATTATAATATCAAAATGCATTAATTTATTTTATTCATTATTGATATATTAAAAATATGTATTTAATAATCATCAACACCCGACATGGTATGATATATTAATTCAGGGATATTTTTTAGATATTTTCATTATATATATTATTAATATTAAATGATTTTTCATCTCTTGATATTAATGAATGAAAATAAAAATCATTATTAATAATAAATGAACAAATAGAAATTACATGAAAAAATGTGCAACTATTACATTTAAATAATTTCATAGTTTAGTTGGAAATATTATTTTTAAAGAAAACCCATATTTATATGTTTATTATCATATACATAATTTTAATTATTTTAATTAAGTTTTTTATTTAATTTATTTATAGCATTGAAATTGATAATTTTCATATGGTTCTCAAGATAGATCAATTGGTTTGAAAAATAATTATTGGATTTCTTATTCCATATGGGAATGACGAATGACTTATTCTATAAAATAATTAATGATGAAAAGATACATTATTTATAAATATTGTTTTGGATTTAAATTCTATATTTATAATACACATATTATTTATTTTATTTATTATCATTCTATTGATAGTAAATAATTAAAATAAATAACATTATTGATGAAAATTGAACAAATATAAATTAACTACAAACAAATGTGAATCCATTAAATTTAATTAATTCCATTTTTAATTATAAATTATTATTTTTAATGACAAACCCTTTTGGGAAATTGAGTTTTCTTTCCTTGATTATAACTAAAAATAATTTAAAACTAATAAATTTCATTAATTACACAGTAGATTTAGATTTATTATTTTTAATGAAAACCATCTTAGGATACTAATTATATTTTCCCTAATTTTAAATTTTTTTATTCATTAATTTATTCTATTTATTTATATTTTTAAAATCTATAATTTTGACAAGCTTCTCAAGAGATGAAAAATTAGTATGAATTTTTTTTAAAGGATTTATTATTCCTTATGTGATTAAATTATGACTTATATTATAGTATTAATTTTATGTTATGGTTCATTCACGTTTTATAAATGTGTTCATTTTTACATCATCCATGTGAGTTGATGATTTCTATGAACTTGTTGTTGTAGTTGGTTCCATGTAACCAACTTATTTAGTACTTGATTACATGCTATTATAATTATAAAAGTTTCATTATCACAAAGTGATTGTTCTTCTATATAGTAGTTTTATGTGATAATTTCATTATAATATATACCACTCTAAATGTTCATAGAGGTTCCCAACTATGATGATAACCTAGAGGTTCCACGATATTATTCTTGAACCATATCCAATTGTTAGATGATATTTTTTGAAAGGACACCTACGACACATTTTTTAGGGGTTGGAGCCTCATAAGACATTGAGACATATTCTCATGGTGGTCAACCATGGTAATCTACAAGATATGAGGTTATGATAATAGTCCAATTAATAAGAAATACACATTTCTAGGTTTTATTGGATGTTCCTATATGTGTATATGTGTCTTTATCCTTGTACATGAATATCATCATTAATGGTTATCATGAATCATGTGATTTTATGGAAATGGAACCACATGAACAAATACATGGCTATAGTGTTCGATAGAAAATTTTATTTCTAGAAATCCCATGAAAGATACATCGGGCATATCTGTTGATGGAACCAGTATGAAACATTTTTGAATTTATATATTTTGATAAATAAATTATATTTTATAATAAATTTTTATGGTAGGTTGGATTTATTTGTTGCATTAACTTCATTCTACATTGATTCCTTAGCATGTTACTAGACACTAACTTTGTACTTTCTATAAATATTCATAATTCCATGAAGAAGGAGGCCTAGAGGGTCACATAATAAAGGTATCCACTATATAAGTTATATTTTTAAATTGAATTTAATAAGTTGGAATAAATAATATTTTTTTTGTTTGATCACTATAATTTAATCAGAAATTATTCAAAATAATATATAAGTAAAATAATAATAAAAAATATTTTTGTGAAATTAAGTAGAAAAAAATATTTATTATATTTATCATAAAATAATGTAATGAAATTTGTTTATTGAATAAATATTAATTATTAAATGATTAATAAATATTGATGAGGAAAAGAAAATAAGGTTTAATTTTACGATTAGAAATAATATTAATGATTTAAATTAATAAATTTTTAATGGTTTTGTACCTGTCAATTGATTAATATCATTATTATTATTAGAAATGGGATTAACTATGAAATATAATAAATATAAAGGGTTCAGTATGAAATTTTCCTACACTATACCTACCATAATAAATAAAAAAAATTTATCACTATCCGAAAAATAATTAGTCCTCACAATGGATAAAATGAGACTCTCTCAAGGCTTGGAGATCTAAGGTGATATACTCCCCATCTCACTCAAAATAATTAATTAACATAATGAGTTATTCATATCTTGATAAGAATTCTGATGTTGTCAACCTAGAATAATGCAAGTGGTCAGGATTGGTCATGCTAGAACCTAAGGATTCTATGGTGTCATTTAGAGAATGTGGTACACATTTGGATAACCTCTAGATGGATTCTGCACTTGAATCATACAACACAATGATGGCGTGATGAGATCTATTCCACCGAATCATTAATTAAGACTGAATTATGTGTTGAGGTAATCTTATATCTTTTATTAAATTAAATATAATTTATAATTAATGATCCTTCCCATTATTATTCCGGATTTATAATATAGTCATATAATAAAATATTTTTATAGTACATGGAATTTTTATCATGTAAATCAATAATTACACATCATTTAAGACTGAAGGCTAAGTTAGCCATACTATAAAAGGATGCTTCTGCTGTGCTCAGAAACTTTAACTGCAAACATATATGTAACATATTTAATATATAATTATTTCTTATTCAATAATTATATACGGGTTTTTGTTTTATTTTACTTATACTGAATCATTTTTATATATGACATCATCATATCATTCATATCTTCATACTTCCTAACTTAATTATTGGAAATATAATGTAGAAAAATGAAGATTCATCTTAAGAAAATAATCTATTGGTTCCAAAGGTTATTTGTGGAAAAAAAACTATATTACATGTTGTGTACTTCCAATATACGCACCATGTATTATGTTTTATATCCTGTATATTGTTCTATCAGATCATATATAAAAAAACTAGATCTAAGATTTGAATAAAATAGATCATCATGTAGATTAAAATAGGATTGGATGGGGAATGTAGAACTGTATGTCATGTAATATATGTACATGTCATGTAGTCCTTATCTTCTCATAGTCAAGAAGACTGAGTGTCCCTGTTAGTTGTGTATCAGATACATGACATGGAGGTATATATTATATACAAATCTGAAGTTATACACCATATTATTTGAACTGAACATTTTGTACCTAAAGGTTGTCTATGGAGGGGAACATAGCTATACCCAAGGTGTGTATTGGAGGCACATGTAGAATAAATGAATTCATAATGTTCTTTTTTACATGGCGTGTAGTATGCTTCCATAAGAGTTATCAAATTTTAATCAAAATAAGAATAAAAAAAATAATTAAACAAATTGATCTTGTCTTCCAGGTACCACTCATTATATAGTACATGTCATTTCATAGGATTTACAATTATATAATAAATTAATTTCTGTGTTAATATTTTCTTCAAACACATGAGGTTGCCTCCAAGTACACTTTTTTAATACAATATTTTTATCTGAGATTAATTTTGATTAAAAATATATATGATGGTGGGTTAATGATATTTCAATGGAATTAGGATAAATTCAATTAATCCAGTTAATTAATGTATAACTATTTTATTTGAATAATGAATCGAAGTAATTAATAATTGGATTGAAAATGTATGATCGTTACATGATGTGTGGATGATCATGAGATTAGACTTGAACTTTAATGTTATTGGTTTCTATTAATTCATTATGGTTAAAATATAATTGATAGATTTCATGTCATACCCTCCTCATTTTTATGTAAAGTCCTTTGTGACCATGGTTTGTTTTATGTAAACGCCCTTTGATATATCCATCTGATCCCCTCACTTACATGTGTGTAAATTTCTATGTAAGGATGGAGCACTCTGTTGTGAGGAATCAGTCCAAGTTAAGGAGACAAGGTGACACCAATAAAGGTTATATATACGAGAAAAGGATTAATGTTGCATCATGAACATAGTTATTATTCAAGGTATGTTTTCCCAAATGGCTGAGGGTCAATTTATCATCAATTAAATAAAATGGCCATTAGATAATCTCATGATCATTCCACTTGTATTTAATTTCTTTTGATATCATGTTAATTATTTATTATTTTCAATGTAATGCCATCACCTAGTAAATGAATTAACAAGAATTAATTATGGAATAAAATATAATAGGATTATGTGTAAATGTTTTATCATACAGTTTTAATTACATAAGTAAAATCCACTTAATATTAACAAGTCATCTAAAAGGATAAAATGTTATTTATTCATAAGTAAAAAAATACATCAACTAAAATATTAAGTTAGTGTTGCCTCCCACTACTTAAGTTAGAAATGAAATCATAGTTTAATGTTCTTGACCAACCCATGTTGGGATGATTTAAATTATAATGGTACTTTTAACTTGATGTTTTGGGTTGAGTTTGTTTACATCTATGTTTGATTGATTAAGAAATACATGGTGAAACTAAGAAGAAAACCTTGATGAAATATTAAAACAATATTTAAGGATTGGTGATTCCACTGAACATATTAAGGAACTATAAATTAATGCAGTTAGAAATTTACACCTTCCTAAAACCCTTTATAAAACATTTCAGGCCCAAGTCTGGGTTATGAAAAGGGAATATATATCCTTATCACTGGAATATCTAAGCAATAAGTTAATATGAAAAAAATTGAAAGGGTTATTAGGTTTTAAAAAAAATGTGATATAACTAGAATTTAATTCAATTTTAAAAGCATCAATCCAATTTTTTATAAAAAAAATCCACTATTTATATATTCTTAATTTATAGAACAATAATATTAAAAAATATTGAAAATATAATTTTTATCCATACTTGAGAAGGATAAGATTCACACTATTGTTAATATCTAGGAATGGTATTGTCACTCGCGTGTTATACTAATCCACGAACAGAAATTGTACACGTAGGAACCCCCTCCTCTTGAGATAATTTCCAAAGAATCTAGTGATAAAGAAGTATCTCTTTATTTAAAGCATGTTGAAAATGTTATAGATGTACAAAGTTTCATGATATTCTCTATGTTCAATGAGATTCTAAAGAAATATGTTGAAATTTATGTGCATTTCTTTGTATTTCACCACAAGGATATCTACTAAGAGAAATGAATATTAGAGAGATGTGAGAAATCGAATGCACTAATCCTATGTAAGATTGGATATTTATCACATATTGGGGAACATTTAGTAAAGATTATTCACTACATTGAGTTCTTGGATATCTTGGTTTTTAATCTCCTTAATGATTTGTCTATAGATCTCATTCTATCTTCACTACCAAAAACATTCTCCAATTTTATTGTGAATTATAATATGATAAATATTGACAAGTCACTATTAGAACATATTACGCATATTCTCCATGTTGATAGAGAAATGAAGCATAAATATTTTTCTATATAGTGAAAAAGAAAAGGAAGTACAATGAAAATGCACTAATGACTCATTCCATGTCTAAGGATCCCAAGCCCCATCCTTTAAATAAGAAGAATATATAAAGGAAACAGAAATAATATGACACGTTATGTCTTTCATGTGGAAATAAAGGAAATTGGAATAGGATTTACACCTATCCAAAAAATAAATTGAATGATTTATGTGTGTTCTTTATTGAGAATAGTTATTCTATATCTACATATAGGGATTTAGATACTTCCTATGGTGGAAACATTTGTGTCAAAATTCTGAAACCAAGTAGATTTCAAAAAATTATCAGGGATGAGGTGGATATATGTTATTTCAATGGAGTGTGGATGGATGATCTATCCATTAGGGACTACCATATAATGTTGTATCGTAGATTTATTTTTATTTTAATGAAATATTATTATGTTACTATTATTTCCAGGAACATTATTTACATTTATTTTTTAGATAAGGATGTATTTTTTTCATCTTTGTGAATAGTTTTTGATAATTATATAAATATATAATATGCTATACGTAAATACCCATAAATTTTAAGGAAATATTTTTCTTAATTCTTTGGGATTTTACGAGTATGCAGTTTTTGACGGCACCTGATTCCGAGGCCCGGTATGCCCGGAATCAATTTCCAATGTTTAGCTCGGGTACGTTCAGTGAACGAACAAGTGGGTTTTACTAACTTTTGAACTAGTTCTCGGAATTGAAATCTGAGGGCACCAATGAAACTGCAACGCCGGTAATTGCTTAAGAAGAATTTTATTGTAGTTGATTTTTCTCAAGAAGAGTTTTTTAAAAATGTGGTTTAAGTGTAAGTGAAATAAAATTGTGTTATAAATTTTATTTCTCCATTATATGAGGTTTATTCCTAGGTTTGGGATTTGGGGTGGGACCCACTAAAATCCTAACCCCTCTTGATTAGGATATTTGTGAGGTGGGGCCCACAAGAGCCCCACCCCTTCAAATTCTTCTAACTCCTCAAACCCCTCATTAAATTTTTCCAACTTGTCATCCAATTAATTAGTCTATTCAAGATTAATTAATTGTGAATTCAACTTTTGAAATTTTAAATAAATGTTGGAATTAGTAATAAAATAAGGAAAAAGCCTTATTTTTATTGGAGTGGTTTCATTATGTCGGGATTTTGGAGAGAATACTCTAAGTATTTGAAGAACTTCATCTTCCTCATCATTGAAGAACGCGAAGAATGCTGGTGCCAACCTCGGCTTCCTTTTTATCGACGCTTGACGAAGCGACGCCGTCATTCTGCGGCAACATCTACGGAATAGTGGAGCATTCTCTTTTCTTAGCCAAGAGACAAAGCTTTGTGAATCGAGGTAGGGTTTTTTCACGTTCATGATTATTTCAACATTCATCGTTAATATTGGC
This sequence comes from Viscum album, assembly GCA_963277665.1. Taxonomy (NCBI): domain Eukaryota; kingdom Viridiplantae; phylum Streptophyta; class Magnoliopsida; order Santalales; family Viscaceae; genus Viscum; species Viscum album. The sequence continues at coordinate 1,172,825,682 of OY728128.1, read as the reverse complement.
TGTCTGTTATCAATATAACGGGAGGATGTCGGACTGCACGAACACGGCCGAACCTCCTCCCCTTTTTGTTGATTGATTTTATTTGTGGATTAACACAGAGGCAGAACCGTTGCACCGCGAGAGGTCGGGAGAACTACAGCAGGAGTCGGGCTGCGGCAAAGGAGCGTGGCACCGTCACGTTGTGCCGAAGCACCAGGAGGCCGCAGCTGGGGCAGGCCGCGGCCGGGGCGGGCCGCGGTGGAGGCTTGCGTACTCAGTGGTGATTGTTTACTTTATAAAGGAAATTCCTTCCCTTTCTGTCAGGATTTATACCTTTGGTGCTTGTTGCCAGCCCCTGGCCTATGGAAGGTGGGGCTTTCTCCTTCTTCGCCAAGAGACCAAACTTTGTGAATCGAGGTAGGTGTTGTTTTCATGTTCATGATTATTTTGACGTTCATCGTTAATATTGGCCACATGTTATCAATATAAAGGGAGGAGGCCGGACCGCACGAACATGACCGAACCTCCACCCCTTTTTGTTGATTGATTTTCTTCGTGGCATGAAACAGAGGCGGAATCGTTGCACCCTGAGAGGTCGAGAGAACCACGGCCGGAGCGGGCCGCGGTGGAGGAGCGTCATGCCTTCGCGCCGCACCGGTGAGGCCGAAAGAGGCCACGGCCGAAGCCGGGCCACGGCGGAGGAGCGCGGCATCATCGAGCCACGTCGGAGCACCAGGAGGCCGTGGCCAGAGTGGGCTGTAGCAGAGTAGCAGGAGGAGGCTGACCAAGCCGGCCACTGGCACTGAAGGATGCGGGACCCACTGCAGGTCCCGCATGGCACATCCAGGCGGCCGTAATGGCCGGCCATTTCCAATGATGGCCAGGGGATTGAAACCCCCGGTGGTCATCTAGGGAGGACCCCATAGGGGTCCGCTGTTTTGGGAAAAAAGCCCCCCCCCCCCCCCGCGTCCAGCTCGGCCTCGAGCCGAGGCGCGGCCCGCGCTGGGCCGGACCGCCCGCGTTGTGTCGGACCGCCCACGCCGGGCCTGGCCGCCCGCACTGGGCAACACCAGCTAGGCCGGGCTGCACTCTAATGGGCTAGACCCAGGCCGACCCAGGGGTTTCGGGCCGGGTCGGACCGGGCCTGGACCCCCTGATTTCTGGACATATCCGTTCAAACGCCAATAACATGGGTTACAGACCTCCGATCGATGCACCGTCATATGCGTAGCGATCCTTGTATTGATTCAGAAGTTTTAGTATATCACACTCAAGGTTTAGAATAACTTTGGTTATGGTCGGGTTGGATTGAACACGAAACCAACCGGGCCCTCAGAGCGGAAACACTTATAACTTGAGCTCGGGACGTCTGATTGACGTGCTGTCGACTTTGTTGGATTCCTCTTAGTGAGACGGTTATTTTTTATTACTCCAATCTAGGTTTGGATGTAGCTGGAGTATATTAGGGTTGGTTTTATCTGAAAAACCAATCGGGCCCCTAGGACGAATAAGCCAATAACTCACAGACTGGGCGTCTGATTGACGCGCCGTCTGTCACATTGAGTTCTTTGCGACGAGACGGAACTTTGTGATACATCAACTCTGGAATGAATGACAGTTGATTTATCAACCCCTCAACTCATGGAGCGGACCCTCCCAGAATCGATCTTACTGTGTGCGGGAACCCTAGAGCTGGCTGCGACTGCGATGACGATGTCAACTATACTTGGATCCTCCGTGGGTTCGGCATCGACGAAGACCATACTGGAATCCTCTGTGGGTTCGACGATGATGATCCTCTATGGTTCCGGCAGTATTTGACTCTGTACTTATATCCTATGTGGGTCCGGCAGAGTAGCTGGTCTTGTATCCTTTGTGGGTCCGACAGCTTAGTTGTTCTTGTATCCTATGTGAGTCAGACAAATTTGATGAATTAGTGGCTACATCTGATCATCTCTATCGCCTTACGTAGATTATACCTATGTGAGATGAGTCTTAACTTAAAATCAATATCATCGATTTGTTTTTTGTTCTTTCCTGTGTGAATTGGGTTGTGATTTCTTGTGGGGATTGGGTTGTGAATTCCTATGTGGAATGGGTTATGTTTTTCCTGTGCGGACTGGGTTGTATTTTGGGCTCCTACGCTGGAGATGAGCTGGATGTGATGACTTAGGTATATGTATGGGTATATTCCTAAGTATAGTTGGTTGTTACTTCGTGATTTTATCTTTCCTTTGTGGTTTATCCTTCGTGGATTCTGGGAGACCTTCGGGGGTCTCGGGTTCCCTACTGAGTAGCGTATACTCACCCCTACATGGGTTAAGCCCGCACAACATTGTATGGGATGAAAACGATGGACAACTCTGATCGAGGTGGGAGGTCATGGAGCTAGACGGTACCAGGAGGTGGATCACTGGATAGGACATACACGGAGCGGACGGCTGGAGCCGAGGAGCAAAGGAGACTTTCTGTACCCACCCTTCAGGTGGGATTTCTAGAGGATAGCTCGGAGTTGCTACTTTACTTTTCTACTACTATACTTTCTTTTCAGTTGTACATTACTTTCAGTTGAGTTTGTATTCTGGCCCATTTACTTTCCAGCACTTACTTTTGTACTCTGTTTACTTAGTGTTTACTCAGCTTGCGTACTCAGTGGTGATTGTTTACTTTATAAAGGAAATACCTTCCGTTTCTATCAGGATTTACGCCTTTGGTGCTAGTCGCTAGCCCCGGTGTTCCCAGAATCAATTTCCGAAGTTTAGATTGGGTACATTCAGTGAACGAATGATCGGATTTTTCTAACTTTTGAACTGGTGATCAGAATCGAAATCTGAGGGCACCAATGAAACCACAGCGCCGATAATTTCTTAAGAAGACTTTTACTAGAGTTGTGTTTCCTTGGGAAGAGTTGTTGAAAAATGTGGTTTAAGTGTATGTGAAATAAAATTGTGTTATAAATTTTATTTCTCCTTTCTAGGTGGTTTATTCCTAGTTTTGGGAGTTGGGGTGGGACCCACTAAAATACTAACCCCTCTTGATTAAGATATTTGTGAGGTGGGGCCCACATGAGCCTCACGCCTTCAAATTCTTCTAACTCCTCATTCCCCTCATTAAATTTATCCAACTTGTCATCCAATTAATTAGTCTATTTAAGATTAATTAATTGTGAATTAAACTTTTGAAATTCTAAAAAAAATGTTGGCATAAGTAATAAAATAAGGCAAAAGGATTATTTTGATTGGAGTGGTTTCATTGTGTGGATATTTTAGAGAGAATACTCTAAGTCTTTGAAGAACTTCATCTTCCTCATCGTTGAAGAACGCGAAGAACACTGGTGACAACCTCGACTTCCTTTATCTCGACGCTTGACGAGGCGACGCCGTCATTCCCCGGCATGGTCTACGGAACAGCGAAGCATTCCACTTTCATTTCCATGCGACCAACCTTCGTGAATCGAGGTAGGGGTTGTTTCCACGTTCATGATTATTTCTACATTCATCGTTAATATTGGCCGCCTATTATCAATATACCGGGAGGAGGTCGGACCACACGAACACGGCCGAACCTCCTCCCCTTTTTGTTAATTAATTTTATTCATGGCTTGAAACGGAGGCGGAACCGTTGCACAGCGAGAGGTCGAGAGAACCGCGACTGGAGCCGGTCTGCGGCGGTGGAGTGCGGTGGTGTCGCGCTGTTCTGGAGCACTAGGAGGTCGAAGTCGGGGAAAGCCGTGGCAGAGGGGCACGGCGCTGACGCGCCGCGCCGGACGGGTAGGGGCCACGGAGGAGAAGCCGGAGGCGGCCGGCCAAGCCGTCTGCCGGTACTCAAGGAGGCAGGACCCCCCGCCGGTCCCGTATTGCATATCCGGCATGAAGTAATGGCTGGCCGTTTCCAATGATGACCGGGGGTTTGAAACCCCCGATGGTCAACTAGGGAGGACCCCACAGGGGTCCCCCTTTTCGGGAAAAGAGGGGGGGCACCCCCCCTCCTCCGCGTCCAGCTCAGCCTCGAGCCGCGCCGCGGCCCGCGCTGGGCCAGACCGCCCGCGCCGGACTGGGTTGCCCGCGCTAGGCCGGGCCGCGCCAGCCGGGCCGGGCCACTACCTAACAGGCCGGACCCGAACCCGGGTTGGGTCGCCCCGGTTCGGGCCGACCCGGGGGTATCGGGCCGGGTCGGACCGGTCCCGAACCCCCTGATTTCTGGACATATTCGTTCAAACGCCCATAACATGGGCTAAGGACATTTGATCGATGCACCGTTAGATGCGTATCAATCCTTGAATCGAGACGGTCGTTTTGGTATATCACAATCAAGGTTTCAAAGAACTTTGTGTATGGCCAGGTTGGTTCGAACACGAAACCAACCGGGCCCTCGGAGCGGAAACACTTATCACTTGAGCTCCGGACATCCTATTGACATGCCGTCAACTTGGTTGGAATCCTCTTAGTGAGACGGTTCTTTTGAATTACTCCTATCGAGGTTTGGAAATAGCTGGAGTACAGTCGGGTTGGTTTTTGGTTAAAAACCAACCGGGCCCCTAGGACGAATAAGCCAATAACTCTCAGACCGGGCGTCCAATTGGCCCGCTGTCTGTCACGTTGAGTTCCTTGCGACGAGGCGGAACTTTGTGATAAATCAACTCTAGAATTCTTGAAAGTTGATGTATCGACCCATTGGCTCGTGGAGTGGACCCTCCCGGAATCGAGCTTGCTGTGTGCGGGAACCCTAGAGCCGGCTGCGACTGGGACGACGATGACGACTATACTTGGATCCTCCATGGGTTCCCGTAGTGACGACGACCATACTGGAATCCTCCGTGGGTTCGACGGTGATGACTATCGTTCTTGTATCCTATGTGGGTCCTGAAGTATTTGACTCTGTACTTGTATCCTATGTGGGTCCGGCAGAGTAGCTGGTCTTGTATCCTTTGTGGGTTCGACAGCTTAGATGAATCAGTGGCTATATATGGTCATCTCTATCGCCTTACAAGAAGTATACCTGTGTGAGTTGAGTCTTAAGTTACAATCAATATCATCGATTTGATTGTTGTGCTTTCCTGTGTGGATTGGGTTGTGCTTTCCTGTGTGGATTGGGTTGTGAATTCCTATGTGGAATGGGTTATGTTTTTCTTGTGTGGACTGGGTTGTATTTTTGGCTCGTGTGCTGGAGTCGAGCTGGAAGTGATGAATTAGGTATATGTATGGGCATATACCTAAGTAGAGTTGGTTGTTACTTCGTGATTGTATCTTTCCTTTGTGTTTTATCCTTCATGAATTCTGGGAGACCTTCGGGGGTCTTGGGGTCCCTACTAAGTAGCGTATACTCACCCTTTCACGGGCTACGCCCACACTACGTTGTGTTGGATGTAGACGACGGATAGCGCTGATCGAGGTGGAAGCTCGTGGAGCTGGGCGGTACCTGGAGGTGGATCACTGGACGAGACATACATGGAGAAAACGGTTGTAGCCAAGTAGCAGAGGAGACTATCTGTACCCACCCTTCATGTGGGATTTCTAGAGGATGGCTCAGAGTTGCTACTTTACTATTCTACTGCTATACATTCTTTTTAGTTGTACTTTACCTTCCTTGGGGTTTGTATTCTGGGCCATTTATCTTCCAGCACTTACTTTTGTACTCTTTTTACTTAGTGTTTACTCACCTTGCGTACTCGGTGGTGATTGTTTATTTATAAAGGCAATGGCTTCCCTTTCTATTAGGATTTACTCCTTTGGTGATAGTCTCCAGCCCCTGGCCTATGGAAGGCGGGATTGGGGTAGTCACGGAACGGGGCCCGAGGACAGGTCGTGACAAATTGGTATCAGAGGAGTTCGGTTCTACCGTAGAACTCAGGACTGTGATCTTTATTCTCTGTGAAGCAATAGTGTTAAGGGTATTGAGTGTGTTTATCAGTGTAGAAAGTCCAGTGTTGGTGCGGAGGCCGACATATCCATACACCAGGACCCTGACTTCTGATTTTCGACTCAATCCACGAAAACATTGATTGCATGTGTGTTTAAAAAGTTTTCTTTTTGGATTTCATTGTGTCAGCTCACCAGGTATACTGTATTGACCGTCGCGCACCTATTTCTTTTTAGGATGACCCCACGATGGCAGCTAGCTAGGGTTCCGAGCTTTGAGAGAGACTGCAGCCCACTGAGTGATGAGGCCTCGGTGCAGTGCCCCTTTACAGCGGAGGCACCGGCAGTACCACTAATCGCCGAGCCACAAATGCCACCATCCCCAACCGCTGAGAGTGAATGTCTCCTTAGTTCACTGCATGAGTTTCAGTGTCAGAGACCACCCAGTTTCCGCAGGGAGACATGACCTCAAGCAGCCGAGGATTGGCTGGAGGCTGTTGTTTGAGTCTTCAGATTAGTAGGGACACCAGCCGACCTCATGGTGATCCTTGCAGTGAGTCTCCTACATGGGGCAGAAGGTAGATGGTGGAGCCTAATGCTCTAGGTGCAGGATGAGGCATCTCTTCTTTGGACAGACTTCGAGAGCCTCTTCCTCTCAAAGTTCGTTCCATCCACCCTCCATGCGGTACTCATCTAGAAGCTACTACAACTGCGGCATGGAAGCATGACTGTAGCCGAGTACTCGACGATAATTTCCGACCTCTCGTGCTACTCCATGGACATGGTACGAGACCCATTTTTCTGGCCCCGGACCTTCGAGCAGGGACTGAGGCATGACATTAGGGCATCGATGATCTCCCTCAGCATTCTGACGTAGGCAGGAGTACTAGAGTGATCCCTTCTTGTAGAGAGATTTCTTGCTGAGCCTGCACTAGTAGCGAGACCTGCCGTAGGGCGGCACGTAGCAGATTCTTTTGCAGCTGGTAGTTGACGGATGTCACAGGGGTCCAAGCGGACTAGAACATTAGGCAGATGACCTCAGGATACTGGCTCAGAGGTGCGGGGCACCCAGCCCAGAGCAAGCCCTACGAGTAGCAGATAGTGCTATGCATGCGGTGGGTAGGGCCACATGGCTCGCGACTACCCGACCCGACATGCAGATGAGCAGCAGACCATGGAGGGACCTCCCAGGCATAGGCAGAGGTTCAACCATGGTGGTCCGTAGGGAGGAGGCGGATCAGACAGAGGAGATGGCCGAGCGGAAGGTGGTGGATGACGTTTTGAGGCTCTACCACCACCACCAAAAGGAGGTCCACCCCGACCACAGGGAGCCGGCGGACATATATAGCCCAAGCTCCAGGCAGTTGAGGCCTACGACCACAGTGCACCAGAGATGATTCGAGGTACTATCTATGTCTACTCCACCATTTCTGTAGTTCTTATAGACACATGAGCGAGTCATTCCTTCATTGTCGCAACCCTTGTTCGGAGCTCGGAGGTTTCGACGGAGCCGTTGGCTCGATCTCTATGGCTAGAGACTCTTGCGAGAGCAGACTCGGCGATTACGCACTAGTACTTGTAGTGTGAGCTTCCTCTAAGAGGCAAGTGTTTCGGCTGGGATCTTCTTATAGCGGTGTCGAGACCTTACGGCATCATCTTGGGTATAGACTAGTTATCTACGGTCTATGCTCAGATTGAATGTATTATGATCAAGGTGCGGTGTGTCCGGAACGATGGGAGCAGGTTCACCTTCACTAATTAGAAGGGAGTCTTTCTAGTGCCGGATAGACTCACACGGTGGAAAGGATAGCTGATCACTCATCAGTTGGCTAGTCTCATCCTAAGAGTAGTTGACGTGCAGAGTCCGAGTTTTCTTATTGTGGTGGATCAGTATGCGGACTTTTTTCCTGATGACCTTCCAAGACTACCACCTCGTAGATAGGTAGACTACTATATTGACATGTACCCCAGAATAGCCCCGATATCTACTCCAACATATCAGATGGCTCCCGTTGAGCTTCGAGAGCTACGGGTACAGCTGGAAGACTTGCAAGGCAAGGGATTCATTCGAACCAGTGTGTCACCCTGGGCTTCCCCGGTTTTGTTTTCCAAGAAGGCGGACAAGAGCTTGCGACTGTGTGTCGATTACCATCACCTGAACCAGGTAGCCGTGAAGAACATGTATCCACTTTTGATGATCGACACCCTCTTCGTTCAGCTCAAGCGAGCATGATGGTTCTCGAAGATAGACCTCAGGTCAGGTTATCATCAGCTTAGAGTTTGAGATGAGGATGTGCAGAATATGGCCTCCAGGTGTCGATATGGCCACTATGAGTTCTTGGTTATGCCTTTCGGTGTATCCAATGCTCCATTAGCGTTCACGAGTCTCATGAATAGGATCTTCTAGCCATACCTTGATAGATTTGTCATAGTCTTCATCGACGACATATTGATTTACTTGACCACAGAGGAGGAGCATGCCTACCACTTTCGGGTTGGACTGGACACACTTTGAGAGCACCAACTTATGGTATGCTCTCAAAGTGTCAGTTCTAGATAAGTGAGGTCCAATTCTTGGGGATCTTCATCTCTGTGGAAGGATTTGCGGTGGATCCTGCAAAGATCGAGGCAGTGCTAGCTTGGGAGCCACCCAGGAACGTGACGGAGGTGCAGAGTTTCCTAGGACTGGCTGGGTACTATCAGAGATTTGTGTCAGACTTCTCCAGAGTTGCAGCACCGATTTCAGCTTTGAAGAAGAAGGGGAAACCCTTCACGTGGTCAAATAGATATCAGCAGATCTTCCTGTGAGACATAGATTGACCATTGCACCCATCTTGAGGCTACTAGAGGGGGGAGTAGGGTATGTAGTCTACTAAGATGCATCAGGGACCAGACTCGGGTGTGTCCTGATGCAAGAGCAGGCAGTGATCACCTATGGATCACGAAAGTTGAGGCTACATGAGCTGAACTACGCTACCCATGACCTGGAGTTAACAGTAGTGGTCTTCGCTCTAAAGATATGGCAGCACTATCTGATGGGCGAGCTCTTTACAGTCTACTCTGACCACCAGAGTCTCAGGTATATCTTCACGTAGAAGGACCTGAACCTGAGAAAGAGGCGATGGCTCGAGTTCCTCCAGTAATATGAATTTGAGATAGTCTATACTTCTGGGAAGGGGAAAGTAGTAGCTGATTCTCTCAGTAAGAGGACGGGCATTCAGCTACTTGGAGAGGCGACAGAGCAGCTAGCCGCGTTACAGATATCCTTTGTGGATAGAGATGATGTAGCCTTTTTATAGTCGCTCACATTCACTCCAAAACTTCTTCAGCAGGTCAGAGAGGCACAGCGTGGGGACGGTGACTGTGAGACGCGACATGCACAGATTTCCACAGGACAGGCACCTGATTGATTTTCTGTAGGATGAGAGCACGTCATCCTTTTCAGAGGACGTACCATGGTACCAGCTATATTACAGGAGGAGGTGCAGAGAGAGTTTCATACATCCCCTTTAGCGGTACATCCAGGAGTGGTGAAGATGTACCAGGATCTCAGATGACAGCACTGGTGGCTAGGTATGAAGAAGGTTTTGGCTGAGTTCGTTTCTCGATGCCTCACCTTCCAGCTGGTGAAGGCGGAGCACCAGGTACTAGCAGGCTTGGAACAACCCTTGGAGGTCCCGTAGTGGAAGTGGGACGAGATATATATGGATTTTGTGACTAGACTTCCACGTACTTCCAGAGGACACAACTCCATTTGGGTGATCGTCGACCGACTCACCAAGTCGACTGAATTATTACCTATCAAAGAGCAGTGATCAGTATAGAGTTTGGGACGCCTCTACGTTCAGAAAATCGCATGGCTTCATGGTGTGCCATCATCTATCGTCTCTGATCGATATGCTTGTTTTACTTCCCGACTTTGTAAGGGGTTGCAGGAGGCATTTGGGACACAACTATGCCTGAGCACCACCTTTCACCCATGGACAGATGGTCAGATTGATAGGACCATTCAGACTCTTGAGGATAGGTTCTGTGCATGTGTCCTTGACTTTGGTCGTAGCTGGGAGGATCACCTACCCTTGGTGGAGTTTGCATACAACAACAAATACCACTCCAACATCGGGATGGAACCATACGAGGCATTGTACAGATGACCTTGAAGATGACCTCTGTGCTAGAAAAACCCTGGGGAGTCAGCACTTGTAGGACTAGAGATGGTCCAGGCCATGTCTGAGAATGTTCGGATCATCCAGGAGCAGATGAGGAAAACTCAGAGTCGACAGAAGTCTTATGCTGACAGGAGGCGTAGACCACTAAAGTTCGAGGATGGTGACCACATTTTCTTATGGGTATCACCTTGGCGTGGATTACTAAGATTTGTCAAGGGAGACAAGTTATCTCAGTGCTACATCAGACCATTCCAGGTTTTCAACAAGATAGGCGAGGTGGATTATCTCTTGGATCTTTTATCTCAGTTGCACCGGGTGCACGACGTCTTCCACGTATCTCAGATGAGGATATACATGCACGTCCCGACGCATATCATCAACCATGGGGAGCTGGACATTGATGACCAGGTGACTTTTGTGGAGGTCCCGGTGGAGATCGAGGATCGATAGGAGTGGGTACTACGTGGATGGTCGATTCCTCTAGTGTGTATCATGTGGAAGCATGGGAACCTCGAGGAGAGCACCTGGGAGCGGGAGGCTCAAATGCGTGCACAGTACCCCCATTTGTTTCCATAGTTTATGATGTATCTTTACAGGGACTTAATGCCCGGAGGTGGGAGTAATGTAAAGACCCGTAAATTTCAAGGAAATTTATTTTCACAATTCTTTGGGATTTTATGAGTACGCAGTTTCTGATGGCACCTGATTCTGAGGCCCGGTGTTCCCGAAATCAATTTCCGAAGTTTAGCTTAGGTATGTTCAGTGAACGAACGAGTGAGTTTTTCTAACGTTTGAATCGGTGCTCGGAATCGAAATCTGAGAACACCAATGAAACCGTAGCGCTGATAATTTCTTAAGAATACTTTTACTAGAGTTGCGTTTTCTCGGGATGATTTGTTTAAAAATGTGGTTTAAGTGTAAGTGAAATAAAATTGTGTTATAAATTTTATTTCTCCTTTCTAGGTGGTTTATTCCTAGGATTGGGAGTTGGGGTGGGACCCACTAAAATCCTAACTCCTTTTGATTAGGATATTTGTGACGTGGGGACCACATGAGCCCCACCCCTTCAAATTCATCTAACTCCTCAAACCCCTCATTAAATTTTTCCAACTTTTCATCTAATTAATTAGTCTATTCAAGATTAATTAATTGTGAATTCAACTTTTAAAATTTTACAAAAATGTTGGCATAAGTAATAAAATAAGGAAAAAACCATATTTTGATTGTAGTGGTTTCGCTGTGTGAAGATTTTGGATAGAATACTCTTTGTCTTTGAAGAACTTCATATTCCTCATCGTTGAAGAATGCGAAGAACGCCGGTGCCAACCTCGGCTTCCTTTTTCTCGACGCTTGACAAAGCGACGCCGTCATTCTGCGGCAACATCTACAGAACAATGGAGCATTCTCATTTCATTGCCAAGCGACCAACCTTCGTGAATCAAGGTAGTGTTTGTTTTCACGTTCATGATTATTTCGACGTTCATCGTTAAAATTGACCGCCAGTTATCAATATAACGGGAGGAGGTCGGACCGCACGAACACAGCCGAACCTCCTCCCCTTTTTGTTGATTGATTTTCTTCAGGCTTGAAACAGAGGCAGAACCGTTGCACCACGAGAGGTCGAGAGAACCGCGGCCAGAGCCCGGTCGTGGAGGAGGAGCGCGGCGCCGTCGCACCGCACCGGAGAACCAGGTGGCTGCGACCGGGGCGGGCTGCGGCGGAGGGGTGCGGGGCCAACGCGTCGTGCCCAATGGGAAGGGGCCACGACCTTTGGCCGCAGCGGAGCAGCAGGAGGCGGCCGGCCAAGCCGGCCGCCAGAACTCAGGGATGCGGGACCCCCCGCGGATCCCGCATGGCACATCCGGTCGGCCATAATGGCTGGCCATTTACAATGAAGACCGGGGGTTTGAAACCCCCGGCGGTCAGCTAGGGCAGACCCCACAGCGGTCCGCCGTTTCAGGAAAACAGGGGGGAGGCGCCCCCCCCCCCCCCTCCGCGTCTAGCTTGGCCACGAGCCGAGCTATGGCCCGCACTGGGCCGGACCACCCACGCCGGGCCGCGCCCTAACTGGCCAGACCCAAACCCGGGTCGGGTCGACCAGGTTAGGGCCGACCCAGGGGTATTGGGCCTGGTCAGACCGGGCCCGAACCCCCTGATTTCCGGAAAGATTCATTCAAACACCCATAACATGGGATACGAACCTCCAATCGATGCACCGTCAAGATAATAACGATAGATGGATTAATACGGTCTTTTCAGTATATTACACTCAAGGTTTTAAAGAATATTGGGTATGGCTGGGTTGTTTTGAACATGAAACCAACCAGGCCCTCGGAGTGGAAACCCTTATAACTTGAGCTCCATAAGTCCTATTGATGTGTCGTCGACTTTGTTGGATTCCTATTAGTTAGAAGGTTCTTTTGGATTACTCCGCTCGAGGTTTGGATGCATCTGGAGTATGGTTGGGTTGGTTTTAGCTTAAAAACCAACCGGGCCCCTAGGACGAATATGCCAATAACTCTCAGACCGGGCGTCCGATTGACGCGCCGTCTATCACGTTGAGTTCCTTGCGACGAGGCAGAACTTTGTGATACATCAACTTTAGACTTCGTGATATTTTATGTATCGACCCCTTGGCTCGTGGAGCGGACCCTCCTGGAATCTAGCTTTTTGTGTGCGGGAACCCTAGAGCTGGCTGCGACTGCGACGACGATGACGACTGTACTTGGATCCTCTGTGGGTTTCGCAGGGACGACGACCGTACTAGAATCCTATGGGGGTTTGATGGTGATTCCTACTGTTCTTGTATCCTATGTAGTTTCGGTAGTATTTGAATATGTACTTGTATCTGATGTGGGTCCGACAGAGTAGCTGGTCTTGTATCCTACGTGGGTCCGACAGCTTAGATGAATCAGTGGCTACATCTGATCATCTCTATCGCCTTACGAAGAGTATACCTGTGTGAGATGGGTCTTAAGTTACAATCAATATCAACGATTTGATTGTTGTTCCTTCCTGTGTGGATTGGGTTGTTCTTTCTCGTGTGGATTGGGTTTTGAATTCCTATGTGGAATGGGTTATGTTTTTCGTGTGTGGACTGGGTTGTATTTTGGGCTCGTGTGCTGGAGCCGAGCTGGAAGTGATGACTTAGGTAAATGTATGGGAATATACCTAAGTAGAGTTGGTTGTTACTTCGTGAATGTGTCTTTCCTTTGTTTTTTATCCTTCGTGGATTCTAGGAGACCTCCGGGGGTCTCGGGGTCCCTACTAAGAAGTGTATACTCACCACTACACGGGCTACGCCCGCACTACGTTGTGTCGGATGCAGACGACAGACAACACTGATCGAGGTGGGAGCTCGTGGAGCTGGATGGTACATGGAGGTGCATCACTGGATGGGACGTACACGAAGCAGACTGCTGGAGTTGAGAAGCAGAGGTGACTATCTGTACCCACCCTTCAGGTGGGATTTCCATAAGACGGCTCGAAGTTGCTGCTTTACTTTTTGGCTGTTATACATTCTTTTCAGTTGTACTTTACTTTCAGTTGGGTTTGTATTCTGGCCCATTTACTGTCCAACACTTACTTTTGTACTCTGTTTACTTAGTGTTTACTCAGCTCGCATACTCAATGGTGATTGTTTACATTATAAAGGCAATGCCTTCCCTTTCTATTGGGATTTACTCCTTTGGTGCTAGTCGCCAGCCCCTGGCCTATGGAAGGTGGGATTGGGGTAGTCACGGCATGGGGCCTGAAGACGGGTCGTGACACTATAGAATGGAATAGTAGAAAAATAGTATTTATGTATTTAATTATGAAAACCAAATATTGTAAATTGATAACAAAACCAACAATCATGACTTGCATAATAGACATCTCAGGAATATCCATACTAGTCATGTAAATGATAATAATTTTTAAAAGATCTCTCAAGATGTTTTCTTATAATATTTTGACTTAAATCCACTAAAAATATTTCATGTTTCTTTAAAAGGTAATATTATTAAACCATCATTCTTTTCTCAATGTGAAACATCCAGAGGTCATCTAGAATTGGTACACAACAACGTGTTTGGACCTTTTCATGTAGAATCTAGAGGTTGATTCTCTTACATTATTAGTTTTACGGATGAATTGACATCATATGGTTATATCTACTTGAGGATGTATAATTTTTAATTCATTAGAGAATTAAAAGAGTTCATGAATGAGTTTCATAATCATCTTGGTAAGAAGATAAAGAAACTTTGATCGGACCGAGGTAGTCAATATCTTTACCAATACATTATCAAATTTCTATAAGAGTACGTAATTTTATCTCAACTAACTCCACAATATACACCATAGTGGAATGGTGTTAGTGTAAGGATGAATCATACCTTATTAGACATGGATAGGTAAATGAATATTCAACCAATCCTTATATTATCCTTTTGGGGATAAGCATTTTAGATTACATTATACTTAATAAATTGAGTTCCAAAAATCATAAAATGTTATTCCCTTAGAGAAATGGAGCGAAAAGAAACCTATTTTGTCACCTGTTTGAGAATAAGTATGTGAGGTTTTTTTCAAGGCCATATCAATTAACAAACAAGAAAACCTCAAGGTACGAAGCATCACATATAGGATTTCCAAATGAAATAAGGGGATACTACCTATACCAAAATTTAGATAATTAATTAACTAACACAACACAAACAATATTTTGGGAGAGTTCAAACATCTCTAAGGGGGGTAGTGGGAGAAATATAGAATTTGATAAAGTTTATGGTCAAGATAAACACTAGTTGGTACAAGATCCAATTACACATGTCTCCATGGAAGATGTTGTTCCCAAAACACAAGTACTCTGTTATAGTGCTAGAAAAAGTAAGATAACCAAAAAGATAAATTTTTCAAGTCACTAGTGATATCGATACATTATTGGTTAATAATGATGATCATATCCTCTATATGGAGGTTTTAGAGAGATAAAAAGATGTAATAACGAAATAATCCTTGAATTATGAGATAAATTAAATATATTAAAAAATATTTTGTAATTTGAATGATCCACCAGTTGATGTAAAAAAAATTGGGTGTAAATAGATATTCAATAGAAAACTAGTCATATAAGGTAAAATAAATACCTATAAAGAATGACTAGTGTCTAATGTGTTTTGAAAACATCACAGAACTTTCTATGATAAAACATTTTATCTATTTTTCTTGTTTAATTCCATCATAATTTTACTTTACAGAACAGAGTACCATGAAAATGAAATTTGTAAAATGGACATCAAAACATATTTCCATACCAAGAACCTTAAATAGGATGTGCATATGATACTATCAAAAGATTTTATGACTCTAGAAAATAATAAAAATGTATGAAATCTATAGAGGTCCTTTTATGGATTAAAAAAAGTATCAAGTTCATGGAATATTCAATTTTATGAAGTAATAAATCAAATTGGTTTCATTAATAAGGAATATGAGCCCTGTGTTTACAAGAGGTTTATTGGGGGTATAAATTTTGTCATAGTATTATATATCGATGACATTTTTCTAGTTAGAAACAATAGAACATCTTTGTAAGATGTTAAATCATGGTTGGGAAAGTTATTCTCCATGAAGTACCTAGGTGAACTGACCTACATTCTAGGGATTAAGATCATGTGTGATAGGTCCAAGAAGTTGCTCAAACTCAGTCAAGGGGAATCTATTGACCAGATATTGTAGAGGTTCAGTATGGAATAATTCAATAAATAATTGGTTCAAATTTCACATGGTATACAAATTTCCATTAAATAGTGTCCTTATAAAAAATACGAAAGTGATAGAATAAGTAAGATCTCATGCGCTTCAGCGATATGATCTATCATGAATTCCATATTATGTATAAATATTTATTTTTCTTATTCTATGATCATGTTAGATAGGTAGGTATCAAGAAGATCTAGGTTAATATAATTGGACTGTTAAAGGTTATCATTATGTATCAAATTCATACTAAGGATATGTTCATGTTGTGTGGAGGAGATGAATAACTAGTCATCAAATGTTTTATAGTTTTTAGTATTCATACATATCATAATTATAAAATGTAGGATTATATATATTTCTTTTGTCTCAATGGATAAACTGTGAGGTGGAAGAGTTTAAAGGAGTTAGTTTTCACCGATTCTACAACAGAGTCCAAGTATATTGGAGATTTTTATGCATCCATGGAATAAGTGTTTATGTGAAACAATTTTCAAGATCTTGATGTACTTCCTAGATGTAAAGATCTTATAAAATTTTATTATAGTAACACCATAGCGTCAGCTATCTCTAATGATCCAAGGTCACACCATAAGAAAAGAGAAAATACTTATATGGGATCATATATTTATGGATTTTTATCAATGAGGTGAAGTTACAGTGAGAAGAGAATCCATGGAGGAAAATGTATAGGAACCCTTAATGAAGGATTTATCTCATTAAAAGCATGAGTTTCTGTGAGAGTTAGTGGACTAAAAGATGTTATCAGTTGGATCTATTGAAAGTGGAAGTATATTAGATTTAATTCACTAAAACCACCTATTTTACCACTTGGTTAAATTTTTTTATTATTAAATTAGTTTTATTATCACATAACTATTATTATTCAACATAATATTTTAATGTGATAATGTATCTAAAATATATGCCATGCTAAAAGGTCATATCGGTTACCCCCTATGATGAGAACCTATAGGTACCATGACATTTTTCTTTAACCTTTTTCAATAGAGATATAATATTATATGATGGGAAATAGACAATAAAAGATTTTAGGGTTAGGAGGATCATAAGACAGTGATACACCTTCTCATGGTGTTCTCCCTTGGTAATATTCAAGATGTGAGGGTCTGAGGATAGACTCTTTAATAGGAAATAAATATATATATGTGTGATTGGATTTTCTGATCTACAAACATGTGTATTTATTATTATACATGAAGATTATCTTTAATGGATATCATGAATTGTGTGATTTGGCATATTGAAAAAACCATTGTTGGTATATGAATATAGTGATGTTGGATATGTTGAGTTAATCATGAGTGATATTCCATTAATGGATAACAAGAGAAAGGATTAATCAATACCATCTATCGAATAATTTTAATATCATAATTCCCTTGATAGAAATGGAACCACATAAATAAATCCATGTACATTGTGATTGATGGGAGAGTTCTCTTTTATAAATTCAAAGAAATATACATTGTTCATATAGGTTGATAACTCCCATATACAACCTAAATTACTTTAGATATTATGATAATGGGGTTATATTACATAGTAAACAATCATGGGATGTTTGATTTCAATGAGATGCTAACTTATTTATATATGGATTCCTTGGTTTTTACTAGATACAAACCATCGAATTTATGAATTTATGCCTAATTCGACTAAAAATTTTGCCTAGAGGGTCACACATTGAGTTTATCCATAATATGAGTTAAATTATACTATCTAATTTAACAATTTAGAATTAATAATATTTATTCATGTTTGGTTTATCTCCCTAATTTAATCACAAGTTATTAGAAATAATAAGTGAGATAAATAGTAATAATAAATATTTATTTTTACATTTTTATAATATAATATTTATTATATTTATAAAATAATAAAGTAGTAACTTTTATTTATTAAATAAATAGTTTTTATTCAAGGATAAATTAATATTTATGAGGTAAAGAAGACAAGTTTTGAAGATCCAATTGGAAATAATATAAATATTATTTATTTATATATTCTTAAATGTGTTTAACATGTCCATAAATTATTATTTATTATTATTATTATTATTATTATTATTGGACATGGGTTCAATTAAGAGTTACAAATAATATAAAGGTTTTAGTGTGCAATTTTCCAATCCTAAAACAACCATAATAAATATATTATTATATAACATTCCTATAAATTATTGTTGTACATAATGGATGGAGTGAGAATATCTCAATCCATATGGATAGATCAAGAAATCTTGGGTCCTATCATCCCCACCTCTATCAATACAATGAGATAACATCAAGAGTTCTTCTTATCTCAAGAATAATACTACATCCATCAACCATGGATAATGAAAGTGATCATGATCGGTTGTGCTACCAACCGATGATTCTATGATATCGTTCGAATATTTTTTTACTCATGTGGATCACTCTTAGGGGAATTTTGTAGATGGAACCTATAGTGAAATGAAATTTCAATGAGATCCTTTTCCAATAAAACTTCAAATAAGGGATAATTATCAGTATAGGTAATTATATATCTTCTTATAAATTAATTAAAAATACAAGTGAATATTCTCCCCATTCGAGTTATTAAATTTTATTCTAGTCAAGTAATCCACTATTTTTGTCAGAAATTATGATTTTATAATGTAATTAAATGATTAAACATGATTTATGTCTAAATGATGAGTTCGTCATAAAATCTTATAACCCTTCCATTATGTCCATAACCTCCACATGCTATGATTTTAAAATCATTTCTATGTGACAATAAATCTAAAAAGGATGCAATGTAATAACTTTTTGACAAGTCAATTAAGCACCCGTGTAATATATTGAAGAATGTTCTCATAAAAGCAACATAAATTCTATTTATAATAGATTTTTAAATCCTAGATATGGTAGAATTATGATATCCCTTATTGATCTCTATATGACCATTCCTAGTAACTAGGTTAGAAATGACAAAGGTACATAATTGAGAACTCTCCTTTCTTGTCAATGATGAATAGTAATGTTCAAGGTTTATCAAACCATTAATGGGATAAATTTAAAGGAAATACTATGAAAGATATTGTATCATGAAACCTTCATAGACCATGATGATTTATAAGAATTATAAATATTGTGTTCCTGAAATTGAATAAAAGGGTTTTAGAGTACATTAAAATTAACCACAAACTGTGATGTGGATGGAAGTTTATCATAGAAAACCCTTTATAAAATTTTTGTTGAAGAGAGAGAGATATGGAGATTGATAAATATTTAATAAACTACAAAATAATTTGTGATGGTGAATATATTTTTTGTAATATAATGTTTTTGGACACCAGAAAATTTGGCTTACCTAAGAGAAGTAGAAAAATAATCAGGAAGAAGAGATGAAATCAAAATTGTAAATATGGATTCCTAAATAAATAAATATAATTAAAAAGTAGTTACGTTTAGTTAAACACTTAATATCAATAGTTTTATAGGTAGAAACCCTAGTATTATTTAAAAATAAAAAAATTATTTTTAGGACAACATGTTTGGTATTTATTTGTTTATTTATATTAGGGTCTCATTAGGTAGTTTCTTGAACTTTAATATTTATTTCCTATAATTATTGGAAATAATTAAAATAGGTGATTTTTTTCAAACATAAACTAATTTAAAATAGTGATTTCATTTTTGAAATTAATTGAATTTTATTTCAAGTTGTTTTTTTTATTAATATCCATCATTTATTTGAGAATTGTAGAATGTAGTTATTTATCTAAATGAATGTAAAGAACCAATTAAACCATAATAATTATTTTTGAACTTTTTTTACTTCTTTGATCATGATTCAAATATTGAGAACATTATTTTATTTGAAGTGTCATGTAATATTTTATGGAAAAAATTTATAATATATATCTTTAAATAATTGATCAAATATATATCATAATATAAGAATGTCAATTATTTTTTTTATAAATATTGAAAAATCATGATAATAATATAATTGATTCTATAGATTTTTATTTTAATAAAATTATTTTTCTTATTTAGTGGATAAATTGAGCCCTGAGTTGATTGAATGATTTTGTAATGAGAATTTTTTGTTTTTAGATTGACATTTTAAACATAATAAATATTAATTTATTAGATTAGTTTGAAGTATGTATTAAAAAAATTAGAGTTTTGATTTATTCTTGGTACTTTTAGTTAGTGAAGTCTTTAAAATAAAAAAAATAAAAATAAAAAATGTTTGAAAATAATTAATTCTGGTCTATGGATATAATGCCTTTCCTTATTTTTATTAAATATGAAAAATATTATTAAGAGGATATTGATAGTAGGAATCATGTTATTGTGACTGGTTTAACATAAAATAATGTTTCTTACATGTCTATGACCATTGTAAATTCTCTAAAAATGGTATAACTATTACAATTAGTTTCATATTAAACATAGAAAAATTAGTGATTTTATTATTTATCTTTTTATGTGATTGTTTTTGAAAAAAATGTGTGATGGATAAAAAATAGTATGTTTAATGTTATTAACTATATTTATTAATATAATTATATTAAAATTCCAACATAAAGGATGAATTGATTTTTTTATATGGAATCATATTAAGTGTGAAATTAATTTTTTTTCATTGTACAATTACCCTGGTTACTACATGGTTTGTGAGTAATTTTTTTTATATGTGAATTTGAAAAAATACATTTATTTTTATTATTGAAAATAAAATTATCCTGAAAATTTATTTTTTATTTAATATGATAATTGAAATTTTTTTCTGAAGAAAATAAACTATTTTGGTATATGAGTATTTTACTCTATTTCGGAGGTCCTAAATCATTTTAAAATTCACAATTTGTATGATATATTACCAATTTCATCATAAAATATTTTTATATTCTTCATAAAGATCTATTCTGCCACTATCAAAAGATATCAGCACTCAGTGCCTATGATCTATATAGAATTGAAATTATTATAATCTCTCTATCCAAATATCTTGATAGTCAATGGCTCTTTGGGAATTTGAAAACATGTAACCTATAAAATATTCATTTTTTATTATAAATAATGTAAAAATTTGGATCCCTCTTAATATTCTTAATTTTTTCATCATAGCGCTATTATTCCAATTATCAACCATCTCTTTAATTCCCCTCATGTACAAACACTCCTCTTTGTCATATAGGTAAGCATGTGATAAATTCTTTAAATTGTAACATTAAACATTAGATATATACATTATATAATTATGATTTATATAGTTTTATTCCTCCCCATTTTAACTAATATGTATATATATTCCCTAGCCAGAATGGTAGGGTCTGAGCCGGAGGGCCATAATACCTCAAGTGTTTGTCCTCATACGCAAGGATTCTAACTATCAGTGAGATTTTGAATGTCATATTTGGGAAGACTATACCCTCAGTATCATATCATTACAACAATAAAAAATATATATAACAATAATAACATAACAATAAGAATTTAGCGAGGAACACAAAATATTATATGTGATCATGGATGACACATAATCTATACAGGAAAATAAATAAAAATGGCTCCAAACCGGGAAAACAAAAACAATGTATATAAAAGAAAAAAGGAAAATAAATATAGAATTAACTGTTTGGAGTATTTCTTGACATCACCTATGAATCCCATACTCTATATACTCAACTCTATGTCATAGGTACCTTTCAATTCATTGGATCCATGGTCAGGAAATTTTCATGTGCACCGAGATTCCCAGGTATGGTATAAGTAATAAACATAATAGGACACCACAAATGCATAAATAACATAATTAAGCATAATATATAGTAGTATATGTCATTACATAACTAAATTCTAAAATAAATATACAAACACATACGTGTCCAATAATCATGCCCTAACCAAGGCACCACAAACCCCAAACCCACATTCTTTAGCTCGATATTGGTAAGGATGTAAAATTCTATAATCCCAAGTTATAACATTAAGAAAAGATCACACTACACACAAAAAAGATGTTCATTATCAAGAAAACTGTACACCGTATCCTAAAAGTGTTTGTTATCCTCATTGTTATCCTCGTATAATTTTATGTCACACCTGATAGGTTTTTTCAGTTTGATAACACATAACCCTAGCATGGAATTCCCCCACATTGTCTTGTAGTCGAAGGATTATTAATTCTCATACATATTAAACTCCCAAGTAAATGTATATGTCAATGATATAACCTATACCAACAAACAAGAGATATAATGTTGTCATCATCATGTCATAATTCTTCGCCTCAAATGGTCCATTTAGCCAAAATTGAGAAACAAAATGACCACTCATTCAACCATATGAAAACACTTATCAAGCATGGGTTCCCATGAATAGACACAAATCAACAACCCTCAAATACATGGAACTATATGGTATGGAAAATCCTAACTCATTTTTATTATTGAATAAATCCATGGTTCATCAATGATCAATTTCTGAATACACCTCACACCCATAGAGAACGAGGTCACACATCATGGATTCCAAAAATAAGTTCTTGTTCATTAAGAAAGAGGTTTAGAAAGGAGACTCAAAAAGATTATTCATTAATAAGGGTGGTTATGGAATCACATTACATACAGATACTGTTTACCAAACTAATTCCAATTCATGTTGAAGGAGATGATTTTAATTTTCCTAATCCATTTTTGATTAAAAAACATATAATGAATTATTCATCAATTACAATAGAGGGCCTTTAGTATATCCAATGACCATGAATCCACCATAAAAATGTCCTTGGGAAGGTGTTCCAAGATGAAATTCAAGAAGAATAAGATCTCAAGATGGTCGATCTAATATTAATTAAATAAAAACATCCATTGTTCATGGAGAACCATTCCCTGGTAAAAGAGATATCATTTACGCATAGAAACTTCTTCCAATATACCAGAGGATAATCAATTAATTTTAGTTCTAACATAAATACTACATCACCAAGAGGTATATGAAGTTGATTCATAAAAATGTACTCATAGAATGGACATTATTAATGGTATATCAAATTTTGATTAAGATATGTATTCAAAAATGATACATAACTATTATTCAAGGAAATAAGAAAAAATCATTAGAAAATCATAGAATTCACATATCTATCATGAATCCATGCTCATATCCCAATATGGATAAAGTATTTGGTATAGATCTAGATAAAAGTCACCGTTTAAGAGTTATTTCATTTTTAAAATCAAGGATATCTAATGGGATGTTAATTTGAATATAAATAATCAATAGAGGAGACCTCTAATTTAAAATAAGGTGTTTAGGATCATAATTAGGAATTAAGGAGGATAAAAATTGAGGGAGAATTAATACTAAGGTTATCCATTTAATGAACCCCCATATAGGGTGTACTGGCTATCGATTGGGACCCACTATCAAGTTAATGGAACAACCTAGTGGCTGGTGGGGTCTATATAGTTCTTAAAATCTATAGAAACCCCACATCATAGCTCATCATTTCAACCATCTAGTCAGTGTTTTTTTCTATCCTTCAAAAGGATGATCCTCTCTCCTATATTCCAACCATCAATTCCTTGAACATATTCATAAAACAAATAATCTATTAACAACTTATATTACTGAATAACCAAAAGAGGAATTGTGGAGTTTTATTATTCAAACATATCATACAAAAAAATAATGAAAGTATGTTATGATTCTCCCCTTATATTGACTTACCATCCTTGAGAAGTTCCATGAATGGTTCTTCTCAATCAACTCTAACCATTAAGCCTGAAAACCTACCTCCCTCACCCACATATCCTATTAATTTTTTTATATTTCTATACAATACTGAAAAGTCATATCACCTTTTCTTATACTAAATTGTTACTACGGTCTAAAAAAACAGCAAGAACTCCTCATATTGTGTGTCAGGATTTTGATCAACATCCTCACAATCGATGAAATGTGAAGGATTTGAAATATACATATGGAACTGAGAAATAATAAACACATCACGCATACCACATTATATGTAAATAATATTCAGAAACAAATCCTCTTGCTGATCTCAAAGGATAAAAAACATGGTTAGCTATCCTTAATTCCTCAAATGTAGGTTGTATAACCAACGAGTCACTCTTAAGAAAACTCTATCACCTATTGAAAAATCCAAAGGTATGATTATACAACTGACATTAAATCTTTGTCATATTTGAGATACGACCAACCTCTTATGAATTATTTTTACACTCTCAAAGGACTCTTTTAACATACCGGGACCCATAATTACTACCTCACCCACCTCATACAAACATAGTTTTGAATGACATGACCCACCTTAAAAACCCCATATGGTGAAATATGAATTGAATATTGGTAACTATCATTGTATGTTTACTCATCCAAGTCAAGGTGATCATCCCAACAACCAATAATGTCTAGGATGAAATCATGAAGCATGTCCTATAGTATGAAAATCATATACTCTATCTGTCTGTCTATCTGAATATGGTACATTGTAAGCAATATCAAATGTGTCCCTAATGTATTTTGAAAGCTATGAAAAAACGGTGATGTAAAATATGTCTATATATTAGATAAAATTATTATGGTAAATTCATACAACCATACTATATCACAAACAAAAATCTTTACCAACTCTTCTACTGAGTGAGTCTCAGAAAACCGTAAGAGATGAGAAAATTTTGTTAACTGATCGACAATCACCCAGACCACATCATGACTATTTTAGTTCCTAGTTAACCCATAAATAATTCAATCATGAATTCCTCCCTATTAAACTTCGGAATATTAATTGGATGTATAGTGCACTAATATGTTGTTTCTTAGCTTTATCTTCTATTAGTTAAAGAATTAGGAAACAAGTCCAGAAATGTACCTCTTTATCCCTAACCACCAAAACTATCATCTAAAATCAAGATACATATTTATCACTTTAGGATACATCACACACTTAGGGTTATGTAAGTATATTTTTATATCTTCTCTAATATAATTAGGGATTATAAATATATTTCCCATAAGCATCAGATTTTCATTATCCAGTGACTACTTCGGTATTAGGTCACCACCTGCTAACTATTCTTGCATTATTATGTACTCTGTGTCCTTCTTCTTTCCCTCCATTAACTAGTATACCATGAAAGAAAATACCAGCACTGGAACACATGTTATCAATACCTGATCCTCAAAAGCATCCACTCTCAAATTAGATAATAAGATCACCAGAAACTACTATTCCACTGAATTTTGTTCACCGAGCTCATAAGATACCAATGTATTCTAGAAATAGAACATTAAATGATGTTTCCTTTTAGTAGTGTATAAAACATCTCAAAGAAAAACATATTCTGGTACTCTACCCAGTGCCTTTAACTCAAATTGAGGTCTCATTATGTGAAGATATAGTGAATGATATTCTGGTCTATGTAGACAATAAACAGCTAGACGAAGAGATAGTATCACAAACACATCAAAGTGTAGACCATGAATTCCATATAAAAAATCATTGGCAGGATATTACTTCTTATATAATCATATATAACATGGAACATAATATATTACATAATCCCTCTATATCAATACTCCTCCTAAACCAATTCCTAATTCATTATAGTAAATAATATAATAAATATATAGATCGAGCAGTATAGAAACTATAGTTGTAGTAAACCTCTTATGTAGCTCAAGAAACATCTCCTCGCACTAATTTGACCATTAAAAATCACTCCTATTTTATTCAAAATAGAGAGGGGTGCTCATATATGAGATATGTTCTGGATAAAATATTTATTAAATCCCATTAATACCAGAAATATCCTGATCTCAAACACGTTTTATGAATATTTTCAATATATCAGTACCTTAACTTTCTCTGGGTATATATATATACCAACATAAGACATCGCATGCCCCATATAATTCTCCTCCTGAATCTAAAAGATACACTTCAAAAGCTTACCATAAATCTAATGTTCTCTAAGAATACGTAGGACTACCTTGATATTCATGGAATACCACTCTACGGTTGGTTAGAAGATGAGGATTCCATCAATGAACATCATGATGAATGTGTCAGGATATGTTTGTAATATATTTTTCATGGGATCCATGAACACTGTTGTCATATTCATCATCCCATATGGTATTATCAGGTACTCATGTAACCCACAACTACTCCAAAATTTCTTCTCTGGGATGTACCCCACTCAAACCCGTAACAAGTGATATATTGATCAAGCATCAATATTAGAGAACCACTAGGATCAATACATCTAATAAAATAGATCATCTATCCTAGGATAATAATATTTATTATTCACCATCACTGATTTTAACATATGGTAATATATATAGAATCGAAGAATACTATCTTCCATCTTCCTGAACAAGATAGGTGGACCCCATGGTAATGTATTTAACTTGGTAATTATCTTTTAATAAAGTCCTCAAACTATACCTTTAGACCCTAAAACTCTATCAACACCATATGATAAGAGGGAATTCAAGTGGGATATTTACCTTCAATGAGATCGATCTTGTGTCATGTAATCTATCAGGGATAATTCATGTGATTTCATCTATGAAGACATCCTGATATAGTTTAATAACTGAGGTAAAATATGAGCGAGATTCCATTGACCTTACTCAAAGATCCAAGATTTCAATCTACAGAAAGATCATTATAAGATGAATCATATCTGGACCAACACTACCTACTCCCAATTACCACTCACCAGTTATAAAAAACTCTCCTTCCATTGATGAAGTAAAAGATAATCATCTCTGATAATAATAAAATTGAGCTCAAAATATGGTCACCTAATCTATTCCAAGACTCACATAAAAGCTCTTTATCTCTAGAATCATGAAGTTCCATATTTTTTATTAACCAAAAATAAATATAGGACAATATATCCATTTCTAAAGATGGTACACCTTTGTGATCAAAGGTTTATTGAGGTAAAGTAAATTAGAAGATTACTTGACCTATAAGTCAAGTCCAACAGCAACTTATGCTGATATAAAGTAATGAAATACACTAGTATTGAACAAAGATATAGAAAATATATAATTGACCAAGACCATACTGGAAAGAGTAGATGGTATCTTAACACCATCTTATGGAGAATAATATACTACAGAAAATTGGTCTACCTTAGCTTCATGGACCTTCACCTAAGTAACTGTCATCTGGGAAGTCTGCATCCTCTACGGAGGGACACCACTCCTAACATGTCCTTATCTCTTAAAACTACTCTATGAAAACCTCATGAATAATCCTAGAGGATGACCAACCCTTTTGTAATAGTTTCACTCCATAGATGTCTTCAAACAAGTATTATAAAATACTTCATTTCCCTTAATTTAAATACATACTAGAACTATCTCCCATAAAGGACACTAGAAAAGTACTTCACATCCAATCTATGAACTACTACTTATAAGTCTTACCCTTCCTAATATAATAATATTCTACCATAGCTGCATGGTTAAACTTATTCACCATTCTACTATGGTATAGAAGTTGGATAACTACCCTATCAACCTCTATCTCCTTCTAAAAATCTTGGGCCTTGCGAATCACCTAAACATATGTCATTAGTTCAATTACCCTAAATGGATGTTATAGATATAGATGAAGGCCTACCCAAACATATATGCCGTATATTTCTCATTATGAACAACTGGTGAGAAAAGATAAGAAACCCCATTAATTAAGAAAAATATGTAGAGATAGTCATTAAAAACTCCTGCAACTCCAAGAACATCTAGGCATAGTACGAAATCATTATTTCATAAAAATATAAGCTCAAAAATATCTATTTGAAGGTCTCGTGTGTAAGTCCCTATCATCTTCTAGCTTGATTCATGGAAATTGATCATCTCTTAGTATGTACTTGGAGCTTCAAGGTTTCTTGAATCAAACACCCATCCTCCAGAGTCTAGACTAGCTGGACGATCATCTTGATAACATCCATAAAGTCCTATTAATTTTTAAAGAGATCATTATCCTATAAATATATAAGAAATTATGGAACTCTCAATCACGATCAGTCATGATGTTTGCGATGTTTCCACATTGAATAGGGAAAATTTAAAATATTCATGGTTGGACAGGGTTGGTATCCTGAATCACTAGAGCTAGTATATGAGTGTGATATAGAACTTCATCCTACAGAAATAGGGATGTAATAGGGGATTCCTCCAAAATGAGACAGTATTGGGAAGTCCCATATGGTAGTCCCATAAAATGTCTCTAAACATTAATTTTTGAAAATCCAAAAGAATTTTTAAAACTTATGAATCTAATAGATGAGGATAAATATTAACTAGTTTATGGGATAACATGATGGTTCTCTAAGGAGGCTACCCATAACCCCAAAGTATACCCCTCCTAGAATTAACCATGGTTCTCCATCCCTGAATATTATTCATTATAACATATATATATATATATATAAAACAGGACAACATGATCTTGTTCAAATAATTTATGTCAACATAGATATATCACCCAATAGAGAATACATGTTTATAATGAATAGATAGAATAATCAAGGAATTAAATTAAAGAACTATTATAACGAACAAAATAGGTATATATATGTAATATGATCTTATGTACCTATTCATGATTTATGAACTCACCCAAATACGATAAAAGAGTAACAATAATATCATCAATTGTTTCTCAGTGTTCTATTCCACATGAGCAAGCCAAACACATGGAATATCCCCTTACTGAGTCCCATATAGCCAATAAATTTTTTTTCTAGTCCTAGGAAAAATAAAATAAAATAAGAAAAAATTTCTCTTGTACCATTTTGGGGCACCCCGACCTGAACCATTGGTTGTGATCTAGAGAGGTACAAGACCTCATTGCACCTCCACGTAAGCAAGAGGCTTCTGACTAGTAGTGAGGGTATGAATTGTTTCATTGGTGAAACTATACCCTTAGTATTTTATCCTTAAATAAATAATAAAAATGATATAAAAAATAAGAATATAATAATAGTAATATGTTGTGTCAGACTAAATATCAAATGTTATAATGGGTGATAAAAATTTCAAGCAAGAAAATAAACTAAATGGGCTCCCAACATGAAAATAAAAATCAAATTATATAAAATATAGAATAAAAATAAATGTAGTAGAAATATTCTTTATTATGTCCCATAATTTCCACCAACTTTGAGCCTTTATCTCCTCAAATCCCTATAAAAGGCCCCTTTCCCATCATTTGATCATTTTTCATGAAATCATCATGCACACCGAGATTCCCATTTATGTTGTGAGTAATAAACCCAATAGGAAACCATAAATTCACCCTTAAAGTAAGTATAAATAATATATAACATATTTTATCATGTTATAATTAAATTCTCAAGTAACAATAAAGCCACACATGTGTCGATTCATCGTGTGCTAACTAAGATACAATGAACCCCATCCTCACCTACTTCTACTCAATGTCAGTAAAGAGGTAAAAGTTTGTTATTCCATAGATTACCATTAATAAAACATCACACGTACCTAACCAACAGTGTTTGTTCTTATGAACACAATATTACCCACCCCGATTGCGGTTGTTATCCTAATCATTATCATTAAATGATGGTAAGTTCTTCCCAACTTGTTTGATGTAATTGGATAACACATTACCCCAACATGGAATTCTCCCAGTTCAGTCTGTAGAGAATGAATTATCAATTCCAAAAAATGGTATATTCTTTACATTATATCATTCACACCTACATAGGGATTTACACTTGGAATACCCATCAGAGTATATTCCCTAAATCTCATAGGAGAAATATTAACTTTTACCTCTGTCACATTACCCAACGTATTGGAGAGCTATCTCAGGCTCACCCTCTCTAGGTTTATCATTGAACCACCCATATACGTGAAACATTCCCAATAACCATAACATATTCATAACACATAAAAACAAGAATAAAGGAAATATATGATTTCCACATTGCAATCACAATATATCATTTCAAGATATTGACATAATCAATTCTTTATCAAAACATTTTCAAAACCATTTAAAAAATTTAACAAATATATTTTTGAATCAATTTGTCCCATACCACATTGAAGATATTGAATGAAATTTTAATTTAAAAACATTCACATCCTTATAAATAAATATTTAATACCAATTTTAATTCAGGGACAGTAATGTGAAGGATTTAGAAGAATAAATAATTAATACATTTAAAATAATATTTTAGTAAAAGAGTTCCTAACGAATTGAGAGACTCTTGAATACAGATATTTGAGGAATAACATTAATAAAAGATTATAATATCATGAGAATAAATATATTCATTATATAATATGTCAAAGGGAAGTATATACACTATATAAAGGTCAATTGGTGAATACCAACGAATAAGCCTCAATGGAATGTAAATTGAGATAAAGTCCCTTGAAAAGATCATATACTTATATTAAGGACAAATCAATGACATAATTATGTGTGGAAAATAAAAATACACCCAATAAAATTGGATATTAAGTGTAAAAAAATCATATTACATTAAAACATATTTATAGCACGACATAATCAAGATGAATAAGTTTAACCCAAAGAATTGAAATTGGGTTAGGGAGTTCTCTTACAGAAATTCGACAGCCTAACGACGTCGCTTTAAAATTTTGAAAATGAGTTGATGAGAGAGAAAAGGGTCTCTAATCAAATGGACATAAAATTTATAACAATAAGGATATTTAAGAACATATCCCAACCTAAGAAAATGGAAATTAAAATACATGACATAAAAAAGTATTTGACTAAAAGAGTGTGGTGAAAGGTTCCCTTTCCTATTTGGTAACTTACGAAACATCCACCCCACGATAGAAGTATCATAAAATAAAGATGTGAATACCTATAAATTAAATTATATTAAAAAAATATTAAAATCATGGGTAGTACATATATCACACAAAATGAAATAGTGGCAAATATTTAATGTATATCACGGAAATTAAAAGTGAGATGAAAACCCATCACCACGTTGTAATCAATCGAGTCGTAAGACAAAAAGTTAAGAACCTTAAAAAAATCATATAATACAATGGATATTAATGGAATCATGATAATATATATCAAATGTTATTACACAATACACCTCATGCAATAAATAAGTGGTCAATGATGGAAATCTCACAGAATTAAAAGCGAGATAAGAAACCCCTTACCTCGTGTTCGGCTTGACTCCTATGTTCTGTGTTCTTCATGAATAATAAACATAAGTTAATTTATACTTGATTAAGAAAATTGTTAAATTTTATTATTCTTTTATTAGACTTAATACCTTTCTATAACAATTAGTTAATTATTTGAGTTCATATTTGACATTTTGTCGATGTTCATAACTTTAGTGAAAAATGAACTTGTTCTAATTAGAAATTGTACTTGTTGTCAAAATTCAACTATATCCATAATTAAATTAATTATTTAGATATCATATATATCATTTATATCTATTGTATATGAATTTATAATTTTCCATATCATTTGGAGTTAATAAATGAAACATGTCGTTCATGGAGACGATTAGCCGTACATACACATGATAGCTACTTTCATTTCTATTTTATATTTAAAGGAATTAAAACATAATAATAAACATGTATATTAAAATTCCAATATAATATCTATGTTATGTAATTTAATTAACTTTATCCTTTATACATTCCACTTATGGAATGAATGAGTCAAAACACTTGGAGGGGGAGGTAGTCCGCACTTCCTTAAATGAAATTATCATATTTTCCGATTATGAAAACCATAAAGGTATGATACAAATGAAAATAAAGAATTATATAGGAAATATAAATATAATATAAATAAAATGTATAAAAAGTTACATCTTAATTGATACCATATAATGTGGTAGGAAAATATTGAACAATCATCATTTCGTGAGGGAATAATTCATCGTCCACAGAAACAATATGTTCTTTACACATTAGACGGAGGTGGGTGTATGTTTAATTTGAATATTTGTTAAATAAACAACATAGTATATTGATGATACTAGTGTGGATATAAATTAAATTAATAAAAGGAGTTTAGGGGGGTTTGATAAGTAAAATAATAGAAAATAACTTAAGAGAATATTTTACATTTAAATCAGGTAACTCCATTTGGTTTGAATGAAAAGGATTTCTTGAAGATCCTTATGCCTAAGGTCAAGCTTCTA
This sequence comes from Viscum album, assembly GCA_963277665.1. Taxonomy (NCBI): domain Eukaryota; kingdom Viridiplantae; phylum Streptophyta; class Magnoliopsida; order Santalales; family Viscaceae; genus Viscum; species Viscum album. Next base: position 1,172,793,688 of record OY728128.1, on the reverse strand, counting down.
GAAGGAAAGGGGGATATTTATAGCTTATTTGAGCAGATTTTGGAAAATACACGGGGCTTGAGAGGCGTGATTAATGCATTAGAGAGGAGGGATTTTTATAAGGGGGAGGATGGTCTCTTTAGGAATGTTTGAAAATTTTATTTTATTATATAATGATTTTCAGTTTCTAAAGGTCCAAAACTAATTAAAGTCAAAGATAAGATGACTCTTGTTCAAAATAAAATCATCCAATATGAATTGTACTGGTTTTGGATATTTTTAATCTTTATAATCTTATTTATTTAAATCATTCATTAATTAGGTAAACACTGCATCATTATTGTGTCATAAATAATTTTATTTATTTGATGTCTAAAAATTAAAAAAATTAGACAATGAAGGAAATATTTTTATATTTTAAATGAATAATTATATACAAAGAGATAACTTATATAACCCTATTTATGAACTGATTTACTAAAATATATTTGTTTAAGTCATTTTTGTCATTACTTTAAATTAATTAATATAAAGTATCATTATCACTCTTAAGTGGCTCCATGGGTTCCCCAAATCAACCCAAGGATGCCCATGGAAGGAAATGTACCGACCAATAGGATTAGTATAAATGTTAGGGTAATTTAATATTATTATAATATTATTTTTACCTTGAATTATCATATTTATCATTAACTGCGGTAAATAAAAATCAAAAGTTACTATTAATCAAAATTTAATTTTATTTTATTGAACCAAATTTTAATTAATAATAACAAGAATTTATATTTTATTTTTAAAATTCAATTCACAGAAGTGGTAAAATTTCATTTAAATGAAAAAAATCGGGTTTTTAACTATTACTCAATGTTTTCACTACTCATCAAAAATTGATGTTTTTCAGAAAAATACCAAAAATTCAGCATATGATATATGTGATATTCCAAATTCAAAAATTATGCCTATTTTAATAAATTCAATACATAGAATATGTATTTATTAAATTAAATTTAATTCTCTTTGGGAAAACAAAAATTGTGTTTTTTAAGAAATAATAACTATAAAAAGATTAACACTTTTTTATGTCCAATTTCAATGTAAAATTATGTCCAATGACCAAAATTGGATTAAATGGTTAAAATATAATCTAATTAAACTTTAAAAACAATTAAAAAGATAATATAACCATATAAATAAATTAGATTAAAAGTCAGTTTTGAATTAAAATACAATATTTTTCATTATTCATTAAAAAATGAACATTTTTAGAAAAATACCAAAATTTAATCCAAAGTAAATTTTTTTATCCCGATTCTAACGAAGAATATTATTTTTTTAAAATAGAACATATTAATGTGACAAAAACTATATTTAAAGAGAGTTTGCCTTCAAAAGGTGTCAGATCGACCTTTTAAAGAATATTAGAGTATTTTTGCTTAAAAATAGATTCATTCAAATTTTAAGCCTTTAACATTTATTGGATAAATGTAAAAACATTTAAGAAACATTTTTAATCATAATATGGTTAGTTTAGTTCATTATCTCTAATACAATGGCTAGGCATTAACTACCATTTGATATATTATTATATTATTATTTTTCAGTATGACCAAATGTTGTGTGCAATGTAAGATTTCAAAGAAACTCGTTTTTGTGTATCGAGTATGCCATTTAACATTGAATAACCATTAAAGTAAAATTAATAATTAATTCTAAAATATTAATAAATATGAAAATATATTGTTTTTTATTTACTTGGAATGTTACATCCTTCCCTCCTTTTAAAATTGCATCCTTGAAATTTTAAAATTGGTCTTGGAAACATCATTAAAATCCCCACATCATAAAAAGAGTTAATAATACTATTACATTAAAAGAAAGAATGATATGTAAAAAAGGTCACTCAAGATAAACTATAATGGGATTCCATGAAACCATGGATATGGAGGAGAAACTACGTGTCAAGTTCTGATGGAGAGTGATAGAAAACATGATTAGGATAAAGTTATCCACCAGAAAATAACAAAATTGTGATAGGTTAAACGGTCTTGGGTTTCCCAGTAGGAAAAATAAACAATTTTTTTTTTCGTTTACGTTTCTTTTCATAAATTTGGTGAAATTTTTTATCGGATTGACTAAGTACAGAAGGAAATATTCTTACTTTTCAAGTAGAGTTTCATCCTTCAATAAGTTTCTACATAAAACTCATCTTTTCTCCAAATGATGAGTATTCAATATGACATGTTCAGATCTGAAGTGCTAGAACCAACTTCTTGAGAATCACATAATCCAAAAAAGATAAACTGTATATTTTCCCAATCTTTAGACATTAACCAAAACCAAAATGGTTTCTACAATACCAGATAATCCCAAAAAAGGATAATACTTTAAAAAAAGAAATATTATTCCTAATCTATACAATTAGACAAACAATACGCAACGTTCAATGAAGACCATTCAATAAACAACTATCCATAAAATTCATCAATTTAAACCAAACTAAGATTGAAAACCAAAAATAAGAAGGATTTGATCACATAGTATTTCCCAGTAATCCTTTTCATTTATCACCATATAACATCGACTAAACTTAATGTCCCATACTGAAGTGTAATTAACCTAATCAGAAATTATCTATGATAGATTAATCATTTCCATGGATAACCCAAATAGCCATAAAACATAGATTCTTCCAAAATAAAATTTCAACTGTTATTCCACAAATGAAAACCCATAGTATTCTATTTCCCTTAGGCATATAGTGTTTCCTCAAAGGAGAGAACTTCTTCTTAAATAACCATTATCACTTAATCACCAACTCATTTTCCTATACTAATGATACACATTTGAGAAAACTTAATTTCCAAAAATCAACATATTCTTGATTCATAAAATCATTTAACTAAAGTAATAACTCATACTAACTAGGGACTTGACGCATGACAATGGTAGGCGATGCTCCCTTGTCTCCCTTTGGTTTTGGGTTCGGTTCCCATGTCATTTCTGGACGCGAGGGGTTTTCACCCATATTACGAGTTGTCCTTTTTATAAAACTAAAAAATAACCCTAACATATTATAACCTCAATGGTTGTCTTATACCTATCTTTTTCATACCAACTCATTAATTCCTCAACATCTTAATTATACTTTTATATCTTGTAATTTTTTAATTTCAACTCCATATAATAATATAAAACCATTCCCAAAAGCAAGAACCTCATACCTTGATCATCGTGTCCACATGGCTTCATTGTCATCTTTTTCACATTGATAGAAGGTCCATGCATTTCAACAATTTTATAGATATCCTTGAAAATAATTTGCTTCAGTAATTCAAATACACCTTGTACAACAGGGGTCATATAGGTGTTCATAGAAAAATAGTTTCAAAAAATAATCATTTATATCATATAATTTTCAAAAATCTGATAAAACATGATTTTTATAAAACAGTCAGACTGAGTTTGAGTTTAAACATCCAATCAATGGTCCTTTTTAAAATACCATAAGTATGTTCTGAGAGAATATAATTTAAAATCCAATAAAAATAGGTTGGTCAAGGGTCTCATTTTTCATTACCATTTTTAAAATCATAATATGCTTCAAAATCTTGTGATAAGTTAAAATATTTGAAAATGCCTTGATAATATTTAACTTTTTTAAAAATGATAGAATATGTGAATATAGGATTTGATTAAATAAAACCCATGATCCCCGTCAATATCGAGGTGCAGTGGAGGTGTTTGATATCTCAAACAACTTTTTGCAAGTGAGTTGTATGCTAGAAAAAGATTCACAATCATCTAAACATGACTTTGCAATAATTATTGCAAGCATGCCATCATGAAGAGATAGGAATGTTGTTTGAGATTCTTCTCCTTCCATTTGTATATGAATTTCCTTGATACAAAAAACTTATAAAACAAGTATTTAAAATAAAGAGTAGATATATTGAACAACCATGTGTCTAATATAATCGCTTAATCCCTAAAGTTATCTAAACCAACCTTTGATACCAACTATAAGGCCCCAAAATTAAACATTACATAATCCTTAATTAAGTTAATAATTCACATTGAAGATCTTTTTAGGTTTAGTGTTTTAGAGAATAAGGCCATAAATATTATATAAAATCTCAAAAATTAAAAGTAGACACTTCTACTCAGTATCCATTTTTTTCATAAAATAAAAATTCTTAAATTAAAATGATAATTATTTTCTTGATATAAATCATCTTGAGTTATTCCATTATCTTACCCTACCTTATACCCTGTGAAAACATTTCAAAAACATGTGATGAGCATAAAAAGCATAGTAAGGGTTATAAAATAAAGAAGGAAAACAATAGTTAATCAATACATAAAAAACATAAGCTCTTTAACATACCTCATGAAATCATATGACTTATGAATAACACATAGAAATAATAAATCATAAAGGTAAATTATGGAATCCATATCATACATAAATTTCATCTTTCACAACTACATAGGATGTTACACTTGGAATACCCATCATAGTATACTCCCAAAATCACTTAGAGGAAATACTAACGTCTACCTCTATCACATTACCAAATGCATTAGAGAGATATCTCAGGCTCACCCACCCAAGGTTTATAACAGAACCACCCGTATATATAAAACTTTCCCAATAGCCATAACATATTCATAACACATAAAAAATCATAAAGTAAAGATAAAATTTAACATTGAGATCACAATATGTCATTTCAAGATATTGACATAATAAATGCTTTATCAAACCATTATCCAAACCATTTAAAACATTTAAGAAATATATTTTTGAATCAAAGTTTCCCATTAAACTTTGAAGCTTTTCAAAGAAATTTAAATTTCAAATCATTCAGATACAGATAAACAAATCCTTAAAAAAAATTTAAAACACCGAAAGTAATGAGAATGGTTTAGAAGAATAAATTATAAAACATTTAAAATGATATTTTAGTTAAAGAGTTCCTAACAAAATGAGAGACGCTTGAATACAATTATATGAGGAATAACATTAATCAATGCTTATAATAACATGAGAATAAGAACATTGATGATATAATATGTCAAAGGGAAGTATGTACACCAGGTAAAAGTGAATTGGTGTATACCAACGAAAAAGTATCAATAGAATGTAAATTAATATAAAGTCCCTTGAAATGATCATATCTGTATATTAAGAAAAAATCAATGACCTAATTATGTGTTTCAAATAGTAATACACCAAATATAATTGGATATTAAGTGTAAAACAATCCAAGTTCATTCACACATATTCATATCATGACATAATCATGAAGTATAAGTTTAACCCATAGAATGGAAACTGGGTTAAGGAGTTCTCTTACAAAAATTTGATAGCCTAACGACGTCACTTTAAAATTACGAAAATTAGTTGATGAGAGAGAAAAGGGAATCTAATAAAGTGGACAAAAAAATTTACTAAAATAAGGATATATTAGAACATATGCCAACATATGAAATTGGAAATTAAAATAAATGACATAAAAGAATTCATTAACTAAAAGAGTGCGGTGAAAGGTTCCCTTACCGATTTAGTAACATATAAAACATACACCCCATGAAAGAAATATCAAAAAATGAAGATTTAAATGCCTATAAATTAAATTAAATTACAAAAAGAACAAAATAATGGGCAGTACATACACCACACAAAACTAAATAGTGTAAAACATAACATGAATCTCACGGGAATAAAAAGTGAGATAAAAACCCCATACCACGTTGTAATCAATCGAGTCATAATACCAATAGTTAATAACTAGAAAATAAATCATATAATACCATGAATATTAATATAATCATCATAATGTATATGAAATGGTTGTACACAATACCCCACATGAAATAAATAAGTGGTGAACAATGGAAATCTCACAGAATTAAAAAGAAGATCAGAAACCCCTTACCTCATGTTCGACTTGACTTGTATGTTCCGTGTTATTCCTTAATAATAAACATAAGTTAATTTCTACTTCCATAGGAAAATTTTTCAAGTTTATTATTCCTTTTATATTACATATTACCTTTCTATAACAATTAGTTAATTATTTGAGTTCATATCGGACATTTTATTAATGTTCGGAACTTTAGTAAAAAATGAACTTGTTATACTTACAAATTGTCCTAGTGGTCAAAATTACATTATATCCAGATTTATATTCATGATTTATATATCATAAATATAATATATATCTAGTGTATATGTATTTATAATATTCCGTATCATTTGTAGTTAATAAATGAAATGCGTCGTTCATGGATATGGTAAGTCTTACGTACGCATGAATGATAATTTCATTTCTATTTTATATTTAATAGAAGGAAAAAATAATAATACATAGGTATATTATAATTATAGTATAGTATATATGTTATGTAATTTAATTAAATCTTTCTTTTATACATTCCACGTATGTCATGAACGATTCATACCACTTTGAGGGGGCGGTAATCTGCATTTCCTCCAATGAAATTATCGTATTTACCAATTATGGAAACCATGAAGGTATGATATAAATGAAAAATACATAAGTTTAGAGATAATATTAATATAATATATATTACATGTAAATATATTTCCATCTTAATTTCCATTATAAGTGGTGGTAGGTGAATATTAACCAATCATCGTTTCATGAGGCAGTAATTCGTCTTCCACAGAAACAGTGTGTTCATTACCCATTAGACAGAGGTGTGTGTAATTTTAGTTCGAATAGTTCTCAAAAAAAAGATCCTATTATATTGAGGATACATTATTTTTTATAAAATAAAAGAATAAATAGATTTTAGGGTGTTTAAGAAGTAAAATAAATGAAAAGAACTTAAGAGAAGATGTTACCTTTATATAGGGTAACTCCCTTTGGTTTTAACCGAAACGATTTATTGAAGTTCCTTATGTCTAAGTTAAAGATTATAAGTGGATGTAAGAGATCATGAGAGCTTATGTTTTTACACTTAGGATTATCCAAGGGGATTTATAGGTGTGAGTAATGGGTTAGAGGTGAGGGCTTTCTATAATGGGATGAGAGGCTCTTTAGGAATGTTTGAAAATATTATTTTATTATATAATGATTTTTGGTTTTTAAAGGTCAAAAACATATTTAAGTCGAAGTTAATATACTATTTTTCGAAATAAAATCATCTAATAAGAATTTAACAGGTTTGGGATATTTTTTTAATCTTTATAACCTTATTTATTTAAATCAGTCATTAATGAGGTAAACACTGCAACATTATTGTGTCATAAATAATATTATTTATTTGATGTCAAAAAATTATAAAAAATACCCTGATGTAGGAAATATTTTTATCAATAAAATGAATAATTATATTTGAAAATATAACTTATATAATCCCATGTAAGAGTTGTTTTACTAAAAGATATATGTTTATGTCATTTTTGTCGTTACTTTAAATTAGTTAATATAAAGAGTCATTATCACTCTTAAGTGGATCCATGGGGTCCCAAAATAGAACCCAAGGATACCCATTGTGGGAAATGTATCAACCAATAGTATTATTACATATGTTAAGGCAATTTATATTATTATAATATTATTTTCACATTGAATTACCCTATTTACCTTTAACCGCGGTAAATAAAAGTCAAAAGTTACTAATCGCCAAAAATTACTTTCATATTATTGAACCAAATTTAACATACTAATAACAACAATGTATGTCAGATTTTTTAAATTCAATTCACAAAAATGGTAAAATTTCATTTTAATGAAAAAGTCAGTTTTTAACTATTACTCCGTGTTTTCACGATTCATCAAAAATTGATGTTTTTCAGAAAAATACCAAAAATTAAGCATAAGATATATTTGATATTCATAATTAAAAAAATATTTCCATTTTAACAAATTAAAAACATATAAGTATCATTAACTAATTTAAAATTAATTCTCGTTGTCAAAACAAAAAGCGTGTTTTTTAAGAAATAATAATTATCAGAAGATTAACACTTGTTTATGCCCAATTTCAAAGTGAAATTACATCCAATGAACAAAATTAGATTAAATGGTATTAATATAATCTAATTATACTTTAAAATAAATTAAAATGATAATCAAACCATATAAATCAATTAGATTAAAAGACAGACATGAATTAAAATACAGTATTTTTCATTATTCATTAAAAAAATGAACATTATCAAAAAAATACCAAAATTTCATCCAATGTAAATTTTGATCTCCCAATTATAAATAAAAATATTATTTTTTAAAATAGAACAAATATAAGTCACAAAAACAATATTTAATGAGGGTTTTCCATCAAAAGGTTGTAAATCGACATTTTAGAGAATATTAGAGTATTTATGATTAAAATTATTTTAATTCACATTTTAAACTTATAACTTTTATTGGATAAATGTAAAAAAAATTAAGAAACATGTTTAATCATAATATGGGGTTTTCTCTTCATTCTCTCCAATACAATCTCTAGGTGTTAACTACCATTTGAAATATGATTATTATATAATTTTTTAGTATGACCCAACATTGTGTGCAACGTAAGATTTCAATCAAACCCATTGTTGTGTATCAGGTAATCCATAGAACATAGAATCCCCTTTAATGTAAAATTAATATTTAATTCACAAATATTAATAAATATGAAAATATATTGTTTTTTATTTACATTGGATGTTACAATGTTTCCTGAGATGTATGTTTGGATATCGAATAATTTGTCCTTGGATTTATAATCATGCTTGTAAAAGTATTTTTTATAAAATATTTTACTTTTAATTTGTTTTGGTAAGTTGATGTTTTAAAGTGATTATATTGGTGTGTAAAAGTTTTATGAGTCTTTGATAAAGTTGGTGTGATGTGAATTATAATTTATTTTGAAGGATTAATGATTATTTTACCTTTTGAAATTATATTGTACTTATCATGAGGTGGATATGGTAAATAGGGAGGATGTTGTTTTTTATCATGGTTGATGTTTTATAGATTAGAAATGTGATATGTCATGATTTTCCCTTGTTGGGACTCTACATAGGCCAAAAAATTGTTGTAGTGAGACCCTTTAATCCCAAATTCAAGTGGACATAAGTTAGTGACTATAACCGAGGACCTTGCTTTCCTTACCACATAATCACACCTTCCAAGCCACATAATTTTCTCTTCTCATTCCATTATATAACTATTTTTATAATAACCACCATCACTAATCCACATCCATGAATTTTTACACCCATAAGGACCTTATTGTAATATTAGCTTTTCCATATGTCTACAAACCCATAGAGAACTCATTATGATATCCATCATCCCCACCAAGTATTTATCCACCTATAGGGAACTTTATAATCATTCATCATCTCCAAAAATTAGTTATACACCCTTAGGATTCTAACAAAAATACCACCATTAATTTATTAGTCTATTATCCACCCATAAAGACTCTCACATGTTTTTTAGGTGTCTTACCTCAATGAATCTTTACACATCAACCGAATTTTTTTTGGTAGTTATCCACCCTCAAGGACTCAAAAAATATTACGAGGTATCCCCCATAAAGACTCTCCGCTTATCAAACTATATTCCCAACACCATAAGTCATATTTCCATCATGGTTATACAAATCATCCATTCTAATACAGCTTCATTTTCACCATCATTATCATGCATTTCAATCCACCACTATAAGATCAATCACACTATCCATATTATTACTAAAAATCATAAATGTATTCAGAAGCCCATCATCAATCTATTTACCCACCTAGGCCATCACATGTAATGAGGTTCTAGGTAATCAAATTACTCTATATCAGTATCATTCCTCATTTTCTAGGAATAACTATCCCAAAAACCCTCCTCATATAGACAATTCATGTTAATCGACCATATTTAATCAAGCCTCATCATCCACCACATCATTTTATATAATATACTCTATTTATACACACTATAGTGGTTATTTGGGGGTTATTATTAGTTCTGAATTCCATATACTCTATTATTATATCCCACAAATGTATCAGCTAAATAAAATTCCGTGACATGGAACTAACTGTATGTGGACCAAAATTGTGAAAATGTGGTATTGTGTTGTAGAAATCTCACCACCTTCATGTATCTTACTACCCAAAAAGTCCTCTAACTCTAAAAGGAGGCATGGCCTTATTGATATATGAAATAAGAACATGTAATTTACTAAAACATCATCCCCTAGTAATCATTGACACTTTTACATAATATTTTAGAGAGTGGGACAACACCAATTCCGTATTTGTGTGTCCCATGTCAAGTTATGTAAGCTCTCCCTTCTACTTCACATATAAGTTTCTGTGAATTTCTAAAATTTCTGGATCTATGTTCAATATGGGGACTTAAAAAAATTTCAGAAAATCCATGACAAACAAAAACATCAATATTTCACTATAGAAACATACCAAATAATGTACACATGAATTATAATTATTATTCAATAACAATTTCATCAAATCATATTCATTATTCACCATTTACCACCATTATCTATTTATATTATATAATCATAAAATTAAATTTAAAATAATTTAACTCAAAATATTCTCACCAATTACCAACATCATTAATAATCCATTAAATCCATCATTTATCTCAATTAAATTATTAAATAACAAAAATTATTCCCCCAAACACACATTCATTAATCTTTACAAACTATTTTTAACGAATAATCATTAATTTGGATTTTTATAAATTATCTACCTAATTTGAAAATAAATAAGAATGGTAGAATCATATAGATTTTCAAGAAGATGATAATTTTATTAACCAACTTGGATTACAATTACAACACTTTTCTTCAATCCTCTAATAATCTCTATCAATATTACTTTTTAAAATACCATCCTTACTCTCTTTCATTATATCACCACACACCATCACCAAGATTTATCTTCCCTTTAAATAATAGATATAATTAAGAAATTAAAAATACATTTCCAATGGGGAAAAATTAATTCTCTATCTCTATTCATTTCCATTCATTACCCTATAATTCCTTACTTAATGAAAACCCTAACAAATCATTAATAATTTAATTTCTTTATATTTAATTCCTTCCATTAAATTTACCTTATTAATTTACTCTAACATCACACAACATCACCACCTCAATAAAATATCTCACAATTCATAATATTAATTTAATTCAATTAATACATTTAAAAATATACACAAATTAATAATTATTAATGAAATTTCACCACCACGTGACACTTATAGATAAATATGGTCATCCTATAAAATTATTAAACCACTATCCAGGGTTATGAATCACGCCTATAACACAATGGTGTACACAAAATGAAATTCCTTGAAAAAAATTTACTATATTACAAATATAATCCAAAAACCTGTAAAATTTTATATACTTCAAATACATTAAAATTTGGGTCTCCACATGACAGGCAGTGATGTGTCTAATAAGTGGAGGATAGTGTTGTGAGGATTGGTTTACAATGAATTGTAGAGGTTTATTTGAGAATCATATTTGATATTCTATGAGTTTTTTTGTGATGTTTAATGTGATTTTTTGTGCCCTCTATATTTTTATGGGTTTTTGAGTTAAAGAAATATCATTAATAAATCATTAGGACATTTGGTTCAAGAAGAAGAAAAAGGAATCATGGGATAAATTTTTTATGAAATTTTTGTGGAAATGGAAACCAATGTTATTCCATGAATAAAAGGTCCATGATGTAGATGAATGGATATAGAAGGTATAATTTTCCTTTGAATGGGTGAAGACTCACCTCGATTCCATGTTACCTTGTTAGTGGGATATCTTCATAAAGTTGCTTGATTATGGTGGAATATCAAACATAAAACACAAAATAAGAATTCTTAGGTAGTGTGTTTTTATTAATTAAATAATGATTTTATTCCCTATGTGTGATCTTATGAGTGTATATAGGAGCATAAAGAGAAATATCAAGGATGGGATAGTATGTTTACATTTTATAATTGTTTATTAGGGATGATTGGTTTGTTTTTTCAATTAATAGTTGAAAAAATATAAATGAGAAAAAAATTTGATATTATTTAAGTACATAGATATAATGATTGTGTTACCCTATATTTGATGTCATAGAAGCAGGTGACAGATCATACTGAGGTTATTAGATAAGGGTTTTCAAGGTTGGGAAGTTCTAGTGAAGGTTGTTTATAATTTTATGAAAGGTTTTAGATGAATTTTATGATTTTAAATTATATGGGTTTTCAAATCAAAGAGTGAGGAATTATTCTAGAGTTTGATCGTAGCTTAAGGATTTACGTTTGAATATCTATAAGTTTTGATATCATGTGAGCTATCATAACATGGTAGGACATTGATATTATGATTGTCTTAATTTTCTATAAATGTTTATTTATTTTTTATGTTTGGAATAAATTATTAACATTTTTTTATATCATTAGTAAACTCTAGTAATTTTGAAATTTTAATTTAACATGGTTTTGTAATATTGAATATGGATTTTAAGGTGTGATATGGCATGTTTTCTAGTTAAAGTGTTTTTAATGCTTATTTAATTTATAATTTAAATGAAAGTGGTAATTTTTTCATGTCTTCCAAATCTATAAAATTGTTTTCCCTAAAATTTTTAAAATATTAACGACATATTAGGATAATGGTTTAGATGTTCCCATGAGTTTCATTAATTTTATATTTCAAAAAAATAATTAGGGGTTAGTAAGGGGATGAGATGAGATATGGAGTGGTAGATGTGATACTTCTTTATCTATGGTTTTTTATCACTTTCTACATTTATATTATCTTTTGATATCTTCTTACATATTTATTGCATTTTTTGGCAATGGTTTTTTTATTTTCATTTATGATTAACATAATTGAGTAAGTGTTGGTTTGAGATGAGGGATAATTAGTGGGGTGCACCAATATTGTCTAAGAGGAATCTCTGGTAGTAGTTATTATTTAATTTTTCCCTGTTAAATCTATCACTATTTTTATTAATACAGGTGATTTTTTATGATATGTATCTAATATAGAGGTTTGATCGATTTTCCACTACTTTAGATGATTTGAGGTGTAATGAGTTAATGGGGTGAGTTTGATTTTATGTTTCATAAATTATGTTGTAATTTATGGTATTAATGAAAACCAAACTATGATAATGAACTAATTACATTATGGATGGATTTGTTTCATGGTTTTTTTATCTGGTTAGGTTAAGGTGTTTGTTCTTCTAGAGATGGAGAAGTTGGATTGAGTCTGGTCATTTCGGAGTTGACCACATTGTGGTTCAAAACCATGATGTGGTGATCTTCATTTTGGATATCATGGTTAGAGTTAAATTTTATAAAAATACTTGTCTAATATTAGAAGGATAAAAATTTATATTATTGGTTCTTCATGGTGTAAAAAATAAATGATTTGTGATCACACCACATTGTTGATCTCATGGTTTGATATTGAATTTAGGGGGATTACCTCACGGTTTATAGACAACATCATGGTCTTAAAAAATTTCACATTCGAGGTGTGAAATGATTGATGAGATTCATGGGAGCTGTTATTTTAATAAATTATTGTTTTTGGGTTAGTTATGACCATCTAAAATCATGAATTTCTGCTTGGGAAACAATGTAATAGTCAGTCAATATTTCCCACTAATTAAATTCATCCCCTACTTCATTTGTTTTTCATTTTCAGAATCTACTGTATCCTAGGATAGAACTTGGATTCTTCATAAATATCATTGGGTTACATAAGTCATTCTTATGATCTAATATCATATACATACCGTATGAAGATATTATTGATCCAGTTATTGGGAAAAAAATTTAGAATCATATTTAGAAGTTTGTATTAGTGAATATGGACATTGGTTTAAGGTATGGTATTTATATAATCTTCTTATATCATTTGAAATTAATATGATTGATTGATTTGTGGTATTTACTTCCAAATTTTTCACTTATATTACATATTCTTGGGATTTATTTTTTACGAATGAAATAATTTGAATCTTTGTTTTCCTTGTCAATTTTATGTCAATTTGTGTTGTTGGGGATTGGATAAATGAGTTTTTCCTTATGAAGTAGGGATTTTTCTGGTTTTTTGAGAAATAGATATTAATCTTTATTAGGGATTTACTATTGGTATTATTGTGATAATAAATTTCATAGATAATTGTTTTATATTTTCAAAATAAGAAACATATGGAAGAATGAAATTGAATTTGGTTGAATGGAATTTGAAAACCACTATACAAAATGAAACCAGTGATGATGGAAAATTTTAGAATTGTAGAGTCAATATGATGAGTTTCAGATGCATACACTATTTATCAGAAGTGGGAGTTAATTTGAAATGATTATCAAGGATATTTATGTTTACATGATCGAGTGATGGGTTTTCTATAAATATCATAAGGTGATGGAATAGACTGGATATGATAGCTAATGTGAAACTTTTCTATAAATAGATGGGTTGAGTCAGTTGAATAGAAAATTTCATTATTTTGATTCAACTTCTATTATCATTTTCCATAGAGTGATAATAAATTCTTGTTCTATTTTAATATCTTATATCACGTTAATTATAGTAGTTTTTTTCTCATTGAGTTGGGATTCTTCTAAAATATAAATATTTTAATTACATTTTTATTTTATTTCATAAAAATCCCTCTTTTATGGGTAAGTGTGGACCATTATATATCCCAAATTTGTTATATCCAAAACACACATTACAATTTTGATGTCTCGAAGGCCTTATGGAATTAAGGCCCATTACGTGGTCCAATGTCCCAATGTACTGAAGGCCAAAAGTGATAGGTCCCAAACCACAACAACTCCTCCATTATACCAACTTCCCACGCCATCCATCTCCATGAAATTTTATTTATATCATGCCTCTTGTTTTGTTTCCATCATGCGTCTAACTGCTTTATTAGTTTCTTACCTCAAACAATAATATACTCTACCAGTCAAAATTTACCTAGGTACCAACCCATTGGGACAATATATTGATGCCTCATAGAAATAATGCCTTAAAGGGACTAAATAATGGACCTAAATTTCATTTTTGAGGAATAATACTGCTTCTACAGTTCCCCTATATAATACTGCTATAGTGCCATTGAAATTACCCACTAACCATTTTGGTAATGTGTTTTTTGTTCTTTAGGATGGTGTCTTGATAATTCTTGGAAGGAATTTGATGGTTCTTAGTTCTGAATAAACATCATCATGTTGTTTTGTGTTTCATACCTTATAAATGTCCTATTTCAATATTTATCAATTCTAGAGTGTGGTTCATTCCTAATTAATATTTCCTATAAAATAATTGGTCTTTGAGATTAGTGTTATAGTGTTTAGGAAATATAGATGGATACTTATATAAAAAATGAGTTTCCCATATTTTATACATTGAAGTTTAATTGGGACTTTTATATTTCATAAGGATGGAATTGGAAGAGGTAAAGGTGCGGTTAGACCATTTAAATATATATATATTTTTAATTTTAGAGAATATAAGTTGAGGATTACTTGTTCCAGATATATCTAAAATTCTTCTGTTAGAGTTCTTTCCAAAAAATATATCCAAGGTAATAATATGAAGTAATTTTTAGGAAGTAATTGTTCATGATCCAAAAGATTTTGGTTAAAAATGTTTCCTTCAACATCCCTAAGCTGGAGATAACTTGTGAATCACTGTTGAAACTTGTGAACATTTATAAGATTCCATCCATAAAAATAAATTTTATTTAATATGGTTATTTTTTTCATTAATTTTTTATAATGAAGGTCGGTTATTAATCATTTTAAAGACTTTAGTGCGACCTTATCTCAATTGGAGTTCATTGGGGTGAAGTGAGCAAGAGGTGTGAGGGTATTGATACTTATGACATCACATCCAGATTCATGGGATTTTATGGATACTATGTTTAATAAATCAAGTGAAAATAATGAAATGATATTTGAAGATAAAGAAAATATAACTCCACCGGAAGATATCTAGAAACAAAGAGGTCTTTCGTCCTACTAGAACTACGTTTAGTGTAAAAAAAAGAGGGCATTCTGCTCGATCATGTCAGAATATGAAGTGAAAATTCATAATAGATTTGATTCATATAAAATTTTCTGGTATTTTTTATTATATATTTTTTCATTATGGAATGAAGGTACAATTATATAAATTCCATTGATAAATATGAAAAACATTATAAAATAATACTTCGGTTTCATCTGTAAATTCTATAGTGGAACAAGAGAATAAATGTTTGATTTTGACTATTGAAAGTTATATGGAGTCATGGATTATTAAATCCAGATATTTATTTCAAATAATTTATAAGAAGGGTTTCATATTGAATTATGTATCCAAAATCCTTTGTAATTTTTAACTTATAGGTGATGAATCACTCAAGATTTTAGAAAAGGTGATGTGAATGTTTTTGAAAAAGTATGGATGTTTTTTATCACTCTAAGGAATTATAACATCAAAGGATTTTTGAATTACATTATATTTATTGGTCCGGATGATGAAATGAGATTATGTAATATCATTTTGAATAATGTGTTGATGACCATATATAGTTCCATGGTGGTATCCCATTATGTGAAGGATGGAACATTTTACATAACTAGGATTTCAGAAGGTATAATACATATTAGGGGAATAAATTTAAATAAACAATTATGGGGAATGATTACCTTTGGAGAATTGATAATAATGAATTATTGGATTTACCTATAAAGGTATTTCTAAATCATGATCACATATAGTGTGGGGAATTCAAAACATGCATTCATAAGAAGTTGTGGAAGGTGTCCCCTTAACCATTGAAAAAAGGAAATAAATAATCAGAATCTGACGTTGGTTCATATATATGTATAGGTATCAAGACCTGTTTGATATCACAAGGGTTTATTGTACTACTTAACAACTATTAAATATTCCAAATGGAAGGTGTCAGTTTTTTCACTCAAAAACATGTCTAACTATTTTTAAAAAAAATTGTAATCAGATATGGAAGTAGGGTTGATGATAATACTAGAATGAATCTAAAATTACTCCATTCAAGTAACAGTGGAGAGTATAGAGTAAGATAGTTTTGGACATTTTATTGGATAAATAGTATCTAAGTGGAGAAGACTATGCCTAAAAAATCTGAATATAAATGGTGTTACAGAATTGATGAATCATAATTTTAATGTGAGATACAAATTAAAGAGGTTTTTTTTCGTATTCCCAAAGTAGTTTGGGTCCAATGTAATTAATTGTTCGATCTATGATGAAAATTAGAGCTCTTATGAACCAATGGGGTAGTAATTTTAAAAATAACTCTTTACTAAAATACTGATCGATTGTACTCACCTCGAATTTTTTTGGATCAATATTATATTCCAATTTCGATACCAATTGAATGGATAATTTGTAATTTATTTTTGAGAAATATTTATTTATTGGAAATATTGATGGAAACTATGGATTTCAACATTGGGTTAACAATTAGTGGAAGGTTATAGTCTAAGGAATTTCCTCTTCAATAACATGATCCTATATATGTTTTTGAATAAAAAATAATATGTAGTTCGCATGAATGAATATATGCATATAAGGTTTAAATTTAAAAAAAAATCCTTTTGTTTTATATTTTCATTAGATTATAGGTTTTTGAGTTGTATAACCAAATTCTATATTAAAAGATTCTAAAACGGTTCTAGAAGTTCCAGGGTCTAATCTATCAAATCACCCATGGATAGTGTAATCTTGGGGAAACTTTTTTAAGCCCTTGGGCCTGAATAGAGTTAGATATCTGGGGTTTAGATTATCTATTTGGATTGTGAGACTAGTTCAAATGATTTATTCTATAAGACCCTATCTATTACTTATATAATGTAAATAAACTAAAATATATGATGAGTCCAGAACTCTTAGTGAATTATATTGCAGTGAGAGTTATCAATGATGTATGTGTTAAATTTTGTGAATGTTTCCATTTCATGGTAGTTAATTTCATTACTTCTAAAAAAGTGTTCATTGTAGAAAAATGGATTTTATTATCTAATGGAATAAGAAAATAGTATGTATTGGTAAAAGGTATGTCTATTTGTGATGAACTATCAGTAATTAGAAGTGTATTTTTGTGAGATCTTGTCTCTTGATGTCAAGAATAAAACTATTTAGATAGTGATTATCCTGGACCTCGTAGATGGTTTGTTTATTTAATAGACTGATATCAAGACAACATTCTTCCCCAAAGATTTTGAGTAAGTGATATTTATGGATAAATGAGATGGTTTTGTAATAAAATAATGGATGTTTGGTGTATAGGATTAAATAGAGTTTCTATGAACATATGTAATAACCCTAATAGTAGATCCATATGTTTCATGCCTTCATAGAAGGATGGAAGTTATTCTAGTGTAATTTAGATAATTTCTTTTATAGGAAGGTGTTTCACTATGGGAGTTTCATCATGGTTCTTCTCTATATTTATGATATACTCATAGTTTGATGTATTATTCTCCATAATCCTAACCATCAGATAAATGAAAATATTCCATTAAAATACATTCCCGTGATCTTTAAGTTTTATATTTTTATAAAATTATGGAAAAACATTAACTAACAAATCCATGTTTTTTTTCAAATAATGGTAATTTTTTAATTTATATATGAAACTAATTAATCAAAAAACAAGCCTTAAATAACTCCCAAAAATTATCCACATAATATACTCTTCTAGGAATAAATTGTTTTTTAATTTTCTTCACAACATGATGAAATTTAAACAAAAGAAAGGTGGAAGATAAAATTATTTCTAGGGGTAAATATAAAAGATAAAAATCAAACATCATACATGATAATATGTGTATAAT
This sequence comes from Viscum album, assembly GCA_963277665.1. Lineage (NCBI taxonomy): Eukaryota > Viridiplantae > Streptophyta > Magnoliopsida > Santalales > Viscaceae > Viscum > Viscum album. The sequence continues at coordinate 1,172,774,819 of OY728128.1, read as the reverse complement.
TAAGATATATAAGAAATTTATATGCAATAAATTATATATCATAAATAATGGCATAATACATGGTATAACATAAGAACAATTCATGGAATTGTCATATTTTAAGGAAGAATAACAATAATAACTTATCTTAGATGAATACAACATTAATCCAAAATCTTATGAGTGGTGTGGAGTACATTTGGAAAGATTAATAAATATACAATGTAATATAGAATGAAAAACAAACAACTTATAAGGGTGGAACAATCATACAAGGCATGAAAGGTTAATTCATCATAGCAGGAGGGAATCAAACTTTGCAGTGGACTCGGTGGCTCGTCTGGGCAGGCAGGAGGAATCTCTTTTAGTGTATGATATTTCCCACTCTCTTCCCCTGGAGTGTTTATGTGTGGTTCAAGGGGATGCCATGGGACTGCACCAATTTCTCCCCCCTTGAAGGGATTTCCTTGTTCTCTCTTGTTTTCCTTTTAAAGATTAATAAAAAATAACTTTCAGACCAGAACCATGACTTTATGAGTAAACTCATTAACTCCACACTATAATATCTCAAGAAATATTAAACTTAACCAATGCATTAGAGGGTGATATAAGACCACCACCCTTTTAATCCACACATATGAGTTCCACAAAAAACTAATAATTCATCATATTTCAAATAATCCATGAAAATAAATTCAGGTTTAAATCCCTTTAAAATTGAATCAAGTAAATAAAATATTCATATTTTCATCAATAATAATAAAACTATATAGTTGTGGAAAATAAATGGGTATAAAAATAAATTTAGTAAATTTGTAGGTAAATACACTAAAATTGGGATAATAGAATATATTTTATTTACACAGTATAGATAAAAGTTATATGGTTAAGTCAATAATTTCCCCAAAAAATCTATGTATGTAATCTAACTGAACACCCTTACATCATTAGAAAGAAGTGTACAATGTTCACAGAGGAAAAAAATTTGGAAGAAAAATCATAAACACTCAATGAATAGAAAAGAAAAAAATTATTAATGAATTTCCATTAGGTTAATCCCAAAAAATTGTATAATAGAATTTAGAGGGTAATTTGTGAAAGTAAATTTAAATGGACATAAATCATTTCAAGATGAATAAGAACATGTAAGTGAAACCAAAAAAAAATTTAGAAAATATTTTTAGCATTCTCGCAATAAAATAAGTTTCAATTCAATTTCAAAAATAATCTTGAAAAGGTGATGTGATTTTCTTTAAAAAAAATTATTTTAAAAATAATCTTCAACAATGGTCCCCTGATAATACATAATGGTTATTCTAGGAAAATGTGGAGTGTAAAATAAAACAAATGATCATGGATCTAAAATCTTTTAAAATATCATTATTGAAACAAAAATCATAAAATGGGGTAATAAAGCTTCATTTTAAAAATAGAAAAATATAAATGTAATGTTCACATGAAATAACAAAGAATTGGGTTGTTAAATATAAAGGAGAACATTATAAAGAAGGTTATTATGGAAAATTATTGGAAACCATTATTAAAGAGTATAGAAATTATTCTCAACAATTATATTCATTTTGGGAAAGAAATTTTATCAAGTTAAAATATTTCAATTAAAACGTCATTTTACACCATAGAATAAGATAATGTACCATGAAAAAAAACTTATGGTTTAATAAACCAATCATAGAAGAAATACTTTTGTGAATAATTATTATAATTCAACTATGGGCGTTAAGTTAAAAAACTCTTATAACATTGGTATCTTTTGAATGAAAAAAAAATATAGAGGGAGAACTTGATATGGATACACAAACCCCATGAATTGAATTAATGTGGTAAAATACATTAATTCAGTATTAATCACACCATATTTTATATATCATGGTACATATTAATAAATATGGCTTATGAAATAAAATTTCGGACAAAGAACCCCTTACCTAAATTCACGACTTCCACTAAAGTTCTTGAATATTTTATATAAGAAATATAATTATCATAATAACATATTAAAAAAACATTTTCATATCTATAATCTTTTAAAAAATTTATTAATAATAATTTATTATGAATATATTAATTATTTATATTTTATTTTCATCATGTGATGTTATTAGTTTTGATTGTTTGTCTAATATTAATTTTATAACTGTGGAATATGTTCTTGTTTATAGATTAAAAGTTCATAATTTCAAGATAATTTTAGGTAATTTAATATATTATTTACAATGATTTATAAATATCTAATTTATGTTTTTTAGTTATGATTCATGATTACTAAACAAGTGAAGATCTTGATTTTGTAATTTTAAAAGTCCAAAGGCCCTTTCTTAATGATGAGTTAGAAATTTATTTTTACCACTCAAAAATAAAAAAACAATTATTTAATTTTTATTTTCCAATATAACCTATATTTATGCTTCATAAATTATCCATGATATAAATTCATATCACTATTTTTGTAGGTTATTAAACTAACTTGAACAAGATAAAACTATAATCTTGGGGTGAGTATAGTTAATAAAGTGATTTTTTTGCATAATATCATTATTAAATAGGAATAATGATATTATTTATATGTTATTAGGGTGATTAATATGATTATATTAGATATATACATATAATAAAATACTATAGTTAAAATAGAAATTTGTCGCTTTTGGGGAGGATGTGGTTTGCATGTATACACAATAGATATTTTCATTTTTCTAATTAAAAAAAGAAAGAAGGAATGTGTTGATTTATAATTTAATAATAAAAATAATGTTATAAATATAATATTAATCCATTAAATAATATTTTATGACCATCCAGGTTAGGATTTTATAAAAAAAAATTGATCACGTCACATATGGATGTGTTAGTTCGCACGTAACACTAGTGGAATTTTAATTTTTTTATGTAATAGTTAAAGGGTAGTTAATTATTATCCCATAATAATAATAAAATTTTATTATATTAATAATAATTATTTAATTTTATTATAATTCATAAAATGGTTCTTAAATAGTTGGAAGTGTAAAGAAAATAATTGAAAAGGAAATAGAGTAATTAATAACATTTACCTCACTCCTTGGAAAAGGGATTTCCCAAAAAGGATTAAGGATTTTTTGGGTGATATTATGATATGAATAGACCTATTAGGAAGTTTATAAGAATTTTGGGGAGGTTTTTTGTATATTTGTTTTGTCAATATAAGTTTCTTTGAATAACACCCTAAGATTTCATATTATGTTAGTTCTTAAAAATAATTCAATAACTTACACTACACGCAACATCGAGTCAAAGCGCACCACGACTTACCAAACTAGACGTTCAAAAGCGGTTTTGAATATTATTAACTTAATTTCGTGCTATATATAATCCTTATAATTTTAGAATCCATATTATGAGTTTCATAGACAAAATGTAAGAACAAATTCATTTTTTTCAGATAAAAGAAGTATTTTTAAAAAAATATACTTTTACCGCCTTTTAATGGTGAACCATTTTTAATCCAATATTTGAAACTTTTATATATTAAATTTGACAAAATAAACTTCTTCTTTATAATCAGGACATAAGAATAAAGTTTCAATAAATATTCGGTGTTTTTTTGATTACTTTCATATTTGGGTGAATAGTAAAAAAATACTATATTTTCACTGAAAACAACTATTTTAATCAAAATAATTTATGATGTTAAATTATACATTTTAATGGTATGGAAGTATAAATAGATTATATTTTTACCATTTAATCCAATGCTGGTCATTGTAACTAATTTCACTTTGAAATTGGACATAAACAAGTGTCAAATTTTTGATAGTTATTATTTATTTAAAATACCCCTTTTGGTTTTGATAGCGAGAATTATTTTTAAATTAATAAATGTGAATTATATGTTTTTGATTTGTTAAAATATACTTCATTATTGAAGACAGAATATCAAAATTAACTTAGGGTGAATTTTTTGGTAATTTTCTGAAAACTTTTTATTTTTGATGAATAGTGAAATACACCGAGTTATAATTTGAACCCGAATTTTTATTTAAATAATTATTTATTTTTTTTAAATTAATTTTAGGTCAAAAAAGATACATAATACTTATATAAGTTAAATTTAATTCATTGGAGTCAGTTTATAATAATTTTAGATATATAAAAATTTTATTGAACATTTCACCGTCTTTTACCGACCTCATATAAGAATTTGTAAATTCACATAAAATATAATTTTACCACTCCTATGTATTGAATTTAAAAAATCCAAGAGACACAGTTAATATCAAATATTAAAATTTGGTTCAATAACATATAAATAATTTTTGGTGAATAATATCTTTTTACTTTTATTTACCGCGGTTAAAAGTAAATAGTGTAATTAAGGGTAGAAATGATATTATTATTACCCTATCACATGACCTAATTCAATTGGATAAGTGTAATTTGAAAAAAAACAACCTTATGAATAAAATATGACCATTTCGGTCCACTTGGATTAGATTAAGACATTTATTATTATTTAATTTAAAGTAGAGTTAAAATCAATGTTTAATAAATAACCCATTTTTAATATAGGGTTATACATAAGATAAATTCAACTATAAATATTCATTAAAAATATTAAAATATTTCCTACATAATTTTATTTTATATATAATTTTTAGATATTAAATAATTTAATTTATAAATGACACAATGATGATGCAGTAATTACCTTATTAGTGACGGAATCAAATAAATGGTATTATAAATATTAAAATATATATAATTTGAAATTTTTATCAAATTCAAGAATTTTATAGGTGAATATGACATTTTATGGATGAGTAAAAGTATCTTGTTCAATGTAATCATGTTGTGATAAGTTTCACAAAAACAAAATACCAAGTATTGTCAAAATTGACATAAATTAATATTTAAAACAAATACTATATTATTGGTTGATATAATATTCCTAAAAATTTAAGGTTCGGCCAAAGGGATTAAATAATAATATATGTCGTTAATAAGCCAATTTAGGTTCTATTTTAAGTTTTGAGTATGTTTATTAACCTTATTGAGTATGAATACAAGAAGACACAGTTAAAGTTAAACTATTTAACTAAAAGCTAAATCTAAAAGATAAGGTTAAAATGGTACCCTAAACATGTCTAAATCCAATTGGTTGAGTGGATTTAGACCCATAACCACCTAAGCCTCCAAATAAATTCATTTTTAACCATTATAAACCGAATATTATTGTATAATAATTTAATACTTTATTCTTTTCCAAAAGTGACCCTCACCCGTCTTATAAAAAGAACTTCCACTTCTCTCAAATTAACACCTCCAAAGCCATTTTCCTCGGCCAACCCCAAACAAAATATCCTTCCAACTATCCTAAATTCATATTATAGGCCTTCCTTTGGTAAATAAGCCAACCTATGGAGCCCTTTTTATCAAATCAAAAGGAAGAACCCTAAGAAGAGGTAAGGATTTCACCACCCTCATTCAAGTTCTCTTATTCTTCCACTTAATTTTGCTCGGTTGTTTCCATTATAAAACAATAAATCCAGTATCTTCTATATACTGTGATTTTATTATAAATATGTCACAAATATATGCATTATTCTATCCATATAATTAATGATAATGTCACCATGCGTGCGTACGTATGGCTTACCATCTCCACGCCTTGGTGTAAATTCTTATTCAACACTATGTTATATGTAAGGATATAATGATGAGTAATATGTATATAAATAATAAAAAATAGCATGCTAATGTCTCTGTAAAATTAATATAACATCTAATTCAACGCCTTTAAGGAAATGATATTGTCGCTTGTGCGTACGTACGGATCACCGTCTTCACAATGTGATGAGATTCATTTCAATGTTCACCATTTATCGATGATTATAAAAATATATATTACTAATAAGTATGTAATATATGACATAATAATTCTACTGGATATATATATATATATGTACTTAAAAATATCTTATTCACTTAGTTCCGTTCAATACGATATGAAAACTGAAATAGCGTTTATGCGTACCTACGGACTACCGTCTCCATAAACGGTGTTTTTCATTTCATATATATTTCAATTATACATAATTATATTCTTAAAATATATGATATATAAATCATGTTTTAGATTCTGGATGTATTTAAATATTGATCTAAGTGATATAATCAAGATTAACAAGTTAAAACACGTACGATAAAGAAAACGATTATTACATGAAATGTTAATTTAACATGGAAATTATTATTAAATGGGTAGTATAAATTAATAAATGAATCATATATGACATCATAAATATTAATATGGTTCTGTTATAATTTATTAACATATTACTATCTTCATATATAAGGTTAAAATTACCCTTGACTAAAAGAAATTTCATGGTAAGGGTTAATTCCTCAATCTCATTATTATCCGAGATTGTTTATGTGTAAGTATTTTCTAGAACATTTATATCATCCATGTCCATTTTTCATAAAAATTATTTCAAAATAAATATGTTAAGGATTTTTGAAAGGTATCCTTTATCAAGATCAGAATTTTAAAAGTTTTAAAGATTTATCTTTCTAAATCGTTTTATTTAATTTCCATGTTTTCAAAATGATTTTAAGGATTTATTTATATGGACAGAAATGTTTTGAAATGATAATTATTTTCAAAATATTCAAAGTTATATTGGACACTTTGATTAAAAAATCTCTTTTAAATTACTTCATTTATAAATGTGTGACTTTTAAATGATTTTACAAAAAGGTTATATCTCTCAAAAAGTTATACTCATCATTTTCAACTATGTCATCATCCTTTACAAGATATTATTTTTGATTGTGGTTGATTTATTATAATATAATCTTCCATGTTGTATTGAATGAGTTATGATATGTTTTATGGGGTATGTTATATTTTTATACCATTCATGTATTATGGAAAATGTAATGAGATTTTGTATGCTAGTTTTAATATTAATATTTATGTTATGTTTCAACTTTTTCATATGTGGAATGTAGTGGAATTAGTAAGTGACGAGTGGATCCTGCTATAGCTTCTCGATGCATTGGTAGGTCTCATGAGACAAACTAGTGTCTTGTCCCAAGGCCTTGATAAAAATTTTATTTGTAGTCTTGGCACAAGGCCTTGACTATGTTGTAATGATGTCCAGCGTTAGGCATTCCCTCATTATGAAATTAGTTATTACATGTGATTATTCGACTAGTAGAATATCCATGTGCATGTTTATATGGTAATATTTGATCTATTTTTTCATATTATGTTCATTTGTATGTTTAAAAAGGCTATTGTTATTATCACACATCTTGCCTTAAAAGTTTATAGCTTCCACTAAATTATTTACCCTTAATGGGCATCTGAGCTCACCCCTTTCTTATGTTTTATTTTCCCAGGATTCCAAGAAGTGTATTATGATTGATATGAAGGGTTAAGTTAAAGGGAATAATGGTGTTCACAAAGAACTATTTTTTTGTATTGTATGTTATAATATGTAATGTATTGTTCACGTATGCAATCTATTTTCCATGACTGCTAAACTAATCAGTCTTTCGGGACTTGATTCCTTATAATCATGCCAATGTATTAAAATAATTCATCGAATATGGGAATCTAGGGTTGGGGCATTACAGTTGGTATCAAAGGAAGTTTAGCAATAACCTTGGAAACTAGATTAAGATAAAATCTGATTAGAGCACATTACCGTAAGTTAGACTTTGAAGATTAGTATAAAATAACTTCCTATAATTTTGGTAATGTAATGATTTTGTGAGTTCTCCCAAGAAAATAAATCTCTGTTTGGATATGAGTAGGTAGAGGTGGCTGTGACACAAATATACCTAGGGGTAAAACCCGAAAACACTGCTTTGAGCTAGACTTGAATGGGAACTGGTGCACGACAACAGGACTTGTTTCACTCTTGGTTACGACACTCCCAGGAGATGTGCTTAGGATAATCATCATTTTCTTTACAACCCACTATGAAGGATTTATGAGTATATACCTCCTCAAAGAAAACAATTTTTTTGTTATGGATTATATCCAAAAACTATTCAATTTATATTAGGTATTTTACATGATTGGAATTATGAATTATGATTCATAAAATGACCTAATTTATGCCATTTAATTGAAATTGTGCCCAATAGAAGGAATGTGAACTCCAGCAATACGTATGATCTAAAGAGTAAGAAGGATCATATATTTCATAGTATTAAGACAACATTTAGAAGGGAAATAGTCTCCCATTTATTCTCAAAATATGAGGAAATCGTATCATGTGTTAATAAGATAAGTAAATAATTATCTGAGTCCTATGGCTTTGAAGGGAAGGAAGACAAGAAAATGATGGAATAGAGAAAGATGGATAAAGGGAAAAGGGAAAAGAAGGATTTTCCCAAATGTGATAACTGTGGAATGAATTACCATGGTAAATTCTTAAAGGGAATGGGAGTTTGTTATATGTGTGGAGAAAAATAATACCAAGTACGTGATTTCAAGGGTAAGAAAAAATTTCAAATGTACATTGCTTCATTTGCAAGGTGTTGGGACACTACGCGAATCAATATCTCTATCATCAGAGTATACCTTAAATGATGTTATTAGATAATAATCATGCTAGGATACAACCTCATGTGAAGAGGAATGACTAGTGTTCTTATGTTGTTAATATAGAATTATTTCATTTGAATGTTGTATCAACAATATACTGGTTATATGAATTATGGAGATAAATAAGGATTGTACTGCAGTACTATTTTATTGAAGATTTGAGATTATATGGTTCTAAGAAAAGTGACATAATAGTAAGCTACACTTTTTGGAAAACACATGGTTGAAGGAAAGGTACTCCTTAATATAGTTCTGATAACGAGTTTGTGATTTTGGAATAAGAGATGGTTGATTTGGATAAATTATATTGGATATTCATGACATCCTTGAAACTGATTAATGATTTGTATATTCAATTATTGTTGGAGTTTAAAAAAAATTTGGATAGAAGGAGTATATCAATTATTCTAAAAGGAATAAGAGAGCATTAATATAATCAATAAGTTTTTATGGTAATTTAAAATGTTGCGGTATTTTAAAAGAATACATGATGAAGTCGTTCACATATTATTACCTAGAAAAAAGGATCTTTATTGTGTTTAACTTCCATATAAATTTTTGACATAGAGTTTGGATATAAGTATTTTGGATAAGTCTAATGGTTGGAATGGATTATGTTTGAAATTGGATGATATTGTTAAGGTTATTTTTGGATTGTTGTAAAAAGGACAACCTAGAGGTCGGGCGACTACTAGTCGCGTCCGACAAGGTCATGAGACTTGAACCTGCAACCGAAGAACGACAAGGTTGAATCACCTATGACTGGACTACGTGATGTACTGGTTTGTATAATTTGGCTTTTTTTAAATAGTCTGATAAATGAATTATAAATTCATTATTCTTAGAACCATATATGATTAGGACAATAAAATTGAAATCTTTTGGGGTGAAAGTTGAGTTTGTGGTAGAAATTATTTGAAGGATGAAACTCTACTTGTCAAGAATATATATATATATAATTTTTTTCTTCTTATTAAGACTAAATTCTATTAACCCATTTTCCGATGTGGGTTTTCCCACAAACTTATTTTCTATTTTCAACCTTTTGTTTTCAAAAAAATATTTCAAATTGAGAGGACATAATTTATTGAAGGTGGGAATAATGTAACACCACAATATTTCATATTATGTTAGTTCTTCAAAGTAATTCAATAACTTACACTACACACAACATCGAGTTCAAGCGCACCACGACATACCAAACTAGCCGTTCAAAAGTGGTTATGAATAGTATTAACTGAATATTGAACTATATATAATCCTTATAATTTTAGAATCCATATTATGAGTTTTATAGACATAATGTAAGAAATAATTCATTTTTTTCAGATAAATGACGTATTTTTCAAAAAAATAATCATTTACCCCCTTTTAATGGTGAATTTTTTTTAAATCCAATATTTGAAACTTCTATATATTCAATTTAACAAAATAAACTTCTTCTTTAGAATAGGGACATAAGAATTTAGTTTCAATAAATTTTTCAAGTTTTTCTTATAACTTTTATATTTTGGTGAATAGTGAAAATACTATATTTTAACTGAAAACAATTTTTTTAATCAAAATAATTTATATTATTACATTATAAATTTTAATGGTTTGGAAGTATAAATGGAATATAATTTTACCATTTAATCCAATTCTGGTCATTGTAAGTAATTTCACTTTGAAATTGGACATAAACAAGTGTCAAACTTTTGATAGTTATTATTTCATAAAAATACGCCTTTTGGTTTTGACAGTGGGAATTAGTTTTAAATTAATAAATCAAACTTATATGTTTTCAATTTGGTAAAATAGAATTAATTATTGAATTCATAATATCAAAATTATCTTAGGGTGAATTTTTTGTATTTTTCTGAAAACTTTTAATTTTTGATGAATAGTGAAAAACACTGAGTTATAGTTTAAAACCAAATTTTTATTTAAATAATTATTTATTTTATTTAAATTTATTTTAGGTAAAAATGGATACATAATAATTATATAATTTCAATGTAATTAATTGGATTTATTTTACAATAATTTCGTTTATATAAATGTTTTTGAACTTTTCACCATCTTTTACCCACCTCCTAAAAGAATTTGTAAATTCACATAAAACTTAATTTTACCACTTAATTGAGTTGAATTTGAAAAATCCAAGAGACTTGGATGATATAAAAGATTAAAATGTGGTTTAATAAGATAAAAATAATTTTTGGTTAATAGTCACTTTTTACTTTTATTTACCACGGTTAAAAATAAATAGGGTAATTAATGGTAGAAATGATATTATTATTACCCTAAAACATGTCATAATTCTATTTGATAAATGTAATTATAAAAAACCTTAGAAATAAAATATGACCCTTTAGGTCCACTTGGATTAGATTAATACATTTATTATTATTTAATTTAAAGAAGAGTTAAAAGAGTTAAAATCAATGTTTAATAACTAAACCATTTTTAATATAGGGTTATACATAAGAAAAATTAGACTATAAATTTTCATTAGAAATATAAAACTATTTCCTAAGTAATTTTATTTTATTTATAATTTTAAAAGATTAAATAATTAAATTTATTAATGACACAATGATGATGCAGTAATTACCTTATTAATCAAAGAATCAAATAAATGGTATTATAAATATTAAAATAAATATAATTTCAAAGTTTTTAGGAAATAAACTAATTTTAAAGGTGAATATGACATTTCAGGGATTATTAAAGCTATCTTTTTCATAGTAATCAAGTTGTGATGAATTTCACAAAAACAAAATACCAAATAGTGTCAAAATTGAAATAAATTAATATTTAAAACAAATAATATATTATTGGTTGATATAATATTTCTGAAAATGTAAGGTTTAGCCAATGGGCATAAATAATATTATATATTTCATTAATGAGACACTTGAGGTTCTCTTGGTAGTTGATAGTAAATTTATTAACCATATAGAGTAAGAATACAAGAAGACATCGTAAAAGTTAAACTATTTAACTAAGAGCTAAATCTAAAAGATAAGGTTAAAATGGTATCCAAAACTTTTTTAAAACCTATTGGTTGAGTGGATTTCGACCCCTAACCACATAAGGCTCTAAATAAATTCATTTGGAACCATTAAAAATTGAATATGATTTTATAATAAATTAATACTTTAATCTTTTTTTAAAGTGACCCTCACCCCTCTTATAAAAGGGCACTTCCTCTTCTCTCAAATTAACTCCTCCAAACCATTTGGATCAGCCAAAACCTACAAAAATATCCTCCCAGATATCCTACCTTCATCCTAGAGGAATTCCTTTGGTCAGAAAGCCAACCTATGGAGCTCTTTTGGTCAAATCAAAAGGAAGAACCCGAAGAAGAGGTAATGATTTCACCACCCTCCTTCATGTTCTCTTATTCTTCCACTTACCCTTTCTTTGTTGTTTCCATTATAAAATAATATATCCTGTATCTTCTATATACTGTGATGATATTATAAATATGTCACAACTATATTCATTATTCTATCCATCTTATGAATGATAATGTCACCATGTGTGCGCACGTACAGCTTACCGTCTCCCCGCCTTGGTGAAATCTTTTATTCAACACTATATTGATTTGGATAGATATAATGATGAGTAATATGTATAAAAATATTTAAAATAACACGCTAATGTCTCTGTAAAATTAATATACCATCAAATTCTACACCTTTAAATAAATGATATTGTCGCACGTGCGTACGTACGTATTACCGTTTCCACGACGCGATGAGATTCATTTGAAAGTTCACCATTCATCGATGATTGTAAAAATATATATTAATAATAAGTAAGTAATATATGAAATAATAATGATATTGGATATATATATATACTTATATATATATTATTCACTTAGTTCCGTTCAGTATGATATGAAAACTAAAACAGAGTTTTTGCATACGTATGGACTACCGTCTCCATAAATGGTGTTTTTCATTTCATATATATGTCTATTATACATATTTATATTCTAAATATATATGATATATAAATCATGTTTTATATTCTGTAAGTATTTAAATCTTGATCTAAGTGATACAATCAAGTGTAACAAGTTAAAACACGTACTATAATGAAAATGATTATTACCTGAAATGTTAATTTAACAAGGAAATTATTATTAAATGGATAGTATAAAGTCATAAATGAATCATGTATTATATCATAGATATTAATATGGTTATGGTATAAATTAATTACATAATACGATCTTCATACAAGAGGTTAAATGCACCCTCGACTAAAAGAAAGTGCAATGTATGGGTTAATTCCTTAATCTCATTATTATCCAAGATTGTTTATGTGTAAGTATTTACTGGAAAATTTTTATAATCCATGTCCATTTTTCATAAAAGTTATTTCAAAATGAATATTTAAAGGATTTGTGAAAGGTACTCTTTATCAAGATCATAATTTTAAATTTTTTAATGATTTATCTTTCTAAATTTTTTTAATTAATTTTCATGTTTCCAAAATTATTTTAAGGATTTATTTATATGGACAATAATGTTTTGAAATGATAATTATTTTCAAAAGTCTCAAAGTCATATGGGACACATTGATTAAAAAATATCTTTTAAATTAATTCCTTTATAAATGTGTAACTTTTAAATTATTTTACAAAAAGGATATTTCTCTCAAAATGTTTTACTCTTCATTTTCAACTATGTCAGCATCCTTTACGGGATATTATTTTTGATTGAGGTTTATTTATTATAATACAATATTCCATGTTTTATTGAATGAGTTATGACATTTTTTATTGTGGATGTTCTATTTTTATACCATTCATGGTTTATGGTTAATGAATTGACATTTCGTATGCTAGTTTTAATACAAATGTTTATGTTATGTTTCAACATTTTCATATGAGGAATGCAGTGGACTTAGTAAGTGATGGGTGGAGCATGATATATCTACTCAATGAATAGGTAGGACTCATGATACAAACTATTGTCTTCGAACAAGTCTTTGACCTCAATTTTATTTGTAGTCTTGGAATAAGGCCTTGACTTTGTGGTAATGATGTTCGACGTTAGGCATTTTCTCATTATGAAATTAGTTATTACATGTGATTATTCGACTACTAGAATATCCTTGTGCATGTTTATATGTTAATTTTTGATTTATTTTTTTCATATTATGTTCAAGTTTATGTTTAAAAAGGCTGTTGTTTTTATCACACATCTTGCCTTAAAAGTTTATAGATTCAACTAAATTATTTACCCTTAATGGGCATCTGATCTCATCCCTTTCTTATGTTTTATTTTCCCAGGATTCCCAGAAGTGTATTATGATTGATATGAAGGGTTATTCTTAAGGGTATAATGGTGTTCTCAAAGAATTTTTTTTGTATTGTATGTTATAAATTGTAATGTAATGTTCATGTATGAAATCTATTTTCCATGACTGCTAAACTAATCGGTCTTTCGGGACTTGATTCCTTATAATCATGCCAATGTATTAAAATAATTCACCGACTCTTGGAATATAGGGTTGAGGCGTTAAAGTTAGTATCAATGGATGTTTACAAATAACCTTGGAAACAAGATTTATATAAACTCTGATTAGAAAACATTACCATAAGATAGACTTTGAATATTAATACAGAAGAAATTCCTAGAATTTTGGTAATGTAATGATTTTGTGAGTTTTACCAAACAAATACACCCATGTCTGGATATGAGAAGGTAGAGATGGCTACGGAATAGATGTACCTATGGGTAAAACCTGAAAACACTGCTTTGAGCTATACTCGAATGGGAACTGGTGCACGACAACGGGCCTTGGTGCACGCTTGGTTATGACACTCCCAAGGGATATGCTTAGGATAATTTTCATTTTCATTACACACCACTATAAAGGGTTTATGAGTATATACCTCCTCAAAAAAAAAACAATTTTGTGATTACGGATTATATCCATAAACTATTCAATTTACGTTAGGTATTTTACATGTTTGGAATTTTTAATTGCGATTTATAAATTACCCAGTGTATTCCATTGTGTAGAAATGGAGCCCAATAGAAGGAATGTGAACTCCAGTAATACGTACAATCCAAAGAGTAAAAAGGATCATATATTTCATACTATTAAGCCAACATTTATAAGGGAAGTAGTCTCCCATGTATTCTCAACATATGAGAAAATAGTATCATGTCTTAATAAGATAAGTAAAGAATTCTCTGAGTCTTATGGATTTGAAGGGAAGAAAGACAAGAAAATGATGGAATAGAGAAAGATAGATAAAGGGAAGAGGGAAAAGAAAGTTTTTATCATATGTGATAACTGTGGAAAGAATCACCATGGTAACTTCTTGAAGGGAATGGAAGTTTGTTATAAGTGTGGAGAAAAAGGACACCAACTACGTGATTTCAAGGGTAAGATAAAATTTCAAATATACAATGCTTCATCTGAAAGGCGTTGGGACACTACGTGAATCAATGTCTTAGTCATCAGAGTATACCTTAAAAGATTCTATAAGATAATAATCAAGTTATGATACAACCTCATGTGAAGAGGATTGAATTGTGTTCTTATGTTGTTAATATAAAATTATTTCATTTGAGTGTTGTATCAAAAATATAATGGTTATATAAATTATGGATATAAATAAGGATTCTACTGTAGTACTATTTTATTAAGGATTTGAGATTATATGGTTCTAAGAAATGTGACTTAATAGTAAGCTACACATTTTGGAAAATACATGGTTGAATAAAAGTAAATCCTTAATATCGTCCTGACAATGATGTAGTGATTTTGGAATAAGAGATTGTTGATTTGGATAAATTATATTGGATATTCTTGACTTCCTTGAAACTGATTAATGACTTGTATATTCCATCATTGTTGGAGTTTAGAATATTTTTTGGATAGAAGGTGTATATCCAGTATTCTATAAGGAATAAGGGAGCATTAATATAATCAATAAGGTTTAATGGTAATTCAGGAGGATGTAGTGTTTTAAAAGAATTCACGATGAAGGCATTCACATGTTATTACCTAGAAAAAAGGATCTTCATTGTGTTTAACATCCATATAAATTTTGGACAAAGAGTTTGGATATAAGTATTTTGGATAAGTCTAATGGTTGGAATGGATTATGTTTGAAATTGGATGATATTGTTAAGGTTATTTTTTGATTATTATAAAAAGGACAACCTAGAGGTCGGGCGACTACTAGTCGCGTCCGGCAAGGCTGCGAGACTTGAACCCACAATCGAAGAGCGACAAGGGTGAATCACTACATCTAGACTATGTGATGTACTGTTTGTATAATTTAGCTTTTTTTCAATAGTCTAATAAATGATTTATAAACTCATTATTTTTGGAACCCTATATGATTAGGATAAATAATGTTTTTCGAAATCTTTTTGAGTGAAAGTTGAGTCTGTGGTAATTATTTATTTAAGGATGAAACTCTACTTGTCATGTATATATATATATATATAATTTTTTTCACTTATTAAGACTAAATTCTATTAACCCAATTTCCGATGTGGGTTTTCCCACAAAAGTATTTTCTATTTCATTCCATTTATTTTCAAAGAAAAATTTCAAATTGTGAGGACGTAATTTATTGAAGGAGGGAATAATGTAACACCCAAATATTTCATATTATGTCAGTTCTTTAAAGTAATTCAATAACTTATACTACATGCAACATCAAGTTCATGCGCACCATGACTTACCAAACTTTCCGTTCAAATGCGGTTATGAATAATATTAACTGAATTTGGAACTATATATATTCCTTATAATTTTAGAATCCATATTATGAGTTTCTTATACATAATGTAATAATTAATTCTTTTTTTCAAATAAAGAAAGTATTTTTCAAAAAATAAACTTTTACTACCTTTTAATGGTGATCCCTTTTTAAATCAAATATTTCAAACTTATATATATTTAATTTGAAAAAATAAACTTTTAATTTATAATTGAGACATAAGAATTTTTTTTCAATAAATTTTTGATGTTTTTCTGATAACTTTCACATTTGGGTGAATAGTGGAAAATACTATATTTTAACTAAAGACAACTTTTTTAATAATAATAATTTAGATTGTTAAATTATACATTTAAATGATTTGGAAGTATAAATAGATTATATTTTTACCATTTAATCCAATTCTAGTCATTGTAAATAATTTCAATTTGAAATTATACTTAAACAAGTGTCAAACTTTTGATAGTTATTATTTCTTAAAAATACGCCTTTTCATTTTGACAGCGGGAATTAGTTTTAAATTAATAAATTAAACTTCTATGTTTTTAATTTGGTAAAATAGACTAAATTATTGAATTCATAATATCAAATTTATCTTAGGATGATTTTTTGGTTTTTTTCTAAAATCTTTTAATTTTTGATGAATAGTGAAAAACATTGAGATATAGTTTAAAACAGAATTTTTATTTAAATAATTATTTATTTTATTTAAATTTATTTTAGGTCAAAATATACACATAATACTTATATATGTTCAATGTAATTCATTGGAGTCAGTTTATAATAATTTTAGATATATAAAAATTTTATTGAACTTTTCACAGTCTTTTATCCATCTCCTAAGAGAAATTATAAATTCACATAAAACATAATTTTAAAACTTCTCTGAGTTGAATTTCAAAATTCTCAGATACACTATTAATATAAAAGTGTAAAATGTGGTTTGATAAGATAAACATAATTTTTTGTGAATAATATATTTTTACTTTTATTTACCACAGTTAAAATTAAATAGGGTAATTAAGGGTAGAAATGATATTATTATTACACGAAAACATGTCCTAATTAAATTTTATAAGTGTAATTAGACAAAAATAAACCTTAGGAATAAAATATTCCCCTTTAGGACTACTTGAATTAGTTGAAGACATTTATTATTATTTTATTTAAAGAAGAGTTAAAAGAGTTAAAATCAAAGTTTAACAACTAAACCATTTTTAATATAGCATTAAACATAAGATAAATTCTATTATAAATTTACATTAGAAATAAAAAAATATTTCATGCATAATGGTATTTTAATTATAATTTTTAGAGATTAAATAATTAAATTTATTAATGACATAATGATGATGTAGTAATTACCTTACTGATGAAAGTATCAAATAAATGGTATTATAAATATGAAAATAAATTTAATTCCTATTTTTTATGAAATACACGAATTTTCAAGGTTAATATGAAATTATAGGGATGATTCAAAGTATCTTGTTCTAAGGAATCAAGTTGTGATGACTTTCATAAAAACAATATACCAAATAGTGTCAAAATTGAAATAAATTAATATTTAAAACAAATACTATATTATTGGTTAATATAATATTCCTAAAAATTTAAGGTTCAGCCAAAAGTCTTAAATAATATTATATATTTCATTAATGATCCACTTGAGGTTCCCCTGGATGTTTAGTGTAATTTTATTAACCATATAGAGAAAGAATACAAGAAGACATGGTAATAGTTATACTATTTAACTAAGAGCTAAATCTAAAAGATAAGGTTAAAATGGTAACCTAAACTTGTCTAAAACCTATTGGTTGAGTGTATTTCGACCCATAACAACCTAAGGCTCTAAATAAATTCATTTGGAACCATTATAAACCGAATATTATTGTATTATAAATTACTACTTCAATCTTTTCCTAAAGTGACCCTCACCCCTCTTATAAAATGGCACATCCTCTTCTCTCAAATTAACAGCTCCAAAGCCATTTGGCTCAGCCAACCCATACCCAAATATCCTCCCATCTATAATAAATTCATACTAGAGTCCTTCCTATGGTCATAAAGCCAACCTATGGATCCCTTAAGATCAAATCAAAAGGAAGAACCCGGAGAAGAGGTAATGATTTCACCACCCTCTTTCAAGTTCTCTTATTCTTCCACTTAATATTTATTCGTTGTTTCCATTATAAAATAATAACCCTAGTATCTTATATATACTGTGATGTTATTATAAATATGTCACAACTATATTCATTATTTTATCCATCTTATGGATGATAATGTCACCATGCGTGCGTACGTATGGCTTACCGTCTCGACGCCTTGGTGTAATTTGTTATTCCACACTATTTTATATGGATGGATATAATGATGAGTAATATGTATAAAAATAATGAAAATAAAATTATAATGTCTCTGTAAAATTAATATACCATCCAATTCCACACCTTTAAGAAAATTATATTGTCGCTCGTGCATACGTACGGATTACTGTCTCCATGACGTGATGAGATTCATTTCCATGTTCACCATTCATCGATGATTATAAACATATATATTACTAATAAGTATGTAATATATGACATAATAATGATACTGGATATATATATATATATATATATATATATATATATATATATATGTATGTATGTATGTGTGTGTGTACTTACATATATCATATTCACATAGTTCTGTTCAATATGATATGAAAACGGAAACAACGTTTATGCGTACGTACGGACTACCGTATCCATAAACGGTGTTTTTAATTTCATATATATGTCTATAATACATATTTATATTATAAATATATATGATACATAAATAATTTTTTATATTATGGATGTATTTAAATCTTGATCTAAGTGATACAATCAAGAGTAACAAGTTAAAACATCTACGATAAAGAAAACGATTATTACCCGAAATGTTAATTTAACATGGAAATTATTATTAAATGGGAAGTATAAAGTCATAAATGAATCATGTATGATATAATAAATAATAATATGGTACTTTTATAATTTAATAACATACTACGATCTTCATACATGAGGTTAAACGTACACTCGACTAAATGAAAGTGCAAGGTTAGGGTTAATTCCTCAATCTCATTATTATCTGAGATTGTTTATGTTTAAGTATTTACAGGGAAATTTTTATCGTACATGTCCATTTTTCCTAAAAATGATTTCCAAATGAATATTTTAAGGATTTATGAAAGGAACTCTTTATCAAGATCTGAATTTTAAATGTTTTAAAGATTTATCTTTCTAAATGTTTTTCATTAGTTTCCATGTTTTCAAAATGATTTTAAGGATTTATTTATATGGACATGAATGTTTTAAATGATAATTCTTTTAAAAAATTTCAAATTGGTATGGGACACTTTGATTCATAAGTATTTTTTAAATTACATCCTTTATAAATGTGCGACTTTTGAAGGATTTTACAAAAAGGGTATTTCACTCAAAAAAATTTACTCTACATTTTCAACTTTGTCGGCATCCATTACTGTATATTATTTTTGATTGAGTTTGATTTATTATAATACAATATTCCATGTTTTATTGAATTAGTTATGATATGTTTGACTAAGGATGTTCTATTTCTATTCCATTCATGGTTTATGGTTAATGTAATGACATTTCGTATTCTAGTTTTAATACGAATGTTTATGTTAGGTTTTAACTTTTTCATATGAGGAATTTAGTGGACTTAGTAAGTGATGGAGGGAGACCACTATAGTTTCTCAATGCATCAGTAGATCTCATGAGACAAACTACTGTCTTAGCACAAGTCCTTGACAAAAAATTTATTTTTAGTCTTGGAACATGGCCTTGACTATGTGGTAATGATGTCCAGCGATAAGCATTCCTTCATTATAAAATTAGTTATTCCATGTGATTATTAGACTAGTAGAATATCCATGTGCATGTTTATATGGTAATGTTTGATTTTTTTCATATTATGTTCATTTTTATGTTTAAAAAGGTTGTTTTTTTATCACACATCTTTCCTTAAATGTTTATAGCTTACTCTAAATTATTTACCCTTACTGGGCATCTGAGCTCACCCCTTTCTTATGTTTTATTTTCACAGGAGTCCAAAAAGACTATTATGATTGATATGTAGGGTTAAGCTAAAGGGAATAATGGCATTCGCAAGGAACTATTTTTTTTATTTTATGTTAGAAAGTGTAATGTAATGTTCATTTATGAAATATATTTTCCAAGACTGCTAAACTAATCGGTATTTCAGGGCATGATTCCATGTAATCATGCCAGTGTATGAAAATAATGCACCGACTCTGGAAATCTAGGGTCGGGGCGTTACACTTTGTGTGTGAGAAGAAGTGGGGGTGGTGAAGGATCCTATTAAAAGTGGTGAGAATGGAATTCTTGTAAAAATTTCATATTAATTTAAACAGGGAACATGTTTCAACAGTCAAGAATAATCCAAAATGGGAAATAAAGGATTATGTATAAGGATTTATCTATACAGACAATAACCAATCTATTAAAAACATTTTTTTAACATGATAAGTCTTTTACCCCTTCGTTAACTCATTTTTCCCTTCTATATTTTACTAAGGTAACTTTTTTCTTCTTACGTAATTCATTTTTAAGCCTAAAAATAAACTGGTAAATATTAAATAATCTAGAAATTATAATTAAAAAATTTGAATCCATTTTTTGATTAACCTTATTAAATTTATAAAAAATAATTTTAAATCAATAAATGTATAATGTTTTATAAATATTTTTAGAGAATAATGTAACTTCAGTTCTAAAATATTTGAAATAGGTTTTTAAACTATAATAAATATTTTTAAATAAAAAATATAGACTATAAAATGAATATTTTTTCTATAAGAAGGTTTTATAAATTTCAAAGTCATACATATTGTTTCATCAGGAAAGATATACAGATCACTCATATTGCAGGAAAAAAATTGTCTGATAGATTGTTTATGGGGGGTTTTATGACTGCAAAATTATTCATATTGGATTAACCTTTCATGTTTACATTCCATAGAAACTCTCAATGGTTCTTACTTTTAGAACTGGGTATAGACCTATTTTCCAAACATAGTTGGATGATTGGGGTTTCCGACCTAATGGAATTGAATAATGCACATTGTTCGAGAGAATGAGAGGTTGAGATCATCCAACCCTTTTAGGGATAATTGGTTCCATATTTGAGAATACATTATTGATAATATTTATATATATATTTGTGAATCTCTTCATAGTCCTGATACAGGACCAATTACCATATGTTGACGCCGAAAAAATCCCGCAACTCCCAGAGGATGTTTCGGAATGACGAAGTGAGTTCATATTCGGAATCAGAGGCCCGATCCGGAGGCTCGGGAAGTGGTGCGCGAAATAAAAGAGGATCCGCGCGCAAAAATGTTCTGCACACTAAGTTCTCCCGGGATTCGCGGAATTGGATCGGTAAGGCGCGCAATAATTGCGCGCCCCGTGTCTCCGCAGTGAGAATTTGCGCGCAAGGGGTTCCCGGCGCGGAAAACTTCACGCGCCGCCTGGATTCCACGCCAGAGGTCACCTATAAATATAAGGTGACCCTGAACGGTTTGGGGGATAAGGAATTCGAAGCAGCTCTCGTGCGCGCAATTTGGCTCCCCCTGCGCGAAAGATGACATCCAGGTAATCCCAAATTTCGCGCAACCTTGCCCCGGAGTTCTCCTTTGCACGCAACTCTACCGGCTTCAGTGAATTTTCCCCTTCCGCCGGTTTCACCACTTGCACGCAATCCGTGGTCCGCGCGTGCAATACCCTACCGTGCACGCAAAACCGTGCGCGTAATTCCCTCTTCGTACGCAATTCCAATACTTCAATTGCGCGCCGTACTGGTGTTTTGCGCGCAAATCGTCCCTTTTGCGCGCACAGAGCCGAGGACCCCTCACCTTGACACCCCTTGGCTGCCCCCTGCACCAGCACCTGATGTATCCCCTGCCGGGCATGCGCGCCATACGTTGTTTTCCCGCACGGCCTGCCAGGCTCATGCGAAGTTACCTCAAGGTCCCTTGGGCCATGTTTCCCGTTGCGTTGCTTTGCCTTATGCTTCTCCGCATAGGCACGCTAACGGCTATTGCTTCTACGCATAACCACACTAACGTGGACCCCCCGGTGGTTTTCCCTATGACCCCCTTTCACCATGGCCTTGCCGATGCCTTCCCTTCCAAAAGGGGTAGAGGGCGTTGGGCATGTAAGACCTAGGGGTGTGGAGAAAACCCACCTCGTCCAAGCTGCAGGACGTTAAACTGCTAAGCACCTCGTCCTTAACACAAGACGATAAACTTTGGTCCGACCCCGTGCTTCGCACACAGGGTCCCCCCAGATCGGACATTTTTTACATCACTCGTCTCCACAGGAATGGACTCTTCCTCACATGGAATGAGATCCTCCTTGTCGGAGCGGCGTTTGTTCGTGGGGGAAGGGCTGCCTCAGCGCGTAAGCCCCTAACCATTCGTACGGATGATTGCATCTGTGAATCTCCGTACTCCCCCCCCCCTGCCAAGGCCAGTGGAGTCCTTTTCCCACTGCTCTTTGTTGCACCACGGGCCTCCACCCTGGAGTAAGCCCCGGCACTAAGGGCCGCTAACCATGCGTAAGCCCCTATTTCCTCTTTGGGCCGCTCAATGTGTAAGCCCCATCCCACTTCTCACGGACGCACCCTTCGCGACGTGATCGTCTGGTCCCTGCTGCCTCTTGTTTCCCACACCGAGCATGACTCACGTGGGCTTAGAGTGCGCATAAACCATGACATCCTTCTATGGACCGCCTCAGAGACTAAGACCCATCCCAACGAACTACGTGAACTTTGATCCGTGCTAGCGCACGGTACGTAGGAAGCCTCCACGAGGTTAAAGCCCACCCGGTCATCCCGACCTTTCCATGTCGGTTCCCTAGCCACCTTGGGCTGCCTCAGAGTATAAGCCCCAAATTTTCCGTCCTGCATGACGTTAAACTGTATCGTGTCCCGCATGACGTTAAACTGTATTCCGTCCCGCATGACGTTAAACTGTATCGCATCCCGCATGACGTTAAACTGTATTCTGTCCCGCATGATGTTAAACTGTATCCCCCCACTTGGGCCATCTTAGAGCGTAAGCCCCATGCTTCACCCCCACCATCCATCCTGATCCTTACCCGGGCTGCCACATCCCGGTGAGATCATGCCACCCTTTCCCACTCCATGTCACACGTGAGGCCGCCCACGTGCTGGCCCCAACATCGGTGTTTCCCCCTGGGGATCCTTTAACCCAATCCGTCTCCGCAAGACGTTAAACTCACGACATACCCCGTGTTAAACATGGGAAGCTGAGGAAAACCTCAGATGGTACACATTCCCCGCGTTCGATGTGGGATGCCTCGGGCTTCCGCACCCTCGAGAAGCCCTGTGATGAGGGACCAAAGACAGACATGCCGACAACGCCCCAACGTGACCATTCTCCTCACTACAGGTTGCTGTCCCGACATTAACCCTTGGAGCGTCTTGACGGAAGTAGCGTAATTAACTGGAATCCATGTAGATATGGCGCCGGGAATGAGCTTCACGAACCCGTCTTCAATCTTTGAGGGAGACCCGGACTAGGTGACGAGCTCCGATGAGGAATCCAGAGAAGGAAGAACCGACATCCCATCATCCCGGTTTCGATCAAGAAGCAGACGTCCCTGAACAAGGAACGGATGCCGCCCGCCTTTGGAAAGCGGGAATGCGAGGCCACAAGCAGCGCGCCCTCCCCGGCGGACGGACGCGCGCGCCCCAGAAAAAGCGTTGGAAACAAAAAATGGTGAACCCGACGTGAAGCTCTTCTCCTCAACACGGGGAGTGGTAGCCGTTAGAGTATCGGAATAACAGAATGTCACCAGGTCCGAGTAACCCTCACCAGGACGTGAACCCGCCAGGGGTCGAGGCCGTCAGGACGTTGACTACTCCGTTCGGTGATGACATCAGCGTGGTTCCCTCATGCCGACCAATGAAGAAGGAATGATGCCGGACCTTGGTTGTTGATCTCCTTTCCTGTTGATACTAATGGGTTCATCTCCCTTTTTCCAGGAATCAGATCACTGCATTAGGAGCTCGATCGCCACCTGCCCACCGGCGTAGGGGCTGGGGTAATTCCGACGCGGCTACCCCGCACGGTCCCGCCTATCCCACGGTCGCTCCGACTTCGGCCGCCGTAGCAGCCAGGCGCTTGCGCCCCCCTCCCCGTCATAAATCATCCAACGGAAGGTGATCAGTAACCTGGTCTGTAGGTATGACGAGGAAGGGATCATCCCCACCAGGGGCATGGCCCACTTGGATATAGAGGCAGCCGCGCCTCACCACCATCGCCGCCCTCGAGGGTCGCGCAGGGAGCCGCCGCTCCCCACGCCGATGTTCAACCGCTTCGGGAGCCTATCCTCGGAGCGTTGTGACACATCCCTCCCCTACGCCAATGAGGTGGGGGATGTCCGGGTCCACCCGATCGGCGATCCATCACAGGGGTTACCGGAAAGCACCCCTGCCAGGCTGCGTCGACGCCGCCGCCCGACTCCCCGAGCCGAGGAGCAGGCAATCTTCATGCCCGCACCGCCGGATCCAGCCCATCTGACTCGACGCCAGCATCGGGAGCGAGTGGGGGAGAATGCCCGTCCTGGGGCACCAGCAGCAGCAGCCATTGTGGCCCCAGCCACTGCTGACTCCTGTTCCCAGATCCCTGCGCATGTTGAGCAGGGGTAGCCGCGTGCCCGACTGGGATCGAAACCCCGACCGTCCTGTAGGCAGGTTGGGTCAAATCTCCTGGTCGCGGACACTGGCAATGGCCACTACGGACCAATCCGCGGTGGTGCCGCTCACCATGAAGGCTCATCCCGTGCCACCGGTCTGGGAAGCCGAAAGCTTCTTCGCGGTGGCTATGCTTCGGGTACGACTCCTTCCAGCACCCACCGCATGGGGTATGAGGTTACTCCCCCTACCGCCGGTCGTGAGCATGGAGCCGTTGTGTATCCAGTCGCTCACTCTCATGGAGGTCCTCCCAATGTCCCTTTCGACATCTGTCCCGGTGCTTCTCGCACCCCGGCCTTCGGTCCCCTCTGCCCCAGCTCTATTGTGGCCGGGGGACCCGATGACAGAAGTCGTCCGTACCCTGATGAACTACCTAGGGGCAGGAAGGTCGGGCGTCGTCACCGTCGGCGGAATGTCAGGGGAGTCCGGACGGGAATCAGACCAGTCCGTTTCTCGGATTCCGAGGTAGAGTATGACTCGATGATGGAACCCCCCCCCCCCAACCTTTCGAGTTGAGGGCGGGGATGGGGACGCGGTGCGTCAGTCTCGTACTCCCCGAATGCGAGATCCTTATGATTCCCTCCTCCCTTCGAAGGTATATCCAGGAGGACGAGGATTTGGCGTACCGCTAGGGATCAAGCCCGTAGTTGCCGCTGATCTCCTCAGAAGCACCTCCTGCCCCTGTTAGGGAGGATGAGGAACCTTTCTGGGGACCGACGGAAGGATCACGAGGCGACACACCCTAGGCGAGCACCGACGTTGTGACAGGAGGCCCATCCACCGGCCCATCCTATTGCGACGTGGCGGCCAGGGCACTGCAACCTCGGGAGGATGACCCGGGGATCGGCGGCCAATCTTCCTGTTCACCGTATTCCCCGCCGGCCAGCCCACCGTTCCGATGGCCTGCCTCGATGCCATTGCCAATTCCATGACTTTCCGCGGTGGATGAGCAGGGGCGGCAAGTTCCGGACCCCGAGCCAGAGCCGTGGAGCTTCTGGACCGTTCTTGCAGTGGGCCACTTCCCTGAGAAGTTTTGGCCGGTCGCAGAATTGGGTTTTGATGTGCCAGAGTCACTCACCCCGGGGGAGTTTGAATGCTTCCGCCAGATTCTTCGAGTGACTCACTCCCGCCTCCATCATCAGTTAGCGCCTTATCCCGGGAGCCAAGCGCATCTCGAGGAGATTGGTGAGCAGTGTCACCGGGTTGACCTAGCAGCACTCCCCACGGTCCAGAACCCCGAGTCGCTGGGCCCCCATGAGGCCCTTCAGCAACAATGCGTCCAGATTTTTCAAGTACTCCGCAGGGTTATTGAAGAGCCCACCCCCCATGTGCACGTCCGTGGGGGGGGGGGGGGGTCAGTACGCTGCTCTCCTTTTCTGTGCGATCCGCCGGCAGCCCGACCCACAGGGAAGCCCTGAGGGAACATCGCCAAGGGCAGTAGCAGTCAACATGGCTGAACCTTCAGATGAGGGAAACATTGTGGAGCCCCTCGACGAGGACTCACCCCGCGAGGACAGGTCGCTACTGGACCCATCTGGGAGGATTAATCACCAACAGAGGATCCTCCTAGGCCTTCATGTACCCACGGAGGCACTGGAGCTGAGCCGAAACATCGGCAAGGGTAAAGAGCCCGTCGGGCCTGTCAAACCCGCCGAACCATATGCCTTAGTGTAGAAGGCAGAGGAAGATCCCGAGAAGGCCACAATGCGCCAACAGCTGGCCGAGCAAAAAAGGCTAGTTGATGAGCTCCTGGCCAATCGCATCGTAGAGCGGCGGCCTATCTATGGAAACCCTAGACCAGGACAGCAGGGGTAGGAGCATCTACCCCTTGCTGAGATCCCCCCGGGCAACCGTGACCGTGTCGTGTTTGCCGACAGGGGAGACACTGGAGCCCATGGCAAGAGGGCGCGATATGTTTCACCAAACCCTCCCGAGCAGTGAGGCAACCTGGGAGACCCTGCTCGGTTTCCTCCCGCCGCTCTGACAGTCGCTCCGCCAGCTACCCCCTGAGCCGCTGAGCGCGACTATCGTATCGAAGAGCCTGGCAATGCGATTGTGGTTAGAGATCCCCGTCAGGACATGAATCCGCATCCGGATGATCTGATGGAGGTACTCATCACTTGCTTGGAGGCCTTGGAAACTCGGCAGGTGGCGATCCCACCGGATGGCAAGTCATACCCCGCATGGGTGGATGACATGCCGACCCCGCCAGGATTTGGGAATCCCACTTTTTCCCCCTTTAACAGGACCGGAGACCCGCCACAGCACTTGGCCCACTTCAACTCGAGGTGCGGGCCTATGTTGGGGACTCCGGCGCAGTAGGAGGCTGCCAAGCTCCGATGCTTCGTTCAGACGCTGGAGGGACCGGCGTTCGTTTGGTACAGTCAGATCCCTATTGGATCAGTAACTAACTGGGAGGACCTTCGTCGACAATTAATCTACCAGTTTAGTTCCACAACCCGGAAGACGAACATTGCAGACCTCTTAAGGTGCAAGCAAAGGCCCGACGAGTGAGTCGCGGACTTCGTCGCCCGGTGGAAGGGGCTCACGTACTCCCCTGACATGCCACTGACTCAGGATAAATTACTGACGATGTGTGTGGGGAATGTTAAGGCGGAGTCGGTTCCTTCCCTGATCACATAGAATTACCCTGGAGGGTTCTGGGACTTCTCGGACAAGGCTCAGCGCCTCGAAGAAGCCCTGCAACAGGCCAGCCAGGCACGTCCGCTGCCTCCTGTGATCTCCGCAAGGAGAGCCGCCAGAGCCGAGCTCGCTGCTGTGGCGCAGATAGAGGCCCCCAGGCAGCTAGATTTTCTGCCGGTTAGGCCAGCTCAACCGGCTCATAGGGGTCCACCCCCATAGCCTCCGGCCCAGCAGCGACCGCCTCAAAGTCGGCAGGAGCCTCCGCGTAACGCACCGCCACCACCTAGGTGAGGTAATCCGGCTCCGGATCCTCGGCCTGCTCCTCCGTTCACTGGCCATGGTCAGCCCCCAAGGGTCCCATTTCCAGGCATAAGGAATCGGGCTTACTCATTTGACGAGGCCCAGGTCCCCGGTTATTTCCGTAGCGCCTTGGAGAAGAGGATTGCGCGGCTGCCTGAGTGTCGGAAGCCATAAGAGGCGTGTCTCACGGATCGCCCTGACTACTACCCTTTCCACCGGTTCCTGGGACACACCATCCAACAATTCTATGTGTTCAAGGATTGGCTCCAAGACCATATTGAAAACAACGTAGTCATGTTGGGCCCAGCCTCGGCACAGGTGGCAGGTGTCTTCGTGTGATCAGATGTCAGTAGTGACGACGGGGACAGGTGGGAACAGGTTTCCGACCGTGGGTCTCGGAAGTATAACGACTGTATGGCCCGTAGGATGGTCGCTCGTGCCCATGTCATCATCTGTTCCCGCCTTGACTGGCCAGAGCCCTCAGAATCTGCGAGCTCCGCTTCGGCCTCGTCGTCCCAGCCTGCTTCTTCCCAGAAGAGCATGCGGCGACGCAGGAAGAAAGAACGCGCCCTGCCATTGCCATCGTCTTCTTGCACGCTTGGTGATTTCATGCCCCCGGGAATGGGGATCCCTCTGAGACCCCATCCGTTAATGGATGACTCCTCGACCGAGAGCCCGGGGTACGCTTCGGTTAACACCGTAGAGTTGGTAAATCCCTTTGTGGCTCCCGATGACGAGGAGCGCCGGGTGAATCTCCCCGAGAGCCCGGGGTACGTTTTGGTTAACAACGTAGAGTTGGTAAATCCCTTTGTGGCTCCCGACGATGAGGAGCGCTTGGTGAATCTCCCCGAGAGCCTGGGGTACGCTTCGGTTAACACCGTAGAGTTGGTAAATCCCTTTGTGGCTCCCAACGATGAGGAGCACCAGGCGGATCTCCCCAATGTCCCCAGCCGTCGTCAACGTCGACGGAGCCGTGGCTACGTGAATCGCCAGGACACGGCAGTCGTCACCTACGGTTAGGCCGTGCACGCCTCCGAGACCAGGCAGCAGGCCCGGTGTAGAGAGCAGCACTCACAGCTCCCTCATCCGGTGACAACAGGTTCCCTTCCACCACCATTCGTGTTGCTGGATCGGGTGGAATCACCTTGCCCGCGTCGCAACCAGCCCAGCCCTGCCGTTGGCCGACTACGACCTTCCGGGCCTATCATGGAAGCCACCTCATGGGCTTCAGCTAGTGAACAGCGGGACATACCTAGTACCAGTCGGTCACCGGTCCCGCCAGCAGGGCCCGTCATGCCCCCAATCAAAGAGCGACCTCCTGTAAGCAGAATCTCGCGTTTGGTGCGAAAGTATGATGTCCTGAAGCATCTGGCCGGCATTCCGGCGAGGCTTTCCATCCTGGAGGCCCTCCGCCTGTCGTCTGAAATGCGTGAGGCGCTCGCCGAGGCTCTGAGGATCCCCCTCCAGTTTGAAACAGAGGTAGTAGCCGTAGAAGCCTTTCACACCAAGGTGATTGAGGATGCCGAATGTTAGGCGGTTATCTCATTTTCCAGTGAAGATGAAGACCCTACCATACAGGGGCACATCCGCCCGCTGTACATCACCGTCCAGTTCAATGGCGTGGAGGTCCGTCACTGTCTTGTCGACACGGGTTCTGGGATTAACTTGATCCCAACTCAGACACTGCGAAAACTGGGGTTGTCTGAGGATGATTTAACTCCCTCCGACCTCATAATCCAAGGGTACGATAGGACCAAGAAAACCCACTCGGAAAGATTCGTCTGAAGACCCAGTTCGGCGGCTTAATTTCCAATACTGAATTCATGGTTGTCTCTCAGGACACTGCCTATAGCGCGTTGATGGGTAGGCCGTGGCTCCATCTTCACACAGCGGTTCCCTCATCATACCATCAGTGCCTCAAATACTCCCTTAAGGGTCGAGTGGGTGTGCTCCAAGGAGATTTGTCCACGTTTTCCTCTTGTGAAGCTCGTTACCTGGACGCAGACTACTACAAGAGCAAGGACAAGCAGATCCTGTCATGTGAGGTTGAGCCTACCGCTATCACGGGTGATCCCTGGGCAGGTTTGGATGACACATATGTTTTCTCAATCCATCGGTTGGAGGCCACAACTCCCGATATGGGAGAGTGATTTGTTGTCTCGGGTACTATAGGAATGCGTATTTCCGGGTCTAAGCGACGTTGGGAAATCACCTCGTACTCTTACACCAACCAGGCCTGGGTGATCCCCGATCCTCCTACCCCCGTACGATATCGGGACGTTGGGCTTATGGAAACGGCGGTGCGTCATACGTGCATGTTTCGCCGAGCTGGGATCGACCGGCTCAGGCCAATGCGACACCATTGCTTCGATGTCGTAAAGCGTGGCCCCTTGGCTCACAGTCCGGATGGGATTGGATCAACCGCCTTTGTCGCTACGGTCTCCGCAGTGCATGAGCCTCCCGTTGTGACGACCTCTACCGCCCAAGCCGGTGCTAGCTCCCCATCAGGGTCAAGCATCCCCGAAACGGCTCCCCCCGTGGACAATATTTCCCCAAGTGGAGAAGAAGACAAGTAAGATGCTCCTCCTGCCATTGAGGAGGGCGTCTCCGCCACGGTCGACGAGCTCGTACAGGTGAACCTCGGTAGTGAGGCGGACCCGAGACCCACATTGGTCAGCGCTGCTATGCCTCCCGATGAACGGAAACAGTACATAGACTTACTCAAACAGCACTATGATGTGTTTGCCTAGAGTTATGACGAGATGTCAGGACTAGATCCTCAGGTAGTCTTCCACCACCTTGGCCTCCCAGCAAACCATCGCGGGTTCAAGCAGCCTCCCAGAAAAATGCACCCCTTTCACGGTGCCATGGTTGAGGCCGAAGTTGATAACCTAATTAAGGCCAACTTCTTCAGGGAAGTCTAGTACCCCAGGTGGCTAGCCAACATTGTTCCCGTCAGGAAGAAGAACGGGCAGATCAGGGTCTGCATCGACTTCCGCAATCTCAATCGCCACTGTCCAAAGGATGACTTTCCCCTTCCCGTGACAGAGTTTTTGATCGATGCAACGGCCGGGTTCCAAGCCCTCTCTTTCATGGATGGGTACTCCGGGCATAACCAAATCCGGATGGCCCCCGAGGATGAAGAGTACACTGCCTTCAGGGCCCCCAGGGCACTTTTTGCTATCGGGTTATGCCCTTCAGCCTGAAGAACGTCGGTGCCACCTATCAACGGGCTATGCACCGCATATTCAAGCTGATCCTCAGGATGCTGGTGGAATGCTATGTAGATGACCTAGTGGTTAAATCTCATCAGCGCCAGGACCATCTCAAAGACCTTGAGAAAGTGTTCGGTTTGCTCTGTTCTCATCACCAGAAGATGAACCCGTTGAAGTGTGCCTTTGGGGTCACCTCCGGAAAGATTCTTGGATTCATCATCAGGTATCGAGGTATCGAGATCGACCCCGAGAAGATCAAGTCCATCAGTCAGATGCCTCCCCCGAGTAATATTTGGGAGCTTCGAGGCCTCCAAGGCCACTTAGCCTATATACGCCGATTCATTGCGAATTTGGCCGGCAAGTGTAAGCCCTTATCTCAGATCATGAAGAAAGGCGCCGCCTATGGGTGGGATGAAGAGTGCCAGACCACTTTTGAGGAAATCAAGCAGTATCTGCTTCAACCTCTGGTCCTGATGCCACCCGTTCTCGGAAGGCCGCTTGTCCATTACGTGACCACCCTGGAGCGATCCCTCGGCGCCCTTCTCGCCCAAAAAAACAACGAGGGGACAGAGAATAGCCTCTACTACCTCAGCCGCATGCTCCTCGACACGGAGATTAGATATTCTCCCATCGAGAAGAGCTTCCTGGCGCTCGTATTTTCCGTGCAGAAATTGCGGCACTACTTGCAGCACCGTGAGGTACAGTTGGTCTCTCGGGTAGACCCGTTGAAATACATCCCGAGTCAGCCTATGTTGACCGATCGATTGGCACGCTGGGCGGTGATCCTCCAGCAGTTCGACATTAGGTTCATACCTTAGAAGGCCGTCAAAGGACAGGCGTTGGCAGACTTCTTAGCTGCTCATCCGACCCCTGCGGACCAGCCGCTGGATGTGGGATTTCTTGATGAGGCAATCCTCTTAGTCGATCACGCCACCCCATACTAGCAAATTCACTTTGATGGCTCCTCCCGAAGCCCTACCGGTAGAAGGCTTAACGATCCTAGGCTTAACAGAGTGGGCCTGGGTATCGTCTTCATCACCCCGGAGCAAGTCGTGCTGCCATATTCGTTCTTATTGTCAGAGGGTTGCACCAACAACGAGGCAGAATATCATGCCCTCATCACTGGCCTCGAGTTGGCTATGGAGGTTAACGTGCCCCACCTGTATGTAAAAGGGGACTCTGAGCTAGTCATCAAGCAGGTTAACAGTGACTACGCTGTCAGGAAGCCATAACTCGTGTCGTTGCTGGAGTGCACCCTCCATCTAATGGCTAAGTTCCCCTCCCGACCAGATGTCGTTCACATTCCCCGGTCGTAGAACAGTCGAGCAGATGCATTGGCCAGCCTGGCCGCGTCACTCGTGGAGCCCGAGCAGGATGACCTAATCATCCATGTGGCGCACCGAAGAGTCATTGCTCCTGTTATCCCGGAGGGCGGTCGTGGCCTGCGAGTGAACCATCTCACCACTGGCGCCCCTGCGTCGGGACCCCCCGGGGGTTCAGGCGTGGTGATCGAAATAGTTCCTGACTGGAGGACACCTCTGGTTGAATATCTCTGGCACAGAAATCTTCTGTTGGACCAAGCGGAGCGGGAACAAATCCGGCGCCGTGCGCCGCAGTTCACCCTTCAAAGTGGTCCTAGCCACGAGCAGCTCCTTTACAGGCGCGGTTTTGATGGTGTTCTCCTCCGTTGTCTTCAAGGATTTGAGATCCCACAGGTCATGCAGGAGGTGCACGCTGGCTCCTATGGCGCCCACCAGGCTGGGTCGAAGTTGTCCCACCAGATTCAGAGACTGGGGTACTTCTGGCCCTCCATGATCCACGACTGCATCGAGTATGCCAAGAGGTGCCATGTGTGCCAAGTTCATGCTAACTTTGTGCATCGGCCACCGGAGCCTCTCCATACTACTAAGTATTCTTGGCCCTTTGCAGTCTGGGGGTTGGATGTCGTAGGGCCCTACCCGCCGGCGACGGACCGCCAGTGCCGGTTCATCTTAACCACCACGGATTTCTTCTCAAAGTGGGCAGAGGCAGCCCTGCTTAGGGAAGTCAAGGCTGGTTCTATCGCCGAATTCGTGAGTTCCAATATCATTCATTGGTTTGGAATACCTCATGCTATCCTCACGGATAACGGAACCAACTTCCGAGCGGCTGAGCTAAAGAGATTGTATGCCAAGTACAACATTCACTCGAACCACACCTCCCGCTATCATGCGCGGGCAAATGGAAAGATTGAGGCGTTTAACAAAACCCTCTCTAACATTCTGCAAAAAATGGTCGGTCAGAATAGGAAAAGTTGGCCGGACAAGCTCCCCAATTCCCTCTGGGCTTATAGGATGATAACTAGCAATTCTACCCAGGTGACCCCATATTCCCTAGTGTACGGAGCTGAGGCCGTCCTTCCCATCGAGGTCCAACTGCCCTCATTGCGCACGGCGATCTACGACCAGCAAGCACCGGACAGAGTTGCCGAGATCCGTCTAGCCGAATTGGAAGCGCTGGATGAAAGTAGGCTTCGCGCTTTACATAACCTGGAAAGTCATCAGAGTAGGATGGCTCGAGCATTCGATAAGAAGGTTCGCCTCCGCTCCTTCCTGCAAGGTGACCTGGTGTTGGCTCTCAGAGCGCCAATGATTCCTGGCAGGAAACCACCCAAGTTGGAGCCCAAGTGGGAGGGACCCTTTATTGTCCACAAGGTCTATCCCAATGGTGCGTATTCCCTAGTGACTATGGATGTGGAGCGTATCACTCCTTCCACCAACGCCAGGTTCCTCAAGAAATATTTTGCCTAAAATAACGATCTTGCATGACCTTAAACTGTTGGTCCTACATGACCTTAAACTGTATGGTCCAGCACGACATTAAACTACACTCTTCCCTACGTCTTGGCTCTTCATGGTCAGAGCTCTAAGACCTAAAACTAAGATCCTCTCGGTCCGAGTTCTAAGACCTAAAACTAAGATCCTCATGGTCCGAGCTCTAAGTCCTAAAACTAAGATCCTCTCCGTCCAACATGACGTTAAACTGTATTTCCAGAACTACGTGTGGCTTGATTCCCATCCTAAGGGGATACGTAGGACCGCCTGAACACCTAGATGTCAGGTCCAGCCCCATCTCTTAGGAGATCCCACGATCCCCCGGTGCCCAGGGTGTTTGGAATTACGCCCCCTCTTTTGCCCAGGGATCCGCCATCTCTTGGCCGCTCTCGGGCTGAGCCCTCTGACCCTTTCCAGTGGTCTGCTGATGTTCCCAAAGCACTCTGTTCTAGAACTTGGAGTGCCAGATTCGACTTAGGCAAGTTCCATCCACTTTCCAAGCTTCGTTTTCCCCTTCCTTCGGGCCCCCGTCATCTTTCATACCCGGAGGGACCCCCAAGAATGGTCTGGATACAACGCCCAAGGGCTCTCCTACCATCATGGGCCAATGCCCCCAAGGGTTTCAGACAATGAATTGATACAAATACCGCGTTGTGAACATGGTCAGTGGTTGATTCTCATTTTTTTCCCCATGGCTAACACGATAGGATGCTGTGTTGCGAACATGGTCAATAGTAGTCCTCAGTCGTCATGCTGGTTCCCCAGGCCCTAAATGTTGGTGGCATGGTTCATGTCATTTTCCGCCCCACTGTGCCAAGGTGGAATCCCGACACTCCTTGTACTAACCCTCAGTACACCCCCGCACATCAGACAGACCGAGCTGCGTAACGATGTCTCTCGAGGCTCCCGCAATCTGAGTGCTAGAGTATGTGCTTGGGTCTCTTCTTTATGGGTTGAGTGCCTCTTGAACTTCGTCCCCTTAGGGGAGTGAGGAGTCACCCAGACATTGCGTTTCGGGCCCAGCATAGCTGGGAGCTAGAATCTGCTACCCCTCCCTGATTATTGAACCCTCGTAGGCTCTTTTGCCCGAGGCTCCTCTCTTTGTTGGTCCAAACCATATGACCTTAAACTGTGATGTTGGTCCAAACCTTATGACCTTAAACTGTGATGTTAGTCCAAACCTTATGACCTTAAACTGTGCTGTTGGTCCAAACCATATGACCTTAAACTGTGCTGTGGGTCCAAACCATATGACCTTAAACTGTGCTGTTGGTCCAAACCATATGACCTTAAACTCTGATGTGGGTCCAAACCATATGACCTTAAACTGTGATGTCGGTCCAAACCTTATGACCTTAAACTGTGTTGTTGTTCCAAACCATATGACCTTAAACTGTGATGTTGTTCCAAACCATATGACCTTAAACCGTGCTGTTGGTCCTATCACACGACCCTAAACTGTGAAATTATCGTCCTGGACACACGACGAAAAACGGCACTGCATTGTGGTGACCTCGCTGTAGAGGACATCACGTTGGGTATTTGTTTTATGCCATGCCATTTGTCAACGCCTATCACGGCTTGATTCTTGTGGCGACACCACGGCCTGCTACTCTGGGTCTGTCACTTCACAACAAAAAAACCACTCACCTTAAAGGACAAACAAGCTTTATCAAATGTCGCTTCTTTTAGGGCAAGGGCCACGCCCGCACTCCCCCTTTTCCTTTGGCACTGGTATCTTACCATGTCACTTTCAGAACTACGTATGGCTTGATTCTCATCCTTATGAGATACGTAGGAGCCCCTGGGGCACTTCCCTGCGGGTCCAGCCTACCTCCGTGTTCGGTCCCTCGACTCGAGCGTTTCCCCGGAGAGCACATGTTAAGTAGGGCTCAGGTCCTCATTCACGTTGGGTTTTGTAACCGTCTGGCCATGTGTTCGTTTCTCCCCCATCTTCATGGTCCAAGCGCTAAGACCTAAAACTAAGATCCTCATGGTCCGAGCTCTAAGACCTAAAACTGATATCCTCATGGTCCGAGCTCTAAGACCTAAAACTAAGATCCTCATGGTCCGAGCTCTAAGACCTAAAACTAAGATCCATATTCCGTCCCGCATGACGTTAAACTGTATTTCGTCCAGCATGACGTTAAACTGTATTTTCAGAACTACGTGGGCTTGATTCTCATTCTTATGAGATACGTAGGACCGCCTGGACGTTTCGTCTTGGGTCCAGGCCCAGGGATAGCTGAACACCATCCTTCTTTATTATCGGCCCCTCGGCCCGCCTTCATGAGAAATGGTGTAATCAGGATATCTACCCCGAGCATGTTCGGGATGCCCCATGATAATGATGGGAAGCGGTAGTTCTCTCGCCAAAGAGGTCCTGCCTGAAAATTGGGACGACCCGTGTTAATGTTGGTACGTCCGCCTAATGCGCCTTCGCCCTGGTGGCGCAATATCGAGAGTGTTGGACTCTATTCGAACAAGCCACCACTCCACCTCCCACGATTTTCATTCTCCCTTATTCGGACCCTCATTTCCTTTCACATTTGGCGGGACCCCCTAACAGTATGGATGCTTGACCTATGGTCCACCTACTGTCCGGGGCCAATGTTCCGGAGAACTGGTCATGTTTGACGGGACCCCCTAACAGTATGGATGCCCGACCTATGGTCCTCCTACTGTCCTGGGCCAATGTTCTGGAAAACTGACCAAAAATATTTGAGTTAGGCCCTGTGTTGCGAATATGGTCAGCGGTCAGCCCTCATTTATTGTCCTTCCATTCCGGGCCAACGTGATATGGGTACTGTGTTTCCGCCATGGTTGACATTTATCCTCCATGGTTGCACCCCATTGGGTTCCGAATTTGGGTAGTGTGATGCACCCTTTCTCTCCATCCCACTATGTTCGGATGGATTTCAAAGCCCCGACATTTCCTCGCTCGTGTGTTAAGACACATTGAGAATTCGACACATCAATCGGCCCAGGGTCTCTTCAAAAGTCCAGGCCCGATTTTGGACGCTTGAAGCTTGGTCAATGCCCCCCAGTTGAACGGAATGATGGTACAAGCACCTCTTGATTCTTGCGTTGGGCATGTCCCACAGGAGCCTAGGGGTGAGTTGTTATTCCTTTCGAAACTATGGTTGAGCGCATTAAACCAAGGGTAAAAAAGAGTGGATTTGACCATACATTGTATTGAGACGATGAGAAATACTGGCAAAAAGTTCATGAGATGGAGAAAACAAAGCCCTCAGGGTTTAGCGTGCTGAAGCGATCTTTCCAGCGCTGCTACCCTCTGGCTGGTAGCCTCTAGGACTGATTTTCGCTCTTCGAAGACTCTCTCCTCATCGGCCACCACAGAGCGCAGCTCATCAGCCCTATCTTGTGCTTGCGCCCACTCTCTTTGAAGCACGGTCATCTGGTGACTCGCCCCCACCAGTTGTTCCTGGGCATCAGCCAGCTGGGCGGTTAGTTTCTCCACGAGCTCCGAGCATGTTGCGATGATGACCTCTTTATCTGCCGCCTACCCTTCGAGGTGCCGGACTTCTTGCTCCGCCCTCAGCAGCGTTTGAGCGCTCGTTGATCCTTCCTGGCACTGGGAAATGTCGGCGCGCCGGCTTCTCTCGCGCATCTTCTCGGCCATGTAATCACGGATCGTTAGATGAAGACGCTGAGCATCATCCCCTCCGGCGCACAGGAAGCACAAACAGGTCTGAAGTGATCCCATCCGCCTCAGCCAATCGGACTGGGGCTGCCTGAGAAAGCACTGGATGCACTTCCACCCCTTGAACCATGTCATCCGGCTCTCCTCGGCTGCCTCTGAGTCTGAGTCATCAATCTCCTCAGGGTCAGCAGGTCGGTATATGGGGAAGGCTGCCAGCAGATCGGCAGCAGGATCCACCCCAGGGATGTCTTCATGAGGAATAGAATCCTCGACGTCCGGGAGACCTTCCCTCGCCCCAGCAGCAATGATGCCTCTACCAGCTTCCGAACGCATTTCGGGAATAGTTCCACTGATGTCCGCCACCCTCTGTTCATCTATTGTCGGGGCTGACTTAGTGCAGAGAGCATGTTCCGAGCAAGGTGGTATGTCCGCCACTGGTCCACTCGCGGATGGCCCAGGCTCCGCAGCCTGACGTGCCTCCAGTGTTGAGATCACTGCACGGGGCATACGCTGGTCAGATGGAATCTATTGACACAAAGAATCTGTAGTGAAGCATGAGACTTACAGGAATCCAGAGCGTCGGTCCCCAGTGTTCCGGCCACTGCAGGAGCCGCCATAAGGGGAGACCCCTTTGCACTGGTTAATTCAATGATGGGTGTCGGATCCCCATCATGTCCCACTGTTTCCTCTCCGCCTTCCTCTGGTGGGGACGCCCGTCCTCCGCTCAGTTGCTCCTGAGTAGGATGGGGAAGTGAGTTTAGAAGTTGGAGAGTAGAATGGATGAATGAGGGAAATGAATGAAGATAGAGACAAACCTCGAGAATCTCGGTTATGTCGAGATCAGAGTCGGAAATCTTGCCGCTCTCTCGGAGACTCCCTTAGTAGGTCGCCCCATGCGGACCCTCACCTTCAGGCTACTCTTCTTCGTCTTCTCCCTCGCCTTCGTCCTCTCCGGTTTCCTTCTCCCCCTTCGGCTCTTCATCACTGTCGCCTTCTCCCGGCGGATTCGCTTCTGTAACATGCTCTTGGTTGAGCATCACTTTCACCAGGAAAGTTGGCTCCGCACGCCGCCCCCTTTGGTGTGCGTATGCGTCCATGGCCGTCAGATAAGCGTGCCACCGATGGAAGTTCACTCGGTCGGTAATCCGAACAAGCCCGACCTCTGACAGTTGGATCCCATTCTGCATTATCTTCTGCCAGATGGCTTCGACGCTCAGCGATTACCGCAGGGTCATCCAGGCCGACCATAGTGCCGGGAAAATTGCGTCTTGGGAAGGTTCAAGCAGATATCTTATCCGCTTCCCAGGAAGTTCCATGGCCGCCTCATGTGACCCACCTGCGGGTAACGAGGACGTGGAGGCACCATGTGATGTCCTCGCTGCCGAAGTCCCGGCCTGCGCAAGCCTCGCTGCCTGACGCGCCCTCGGTTCCCCCCTTCTGACAGCGCCTTCCCTTCTTTCCCTTCGCCCGGTTTCCACGCGAGTAACCTCGAGTTGCCGGACGCGCTTGCGTAATATCCCCTCAGGGTACGCAATGGTACAGTTTTCGGCATATTCAGTTACTAGGCCAGCATCGACCCCGGTGGGAGGGAGAGTAACGACGTCGCCAGAGCCGAAGGTGGTAAACATCAACCACATCTGGCGCATGATGCATGGATTCTTCTCCTGCCAGACAGCCGTGAATACCTTCTTCTGCATTCGCTGGAGGCACCCGAACTGCCTGGCGAATCGGGATGGCACGTATGGCTCACAGATCACCTTCTCGTCGATCCGAGCCACGATCACCCTTCCCTGAATGCTCTGGAAGTATTCCTACTGTTCCAGAGAGCCTCACCCGTTGTCCACCAGTTGGCCGGCCGGGGTGGGGAACGGGCTGAAGTTGAAGTTGGCATGG
Organism: Viscum album; assembly: GCA_963277665.1. Lineage (NCBI taxonomy): Eukaryota > Viridiplantae > Streptophyta > Magnoliopsida > Santalales > Viscaceae > Viscum > Viscum album. The sequence continues at coordinate 1,172,735,137 of OY728128.1, read as the reverse complement.
TTACCAATGTGGATCCTCATGCCCTCCTCATTGAGCGTCAATGGCGCCTCCCCTGCAATGTTTATCAAGGACGGTCGCAAGCCATTTCCTGGAGGACGGACGTCGTTTGGGAAAGTATATCCGCCAAGATGAGCCGCCACCCAGCCATGGAAGATCTGGAAGGGACCACAGACCCTCTGAGGCGACCCCCCTCATGAGATGCGACCCAGAATGGTATACAGCTTGGCCAGCATGGGGACGCCCAAGTTGAACCATTTGTTGGTGGCCATGGAGCCCGCCATCACCAAAGTCGTTGGATGGACGCCCATCCTCGCGTCCCACACCGGCAGGAGCCACCCGCTCAGGAAGGCAGCAAGGAACCCGGCATACCGGACGTTCGGGTCCCGGGCCTCAATGACGCGGTAGCCCCATGATTGGTACTGCCCTGCCTCCAGGGTCTTTCAGTATGACCTGTCCTTGCTCCTCTGAGTTGCGGTTGGGCACCGTTTTCCCCGTCCCGTCATCTTGACGGCGGGATCCTTCTCAAGGAACAGGCTGAACCAGCCCTTGTAGGCGATGTCCTTCAAGAAGTCCTTGACCCCCAGCCTCTCCTTGGCCAGCTCCAATAGGTTCCACATCAGCATAGGCGTCAGCGTCCTGTCTCCCCAGGTGTTCTTTGGAGGAACGAACTCGTCGTATTGGAAACCCTCCAATGGGATACCGCCGATGCAGTGAACGTCCCAGAGACTGATGCCAACCTCCCCATGATGAAGGTGGAACATGTTGGTGTCAGGAGACCACCGGGTGAATAGCTCCAGTCCGAGTTCAGGCTGGCGGTGAAAATGGAACTGCGATGTCCATACCGCCTTGAACAGGCCGATATACCGCAGTTCGTCTATGAACTGGTCGCAGGTATGGCGAACCCAGATTGCCCAGGCCCATTCGCTGGTGAAGTTACCCCCGGACCGCAGGTCCCAATCATTTAGCCAGCCCTCCATGTCATCCATGATGCTCTGACAGAATGTGCTCGCGTAGAGGGCCAGAGAATCCTATGCCACAGGCTCGTCCCCAGTAATGGTCCTAGTCCTCGGGTTCAGGACATATACATCCATGTGTCTAGTTTCCCTGGAAGGACGACCATTGTTGGTGATGTTGTAGCGAGGAAGTTCATCCTCCCGAGTCACCCAGGACCGCGGTGTGTCCACCTCGAAGCCCGGCAGTGGTACCTCCTCTAGGATGCCAAAATTCCAGTGCGGGAGGTTGTCCGACAAGGGATATGCCTTTTGGGCTGGAGTCAGCAGATTGAACAAGGTGAGATTGTTGGAGACAATCACCTTGGCACCATATACCTCCTCATTCGCCGCCATTTCTCTCCTACGGGCAGCGTCTTCCCTCTCATCGACTCGGTTTGCAGCCATCTCGAATTTTTCGGGAGTTGGGCGAAATCAGGATGCAGTGCGCGGAATCGGAGTGTTCGGCGCGCAATCTGGCTGAGTTGCGTGAAATCTGGGAGTTGAACGCGCAATCGGCACGCTAAGCATGGAAGATCCCAGTTTGGCGTGAAATCACGGCCAACTTTCGGAAGGAATTCCGCGCTACCAGTGCGTTATTACGCGCATCCGCGAAGCGATTTCGCGCAGGAGAGCAAAAGCTTATTGCGCGGAAAAAAGTGGAAGTACGGATCTGGGACCCAGCACCCCTTTTTATAGGCGAGGCTAGGGTTCCGCGCCACACGGAAAGAAGATTTCGCGAGCGTCCGTAGGTTTTGCTCGCCCCATCGGATTTTTTGCGCGCAACTTGATGAGGAGACTTAGCATTTTGGCGTTTTGGCGTTTCCCTTGGAATCTGATCGTTGCGACCTCTCGCCGATCCAATTCCAAGGGGGGGGATTTTTTGATGCTGAAAAAAGCCCGCATCTCCCGGAGGAAGTTTCGGAATGACGAAGAGAAGTCATATTCAGAATCAGAGGCCCGATCCGGAGGCCTGGGAAGTGGTGCGCGAAATAAAGGAGGATCCGCGCGCAAAAATGTTCTGTGCGCGAAGTGCTCCCGGGATTCGCGGAATTGGACCGGTAAGGCGCGCATTAATTACGCGCCCCGTGTCTCCGCGGCAAGAATTTGCGCGCAAGGGGTTCCCGGTGCGGAAAACTTCGTGCGCCACCTGGATTCCGCGCCGGAGGTCGTCTATAAATATAAGGTGACCCTGAACGGTTTGGGGGTTGAGGAATTCGAAGCGGCTCTCATGCGCGCAATTCGGCTCCCCCCGCGCGAAAGTTGACATCCAGGAAATCCCGAATTTTGCGCAACCTTTCCCCGGAGTTCGCCTTTGCGCACAACTCCACCGGCTTCAGTGAATTTTCCCCTTCCCCTGGTTTCCCCACTTGCGCGCAATCCGTGGTCTGCGCGCGCAATACCCTGCCGTGCGCGCAAAACCGTGCGCGTAATTCCTTCTTCGCGTGCAATTCCAATACTTCAATTGCGCGCCATCCCGGTGTTTTGCATGCAAATCGTCCCTTTTGCACGCACAGAGCCAAGGACCCCTCACCTTGACGCCCCTTGGCTGCCCCCTGCACCGGCACCTGATGTCTCCCCTGCCGGGCATGCGCGCCATGAGTTGTTTTCCCGCACGGCCTTCCAGGCTCGTGCGAAGTAACCTCAAGGTCCCTTGCGCCATGTTTCCTGTTGCGTTGCTTTGACTTATTCTTCTCTGCATAGGCACGCAAACGGCTATTGCTTCTACGCATAGCCACGCTAACGTGGACCCCCCGGTGGTTTGCCCTGCGACCCCCTTTCACCACGGCCTTGCCGATGCCTTCCCTTCCACAAGGGGTAGAGGGCGTTGGGCATGTAATCCCTAGGGGTGTGGAGCAAACCCACCTCGTCCAAGCTGCAGGACGTTAAACTTCTAAGAACCTCGTCCTTAACACAAGACGTTAAACTGTGGTCCGACCCCGTGCTTCGCACGCAGGGTCCCCCCAGCTCAGACATTTTTTACGCCACTCGTCTCCACGGGAATGGACTCTTCCTCACATGGAATGAGATCCTCCTTGTCAGAGTGGCATTTGTCTGCGGGGGAAGGGCTGCCTCAGCGCGTAAGCCCCTAACCTTTCATACGGATGATTGCAGTTGTGCATCTCCGTACTTCCCCCCCTGCCAAGGCCAGTGGAGTCCTTTTCCCACTGCGCTTTGTCGCACCACGGGCCTCCACCCTGGAGTAAGCCCCGGAACCAAGGGCCGCTAACCACGCGTAAGCCCCTATTTCCTCTTTGGGCCGCTCAATGTGTAATCCCCATCCCACTTCTCACGGACGCACCCTTCGCGACGTGATCGTCTGGTCCCTGCTGCCTCTTGTTTCCCACACCGAGCATGACTCACGTGGGCTTAGAGTGCGCATCGACCATGACATCCTCCTATGGGCCGCCTCAGAGCGTAAGCCCCATCCCAGCGAACTACATGGACTTTGATCCGTGCTAGCGCACGATACGTAGGAAGCCTCCACGAGGTTCAAGCCCACCCGGTCGTCCCGACCTTTCCATGTCGGTTCCCTGGCCACCTTGGGCCGCCTCAGAGCGTAAGCCCCAAATTTTCCATCCCGCATGATGTTAAACTGTATCGAGTCCCGCATGAAGTTAAACTGTATTCCATCCTGCATGACGTTAAACTATATCGCGTCCCGCATGACGTTAAACTGTATTCCGTCCCGCATGACGTTAAACTGTATCCCCCCTCTTGGGCCGTCTTAGAGCGTAAGCCCCATGCTTCACCCCACCATCCATCCTGATCCTTACCCGGGCCGCCACATCCCGGTGAGATCATGCCACCCTTTCCCACTCCATGTCACACGGGAGGCCGCCCACGTGCTGGCCCCAACATCGGTGTTTCCCCCTGGGGATCCTTTAACCCGGTCTGTCTCCGCAAGACGTTAAACTCACGACATACCCCGTGTTTAACATGGGAAGCTGAAGAAAAACTCAGATGGTACACATTCCCCGCGTTCGATGTGGGATGCCTCGGGCTTCCGCGCCCTCGAGAAGCCCTGTGATGAGGGACCAAAGACAGACATGTCGACGACGCCCCAACGTGACCATTCTCCTCACCGCAGGTTGCTGTCCCGACAAGACCCCTTGGAGCGTCTTGACGGAAGCAGCGTAATTAACTGGCGTCCATGTAGATATGGCGCCGGGAATGAGCTTCACGAACCCGTCTTAAATCATTGAGGGGGACCCGGACTAGGTGACGAGCTCCGAGGAGGAATCCACGGAAGGAAGAACTGACATCCCATCATCCCGGTTTCAATCAAGGAGCAGACGTCCCTGAACAAGGAACGGATGCCGCCTGCCTTTGGAAAGCGGGAATGCGGAGCCACAAGCAGCGCGCCCTCCCCGGCGGACGGACGCGCGCGCCCCGGTGAAAGCGTCGAAAACACCATAAAAAATGATTTAGTTTTGAATCTATTTATGGGAAATGGGAGGCCAATTAATGAGTCAATCTACATGTATCTATGATTTTTTCATCAATTTTTTATTAATGGGTAGTTACCTTTATTTTGAATCTATATGACCAATTACATAGTAATTTATTGTTATCTAAAGTGGGAATTAGTATTTCAAGGATGGTGTTGATTCATTTTGAGGCATCCTACAGATCTTGTTTATAACAGGATTCTAAACCCATGTAGTTCATTAAAACTATGCAGTTCAGTATAACCCAGAAATGATATGAATGAGGGAAAATAGGCACCAGGTATTGAGCATGAACATTTGGGACGTTTCATACAAATCCAGGTTATGTAAAGAATCAGATTCATTACATTTTTATTATTCTCTTGGGACTTTCCCCAAGGTAGATACTATTATATGGGAGTAGTTATATCATTCCATTAATCGTGAGTTATATAATGAGGCTTCCCAAGATGATTTAGATTTATGATGTGAATGATATGAACATTGAAAATTTGTTATCCCATGTGAGTCATGTGTGTTGTGATAAACAAGTGATAGAAAGAAATCAGTCTCATTTCATATGGATGTGGGACTTATGTGCTCGGACAACTGTTTTAATGTTAAATATAGAGTGCAGGCCATAGAAAGGCATCTTATGCCTCTTCAGTATCGCAGGAATCAAATTCTTTATTGTTTAGTGTCCTTATTAGTTTTTTTAAGGATAAGTCCACATGTAACACCCCTCCCTTACCTCATTGGTTTGAGGAGGCGAGGAGGGTTACAAGGCCTTAAGCGTCATTCCCAAGTCGCCAAAGGCTGGAAATAAATGTTGAGGGCATTAAGGAATAGTGGGGAATAATTTTCCCATAAGAAAAAACCAACTAAACCGACATCTAAAGATGCATGCACTTTCAACCGAAACATGTATTCCCAAAAGACAACCACATTGTTCCACAAAACAACCCAAAACCAGAAAAACCAGACATATACACATCACATTAGAGTACAAGCGGAAACTGAACAACCAAACAACCAAACACCACAAGTCATGACACCTCCATAGCTCCACTCCAAGCTCCATGCTCCAAGCTCCACCAATACATCACAAAGCACCACTAAAGGAGGGAGATGCCTTACATTTTCCCACGTCACAGTACATGACATCTGAAAAGACACCACACTGCCAAAGTAGGGGGTGAGTACTAAAACATAGTATGTTTTCACCAAATGACTTCCCTTCAAATGCCACTAGGATAAAACCATTAGCACATTTATATAAAAAATATCATATAATATAAATCGCAAGTGAAACCATTTTCATAAGACAAACATGCCCTTACCAAGACATCACACCCAAGACAAGCAATCCAGGGAAAGCCAACCAAACATGCCACAAGTCATTTCATCATTTCACATTATCACCACACTTTCCATCTTGCAAAGAAATTCCCAACAAAACAACCAAATAAACAACCAACCAATAGTGGAGCTTCCGTCCAACCCGTTCACCCATTCACATTTCAGTGGCACTTCCCATCCACTTACCATTGATGGTGGCCCTTCCTTCCACTATCCATCCCCTTTTTATAGTGGTACCTCTATCCACATCCAAAAAACATTCAAAACATTCCAATTCCAACAATATAACCCACCAAGGTCACAACCACATCCAATCAACCAATTCTATTGCATATCAATCCCCTTCAATAAATCACCCATTTATTGAAAATCATTTTCCATGCCAAACAACATTTCAATAAAATAATACTTTTATTGGAAACCATTCCATCAATAATTTTCACAATTCAACTATAGCATCCCATTTTAAAATATCCATTTTAAAATCCACAACAATATAATTTCAACACAAAACCCTCTTTTTCCCAAAAAATCCCCAATACATCACCCATGGGATTTTCCACCAATTTCACACATCAAGACACAATTAATTTCAAAGACAACAAATTAATTGTAACCAAAACCATTATCTCTAACCAAGTGGAGTTGAGAAAGAAGAAACCTACCAATAGGGTTCTTGAGAAATTGACCCAGAGGAAACCGCACCTCAAATCCGGCGAACGCACCCCCAAAACCTCTCTAGATCCTCTTCCCTAACCATCACAATCCTTAAAATTAACATTCAAGGCATCCAAAACCCTAGATCTACACACAACGTGTGTATATATAGAAAACCAAGAGGGAGGGAGATGTAGATCTAGAGGAATCCACAATGAAACAAAGAGGAGAGACTTAACCAGGAGAAACCAAATTCAAACCGCCAAAAAACTTCTTCAAAACACTTCCAGAAGAAGTGGGGAGCCCCTCCAACATTTGAGAACCGAAAATCCAAAGTGAGCCATGAGTGGGAGGAAGTTTGGAGTGAAATAGGTTATGACCGAGGGAGCTCAGAACTTATAACCCTATTTTTAAGTGGCCGCACGGTTAGCCCGCACAGTTTGGCAAACCGTGCGCTAACTGTGCGCACGCTACTGCCTCAAGAGCTAGGGTCTTCACGGATTCCTCGCACGGTTTGGAAAACCGTGCACAGGCCATGTGAAACCTACGGTCTCCCTTTCATGGTTTACTAGAGAATCCTCAAGGTTTCCACTAACTGTGGTCAAACCGTGCACCCCTTTCAAAGTCTCCAAACTCATCCAAAACCAATCCAAACACTCCCAAACTCTCCCAAATAATCCCATGAACACTAAACACATAAAAATTCATAAACAAAGGTCACATTACTCAATATGTGGGTACTACATCCTCCACACCATTGGACTTTCCATCCTCAGAATGTAGTGAACCCGCCCATTGCCGAAAGAGATCGGGCCATTGCTTGATCATTTCTTTCTCCCGATCCCAAGTCTCCTCTTGAATCTGACCATTTTGCCACAATAAATGAGCTAAACCTATGTTTTTCCACACATTACATTCTCTTACCTATCCAAAACCCGCACTGTCACGTGCACCAACGAAGCATCCCGTTCTAGCTCAACATGATCCCATCGAATCACATTGTCACGATCCGGCTGATACTTTTTCAACTACGACACATGAAACACATTGTGCACCGAACTGAACCTAGGTGGAAAATCCAAATGATAATCCATCTCACCAACCCGCTCAAGAATCTCAAAAGGTCCAATATACCTTGAAGAAAACATTCCCTACTTCCAAAACCGACGATGTCCCAAACTAGGAGAGATCCTCAAGAAAACATGATCACTCACCTCGAACGACAACAGACATGGACTATGATCCGCATACGATTTATGATGACTCTGAGCCATCTTCAATCTCCTTCTGATCAACTTAATCTTCTCCATAGTCTGATGGACAGGTCTCGGTCCAAGCATTGAGGACTCACCCATTTCCACCCAACATAGTGGAGAATGACATGGCCGCACATACAATGCTTCAAACGGAGCCATCTGTATGGATTCATGATAACTGTTATTCTATGAGAACTCAACCAATGACAAGTGCGCCTCCCATGAGCAACCAAAATCCATCACACAAGCCCACAAAATATCCTCCATAGTTTGTATCATCCTCTCGAATTGACCATCCGTCTGAGGGTGATACGTTGTACTCAGGGTCAACTTAGTTCCAAGGGATTTTTGTAAGGATTTCCAGAAATGAGATGTAATCCTTGGATCTCTATTGGATACGATCGAAACTGGAACACCGTTCCTCTTTACCACCTCACGAATATAGATTTTGGACAGATCCTCCACCATATGAGATTGACGAATCAGGATGAAATGGGTCGACTTCGTTAGTCGGTCCACTATCACCAAAATGGAATTGTGCTTTCTGACCTTTCTTGGGAGACCTGTAACAAAATCCATCTCTCTATGCTCCCACTTCCATACAGGGATTGGTAAAGACTGCAACATTCCTGCTGGCCTCTGATGCTCTTCCTTGGGCTGCTGACAAGTCAAGCATCACAAAACAAACTAAGCCACACTTTTTTTCATACCAGCCCACCAGAACTGCGCCTTCAATGCTTTATAAATTTTCTGAATTCCAGGATGAACAACCCACCTAGAATGATGATATTCCCTTAGAAGATCCTCCTGACAACAAACTGGTACAACCATCCAATTCCGAAAACACAAAACTGAACCCCACTTCAGTTTCCAACCCCCAATGGTCTCCCCACAATTGAGTCTCGACCCCATGGTCACACACTCAGAATTGGATATATGTGCCTTTCTAACCAGGACAACCATGCCAGGAATCAACAAAATGGGAAAGAAGACCACTCTATTGCCCTGGTCCCCACATTCCAACCACCTATCAGCTATAATTGACATCAACTGCCACTAGTCTGATGCCTTTTTTACAACATGAGCATATTATTTTCTACTTAATGCATCTGCCACTAAATTTCCCTTACCCGGTGTGTACATCAAGTCAAAATAGAACATTTGGAGATAATTCATCCATCTCCTTTGCCTCAAGTTCAAATACCTTTGTGATAAAATCTGCTTCAAGCTCTTATAATCTGTATATACCGTGAATTTCTTACCGAAGAGAGAATGACGCCACACTTTCAATGCATAGACTACTGCTGCCAACTCCAAATCATGAGTAGGGTAGTTCTTCTCATGCAACCTCAAATACCGTGATCAATATGCAATAACATGATTCCCTTTCATGAGAATGCATCCCAACCCTGATCCTGATGCATAACAATACACCACAAACCCTTTTCCTGGTTTTGGAAAAACCATGATTGGTGCTGATGTAAGGTGAACCTTTAGCTCTTCGAAACACTGCTGACATTGTTCATTCCACTGGAATGGAACATTTGTTCGTGTTAAAGTTTTCATTGGCGAAGCAAACGTAAAAAATCACAAAAAATGCCGATAATACCCAGCTAGACTAAGAAAACATCGTATCTCAAACACATTCATTGGAGGTTTCCACGAGATAACAACCACTATCTTTTCTGAATCCACTGAAACACCTCTTTTAGAAATCACATGGCCAAGAAAACAAACTTCTGGTATCCAAAAGTCACACTTTGACAATTTGGAATACAACCAATGATCCCTCAAGATCCCAAGCACTATCTCCAAGTGCTGCTCATGCTCCACCCGTATCTTTGAATACACCAGAATATCATCAAAAAACACCACCAAAAATGAATCCATATTTCTCTGAAATATCTGAATCATCAATTCCATAAAAACCACTGGCGCATTCGTTAGACCAAAGGGAATAACCACATATTCATAATGGCCATATATATTTCTGAGAGCAGTTTTAGGAATTTCTTCCTCCCTCACCCACAATTGATGATATCCCGACCTCAAGTCAATCTTGGAGAACCACTGGTTTCCGCTTAACTAGTCAAACAAATCATCAATTCATGTAAGTGGATATCTATTCTTTATCGTTACTTTGTTAAGTCTACTATAATCAACATATAGACTCAAAGTTTTATCTACCTTTTTCACAATCAACAGCGGCACTACCCACGGATACGTTCTAGGATGGATAAACCGTTTGTTTTCTAACTCTTCCAACAAGACTTTCAACTCCCGCAATTCAGCTGGTGTCGTCTGATAAGACGAAAGTGAGATTGGGCTTGTCCCTGGAAGGAGATCAATCATAAACTCTACTTCTCTAATAGGAGGAAACCCAGAGAATTATTCATGAAATACATCCATGAATTGATCTACCACTTCCAGAAGAACACTTTTCTCAACACCCATTACCGATTCTAATGACAACACCGCCAACTAATACGATAACGTACCCACTGCTGGTGCCAAAAAACACATTGCACCCTTACTTTCATGCCTCTCTCATCTAAAGAGATGTCTAACACCATCATGTGTTGTAAAAGCCACTGTCCATGAATCGCAGTCGATGTGGGCCATAAAATCCACCAACCAATCAATTCCCCGGATTACATCATACCCATCCATATCAAGCATCGAGAAATTCTACACTAGCTCCACCACGCCCACAATGATACCACATGCTCTACACTAGAAGGCTCAACACTCTCTTCGACCCAGAGGAGCTTGAGGTTATAAAACCGAGGGAATCATTTCTACCCTTAAACCCAGCAAATCAATCACATGTGCAGCAATAAAAGAGTGTGATGCACTCGTATCAAACAACTATTTCATCAAGGTATAATTTAAAATAATAGTACCTCACACCATGGATGGCCATGACTGATCATCCACCACTAACTACTCAGCTCTAAACACATGTTTTCTTTCCACACTCTGCTCTTTATTTCCCTGCTGAGGCATCATCGTATTCCGAGAATCACCATAACCCACTTTACCCTGCTGCTGAAAGGTATGCTGCTACCCTCGTTCCATCGAAGCATACGACGTCTGCGATCCTTGAGAAGTATCACGCACACCTGACCTTGGAGCATTCCGAAAATGACATCGCAGATTCCCATCTTCTTACAATTATGACATGCTCGAGGTTGTGTCGTACAATCCCGCTTGATGTGGCTCATATAACCACACTAAAAACATCTTGGATTTCTCTGGGCCTTCAGAGGAAGACTCAATGATCTTGCTGTAGGATTATATGTCATACTCCTACCCTGGGAATAAGTGTCCCTCCTCCGCTTGAACCCATCATTAGAGTTCCATCTATTCCCCATGGGTACCACCATGATTCCTCCACCCGGAGCACCCAATAGATCATGCTGAGCCACCAAGGCTCTATTCACCATCTCTCTGTAGTCATCTATACATAGTACTCTAATATTTGAATGGATTTATTACCTTAATCCTGCTTTAAATATCTTTTCTTTCAACGACATCCTACCCACCACCTCGGGTGCAATCCTCACTAAGTTCACAAACTTAGCTGCATACTCTGTCACAGACATAATCTCTTACTTCAAATTGAAGAAATCAGTTGTACTTTGAATTCTGAATGTATGTGGGTAGAATTGTTTAATAAACAATTCATCAAAACCTTCCCACATCATACCCTGGTCCATCCCCACTTGGACTACTAACTCCCACCACTGAAGGGAAAGATCATCCAACATATATGTGTCCAACATCACTTTTAACTCTACCGGTGTTCCCAAGAACTCGAAGATCTTGTTCATTCTATTTAACCATGATTCTGCCCTCTCTAGCTCTAAATCACCCCAGAATATGAGAGGATTCTTCTTTTGAAACTGAACTACATGATCCACGTGCCTTGGTTCATCCATTTTATTTCCACTTCCCACATCTTGGAAAACTTGCACTATGCATTCCACTACCTACTGGTTCACCTGAGGCTCACGTGCTACCACATTCCCAGTATCCTCCTCTGGTTGGTCTCTACGATGCCTACCCGATGCCATTTCTATCAATAGAAAACAAACAAACATGAGTCTCAGTTCTGTAGACATCATGAAATCCTATTTCAAATGACATTACACTACACTATCACAACAAGGCTTTCCACCAGTTCACATTTTCCATGTTTCACCATTTTAAAAACCAAACCATTTTCAAAATATTAATTTATTCACATTACAATTTCACACATTCATATCAAACCATAAAACATTATACCCCAATGAAATATGCATCCTAGAGAGAATTCATTTCTACCATGCATGCCATGATCATCTCATTGGCTACACCCACGACAATGAGATATCCAATTCCTATACGTGTCTCCAAAACACTTATGTACCCAACTCCCTTGTAACATGAATTTTAGTATAAAAGGGTTAGCTACCTCCTTTTATGCTATACATTCCATGATCCAACATTCCTATGCCTTGATACCATCCCGACTCAAGGAATTCACCACAAAAAATGTCATCACCAAATCCGAGAATCAACCCAAAAGGACCGAACAAACGGATACCACTTGTAACACCTCACCCTACCTCATTGTCTTGAGGATGAAGTGAGGGTTACTTAACCTTAATAGACATTACAAAGGCACCAAAGGCTAGAAATAAATGTCTAGGGCTTCAAGGAACAATGGGGAATGATTTTCCCTTAAGGAAAAACCAACTAAAACAACATCTAAAGATGCATGCACTTTTAACCCACACATGTATTCCCAAAATACAACTACATTGTTTCACAAAACAACCCAAAACCAATACAACCAGACATGTCCACACCACCTCAGAGTACAAGTGGAAACTGAAAAACTAATTAACCAAACATCACAATCCATGACACCTCCACAGCTCCACTCTAAGCTCTAAGCTCCAAGCTCCACCAAGACATCTCAAAGCACCACTAAAGGAGGGAGATGCCTTACCTTTTCCCATGTCATGGTACACGACATCTGCAAAGACACCACAATTCCAAAGCAGGGGGTGAGTACTAAAACTTAACAGGTTTTCCCCAAATGACTTCCCTTCACATGCCACTAGGATAAACCCATTAGCACATTTATATAAAACAATTTATATAAAATAAATCACAAGTCCATCCATTTTCATAAGCCAAACATGACCTTACCAATCCATCACACCCAAACCAAGCAATCGAGGGAAATCCAACCAAACAAGCCACAAGTCATTTCATTATTTTACATTTTCACCACACATTCCATCTTGCAATGAAATGCACAAAAAAACAAAAAAAACAAAAAACAAAAAAACAACCAACGGTGGAGCTTCCTTCTAACACGTTCACCCATTGACACTTTAGTGGAACTTCCCGTCCACTTACCATTGATGGTGGCCCTTCCGTCCACCATCCATCCCCTTTTTATAGTGTAACTTCTCTCCACTTCGACACAACATTCAAAACAAGCCAATGCCAAGAATATAACCCACCAAGGTCACAACCACATGCAATCAATCAATTTCATTGCATATCAATCCCCTTCAATAAATCACCCATTTATTGAAAAACATTTTCCATACCAAAAAAATTTCAATAAAACAATCCTATTATTCAAATACATTCCATCAATCATTATCAAAATTCAAACATAGAATCCCATTTTAAAATCTCCTTTTGAAAATCCACAATAATAGCATTTCACCACAAACCCCTCTTTTCCAAAAAAATCCCCAAAACATCACCCAAGGGATTATCCACCAATTTCACACATCAAAACATAATTAATTTAAAACACAACAAATTAATTGTAACCAAAACCATTAGATCTAACCAAGTGGAGTTGAGAGAGAAGACACCTACCTTTAGGGTTCACGAGAAATCGACCCACAAGCATCTGCCCCTCAAATTCGGCGAACGCACCACCGAAACCTCTCTAGATCCCCTTCCCTAAACATAAAAAGCCTTAAAATTAACATTCAAGGCAACCAAAACCCTACATATACACACAACGAGTGTAGATATAGAAACTGAGATAGAGGGAGTTGTAGAACTAGAGGAAACCACATAAAAACCAAGAGGATATACTTACCCGGGAGAAACCACCTTCAAACTGCCAAGAAACCAATTCAAAATGCTTAAGAATGATTGGGGGAGCCGCTACAACCATTGAGAACTGAAAAACCCAGGTGATCTATTACTGGGAGGATGTATGGAGTGAAATAGGTAAAGCCCGAGGGAGCCCTGAACTTATAAATCTATTTTTAAGTGGCCGCACGGTTATCCCGCATGGTTTGGAATACCATGCGCTAACCAGGCGAACGCTAATACCTCAAGAGCCAGGGTCCGCACGGATTCTTCACACGGTTTGGAAAATCGTGCGCTGGCCGTGCGAAGCCTAATGTCTCCCTTGCACAGTTTTCAGGAAAATCCAAATGGTTTCTACTAACCATTCTCAAACTGTGCTCCCCTTTCAATGTCTCCAAACTCTCCCAACCTCTTCCCAACTCATCCCATGCACTTTAACCACATAAAAATGCATAAACAAATGTCACGTACCTCAAACCGGGGGTACTACACAACATGATCTACCCATGGCAGCGATTGGGTCTCAATGGTTGGAATTCTAGATACTTGGATTGACTTACACTAAGGTGGATTCCTATTTGAGCTTGTGCCTTAGGAATTCATCCCACATATCCGAGTTATAGCTGCAAGAAATTTTCTCATAATTTTTTTGATTGGAGCTTATTCACCAAGGTTTCCCTCTCAATCCACTAGTGAATGTGGAATAATGACCATCCTATTGGAGTGATTGGGTCCCAATGGTTTGAATTTCATAAACATGGAAGAAATTACAATATGGTGGAAGTCCATTTAGTAATGGGCCATATGAAGGTTTATTAAGTACCCTAGTTATATTAGGAATCATATCTCTCATAGTTCAATTTGACTAGTACTTACACAATGAGGTTTCCCTCTCAATTCACTGGTGTATGAGGATTAATGACCAGACCATTGGAGTTATTGGGTCCTGATGGTTGAAATATAGGAGATGTGGAAGGACTTATATTGAGGTGGATTCCCATTTTATATTATTCCTTTGTAAGGTTTCACTAAAATCCTTGTTATATGAGGCATCAAAATTCTCAAACATAAATTGATTGGGGATTACACACTAAGGATTCCCTTATATATTCACCAAACAAGGACATCATGTCCAAGGATTCCTGCTCGACACAACCTGATTCTCTACGTGTCCTATCTAATTGTTTTACTATCATGTATGAGGATTTTTTACATGTACATGTTATATAAAGGACATAATTTACAGTGACCCTATCATTTTGAACTTATTATTATATTTTTTTAGTCATAATTATCCATCAAATGAAAACCACTAATCGAAATTCCTAGTGTATTTAGAAGATTGAGTAAATAATTATAAAACATGAAAGTAAAATAAAAAATAATTTTATTAATCTCAATAATGAGATCCTAACAACCTTTTAGATCCTATATCTACATAGGATAACCTATGGATACATAGATTGAGGGTATAAGCTAAACAAATTGTACTGGAATAACCATAGGAATAAAGAATAACACATGAGTTAAAAGGAATAACAAGATACCATAAAATGAATGGATAATGAATAAAAATGTATAAGAATAACATATTAAACCTGGAATCATATGATCATGTAAATAATTTAATTTGGTAGAAACATATAACAAGACATAACATGAGTCAAAGCTAACTACTAAAACTATATCACATGTTCGATAAAGACCCAAAATGAATCAGGTTTACTCTACAATCTCATACATAATGTTTCATGAGACAAAAAATTACCCAATTAATTAGGTAAAAATCTTGGAACACCCATCATAACATGTTCATACATATTTTTTCCATATAAATAATGAAAAAAAGTAATAGATATAAGAGTTACCAATGGAATAAAATGGGCGTCGTAATCATGTCATAATGTATAACCAAAGGGTGTATAAAAATGGTATCCACTAAAGAAGGAATTAAATAATTTATTGACAATCATAAAGTAAAAAATAAGAATACATCATGAAAAATTGTTTCTAACTATAGATATTACATGAAAAAAATATTTATCAAACTTTATAAATGACCCACTTTAGTGTGGTTAAAGGGATAAGATTAAAGAGTCCTTAAAAAAGAAAAGAAAATAATTGTTTTTATAAAACAAAAAATGAAATAATAAATTATTCATTATAAAATTATATATTTCAAAAATATATTTGTGGCTTAAAATATTTTATTTAGGGAACTTTAATATGGGTAAATAAGCAAGAATTTCCTATTAATCGAGCTTTCTTATCAAGGGGATTTGTGAAGGGAATACATTAAAAATTGTATTTCCCCATAAAATAATGCTGAATTGAACTAGATAAATGTATATGGAACATTTAAAAATAATTTAAAAGAAGTATATAATAATAATTAATAAATAACTTGGGGTAAAGAGAGAGAAATCATAACACAAAAGAAAATTGGTGGTTCAGAGAGATCCCTTACCTTATGTCTGAATGCATTCTTCACTTGAACAAAGTGTCGTGGATAAGAAAATTAAACTAATTAATTAATTAATTATGAACCTATTATACTTTTATTTTATTTATTATAATTTTATTCAGTAAATTTATGGCCCTTTAGATGAGATACAATGTCCAATTTCATCATTCCGGTAGCATTTGTTTCTTGGTTTCATAGTGAATTTGCCTTTGAAAAATTATAGAAGTTAATTTCATATGGGAATAATTCTAAAAAAATAAACGAAGTGGTATTAATGAATTTATAGATTTTTAAATTGTCCCATATATAATTTTTCTAGTATTGGGATGATTCATTTGATATAATTTTAATGATAAATGTTTAGTTTAATTTGGTGTTTTTTCTGACCGTCATGAATTAGTTTGGTTTTATTTAATATTATGTCTATATATTATCTCCATAACATTAAAAATTTATTAATATACATATTATAATCTTATTTAACCATAATAATGTTATTATGAATATCCTTGAAGGTGGTAATATAAAAAATTCATCGTCCATGTAGGCGGTGAACTAACATATCACAGACAATGTTTTCATTTTTAGAATAAAATGAGAAGGGATGAGTTTTGATGATGGATTTTGCATTAACATAATAAAATTAATATATATATATATATCATACTTGAGTTAACATGATTCTTTTTATATGGTATGTGAGGAGAGGATATAAAGATAAACGAAATTAAAATAGAAGAATTGATGATTTTACCTCTTGAATGTCATCTCCTTGATAGCCTCTTTAAGGAACTAGGGTTTGGACTTTTGTCAATACTACTATCACTTTGATGTAAGTAAGACGAATTGGAAGTGAATTATGTTGAATATTGATAAGCTACAAGGCTTATGAATTGTTAGGAGAATGTGTTGTGAGGGGTTGTATTTATAGGGGAGGAGAGGGGTGTTTTTTATTATAATATTCATTAATTTATTATTATTTATCCATACTATCAATAGTCTTTATTATCATAAATAAATACAATAAATATTAAATATGGGTTCAAGATAATGGGTTCTTATGTCATCCATACATCATCCATGACTCAGACATTCATGTATTTAGCTTATAATGTTAAAAATGGAAAGTTATTATGTTTCACTATTCACCAAAAAATCAACTATTTTAGAAACAATATAAAAAATCATCCTCACCCTTATTTTATGTGTAGATTTCAAAAATCTAATCCATTTTATAAAAAAATTCAAAATATGATAAAATTAATTCTTAAATAAAATCATTATTTATTCAAACTATTTTTACTTTAATATTATAATCAATTTTATGACCCTTTAAAAAATTAATTAAGGCCTCTTAAAATTATATTATCATTATAATGCAAAAAAAATATTATTTTATGAATCAATTTTATGAAAATTTTCCCTTGAAATTTTATGTTACAAAATAAGGTAAAATAGGTGATGGTTTTTCTCCTTAATATCTTCCTCTAGTACCCATGTCACCTTTTCATATTTGTGGTTCCTCTATAGCAATTTGACTAGGTGAGTAGACTTGTTTCATAAAACATTATCTCTACAGTCCAATATCTTCCCTTGTAATCCTCATAAGTGCAATCATTCTCCAATTGTACTACCTCTGGATTCAATAAATGTGAGGGATCCAGAATAAACTTAATCAATCAGGATATGAGTGATACATTATTTACTTGAGACATAGTTGGTTGAAGTGATAGTCGATATGCCACAACATCGACATGATCAAGAATCATGAAGGGTTGATGTAACTGGGAGTTAACTTTCCTTTCTTCCCAAATCTCATGCCCCTCTTCCACGGTGATATATGAAAAAATTCCTTTTCACCTACCACAAACTCTAAGCCTTGTTGATGACTATATAAAATTCTCTTCTGTCGACTTTGGGAATCCATGTTGTGGTGCTGAATGGTTTTCTCCTTTTCTGCCATTTCTTGACCATTTTAGGTCTGGTCAGCTTACGTTAACCAACATTATCCTAACATACATTTTTTACATCTTTTCCTTTAATTATAATTATATGGATCTATTAAGATGATTGTGTGTAAACTATTGTCATAATATAACTCAACCATTGGAAGATAATTATCACATACTCTTTTAAAGTCCATTGAGCATACTCTCAAAATGATTTCAATTTTTTTAATATCCTTCTAAAATTTTCCATCAGTTTTTGGGTGATAAACCATATTAATGTTCAACTCATCATTTAGATCATGTTTGATACTAGTATAGAACATGGAGGTAAATCTTGAATCAGGATCACATATTATCAATAATGGTACTCCATATAGATCACCACTTATTTAATGTATATCCATGTAATTTGGTTGAGTGATAAGTTATCTAAAATCATAATAATGTATGCAGTATTTTTAAGACAATCCACAATGACTCATATATTATTTCCTCTATATTTCATATGAAGTCTAGTGAAGAAATCCGTAGGGATGTTTTCCCATTTCCATGTATCTATTGGAAACAGTGGAATCATCCCCTTGTACATTTTTCCTTTCAAACATCACTTATAAACCAGGATATTTAATGTATATTTAGCGATCTTCTTCTTCATAATGTCCAACCAATAGTTCTTTTAGATATCTCAATACATCTTTGTGCTCCCTGGGAGGATATGGAAGGTTGAGATTTGGGAATAATTTAGAAATTCCATCTTTATATCTATTGTGCATGGTACATATTTTCATGATAAAAAACTTACAACTCCTTCCTCATCAATTTTTAAATCTAAATATTTCACCTTTATTATATCTTCTACCTTCTTTTGAATTTCCACATCATCTATTTGATCATCTTTTATCTTCTACAAAATTGTTGGTTAAGAAATAATTTCTTAAAGTAATGATGTTGTACCTTTATTTATGATTCCCATGACTATCCTTTCCATGATTAAATGTTTTGGACCCTTATCAATTATCATCCTTGATAAATCAACATGATCATTTCTACTTAGTTCTCCTGCCACTTTATTTTATTTACCAGGATGACAGTGGATTGAGCAGTCGTAATCCTTTCTGAGTTCTAACCATCTTTGTTGGAACATATTAATATCATTTTATGTGAATATATTTTTTTTCTCTTATGATTAGTGTATATCTCACACTTCTCCCCACAGAGATAATGCTTCCAAATTTTATATTCAAATATCATTCCCTCCAAATCCAGATCATGTGTGGGACGTTTTTCTTGTGATCATTCAACTGTCTTGAGGTGTATGTTATCACTTTATCATTTTCATTAGTACAGAACCTAATAAAATCTTTTAAGTGTCATTTTATATGACAAATAGTTCCCCACTTGTTGACATTATAAGTACTGGGGTAGTGATAAGACATTGTTTCTATACATTGAAGTAGTATTAACATTCATTGGAACATAAAAACATTTATCCCATCTAATTCATCTTAGTTAGTTGGTTTCCAAATCATCAAACTTTTCTAAAAAATATTCAATAATAACCTACTAGACCAAGGAAAATATGGTTTTACCCAACTGATGATTGTTTGGGATACTCCTCAATTACCTTTATTTTAGAAGGGTCTGTAGATATTCCTTTAATGGTGATAACATGATCCATGTAAGATATTTCCTCCATCCAGAAATCACATTTACTATACTTTTCATATTGTGTCTCTCTCCAAAAAGTATTTATCATGGTATTCAAATTCTCTTCATGCACCTCTATGATCTTAGATTATATCAAAATATCGTCTATAAATATTACCAAAATTTATCGAGGTAATCCCTAATGAATCTATTCATTATGATAATGAAAATTATTGGAGCATTAGTGATTCCAATGGTCATCACTATGAAATCATAACATTAAACCCTAATTCAAAAAGAAGTCTTTTCAATATCTTCCATCCTCAAAATTATTTTTTTATATCATGACTAAAGTTCCACCTTAGTGAAATACTTTTTGCCACATGGCAGATCAAATAAGTCATCTATCCATGTTATGGGATACTTTGTATTTATTGTGTTTTTTGAGCACATTATAATAAATAAAGAGGCACATTTATCAACCCTGCTTATTGAATAAGAAGATTGGTGAACCCCTACAGTGAAGAACTCAGGTGTATAAAACCTCTATATAGATTCTATTATAAGTGATTATTTAGTTCTTTCAAATCAATGGTGTACATTCTGTAAGTAGTAATTGATATGGGTAGATATCTAGGTAAAATATCAATTGAAAACTCATCCTCTAGGATAAGAGGGAGACCATACAATTCTTCAAGGAACACATCAGTCTATTCCCTCAGAATGTTCATGTATTTGAACATGATACTCTCCTTTATCTCAATCAATTTTGCAATATATTTTTTCTAAAATTAAAATTATATCCCCAATTGAGACGATTATTATGATGGAGATTTATCGTCCTCCTTACAATTTTATATAATTGGAGGATTCCTTTATATGTGAAGAGTAATATCACTTTCTCAATAATTGATGTTGGATTTATATAAATATAGACAATGCAATCCAAAAATAGTATAAAAATACACTAAAGAATGTAAGAATACTTTTCAAGGATTTTCATTCAAAAAACACTAATCGAGGATGAGTTATATACCTTATATTCAATAATTTACCCATTTACTATTCTTATAGATAAATTAACTGTCATATTTTGAGCTTGTTTTTGAATAGTTAATCAAAACATGAAAGAAATTAAAGAATGAGTAGAAAAATAAGTAAATAGTATGATAACTATTCTTGATTTAATAATGAACATACCAATCACCACATCATTTTTGGGTTCCACTTTAGTAGTAGTTATTGAATATTCCCTTCCATACTGCCATGAAGTTTTTTGTTACTGATTTCTTCTAATAACACTTTTCTTAGAGAATTATCCCACATAATGCCCATTTTCCATTCAGTTTAAACAATTCACTATAGGATAACTATTTATCTAAACCTTACTTTATTCTTCTACGTTTATGGAGTTAATTATATCCCTTTGACAATAATTATCATTATTTCCCTCTCTTCCACATTTAAAGCATCTCTTGGTTCCCTTTATAAAATTCCTATGATGGTTTATCCCACACATTTTAATTATGGGATGTTGGGTTTTTTTCCGTCATGGGATTTATCAGCTAATCCTCTCATATTAAACACAATTTGATTCTTTTTATCTATGGGACCATGAAAATATTTAGATTCACCAATGTATATTTAAAACCTAAGGACACAATATAAAATATCCTCATAACTATCAAAGTCTCAAATCACAAAGGTTTTTTGTAGACTTAGCTTTAATAAACTAAAGAATATATCCATGCTAATTTTAGCATTCATGATAATGTTGGGATCATATCATGAAAGCCTTGTAATGTTTTTCATATATGCCTATATAGATTCATCTTATTTTTTATTCAGTCTGAGTAACTAAATATCTATCTTTAGATTCCGATTTTGAGGAAAATATTTATTAAAAAATATTTTCTTGAACCCTTCCCAATCCATGGAATAAATATCCTCCTTAGACTTTTTGATTTTGATTTGTTTCTACCACTCACCATCATCACCATAAAAACATATACCTCTAGTATTGCTTCCTCTTCTTATGAGTATTAAATGTCTAAAAAATCTTCTAAATTGAGCTAATCCATTATTCCTTGATTATGGGATTAGAAGATCCACTAAATATAAGAGGAATTTTTTATATAAATGATTTAACCAAAACATTGTATTTCTTAGGATAAGGAGTTTTTTCCACATGATTAATAATATTATTCATAACATAATACAATTGGGAAAGTACTTCCATGAGGTTATGAGATATTGTTCCCCTCAGATTTGGAATTTCATGGGTTAAATCAACACATTTCCTATCACCTTGGTTGTTTTCATGGTTTCTACCATTTCATTACATTATCTAAATAGGTAGACAAAGAATAAAATAGGTTACTTTAAAAATTATCTAATGATAATATAAAAATTAAAATATAAACTTTGAAGGAATAACTTATAAATTAAAAGTATATTCTCTTTTATGATTCCCTAAGATTCACCAATTGTTATCTACAGTGATAGAATTATCTATAGGGTTCTTAATAATTTTTCCAACTCCCTGTCCCCAAAAATAACTATACCATCTTATGATACCAACTATAGTGACCCTATCTTTGTAAACGTATTATTACAATATTTTAATTCTAGTTAACTATGAAATATAAATCAAGGATTAAAATGTCTAGTGTCATTGGTAGACTAGGTAGATAATTACAAAATAAGAAACTAGAGTAAAAAATCTTTTATTTAATCAATGAAATGGGATATTTACTTCATTTTATCTCCTATATCTTCATAGAATAACCAGGGGATACATAGAAAAATTGGATGAGCTAAAAATCGGAATATGGGAATAAACATGGGAGTAATGAATAACACGTGAGTTAGAAGGCTAACCATGATTACATAAAAGGAATGGATCATGAATAAATATATAGAATCATAAAATATAGACATGGAATCATATGATCATGGAAATAATAGAATTTTGTAGAAACATATAACATGACATAAACATAATTCATAACTAACATCTAATACTATATAATAAGGTGGACAATGTCCCATAATGAATCAGGTTTACTCCCTAATCCCTTACATAAAGTCCCATGAGAATAAAAATTTCCCAATTAATTGTATAATTTTCTAGGTTCACCCAACATGACATCCCCATGCATATGTGTACAACATAAAGAATCAAAATAAAGAATAAAAAAAGAGTTTCCCATTAAATTAAATGTGATTTGTAATCATGTCATAACACAAAAAAAAAGTATGTATGATAATTATATCTATGAAAGAATGGATTTAATAATTTAGGGGGAAAATATATCATAAATAATTATTTCCAACTGAAAGGATTACAATAAAAAAGTGTTTATGAATCTTTAGAAATGAGCTACTTTAGTGTAGTTTAAGTGAAATGATTAAAGAGAACTTAAAGAGGACAGAAGAATATTTTTTTTGTATGAAACAATAGATAAAATAAAATAGTTTTTTTATGATAATATTATATATTTTAGAAAAATATTGGCAGATTAAAATAGTTTATGGAGTGTACTAGAAAATGGGTAAGAAAGAGAGAAGTTCCCTTTAACTGGGATTTCTTATCAAGAGGAATTGAGAATAGAACTCTTTAAAACATGTATTTCCCTATAAAATAAGGAATAATTGAACTATATAAATATATTTAGAACATATTAACATAATTTATGATAATTATACTAGAGTAATTATTGGTGTAAATAGAGAGAGAGATAAAGTAAAACCAGAAGGAAAAATTCGAGGTTTGGAGAGATCCCTTAACTTATGTCTGAATACATTCTACAATTTCACTTAGAATATGAGACTATAAAATTATAGTTATTAATTAATTAATTGATAACATATTATACATTTTTTTAAAATAATTTTATTGATTTCATTTATGGACATTTTCATGAGTATAATGTCCAATTTTGTCATTCTACGAGTCTTTGTTTCACGGTTTCGTGGTCAGATTGCTTGTGTGAAATTATGGAAGTTCTTATGAAATGGGAATAATTATCCATAAGTGAAATGAAGGGGTATTAATTAAATTATAGATGTATAAATTTTCTAGTATATAATATTTTATTAGTATGATTCATTTGAAAAAACATTAATGGTAAATGATTAGCTTGTCTTGGCATTTTTTAGACCCTCATGAACTAGTATAATTTTATTTAATATTATGTCTATATATTAGTTCCAAAACATTAAAAAAATTATAATATAAATATTAAACTACATCATAACCATAATTATTATTTTTTGACCAGCCTTTACGGTGATATTGGAAAACACAAACACATCCTCCATGAAAGTGGTGAACCAACGTATCGTCAATGATGTTTTCATTTATAGAATAAAAGGATAATATAGGATATTTTATGATGAATTTTACATTAGAAAAATACAATTCTATTATATATATGTTAATAGAGTTTTCATGAAAATTTTGATAGGGTAAGATAGGATATAATAATAAAATAAATTAAATGAAAAGAGAAGGATCGAGGATTTTATCTCTTGAATGTGATTTCCTTGAGAACGTCCATAAGTCACTAGGGTAAGGTCTTTTTTTGAGACCAGAATATCATGGACATGGGGAAGAGGTTTGAGAATGGAATTGGGTGTAATATTTACAAGCTAAAAGTCGTAAAATGTGTTATGAGAAGGGGTGTGGTGGTATTTATAGTGGGAGGAGAGGGGTCATTTTTATTATTATATCCATTAGTTTATTATTTTGGCTCAAGACTATCAATAGTGTTGATTAATATGAAAAAAATATAGTAAATAGTGATGTAATATTCAATATAATTAGTTATTACATCATCCATACATCATTCATGACATAAAAATTCTTTTATTTAGCTTATATTGTAAAATATCGAAAATTATCGTATTTCACTATTCATCAAAAAGACAACTATTTTTCCAAAATATTGAAAATTAATCCTGATGAATTTTCAATATTTAGATATCAAAAATGGTATCCATTTTTGGAAAATAAGTTTCTAAATATGATGAATTCAATTTTGAAATAAAATCACCATTTATTTGAAAAATCCAGATTTTAATATTATAATCAATTTTATGACCCTTTAAAATATTAATTAAGGTATCAAAATAGTATCTTTTTATTGTAATAAAAAATAATATTAGTTTATAAAACTATTTTATGAGAATAATTTTTTTAAAATCATTATATTATTTATAAAATTTTAAATAACCATTTATGTTTTACAAAAATACCAACACTTAATTTATCATATTTAAAACATGTATTTACTTATAAAATTATATATATATATATATATATATATATCATATTTTCATTTATAAGATACATAAATTATATTTATACTTTTATAGGTGAGGTTACTATTTTAATGACCAAATTACAGTTTCTAATAGTTGGATTACTATTCCAATAGTCCTGTAACAATTCCAATGGTATAAATTATTTAATTTTTTTAAATACCTCTTATTTCATTCATCTTCATTCACTTATAACGTATATTATGTTTATATACATACTTTCATCTTCAAAATGAATATTTTATTATTAAAATTATATTTTATTTCTACATATTTGTTCGTGAGTCTAGTTATTCTAGTGGATCGAGCATATCCAAATTCTCCCATTTATATTAACTATTTCTTTATTTATTATCCTACTGTAATATTTTGAAACCTTATTAGTTTATTTTCTCCATAAAGTATCATTATTAATTTATGAGAATAAATTTTTTGTTGGTTTATATATGTAATGTATATTTTTTATGAGATAAGAAGATAAATTCCATTGATATGACATTTAGTTATTATATTCCTTTAGATAATCACATGATCCAGTTGAGTTTTTCGGAGGACACCGCACAACTTAAATGAAATTTCTGGAAGAAAAAATTTGATCAAGGATGACTTGCTAGGATGTTGTCTCCTAACATGGATGACATGTCAAGAGGGTGTCTCCTGACATGGACGACATATCTGGAGGGAACCAAATGTACTAGATGATTTGTCTGGAGGACATTATATGATCAAAGTTCACATTTTTGGAGGGTGTCTCCTGACTTTGCTGACTTGTCGAAAAGACATTGTATGATCAAAGATGACTTGTCCCAATGTCATTAGGAGGGTCAGCTTACATTCCCTGGTTCCATCAAAAGACCTATCCAACATGTCAGGATGTCATTTCATTATTTGGGGTGACATATATAGAGGCCCTCACAAGGTTTTTCTATTAATACCATAGGAAATTTCAAGACTTGGTTGAAATTCATAGAGGGAATTTCATGCCTTTGTTTACATTTTTAAAGGATATATAGTGATCTATGTAGCATTTCTAGGGAATGATTCATGATTAGGGTGACATGTCCTTGTTGTGTTGCATGATATAGGTTTCTTATGTAAAGCACATGAGGATTAATGAATATGTATTAACATATGTATCCCATATTTTTATAGACTATTATTTCATACTTTATTGCATATGTTCCCTTGGATTATCTAGTGTCATATTATTTTAGTTTTCATGTGACACAACTAACATCTATGACCACCTTCCTATAATCTAGCTGACAAACCAAAATTCCTTCACATGATCGATAAAGTGATCCCATGAAGAATCTATGCATATCAAGTGAACTTTAGGTCATTCACTAGATTTTACCATGTGTAAGACCTTTGTGATTATTTTGTTGTCCACTCTCATAAGTATTCTTCTACATAAACACGTTTGTTCAGTCATGAATGAATTTTTTATGCTGAGGGGGAAGGAATTATAGAACTCACCACCCTTGTTAAATGTTTCCTTCCACAACCAATATCTATAAAATTTGGGATAGAGTCAGTGGAGGGTTCTTATGTCACGTACTTCACATGATATTATTGTGGGTTAACTATGGCACCAATTGAAGAAAATGACTACATTAATGTTCCACATTTACCATTTTATTAGTCCCAAGTTGATCAAATGGAATTTTCTTAACCCTATGGGCATGTAAAGATGCTTCCACAATATCATGACCATATGTCTAGGGGTCTTCATGAAAATAGAATTCCTCTATAAATTCCTTCGAATTATCATTGATGAATTGTTTGTGGTCTTCAATGTGGAAAATTAATCAAGTCAATAGGGCTTCTTTGAAACCATGATGACATATTGAGGGGTCTTGCAAGATCATGTTACCTTTTAAAGGGAGCCTTCAAGAGATTTGATCATCATGTCTATGGGACCTTGTGATACCATGATGTCTTATCAATAGGGCCCCGTGTGATCAATGATGATTTTTTAGGGCATGTAACCTCTTTTTTTTAAAGTTATCATATCCTCATTCTGTAAGAAGCCTCTATATTTTTTCTTTTATCTTCTTCTTTATTTTATAAATGCTAGGGGTATAATAATGTTGTGTGAGTGTTTTCAATGAAAATAACCCTAGTTTTTACCATGCATCGTGTGAAAAATCATTGGTCTTGAAGTGATGCACAATTTGTATCATGAAAAACCCCTCTGCTGGTCTATATAGACAAAGGGGTAGTATAGAATTGGATATAAGTGTCTGAGACCCTTCACATAATGAAGGAAACATGCCAGCAGGCTCTTGCTCGACAAGGTGGGAATCTCTTCAAGGAATTCACATGGTCTTTAAAATTGTATGATCATGTTTCAATAATATCAAACACTACATATGATCTCTATTTTCAGAATATTTCTATACTTTGTTTTACAATGATTTTAGATGATTTTCAGGAATCTGTTGGTTGAATAGTTGTGAAACATAGAGAAACTAATCAGCCAGGATCTTTATCATAAATGAGTGTCTTTAATGCCTTCACAAGAATAAAGAGGCTTGCCAAACGGGATTTTCATGATCTCTAGAAGATCATCCATTTTGTGTGACCCATTAGCATGACCTTCTGAAGGTCATGCGATCACATACTCCATTGAAGGTTACATGATTTGTGTGTTTTATATCCACCTTATATTACATTTTTACAGAGAAAATAATACCCATTATTGGGGTTTTACTTCCCATGTATTTTTTATGCTCATTTGGAGGACGTCAAGAAATAACCCCCCCTAGGAGTGACATCTATTGGGATAATGGATCTATTTTTAGGAATGTAAATACTTGCCTAAGTCATCGGGTCAGCCTCCAATCAGTGTCTTAGGTGAAATTGGGTCTTTCAAGTGAATATTGGTATTCCATACAGTGCCCTATAAATTGGGGAGCTGAGAGTAGCTCATTCATCCGCTACTCTAACAATATAGTTCTCTCATTATAATTCTCTATCGTGTGATCCCTTCATAATACCATCTCCAAGAACCAATCATGAGAATCTTCTGTAAGAGTATTTTGGAATAAATACTTCACGAGATATGTCCATGACACCTATTTTCCTTGGAACTTGTTTTAATCAACCATGAATCTATTTTTGTTAATTTCTTAAACCTTGGTTGTGTGGCTGTATAGAATGTTTCACGTGATTGGTTGAGTATTTTGTGGTCCATGTTACCATGTCAAGGTCACATGAACATGAGTCTTAAGAGGGGATATGAGTTCTCGATATTTCATGACCATTATGTGGTTTTCATGATTCTCTATGGGTTTTGTAGTTCATGAGACCTTTTGAGGCCATACAATCCTGAATACCATCAAGGTTCATGTGATTCACAAGTTGCAT
The DNA here is from genome assembly GCA_963277665.1 of Viscum album. Lineage (NCBI taxonomy): Eukaryota > Viridiplantae > Streptophyta > Magnoliopsida > Santalales > Viscaceae > Viscum > Viscum album. The sequence continues at coordinate 1,172,706,571 of OY728128.1, read as the reverse complement.
TCTAGATCATGCATCTCTTTTGATGAGATTTTGTATTTTTTGTCTGAAATATTTTAATTTCTTTTATTCAAATGGATTCCAGCTCATGTACGTATTCTTCTATGGCTATCCAGAGTTCCACGATTGTTGTGAACCATAATGTTGACCCAAGATATTGTGTGAATTATTACAATGTGGATTTGAATATTCTTATCCTGTAAAAACATCAAAATTATCTTTTATAACACTAACCTCTCCTATATGGATTCAACCATATATTTTATATTTTCATTCATTATTCTCACAAAAATATTCCATTTTTATGTATGTCATGTTCCCTTAATTTTATTCACTTGGTAGTTTAGAATGTTGTATCACTAGTTGTAGCATAGTCCGAATGGTTTCCTATATTATGGGGAACTCTTATCTTGGTCCATATGGCTATAATATCACTCACCAACCTATTGATAATAGATATTTGATAATATTTGGATCTTATTTGAACAATTCAGGTAGTTTCTGGAGCTTTAAATCAGACATGATTCCTACTGTAAACTTCCCTGATGAATGGTAGTGGTCATTCTGTGATAGATAGAGTTGTTTAGAATTTTTCCACCAGCCACCAACTATCATTCTTCATGAGCCCATATGAGTTTCTCATTTAATCATCTATAATTAGATGAACCTTCTCATATAATAGATTATTCATTATTTCCATAGTACCAATTCATTCCATATTTCCCACAGTGAAGTTGGAATAATTTTTTGGGATATCCACAGACACGGTGTCAGGACCTCCTCCCTCCAAAGAAACCCCACCTAGGATTATAATGAAAATATAAGGATAATGACCCCCAATCCCCACCTCTTATTAGCCTCTAGTTAAAAACTAGCATCAAGGGTTTAAAAATCACACAATATGGGTGGAATTACCCTTTATTAAGAAAAAAATACAGATATTGGGTGTATCAACCAAAACAAACTCAATGACATATATTTAAAAATAAAAGAAAATATCACACAATGCATGTGCAAATATATCTGATACAAGCAATATTCTTCAAGTTAATTACCGAAAAACAAAACTGAAGCAGAAACACAACAACTGTCCAAATTTTTGAGCTAGTAATGTCCAACCTGATCATTGTTATCCTACTAGAAGCTTAAAAAAAATTATATACATTGGGTGAGTGTATATTTATAGCCAGCAGTAAAACCACAATCTCTTGTGCACATGTTAAAGGAGCATACTAGTGCATCCATTAATAATAATAGAACCAAACAACACCTAAAAGGTAGACTAACCATAACCCTAACTTAAACAAGGCATTCACACCAAATAATTCATGTCAATTAATGCAATATTAAGTAAATCACATCGATGATAGAGTATTCTGCAACAATTTCCCACTTATTATCCACTCTCACACCCTAATATAAAATTTCATGGCACTCCCACATCTTACAAATATACTTCATCACATCCTTCCCATGCACACATGGGCCTCAAAATGTATCCATATTGCACACACCTTGGCCGCATGACACAACCCACCTGCACACACCCTGACCTCATATTGTATCCCTCCTGTACACCCCTAGGATTCATAACACTTCATGATCACACACACCTAGGCCTCACAACACAATAGATCGCATCACATCTCATCCCAAAGATGCTTGGGAAAGCACGTCATAACTCATCTTGGAGACACCTGGGACACCACATCACATATCATATGAAAGACACTTAGGATACCATACCAAAACTCATCCAAAAGACACTTGGGATACAACATAAAAACACATCCTGAAGACACCTATTGTAACCTCTAGAGATTTTGGTGAATTTGTTTTCGAATGAATTTAATATTTAGATATTTTTCACTTCACGAAACACTAAAAATATATTTTCACTAATTAAAACATTATTTTAACATAGATAAAACTCTTAATATGTTACACACAATCCCAAATTGGCATATGTTACACAAAACAACAATGCCAGAATACATTACATGTGAGATTGAGCTTCCTCGATGGCTTGTGATTGAGTGTATCCAAACTATAATATATTATTAAAAATATTATTATAATGGTATAAAACCTACAAGTTAATTTTATGGATATTAATAGTATTAACTAAATTATTAAAATATTTTTTTACACAAATATATTATGAATTCATAGCTTACAAATTAATGAATATAAAAATCGATTTAATATAAAGGAAAAATAATTTCATAGTTACAATGATATTTTAAACAAGTAAAATTAAACTAATTACAATTTGTGAGTGATATTAATATAATAACTAGTTAATATATTCAATAAAATATTTTTTATATTTATCCAATATATTTGATAGACATAAGATAAGAAATAACCCAATTTTATACTAAAGAAACATATATTTTTATTAAGGCATTTTACCGCCTTTTAATAGAGAATCCATTTTAATTCCAATTTTTTGAACTTTTATAGATATAATTTTTTAAAATAAACCTTATATTTGGAATAAAAACCCAAAAACTACGATAGGATAATTTATTTTTCTATTTATGTAAGGTTTCATCTTTTAATGAAAAGTTAAAAATACTAGATTCAAAACTTCTTTTTCATCTAATGTAGTTATAAGGATAAATTATATTTGAAATGTTTTAATAGTTTATTTGTATAATATTTTTATTGATAATACAATTTAGGCAATTATAACCAATTTGAAAATGAAATTGGATATAAAAACATAAAAAACATTAGGATGTTTTTACATTAAAAACCATAAATATCATCCCGTCAGCAGGATTAATTTTAAATTAATTTTTTCCAATTATTAGATTAAAATTTTGTAAAATGGATTCATTTTCTAGAATCATAATATTTTATAATATATAATAAGTTAAATATTTTTTAATGAAAAGTATTAGTGAATATGATTAAAATTAATCACATCGTTTAAGTGGAAAATTCGGTTAATAAAGTACAAAAACTTACATTTTGGACCCAAAACGACCTAGAAATATGTCCAAAACCAATTGGAAACCATATTAATACCCTATAATAAATTTAATATATCTTTTTCCATTATTTTATCCACTTGAAACGTGAAAAAATGTGTACAGAATTCTCTCTTCAAATATTTACAAGAGTGCCACTCCTCCTCCACTATTAAAAGCCACCACTTCTACCCACTCCTCACAGGTCTCAAAACATTTATGTTAATCCATGATCTACCCAAGTAGCCTACCAAAAATCCTACCTTATATATGGTAGCCTAACTTTCATCATAAATCTTATGCATGAAGCCTTTTTGCCTAAATCAAAATGAGTTACCTGATTAAGAGGTAATGTCTAGGCTCAAGCACATTCCCTTTATTATCCTTATTCACCCCTCGACTTAATTTATTACATTATTTTGTGATAAAAATAGTATAGTAAATATACTAGGATGTTGTTATGACAATATTTGTAAATACACACACACACACCTCCATCAAATGGATATCAAGTATATCATTTTTGTGTATGAAAAAATATTATCTCACAAAATGATGATTGTTTATTTATTATTTACCACCAATCATGGTGGGAATTATGATTAAAAATATATTTATACATGTAATATATTATATTTATTATTTATTTATTCTTTTTTACAACACCCATATCTTTACTTTCCATTTGGTGTTAATACGATAATCTTGTCTGAGAAAAGTGTGGACTAACACCCCCTCAAAGCAATGTGATTTGTTCACACACAACATATATTATATTACAGATGAGTTTAGTGAAATTATAAGTTATATATTAATTATAATTTATATTTTAATAATTATATATATATATATATATCATTTTATTTCTTTCTTTCAATACAAAAATAAATATGGAAACATCATTCAGGCATACGTAGGACTTACTATCTCCATGAATAGTGTATTCCATTTCATAAATCATTATGATATAGTTGATTATAATAAAAATATACTGTATATACATGATATTTATATCATTATAAACATTATATAATCATTATATAAGTATAAGGACCAAATATATAACAAGTTAAGACAAATGCGAAGAACAAATCGAATATTACCCGAAGTGAAACCTTAACATAGAATAGTTAACAAGCGGATAATATAAGGTCAAAATAAAACCATAAATTTTAATAGATATAAGAATATTATTATTTATATTATTTATATTATACTAATATTTATTATATATGAATATTTTTTGAGTACATATAGATTTAAGACATAAGGTAAGGGTATTCCATATCACTTTTAATTTCTGTGAGATACAGTTATATTCACCACTCTTTCCTTTAGGGTTGTGTATGTAATTTTCATGATTGTATTCAATTTATATTTTACTTTAATTTTTGGGTATTCACTTTTCCCTTTTATTAACCTTATTTCATGGGGTTTAACTTTTAAAAGTTTCCAAATCAGAAAAATAGTTTTGTCTCAATTTTCCTTCTCTGAGAATCATGTTTTGTTATGCACCTATACTATTTTTTGAGGTGTATATATTTCCATTTTACATGTTATATAATTAATATCATTTTTGTATGATATATTATTCTTATTTTAATTTAATTTCTTACATAGAGAGTATGATCCCAAGATATCAAGTTATACGAGTTTTTTGAGATAATCTCATCGATTTTTTCGAGATTGATTATGTTTATAATTCCTTTGATGAAATATTATAACCCATATCTCAATAAAATCATGAATTTTATTATATTTTGGTAATTAATTATATATTAATGTATTGGTTACATTTTCTTCTCTTTGGTATATAATATAGTAGGAATGGGTTTTAAAGAAATCCTGAATTTACCCTCTTTTCAATTGGAATTCTAGGTTTTCAAAAAAAAAGGATTTCCAAGAATATTATACCATTCTATTATAATCACTAAACAGTACTTTAACATTTTTAATTTTACCAATATATTCAATTGAATACTCTTTTAAATTTACAAACAAGGAACTTTTTTTAAAAAAATTACTATGCGAAAGGAAGGTTCTTTTGACCTTGTACGACATGTAAGGATTTACTCGCCTTCATTTTTCAAATCTCCCGTTGCAGTATAAAAGAATCGTATTTAATAAAATGTTTTTACAATACATTTTCAATAATAAAATTCAAAATTATTTCAATATTCTTTTATATGTTTTCAAGGAAGTGGTTTTCAAAATGTTTTAATGATTTTTTTATTATTTTTCAAGAAAAATGGATATCAAATTTTTTTCAAGATTCTTGTATAAGTTTTCACGTAAATTTATTTTAAAAAAAAATTTAAGATATTTTTTTAATATTTCAAATTTTTTTCAAAGAAAAATTTTTTAAAAATATTTTGACGCATATTTTGTATGTTTTCAAGGAAAAAAATTTGCAAAAAAATTCATGTCTTTTAATAGGTTTTTAAGTTATTTTATAAGAAATATATTTTCAAATGGTGTTATGTATTAAAAATCATTTTTCAAAAAAGAAAGGATATTTTCTTCAATAAAGTATTTTAAAGATATTTCAAAATTATTTTCAATCTAAATGACATCTAGGGATGTTACTCATGCCAATATAAAGGTTCCATTCACATAAATTCTATGAATGAGTTATGATTAATTTCATGGTATTTATTAAATCTATTTCTCCTTCATTGGTTATGTGAATATTAAATCTGTTACACTTTCATAGGTTATACTTATGTTAAAATGATTATAAAACTTTTCTCTTTCTATAGGTTATGATATGTTTACTTTTTTATGATACCCATTTCATTTTATGGGGTATGATATGATTATTTATGATCTGATGGAACATGTTTGTATGATTTAATTGTGTGATGGGTGTCACCCATATCTCCATCCAATTCACTGGGAAAAGATTTATATCTCATGAGATAAACAATGGTGGTGTTCAGAGTGAACCTTGACTACTTTGATCAGAATGGGAGTGAACCATGACTACTAAGATTGTATGAAGAGTTAAATCATGATACTATGATACCCATGGGTATAAACCATGACTACTATGATGGTATGGTGAGTGAACCCATACTGCTAAGATGGCCTTGGCAGTGATTAGTTGGATACTATAGAAATCATTATATGGTTATGTGTTTGCCACAATTCCATATTATAAGTTATGATTTCTCACTTATCACTATTTCATTATGATTCTTGTTTTATGAGATTCCAATATTTATGCCCAAATCTATATTGTGATCTTTTATATACAGGGTATGATCTTCTATTTTTGTGATCACATTCTCATACACTTATGATCATGTTTATTCTTATATGTATCCCTTGTGTACCCTTACTGAGAATTTGAGATCACCCATTTTATGTTACCTTTCCACCAAGTTATGTTGATATGTATTATGTTTGATATTTCTACGAAGGCTTCTAGTCAATAAAAACCTAGTGGGAGATAATGTATCTCACATATGTACTAGTGTTTGTGTTTCCATGTTTCCAGAGGAACTATACCAACTACGGTCTTTGGGCGTCAATTTGTATAATGTTTAAGTATTTTGAAAAAATTATATAATTTTAATGTTTTAAAAAAGTGAGGGTCTCTATATTATGTATTAGAGAAAAGGTATATTTAACCTTTATAAAATAGGATAAGAATACTTTATTGAGATCCCTAGATATTTTTCAAAGGATATCTCTAGGGATGTCTTTAAGGATAAGTATAAGGATGAGTTAATGTTTTTTAAAATGTCCTAGACTTTTGGTAAAGGATAGAGTGAGTGGTTTCCTAGAATTACCATTCTATATATATACTTCAACTGAATGTGGCTCTAGAACATATGTACCTAGGGGTAACAACTGTGAAAAGATAATATGGGCTTGACTCGGGGTAATCTGGTACACGCCCATGGGCCATTCTACACACCTAGTTTGACACTCCCTGGGGATATGATTTGGGAATTCACTAACTCTTAACTAACCATTCAAAAATATTTAGATATAATTTATCTATGAATAACCTAGGATAAATCTAAGGTGCAATATATTATGTAAGGTGTTATATTTAGACACATTATAAGTAAATCTTTTCATGATTATGTGGAATTATTCTATGGTAAGTAATGATCACACAATGCTTCAAATTATAATCAATAACAGAAACCAGAAGGAACTGGATTAATGTAGAGTGTTATGGAGAAATTTCTGACGGAAAGTCATGTGGGATGGTCGCTAGAGAGAAATAGGTTGTGATCTTTCCTAATAAGTTTTCATGGAACAAGATTAACAATGTCTACCTTAACCAACTCTCAGACTCACCAAGGAAGATAAAGAAGGAGTTCACTAAGAGTTTGGGTAATGGAGACTATAGAATAAAAAAGATTTGGTTTCATTTTTGTAAAGAATGTGGAAAGAATCACGTAAGTGAATGTCTTAGAGGAACAAGATGGTGTTTTGACTATAGAAAATAAGGACACAAAGAAAGTCACTAAAAGATAAAAATGACGAGTTTGGTTAATAAAATGGGTGGATGTTTCGGCCTCCCCAAGTCAACATCTAAGGTTAAGTGTTTTAATTTTAGAGAAAATGGTCATTATGAGACCCATTTCCTAGTGAGAAATGCTCCTCAAGATAATCATAATGTTGGTGCAGGTATTGGTTACATTATATATGATGAAGAGACTATGAATGAAATGTGAAAAGAAAAGAGGTATTATTTTTAATAGATTTAGGGTGAAGTAATCAAGTTTTTTATGTATTTTTCTTTAATAGATATTAAGGATTAAATATAAAATTATTATTCTATTAATGTTTTTTTGTCTAGTATTTACAATTTTATGTTGGACTAGTGATGTGATTCAACAACAAGATGATATTTTGACTAAAGGAAGGTAACCCTTAATATGTACTTTATGACAAGATAACGTTGTATGGATAAAGATAAATGGGATAGGAATAAGTAAATTGTATAGTATTGATTACCTTGGTACTATGTAAAAACATTTTTAAAGGCGGTTTATGCAATCACTGATGAAATTTACAATGTTTGGATTTAAGGAGTAAATCCAATATACTTTAGAATGAGGAAGCATGAATGTTTTCTAGAAGGATTTATGGTAATTCAGAATAATATATGATGAGTTTATTCACATGTTTGTAATTTTAAAACCAATGGATACTTTTTGATATATATGGGAATCAATATTAATCTATTTTAATAATAATATTTCTAATGTTTTGGATTTTTCATCTTTCATAAGGGTTATAAGGTTAACCATTCAGGAAAAGTTTATGTTAAACATTAGAAGATGTATTTTTGCACTGAGTTTGTATTGAGAACCTGGGTTCAAAGTTTATTTAGTGATTAACCTTATTTCAAGGATTTCCATCTCTTATATTTTTCTAAAAGGACATCATGTATGTCGGGTGACAACCAATCAAGTCTGAAAAGGCCACGGGTCTTGAACCCATGATCAAAGGACGATAAGGGTTTCATGCCTACCACTAGCCTATGTGATTTCATGGTTAATGTATATTTATTTTTAATGAATAAATATTTATGATGAACCAGTACTATTACTTTTTATTTTTATGAATGTATATTTTTAATATGAAAATAGTTATATTTTCTAATTATTTTATGGGCATTATGATCTGTTAAATGTGTATTTTAGTGCATTATGTGTAAAAGATAATTACTTGAAATTAATTCTATGATGTAATGAATGTATTAGAAATAGTTAAAATCAAAACTCAAGAATGAAAATTTTAATATATAAATTTATCAAGAATTAATAAGTGTTCTGAACGTGATCAAAAAAATTGTTTTCATAATGCCTTAATTTTCTTAAAGCTGATGGACTTTTAAATCATAATAGAGTTATAACTTTTATGCCCTCAACATTCCTTATACCATTAAATTTTTTGTGATTGGTGAACTCAATCACTCCCTATAAAAATTTATACTTTTCCTTCTTGTCCAATCTTCACTCCCCACCTATGTTCTCCTATATGGAAACCATGTTATATGTAACTTTGGTTAACCATTATGGTTCCAAATTTTCCTTTTTGGGGGATATTTTAGTATCCATTTTTATGATGTGGGTTTTTATGAATGAAACATTCATTTATTTAACATATGATAACCCAAAAATATTTTGAGGGTGAAATTCATTTTAAGGGGGGTAGAGTACAACACATTGAGATTTTGGTGAATTTTTTTCAAATTAATTTAATCTTTTAATGTTTCTTCACATCATGTAACACTGAAAATATATTTTCACTATGTAAAACATTCCTTTCACATATATATGATTTGTTTTATTTTACATGAAATCTCAAATTTTCCTAAGTTATGTGGAACAACAAGATTAACGTACATTACACGCAAAATTGACCTTCCCTGATGGCTTGCGTAACACACAAGACTGAGTGTAACTGAACTATAATATATTATTAAAAATATTATTATAAAGTAATATAACCTATAAGTTATGTTTAAGTATATGAATAATATTAACTAAATTATGAAAATATTTTTTGTACCCAAATATAAGATGAATTCATAGGTTACCAATTAATGAATATGAAAGCCTATTGAATATAAAGGAAAATATTGTTACAGTCCCAAACCAATTTTAACCATGTAAAATTAAAATAATTTAAATTTTAAAGTTAAATTAATTTAATACTTATTTTATATATTCAATCAAATATCTTTTATATTTATTCCGTATATTTGATAGACATAAGATAAGAACGAACCAAATTTAAGCTTAAAAAACCTATATTCTTATAAAGACATTTTTTCCACTTTTAATGGAGAACCCATTGAAAATACTTTTTTTGGAACTTTTATAGATTTATTCGTTGAAAAATAAACATTATATTTGGATGTGAAACATAAAAATTAGGTTATGATAAATCTTCGGTATATTTATGTATGGTTTCATCTTTTGAAGGAAAGTAAAAATTACGGGATTTTAATTCAAAAATGATTCTTAATATTGTTTATTTATAAGGATAAATTATATATAATATTTGTTTAATTGTGTAGTTAGATAATATTTTTATTAATAAACCTAATTTATGTCATTTATACTAATTTAACATTGAAATTTGATATGAAATCTTAGCAAACTTTTCATCATTTTTACATTAAAAACATACAGTGTCATCCTATCTGCGAGATTAATTTTAAAAAAAAATTCCAATAATGTGATTAGATTTTGTAAAAAAATGGATTAAATATTTTCATTCGTAATAAATTATGATGTATAATAATATCATTTTTTTTGAAAACTAGGATTTGTGAATTTGATTAAAATTAATTACATCTGTCAAGAGAAAACATTGGTTAATAATGTACTAAAACATAGATTTATAACCCAAAATGACCTAGAAACATGTCCAAAAACCGTTTTCTGTACATATTTAGACACAATCATCAGTTTTATTGACCTTGTTATATTATTGTATCCAAAAGAAACATGAAAAACATGGGTAGAATTATCTCTTCAAATATTTACAGGAGTGCCACTCCTCCTCCACTATAAAAGACCATCACCTCTACCCATTCCACCCACCTATAAAACCTTTTAAGTTCAGAAAATATATTCTAATTTAGCATAACAAAAATCCTAATTTTTACCTTGATTAATCCCTTTGGTCATAATTCTTATCAAGGAATCCTTTTGTCAAAATCTAAAAAGAGTTACCTGATTAAGAGCTAACGTCTTCTCTTAAGAACCTTTCCTTTATTTTACTTCTTCACCCCATCTACTCTCTGTATTACACTCTTGTGTAAAAAACAAGTATCCTAAATATACTTGGAAGTTTTTATGAAACTATTTTGACCTTAACTTACACACACATCCATCTAATGGCTATCAAACATACTGTTTCTGTGTATGACAAACTACAGCCTCACGAAATAAGGATTGCTCATTTCTTATTTACCACCAATCATTGTGGCCATTATGATGGAAAATGTATTTATAAAAGTATTATATTATATTTATTATTTATTTATTATTATTTTTTCCTTCTATACCCCAAATCTCTTTAATTTTCAATTTTTGATAATAACATAATCTCATTTGTGAATGTGTGGACTACCGCCTCCTCAAAGTGATGTGATTCGTTCAGACACCACATGGAATGTATTAAGGATTGGTTTAGTGAAATTATATTTTATACAAGATATATTCTTGATAATGGAATAATTATATATATATATATATATCATTTTTCTTCATTTTTTCAATAGGACAACAAAGACGGAAACAACATTCATGCGAATGTATGGCTAACTATCTCCAAGAACGGTGTATTCTATTTCCTACTTCATTATTATCTAGATTATTATAATAAAAATATAATGGATATAAATTATATTTTTATCAGGATCTAGATTATGGATTTCCTGATATAAGTATAATGACCAATGATATAACATGTTAAGACATATGTGAAGAACAAAATGAATATTACCCAAAGGGAAACCTTATCATTAAATCATTAACAAGTGGTTAATATAAGGTAATAATAAAACCATACATAGTAATATATATAAGAATATTATTATTAATGTATTTATAATAAACTTATATTTACTATACAGGAATATTGAATGAGTACATAGAGATTCAAGACACAAGGTAAGAGGATTTCATCTCACTTTTATTTTCCGTGTGATACAAGTTATGTTCACCACTCTCTCCTTTGGTGTGGTTTACATAATTCGGATGATATTATTATATGTATCTTATAATTTAATTTATGGGTATTAAAATGTTTATTTTATGATCCTTCTTTCATAGGGTTTAACTTTTCAAAAGGTACCAAAATCTGTAAAACAATTTTGTCTCAATTTACCTTCTTTGAGACTCTAGAATTGTTCTGCACCTGAACTCTTTTTTGAGGTGTGTATACTTCCTTTTTACATGTTATATCATGAATATAATTTTTTCATTATATATTAATATTCTTGAAATTTCTATTCCTACATGGTGAGTATGATCCCAATTTACCATGTTATAAAAGTTTATTGAGACAATTTCATCATTTTTTTTGAGATTTTTTGTGTTTTTTATTCCTTTGATGAAATATTATAACCCATATCTCAAGAAATTCATAAATTTTATTATCCTCTGGTTATTGATTCTATATTCATGTAATGGTACCATTTTCAAATATTTGGTACATAAGATAGAAAGAATGTTTTTTAAAAAAAGCACGACTTTTCCCTCTGTTCAGACAGAAATCTAGGTTAAAAAAGGAATTCTATGATAATTATACCATTCTATCATAATATATAAAAGGTAATTTTAAATTTTTTTTCTTTTAAAAATATATTCAAAGGAAATTTATTTTCTCTTCTTGAATAAGGAACTTTTCTACAATTCTTTATCGTATAAAAGGAATGTTCGTTTGACCTTGTATGAAATGTAAGAATTTATCCGTCATCATTTCATCAAAGATCACTATATATTTTTAATGTTTTGATCTTTAAAAAAATATTTTTAAAAAATATTTTCAATAAAAAAATTTTCTAATTTTTTTTCAAGATTCATTTTTAATTTTTCAAGAAAAATGGTTTTCAAAATGATTTCATGATTTTATTATAAGTTTTCACGAAAAATGGGTTTGAAAATGTTTTCAAGTTCAATTTATAATTTTTTATGTAGAATTATTTTAAAAAAAATATCAATCTATTTTTATAATATTTCAAAGTGTTTTCAAAGAAAAAGGTTTTTAAAATATTTTGAATCTTATTTTGTAATTTTTTAAGGAAAAGTTTATTCAAGATTATTACATGAATTATTTATATGTTTTTAAGGTATTTTATATGAAAAATATTTTCAAATTGTTTTATTCAAAAATGAAATGATATTCTATTTAAGAATTTTTTTTATAAGATATTTCAAAATTATTTTCCATCTTACTTGACATCTATTGATGTCACTCAAGTCAATCTAATGGTTCTATTCAAATAATTTCTATGAATGAGTTATGCTTAATGTCATGGTCTTTATGAAACCCATTTTTCATTTATGGGTTATATGTATATGAAATACATTATAATTTTATGGGTTATTCTTATGATGAAATAATTATGAAATCTATCTCTTTCAACATGTTATTATATGTTTACATGTTTATGAACCCCATTTAATTTCAGAGGTTATGATATAATTATTTATGATCTTGTGGAACATTTATGTATGATTTATTTATGTGATGGGTGGGACCTATATCTACCTATAATGGATTGGGTAAATATTAATATCTCATACGATAATATAAGGTGATCTTTGGAGTGAACCTTATCAACTATGATGGCTATGGTATTGAACTGTGACTACTAAGATGGTTTGAGGAGTGAACTCATGCAACTATGATGGGCATGGGAGTACACCATGACTACTATGATGGAATAAGTAGTGAACCTATATTACTGATATGGTCTTGGAAAATATTCCTTGGCTACTATAGAAATCATTAAATGCTTATGTATTTGCCACAATTCCATGTTTTATGTTATGATTTCATGGATCATGCGGTCTATTTCATTATGATTCATGTATTATGAACTACCAACATTTATTCCACAATATATGTTATGATATTTCATATGTAGTTTATGATATTCTATTTTCATTATCACATTCAAATTTTCTTATGATCAAGTTTGTGCTTACATTTTTCTCTTGTCTACCCTTACTGAGCATTTGATGTCACCCCTTTTATGTTTCCTTTCCACCATGTTATGATGATACGTATAATGATTGACATGTCTAAGATGGGTATTAGTCAAGAAGAACCTAATGGGAGATGATGTATCTCATATACGTACTAGTGTTTATGTGTCTATATTTTCAAAGGCAGTATACCCACAATGATCTTTGGGCATTTTTTGTATAATGTTTTAGTATTCTGCAAAAGTTATGTAATGTTAGTGTTTTGAAAAGCAAGGGTCGCTATACCAGGGAAAAAACCACCATCTAATGAACTAAAACACATCCAACCATTACAGACTATGAAATACATACCTTGCTTGGAAGAAGGAGTAGGGAAGATTGGGAGTCCATCAATCCATCCTCTCATTGTGATGTTGGGAAAGACACCCCCCCGTGAAATTGTGGGTGTTCGACACATAGTTCTCAACATGGATAGGGTGATATAGAATCCACATGAAGAAACACTGTATACAGACACACACACATATATATATATATAATTACACAATCCCAACCTATGGGTTTACATAAAGATCACCAACGAACTCACAAGATCCCCCAAGTCCACTTCCAAGACTATATGCATGACCGCACACAAGAAGAAAGAAAGTCACAATTAATTTTTAGTCTCTAATTAATATTAGTCCATAAATCCAATTTCCTTTAATATCCCACTCACTAAAACATGTATATAAATTTATTCTTAAATCTCATCAATTTATCACCATCCATACTAACCGAGCACCTAAAGAAAAACAATACTTAGTGTACAGAATATTGAAACAACCCAAAAACCTATTCCAAAAATATATTACACCACAACCCCACTTCTAAACTATAACAAAAACCATAATTTCATCCCAACTTCATAAACATTCTCATCCAATCCATAATCAATAAATCTACCATCCTGTGATTCCATTATGCAGTGAGATTGATTTATCATCTACATGTTAATCCATAACATCACCCAAGCCAACCCGTAGCACACAAACATGTATGCAAACATGTTACATAAAAAGAATAGATTAGATAATATTTTCAAATTTAGAAAGTAATACCTTATTTAATTTTTCATTATTTGTTAAGGGTGTTATCAAACAAGATATATGATTCTAGGGAATCTATTTTACTAACTAAATGTACCATGTTAACCAATTTCATAATAAGTGATGTCAGAAGCCATGAAATATACATTATATAGTTCACAAAATCATAATCACATTATGGGACCATTAATGGACATAATTTTCAGTGGGTAATTTATCCCATACAATTGTAACTTCAAAACAAAACAAAAGAAAATAAAATAAAAGCTATAAAATATTGTGTCACATTCCAAATCCCCTTGTATATTTTATTTAAACCAATTAAATTATATTTATTAATACGAAATCAAACATCTACCCACAATATGAAAATTTATATAACCATACCACATGATACACAAATAAAAAAGATGAATGAAATCCTATATGGAAGAAATATGATCTACACTACCTTGTTGACCAAAAATAGGGGAGCGCGTACTATAGAAAACTCTTTGGGGAATCTTGAACCAAATGTGGGGAAACTCTCCAAGGGAGAATGTATTGAAGACATACAATATCAAGATAAATTTAGACCTAAATAATTAAGGTAATAAGTATATATCGACTCTAGAAATATCATATATGAGACATTGGTGTTGGATACAATTTGAATTGTCGTTAAAGGTAGATCTGACCAAGACCAGATTTTTTGACAATTTAAAAGCCTACATAATTTTAGAAAACTTATGATATGACTTATGTAATTTTAATTGGTATCAAAGATTTTTAAATATGGAATTAAACTCATTTTATTTCAAATAAAATCATCAAAAATAGAAAAATTGGATGAACTGGAAACACTATTTAAGAGTCACCGCCAAACGGGTCACCACTAGTGAGTCACAAATAGAAGAGTCCCCATAATTCAGTCACAACCAAATGAGTCACCTCCAAATAATTCCCCACCATTCAAGTCACTACCAGGGAGTCACCAATAATGAGTCACCACCAGACGAGTCAACACTGTAACACCCCAAGCTTCTACGGTACGCTTCTCTTTGAATAATGTGATAGCGTGTGTTGTATGCAACACCGAGTTCTAACAACCAATCAAACTAGCCGTTATGAATAGTAATACCCACTTTTTAAAATTATATATATTTTATATTTCAAAATGGACTTCATTTTTGGATTTGGAATATTGAAATTATCCTAGGGTGAAATTTTGGTACTTTTCAGATAACTTTTATATTTTGATGAATAGTGAAAATTACTAAATTTTAATTAAAATCAACTTTTTAAATCAAAATAATTAATATTGATAAATTATGAATTTGAGTGGTTTTAAAGTATATTTAGAATAAATTTTTACCATTTAATTTAATGTTTGTCATTGGAAATAATTTCACAATTAAACCAGACATAAACAAGTGTCAATCTTTTGATAGTTATTATCTCTTAAAAACACACTTTTTATTTTAACAACGGGAATTAATTTTAAATTAATTTCTGCCACTTCTGTGTTTTGAATTTGGAAAAATGGATTACATATTTGGAATAAGGATGTACAAATTATGTAAATAGGTAACTTTTATTTTTACACATTTTGAATAATTACTGCGGTAAATATTTTATTTACCATGGTTAAAGGATAAATCCGGTAAATAAGGGTTAATAAATAATATTATAATAATACAAAATTACCCTAAAACGTGTCCTAACCTTATTGGTGGACACATACCCGACCATGGTCATCCTTGGGTCGATTTGGGGACCCCTTAGAGCCACTTTTATGTGGTAGGGACACATTATATTAATAAAGTTAAAATAAAAATAAAAATGGCATAAGCTTACATCTTTTAGAAGAACAATTTTTACATAGGGTTATACATGTTGGATTTTCGATTATAAATATTCATTAGAAATCTAAAAAGATTTCCTACATAATTATATTTTATTTATAATTTTTAGACATCAAATAATTTAAATTATTAATGACACAATAATGATGCAATGTTTACCTAATTAATAAATCATTTAAATAAATAAGATTATAATGATTAAAATATTATCTAAAACCTGTACAATTCTTATTGGTTGATGTTATTTAGAATATGAGTCATCTTATATTCGACCTCAATGATTTTTGGACCATTATAAACAGAATATAATTATATTATAAAGTAATACTTTCACTCTTTCCTAAAGAGCCCCTCCTCTCCCTTATAAAAGGAGACCACTCCTTCTCATTTCTTCACACCTTCAAAGCCTTTTGGTTCGGCCAAAATCTGCCCAAATACTCTCCCAACTTCCCTCAATACAACCTAGAGGCCTTATTTTGATCAGAAAGCCAACCTAAGGAGCCCTTTTGATCAAATCAAAAGGAAGAGCCCGAAGAAGAGGTAATGATTTAACCACCCTTTTCCAAGTTCATTTCTTCTTCCACTTCTTCTTCATTTGTTGTTACCATTCTAAAATAATAACTCCAGTATCTCACATATACTGTGATGTTATTATAAATATGGTACAACCATATTCAGTATTCTATCCACCCTTTGAATAACATGTCACCATACGTGCGTACGTACGGCTTACCGTCTCCACGTCGTGGTGTAATTGTTATTCAATATATTATTATTTGGATGGGTATAATAATGATGTGAAAATCATGTAAATAATGAATATAAGATGTTAATTATTCTGTATATATGATATAACATCCATTTATATATTATTTTAATATCAAAAGAATGATATTGTCGCTCGTGCGTACGTACGGACTACCGTCTCCACGAATGCGATGAGATTCATTCTCCATCATATCCATTCAAGTATAATTATCATTTGATGATTTAAAAATGATGTTAAAGGACTTTATATCATTCTGGATATGAATAAGATACAACAAACATGGCTTATGTAACAAAACATATAAAAGAAAATGAGTAAGTTCACACCCGAAACAATGATAATACTAAGATATTATTATCAAATCAATATTAAAAGATCATATATGATATCATAATAATGTATATGATTATTTTATAATTTAATAACAATTATTTCACCATTATAAAGGAGTTTAACCTACCCCAACCAAGGAAAAGTACAAGGTAAGGGTTATTTCACAATCTCTTCATTATCCGAGGTTGTTTATACGTAATAATCTACTGGGATCTCGTTATCATCCACATCCATGTTTCTTCAAAATGTATTTCAAAACATTTTTAATATTTAAAAGAATATGGGTTAAAGTCATTTATAACCTTGTTTGACTTTTTATAAGAGGTTTATAAGGGAATCTTTCCGTTGTTTTCCAAACAAGGTGCTTTTTAACCTTTTCGACAGAATTAAGATAAGAATGTTTTTTTTAAAACTTATACGGCGGGTGCGGTTATTTTCCGCCGTTATAAAATATTCAAAGCTTTACTTACAATATTATAAGAATATTTTCAAAGAAAATGTTTTATTTTATATGGATCTTAAATGATTTCAAAATAAAAGGAGATATTTCCTTAAAAAGAATTTTGATTTCATCTATGTCAACATCCTTTGATGGATTTTAAGATTATTTGAAGTTGATTTATTATGATACAAAACTTCTATATTGTATTGAAGGTTTTGTGATATGTTTGACTATGGATGTGATATTTTTATACCATTCATAGTTTATGGTGAAAGTATTGACATTTCGTATGCTAGTTTTAATACGAATGTTTATGTTATGTTTAAACCTTTTCATATGGGAATGCATTGGACTTAATATGTGACGGGTGGAGCCCGCTATAGATCCTCGATGCATCGGTAGGTCTCATGAGATAAACTAGTGTCTTGGCACAAGGCCTTGACAAAATCTTATTTGTAGTCTTGGCACGAGGCCTTGACTATGTGGTTATGATAGTCTGGCATTATGTATTCCAACATTATGAAAGTGGTTATTGATTTTTGCATGTGATTATTCGATTAGTAGAATATCCATGTGAATAAGTAAATGGCATTATTTCATTTTATTTATATTGTACCATGTTTAAAGTTCATGTTTGAAAGGCTTTTGTTTTAGTTATACATTGCCTTAAATGTTTATTCTTATTTATGAAAGTTTCCGCTATATTGTTATCCTTACTGGGCATTTGAGCTCACCCCTTTTCTGTGTTTTATATTTCCCAGGAAGTGAAGAAGTAAATTATGAATGAACTGCAGGGATATTATGTGGGGATATGAGTGTGGATTATGGAGACATTATGTTGTTGTAGTAGTTGTTCATTTTATGATGTAATGTAAAACTTATGAATATATCTAGTGTTTCCAAGGCTACTAAACCAATCGGTCTTTCGAGATTTGATCTTTCTTCTGATCATGCAAATGTTATGTAATAATGCACTGACTCTGGGTAACTAGGGTCGGGGCGTTACAGTTGGTATCAGAGGAAGTTTAGTACAAACCTTGGAAGCTAGATTTAGATAAACTCTGATTAGAGCACGTAGACCTAAGATGAACTTTGAGGATTAGTATAGAAGAACTTCCTAGAATTTTGGTATTGTAGAGATTTTGTGAGTTTTCTGAGCAATACATCCCTGTCTGGATACGAGCAGGTAGAGGCGGCTCTGGCACAGATGTACCTAGGGGTAAAACCCGAAAACACCGCTTTGATCTAGACTCGAACGGGAACTGGTGCACGACAACGGGCCTTGCTGCACTCTTGGTTACGACACTCCCGGGGGATATGCTTAGGATAACTCTCATTTTCTTTAAAAATCATTATGAAGGGTTTATGAGTATATAATTCCTCAAAGAAAACATTTTTATGATTATGGATTATATCCATAAATAGTTCAATTTATGTTAAGTGTTTTATAAGTATGGGATTATGTATTTTGATTCATAAACTGATCTAGTTTATGCCATTGTTTAGAAATGGCACCTAGTGGAAGAAATGGAAACTGTATCAATGCACGCACTCTATGTAGGGATTTCCCTCCTTCTCAAGATAATTATAGTGGAGCTGGTGATGCAACTAGTGCCGATCAGCTAATCACCATACTGGGACAACTTACTCAGGTTATGAATAATAACCTTACCCGTATGGAGCACCCTGATCCGCAGTGTGGAGGATCAATGTTAGATCGATTCATGAGGCAACAACCACCAATGTTCAATGGGAATACAAATCCCTTAGTAGCTGAGCAATGGATATTTTCCCTAGAGAAAATATTTCAGGCTTTGGGGAGCAGTGAAAGGGAAAAAGTTATCATGGAAGTTTACCGCCTCACTGGAGATGCTGATCAATGGTGGTCATTGATTCAAAATACGAAGGAAGATGATGAAGTATCAAATATGGAATGGAGGGAGTTCAAAGATCTGTTTTTAGAAAAATACTTTCCTCGCGACCATCGAGCAGATATGGAAAGGCAATTTCTGAGTCTAAGACAAAAGGAGGATGAGAATGTCACAAAGTATGAGGCTAACTTTACAAGGTTAGCGAGGTATGCTGGAGATTATATTCGCAACCCAAGAAGTAAGATTGATCGTTTCTTTGATGGGTTAAAACCATTTCTCCGTCGAGCATTAGTCTCACAATCCTTTTCATCGTACGAAGACATTGTCTCATGTCCTATCAAGACCAAAAAGGAATTCTCTAAGTCTTATGAATTTAAAGCAAAGCAAGAGAAGAAGAGGCCTGCTGATCAATCTGGGAATGGAAATAAGGGGAAGAAAGGAAAGGTTGAATATCCATCCTGTGGATGTGGGAAGAAACACCCCGGTTCTTGCTTGAAGGGAATGGGAGTCTGTTACAAGTGTGGTGAAAAAGGCCACCAAGCTCGTGATTGCAAAGGGAAGAAGGAAGCCACCAATGTTCAGTGATACAATTACAGGGAGATGGGACATTATGCAAATGAATGTCCTAAGCGTCAGGAGAACTTACCTCAGAAAAGGCCAAGGGATCAAGGCCAAGCTTATGCTATCACTACTGCTGAGGTAGAGGCTCCAAAAGACGTGGTGGCATGTAATTTAATGGTTTCCTCAAGTTTAGAAAATGCATTATTTGACTCTGGATCTTCGCATTGTTTCATATCTTCCCAGTTTGCTAAGAAAATTAGATATTTCCAATTTGATTTAATAAGGGAGTTGTCAGTTAAAAATCCTAAGGGAAGTATCATTGCAACAAATTTTTGTGAATCAGTCCCCATTAGAGCACATAAATTTTCTTTATCTGCTGATCTCATCGTCATACCTATGATTGAGTTTGATATAATCCTCGGTATGGACTGGCCTTCGGACTATGATGCGAAGATTTATTTTAAGAAGAAAGAGGTTACGATTCTTGATGATAATGATAAGGAACACCTTATTTTTAGAGCAGAATTGTCACCACCTAATTCTTATTTAGATCCACCCTCAATAGCTCAACTAAATTCAATTATTGGGGAGGAAGAGAATGAAATAACTGCGGGTGAGGAAAGGAATGTTCAAATAGAGGATGTACCTGTTGTGAAAGAATTTGTAGATGTATTTCCGGAAGATTTACCTAGACATCCTTCAGAACGAGAAGTTGAGTTTTCCATTGATTTGATTCCTAGATCAAGGCCTATATCGAAGACCCCTTATAGAATGGCCACTATAGAGTTAGTCGAACTAAAGAAAAAACTAGAGGAATTGAGTAATAAGGGATTTATTCGCCCTAGTGTTTCTCCATGGGGAGCCCCTGTTCTTTTTTTTAAAAAGAAAGATGGATCTATGAGGTTATGTATCGACTACAGGGAGATCAATGCTATAATGATAAAGAACAAGTATCCCCTACCTCGTATTGATGATTTATTTGACCAACTGCATGGAGCTCAATACTTTTCAAAGATTGACCTTCGATCTGGATACCATCAGTTGTGTGTGAAGAAGGAAGACATTCCGAAGACATCATTTCGAACCAAGTACGGGCATTACGAGTTTACTGTAATGCCATTTGGATTGACTAATTCACCCTCTATATTCATGGATCTGATGAATAGAGTTTTCAAGGAGTATCTCGATGAATTTGTGGTGGTATTTATTGATGATATCTTGGTATACTCCAAAACCTACAAAGATCATGAAAATCACTTGCGCATTATCTTGAAGACTCTGAGGAGGCATGAATTATATGGGAAGTTTAGCAAGTGTGAATTATGGCTTCATGAGATTTCTTTTCTTGGCCATATTGTCTCTAAAGATGGAATCTCTGTTGATCTTTCTAAGACCAAGGCAATCCAAGAATGGCCAGCACCTACGAGTATAACTGAGGTACGCAGTTTTATCGGTTTGGCAGGTTATTATCGACGTTTCGTCCAGAATTTTGCCCGATTGGCTAACCCGTTAACGAAGCTCACACGTAAAGGGGTTAAATTTGTTTGGACAAAAGAGTGTGAAGAATGTTTTGAAGAACTGAAGAAAAGATTAGTCAATGCTCCTATATTGACTCTACCATCGGGGAATGATGGGTTCGTTATTTATAGTGATGTATCAAAGAAAGGACTTGGCTGTGTCCTTATGCAGAATGATAGAGTTATTGCCTATGCATCATGACAGTTGAAAATTCATGAACAAAAATATCCTACTCATGATCTCGAGTTAGCAGCTGTGATCTTTGCTTTGAATATATGGAGGCACTACCTCTATGGTGAAAAATGTGATATTTATACTGATCATAAGAGTTTGAAGTATATTTTCTCACAAAAAGAACTCAACATGAGGCAAAGGAGATGGCTTGAATTACTCAAGGATTATGATTGCACGATACACTACCACCCGGGGAAAGCAAACAAGGTGGCAGATGCTTTGAGTAGAAAAGACCATGGAGTTTTGAACAATATGAGAATTGAAAGGGATCCAATTTTCATGGATCTAGTGAATATGGACATGGGAATAACCAGGGAAGGTGAAACATCATTTCTTTTTCAAATGGTTGCCAAACCATCTTTAATAGAAATCATTAAGAGTACTCAGACCGATGATGAAGAATTTCAAAAGAAGATTAAAGCTGTGAATGATGGTAGATTGAGAGACTTTGTGTATGAAGATGGAATTTTGAAATTTGGGAAGAGACTTTGTGTTCCCGATATACCTGATCTAAAAAGGGAATTGCTGGATGATGCTCATAGTTCCAATTTCTCTATACACCCTGGGAGCACCAAAATGTATAGAGATTTGAAGGAACATTTTTGGTGGGACAACATGAAGAGGGAGATTGCTGATTTTGTGTTAAGATGTATGGTTTGTCAACAAGTGAAAGCTGGAAGGAAACAGCCTGGAGGAGTCATGCAACCTCTTCCCATACTGGAGTGGAAATGGGACAATATTACGATGCACTTTGTCATGGGGCTACCAAAGACTCCTAGAAGGAATGATGCAATATGGGTTATTGTTGATCGTCTTACCAAGTCAGCACATTTTCTTTCTATAAGAGAAGATCTACCCCTGGAACGTCTAGCAAGACTATATATTAATGAATTTGTGACACTTCATGGAGTACCCCTATCGATTGTTTCTGATCGTGATCCCCATTTTACTTCAAGATTCTGGAAAAGTCTTCAGAAATTCCTGGATACTGAACTTCATTTGAGCACTGCTTACCACCCTCAGATAGACGGACAATCAGAACGGACTATTCAAACCTTAGAAGACATGTTGAGATCTTGCTCACTTGACTTTCAGGGTATGTGGGATCAATATTTACCTCTGGTAGAATTTTCCTATAACAATAGCTTCCATTCAAGTATTCAGATGGCACCATATGAAGCGTTATACAGAAAGAGATGTCGTACACCAACCTGTTGGGATGACGTCGGTGAAAGAAAACTTGTAGGTCCAGAACTGGTGGAGGAAACGATGGAAAAGGTGAAGGTAATCTAAAATCACATCAAAGCAGCTCAAAGTAGGCAGAAGAGCTATGCCGATAATCGAAGGAAGGATTTGGAATTTCAAGTCGGTGATCATGTTTTCCTGAAGGTATCTCCGTGGAAGGGAGTCATACGTTTTGGTAAGAAAGGTAAATTGAGTCCCAGGTACATCGGACCTTTCGAAATTCTAGAGCGAATTGGGGTTGTAGCTTACCGATTGGCAATGCCGCCAAGTCTCTCTAAAGTTCACGATGTGTTCCACGTATCTCTGTTGAGGAAATACATGCCTGACCCAACGCATGTACTCACCTATGAAGAATTAGAACTGGAACCCGATCTGTCTTATTGCGAAGAGCCCATCAAGATTCTTGATATGAGAGAACAAGTGCTGAGAAACCGGATGACGCGTCTGGTAAAAGTTTTGTGGAGAAACCATAAGATGGAAGTGGCAACGTGGGAACCCGAGGAACTTATGATGAAGAACCACCCGAGTCTTTTCATGCGGTAGTATTCTATAAATTTCGAGGACGAAATTATTTGAAGGAGGGGAGAATGTAACACCCCAAGCTTCTACGGTACGCTTCTCTTTGAATAATGCGATAGCGTGTGTTGTACACAACACCGAGTTCTAACAACCAATCAAACTAGCCGTTATGAATAGTAATACCTACTTTTTAAAATTATATATATTTTATATTTCAAAATGGACTTCATTTTTGGATTCTGAATATTGAAATTAGCCTAGGGTGAAATTTTGGTACTTTTCGGATAACTTTTATATTTTGATGAATAGTGAAAATTACTAAATTTTAATTAAAATCAACTTTTTTAATCAAAATAATTAATATTGATAAATGATGAATTTGAATGGTTTTAAAGTATATTTAGAATATATTTTTACCATTTAATTTAATGTTTGTCATTGGACATAATTTCACAATTAAACCAGACATAAACAAGTGTCAATCTTTTGATAGTTATTATCTCTTAAAGACACGCTTTTTATTTTAACAACGGGAATTAATTTTAAATTAATTTCTGCCACTTCTGTGTTTTGAATTTGGAAAAATGGATTACATATTTGGAATTAGGATGTCCAAATTATTTAAATAGGTAACTTTTATTTTTACACATTTTGAATAATTACTGCGGTAAATATTTTATTTACCACGGTTAAAGGGTAAATCCGGTAAATAAGGGTTAAAAAATAATATTATAATAATAAAAAATTACCCTAAAACGTGTCTTAACCTTATTGTTGGACACATACCCGACCATGGGCATCCTTGGGTCGATTTGGGGACCCCTTAGAGCCACTTGTATGTGGTAGGGACACATTATATTAATAAAATTAAAATAAAAATAAAAATGGCATAAGCTTACATCTTTTAGAAGAACAATTTTTACATAGGGTTATACATGTTGGATTTTCGATTATAAATATTAATTAGAAATCTCAAAAGATTTCCTACATAATGATATTTTATTTATAATTTTTAGACATCAAATAATTTAAATTATTAATGACACAATAATGATGCAATGTTTACCTCATTAATAAATCATTTAAATAAATAAGATTATAATGATTAAAATATTATCTAAAACCTGTACAATTATTATTGGTTGATGTTATTTAGAATATGAGTCATCTTATCTTCGACCTCAATGATTTTTGGACCATTATAAACCGAATATAATTATATTATAAAGTAATACTTTCACTCTTTCCTAAAGAACCCCTCCTCTCCCATATAAAAGGAGACCACTCCTTCTCATTTCTTCACACCTTCAAAGCCTTTTGGTTCGGCCAAACTCTACCCAAATACTCTCCCAACTTCCCTCACTACAACCTAGAGGCCTTATTTTGATCAGAAAGCCAACCTAAGGAGCCCTTTTGATCAAATAAAAAGGAAGAGCCCGAAGAAGAGGTAATGATTTAACCACCCTTTTCCAAGTTCATTTCTTCTTCCAATTCTTCTTCCTTTGTTGTTACCATTCTAAAATAATAACTCCAGTATCTCACATATACTGTGATGTTATTATAAATATGGTACAACCATATTCAGTATTCTATCCACCCTTTGAATAACATGTCACCATACGTGCGTACGTACGGCTTACCGTCTCCACGTCGTGGTGTAATTGTTATTCAATACATTATTATTTGGATGGGTATAATAATGATGTGAAACTCATGTAAATAATAAATATAACATGTTAATTATTCTGTATATATGATATAACATCCATTTATATATTATTTTAATATCAAAAGAATGATATTGTCGCTCGTGCGTACGTACGGACTACCGTCTCCACGAATGCGATGAGATTCATTCTCCATCATATCCATTCAAGTATAATTATCATTTGATGATTTAAAAATGATGTTTAAGGACTTGATATCATTATGGATATGAATAAGATACATCAAACATGGTTTATGTAACAAAACATATAAAATAAAATGAGTAAGTTCACACCCGAAACAACGATAATACTAAGATATTATTATCAAATCAATATTAAAAGATCATATATGATATCATAATAATGTATATGATTATTTTATAATTTAATAACAATTATTTCACCATTATACAGGAGTTTAACCTACCCCAACCAAGGAAAAGTACAAGGTAAGGTTTATTTCACAATCTCTTCATTATCCGAGGTTGTTTATACGTAATAATCTACTGGGATCTCGTTATCATCCACATCCATGTTTCTTCAAAATCTATTTCAAAACATTTTTAATATTTAAAAGAATATGGGTTAAAGTCATTTATACCCTTGTTTGACTTTTTATAAGAGGTTTATAAGGGAATCTTTCCGTCGTTTTCCAAAAAAGGTGCTTTTTAACCTTTTCGACAGAATTAAGATAAGAATGTTTTTTTAAAACTTATACGGTGGGTGCGGTTATTTTACGCCGTTATAAAATATTCAAAGCTTTCCTTACAAGATTATAAGAATATTTTCAATGAAAATGTTTTATTTTATATGGATCTTAAATGATTTCAAAATAAAAGGAGATATTTCCTTAAAAAGAATTTTGATTTCATCTATGTCAACATCCTTTGATGGATTTTAAGATTATTTGAAGTTGATTTATTATGATACAAAACTTCTATATTGTATTTAAGGTTTTGTGATATGTTTGACTGTGGATGTTCTATTTTTATACCATTCATAGTATATGGTGAAAGTATTGACATTTCGAATGCTAGTTTTAATACGAATGTTTATGTTATGTTTAAACCTTTTCATATGGGAATGCATTGGACTTAATATCTGTTGCGTGGAGCCCGCTATAGCTCCTCGATGCATCGGTAGGTCTCATGATACAAACTAGTGTCTTGACACAAGGCCTTGACAAAATCTTATTTGTAGTCTTGGCACGAGGCCTTGACTATGTGGTTATGATAGTCTAGAATTATGCATTCCAACATTATGAAAGTGGTTATTGATTTTTTCATGTGATTATTCGATTAGTAGAATATCCATGTGAATAAGTAAATTTCATTATTTTATTTTATTTATGTCGTACCACGTTGAAAGTTCATGTTTGAAAGTCTTTTGTTTTAGTTATACATTGCCTTAAATGTTTATTCTTATTTATGAAAGTTTCCGCTATATTGTTATCCTTACTGGGAATTTGAGCTCACCCCTTTTCTATGTTTTATTTTTCCCAGGAATTGAAGAAGTAAATTATGAATGACCTACAGGGATATTATGTGGGGATATGAGTGTGTATTATGGAGACATTATGTTGTTGTAGCAGTTTTTCATTTTATGATGTAATGTAAAACTTATGAATATATCTAGTGTTTCCAAGGCTACTAAACCAATCGGTCTTTCGAGATTTGATCTTTCTTGTGATCATGCCAATGTTATGTAATAATGCACCAACTCAGGGTAACTAGGGTCGGGGCGTTACAAGCACCATACGCGTCACTGCCATAAGAGTCACTGCCATCGAGTCACCTCCAGAACAAGCAACTTCCAGAATGACATACCTTTAGAATGAGATACCGGCATAATGAGATACCAGTAAAGTAATTACAAGATGAGTCACCACCAGGGAGTCACTACTAGATGAGTCACCATAATTCATTCACATCCTTATGATTCACCTCCAAAAAAGTCACCACCAGTCAAGTCACTACTAGAGAGTCAAAACCAGTGAGTCACCAACGAAAGAGTCACCGCTATAAGAGTCACCAAGTGAATGAGCTAATTACAGAATTAGCTACCTCTATAATGAGATACCACCAGAATGAGATACCACTATAATTAAAGAGCACTAGAAAAATATACCTCCATAATTATATACCTCTAGAAAATTAATTTTTTGTAAAGTGTTGAAATGAGTCACATTGACATCCCATGACACCTCAAACATCATATTTACCACAAAGTAATGGACCAGAGGGTACAATCCAATACAACATATACCTATAAAACTATTCTAATACTTGAAAATATAAAACCAACTTGGAAGAAATAGAAGAAGGATCCGAACAACCACCCCATGAGCTACCTCTCAAGGCTCTCATTATACCTCAAACGCTACCCCCATCTAAACACGCCAACCCAAACTACCAAAAATATATGGCACACAAATAGGTTTAATACTCTTACACAAACATTTCCAACTCCACATAACCAATTCATAACAATCAAAATACATAATCTCAAACACACTCTTTAGGGAATTCTATCCTCCATGTCATGAAATTATCAGCTTTAGGCATTACTAACTTGCATGCATGAGTTTAATAGCATTAAAATCAATGTGTCTTGATTGGGAATTGGGTCCTCCCCATTCCATATGTTAAGAATTTATCACAAATTACACCAAATACATCAAAAAACAAGGAAAATATCTCATCTCATTAAATAATAAGGTCTAAAACAACACATCACAAAGAAAAAAAGAATGGAAAATTCAAAACAACTCTGATTTCTAGTGACATATTTGTTTTTCTCGCTCCCAAGTACTCTCCTCTAGACCACCATTCCTCTAAAACACATGAACCAAAGTAAAGGTCCATCCATGTTGGACCTTCTCTTGATGATCCTGGATACCTACTAGACACTCCAAAAACATCACATCATCCTTGATATCCATCTATCCTCAATCAATGAAATGGGAGTCATCTTGAAGATATCATCAAATCTGGGATATGTGGAAGATGACGTGGATCCTCTCCAACCAAGGTGGAAATTCCAACCGGTACACCACTTTGCTAACTCTCCCCAACACCTCAGAGGGTCCAAAAAACCTAGAATAAATCTTACTCCCTCTATTAATCCTCTCCTGCCCACAGTGAGAGGAAACCTTCAAGAACACATGGTTCCCAACATCAAACTCCAAGGTCCACATTGTAAAATCAACATAAGACTTATGTTGGTCCTGCACTACTTTCATCCTCTCATGAACAAGCTGAACTTTCACTATCAGGCTCTACACCACATCAGAACCAAGAACAGTTGTCTCCCCAATGTCCATCCAATACAATAGTGAATGAAACTGTCATTCGTACAAATATTTAAATGGTTCCTTGCCAATGGAAGAGTGATAAATATTATTATAATAAATCTAAACCAAGGGAAGGTGTCATACCCAAGATCAAACATAATCCAAAATTCACACCCACAGCATATCCTCCAACATTTGGATAGTCTGTTCAATTTTCCAATCTGTCTATGGGTGGAATGTTGTGACCAGTCTTAATAGGGTGATAAAATCATACTGAAATCCCCTCCGAACTCATGACCTAAAATGTGTGTCTCAATCCAAGGAAATGTACCTCAGAACTCCTCAAAACCACACCACCTCATCCATATACCTCTTTGCCATAGAATCCACTTTTCTTGAATCTTTGATCACTATGAAGTGGGACAATTTTTTCAATTGATCCACTTTCACCAAGATAGCATCACAACTCCCTAAGATATGGGTAACCATATGATGAAATCCATCAAGAATTCATCCCATTTACACTTGGGATCATCCATGAGTTGAAACAACCCATCTAGAACATGATGACCGACCTTTAATTTTTTTGAACAAAAATCATGTTTCGACAAACTCCTCCATTTAGAATTTTATCCCGAGCGACCAAAAATGAATCATCAAGCCACATTACATTTTGGAAACTCTTATGTGTACTGCCAAAGGTGATTTATAAAACTCACAAAGGACTCCATCATGAATTTCCACCAGATCAAAAAAAACCTTCATTGAAACAACATCTGGTTCTGATCAACCTCTAACCATCCTTTGTGAGAATCACCATGGAAAAATGATCATGCATCCCCTTTGCCTATGAGTCTACCCACTGAGACTCCTCCAACCTCTTCAGGAGGGATGAATGTACCATTATCTGAAACAAACATTATCTACCAACATCCACTCTTTCATATAGGTTCAAGGATTCCAAATCCTCCATTTCTCTATAAGAATCCCCAGACTCCCAAACAACACCCTTCCACAACGTCCTACTCAATGTGTCGACCACATCATTCATATTTCTTGTGTTGTTGGATATCTAAAAATCATAATCCTGAAACAACTCCATCCAATTCCATTGTTGCATGTTCAAATATCACTATTAAATGATATACATAAAACTATTATGATCCATAAATACCACAAAGCACTACCCAATGAGGTAATACCTCCACAAATTCGGTACAAACAAAACCACTACTAGTTTCATTTCATGGGTGGAATAGTTACGCTCATGGGGGCATAACTACCTAGACCCATAAGAGATTTCAACCCACAAATACATCACCATGAATCCCAATCCTTGATGGGAAGCATCACAAAAGACCTCAAACATCACCCCTTCCTCGTGAAACTAGAGCACTGGAGCACTGACCATCTTCTCCTTTAGGTAACTGAATGTTTTTTTGAACTAATCACTCCATACAAAATATTGGTCATTCATTGTAAAATATGTCAAAAGGGATGAAAATTGAGTTGAATACGGTAAAAAAATTTGATAGTAGCATGATATACCAAGGAAACCGTTAACCTATTCCATGTTCTTGGGTTCCTCCCAAGAAAAAACTGCTTCATCCTTTGACGGGTCTACTGCCACACCATAATAAGACACCACATACCCATGAAAAAGCACCTCTTATGTCCAAAACATGCACATGGAAAACATTCCATAGAGCTAGTGATGTCGAAGAACATGAAATATATTTATGATTTTCTCATCATGTATCTCCTTTGAATTTGAGAAGATCAAGATATCATCAATGAATATAATGATGAACTAATTCAAGAATACACTGAACACAGATTTCATAAGCCTCATAAACAAGACTAGTGAGTTTGTAACACTAAATGACATGACTAAAAACTCAAAGTCCTCATACCTACATATGAATTCATTTTATGGGTCATATCCCACATGTACCTTCAATGGGTGATATCCTGGCCCCTGATCGAACATAGAAAACCTACTCACCACTCTCAACTTTTCCAAAATATCTTATATCCTTGGGAGAAGGTAATGGTTCCTGAACATCACCTGATTCAACCTCTCATAGTCTATACACAACCCCATTCTACCATCTTCTTTCTTGGTGAACAACATTGGAGAAACCCATGGAGACACATTGGGCAAGAAGAATCCCTTATGAATAAGATCATATATCTAAATCTTAAACTCCTACAACTCAGAAGGTTCCATCTGATAAGGATGTATCAAAATAAGGGAATCATTTGGTTGTAATTCTATGTTGATGTCATCATCTTGTAGAGGGGGGTAATGTCAAAAACACCACAGAAAAAATCCAGGAACTCCCAATGAAACTGGGGACCCCTACCATCCAATAGTTCACTTATTCCACTAACAACTCAGTAAAAAGAGAGAGATGGGGATCCAAAAACTAACTTCCCACCTAACAACCTAGCTCACCAACGAATACCAAACATTGCCCATCCACATCAAAAATCACGAATCTCCTCCGGAAGTAGTCAATAACACCACATATGAAATATAAACAGTCAATTCGAAGGATGAAATATTATCGCTTCATCTATAGAAAGAAAATATCCCCACATGACTGATGTGGTCCCATCATCAATCTACACTCCCGATACACATCATAAAAGTTGATCTAACCTTCGACTGGCGTCATCAACACCGTGGGAATGAGAATCCTCTATATGTCTAGTCATATAGAATGGTCTGGATTTGCTGCGATAAAGGATTTTGAAGCTACTAATAACAAAAAAGGCACAAACAAGAGTATAAAACAAATTCATTGTATCTATGATGATCTCTAGACCCTCTGGAACTGCTGCCTCCACTACAAGAAACTGACCACCCCAAACTCATCTACCTCTCTGCTGACAACCTCCTTGACAACCAAACTTGAGTCACGGTCCCTGATGATGGGGAATATTCTATGGTTAACCTATATCTACTCTATCTCCCCTCAAAAGATCCAAATCCTTCTACCCCTTCTGCTGAAATAGCCTCACTGAAAATTACTACCAAGGATAACACTAATCCTATCCACCTCCACAAAACTGACACCAGGGTACCACTAGTAAATGGATCTAGTGATTTATATGAACCCTAAAACCAAAAATCACTATAAAATTGATCTTAGTAAATGAACATAACCCATTGGAACAAGAAGACCAGAAGGAAATATTGAGTTCAACTACCTACCGATCGAAACCACAAAGGTCTTGGTGCTTGAGACCTACTACTGAAATCTGTACACATAGAAGAACCATGTTGGCTCCCGTTTTTTGGTTTACCTACTCATGAGTGAATCCACTTGACCACCTCTACGATCTTCTAAAACTCCAGATACGTTGGAAACATAAAGGGTGTAACTGCATACTGAATAAAAGGATTTTGTGCCCCCTCAAGATGTCTCACATGAGACTCCTCATCCAGAAAAATATCTAGGGGAAAGTGAAGAAGGTCCTAAAACATGATTCCCCACTACCACACTGACATAATTACCTACTTAAGAGAAATAAACTCCTACCTCTTCACTTCCTTCATAGTCGATAAAAGGAACTCTTCCCAGAACTCTTTATGGATGTCAACCCACAAAACATCTATCTCTCTATGTTGTCAATGGTATAGTGTCCACCACTAATATGACGATCCCCACATCTAAGTGAATTCTAATGGGATCCATTATTTCATCGGTGCCCATATCAAACTGAAATTGATCATAAGCCCCTCCAGACATCTCTTTTTTTCCACATCTGAAACACTGCAGTAGTACTTCCCCAAAGCCTTCCATTGAAAATCATGCAATGTCCTCTTCCACTGACCATAATCTTAAAAAAGATCAACCCTATAGAGATAAACCATATTAGCCAACTGAACCACAACATTCTTAGCCACATGAGAATTATGACCAGGATCCATAACTGAATGTTAAATAAAAAACTTTATAAGCCTGTTTGTGAGGATTTTTATTAAGATTAATTTTAATTAATTTTATTTATTTCATCCATTTTAACCATCCAAAAACCATCCAATTTTAATAAGAACACAATACATTATGATTCATGTACCTTTCCTAGGTCTCTACCCTGAAATCATGCTTATCTATCTTAGATGTTCGATTAGATTCGGGACCATGCACTGGATCATGGGGGACCTAAAATCCCATGTCCTTGATAGTCTCTCTGGCCTATGTTACACACTTAGATCAACTATCATAGTTTTCATACCACCCCATGCAATATTTACTATTCATAACTCCAAACTCTACCCCATCTCTCAAAAATCTCCTTAGATACCACTCTATCATGACCCCCTCCATCTAATGATACCCCTCTTGTGTTGGAAATAGAGAAAGGGATATAATTACCCCTAAGTACTGCCTCTAGTAGGCCCTAGGATGGCGAAGATCTCCAAGGGTGTATAAATCTCACAATATGGGACCCATTACCCTTTATAAGGAAAAAATATTAGGTGATCGGATGTTTCAAAGAAAACCAACTCCGTAACATATATATAAGAAAAACAAAAATCCATCCAATAGTGCATGCGTAAATAGAACAAATAAAAATTAAATTTTCTAAGATATGTACCCAAAAACAAGACTATAGAAGCAAAACATAAAATTTCCCATGTTTTGAGGTAGTAAAGTTCATTATGAACAACATAATTTTCCAAGAAAACTGAATATAGTTATATATATATATAGTGTTCATTCTGGTATACTCAATAAGAAGACCAAAATCACTCATGCATATGTGGAGGGATCATACTAATTCACCCATGAAAAAATATCATAACCAAACAGAACTAAACAAGTAGGATAACCATAACCGAAACCTCATTGTAGCATGCTCACCAAATAAACAAATTCAATTAATGAAATATAAGGTAAATTAAATCAATTATAGGGAACCTTGCACCACTTTCACTACAATTATCCTACCTTACACCCTAACAGAAAACATCTTGGTGGTCCCACCTCTTTCGAATATACAATATCACATCTCAATTACACACACCGAGGCCTCATAATGTATCCCACCCATACAAACATGGGCCTCACAACACATCCCAACCACACACTTGAGCATCAAAAAATAGCAAAAAAACATCACATATCATTCCGAAAACAACTGGGAAATAATATCACAACTCATCCAAAAGACACATGGGACACTGAATCAGAACTCATCTCGAAGACACCTGGGATACTACATCAAAATGCATCCCATAGACACCTAAGATACCACATAAAAACTCATCCTGAAGACACCTAGGATACCAAAACCATCATATAATGCACTAACATTCCTCCAACCATCACAGCCTGTGCAATACCTACATTACCTAGTAGAAGGTGCAGGGAATAGTGGGTGGTCATCCATCCATCCTCTCACTAGGATATTGGGAAAGACACCCCCATGGGACTTTGCAGGTGTTTGGAACATAGTTATCAATGTGAGTGGGGTGCGTATAGAAATCAAAAGAATATAAATTTTATACATATTTATAGAGAAAATCACACAACCCCAATCTGTGGGTTTATACGGAAATCAGTAACCAACTCACAAAGTCCCCCTAGTCCACTCCCAATACTATATGAACAACCCCACACAAGAACAAAGAACGACACCATTCATTTTTATTCTTCATTTAATATTAAACCATATCCCCAATTATCTGTTAATATTCCATCTACTAATACATATATATTAATTTATATTCCAATATCATATATTTATTACCATCCATACCAACTGAGCTCTTAAAGAAAAACAAAACTGAGTGAACAACATACTGAAACAACCCAACAACCAAGTACAAAACCATATTCAACCACAACACCACTATTTAACCATAACAATAACAATCATTTTAGCCCTACTGCATAAAATTTCTCATCCACTCTAGAATCAATAAATCTCTCATCCTGAGATTCCATTACGTATTGAGGTTGATGTATCATCTATAGGTTCATCTGTAATATCACCCAAGCCAACCAACAACACACAACCATGTCTGCAAACATGTTTCAACACAAACCATATGATAACATAATTTTTTATTTAGAAATTCATTCCTTGTTTAATTTCAATTTATTGATTAAGGGTGTTATCACCCAATCCATATGATGCTAGCGCAACAATTTTAATAACCGAATTTACATGTTTAACCAATTTCATAATAAGTGATGTTAAAATCTCCCTACATGCAATAAATATTTCACATCATTGTAATCATAAGTAGGAACCACCAACGACCACAATTTTTGTGGCTAATTTATCCCATACAATTCATAACCTCAAAACATAACAAAATTATATCAAATAAAAGACATAAGATCTTGTTTCACATTCCACAATACCATGTATATTGAATTTAAACCAATTCAATTATCATTATTAATATATAATCAAACATCTACCCATAATATGAACATTTATATACCCACCCCACATGATAAAAAATAAAAAATATGAAGTAAATCCTACATGGGAATGTATAATCGACACTGCCTTGTTGCACAAAAAATAGGGTCATGTGTATAGTGGGAAAACCTCTAGGGAATCATGAATCACCTATAG
This sequence comes from Viscum album, assembly GCA_963277665.1. Lineage (NCBI taxonomy): Eukaryota > Viridiplantae > Streptophyta > Magnoliopsida > Santalales > Viscaceae > Viscum > Viscum album. The sequence goes on along the minus strand of OY728128.1, from coordinate 1,172,670,868 downwards.
AGAAACTCTCCAAGGAATAATTTCTTAAGGAATTTCAGTTTCAAGAGAATTTTAGGCCAAAATAAAGAAGGGATGGAATGATATATTGGCTTTAGAAAGGTCAGATATGAGACACGGGGCTTAAATACAATTTGAATTTCTATTAAATGCACCTCTAACCAAGGCCATGTGTTTTGACCATTTAAATACTCTAAACATTAATAAAATTAATGATATTTCTTGTGGCCTTTGAATGAGTCTCATACCATTTTAAATATGCAATTAAATTCATTTTGAGTCAAATAATGACATAAAAATGTAAAAATTAGAAGAACATGAAATATTGTTCATGATTCCCCACAAGATGAGTCACTATCAGTGAGTCACCGCCTTTGTGTCATGGCTAGATGAGTCACTGACTACGAGTCACCACTGGACAAATCACTACCAAATTTGTCACCACTAGTTGAGTCACTTCCAATGAGCCACCACAAGGAGTGACACCACCATACAAATCACTTACAATGAGCGAGTCACCTCAAGAATGAGCTACATAAAAAATGAGATATCATCATAATGTGTTACCAATGGATAACTATAAATTTTGAAAAGTGTTGAAATGCGTCACCTTGACTTCGCAGAACACCTAAAACATTAGATTTTGCACAATGTAATGTATTGAAGGGTACATTCCATTACACTGGGTGAGAAACCCCCTTGGGTAATGCATGATGAGTTCATTCCTACTATTGATTTCTGGGATAGCCCCACATAAACATAAGTTTTGGAAATGGAGATGTTTAACCTTTTAAAGGAAAAGATATGCAAGGATCATAATATTTTCTCACTCATCTCATTTAAATATTAGATCATCATTTTATTCTATCGCAAAAGAGTTCTACTGACCACTATATTCCCTCACAAGTTCCCATATTGGCAGGTCTATGACAGCGTCGACTAAAATTGGCCAATCTCGGAATCCAGATAATATAAAAAATGGGACTTCTAGGTGAGGTGAGAGATATCCATGTGCCTTATTCTGGTGGGGTTTATGGAATTTTTCTTGAACAAGTGGATTTTATTAGCTTGGTAGTATTCTTGAGAATCCATGTTAGCACACAGGTAATGGAATCCCAGCTAGAAGAGTAATGGAATTTCAGTATAGATATACTAACTCTTTCATTCCTCTACTATATTGTTTATATCTTAAATATAGAAACATCCATTATTGAATTTTTTTCCTTTCCAGTTGATATTCATCTAGATATGAGAGTATTTCCACCACAACATATACCACAACACTATTAGGTTCTCGGATGCATTGTCTCCCATGGGGATAATGAACATATCAGGGGTTGATGCAATTTAGTTATGCTATGGTGAGGTCACTAACATGTTGGTCTAGTCTAACCAATTTAACTTCACTCTTTATCCATCACGAACCAGGACATTTATTGATAATGGCAGCATCTACCTTAATGAACATCTATACAAGATCACCCTTAGGGAATGGTCCCTTATGGACAAGATGGATAAATATATTATTTGTTATCCACATTCCCCATACAATTTTTATCTCCAATTTGGATGCATCCAAAGGTTTTATCCCCTCCCCTCAGCTAGAATACCAGGATAATAAAATCTCAGGATTTTCCTCCACTTTTGGATGATGTTGGCATGTGGGGAAACCAATGATGACATTATCCTTCCACCTAATAGATCCTCTATATTTCAAGAGAATGATTATTCACAGGATTTTTCAGAAATTTATCTAGGTGTTGTGCTAAATAGAATATTTTGTCAAGTGGATAGATCATGTTCCTCACTAACCCATTTGTATATAGCTATAATACAGATGATTTCATATTGAGTAAAGTATTTGAGGAAGCATCACCATCCTAGAGATGTCCATCAGATTAGTGGGGGAACTTTTTTGATGAAAAAATTACTTAAACATGATAAATAGATTTTATGACTTTTTTAAAAATGGTATATGAGGATTCTTATCTTCATTCATCATCAACCTATCTAGTTTTTTCACCTTTTGACTTACCTACTCCAGCAGTTCCAGAGGACCAGACAGAACATAGAATAATTTAGAAGAATATTCACTCTTTGATTATTGGTACAGCCATAGAAACATTTCATGATCAAGAATAAAATATTTGGTGTATTTTTCAAGATTTGGGAGTGAATGGATGTTACCTCCATCCATTATATGAAAACTTGTGAAAATCATCCGAACATGGAAATAGTTGGCTACTAGTGAGAGGGGATAACATGATTTTTATGGGAATCCCCTCACTAAACTAAGGAAGGAATCATTTGAGGTGTTGGAATAGATCCATCATATCATATCTAAGTTTCACCCCCAAATTTTTGTCTTGTCTTCATAGATAGAGATACATGAGGAGATCATAGATTACTCGATGTATAAACTTTCAAAATCATTATCCTCATTTGAAACTATTCAGAAAATAGTTTAGGAGTTTAATATTGTTATCACGACTCCTCAACCTTAGGCTTTATTAAATGAAGTGGGGGTAGATGAAACTTCAACACTCCCTCAATTATTCTCATCATACCCTTGATGATTTGGATGGATCATCTGATAAAATCTTATTGTAGTTTTATCATAGATGTGTTTTTTGTTAATTGAATCCTCGGAGAGGCTCTAAAATGTAGATACGTTTCCTTTTTCATTCCATCAAGGAACATATATTACAAATGATAGATTTCATTGTCCAATTTTCATTTTATTCATTATATGCATGATATTTTGTAGATATGTTGTTGTATGAATCGTCAACGATACCCATTATTTGTATAATATAATTTAAAAAATATTTACTATATTTTAATGTTAAACCACAATATATTTTTCCCAATAAATGTTCATGAATTACCACCAATATGAGAACCATCAATGATGTATTTTATCTACTTATCTTGATATTACCTAATTCATAAATGGATAATTTGGGTATTATTTATGTCTTGAAGTGATAATTATCTACCATTAGATGAATTCAGTAGATCTAGTGAGTATATATTTATTCTTACTAATGTTTTGTGGTATACCCTATAAAATCCATATCTTTTTATTAATATTTCCCTAATTTTTTCTTATGATTCATATAGGGGAAGACTTAGTGGGATTGAACTCAGAATTTTCTCCAGACACCTTCTTATGCGTTTTTTCCTGATAGTTTTTATGACTTTTTATTGTATTGAAAACAAAATCATTATTGTGATGTAGTTTAGCATCCTCTCACTCAGACATTCTATCACTGGTAGTTTATGGTATTTTATCTCAGACCTTATATCACTTGTAAAACACCATTTGTGATGTATATTTCTCTAGGTATTTCAATGTTATGAATAAATTATGAATTCCTTTCATTTTAACATCACACACTAGAGGCATGGATATGTTGTGTAGTTTAGATTCTTACTTCTAGGACTTCAAGTACTGTGAATTACAATGTATTGCTACTAGGACCGTATATATTTTGAATTTTAATGCCTTTAATCTAGGACATAAAATACTATTCTATTAAAATTATTTATAGAAGGACATATTGGTGAATATGGAATTTGGGTAAGACATGCCACAGATGACCAAAAACACTCTGGGGTACTGATTTCTGCCTTGGTGTATCTTTGGCTCACAAGGATTAGTGTTCCTTTCCTACAAAAAGGATATGCCTCTAGTCTATAGGTCAAATCCCTTATGCATCTATAACATGGTCAAACATAGGTTTCCCCACTCCTTTTTAAGGGGAATGGAATATTTTTGGGGGTATCATTGGATGAAGGTAAAATATTAGTGATGGTAGGTCCACCTAGATAGTTGGATTATGTGTGATGTAATTCATAACCCAAAAGATTATGTTAATGAGTATGCGATGGGGAATACATGTCACGAATGAAAATTAACACCATAAGGTTCGGAGTTCTACCATAGTGTTACTAGGGCGCAAAAGGATTAGAGTTCATTTTTGGAAAGGAGGAAAAATATCTAGTTGGTAGGTCAAATTCCTCATGCTTCAATAACATAGACAAACATAGGTTTCCTTACTCTTTTCCACGATCCATGAAAGATTTTTGAAGACTCAAACATCTAGATGATAATGTTGGGTAATGAGAGAGAGCTATCTAGGGAGGGTTCTAGAACCTTGGGGAAATATAGTTCTTAATTATGATGTTCGGACCCTACTCTATGTGGATTTGAGTCATAGTCTGTGGGCCATCAAAATGATCGGGAATGGAGTGTTGCATTTCTATATTGATAAAGGTATGAAAACATGATGGAATAACATTAAAAATGTTGAGTCTGATTAAATAGTCTTGTTATGGAGATTGTAAATCATTTTCCATAGTTCTTGTTTTGTGAGGTTGGTATGGGAAAATCATGTTGGTGATAACCCAAAAAACCCTAAGGTATTGGGTTCTTCCACAACGATGGTAGGGATCACAAGAATTATAAATCCCTTAATATATTGCCAAGAGATATCTTTTTGGTAGGTCTAACCCCTTATGCATTGATATCATGTTCAAATAGATAGATCTATTATCCTTTATAAGGTTCATGAATGTTTTGCGGTGACTCAAGGTTCTTATGAAATGAAGTGTTATTTAGGGAAAAAATAAAATTCAAGAAGTGTCTGAGCACCCTAAAAGTTGTCTCTCTACGTAGTGAGCACTTTATCATAGTGAGGAGATCTGAAAAAATATTACTCTAACTTTTTCATAGACTGGGGGGCCTAGTGACCATGTATTATCTTTTACTAGTGCCACAATGTGGGCCTTATGATCTTTATGCCTCATTTATTTACACCGTAATTTTTTACAAAACTAATGATACGAAGAGTTTAGACAGAGAAGACTTAACTCGTACTCTGAACTCCCTTTGTGCTTTTCAACCTAATATGTTTTTTACATATTTATATATAATTTTAAGGTGTTATAATTTGGTCCATAAAAGAACAAATTTTTAGATAGTACATCTTTGAAAAAGGTGCATGATATTTAAATTCATGAAGCACATAGACCTAATATGAAGGTAATGTTACACAAGAGCCAAATTAGGATTCCAAGGGTCACAATTACTCTTAATTATTTCTGGGCCGGAGAATAAAATGTTGCAAATCATGGATCAAGGTTCTCAGGTCATGATTAATGAAATGAGACAATCATATTTTGGATGGCCCAAAACACTATAGGGGGCTGAGTTCTTCCATAGTGACATCAGGCTCACAAGGATCATAAAAACCTTCTTATAGGGTCAATATGTATCTTATTGGTAGTTATAAACTCTTATACATAGATATAATGGTCAAATAGAGATATATTTTTTTTACAACATCCATGAAATGTTTTCGGAAACTGGAGGTTCTCAAGACAAGATGTGTGAATTATGGGATGAAATTAAAAAAAGATGACAGAAGCACCCAATAATTTGGTTGAGTAGGTTCATGCTTTTGCAGTCCTTTGATAAGTAATGATAATGGGTTATGTCCTAGACATTTTAACATTATTTAGTAGAGTTGTTTTTTTCTTTCAGTTTTAATTTCATGCGACTTGAATGTTATCCTTGTAATTTAACATTATACATTAAGCACGTTTTCTTCATTGGATTAGCCTATTTTTTTGTTAGGGGTGCATTTTTTTTCTTTTTATATGTTATGGATGAACCTAATATTGGATATCTAGGTGTATCTTTATATCATTTTCTAATAAGAATCAAGCCATATGTATTTACTATATAAAATTTACTTGTATAGGTCTAACCTGAACATAGAGATGGGGGATACTTTTTTGTTTTATCATATATAGTCCGAAGAATCATAGATTCAAGAATCATTACAAATCAAATAATAATAGGAATCAATCCACAAGTATTTTTTAATAGTAAACTCTCTACAGTGGTATGATATGTATGAAGAGGGGGGTTTTCATGCTGATTATTGTAGCTAGACCTAGGATTGAAGATCTAGGTGTCACTACATATCATGTGATGACAGGAATAAAGGCACATATAGTTCTTGAGGTAGCATGCAGTTTAATTTATTATATAAAGGATGTAGGATCCCTGAAATGAAAATTGAATATTTTGACTGGGCCTAATAATGGAGGTCCAAGCATCACTACATATCCAGGGACAAAAGGAATCAAGGAAAAATTAGTTCTTTAATAGGAAATTCTATATACATGTATGGCCTATATAAAGAGGGGGGAATTGTTCTCGTTGATTATTGTAGTAGGACCCAGGATAAGAGATCTTGGTGTCACTACATATCATGTGATTATAGGTATCAATCCACACTTTGTTCTTGAATTTATTTGTGGTAAGAGACCAACTCTAATGATAGTGGTCCTCTCATGTGAGTACTATATAAATGCATATTTTTATGTCATGCAAGAGACATCAACCATAAAATTTAATTCCATGTAGTGGTGACTCATGGTGCTGATTTTAAGTCCATGAATTTAAGACCATTATAATCCTATCATGAACTAATATGACTAAATGATTATTGGAAGCACCTACCAAAATTCCTAATCTCATTAGTGAAATACTCAGTGTGTTAAACAAGGAATAGAAAAGGTTAGCATCACTACATATAGTCAATTTGATAAAGGAAAGGGCTATTTTGTATCATGTGTTGGCTAGGACGTGATATAGTATCTAGGAATCCATATGTATCTTATTGAAATGACAATCAACATAATACATAGTTCTAGAAACCAGTGCAATTTACTTTCATGCATCTAGGAAATAAATTGTGTAGTTTAACATCATGCACCAAGGATAAAGGTGAATTGATGTGATAGAAGAGGAATATTGTAACCAGTCCCAAGAATGTGGGTCTAAGATATAGTACATATCGTGTGATGGTAGGAATAAAGCCACATGTAATTCTAGGAAATCATGTAGTTTAGTGTCATGTGGATAGGACATCAAATGTGCAGTTTAATTTCTTATGGTAAGGATGAGGGTCACCCTACTAAAAAAATATGTGACCTTTGTCTCAATATATGATTTCATTTGAACGATATGGATATATTTTGGTTGGGCCCAGGATTGGAGATCTATGAATCACTATATACCCTATGATGTAAGGAATCAATCCACACATATTTCATGGATGATTGATTTCCTCTGTGGATCTAAATCACACATAGGAACAAGGTAACATCATTTCTACTTTTCATATATCTAGCTTATGTGTGGTGAATCATTGGTGATACAATACTTCCAATGAAGTTTAATATCATGATGTGAGGACATCCCCCCACCCGGTGTAGTTTAACATCTTATGGTTAAGAAGTGTTCCATATATTTTAATGTCATGTATTTAGGACATGTTCCATACATTTTAATTTCATGTGGTCAGGACACATATCTTTAGATTAACATCATGTGATCAAAAAAATTGATTCCACATAGTATAAAATCATTATACAAGGAATTATTCCATAAAATTTTACATCATGTGGTTAGTATTTCATCCTTATAGTATAATTTCATGCAGAATAGACATGATTCGTGCTTTATGAAAGTGATAAAAAAAATATTTTTTGAGAAACCCCACATTTGTTGGGGGGTGTTACATGTTCCCCATCCATTTTTTCCATTGAATAAGACCATTTTGATAGACCATATGTATGATATAAGGCCCTTCCCATTTGGGTTCTAGATTAGGAGTCTTATTTCCTTGTATCATTGGGATTCTGATATCCCATACTAGTTATCCGTGATGAATAAATGAATGTGAACCCTTTTATTGAAGTCCCATGTGATGTGATTCTAATGGACTTCAATGTTATGAAATTTACACAACCAGTTCTCATTGATCCACTCCAACTCATCCAACATATTTTTCAATTTTTCATCATTTGATAGTTCCACACACATGGCTATTTTAATCGAGGGAAATTGGGAATCTATATAAAACACTTCCTTCATTCTTTATGAAAATGAATATGGGGTTGCTAGTATAGATTATGTGTTGTGCTACTATATATCATAAGGCATGGATAATCCCATCGGGCTAGGAATTCTTATCCTTTGTTAAATTCTTCTCATGTAATTTTATTGAGTCTTATTAAAGCCTCTATTTTCCAATTTTCTCTACATGATAGTGAAATGAGTGATTGGAATCAATGTTCTACTCATAGTATAATTTATTCAACACTGTCGAACATAAGTTGGTTTAATATTCCATTCACATTGAGTGAGGGACTATGAACCTAGATATGATATTGGACTTCACAAAGAGGATGATATAATTTATCCTAACATTTTTTGGGGTATTAGCTTAGTCCATTTAGAATATAATTCGGTATCAGTAAAGATGTACTTAAACTACTCATCTATGGATGGGGGATATAGCCCCGCAAAATATATTCCCCATATAGAAAATAGACTAGAATATTTATATATTTGTATAAATATAAGGGGTTGATGGATGAAGTTTTAATGAATCTAGAACACATGAAAATTCTTGGTGAATTCAATTGAATCCTGAATCATGGCAATTCAATAGCAACCTAGCCTCATAATTTGGTGGGAGAGCTTGGTCTCAGACAGATCAGTGTCATAGAATCCTACATATACATCTTCCATAATGGTGGGAATATATTTTTCTTCTATGAATATGACAAGGATTACCTCAATGCCTCTATTTTAGAGGGGGTTTTCCCATTTTTCCAATCATATAGGGTAAATTTTGTTTCTTGACACTAGATCTATTCCCTTATAGCTCAGTCTGCTGGGTGGATCCCATTTTGTAGATAACCAATTATGGGATCCATACATATAAGGGTGGATATTAGTTGATCATTATCTAGGGTAGTTTTGACTATTGGGAAAAAATCCGTCAAGGCATCATTGAAGTATTTTTGAGTTGATTGTGTTTGTGGACAAAGTGAACATCTGTGTTGTGATTTTTGACAATGAAAACCATGACATACAAATTTTTTGAAAAAGGGGATTTCATGGTGGAATGTCGAGTTTAAGAGATGTGGTAAATCATCCATGTTTGATTCAAGAACGTCGAAAAAGGAATGGATGATTTGGAGGTAGTATAAAAAGAACAGATACAAGGTGGCGCCATTTTCCAGTGTTTGCCAAAATTTTGGGCCTGAAAATAGACAAATGAAGAAAAGTGTTTTTTGCAAAGGGACTTGCGCGCTGAGGTCTTGGAGGATAGGAAACTTGTGAACCATATGTTTTTGAAGGTCAGATCATCAAAATATGGCAAAGGTATAAGGGTCATGCAAGTATTGGTGTGGTTGCGTAGGAGACTTGCGCGCCGTGAAGAGACTTGCGCGTCGATGCATTGGATGCTTGAGAACTTGCGTGCCTGTTGTTTTTAAAGATCATAAGGTCAAAATATTTCAAAGAAAAGAGGTTCGCGTAGTTTTTTGGTTCAGTCGCGCAAGTGATTTATAGGGGAAGAGACTTGCGTACCGAGACATGCACGCCAATGGGAGACTTGTGCGCCATTGCGCAGGGTGTCCAAAATGACTATAAATACTGGACCACCCATCTTCATTTGAAAACGGAGTTCAACACTTTGAAAAATTAGAGCTCTCGTTGCGTAGGTGTGGTGGTCGTGCAAGTGGTGGTGTGTTGCACAAGTGGGACTTGCATGCCAGATTTGAAGAAGGGCGATTGTTGTTAGTTGCACGCCAATATTGGTTTGGGCGTAGAGGGAAGTGAGTCGCACAATTTTGGAGTTAAAGAAGCTTGTGTCGCGCAAGTGGTTGAGGAAGACTTGCGTTCCAGTTGTGAATTGCAGGCCGATACTTGCGTGCCATCTTATACTTGCGCGCCAAGTATGGTTGATTTTCTGGCAGTGTTTTCGGGCTGCGTGGAAGCTGGAAGTTTTCCTGATACCTTCGGTGCAAAGAGATATTCATCTATGGATGAAATTTGGACTTCAAAAGAGCATCTACATACAGAGGAATATGCATTCCTTCATGAAAATGAAGATACATATAGGTCTATAAACTGTGAGTGGATTCCTTCCAGATTAGTAAGAAAAGGAAGAGAAAGAAGGTGATCCTCTCCACCGTCAGTGAGCCAGAGAGAGAGAAACAGGTAGTGACCCTTGGGGAAGTAGTGAGAAAACCCTAATCATTGTAAAGGTAGTGATCCTGAGAATAGAATTAATCTAGCATGAACCTTGTAATCCATAGCTAGTGAAGTTTAGTGGAATTTGGTACGACCGAAAACCTGTCGGCGTATGCTCCTTGGAAGTAGCCCTTAGCGGTGATCCAATTAAAATTGATGTGTCATGTGCTTTCTTTACTTTCTTTTTATATAGTGCAACATGAAAGATAGAGAATATTGTTTTTCTTAATAGCGAAACAAGAACAGAATGGGATTTAATTTTAAATTAGTCATACCCTGATTCACCCCCCCTCTCAGTGTATTCAACCTTGCGGACCTAACAATGACCTGATTTATTTCTTCCATGTCACAGATGATGATTGATGATATGATTCTTCGGTGAATGATTCAAAAGATAATTTCCTTCGGATCTGGTTTGGCCAAGATGGTGGATTCATTATCCAACGCATCAGCACAAGCATTATGTGATCAAGTAACATGATGTGACGTGGGTTCAAAAGAGAAATCTTCTATTTATTACCTGATATATCTAGTGAGAATGGGAAATTATTCCCTTTTAATAAAATATTCAGCATTGATATACTTTATCACTAGATCTAAATCTTCTTTTATGTTCAGGTAGGCTATTCGAAATTTTAGGGGTAGTTCTAAGCCATCAATGAGAGATTGGTATTTAGCCTCTTTATTGATGCAGCCTTTGGATATTGAGAAATAGTATGGCAGAATTTCATTGCCTTGAGAAACAAATACAATCCCTATTCCAACCCGATTGAACTTTGGGTTTTCCATTATCCTTCTAATATGAATTTGGGAAGAACCATAAAAATACATCTCCCATGTTTTGGTATTGACATGGTAATAGAAAACCACCTTTTTTAGAATCTCGGTGTCCACTAGTGTACTTTCCTGGGTGTGATGTGCCAATAGAAATTCAGAAAGGGAATTCCCTTTCACGGACATCTATGATATGAACTATATGTCATATTGTTTCATAATGAATGACCATTAGGCCAAATGACCAATCAGTATGGGAAGACCCAGGATGCACTTGATAGGGTCAATACGAGAGACTAGGTGGACTTTGTAGGGATTTATGTAATGGCTCATCTTTTTCATTGAAAATAGGAGTGTGAGGTAGTTCTTCTTAACAACATAATATTGGGACTTGGTTCCTAGAATCATTTTGATGAGGTAGTATAGAATTTTACTATTCTATAACAACATTTTTATATGGGATGATATCATCAAGTGTAATAGTTTGTGCCTTCCATGTCCATTACATTTCCAGTTTTGGTGGTTTGATGTGTGAGGGGAGGTTCTGGGAATTCTTGATGGAGGATGGAGGTGAAACGAATTTTTATAAGAAAAAATATCATATAAATGTTTTACATGACCTATAGTGGTATTTCATGGACTGTGTAGCATGGTGGTAAATAGATTGTATGTAGATAAGGGGTATCCCATGAAAAGGTTACACAATGTGGAATAGGCATTCCCAATGTGTAATAAATTGGGTGTTAAAAATCTTCAAGGTGTTTGTTTTTATTTTGAATGTTTATGTTTTTTGAAACCCTTGACTCAAAAATCGTGCTAGTATTACATGATGTTAAAATTCATGAGTTCCTGGTTTTCAATAATTTTCTCATTTATTATATTATTTCATACAGATGATTCTCTTCCTCGATCATTTTGTGTAAACCTTAAGCACCCTGAAGAGTTCTTCAACTCCTACTTCTTCCATCATTGATCAATTGGTTCTGGTGGTTGTTTATTGTAAATATATGGTAATCAATTCCTTCTTATTGGTTACTTTCTTCTTGGTTAACTTCATATTTTCATTATGGTGGTTCATTCTAGTTTTGGTTACATTTTGATGATCTTTGGGTGTGGTGTAGATTGATCATTAGTTTCTCGGGGTGTGGCTGTGGTTTGTGGGTGTTCTTCTTCTCCCTAAAGTGCACCACAAGTTATAAATCTTCTTTTATGTTGGGAATCGCTCATTTATCATTATTGTGTATCATGTGTGAGGGATTTTCTTTTTTTATATATGTTTATGGTTGTGTTGGCCTAATCAATGATAAATAATTGGTTAAATTAAATTGAAAGGGTAAATGGGATTTATTTTCATGGTTCTACAGCTTTTATATGTTTTTGATATTGTGGATTGTATGGTCTGGATTCCCCACTAGAGATTGTTACTATTGGGGGATTTTCATGCACTTTATGATATGTGTTGTGACTGTTTTCTTGTTGTGGTCGTAATGATATCACCCAAAAATAGAATTTTATTAACCATCTATAATTGAAAAATGAAATGGTTACCCCGTGATTATGGTTTTTGTGATAACTCTATTAAAATAAAGCGTAATGTGATAAAATCCCCTTTTTAAAATATATAAAATGAACATGATGCTTTTTGATGTGTGGTTGTGCTTATGGGCTGGTGATGTGCGGTTGGGGAATGTGGGGACAATGGTTTGTTTATCCATGATTTTTGGGTAGTGAGGTGGTTTGTTGTCCCTGATAATGGGGTATCAAGGTGGTCGGTTGGCCTTGATTTTTTGGTGGTGAGGTGGTTTGGTTGGCCATTATTTTGGGTTGACAATGTGATTTTTTTATCCTTTTGGGATGGTGAGGTTGTGGTTTCTTTGTGCTAGATTCCTGGGTGATGATAGAATAAATACTTTTTAAATATTTTCGTGAATGATATGGTTTGTTTTGGTTAATGGGATGAGAATGGTTAATTAATAATTAATTGATGGGTTTTGTGATTAAATGTGGTAGATGATGATTAATGAAAAGAATGTGATGAATAACTGAATTTTTTTGGAAATGTGAAATGGGGATTGTGGTTTGTTGTGTGGTCTTATACATTTATATGTGGTAGTGGAAGTGGCAATTTCATGTGTTGGTTGGTGATTGGTTGTGAACCCATAGTTTGGGGTTGTTTGTGGGTATATATATATATATATACCTTGTATATTCTCTCTGATTTCTATACACACCCCACCATTGTCGATCAATATGTTCTGACACCCGCAGAGTGACATGGGGGTGTTTTTATAATATATGGTGAGGTTGATGGATGACTAGGTACCTAATATTTTCTTCTCTCTCTTTCATATGAGGCAATGATTGCCCAAACATTGATGGATAGAGGTTTGTTAAGGCATTATATGGTGGTTGTTATAGAAAATGTTTTTTTGGGTGATATGTGATCATACTTGTGGGATGGTGGAATAGTTGTTTTCAGGTGACGTGTGTTATTACCATGCTTCTAGGGAAGCTTCTAGTGCTCGGTTTCATGGTAGGAGGAGGTCATGAGGTCGATTTCATTCACATTCATGATAAAATTATATTCTTATTATGTCTATGGATGTGTTGTGGCCCAATTATTTTTAGGATAGATATTATATGGCCATGCATGTTGAGCAGTGAGCCTATGGTTCTTTTGGTGAGGTGTGTTGTGACCATGCTTGTGGGGTTGTGTGGTATATGAAATATATGGGAGCACTAAGACATGAAAAATTGTGGTGTGAGAGGGGCATACCAACATGAAAGTGGTGTACGGTACACTTTATAGATATAATTCTTGTAATATTAAATTATGTGGATTGTGTAATTTAGTGAGTGTGGCTTGGTGTGGTCAGGTTTAGTTAGTATACCAGTATAGGTTCTGTTTAATTTTACTATTTTCTCATGGGTGAATTAGTATGGTCCTTTCAAATGTGAATGAGAGTCTTTGGTTCTCTAACTGATTATAAATTTGTGCTCACTCTACATATATAATTTTTTTTTCATGTTTCCACGAGGATTAAGTTGACCATGATAAAAATTACTAGCTTGGACCTTGTATAGTTGTTGTGTCACTCCTTTACGTTTCCTTTTGGGGTTTTATTTTTGGAAACTTTTATCTATATCAGTTCTATTTATACATGCATGTGGGATGGTTTTAGTTTATTTTCATATTATTTCCTGGTGTTACATAAGGATTTTTCATCTTATCTCATAGTCAAAAATTATTATAGTGGGTATGGCCTCCCATTTCTTATTATTTTTATACAATTGGTGCTATTCGCAAGCCCGTGTCCTACTAGAGGTGATACTTGGAGGGTCATTATCCCTCTCCCATCATTTCTGTATCTTTATAGTGGATGGGTCATGATATAGTTTTATTAGAGGAGTGGTTGAGAGATATGATGGATTTTAGAGTTAAGAACTTCGAGGATTGCATGAGTTGGAATGGAAATAGTGAGATTTGACCATGGAACATTACATAGGACAAGGATAGTGGCTATGACATGTAATTTTATCCCTGCTATGATCCAGTGCACAGACTCTGAGCTTATTGAATGACCAAGTGTTTTGGACATACCTATAGGGTAGAGACCTAGGAGAGGTACATGCATCATGGTGACTTGTGTTCTTGTTTAAATTGGGTTGTTTTTGGAAGGTTAAAATGAATAAAAATTAATTATAATAAATCTTTATAAAATTACTTACTACCTGGGAAAATGATGTTCTTGTTTTTTTATTCTATGGATATTATTCATCATTTATCTACTACTCCAATTGTTGAGGTTTAATAGGCTGATCTGGTTGATCTTCATAGAGTCGATCTAGTAGAGGAGGATGAGGCTTGGAAGAGGGCGTCACATGCTTTACAGCAACATGATTTTGGGAATTATGAGTACAATGTTTTAGAAATTGAGACAAAGAGAAAGATATAGGGGCCCAAGATCGCAATTAGTTTGATCTGGGCCCTGATGGGATTATGTGTCCCTTTAGTAGTCAGTCAGACGTGAGGAGCAATGTGTCAGTGGGGGATGCTGTGTTTTGGGGACCAGAAGGAGGAATATGTTTCAAGGGATAAAATTCATAAATATTTCTAGGAAAAGATCATTTCATCAACCATGAAGTTAGTGAAGAGGCATGAGATTATTTCTCTTTAGTAGGGGAACATGTCAGCGTGGTATTTGGGGATCATGTTTAAGGACCTTTTGAACATTCTACAAATCTTTTTCTAGATGAGGAGTCTCATATGAGATGTCTTGAGGAGGAACTCCATCCTTCTATCTAGTATGGAGTCACTCCTTTTAAATTATCAATGTGTATGGAAGTTTAGAAGAAGGAATAGGTGATCGAGTGGATGAACTTATGTGGAAGTTTTCTATGATAGGGGAAATAGAAGGGTTCTTTAAGGAAAAGAGTTATCCGTGTAATGTCTCAAACACCAAGATCATCAAGTTTTTGACCAGTGGGGTGTTGAACATAGTAAATTACATTCTAGACATCTAGGGACATTGGTTTTTGTGATTTTACTAGGTGATTTTTTCTAGTGTTTTTTGGTTTTGAAGTTCATTTTCATCACCAGAACTAGTTACTAGTGCTCCCTTGAGCTTATTTTGGTGAAGGTGGACAAGTTCATCAGCAAACATAGTATCAGTTTCTAGTGAGACCATTTCAGTATCATGGGTTGTTGTGTTATGCTCTACTGAGTTGAGATATATTAGTTAGATTCCTACCTTAGGATGCTCCTCATGTACAGGGACCTCTAACTAAGAATGGTCATGGAGGTAATCATCAACAAATAAGAAGAGGAGTTGGGTGAGGTCAATTGCATGAATTGGAGGCAGCGGTTTTGGAGGGGGAAGATATCATTAAGGGTATGATCAATTTTTTTAGTACTCATTTATGTTCGTTTTTTGATTCAATAACTTCTCACTCTGTTGTTACACCCACTTAGTCTATGCTCTGGGACTAGACGTAGGGAGACATCCCATTCCTCATGTGTTGACTATGCCAGTTGGTGTCCAGACCATCTTGTTTAATGTGTGTCAGGGGTGTAGACTGATGATGGGCCAGACTAGTCCTATGGGATATTTTATTAAAACATATGAATCCATACGATGTTATCCTCATTATAAAATGGTTTTATTCTGTAACACCCCGAGATTTTATGAAAAATATTCTTTTTAATTTCATTAATGTCTTGTGTTGTACGCTACACCAAAAGGAGCTTTCACAACACGCATCCTTGACTTTCCTTTCATTACACGCAATCGCGACCTTCCTTGATAGCGTGTGTAGTACGCAATACCGAGTTTCACTAAACAACGATATGCTATTAAAATATTATTAAAACTAGCCGTTATGAATAGTAATAACCACTTTTTGAAATTTTGTAAATTTTATTTTTTAAAATGGACTTCATTTTTGGATTCGGAATATCGAAATTAGCTTAGGGTGAAATTTTGGTGATTTTCGGATAACTTTCATATTTTGATGAATAGTGAAAATTACTAAATTTTAATTAAAAACAACTTTTTCAATAGAAATAATTAATAGTGATAAATTATTAATTTGAGTGGTTTTAAAGTATATTTATAATATATTTTTACAATTTAATACAATGTTGGTCATTGGATGTAATTTCACATTTAAACCAGACATAAACAAGTGTTAATCTTTTGATAGTTATTATCTCTTAAAAACACGCCTTTTGTTTTGACGACGGGAATTAATTTTTAAATTAATTAATTCAACTTATATGTTTTGAATTTGGTAAAATAGAAATCATTTCTGAGTTCATAATATCAAATATATCTTAGGCCTAATTTTTGGTATTTTTCTGAAAACTTTCAATTTTTGATGAATAGTGAAACCACTAAGTGGTAGTTAAAAAAACTGAATTTTTCATAAAACATAATTTTACCGCTTCTGTGAGTGGAATTTCAAAAATCTAGAGACACGGTTGATGTCAGTAAGTAAAATGTGGTTCAATGAGATGAAAATAATTCTTGGTGAATAGTAACTTTTTACTTTTATTTACCACGGTTAAAAGTAAATAGGGTAATTAAGGGTAAAAATGATATTACTATTACCCTAACACATGTCCTAATTCTATTTGACAAGTGTAATTCGACCAAAAACGAACTTAGGAATACAATATGACCATTAAGGCCCACTTGGATTAGATTAGGACATTTATTATTATTTAATTCAAAGTAGAGTTAAAAGAGTTAAAATCAAAGTTTATTTACTAAAACATTTTTAATATAGGGTTATACATAAGATAAATTCGATTATAAATATTCATTAGAAAGATAAAACTATTTCCTACATAATGGTATTTTATTTGTAATTTTTAGACATTAAATAATTTAATTTATTTATGACACAACGATGATGCAGTAATTATCTTATTAATGAAATATTGACATAATTGATGTTATAAATACAAAAATAAATATAATTTGAGACTTTTTATGAATTACACTAATTTTATAGGTTAATATGACATGTTAGTATTGATCTAACTAACTTTTTTCGAACTTATAATTCTGTTATAAGTTTTACAAAAATCAATTACTAAATAGTTTCAAAATTGACATAAAATAGTTATTAAAACAAATATTATATTATTAATTGATATTTTATTCCTAAAAATATAAGGTTCGGCCAAATGACTTAGATAAAGTTATATATATTAATAATAAATAATTTGGGGTTCGTTTGGCTTCTTATAGTAAGTTTATTAACCTTATAGTGTAAGAACACAAGAAGACATGGTAAAAGTAAAATTATTTAACTTAATGTTAAATCTAAATGATAAGGATAAAATAGGAACCTAAACTTGTCTAAATTCTATTGGATGAGAGTATTTAGACCCATCCCAACCTTAGCCTCGAAATATCAATTTGGAGCTATTTAAAACCGAACTTGACTTTATAATAAAATAATATTTCTAGTTATTCCAAAGGTGCCCCTCTCCTCCCTTATACAAGGGAACCCCCTCCCTCTCTTCCTCACACAACTTTGAGCCTTCAAGCTCGGCCAACCCCTGCCAAATTCTCTTCTCCACTTCCCTAGAAACATCCCAGAGGTTCTGGTCTTCCTCAAAGACCAATCCTAGTGCCCTAAGAGGAGGTTTCAAAGAGGCGTATCGAAGAAGAGGTAATTTCTTCTCCCGATTCTTTCAAGCTTCTTTCTTCTTCAACTAATTCTTCTTTAGTTGTTTCATTATAAAGTAATAACATCAGTATCACTAATATACTGATTTGTTATTATAAATATGAAACAACCCCATTTCACCTTCTATCCATCCTACGGAAAACAAAATCACCGCGCGTGCGTACGTACGGAATACCGTCTCCACGCCGTGGTGTAATCTGTTTTTCCACCAACACCTTACATGGATGGGTATAATGGTGTAAATAATAACTATACATAGTTATTATAACATCATACTTATTCTTATTATATTGTATCATCCACTCCAATTCAATTCAATAATCATGAAAATGATATCATCACTCGTGCGTACGTACGGACTACCGTCTCCACGACGCGATGAGATTCATTCTCCACTTTAACCATTCATGAATGATTATAAAGTACATATAATAAGTAATCATGAAATATATGACATAATAATGATACTGGATTTATGTGTATATATATGTATTTCATCTACTTAATTCCATTCAACTCAATAAGGAAACGAAAACAGCGTTCATGCGTACGTACGGCCTACCGTCTCCATGAACGGTGTATTTCTTTCCATTTACTGATTTATTATATATATGTATATTCTGAATATATATTATATATAAATCATGTTTTATATTCTGGAATTAAGTAATCATGATCTACGTAATCATATGAATAATTACAAGTCAAAACACGGACGACAAATGAAACGATTTTACCCAAAACGCTCTTTAACATGGAATTTACAAAAGAACGGGTAAAATAAAGTCATAAGTGAACCATATATGATATCATAACAATTAGTATGATTCTGGAATAAGTCAATGACATTATTTAAATCATTATACAGGAGGTTCGGACACTTACGAAGCAAATCAGACCTAAGGTAAGGGATAAATTTTCAATCTCATTTTTATACGAGATTTCTTATACATAAGTATTTACTGGGGTTACGTTTATCATCCATGACCATGATTTCTAAAAATGATTTCATAAAATGTTTACCATTCTTCCATGTATGTTTAAAGTCATTTTTACCCTTTATTTAATTTTTACCACATTGTATGAATGAAATCTTTCGTTTGGTTACCATATAAGGTACTTTTTGACTTTTCCGACAAAAGTACGAGGAGAATGTTATTTTTAACTTATACAGCATGAACGGATTTTTACAGTTTAATAACGCCTCATTTTCAAGAATCTTCCTCTACAAGATTGCATGATTATTTTCATTAAAACCATTATCTTTTAAAATTGCATGGAATTTTGTGAAAAGAACATGATTTTAAAGAAGAAAGGATATTTTCCTCAAGAATTCATTTCAAGTGTTTTGTCAAAACTATTTTACATCTAAGATGACATTATTTCATATGTGTATGTTTCAAGTAAAATTTCTCTATGATTTAAATGGATTCAATTTTCTTATGATGAAATGATATCAATTGTTTATGGATTATGTTATGATGGCATGATGTTTAAGAATCCCATTTTATTTCATGGGTTATGAAATGATGTATGATTTATGATTTTGTGGCACACATAATAATGGTATCATTATGAGATGGGTGGGACCTATATCTCCCTCCAGTGCATTGGGTAAAGATTTTATATCTCATGAGATAGACATGGCTGGAACGGTAGGTTATACCAGTTCAGTGAAACAGGACTGAAATGAGGGTGACTCGGTTCAGAAATGGACTTTGTCCACTAAGATAGTCTTGGTAATGAGTCTTGACTAACAAGAAATGATTCTCTATGATTATGTGTGTATTCCACAAAGTTTCATGTTTTATGTTATGATTATTGTGATTACATTTCACAACTATGATTTATCCCATGTTATGAAATTATGATCTCTTTTGCAGGTTAAGATTTACAAAAGATATGTTCTTATGAATATGATGTGATTGATATTTATTTTTTTTACCCTTAATGAGCATTTGAGCTCACCATTTTATGTTTTCTTTTCCCCAGGATATAAAGAAAGGTTTTAGGTAAGAAAAAAAGGAAGATCTTTATGGGAGATGTTGAAGATCTTTCACCACGATTAGAAGATTATATTCCGAGTTTCCAAAGACACTAAACTATTACGGTCCTTGTGTGTGTGTTTTTGTAATGTACTAAGTATTCCGCAAAAAGTAATGTAATGTCCATGCACATTAAGCTTCGGGTCTCTACAGTTGGTATCAAAGGAAAGGTTTAGTCAACCTTTGGAAACTAGGATTCAAAAACATTAGTGAGATCCCTAGAGATATTTCTAAGGTATGTCTAGGGATGTCCCTAAGGTTAAGTATACGTATAGGTTATAGTACTAGAATTATGCTAACGATCATAGAATTAAACCTAAGATGTTAGATATTGAAGGTACTCCCCCTTTATTATGTTGTTTTCCCTAGCATGATTTTTGCCTCTCACACTATTCTTTTTGGGTTTTAGACGATGGCTGGAACCCGAAGGAACCGTGTTGATCAATGGAATGGACAATGCAATGATTTCCCTCCTGAACAAACAAATGTTATGGGAGATGGAGTGCAGAATCTTATTGCTATACTTACACAAGCTATTAATCATTGTGGACTTCCAAATGAGCAGAGAAGGGAACAATATTCTATTGAGTCCTTCATGAGGCAACGTCCACCTTCTTTCAGTGGGACTTCCGATCCACTTGTTGCTGAACAATGGATCCGTACCACTGAAAAGATATTTTAAGTTCTTCAATGTTCTGAACATGATAAAGTCAACTTAGCAGTATATCGTTTGGAAGGTGAAGCTGATCAATGGTGGAATCTTATCAAGAATACGAGGCCAAGAGATGAAATTGAGTCCATGGAATGGGACGAGTTCAAGAACTTTTTTTTCAGTAAGTACTTCCCTCGTATTCTTCGAACAAAGATGGAAAAGGAGTTTCTTGAGCTGAAGCAGAAGGATGATGAATCTGTTGGTATATACGAAGCGAATTTTACAAGACTTGCAAGGTATGCATCTGGCATTATCATCCAACCTGAAAGTAAAGTTGATCGATTTTTCAGTGTCTTAAAACCAAGTCTTCGAAGGGCATTAGCTATAAGAGACTTCAGTAGCTATGAAGAAATTGTGCGTTATGATATCAAGGTAGAAATGGAAGTTGGTGTTACATATCCATCTCATGGTTTTGACAAGAAACGAAAGATGGAGTTCAAGGAGAAATCTTAGAATAATGGTGAAAAGAATATGAATGTTTCCTTATGCACAAAGTGTGGAAAGAAGCATGGTGGAGATTGTCTTAAAGGGACTAGAAAATGTTTTAAGTGTGGAAAAGAAGGTCATCGAGGAGCTGAGTGTCGAAGTAATGGAAAAAGGGTTTCTAATGATTTGAATAAAGCAAACACTGCATAGAACGCACCACCAACACTTCAATGCTTCAAGTGAAAGGAAATGGGGCATTATGCTAATAAATGCCCTAATCCAAGGGTTATTGATGATCGACATGAGTAACCGCTTAAGGCAAAGGACAAAGGGAAGTCACATACGATCACTATTGGAGATGTTGAATATGACAACGATGTGGTGGAATGATTAAGTGTTTATGTAATGGGATTCCAAAATAATGTTGTATCATGGATTATTGGAATATTTATGTATTGGTCTAATGTGGTATTCAAAGTGATTGAGATATTTTTGGAAATAAGATGATATGCGCATAATGAAGGGAAAACGAGAAAATCAAATGTTTAACAGTATTCATGAGCTCATGATTGATATAAGGACTAAGTGATATCATGGTTTGAGTATATAGAATTTTGAGGATTTGGGTATGTGGAAAGTGTTAACGTTTAACTGCATTCATGTTTTCATTAAGGTTCAATGGGTATTCAAGAGAATACATGATTAAGGACTTTGAATGTTTGGAATGTGACCAACAAAACATATCTTATGATATATGGGGATCAACGATGGTATTAAATCTCTGGTAATCGTTTTCACTATGTTATGAGAGTGGACTGCAGTATTATGGATAAGCCTAAAGATTGGAATGGATTATGTTGGACATAAGTTAGTATTGTTTAAGGATAGAAGTTTTTTCGATATTATTGATGGGATGTTATAGTAATATACTTTTAGAAAAAAGGACAACCTGCAGGACGGGCGACAACCCATCGCGTCCGACAAGGCTGTGGGAATCGAACCCACAACCGAAGTGCGACTGGCCTTTATCACCTACCACTGGCCTACAGGAAGTCCCTGATTAGTAGAAACTGGTTTTATTATATTAAGCAGTATGATATATGAAGTATAAGTCCATTTTAGGAACCATATATGATTACTCTCACTATATAATGACTTATATTTAATAACTTTTGCTAACCTTTTGTTTGAGATGGAAAGACCCGTCATTCTATCACATGATCTGCTAACAATTCACAAATAACAAATTCACATCATTTATTTAAGAGATGAAGTGGAAATTGTTCAAGGCACGAACAACAGTGAGATTGTACCAAAATAAAGTAAGTATTAAAATTCTTCAACTTTAGGGAAACGATCTTGAAAACCAAAAATGTTGTCCTAGTGCTCTTATATCTGATTAATCAGATGGTACCTTAGATCGTCACAAATTTATGGATTTTTGATTGTTGGCTTTTCCATAGCCATGTTCTCTACCACTCTCCATCAGAACATGATGGTTAGATTTTTCTTCCATATCCATATTTTCCCCTATGTGGAAACCCAGTGATTAGTTTATTTGGGTAACCGTTACGTATCATACTTTTGTTTTTAAATATTGGTTTTGGTATTCCTTTTTACGGTGTGAGTTTTGATTAAAGAAACTTTCGAATAGTAAACCATTTATAACCCCGACGAATTTCGAGGGCGAAATTCATTTTAAGGGGGGTAGAATGTAACACCCCGAGATTTTATGAAAAATATTCTTTTTAATTTCATTAATGTCTTGTGTTGTACGCTACACCAAAAGGAGCTTGCACAACACGCATCCTTGACTTGCCTTTCATTACACAGAATCGCGACGTTCCTTGATAGCGTGTGTAGTACGCAATACCGAGTTTCACTAAACAACGACATGCTATTAAAATATTATTAAAACTAGCCGTTATGAATAGTAATAACCACTTTTTGAAATTTTTGAAATTTTATTTTTCAAAATGAACTTCATTTTTGGATTCGGAATATCGAAATTAGCTTAGGGTGAATTTTTGGTGATTTTCGGATAACTTTCATATTTTGATGAATAGTGAAAATTACTAAATTTTAATTAAAAACAACTTTTTCAATTGAAATAATTAATAGTGATAAATTATTAATTTGAGTGGTTTTAAAGTATATTTAGAATATATTTTTACAATTTAATACAATTTTGGTCATTGGATGTAATTTTACATTTAAACCAGACATAAACAAGCGTCAATCTTTTGATAGTTATTATCTCTTAAAAACACGCCTTTTGTTTTGACGACGGGAATTAAATTTTAAATTAATTATTGCAACTCATATGTTTTTAATTTGGTAAAATAGAAAGCATTTTTGAGTTCATAATATCAAATATATCTTAGGCCTAATTTTTGGTATTTTTCTGAAAACTTTCAATTTTTGATGAATAGTGAAACCACTAAGTGGTAGTTAAAAAAATTGAATTTTTCATAAAACTTAATTTTACCATTTCTGTGAGTGGAATTTCAAAAATCCGAGAGACACGGTTGATGTCGGTAAGTAAAATGTGGTTCAATGAGATGAAAATAATTTTTGGTGGATAGTAACTTTTTACTTTTATTTACCACGGTTAAAAGTAAATAGGGTAATTAAGGGTAAAAATGATATTATTATTACCCTAACACATGTCCTAATTTTATTGGACATGTGTAATTCGACCAAAAACGAACTTAGGAATACAATATGACCATTAAGGACTACTTGGATTAGATTAGGACATTTATTATTATTTAATTTAAAGTAGAGTTAAAAGAGTTAAAATCAATGTTTATTTACTAAAACATTTTTAATATAGGGTTATACATAAGATAAATTCGATTATAAATATTAATTAGAAAGATAAAAATATTTCATACATAATTTTATTTTATTTTTAATTTTTAGACATTAAATAATTTAATTTATTTATGACACAACAATGATGCATTAATTATCTTATTAATGAAATGTTGACATAATTGATGTTATAAATAGCCAAATAAATATAATTTGAGACTTTTTATGAATTCCCCTAATTTTATAGGTTAATATGACATGTTATTATTGATTTAATTAACTTTGTTAGAACTTATAATTCTGTTATTATTTTCACAAAAATCAATTACTAAATAGTTTCAAAATTGACATAAAATAGTTTTTAAAACAAATATTATATTATTAATTGATATTTTATTCCTAAAAATCTAAGGTTTGGCCAAATGACTTATATAAAGTTATATATATTAATAATAAACAATTTGGGGTTCGTTTGGCTTCTTATAGTAAGTTTATTAACCTTATAGTGTAAGGACACAAGAAGACATGGTAAAAGTAAAATTATTTAACTTAATGTTAAATCTAAATGATAAGGTTAAAATAGGAACCTAAACTTTTCTAAATTATATTGGATGAGAGGAGTTCGACCCATCCCCACCTTAGCCTCGAAATAAATCAATTTGGAGCTATTTAAAACCGAACTTGACTTTATAATAAAATAATATTTCTAGTTATTCCAAAGGTTCCCCTCTCCTCCCTTATAAAAGGGCACCCCCTCCCTCTCTTCCTCACACAACTTTGAGCCTTCATGCTCGGCCAACCCCTGTCAAATTCTATTCTAAAATTCCCTAGAAACATCCTAGAGGTTCTTGTCTTCCTCAAAGACCAATATTAGTTCCCTAAGAGGAGGTTTCAAAGAGGCGTATCGAAGAAGAGGTAATTTCTTCTCCCGATTCATTCAAGCTTCTTTCTTCTTCAACTTATTATTCTTTAGTTGTTTCATTATAAATTAATAACATCAGTATCACTAATATACTGATTTGTTATTATAAATATGAAACAACCCCATTTCACCTTCTATCCATCCTACGGAAAACAAAATCACCGTGCGTGCGTACGTACGGAATACCGTCTCCACGCCGTGGTGTAATCTGTTTTTCCACCAACACCTTACATGGATGGGTATAATGGTGTAAAGAATAACTATACATAGTTATTATAACATCATACTGATTATGATTATATTGTATCATCCACTCCACTCCAATTCAATAATCATGAAAATGATATCATCGCTCGTGCGTACGTACGGACTACCGTCTCCACGACGCGATGAGATTCATTCTCCACTTTAACCATTCATGAATGATTATAAAGTACATATAATAAGTAATCATGAAATATATGTCAAAATAATGATACTGCATTTATGTGTATATATATGTATTTCATCTACTTAATTCCATTCAACTCAATAAGGAAACGAAAACAACGTTCATGCGTACGTACGGCCTACCGTCTCAATGAACAGTGTATTTCTTTCCATTTACTGATTTATTATATATATGTATATTATGAATATATGTTATATATAAATCATTTTTTATATTCTGGAATTAAGTAATCATGATCTACGTAATCATATGAATAATTACAAGTCAAAACACGGACGACAAATGAAACGATTTTAACCAAAACGCTCTTTAACATGGAATTTACAAAAGAACGGGTAAAATAAAGTCATAAGTGAACCATATATGATATCATAACAATTAGTATGATTCTGGAATAAGTCAATGACATTATTTAAATCATTATACAGGAGGTTCGGACACTTACAAAGCAAATCGGACCTAAGGTAAGCGATAAATTTTCAATCTCATTTTTATACGAGATTGCTTATACGTAAGTATTTACTGGGGTTACGTTTATCATCCATGACCATGATTTCTAAAAATGATTTCATAAAATTTTTACCATTCTTACATGGATGTTTAAAGTCATTTTTACCCTTTATTTACTTTTTACCACATTGTATGAATGAGATCTTTCGTTTGGTTAACATATAAGGTACTTTTTGACTTTTCCGACAAAAGTACAAGGAGAATGTTATTTTTAACTTATACGGCGTGAATGGATTTTTACGGTTTCATAACGCCTCATTTTCAAGAAGCTTCCTCTACAATATTGCATGATTATTTTCAATAAAACCCTTATCTTTTAAAATTGCATGGAATTTTGCGAAAAGAACATGATTTTAAGGAAGAAAGGATATTTTCCTCAAGAATTCATTTCAAGTGTTTTGTCAAAACTATTTTACATCTAAGATGACATTATTTCATATGTGTATCTTTCAAGTAAAATTTCTCTATGATTTAAATGGATTCAATTTTCTTATGATGAAATGATATCAATTGTTTATGGATTATGTTATGATGGCATGATGTTTAAGAATCCCATTTTATTTCATGGGTTATTAAATGATATATGATTTATGATTTTGTGGCACACATAAGAATGGTATCATTATGAGATGGGTGGGACCTATATCTCCCTCCAATTCATTGGGTAAAGATTTTATATCTCATGAGATAGACATGGCTGGAACGGTAGGTTATACCGGTTCAGTGAAACAGGGCTGAAACGAGGGTGACTCGGTTCAGAAAGGGAATTTGTCCACTAAGATAGTCTTGGAAATGAGTCTTGACTAACAAGAAATGATTCTCTATGATTATGTGTGTATGCCACATAATTTCATGTTTTAAGTTATGATTATTGGGATTACATTTCACTACTATGATTTATCCCATGTTACGAAATTATGATCTCTTTTGCAGGTTAAGATTTCCAAAAGATATGTTCTTATGAATATGATGTGATTGATATTTATTTTGTTTACCCTTACTGAGCCTTTGAGCTCACCCTTTTATGTTTTCTTTTCCCCAGGATATAAATAAAGGTTTTAGGTAATAAAAAAAAGGAAGATCTTTTTGGGAGATGTTGAAGATCTTTCACCACGATTAGAAGATTATATTCCGAGTTTCCAAAGACACTAAACTATTACGGTCCTTGTGTGTGTGTTTTTGTAATGTACCAAGTATTCCACAAAAAGTAATGTAATGTCCATTTACGTTAAGCTTCAGGTCTCTACATATTCCATATGTGTTGTTAATTAATTCTTCTAGATTATATTAATGTTCTCGTATTTGAATGTCCATTATGTTTTTTTGTTGGCAAGCGGTGTTTTCAGGTGGGTAGTCAGTGTGTGGATACCCTTGTTTATTTTTTTACTAAATTTTCATTATAATTAGTAGATTCTAGGACCATGGAGGACCCTAGGATCATTGGGGAGTTTCTTGTTGTTTTTTACAAGGAGGTTGTGATGCTACCCAATAGACGTGATGTTGATTTTGGGATAAACTTGCAGCCCGATGCATCTCCAATTTCAATGGATCCATATTGAATAGAACATTTTATGTAGTGGGAGTTGAGAATTTAAATATATTATCAGATGTAAAAGGGTTTTATCTCACACAATACGTCATCATAGGTTACTCTATTATTGTTCACCAAGAAGATGGATGGTAGTCTCAGTTTTTTACATTGACTATCTAAGGTCGAAATAGGTGATATTTAAGAACTGTTACCCTCTTCTAATGACAGATTACTTTTTTACCATCTTATAGGTCTGATTTTTATTTCCTATGATTTATCGGTGGTCACTATATCATCGGTTTAGGGTGAAGGAGGGTGTTATCCCAAAGACTGCCTTTATATGCAAGTGTGGGAACTTCAAATTTTTAATCTGAAGTGCCCAGATCAGTGTGAATCACTGAGAGGGGGAGGGGGTGAATCAGTGATCCCTTAAAACTTTTTACTAATTGATTCCTTATCAACTAAACCTCTATGGCTGGTTAAAGCCTTGATCCACTCTTCTTGTATCTCTCAGCCTTTCCTCGAGTGATGTAGTAAATGTAAAGGCACATGACACAAGGATTTACAAGGTTCGACACCAAAGGCCTATGTCCTTGCCATGTTGGTTATACACCCCAACATGGTTTCTCCATTATAACTTGTTAGAATTACAAGGGTTGATACAGAGTCCCACTGTATCTCTCCTGAGTCCCACAGGAGGGTCTTTATACTGCGTCCCACAGTGTTACCAGAGTCCCACTGGCCTGCTCCAAAATCTCACTGAAGACTTCTTCCACCCTGAGTCTCACAGGGGGCTTCTCCTAGCTCCTCGAATCACACGAGTAGCTCTTCTTCACTTTAAGCTTCTTCAAGTATCTTCAGCAGTCTGGGATAAAGACTGATGTCCTTGCTCTGTACCTCTGATCACTTGATTTGATCAGGTCTTCTCGTCTTGCTTAGGATTTATCTCCTTCTTCTAAGGATGACCTGGCCTCTCTCCAACTACTGAATACTCAGACAAATGATATCTTTAACTTCAGTCTGGTCCAGTCTCACTTCAAAACAACTTCATGCACTGAGTGCATGGCAACTCTGATGGCTTCTCAATATTCTTCAAGAACTCTTGGTCTTGGACAACTCAAATGCACACAAGCTGGTTTGGCTTTGTTCACGTGTGCATGTGCATGCATGCAAGCATGCACTCCCCTTCTCTTCCTTGGTGTGATAAACCCACAAAGGGTGTAATACTTTTTAGCACACACCTTCTCACTTCCTTCACACACTTAATTCCTTTTGATTACACACATAAATGTGTGTTATACTTTAGTGTGAGAGTCTTCCACTTCTTCTGAGTGTATACACTTCACTTAGTGCACACACTAGGTTCGGCCTTTTTATTCTTTTTCACACACACCACTATGGTAAGTCTTTAGCCTTCCTCCTTCAATTTGCACACACAAAAAATGTGTGGTCTTCACTTGGTTCACACACATAGGCTTCGGCCTTGTTCCTCTTCTTGTTTTTCACACACACAAAATATTTTATTTTCCACTTTGTACACACACTTTGTTTTTCACTTTTAATCTTCAAGTGTGCACGACCAACCCATAGGGTCTTCCTCACTTGGCACACACACAAAGTGTGGTCTAGGCCTCCACTTCTTCTTTCACACCTAATTGGATACGGCCTCTTCACTTGTTGCACACACACAAGGGATGTGGAGGCCTTCCTTCTTTACTATGCACACACAAGAGGCAAAGCCTCGGGTCTTCTTCCCCACTTTAGCACACAATCACAAGGTATGAAACCCACAGCCGTGTAGGGTCTTGGTGTACCAAGCACGCAAGGTGTGTGGTGCAAGGGACTCCTCCTCTTCTCAACCGTCGCGCAAGTGTGCAAGGTGCAACACCGCGGGGCTCCTTCCTCCTGCCGTGCAAGTGTGCGGGCAGAGAGGGAACTTCCTGTCACGCAAGGGGTAGCGCGCAGGGGCCTCTCCCTTTCTCTTCTTTCGCGCAAGAGTTGCGCAAAAGGAACACACGAAGCCAGGAATGGCTTCGGGCTGCTTCATCGCGCAAGTGGGTTGCGCGGAGCTTCTTACTTCGCTGAGAACAGAGGCTTCGCGAGACTTCTCTCTTCAGAGGATCAGCAAGCGGCTATGATGCTCGGGAGCTCCTTTTATAGGCAGAGAAATTCCTTTGATCATCCGCGTGATCTCCCGAATATTTCAGATCTTCAAGATTTTTTAAATCTTGATTTTCTCCTCGGTTCACCGTGGGTTCTCCTTCTTTATTTTTCTCCTCCACATGCATGCGACTTAGAACACATGCACGGCCTTTGTCTCTTCGATCCCATGCAAAACACGAACACACCGAGGACTCGACACTTCATTTGCCTTCGGCCTTCATCGAATTTTCTCATTTGTTTCATGAAAGTATATTTTTATGCATGGATGGGTTCGGTTTGGCCAGACGAGCACGAGGGAGCCTTCAGTTTTGAGAGATACAGCAGGGAGCTCAAAATCGGTGCTCGGGTTGATCCTGGTTCGACGGAGGCACGCGGGGAGGCTTCGGCCTGGCTTGAGGTTGAGGATGGACGGGGAGCCGTCAGATCGACGATTTGGACGGCTGCGATCAGAATGGGCCGCGGCGGATTAGATGTGCAGCCGAGATCTGGCGCGCGATCAATCGAGCGGCCAGGATGCGCTCCCAGTGATTTTTCCGCATCCCACATCGAAACGGCGAGCGGATTTTCCGCAGTTTATCAAACATTTGCTGCCATCCATCCCTCGATTGAACTTCTCCCTCCACGGTGTCGCCCCACACCGTGTTCTCTCTGCGGGCGCGCTCTTGCGCCCACCCCTGCCACTCGGGCGCGCCACTGGCGCCCACTATGCTTGTCACGGGCGTGCTCCTCGCGCTCACGCTGCGCGAGCTTCATCACCGCGTGGCCTCGGGGCTTATACATGGGCTCGGACTCTCTCGGGCTGGCCCCATGGGATCCCCTTGGGCGTGGTGACCTAGTCCCACATGTGCCTTGGGTTGAACCCTTATGGATGGCCCTTGAGGTTGACATATTTTTTTCTTAAGTAATAGTTAGGACTTTGTGTAAAAACAATGTTAACCAAATGTAATATGCCAAGACAAAAACCTTCTTCTTCTCATCTCCATTATTCTTCTTCTTAATAATTCCTCCATTCTTTCACTAGACTTCATCAATTCCTTCGAAGGAATTCCCGAAGGGTCTTTCTTCAACCGATGCTCTTGAATCAAACATATTCATCAAAGTTCTTTATTGATCTAATTAGAGATCAAGTTGGATCTTCTTCATATTCACATGCACTAAGTGATAGTGCATGGACTTCTTTAGCTCACTTCTTCCACTTAGAAGTTGTGGATGGCTCTCTTCATCTCCTCATGCATTGTCAGTACAATGCATGGTCTTCAAACAATGTTGTGACATTGTATCTACTTGATACAAGTTCTTTGGAACTAAAAGAGAAGCTCAACAATCGTCTGATGTTATGATGATGCTCCATAATCATCCATTCTTCAAGTGGTGTAACTTAGTATCATCTTGATACAAGTATTGAAACATAAAGATCAGTTCTACAATCGTCTGATATACATAGAGAATGTTTCAACCACAACATCCTATGTCACTTAGTGAATCTCCTAAGTGACATCCCTCTAAGTACCATGGCCATTCTCCTTCATCACCAACACCATCACATCCTTTGTCATTCACATATTGACATTCCTTGACATCCATTCATTCCATGACAACATCATGCCTCATTGACAACAAATGCAACACAGTGCATTTCAATCTCCCCATTTGTATTTGTTGTCAATACACTTCTTCAGCACATATGAATGGGTCAATATGTGTGCCCAATATTTTCTCCCCCTTATTGGCAATAAAATGCAAAGATGTGGTGTGGTTCTCTTCCAAAAATATCTCTTCCTCCCTTCGAATACCATCTTCTTGAAAAGTACTAAGAGAGGGATGATGTCACATGTTCTTCTTTAGCAAAGAACCTTTAGTAAATCATCTCTAAGTCTACTTGGGCTAACCCGGTGTAGAAAACAAGAGTGATGTAACCAAGGAACTCAATGCTATCCATTATTCACTATACATGTGAGATCATGCTTCAGGGGTTTGAAATTTTTCAGATATAACAATGAATTTTCTAAATCCTGCACAACTTCACAAAACTCATTAGAAAGTTCAGGTGCAAAGATAAAGCTCCTCCTTTCATCCATTTGTCTTCAATCCATACTCCCCCTTAATTGACAAGATAAACTCAATTATGAAACAAGGGATGAAAGTATGATTGGAATACCTTCACTTTTCTCAAGATGGTATTAATCTTAGAATCCCATCTTCTTCAGATTGGCTCCCCCTCAAGGGGTGCACTCCATTTTGTCCAAACCACTCTCTAGATGAGAATGATCATCATCTTCAATTCCCTGAAATGTTAGCACATGTAAATACAAGTTGTTAGGGAATAAGATGGAACCTACTTGGTTCATCAATGTGAACAACAAGGTTGAGAAGATTCTCTCAACCGAGATGCCCCATTTTCACCATTCTTCACACTTGCACATATGATCTTCAATGATGTTGGTGCTGGTGTGGATCTCAACACCTCTTTAACTTCTTTGTGTGTGACTCCTGTATTTCTAGGTGCCTTCTGAGCACTAGAGTCTCCTGGTGCAATCTTCATTCTTTTGAAGAATCCCTTCTGAGCTGGAATGTATATCATGCATTTATCACTAGTATGTCCAGCTTGATTACACCTCACACACAGAACTTGATCTTCATGTGAAATCTTTTTCTTTCCTTTTGCCTTAGCAATTGCCAGAACTTTATCTTCAGCTCTTTGCAGATCTTTGGAAAGTTGCAACTGATTTGGCCATATGACTAGTAAGCCACTTGGAAGTGTGACCTCAGTTCTGGATATTCCACATGGTTCCTTCGATGCTTTCAAGCTACCTTTCTTAGGCAACATGTTTTCAATCAATCCATTCTGCTTCTTTTGGATTGATCGTCTGTTTGAGTCTAGTCTGCCTCTATTGAATTTCATGGCTTGTTTACAAAGATCCATGGTATGTCCTTTATTTCCACAGTAGAAGCATGTTTTCTTGGTGGTCCTTCTGGATGCATCACCCTTCTTGGATTTAGACTCCAAGGACTTCTTTTCCTTTTTCAAAATCTTCTTGGGAGCATCTTCCACTTTCTTATGCTTGCTTCCCAAGGATTCTTTCTGAGCCAGGTTCTGTGATCTTTTCTTCTTTTTAGCTCTGGATACAGTTGGATATTGACATGTATCTTTTTGACCACTTTTGCACACATCCCAGATGTTATCAAGCAATCCAAATCTGTTAGCAGTAAACAGATGTCTCTGGACCTGTGGATGTTGCTTCTTTTCCTCTGGCTTGCTCCCCCTTGGCATGGGCTTCCTTTGTGCTTTGACATTCAGTGGATTTTACCAACAATCCTTTGCACAGTGTCCATACTTATTACAACACCAACACTGACCCACAAATCTTGACCTCTTCAGTCCTTCTGATTGTTGGGTACTTTTCTTTACTTTTTTGTGTTGTTTCAGGAGAGATCTCTTTCTTCATTGTCTTCATCCATACTTGTTTGTAGTTTCTCTTACATCCTGCACTATTTTTGGAAACAAAATTAGAAGCATGAGTACAAGATGGTATGGATGGTACCTTCTTTTTAGAAGATGTTTCCCTTTCATTAGAGGATGTCTTTATTTTATAATCATCCTTCTCAAAGCATACTTGTGTAGCAACATTTCTACTTTCAGCTGACTGGGAGGATTCAGCTTTGGGTGATTGCAGATTTTTCAATATCACCTCTAGTTCTAAGCATTTCATGTTAAGGGAGTTCTTCTCATCCTCAACAGTTCTTAGCCTTCCTTCCCATTTCTCTTCCAGCTGTTCTAACTGGTCTTCATGCACCTTCTTCAATTCTAGCAATGAATTGTCAAGCTCCTTCCCCATTTTGACTTTGTCTTCGAGTTGAGCATCTCTGACATTCATTGACTCTCTGTGCAATTTTTCCAGTGCATGGAAAACTTCTTTGATCATTATCATAAATAATTCTTTCTCAGAAAGGCTTCTTTGCAATTCTTCAGCAGTGTCTTCATATCTTTCATTGCAAATAGAAACAGTTTCATCTTTAGCCTTCACCAGCTTTCTGAGAGTGTTGGTTATGCCAACCCTTTTAGCCAACTGATCTTCCATTGTATTGGCTTCTTCTTCTAGCTGTAATTTTTCTTCTTGAAGATCAAGGATGCATGTAGCTAAACACATTTCCACTTCCTTGGGGACTGTCTTCTGAAGATATTCGATTGAACTTTGAAGATCTTTCATTGTTCCAACTTCATCACAGCTAGGACATGATTTCTTCATCTTCTTGGCCTGTTTCTTCTTTCTATTTTTCTGAGTCTTGGCAGATATCTCTATTTGAGGCTGGTCGCTCATTTCTTCAAATCTACACTTCATAAAGACTCCCTTGGATCTTTTAGAGGTAACCTTCCCTCTGATACCAATTGAAGTTCCCAGATCAGTGTGAATCACTGAGAGGGGGTGGGGGTGAATCAGTGATCCCTTAAAACTTTTTACTAATTGATTCCTTATCAATTAAACCTCTATGGCTGGTTAAAGCCTCGATCCACTCTTTTTGTATCTCTCAGCCTTTCCTCAAGTGATGCAGTAAATGTAAAGGCACAGGACACAAGGATTTACAAGGTTCGGCACCAAAGGCCTACGTCCTTGCCATGTTGGTTATACACCCAAACATGGTTTCTCCATTATAACTTGTTAGAATTACAATGGTCGATACAGAGTCCCACTGTATCTCTCCTGAGTCCCACAGGAGGGTCTTTATACTATGTCCCACAGTGTTACCAGAGTCCCACTGGCCTGCTCCAGAATCCCACTGAAGACTTCTTCCACCCTGAGTCTCACAGGGGGCTTCTCCTGGCTCCTCGAATCACACGAGTAGCTCTTCTTCACTTTAAGCTTCTTCAATTATCTTCAGCAGTCTGGGATAAAGACTGCTGGCCTTGCTCTGTACCTCTGATCACTTGAGTTGATCATGTCTTCTCGTCTTGCTCAGGATTTATCTCCTTCTTCTAAGGATGACTTGGCCTCTCTCCAACTACTGAATACTCAGACAACTGATATCTTTAACTTTAGTCTGGTCCAGTCTCACTTCAAAACAACTTCATGTACTGAGTGCATGGAAACTCTGATGGCTTCTCAATATTCTTCAAGAACTCTTGGTCTTGGACAACTCAAATGCACACAAGCTGGTTTGGCTTTGTTCACGTGTGCATGTGCATGCATGCAAGCATGCACTCCCCTTCTTCTCTTCCTTGGTGTGATAAACCCACAAAGGGTGTAATCCTTTTTAGCACACACCTTCTCACTTCCTTCACACACTTAATTCCTTTTGATTACACACATAAATGTGTGTTATACTTTAGTGTGAGAGTCTTCCACTTCTTCTGAGTGTATACACTTCACTTAGTGCACACACTAGGTTCGGCCTTTTTATTCCTTTGCACACACACCACAAAGGTAAGTCTTTAGCCTTCCTCCTTCACTTTGCACACACAAAAAATGTGTGGTCTTCACTTGGTGCACACACATAGGCTTCGGCCTTGTTCCTCTTCTTGTTTTGCACACACACAAAATATGTTCTTTTCCAATTTGTACACACACTTTGTTTTTCTCTTTCAATCTTCAAGTGTGCACAACCAACCCGTAGGGTCTTCCCCACTTGGCACACACACAAGGTGTGGTCTAGGCCTCCACTTATTCTTGAACACCTAATTGGATACGACCTCTTCACTTGTTGCACACACACAAGAGATGTGGTGGCATTCCTTCTTTACTATGCACACATAAGAGGCAAAGCCTCGGGTCTTCTTCCCCACTTTAGCACACACACACAAGGTATGCAACCCACTGCTGCGTAGGGTCTTGGTGTACCAAGCACGCAAGGTGTGAGGTGCAAGGGCCTCCTCCTCTTCTCAACCGCCGCGCAAGTGTGCAAGGTGCAACACCGCGGGGCTCCTTCCTCCTGCCGCGCAAGTGTGCGGGCAGAGAGGGAACTTCCTATCACGCAACGGGTAGCGCGCAGGGGCCTCTCCCTTTCTCTTCTTTTGCGCAAGAGGTGCGCAAAAGGAACACACGAAGCAAGGAATGGCTTCGGGCTGCTTCGTCGCGCAAGTGGGTTGCGTGGAGGTTCTTACTTCGCTGAGCACAGAGGCGTCGCGGGAATTCTCTCTTCAAAGGATCAGGAAGCGGCTATGTTGCTCGGGAGCTCCTTTTATAGGCAGAGGAATGCCTTTGATCATCCGCGTGATCTCCCGAAGATTTCGGATCTTCAAGATTTTTTAAATCTTGATTTTCTCCTCGTTTCACCGCGGGTTCTCCTTGTTTATTTTTCTCCTCCACGTGCATGCGACTTAGAACGCATGCACGGCCTTTGTCTCTTCTATCCCATGCAAAACAAGAACACACCGAGGCCTCGACACTTCGTTTGCCTTCGACCTTCATCGAATTTTCTCATTTGTTGCATGCAAGTATATTTTTATGCATGTATGGGTTCGGTTTGGCCAGACGAGCATGAGGGAGCCTTCAGTTTCGAGAGATACAGCCAAGAGCTCAAAATCGGTGCTCGGGTTGCTCCTGGTTCGACGGAGGCACGCGGGGAGGCTTCGGCCTGGCTTGAGGTTGAGGATGGACGGGGAGCCGTCAGATCGACGATTTGGATGACTGCGATCAGAATGGGCCGCGGCGGATTAGATGTGCGGCCGAGATCTGGCCCGCGATCAATCGAGCGGCCAGGATGCGCTCCCGGTGATTTTTCCGCGTCCCACATCGAAACGGCGAGCGGATTTTCCGCGGTTTATCAAACATCTGCTTCCATCCATCCCTCGATTGAACTTCTCCCTCCATAGTGCCACCCCACACCGTGTTCTCTCTGCGGGTGGGATCTTGCGCCCAACCCTGCCACTCGGGCGCGCCACTGGCGCCCACTATGCTTGTCATGGGCGCGCTCCCCACGCTCACGCTGCACGGGCTTCATCACCGTGTGGCCTCGAGGCTTATACACGGCCCCGGCCTCTCTCGGGATGGCCCCATGGGATCCCCTTGGGCGTGGTGACCTAGTCCCACATGTGCCTTGGGTTGAACCCTTAAGGCTGGCCCTTGAGGTTGGAATATTTTTTGCTTAAGTAATAGTTAGGACTTTGTGTAAAAACAATGTTAACCAAATGTAATATTCCAAGCCACAAATCTTCTTCTTCTCATCTCCATTATTCTTCATCTTAAGAATTCCTCCATTCTTTCACTATACTTCATCAATTCCTTCTAAGGAATTCCCGAAGGGTCTTTCTTCAGCCGATGCTCCTGAATCAAACATATTCATCAAAGTTCTTTATTAATCTAATTAGAGATCAAGTTGGATCTTATTCATATTCACATGCACTAAGTGATAGTGCATGGACTTATTTAGCTCACTTCTTCCACTTAGAAGTTGTGGATGGCTCTCTTCATCTCCTCATGCATTGTCAGTACAATGCATGGTCTTCAAACAATGTTGTGACATTGTATCTACTTGATACAAGTTCTTTGGAACTAAAAGAGCAGCTCAACAATCGTCTGATGTTATGATGATGCTCCATCATCATCCATTCTTCAAGAGGTGTAACTTAGTATCATCTTGATACAAGTATTGAAACATAAAGATCAGTTCTACAATCGTCTGATATACATAGAGAATGTTTCAACCACAACATCCTATGTCACTTAGTGAATCTCCTAAGTGAAATGCCTCTAAGTACCATGGCCATTCTCCATCATCACCAACACCATCACATCCTTTGTCATTCACATCTTGACATTCCTTGACATCCATTCATTCCATGACAACATCATGCCTCATTGACAACAAATTCAACACAGTGCATTTCATAATCAATAAATTTAGTGTTACGAACACACCATACATGTTTTTGAGGATTATAAACTCCATATTCCATTAGTTTCTAGATTAATGAATCCTCATATTCATCAATGATGTCTTGATCTAATCTAATCCATAGGAAGAGTATTCTGATCATCTCAGAACTATCTTACAGGTTCTTCGACGCCACTATCTCTATGTAAAGTTGTCTATGTTATTGTATTTGAAAAAATTAGTGAATTTACTTGGGAATGTGGTGTATCATCAAGGTAGGGAATTGAACCTATCCAAATTCAGGTTATTTGTTTCTTGGAAATCACCCAAGAACGTGTCTTTTGTTTGGAGTTTCCTTGGTCTTGTGGGTTATTATTTGAGGTTTATGCCTGATTTCTCTCGAGTTGCAGCCTCGTTGAAAACTTTGACCATTGATCAATATAATTTTTTGTTGACCAATTAGTTATAGGTTGTATTATATTACCTAAAGGGGGATTTTTTCTATGCTCCAGTGCTTCAGTTTCATATGGATGTGTGATGTTTGAGGGATGTTTTGAAACATCCCGTTTTGTTTTGGGATGCATGTTGATGCAGTATAGGTATGTGATCTCTTATGGGTTTCACCAGTTGTTTCCCCATGATTATAACTATTACAATCATCACCTATAAATAGTGATGGTAGCTTATGTGAAAACGTTTTGGAGGAATCACTTGATTTGGATGATAATTTTGTTCCTCATGAATCACAAGTGATTGGGGTATATCTTTTATCAGTGCAATCTGAATTTGAAGTAGTGGTGTTTGATGAATTTTCAGTTGGATTATGATTTTAAGATGTCCAAAACCATAGGAAAAGTTAATTTTTTGGAAAAATATTTGAGAAGGAAGTCGTGGAAGGGAGTTGTTTAGGAGTCTGGGGATTCCTAGAGGGAAAAGGAGGATTTGGCAGCCTTGCACATAGATGCAATGGTGGATGGTGGTAGAGGTTATTTATTTTAGGTGAAATGTAGTATAATTTTATGTAGTAAGTGGGGGATTATTTGTGTGGATACTCATAGGAAGAATTGATGTGATATTATATTAGATATAGTGATTCTCTAGAGGGATGGTCAAAATATTTTGGGAACTATATGTTGTTTCACGGGAGGTTTTTTATTCAGGTAGCGATGTATGAGGGAGTTTTTTTTGAGTTTTATATTCTCACTTTGGTGGTACAACTAGGAGTTTAAAATATGTACCATGTCATGATGGTGTAGTTTGGGTGTCCTGGGATGAATTGGGTGGTGGAACAGTTTTTGTAAAAGTGCTCATGTTTCCAACAGGTAAAGGATGAGCATCATGTTTCTCGTAGAATGTTTTCATCCCATGGATGTTTTCCATTGTACATGGAATGAAATATCAACTTATTTCATCACAGGGAACCCAGAACTCAATGAAATTGTGGTAAAATCTAGGTGATCATGGACCAGTTGATGAAATTGGCCCACTTCTTAGTGATAAAGGATTTTAGCATAATGGATTTCTTGGAAAAAAGGTATGTGGATATTATGGTATGGTTTATTGGT
This sequence comes from Viscum album, assembly GCA_963277665.1. Classification (NCBI taxonomy): domain Eukaryota; kingdom Viridiplantae; phylum Streptophyta; class Magnoliopsida; order Santalales; family Viscaceae; genus Viscum; species Viscum album. The sequence goes on along the minus strand of OY728128.1, from coordinate 1,172,631,820 downwards.
GTTATGAGATCCATTTTCTCGTATCAATATACACATTTTACCTCACAAGTCTATAGGGGATTACAAAAATATTTTTGGCACTCTGTTAAACCTCAACACCGATTTCCACCCTTAGACAGAAGGGTAGAGTGAATGGACCATCCAAACGTAGGATGATATGTTGCAGGTGTGATTCCTATAATTTGGTTGATCATGGGTACAAAACCTAACATTGTTTTAGTTTTATTATAATAATATCTATCACTCATCCATTTTTTGGATCTATATGATGATTTTTATAGGAGGCCTTATCATTATCCTTTGTTATGCATAGAGGTTGGAGAGGCAGAAGTTGTTTGTACCAATGTGGTGCAGAGCATGATTGAGAAGGATCAACTTGTTCATGAGAGGATGAATGTAGTGTGGGACCAAATAAATTCTTATTTTGGTTGAAGGAGGAGGCCCTTAGATTTTGAGGTTGGGGATCATGTGTTATTTAAGGTTTCCCTTGGCATGGGTAGAGAGGGTTTTTCTAGGGGAGTAAGATTTCTCTAATGTTTGTTGGACCCTTTGTGGTGTTGGTCCTTGTTTGGATGGTTGTGTATAATTTATCATTACCACTATGGTTAGAGATATTCCATGATATATTCCAAATATCTTAGCTTTTTCAGTATCTTCACAATGAATCCAATGTCATTGACTGGGGAGAGTTGGATATAAAGGATAATGAAATGTTTATAGAGTAGCCAATATAGATCATGAATTTCCAAGAAACTGAGCCACGTTGATGGACCATTCCTTTGGTTCATCAGATGTGGAGGCATGATGGCCTTAAGCACAGTACATGTGAGTGAGATACATTGATACGTGACCAGTACCCAAATTTGATTTGAGCTTTTATTTGCTTTGTTTTTTATGATGTGTTGTATCGATCCTTTTGTTTTATGAGTTGAGTTTTTTTAAATTTTCATTGATGTATGATGTGGGATAAATTATGGAAATGCGAATAGGGGAGGACCTGATTCCTAATCAATACCCATTAACTATGACGTGATTAAACCTATGTGGTCATGTTATCTTCACCCAAATCAGATAGTATATTGACATGGATGATTAAATTATAGGATTTGTTTTCTTTGGGCGATGAAGTTTGCTGGTTACAATGGATTTTTGGATTGGTTTGTGTGGAATTATATATGTTTGTGGTGATAAGGTTGTGTGATATGTTTTTGGCTATTGGTTTGGTGTGTTTGGATGGTGGTAGCATTTGAGGTATGACGACATTGTTGAGAGGTATCTCACAGGATCGTTGTTCATACCCCCTTTCCTTTTGGCACTACAGGAAAAATGGGTATTTGCGACGGGTTATTTGCGACGGGGGTATTTGCCCGTCGCAAATAAGTAGCCTTTTGCGACGGGATAGCTTTCCCCGTCGCAAAAGGACTGGCGCGCTAAGCGCGCCAAATCGCGGGAAACATATTTGCGACAGGGGAATATTCCCGTCGCAAATAACCGGCGGCGGTAAAAGGTATTTGTGACGGGAATATTCCCCCGTCGCAAATAGTATGTCGGCAGGTGGTTATTTGCGACGGGACCCGTCACAAATAACTATTTAACTGTTGACCGTAATAAATGATGGCTAAGGTATTTGCGACGGTACCCGTCGCAAATAATCTAACCTATAAATACCCCCATTCGTTTTTTCAAATCATTCTCAAACTCCATCTTCTTCTTCTCTCAAAATTTTATTTCTAATGTTCAGTTTTTCTCAAGTATAATTTTTTTCTCCGGAGTTGATATTGAAGTTTTGAAGAACGATCAGAGATCAACCTCAGATCAATTTTCAAGGTATTTATGTTCATTTTAATTTAATATATATTTTTAATTTTTTATTAGTTTCAATTATTCTTAATTAGTTGTAATTTAATTATGTTTACATTGTTTTGTTACTTAGTAAATTTAAATTATTAGTATTGTTCATAGTTAATGGTAATTAGGAATAATTAGTAATAATTTTTAATAATTAAGAATAAATATTAATAATTAGTAATAAATAACAATAATTAGGAATAATAACATTATTACATTATTAGTATATTTTATTATTAATATTAAAATAATATAATTTTTTATATATATACAATTCTCTTTTCATCTGTGTGTTTGTTGTCTCCACATGTATTATTTGTATGTGGAGATAGAAAACACACAGATGAAAGGAGAATTGTATATAAATTAGAAAATTATATTATTTTAATATTAATAATAAAATATACTAATAATGTTATTATTCCTAATTATTGGTAATTATTCCTAATTATTGGTAATTATTCATTTAATTACTCATAATTAGGAACAATTACCAATAATTATCAATAATTAGGAATAATTAGTAATAATTCGTAATAATTACCAATAATTAGTAATAATTACCAATTATTAGTAATAATTACCAATAATTAGTAATACTTACCAATAATTAGTAATACTTACCAATAATTAGTAATAATTACCACTAATTAGTAATAATTATTAATAATTATCAATAATTAGTAATAATTAGTAATAATTACTAATAATTACCACTAATTAGTAATAATTAGGAATAATTACCAATAATTACCAATAATTAGTAATAATTAGTAATAATTAGTAATAATTAGTAATAATTAGTAATAATTAGTAATAATTAGGAATAATTAGTAATAATTACCAATAATTATCAATAATTACCGATAATTACCAATAATTACCGATAATTACCAATAATTAGGAATAATTACAAATAATTAGGAATAATTACCAATAATTAGGAATAATTACCAACAATTAGGAATAATTACTAATAATTACCAATAATTAGTAATAATTACTAATAATTCGTAATAATTACCAATAATTAGTAATAATTACCAATAATTAGTAATAATTACCGATAATTAGTAATAATTACCGATAATTAGTAATAATTACCGATAGTTAGGTATAATTACCGATAATTAGTAATAAGTAGTAATAATTAGTAATAATTAGGAATAATTACCGATAATTAGTAATAATTAGTAATAATTATCAATAATTAGTAATAATTAGTAATAATTAGTAATAATTACCGATAATTACCAATAATTACCCATAATTAGTAATAATTACCGATAATTACCAATAATTTCCGATAATTAGTAATAATTACCGATAATTGGTAATAATTACCGATAATTAGTAATAATTAGTAATAATTACAAATAATTACCAATAATTGCCGATAATTACCAATAATTAGGAATAATTACCAATAATTAGTAATATTTACCAATAATTACCAACAATTACCAATAATTAGTAATAATTACCAATAATTACCAATAATTACCCATAATTACCGATAATTACCAATAATTAGGAATAATTACCAATAATTAGGAATAATTACCAATAATTAGGAATAATTACTAATAATTAGTAATAATTACCAATAATTACCAATAATTAGTAATAATTACCAATAATTACCAATAATTAGTAATAATTACCTGTAATTACCCATAATTACCGATAATTACCAATAATTTGGAATAATTACCTTAATTAGTAATAATTAGTAATAATTAGTAATAATTAGTAATACTTAACAATAATTAGTAATAATTACCAATAATTAGGAATAATTACCAATAATTACCAATAATTACCGGTAAATAGTAATAATTAGTAATAATTAGAAATAATTACCAATAATTAGTAATAATTAGTAACAATTACTAATAATTCGTAATAATTACTAATTATTAGTTATAATTACCAGTAATTAGTAATAATTATCAATAATTACCAATAATTAGTAATAATTAGTAATAATTAGTAATAATTACCAATAATTAGTAATAATTACCAATAATTAGTAATAATTACCAATAATTAGTAATAATTACCAATAATTACCAGTAATTAGTATTAATTACCAATAATTAGTAATAATTACCAATAATTACCAATAATTACCAATAATTAGTAATAATTACCAATAATTAGTAATAATTACCGATAATTACCCATAATTACCGATAATTACCAATAATTAGGAATAATTACCAATAATTAGTAGTAATTAGTAATAATTAGTAATAATTACCAATAATTAGTAATAATTAGTAATAATTAGTAATAATTAGTAATAATTACCAATAATTAGTAATACTTAACAATAATTAGTAATAATTACCAATAATTAGGAATAATTACCAATAATTACCAATAATTACCGGTAAATAGTAATAATTAGTAATAATTAGAAATAATTACCAATAATTAGTAATAATTAGTAATAATGACTAATAATTAGTAATAATTAGTAATAATTAGTAATAATTACCAATAATTAGTAATAATTAGTAATAATTAGTAATAATTACCAATAATTAGTAATAATTACCAATAATTAGTAATAATTAGTAATAAATAGTAATAATTAATAATAATTACCAATAATTAGTAATAATTACCAATAATTATTAATAATTACCAATAATTACCAATAATTAGTATTAATTATCAATAATTAGTAATAATTACCAATAATTACCAATAATTAGTAATAATTAGTAATAATTACCGATAATTAGTAATAATTAGTAATAATTAGTAATAATTAGTAATAATTACCAATAATTAGTAATAATTAGTAATAATTAGTAATAATTAGTAATAATTACCAATAATTAGTAATAATTACCAATAATTAGTAATAATTACCAATAATTAGTAATAATTACCAATAATTAGTAATAATTACCAATAATTAGTAATAATTAGTAATATTTAGTAATAATTAGTAATATTTAGTAATAATTACCAATAATTAGTAATAATTAGTAATAATTAGTAATAATTACCAATAATTAGTAATAATTACTGATAATTACCAATAATTACTAATAATTACCATTAATTAGTAATAATTACCAATAATTAGTATTAATTAGTAATAATTACCAATAATTGGTAATAATTAGTAATAATTACCAATAATTAGTAATAATTAGTAATAATTAGTAATAATTACCAATAATTAGTAATAATTACCAATTATTAGTAATAATTAGTAATAATTAGTAATAATTAGTAATAGTTAGTAATAAATAGTAATAATTAGTAATAATTAGTAATAATTAGTAATAATTAGTAATAATTAGTAATAATTAACAATAATTAGGAATAATTACCAATAATATTAGTACTATGAAAATAATAAAAAATTTATATAATATTAAAATTATCAATATTTGTAACATGTTTTGCTTTATTCTCAACATATTTAATTCTTAAAGGGTCAATTTTTAGGTCTATCTCAATAAAAAGTTTGCGTCAGTCGTGTATGATCTAAACTCTATAATTATCCTAGCTTGAGAGTTTTTTCTAACAAATTATTCAAAACCAGTAATGCTTTTATATTTTATAGAGAAATATGGAACAACGAGGTCGTCAACAATCATTATTAGGTGATCGCATATGGATAAATCAACGTAGAAATCCAAAGGTTTCTGGTTTAAATCCAGTATATGTAGAGGGTGTGGAGACTTTTTTTATCATTTGCGACATCAAATCCAGAATTTGTTTCAGAAGGCAAAATAAAATTCCCTTGCAGAAAATGTGCATTGAGAACATTTGACACGTTTGACAAAGTGGGAGAACATCTCTTGCGTTTTGGTTTTCAACCAGATTATGTTTTTTGGTATCAACACGGTGAACGTAGTTCCAGAGCAGGTGATACCAACTTGATTCCGGATCCATCCCGGTTTCAAGATTTAGTACATGATGTTGTAGGTTCATTTGTTCAACATACAGAAACTCGGGCTGATATAGCTTCAAATCCAAAGTTGGAACTGTCTGAATTTTATGAGTTGTTGAAGTCTGCTGAGGATGTATTATATCCTGGCTGCAAGATGAGCAAATTAGAAGCAATTGAAAAATTTATGGCTATCAAATCAGATAACGGAATGTCAAACACCTATTTTGACCAGATATTTTCTTTGCTTAAAACACTGTTACCTGAAGGAAATGTTTTACCTGCAAATTACTATGAGAGTAAGAGGTTGGTTCAAAATTTGGGACTTACTTGTCAGAAGATTCATGCATGTTCAAATGACTGCATTTTATATTCTGGGGAAAATGAGTCGTTGGATAGTTGTCCCACATGTGGGCAACTAAGATATAAAGAAGGACAACACGGGAAGTCTGGTTTGATTCCTGTAAAACAGTTGAGATATTTTCCTCTTACATCCAGACTTCAGCGTTTATTCATGTCTAAGAATACATCGACAATGATGTCATGGCATAAAGAGAATATTTCAACTGATAAAAGCTTGAATCATCTAGCCGATGGTGATTCATGGAAACATTTTGATAGAGTGCATCCATCCTTTGCTTTAGAAGCTAGAAATGTTCGACTGGGCCTTTCCACTGATGGTTTCTGTCCGTTTGGATCTTATGGTAGTCAATATTCATGTTGGCCTATTTTTTTAACTCCGTACAATTTACCTCCATGGATGTTGATGAAGGAGCCATATATCTTTTTGACTTTACTAATTCCAGGACATTCGAAGAAAAATATTGATGTTTATTTGAAACCATTGATTGATGAATTAAATTTATTATGGAGTACTGGTGTCAGTACATATGATGTTGCAACGAAACATAATTTCATACTGAGAGGAGCATTGATGTGGACAATAAGTGACTTCCCAGCGGATGGGATGTTTTCTGGCTGGAGTACACATGGTCAGAAATCATGTCCTTATTGTATGGGAGAGAACAAAGCATTTATGCTCATTCATGGAAAGAAACCTTGTTATTTTGACTGTCATTGCAGATTTCTTCCAGCTGATCATCCTTTTCGCAGAAACAGATCTCATTTCAGAAAAGGAACAGTTGAAAGGGAAGGACATACAAAAATGTGATCAGGTTTGGAGTTAAAATCAGTTGTATTTTCATTACCTCCCATCACTTTTGGTCCCATAATAAACCAAAAGAAAATTTCTGGTTTTGGGAAAGAACACAATTGGATTAAACGTAGCATATTTTGGGATTTTCCATATTGGTCTGATTTGTTGGTCCGACACATGTTAGATGTCATGCATATTGAGAAGAACTGTTTTGATAATTTGTTTCATACAGTTTTGGATACGCCAGGAAAGAGCAAAGACAATGTAAATGCAAATTTAGATCTTGCCCAAATTTGCAGGCGTCCAGAATTGGAACTGTTTGAGAATGTCAGAACAGAAAGGTTACTGAAACCAAAAGAATCTTATACACTATCTAAAGAAAATCGTTTATTATTTTGTCAGTGGATTGTAGATTTGAGACTTCCAGATGGCTGTGCTTCCAATTTGGGTAGATGTGTAAAGAATGGTCATATTACTCGATTAAAAAGTCATGATTGTCATGTTATAATGTAAAGACTGCTACCCATTGGATTAAGAGGTCTGTTGAATTCTGTGATTTGGGATTCCATAACAGACATGTCTCATTTTTTTCGGGAAATTTGTGCGGCTACAATAGATTATGATGCTCTAGGAAAACTTGAAAAAGATGTTGTTGTAATTATATGTAAACTGGAAAAAATATTTCCGCCGTCTTTCTTCGACTCAATGGAACATTTGATGTTACATTTTCCATATGAAGCCAAATGTGGAGGTCCAGTACAATTTCGATGGATGTACCCATTTGAAATATGCATGCAAAATTTGAAAAGAAAAGTATGTAACAAAGCATCTGTTGAAGGATCTATTGTAGAAGCTTATTTGCAAGATGAAATATCTTTTTTCTGCTCCCATTATTTTTAATTTGAGTATCCTTCAAAACACAACCGAATGGGACGTAACGAGAGGAATATTGATGAAATCGACAATCAATTATCTGTTTTCAACCAGTCAGAGCTTGGTTTTGGTGGAGTTTATGAATGCTGGCATTCAGATGATGAACATCATAGAGCTCATACGTATGTTCTGCTCAACTGTGAAGAGATGACATCAGTTGTACTGTAAGTGTTTATATCACTTATTCTATCATTTATGTTACAGTAAATAACTTTGGTTTTTATAGGTTGTATGATAATCATATCAAGAAACAAATTCCACAAATTACAGCAGTTGCTCTCGAAGAACGTCGACTGAAAAATTTCTCTCAGTGGTTTCAAAAACTGGTAACATAAATTCTTTATCTTTTAGCAACTCATTCAATGTATAGTTTACTATATTGATAATTATTTCACAAATTTTCAGGTGTCTTGACATGCTGATAAAATAGACAAACGGCTGTGTGTATTGAGTAACCCACCTTCCAAACTTGTTAAAACTTATAATGCATATGTGGTAAATGGATTTCGATTCCACACACATGCATATGGGGAATCGAAAAAAACAATGAACAATGGAGTTATCTTGAGAGGATCTCATCATCGAGAAAATGAAGTTGACTTTTATGGCATACTTGATGAAATCATTGAACTCTGTTATCTTGGACAACATTACATAACCATGTTCAAATATCGGTGGTTGGATACAGAGAGAGGCGTGTGTGTTCATCCGACTCATGGAATCATTGATATTAAATGTAAAAGTGTTCTCGTAGTAAATGAACCATTCTTTTTGGCTCAATAGGCATATCAAGTTTATTACGCAAAGTACTGTGCTACATCAAGAGACTTGACTGATTGGTGGAGTGTAATAAAAATCAAAATTCGAGACAATCAGTTTAGTCAAAGTGAATGTGCTTTCACTGATGTGCAAAGAATTGAAGTTTTTCAAGAGAGTACTCAAAATCAATCTTTTTTACAAAGAGACATGAGTATCGATGACGACACCCCACATTTAAGAGTCGGTGATGACGATGATGTTAATGATGTCACATATGAATTTGAAATGGTAAGAGATGAAGCAACTGTAACTCGAATGGATATCAATGATGTTGAGGAGGAATATGAAGATGACATTGACATATATGAAGATGACGATGAAGATGAACACTGATAGAATTCCATGGTATTTATATACAATCATAATATGTATATATGTATATATAATAGTAATTATCAATTATTTTCTAACAACATTAACTTTTTCTGTTTCAGATGGACGACACCACATTTCGTGAGTTGGCGGATGCTGAACTGACTTTCGATGCGGATGAGTTGCTGACAGATGACCCTCAGCCAGCAGGTGCTCCAGGGAGTATGCGGATGGGGCGCGGTCTTTCACGATTGATGATTCCTAACCCCATCCCCGACCGACGCCCACGTCTTGGGTTTGATCCACACACACGGAGGTGTGATAACCTGTGTGATAACCTGTGGATTTGACTAAGATTTCATTAATCTATTCACATAATAAATGTTTATTATTTTTACAGTTTTCCGCATATAGCAGTCGGACAAGGCAGCGCTATTTTGCGCAACTATTTCTCTCAGCCGTGGACCACATGGGAGCAGATTCCCATTGATGTGCAGTAGGCCATGTTCAGCCATTGGTTGGTACGTACGTAAATAAATACTTTTTATTTTGAAAATTATTTCATTTCTAACTTCATATTTTGATTTATTTGTAGGGTTTATGGTATCCGATCGAGGAACCCATGCGTGACGCCATCCACGAGGCATGGGAGGTGGCCATGCGTGATCGCCTTCGTCAGTTTTTGCACAATTTAAGAAAAGCTGCAATGAAGAAAGCATGAGTGTCAGATTTTGACGAGTCATGTAGAGCACACCGACCAGAGTACATTTCATCCCATGTATGGGATGGATTATGTGCGCACTGGTTGAGTGGTGCCTTCCAGAGGAGATCATCGGTGGGGAGGCAGAATCGGGGGAGACAGGAGGTGACTCATCGAACTGGGAGTCGTTCTTTCAGTACTCATAGACAGCATCTGGTACGTACATTATTTATAAATATTTTATATAACTATAAATATTAACAGTTTATTTTTTATTCTTATAGGCTGTCGAGAACCCCGATATTACGGAGTACGACATATATCGGAGGATGTATAGTGATCCTGCTACTGGGGAGCTCAGAGGTGATCGTCAGCATCACATCGTGGTCAGTATTATTTGTTTTCAAGTTTAAAAATTAACTGCATATAATATATTCACAATTTTAATTTTAAATTGCAAATACATGAGTCATATGAGGCCGCAGCGTCACAGGCTCGGCCTGAGAGTCAGGCCGAGTCATCAGATCAGACCACTGGCCGTCAGTTTGATGAGGCGGCATGGATGCAGGCCACCCAGTATGCCTTTGAGAAGGGCCGAGTAGTTGGTATCGACTCTCGACTGACTCCCGGAGATTATTATGGCAGTGCTGCGATGTCGGCGTCCAGCTCGAGAGGAGCTCGTGCATCTTCTTCTGCTACATAGTATGAGGATCAGTTGCGATCTCAGACTGCACTGATAGAGTGTCTCCAACAGGAGCAGGATCAGATGCGTCAGCAGCATGAGGAGGAGCATCGACGCCAGCAGCAGCTGTACAAGGAGTAGACGAGTCGGTGGCAGCAGCAGGATCAGGAGCAGATGAAGTACATGCGCCGACTCACTCATTCTTTAGGGATGGAGTTTCCTCCACCACCATCTGGAGATCCCCCCTCCCCCTCCTTCAGATTAGAGTTTGTATTTATGTTATAAAATTTGTGAAATCAAAATATGATTTTTTTTCTATTCGTGTAGTTTTTGTCTCATTATAAAATATTAATAATATTATATTTTTAAATAACAATATTAATATGAATAATAATAATATTTATATTTTATAATATTAAATTATATATATATATTAAAATTTTATAATATTATAATTTATATATATATTAAAATTTTATAATATTATAATTTAATTATATTTTTTTTGTAATACTTGAATTATTTTAATATTTTAATGTAAAATAATTCTATTATTTTTATATTAATAAAAATAACTTATTAATATTTTTTTTATTTATGAATTATAATTCTAATATTATTATATTAATTAAATCATTTATTAATATTCTATTATTTTTTATTTTTGAATTATAATTCTATTATTATTATATTAATTAAAATAATTTATTATTTTTATTTGTGAATTATAATTCTATTATTATATTCATTAAAATCATTTATTAATATTTTATTATTTTTTATTTTTGAATTATAGTTGGATTATTATTATATTAATTAAAATAATTTATTAATAATTTATTTATTTTTATTTTTTTTATAGTATTTGCGACGGGATACTATGCTCATCGCAAATAGTATTATTATTATATGCATTAAAATAATTTATTAATAGTTTTTTTATTTATTTTTTAAATAGATTTTGCGAAGGGTCCCGTCGCAAAAACTATTTGTGACGGGCCCGTCGCAACAGGTATTTGCGACGGGCCCTGTCACAAATAGTTTTTGAATTTTTTTTTACAAATATACGGAGTACTAGTTGCGACGGGGATTCTCCCCGTCGCATAAAAGGGCTTTAGCGACGGGCCCGTCGCAAAAAATTGTTGTTGTGACACCGTTTTCAGCAGCTGGTCATTTGCGACGGGCCCCCGTCGCAAAAAGCCGTTTGCGACGGGATCCCATCGCAAATGACCCGTCGCAAATACCTGTTTTTCTAGTAGTGTGGGCTTTGTTTTAGATTCTAGAGGATGAGATTAATTTTAGAGTTATCTGATGTAATTATTTGTTCCTTTCAGGCCTGTTAGTTTCTCATTTTTTGGGGTTGGAGGTGTTTGGGGGAGGTTTCAGGTGATTTCAGTGGAGGCCAGAGGTGCAGTAGTGTTTTTTTAAGAAATACATGTCATGAAATTTTTTTACATGATGTGTATTTGTGGTTCATGGTTTATGTAGTAGTTTTTTTCATTTATATTTAACATCTAAGGGGTTCCTCATGAAAAGGGTTCATATTTGTGTAATATGGATTCACAATGTGTAATAAATCGGGTGTTAAAAACCGTTGAGGCGACATGTTTTTTTGAAAAAAAGAAATAATTTCTAGAAGCCTATTATATACTAGTCTTGCAAGTATTACATTATGTGAAAATCCATCTGTTTGAGGTTTTAAATCCTTTTATTATCTTAACATTATTTCAATCAACTTCCTCTCTTCCTCTATCATTTTGGTAAACCCTGGGCACCCTTGGAGTCCTTCAACTTCTCTTTCCACCATCTATGATCTGTTGGTTATGATGGTCATTTATTGGAAATATGTGGTAAGAAAATCCGTATTCTTGGTTAGTTTCCTCTATTACTTCTTTAGAGTTTAACTATGGTGGTGTGTTTTTTGTTTGGGTTTTATTTTTTGGTTTTGTTTTGATTATATTTGCATGCGATGTAAGTTGGTACATGTTTTCTCATGGAGTGGTTGTGGTTTGTGGGAATTATTCTTTTCCATACGGTGTTTAATGTGTTGGAAAGTTTTTTTAAGGTAGGGAAAAACACATTTATCTTTATTATGTATCATGATATATCTATTTTCATTTATTTATGTATAGGTTATGGTTTCACTAGCTTAATCAAAGATACAAAATTAGTTAAATAAAATTGAAATGGTAAAAGGGTTTGATTCACATTATTTTATAGATTTTATGTGATTGTGAAATTTTGGATTGTATGACCTTGAGGGGCCACTATAAATTGTGGCCATTAGGGGATTTTTTTTATGATGTATAATTTTATTGTGACTATTTTTTTGTTTTTATCACTATGACATCACCCTAAAATGTAATTTGGATAACCAATTATACATGGATAATGAAATGGTTTCATTGGGATTATGTGTTTTGTGATAAAACCCCTAAAATAAAGTGGAATTTTATAAAATATTCATTGTAAATATATAAAATGAACTTGAATTGTGGTGATTTTTCCCTTGAATGTGGGACAAAGATGTGTGGTTGGGGCTTTTGGGGCTGATTTTTTGGTTAGATGTGATTTGAGGGCGGGTAGGTGGTTTTTTTACCGTGATTTTGGGGAGGTGAGGTTATGTATTGGCTATGCATTTGGGTTGGTGAGGTGGTTTGGTTGGTCCTGCTTCTGGGGTAGAGATTTTGTTTTTCCCATCATTTGCGGGGGTGAGGTTTCCGTTTCTTTGTACTAGATTCCCAGGTAGTGATGGAATAAATATTTATTTATTTATGTTTTGAATGGCATGGGTTTGTTTGGTTAGTGAGAGGAGAATGGTTAATGAATAATTAAATTATGGTTTTTGTGACTATATGTGGTTTATTATAAATAATTAAAAGATTAGTTTTATTAAATTAAGTTGTTTGGAAATGTGAAACGGGGCTTCATGTTTGTTGTGTGTTGATATGCACTTAGAGGTGGTAGTGGATGTGGCGATGTCGTAAGTTGGTTAGTTTTGGGTTGTGAATCCATAGGTCGAGGTTATGTGTGGATATATATATATATCTTTAACATTCTTGGTGATTTTAATACACACACCACCCACATTGATAACTATGTGATGAAAACCGCATTATCACACATGGGTGCTTTTCCTGACAGCTGGTGAGGAGGAAGGACGGATGGGTGCCCTCCATTTCCCACACTCCCTTTCAAAAGAGCTAGTTATTGAACATTGTGTGATGGAAAAAGGACTGTTATTTAATTAGATAGTGGTTGTTATAGCCCCTATTTTTTTTGGGAAAGCCGTGATAGTAGTTGTGGGATGGTGGCCCAAGAATTTTTAGGTGTTGTACAATATGACAATAGTTGTGGGTAAACTTCTGGTGGGGTTTTTTCATTGTAAGAGTAAATGATGTTGATGTCCTACATGTTAATGATATTATAATACCGTTGTTATGTTTTTGGGTGTGTCATGGACCGGGTGTTTTCTAGTGAGGTGGGATGTGTTTCTGCTTGTGAGCTTGTGAGCCTAGTTTTCTTCTAGAGAGGTGTGTTGTTATCATTCTTGTGGGATGGTGTGGTATAGAAAAGATATGGGGGTTCCAGGATGTTTAAAATTTGGGTGTGATAATTTCATATGAGCAAGAGAGATGTGTGGGGTTCCCTTTATCAAAATTATTCTTTTTATATTATATTACTTTTCTTGCATTATTTTTTGATTGTACCTTGGTGTGGTTGGGATTAATTAGTATACCTGTTTAGGTTCTATTTAGTCATGTTGTTTTTTTATGGGTGAATTAGTATTCTCTTTTCACAAGGTCATGTGAGACTTTGGTTATCCTACTAAATATACAAATATGACCACCCTTTTAATATAAAACTATTTTATAGGTTTACAGGAAAATTACATGAACCGTTCAAGATATTACAAGATCGGTCCATGGATAACTACTGTTTCATAGCTTTAGATTTTTTGGTATTTACTTTTGGATACTTTTATCTATATTAGTTCTATTTATACATTCATGTGGGGTTGTTTTGGTTTCTTTTTATTTAATGTCATGTTGTTTCTTGTGGATGATTTATTTTATCTCCCAATACTATATTATTTTAGAGTGTAATGCCTCCAATTTAATCAAATTTTTATACCCTCAGTGCTAGTCACCAAACCGAGGCCTACTATATACATGAATCAGGGATCATTATCTCTCCCCCAAATTGTAGTATATTTTGAGGGAGGAGTTCGTGACACCAAGTGATCATTCTAGGGAAGCCACATATTAGATGAGTGTATTTCCTTCCAAAAGTGGCATCCAAACTATTTGATGCAAAATATACTACGTGAGACTCTAAAAGGATTCTTGTCAATCAATATCACATCGATAATTGATACCCTAATTCATTATCATGGTGAAAGGGAGATATTTTCTAGCTAGTCTGGCTATGAAATGTTGAATGTTGGTGAGTTACCATTAGATCCCCGTTAGTTATTTATGATTACGAGGTGGTGACATCATGAGTATTTCATTGGTCTTCACAGGGTTGGCCTCAATGCCTCAGTGGCATTTCAAAATTATAAGGAACTTCCCTGATGTTACTCCAAAAGTGCATTTTAGTGGATTCATCTTTAGTCTATGATATCGCAACATGTCGAAGACTATTTGAAGATCTATGAAGTGATCAACTCACTATTTATATTTGACCACAATGTATTCAACATAAAATTTGTTTATTCATCCTAGTAAGAGTTTAAATATATGACTCATGGCACACTGATAGGTTGTGCTGACACCCTAATCCAAAGGGCATGACCCGATAGAAAAAAAATTAGTGGTTTTATCTGAATGCAGTGTCTTCTTCAACTTTAGGGGCCATATTTATATGATTCTACCATGAGTAACTATCCATATAGTAAAGGTTTTGGAATCCAATAGCTCTATCAATGAAGAGTTTTGTGATCGAAAATATGATTTATTCCTTTGCGAAGCATTTATAATGGTCTCTGAAATATATGTAGACCATAATATACCCATTCATTTTATTGATAAGGATGTTATTTGAAAGACATATTAGGTATTTCACTTATTGGAAAAAATTGGATTTGATCAATTTCTTATCTTCTTCACTTATATTTTTAGAATAAGAGGGGTTTATACTCCTAGATTCCTTCTGGAAACCTCAATGGTCATCCGGTAATCCAATATGGTGTTTTTCCACATCTAGATTTAGTCTTGGAATTTCTATATAACTCTAAGTAAACACAAATCGTTATTGATTTTGAAATTAAATATACATTTATTTTACCACAAGAAGCATGGAAACCTTAATTAGTGTAGGAAACATGTATTCTTCTACTCATATATTTACCTAACTGTGCTCATCAATGGTGGTGGAGACACCTTCCTCAAATAAATAAGGGGAATTATTGAGTTCATCATCTTCTTTTTTCACCTATGAGTTTTTGGAGAAACTTTTAGATGAGGTAGCTAATCTGAGGGAATCTCTGTCACTAATGGAATGAGAGGCCATGTGAAGAATAATTTTCCTACCATACTACCATAGTCATTACCAAGTGATTTTATTTTACATTGTAGTGGGAGACATTAGTAGCTTGGACATCTTGGATTGAGTCTACTACCTCAAATATATTTATGGGTTTCACATAATCACTATCAAGCATACTCTAAGAATTTTCAGGGGTGATCCCCAAGGCATGTGGGGATACAACCTATATATTTTCATCCACCATTTGTTTTTTCCTTCCATTTTATAAAAACATGCCTCAATATATGTATCTTTTATACTATTGAAGGGGGACTATCACCATATATTATTATGACATTTCCATCAATGGGGTATTTAAAAATCTGATGGAATGTTGAAGGTACCACCACATGGATATGGATATAGGGCCTTATTAGTAGTAAATTGTATGTGGTGTCTTCTGGATAACCATTAACTTAGTGTTACATGTGAGATCCACAAACTGATCTTTGAACTTGATCTTTCTGACAGGTCTTTGCGCACAATTATCATGCCCTTCAATGGTCATCTTTGTGGGAGATAAATCCACTTTTCTATATCCAAAACATCAAGATTACTAATCGATATTAGATTGATCCCGAAACCATTGTAAATCAAATCCATTTAGATGTAAACATTATCAAGTCTACCTAAAACATGTAGTGGTTTCATGTGTCCCTCAATGAACTCTTCCAGATCATGCTCTATGAATAAAATGGTGACATATAATTCTAATTGAATAGTCCCCACTAGATAATTTTAAGTTGTTGAAATTTATATATCAAACTCTTGTGGTATCTGAAGGGTTTCAACGGGTGAATCCATAAGTTCTTTTTAAATATGGAGCACATATAGGATTATGAGATTGTCTAAGACAACCTCCAATTGATTCATAATTTCAATATTTGTTTCTAGAGGTTAGTGCTTCCTAAGGTGGGGTTTTTATTTATTTTGTAGTTCATGAGGTGAGGTATTTGAGGGACATGGTCCTAGTGCTTATGTAGTGGTCCATGGAGTATCTACTACTAGTGGTGTAGACTATGTCAACCTTCCCCATTGTCTGGTATGACCAGACAATTGCACCATACTAGCCTGTTGTGTAATATGACTGGGTGTGGATGATCATTATAGGATTCCTGGATACCTTCATATCGCTTTGGGGATTTTGTAGTACTTGACCATGATTCTCAACTTCATATATGTCATCATTGTGTATGTAAATGAAATATTGGTTCCAACAACACCAGTGCTATTCTTGGTATCCTTTTATCCTATGCATTTGACCTCCGAATCCTTGTTCAGGTATAGGAAACTCATACATGGAAGCATATTCATCATTGGAGAAGGGGTATTCCATGTGTACTATATTAAAAAATGAAATATGATCACTTCATCTAATGATGGTTCCTTTTGGTGGAGAGGTTACCATTCATCGTATATTGAAGAAAAATAAATCGATAAGAGTCAGGTCCTACGCCAGAGATGAATATGAATATCCCTATTCTACATATTCTTGTGTTTGATGGTTGAGTTAACCTATCGAAGGAATATCTGATGTAACCTCCCTAGTAAATAGGATCATTATATGTCTATAATGTTTTTATTTTATGGCGGCATGTGATCATTCAACTTTATGTTGAGTCATCTTGCTGTTGAACATCTATACATTCTTGGATGGAACTATTTTATGATCACTCTTTCCTTTTAACTGGGAAATGGTTATGAAGTTCACTTTTTCAGGGGAGTTATCCATCATCACATTTCTGAAATCGACCACGATTTAGAGGACGTCATTAAATAAAAATAAATCCTAGATGTTGTGACCCAACCATCTATGAAAAGGTAACTTATCAGGATGATTTGATAGGTTGACCTTAAAGGGATTTCTGTGCTATGGTAGCTTGAGAAGATTATTATCCATGGTTGTAAAGAATTAACCAAGCTCTTGATCATTTCAGAAGAAATATTTTTTATTCATCTATTACTCAGATTTCTGGTGAGCCTAATATCTTTTTGATTTTGGCCAATGATTATTTTCTTGTTGGAGCTACACAATAGAAGGTGATGGGAAATTTGGGACCTTCTTATGTGCATGTAAGGGTGCTGCTACTAGCTTGAGGGTAACATTTGCAGTCTCTACCATGTTGAGTATTTTCCTCTATGCTGAGGGCATGAGTCAAGACACAACTCATGTATACTAAATGGAACATTCCTAACATTTTTTCATCTCTAAAAAATCATAGAATCATTATAAATATCTCATTAAAAACAGAAGTTTCTATAGCTCAGCTAGGATATTTTCAGCACAATGATCCAAAAATTGCTCATGTTAGAGAAGAAGGCTAAGTGAATAGGTTAAACCTTTCCATCTTGATATGAAGTCATAAAACCTCCCATTTAAACATTTCTTGTTGTTTATTAAGTCTAAAATTTTTATTTTCCTCATCATGGAGGTTAAAAGGTAAATGAATTGAAGAAGAAGGTATTCCCGTCCTATAACTGATCCCACAGGAAGTCTGATGTACTAAATAAGGGAAAGCCCTATTAAAGTCTGTACAATACACCACATCTTGGTCAACTCTTTTTTATATCAAGGGACCATTATCAGACTGCATTAGGATAAAAAGTGTGTGATATGTTGTTAGGTAGTTCACACACCCTCAAAGGTGGAGAATGTAGGATTGTTGAAATTCGTTGTGGGAAAAGTGTCATCCACCCATTAGAGATATTTATTTTTATAAATATACACATGTGTTTGTCAACATTTCATGGATTCTATTTGAGTATCCAGGGGCTCTATGGTGTTGATAAATTCTAAATGTACTATTTTATGGGATTCCTCCCATCTATAGGGAATTGGTGGGATTTGATTAGGTGGCTACATTCTCATTTTTTGTTGATTATAAATCCTTACTAAGGATAAATGATCATCCTGGTGATGGAGAGTATGTCTCAGTAATAGATGGAATTTGTGGCCATCCTTGACTTCCTCATTTATGTAGATCGAATTCATTGATCTGGAGCTGGTATGATGTAAAGATGTCACTCTTGTATATGGGTCATCCCTTTCTTCATATGACAGAGAAGTACTATTAATATCATCCTAAATATGATACCTAGTGGTAATGTTTCCCCTGAGATACTCCTCATTGATTTTTACTAGAGTTTGAATATGATTATCAAATTGTGCCATTCGTTCCTCCATAGATAGAATTTTGGATCTTCAGGATAGTGGTTGGGATGTAGCCACACCATTCTCATTATCCTTAGTAGTGTTCCATTGTATAGTGGAAAACTCAATATTCAAAGGTTCATGGTTTTGGATTTTAATCTAGTTCTGGGTAGGTGGAGCCTTAGTTGGTCAATCCAGATTCTCTTCTGGGGGTATATCATTCATAATTTATTCGGATGAATCTGTGTATTGATTAACACTATCTTTTATTTTGATGATGATGACATTCACATATGTGAATCAGGCAATGGTAGTTGTCACAGTACTGTCGATGTAATAGGATGATTATTTACAACTAGAACTAGGATCATTTATCCAACCCTTATCCATATTTGACCTTTTTGTATTATGACCTTAATGGGGACTGATTCCCATTAATTCAAACTCCTCCCATATCAAAATGTGAGTAGTGACCTTGAGGGAGTTTCTAGTCATGATTACCAAATAGGCCCTGAATACTAGAGGTTTATCTTATTGCAGGATGAACTAATCTGATTTTGACTTTTTATTTTTATCTCATATCATAGAGAAGACAGATTCCCTCAATGGTGATGATGATGATGAAAATACCCCCAAACCATGAGATTGGGGGCTATCCGAGGCCACAATGGTCATTTTTTAATGATTTTGTTGATGAATCAATGATTTTAACAAAGGATTTGTTGATTCCATGGATGGAAATTGAGATATAAATACCCCCATCCCATTGGTATGGTGTTTTTCTAGAACCACTATTGATTTCCCCAAGACCCTCTCAGGGGATGATGAACCTGTTGATGGTGATTGTTATAAAATTACCCATCCCATTAAAATGGGATTGATTGGTATATGTTTCTAATATGTCTTAAATTCCATTGGGAATTGATGATATAATGGTTGAATGTGGTGGTAGATATTCCCCCAACATGGTGGTCTAGGTTCGAACCTCAACTGCTGGTATAGAAAATTCTATTGTGACTTGTTTAATATGGCATAGTTGTTCTTATGTATGTGCTGGATGTAATGGAATCCCCTGATCAGAGTTAGTTTCTATAGGATGTTTTTTGGATGACCAAAACATAGACTTCGTTGTCAAAAATTCATTCCCATTGTTTCTAGGGGACCAGTTTAAAGACATCTTAGTTGTAAAATACCTCTATTTGTGATGATTTGGAATCATTAATGTAGGGGAATTTCATGAACACTGTAGGAGTTCCATCCATCACGACACCCAATCGGATGTATGGCATGTATTGAAGGGCATTCTAGATCCCCATAAGCTGAAAAATAGTTTCTGGGTATCAACAAAATACATTGGGAATGATTTTACCCATTTATATTTTAATAAGAAATCAATAATTATAAACAAAATATAAATGGGTAATCAAAACCAAAAAATGTATAAGAATTTTCAGAATCATGTTTTTACAACTTTAACCAAAAAACCAGAACCCTACAGTAGAATTGAAACTACAAAAACTCTCAAAAACTCTATGTGACATGAGGGACCTCACCCTCAAGCCACCATCACCATCACCTAAAACAGGGGGAAATTATAGCAACCCGAACCTCAAATTCTCTTTGAAACATCTTTCCATTACCTGAGTCATATATAAAAAAGTCTAGATATAACAAAATGTGTTTGTAGGGTGTGATAAAAAGCCCTGTAGGAAGCCACCCAAAGAGAGATTCCATGATATAACATTGAAATAAAAATTAACAACCATTATTTATATAAAATCATTTGAAATATTTTCATGAAAACATATTATGGAAAAAACCACTTTCAAAGAAAAACATTCATGGAAAGCCATTCCTCAAATTACATGCTTAAAAGAAAAATTAAATGTGCTCAAGGTTCACTATATACCAACAGATGGAACCAAATAACATAAGCCATATGTCATAGGTGATCACCATATGTAAAATCCCTATGGGTAATATAAATCAACAGAGACACTAAAAACTCATACCTCTATGAATGGTGGTATAGTAACCACAACCACTTGTTTTCTCATGCATGAGACACTATGAGAGGACTCCCAATATGCCTAGTGGTCTTCAATAATCATCATAAATTAATTAGTGTTTAACAATCAATTGATATAATTGAATCTAGGAATTTACACTTCTGTATAACAATCATAGTAGATCTATTCAGCCCACATAGATACCCATGATTCTCCAGTGATCAAATTCTCATTTCATATGTCACAAAACACCCTTTTCCTAAACACATGAAAATAATTATAAATATACCTAGAATTCATCATTTCTGATAAACCAAAAAGCAATACATTTTACACACACCAAAACCACTTTCAAATATGTTCACCGTAGCTTATGTATTTCATAAATCCCCATTTGAAAAAACACAATAAAAGATCACAATTGATCAACCAATTCCATGGGACAAAACCCCTTTCAAATCCTTATATAAACAAAGTTAATTTTTAAAACATACTTCCTATCATTTAGGAAATTTTAAATTCATACTAAAGGTTCAAAAAAAGGAAACAAATATGAAAAAATTCGCATTTAATTTAGAAAACTCATTAACTATTCCAATCCCCTTTGAAATTTTATTTGGCACTTTCCAGACAAAGCACAAAATCCTTTTTAAGAAACATCACAATAAAACATTAAAAAACATAAACATTCCTTTTATAAAATCCACCTTCATCACAAATGATTTTCAAAAAACTTCTAATATATATATCATACCACACAATTGAACCATATAACATGTTTAAATACACAAACAAGAACATTATAATCATCAAAAAATGCTAGGGCATCGAACCACCTACCTCAAGCATCGAAGCATCTAGAAATTACTGAGAAACCATAACTGTGCCACTATAAGACACTTCAAAGACAATATTTAACCAAAAAAATTATTATTGAACCCAAAATAATAATATTCAATCATAAATAGACTATCAGACCCACAAAAGACAAGAAACCCCAAATAAGGATGAAAGAAAACCTATAAAATAGGTGGAAACAAGAATAAAGGGAACTTACTTGAGATATATTAGAGAAAATTCACCAAATCGACCAAAGGAATGTATACCAAGGTAGCCAAGAAGAGGGGAGGGAGGATCCCATGGATATTGAGTCCAGATGGGTCAAGAAATGGGAGATCTAGATCTAAAACCTAAGAGGTCAGAAAGGGAATTTTAAGATGTTTAATGAATTGAACATCACACATGGTTTTTTCACACTGATTTACGAACTGTAAAGCTACTATGTTCCCATATCTATCTAATTGGAACCTATCTCACAGTTTTCCCATACATCATAACTTATCATGCACAAGATTTGTGGTATCTTCTTCCCAATAACCAACACCTTCGACATGGTTACCTGGTCAGGGGCGCACAATTTCCCGTTAACCATATGTCAACCATGTGCCACATGTTTTATTTTAAAAATATTTTTTTTATAAAAACTAAATAAAACCCAAGGGAAAAATCATGAACAAAAATAAATACAACAATACTTCAAAAATTCAAACCCATCACACTGGGTTCCTGAGAGAAAAACTAAGACTCTTAAATGAACCGGGTCGAAGAATGAAATCAAATACCCTGGTGTGACAATTCTTCCCATCATAATGATTTTTACCCCCAAATATCCACAAAAAATCTAAATTTGAAAACAAAAAAAATGACACTCCTCCACTGCTCATGGATATTCCCAACAAACTCAAAATGAGAAGTAAAAAAAGAATACCATGAACGAAAAAAAGATTCACATGATTTAACTTGGGTGGCCAGAATGGACATCCCATTACATATCATCTACCCCAGAAAGCTATAACACATCCAGTAAATCGATCAAAATTAAAATGAATTCTCACAACGCACAATCCAACCTCTTAAACCAAGAACTCTTTAGACATTACCAAATGAAACTTATACCTCTTACCTGAAATGAACAAAGGAACCCAAACAACTTCTCTAAGGATGTTTGAAAACTCAAACAAAATTATTTCAATCAATAATTCAATAAAGATGATTTAGAACATACTTAAGAGCCCCATTTTTTCTTGTAAAGGAAACCTATATCCAAAATATTCCAATGAAACTTTTTAGGAAATACTTTCCCAACATTGATTAAAAAACCTGCTGGGCACACTCAAACCCCAATGTTTACTCATGGTAAGAACTAATAATTAGATAACTTTGAAAGAGACTACCCACTACCAAGATAGTACTAGAAACCAAACCATATTATCAACACATGGATGAGTGAATAGACTCTCCACCATTTGATATGGGCTTGTACCAATTTACTCTAGAAAAATCACAACGACACCCATAGTGGGTCTTCCCACCATAAGAGACAACCAACATAACCAACTATAAATAACCAACAATCACAATCCACGAAACCCCTCCACCAGGGAAAGAAAACTTAATAAAGGTAAACACCCACCCATGAGATAGAACAAAAACGAAATCGATTCACAATGTCCAACCTCACAAGGAAAACTAAATGGAGATTCGTATCAAGAATGAACAACCAGGGGAGTATCAAAAAGATAATACTATCACACCTCCTTAAAACCAATGAGGAACTATTCTACCCACAAAGATCGCTATGATAAACAATTACTTCATTCCATTTTCCAAAATATAGGAGCTCTCCAAGATAGAGGTATTACAGTAATGAATCTTAAACTTTCCCCATCCAACATTGGAGACCAAGATAGAGTAGGTCCTCTTACATCCCTTGTGATTCTTGACTATGAGATAGATTTACTCTATGGCCTATGGCTGGAGCACTAATCTTTGAAGCATCTATTTTTTCATAGTTAAGAGATGAATATATTAAATTGGAACATATTATTTTGGTGCCACAATCAATCACATGACAATTTAAGAAGAACCAAAAGAAATCAACACCCCATGAGACTCACTTTTCTCCAACATGGAAAATTCAAAAATACAAGGAATATAAAATGCACACACATCATCCCTTTTAACCAAGATTGTGAAATAGAAGAAAAAAATAACACACAGAAGGAACTTCCATTTAAAATAGAGTAATTCATAGTTTTTGAAAGAAAAACATGCTTCTAGTAAATGGAATATCTAAAAATATTCCACATCATCCAAATCTACATTAGAAAGAAAATATGACACAAAAACACTACCGTACATGAACATAATAACATATTAAGCACAGATAGGATGGGACTTCAAAATGATCCTAAAAAATTTCACTACTCCTACAAATAGGTAGGGGTGTTCCTTAAAATAGGTGGACCTAGATCCACAATAACTTCAAACTCTGACACATCCAAGATTAAATATAGTAGACATCATCTTTATATACTCATAAAACTGATGGAAATTGGTTTTTATATGCTTCCTATAACCACTCTTCCACTTCAAGAGGATCTACTTGACTATAATGAAGAGGTGGATTCAATTTCCAAAACTCAAGAGGGATGTCTATGGGAAGATCAACTGTAGGGTCTACTAATGGTGAACTATCTGTGTTATCACCTTGAAAAAGAAATGATTTCATTGTGGAGTACACTATCCAACAAGGAAACTAAGAGCCCGATCAATCCAATCCATTAGCCAAAAGTCACCAAAAACTGACGTCAAACACAAATGAACCAACTCAAAAGATTCACAAAAAATTTATCAAAATAGGTCCACTAACCATTATCTCAAAACCATCCGATTGAAAAGAATCCAAACATGATACAATGTTTAAATAAGATTAACTTTCAAAGTAATAAAATATTGAAAAAAACAATCCATAATTGCAAGGGAACACGCCACAAAACTATGTGCTTCAAACAATACACCTTGTTTCAAAAGTATATTTGAAATGAAAAAAAGATTGGTGGGTTGCATACATAAAAAAGGTATTCTATAGAGCCTCATAAATTCATATTCATGTTCCAAACTAAGCACTCATCCTCTTTTCCACACATGTTCATGCATGTGGTCACTCATGAAAATACAAAAGGATAAAACAAATCATTTCCACTTCCTAGAACAAAACATTCAACCCACACCGCAAACTTCCCACTCCACTCTCAATTTCAAAATTTTATGAACACATTCAAAATCACACCTATTACCAAATCAAAAACCATTTTCAAACATCACCCATCAATCAAAAACATTTCATCCAATTCATAAAATTTTTTAAGGATATAAATAAATATCATTTAAAAATGTCTCCCAAAAATCCACCTTGAGTTATTTTATATTTTCCAAGAAACAATTCTGATAAACAATAGGTTTTGATTATATATATTTTATCTCAGTAATCTCATCTTCATTTACTCAAAAATCATTTTATAAAAATCCACTTTTCTAATGATTCCTCCAAAATGAATTCATAACTAATTTTTTATCTTTCCAAAACTAAACCATATCAAATATTTAAATCCAGTTTTCATAATTCCAAAACAAGGGTTTTAAAAATAATTTTTAGAACAGGAGAAGACACAAGACAATTCAAAAATGGGAAACTAGTATCGATGGGTTACTTGCCCATATGTTTGGAATCCATATGTCAATATTATCACCATTGTGAAGAGAATTATAGGACCACATCCTTTACTCGACATGGCTTTCCAGTCCCTACAATCTCTCTGAGACCATTGGACCAACTCCTAAATCATTTCCCAAACACTAAATAATCACAAGAACCAAAAAATAGAAAAAACCCAACATCTCATTCTGACTAAAGTTTTTTCACGAGGTGTGCATTGCTATGAACCTTACTATAATACAATACCTAAACCCCAATAATTCTAGCTCCAATATATCCAGACTCTTTCCCAAATAATGTGATCCAAAAAGAGCATGACCCCATATAATACCATTTTTTCACATACCTAGACATAGTTATATCTATCCAAACGCCAAAACCATTCGATGGCATGGCCCAAAGGGTGTTCCCAATACCCAAAGGCTTGTAACTAGAGTCTATATATTAACGAAATACATTGGAAATGGTTTCACCCATTTATATTCTCATAAAAACCCAACACTGATAAACAAAATATAATTGGGTATCCAAAACAAAACAAGGTATAATAGTCTTCAGAATCAAGGGTTTATAACATTTTCCAAAAACAAAACCACTACAGTGGAAGGGAAACAAAAAAAACTTCCAAAACCTCTGTGTGACATGAGGTACATCACCCTTAAGCCACCATCACCATCACCTCTAACAATGGGAAACAGTAGTAAATTGAACCTGAAAATCGATATGACACATATTTCCTTTACATGGGCTATACATAATAAAGTCTACATGCACCCAAAGGTGTACGTATGGTGTAAGATAAATCTCATTAGGATTTCATCAAAAGATATATTCCATTATATAAAATTAAAAGAAAAACTAAGATGCATTATTTATACAAAAGTATTTGAAAAAATTTGAATGAAAGCATCTTAATGAAAATCCAATTTCAATGGAAAACATTCAAGGAAAACCATTACTAAAAATAATTGTTTAAAATAAAACTAAAAGAATTTCTAGGTGTACCATATATCGATCGATGGAACCACATCACATAACCTACATGCCAAAAGTGATCACCATAGGTAAAATCATGAGGCAAAATCTAGCTCGAGTGAGACACTAAAACCTTGTACCACAGTAAAGGGTAGAATAGTAATTAAACCATAAACATTCTCATGAATGAGCCTAAATGAGATGACAACCCGTGGGCCTACTGGTCTCCAATCATAATCATAATTTATTTAGTGTTGTGATCGTCAGAAAAACTACGTTAAACTGGAAAATTCCACTTCTTTATCACTAGAGTACTAGATAAAGTCATCACACCTAGATTCTTAGGATTCCTTTATTCTCAAATTATAAATTCACTTATCACACAAACCACCATTTTTATATTCACATGCCGAACATTTTAAATATACGAAGAATTCACCATTTTCTATAAACCAAGACAGTTTTCATTTTACACACACCAAAACCACATTCAAATAAATTTACCACCACTTATGCATTTCATAAATCCCCATTTAAAAAACACAAGAAAATCACAAAATTGATCAACCAATTTCATGGTCCAAGGCCCTGTTCAAATCATACATAAAACAATCTCATTTTAAACCATAATTCGCATAAATTAAACAACTTAAAATTCATACTAAAGGTTCACAATAAAATAATTATGCAAAAATTACCATTTCTATTATAAACCTTATTCTCACCTTTAAATCACTTTGAAACCCCATTTAGCACTTTCCACATAATGAATAAAACACTTTTTAAGAAATATCACAATAAAACATACATAAACATAACCTTTACTTTTAGAAAACACACCTTCATCGTGAACACATGCCAAATCACTTTTGAAAAATATTTGACACCACAGAATTGAACCATAGAACATGTTTAAATACAAAAACAAGCACATTAAAATCATATAACAATGTTAGGGTACGAAACCACCTAAATGATACATGGAAGCATATAGAAATTGGTGTCAAACCACAAACAAACCCACACAAGACCCTAGAAAGGAAATATTTTACAAAAAAATAAATACCAAACCCTAAAGAAAAATATTAAACCCTAAAAATACCACTCAACCCATTAGATATAACTACAACCAAAGAAGAAGGAAATAAGACTAGTATAAAGGGGTACATAAGAAGAAATGAACATACATGAAGGACCTTGGAGAAACTGTACCAATTCCACAAAAGGAAGGGATTTCAAGGGAGAAATGAGGAGGAGAGGGAGGTGCCTAAGGCTAGGGAGGATAAATTGGTTTAGATAAGGGGAAGTTGGGGCAAAAAACATGAGAGGACACAATGGGGATTTTAAAATTTTTAATGACCCGGTCATAGTGCACCATTTTACCACACATATTTCCAAAAAACTGAGAAGACCATGAAACTATATCTATCTAATAGGAACCTACCACATGGTTATACCACACTTCTTGAATTAACATTAACTAGATGTGTGGTAGCTTATACCTAAAAACCACCACCTACCGCATGGTTACCTAGGAAGGGGTTCTTGGTTTCCCCTAACTATGCAACAACCCTGCACCACATGCCCTATGGGAATAATCATACATTTTTCTCCAAAATATCAATGAAACCCAAATGGAAAAAATATAGACCTATATAATTTAAATATTATCTTGAAAATTCAGAACTACCACACCAGGTTCATGAGGGAAAAACCGAGACACTTAAAATTAACCAGGTCCAATAACAAAATCAAAAATTCAAGTGTGATTGGTAATTAAATTATAGTGAACAAATGGCCAATGAATTACCCATTAACCTTATTTCCTAGGAGGCTATGACATTACATGACACTATATTTGGTGAATTATGTTATTTTAAGGACATAGTGAAGTGAAATGTTCCATATTTCTCCCATACGTGGATACATATTTCTGATGATTCTCTAGAAATCATTCGACAGAGTGTTCTCTCAATATAGAGAAAAACACTATGTAGGAATTTTTTATGTTCCTCTTTTTTTGGGTTCTGAGCTAGATAAAAGGAGTCCACATCCAACTGAACATAAATTGTGTTGATGATATGAAGGTAACCCATATTTCTTGGATAAGGTAGGTGTCTAGATTTCAATCACTGATGAGATTCCCACATATTTTGGCATTGATAAGGCATGAAATCATTCTATATATCATTTGTGATCTCATAGTCAGAAGTTGTTACAGTTTAGAGCGTTGTGGGAAGGTTATTTCTGGATAAATCTATCCATATTTCAATATCAAACACTTCCTCAATATAATCACATGCCTCCATTTGTACAGACCATAGAAGGTGTTTCTTAGGGACACATATTTACCAGAGTGGAGTATTGATGGATGTTTATGGGAAACTGTATACGGCGGTCCTTGATTTTTCAAACACCTATGTATAAAAATGTATCAATGTTTGGAGTACTACTCAATATACAGGTGTTTGGGAAAGGGGAAGATTTCAATGTCTAGTAGATATCACTATATAGAGGTCAACTATGGTGGATGTCTAGAGTAGTGTCTCTACAATCCATATCGACACTACCAAAAAGAAAACTATTTCAATAATGATCACCTTATTATTCAATTGATGAGTTGGAGAACCCTTGGGGTGATGAAAATTTATCTCAAACAAACTCAAGAATAATGGAGTTGTGTATACTAAAAATTTGACCCTCATTCTATATCATGGCTAGAAGATATTGACATTACTTTTGGGATTTTTCAGGTATATGATTCAACTATATGATGGATTTTAGACTTTATTAATAATCAACTGGTGTCACAGGAGTATGATTCTCCTGTTGAGAAGCTATTGTAATATGCCAATGAGCTTCTATATTTTTGGAATGAATATGATACTGCATGTGGGTTCTTTTTTAAATATGATGGTCAAACCTAGCTGATGTGGTGCTATAATCATAGTTTAAATATACATTCCCCATTGGAATGTTTTGATGGACCTCCAAAATGAAATATGGGATATGATTCTCCTCCTATATTGATTCAGAATGATGTTGATGTAGTCATCCATCGATTGAAGTAGGGATATGATCCTGGAATTTGTGAGCTACTAGAATATATCAAGTAGCTTCACTAATAGAAATATGAAACTGCATCGAGGTGTATTCTAAACTCACCTAGTGGGTCTCATTCGTAATAGGTATATGAGTTTAATCCTAAGGCTTTTGTGTATACCATTGATCTTTTTTATAAGAATATGAGCTGATCCCAAGGCATGTGTCACTCTCACATGGTGAACCCCAGTCAGAACAGACATATGATCCCAATCCTGAGCCTTTGAAGTATAACAACATTCCTTTTCAATATAAATGTTCCCATATCTATATCCATGTAAAGCTCTTATTTGGTGATTCCTAGATGGAACGAGAATATGTTTCTAGTTTTGGGAATCATCTTTTACCGAAATATATAGACAATTCTTCTATAATAGAGAAATAATGTGTTCATTCTCTGAATAAATCACTAGTTCATACTAATCAGAGTGTTGTGATACCCTATCTATAGGGATAAGGATATGTTTATGTCCATGTATCTGTTTTAGTTCATGAATATGTCAGCAGAGTTATTCAAATCTTGAAAAGATGTAGTCACACTTTAAAAAAGTTTGCTCAGGAATATATGGATTCATATTTTCTATGTCAAATGTATATTGTTAGGTGTATTTAATTAAATTGGTGACATGATACCACTTGTATCATTATACCACGGTAATATTTCATTAGACTTCATTCTTGGGGGTTGATATATGCACCTCCCCCAATATTTCTACAATAATATACCTGCAGACTTGTTTTGAGTGACCAGGGATATGAGCCTACTCACAAGTTACATTCACAATATGTTAGTGAAATTCATAAAAAAATTAGAATCTAATACGTCACTTTATTCTCTAGATCTTTCCACACCTGATGTGACTTCCTTATTTTCTAGTCATGGGTGTCAAAGGTGTAAATGTGTTGGATGGTGCCCTTTGTAGGAAACTGAGGGGCACCAACGGGATGGTGCTGCTGATAGTAGTTGATAGGATTCCTCTTTAGTGGCTCCTAAACTAGATGGGATATATAGTTTAATCCTTTTTACACCTTAATCATTTTATGAATATGGTGATATCAGTTACCCATGAATAATCTTTTGATGATGTTTTCATTGGCAATTAAAACCACTGGATTTACTTTAGATTTCTTTGGATGCTGCAGACTTGTCAGTTCATTCATTTTGAGACCCTCACAGGAAGTATCATGGGTCAGGATCATACCATTTTGATGGTATTCTAAAAAAATTTCAATATCCACCTGACACTTAAGGTGTTTGGTTGGTGAGGTTGTTTTGTGTCCCATATGGGTTGCACCAATAATTGATTTTCCATAATATTCAGTTGATGAAGACATGATCTTAGGTCAATTTTTGTTTGTGAGGGTATTATTTACACTATAAAACCACAAACATTTTATGGTATACTTCTCTTAAATACATTCTATTCATGGCCTATATTTCATAAAGAACTGTGTTCTATGGAAACAAAACTGTTTTATTTAATAGATAGTCAAAACCTATCCATTAATTTTTTTTCCAATTCTCTGTTTTGAATTAAAAAAACGGTCATCTAGAGTTGTGACCAATAAGTCATTTTTAGTCAGATAAAACCAACTTGATTTTTTGATGAACAGTAACATACCCCCTATGAATGTTAATATAAATAGTAATATAACACTTATAAATAGTATATAATGATAATATTTTATTTTCTTAATGTAATAGGATAATGAGACCATAATTAAATTTTTGATGTGATATATAACTAATTATATCATTGAAATGGTTATTTTTTGAATTGACAATGATTTTATTTAAAAATTAAATTAGAAATACATCAAAAAACATTTTCAAAAAATTGAGTTCATTTTTTAATTCTACACATCGAAAAATTGTTAGGGTCAATTTTTTGATTTTTCTAAAATACTTGAATTTTTCGTGAATAGTAAAAATACAGTTTTGAGTTTTTGGTAGTTTAATGACATCATAATGATTTAATAATTAAATATAAAAGGATGGTCGTCATTTTAAAATTATCTTGTGACATTAGGTGTCCCAAGTGGAAAAAACAATGGGCAAATACCATGGGCAAGCCCATGGTTTCTCAAAAACCACTAAGGAGGTGTTCGTTTTAATTATTAAAAAACCCCCTCTTAATTAAAAAAAATACCCACTCACCCCCTTCATTTTCATTCGTTCCAAAATAATTATCCTAGAAAAACTAGAGTTATTACCTCCCTATAAGTCTTCCCAATGTGTCCTCAAAACCCCAAGGTCCCAACCTTCATGTTTTGGGAGTTACTCTACAAGGTAAGAGAATCAACCACCCTTTTATTTTCTTAAAGATTTCATTTTTTGATTTCTCGTTTATTTTCAATAGGATTATATGGGGATATTTCATTAAATATTCCCCTTAATACACATATTATGTAAGAGTTTTGAGATATCCCCTACTTCTCACCAAATTATTTTATCAAATTTTATGTGACGTTGTTAGGCTGCCGAACATTCAGAAGAGATTTCTCAATTTTTTTCTCTTATTTTGAGTTCTTTCATTTATACTTCTTTATCATATCCCCTCATAAAAATGATATGATAATTATATTACCATAAATGAACTGGAATTATAGTATGCTAATGTAATATTTCATTATCATTTCCCTTTCCCCCTCCACTTAAACAAAAAATAAAAACATCGTTTGAGATGTGTTAATTTATCACATTCAAGGATGATAGGTTGTCAATTTTTGTTGCCATATTTAATTCTGGTCCTGAAACCATTTTTATGGTTGAATTATATCATAATATATCTATTTCATCTCATTACTATTCTGTAATCCCTACACACTCAAAATATGAAATAATAATACAAAGCATGTTCATTGTACACAAAACTGCCAAGATATATCCAAGTGTTTATCAATAAATTTTAACTAACGATTCATCTTCAAGAATATAAACCAGAACCATTATAAGATTATTTATATCTCTTTAATTTCACTAATAATATATATCGAAAAATTTTTATGTTTAACAAAATTTCAAATGAACTTCCATTCATGAATGAAAGTAAATGAATCATGAAAACCAAGGAACAAAATGCTTTCAAAACACTAAAATTGAACCTATTAAACCCATAACAAGGAAAATGAATGAACCTAATAATATTATAATAAAACAATTAAATTTATATAATTTTATGTAATTATTAATTAATTAAGCTATATTTTATAATTTAGGTCATTAAAACAAACGAAGAACTCACTCGAGCATAAGGTAAGGGGTTTCTCATCTCACTTTTAATTCTGTGAGATTTCCATTTTTTACCACTTATTTCTTGCATGTGGTATATGTATACTTCCATTTGATATATAATAACATTATTATCTTTATATTCGTAGTATTAAATGATTAATTTTATGGTTATTATTTTCTGGTCATATGATTCGACCGATTACATTGTAGTAAGGGACTTTGTCTCAACTACCATTTTGTTGTGACTAACTTTTTATTGTTCACCTAATAATACTTATGTGGTGTACCTAGTGCCCATTTGAGATAAAAAGATCATTTAAAATTATATTTCTATTAAATATCCAAAATCTCATATCTTGGATATGTTTATTTTCTAAACTGAATACCATTTTACATACGATGTATAATTGGAAAGTTATTTTAACTTTGGAAATATTGATGAATCTGAATTCTATACTCTATACAGATATTGAAAAGGAGCATTGATCTTGTTTTAAATTAATTTATAAAAATTTATTTGGACTTACAGTGGCGGGTGGGGCCCTCTATAGCCCCTCTATGCATCGACAGGTCTCCTGAGTCAAATTAGTTGGCAACAAACCCTTCGAGTTTGTTTCCAAAATTCAGATGAGTTTCTACCCACAAAACTAAACTGTTTTAACAGTATTATTGTATCATGATCTAGATACATGATGTACAATTAGAAAAAATTCACTTTATTCATTATTAGTTATCACTATCCATGAGATATTCACTATGACAAAATCTATGTATGCAGTTTCACTCT
Organism: Viscum album; assembly: GCA_963277665.1. Taxonomy (NCBI): domain Eukaryota; kingdom Viridiplantae; phylum Streptophyta; class Magnoliopsida; order Santalales; family Viscaceae; genus Viscum; species Viscum album. The sequence continues at coordinate 1,172,598,108 of OY728128.1, read as the reverse complement.
CATTTTATTAATGGAATGTGTTTTCAATTATTCACCATGCCATATTTATATGTAAAATTGTTTATGATTCAATTATTATTGATTCATGATTATACTATTTGTAACCCTTATTGATCATTTTAGCTCACCCCTCCCAATTTTGTACCTTAAAAATGTGATTAAGAGGAGATCATTTATTGAGTTTCTTTGGATGCAGTTTTTCATTTTTTTTATGTTTTGTATTTTGTAACCTTTTCCAATGTAATTTGAGATACATCTATGTATATAGTTTCTTAAATACTAAGAAATTTATCATTCCTTCGGGATTTTTATTCCTTATAACCATGACAATATAACAAGTAATGCATTGAATCTGGTCTAGAGGGGTTGAGGTGTTACAGTTGGTTTCAGAGGAAGTTTAGTAGAAAACATGGAAACTAGAGTAGAAAATGTATATTAGGGAACAAAGTCCTAAGGTAGTATTTGAGGTTAAACATACCAAAATATCATGGTATTTTGGTAAGGAATATATTATGTGAATCCTTTTATCAATTACATCCTTTTCTGGATACGAGCATGTTGAGGTGGCTCTGGCACAGATGTGCCTAAGAGTGAAAGCTCAGACAAGGAGTTCCCGGATTGACCCAGGGTATTCTGGTACAACACAACATGACTTGCTGAACTCTTGGTTATGAAACTCCAAGGGGTATACATAGGATAATTAATATTTTCTTACAAGCCATTATAAAGGATTGAAATGTAAATTATTCCTAAATGAAACAATTTTCTGATTATGGGATTAGGCATGCATAAGATCTCAATTTATGCTAATTAATTTATTAAGTTAAGAGTATACATTATGATTCATACCATAATCTAGTGTGTTTCATTATTTATAAATCGTGACTAATGTATGAAGGGGAATCAATACCCATGGGAAATGTAGGGATCTCTCTACTGAGAAAGTCAATACAGTCAATATTGGAGCATATCAGATCATGACCATATTGGGACAACTTACTTAGGTTGTAACAAATAAACATTCCACACCTATGTTGGATCCTTTCATGCAGAAGAATCCCCCATCATTCTATGGGACTAATAATCCAGTGGTTGCTGAGTAATAGATCAAGTCCCTTGAAAACATATTTATGGCATTATGATGCAATGAAAATGAAATGGAAGTACTGGTAGTATATTGTATCAATGGTGATGATGATCAATGGGGGTCCTTGATTCAGAATATCTTGGGGAAGAAGAAATATAAGATATGGAATGGATGACTTTTAAGGAAATATTCTTAAAAAAATATTTCCCTCGTGAAAAATGAACCAAAATCAAAAGGAAATTCCTTAAATGAATGTAAAGGGAAGAAGATGGTGTTTCAGAGTATAAAGCTACCATCACAAGGAAAACTAGGTATTACATAGATTACATACATGACTCGACAGAAAATATTGATCATTTATTTAAAGTTCTTAATCCAATTCTTCGAAGGGAACTGGATTCTCAAGCATTTTCATCATATGATGAAATTTCCTTAAGTGCCATCAAAATAGTGAAATAATTTTGAAGATAAAATTTTTTGAAGGGAAACCAAGATTAAAAAGAGGTACTCTGATAACCAAGGGAATAGTGAAGCGCCCAAGAAGAACATGTGAACTAAGAAATTTCCATTATGCGAGAAGAGTGGAAAGAATCATCTCGGGAAATACTTGAAAGGTATGAGGGTCAACTATAAGTGTGGAGAAAATGGTCATCTATTTCATGAATGAATGTGGAAGAATCAATTTGATGATGTTCAATGTTGAAATTGTAGAGAGATGGGATACTATTCAAATGATTTTCGAAAGCGCAAAGGAGACATGCCTAATAAAAATCCAACAGAGCAAGGGAGAGCTTATGCGATTACAACTGTGGAAGTTGATGTTCCTAATGATGTGGTGTAAGGTACTTTAATTATTTCCTAAAACTTATCCAACACATTATTTGATTCTATATCATCACATTCATTTATATCTTACTATTTTTTCCAGGAAATTGTACATGTAAAAATTTATTTAAAAAGGAGTTATCAGTCAAAACTCCTAGGGGATGCATCATTGCAACAAAGGCATGTCAACTAGTCCACATCGTGACACATAAACGTACTTTAGTTGCTAACCTTATCATCATACCAATGACTGAGTTTGATATAATTCTCATTATGAATTGGTAGTCAAACTATGATGCGAATATTTATTTCTAGAAAAATAAAGTTACAATTTTTAAAAATGGTGTAGAATCTATTATCTTTAGAGTAGAGACCTTGCCATCTGATTCTTATCGAGACCCATCCCCAGTAGCTCCATTGAATGCAATTCGTGGAGAGGAAGAGAACCCAATATCTATGGGTGAGGAATGAAATATCCAAATTGAAGATGTTCATATAGTGCAATAATACATTGATGTGTTTCTAGAGGATATACCAAGAGATACTACAGAGTGGGAAATTAATTTTTCCATTGATTTAATTCCTAGTGTAAGAAATATATCAAAGACCCCCAATAGAATTGCCACTATAGAGTTAGTGGAGCTAAAGAATCAACTAAAGGAGTTTAGTGACAAAGGATTTATTCAAACTAGTGTTTTGCTATGGGGATCCCTAGTCTAGATTTCCAAAAAGAAAGATGGATCCATGTGGCTATGCATTGATTATAGGAAAATAAATGTTATTATAATAAATAATAACTATCCTCTACCATGGAATTTTTATTTATTTGATCAAATTCATTGAGCTCAATTCTTTTCTAAGATTTATCTTTGATCATGATATCATCAACTACGTGTGAAGAAGGAAGATATTTATACGACATCATTTCAAACAATGTATGGGCATTACGAGTTTACAGTGATGCATTTTGAACTGACTAATTCACCCTATGTTTTCATGGACTTAATGAATAGATTTTAATGGAATATCTTGATAACATTGTTGTGGTATTCATCGATTATATCCTGGTATACTAAAAAATCTATGAAGATCATGAGGCTCACTTTTTAATTTCCATGAAAAATATTTTAAGACAGGAATTATATGGGAAGTTTATCAAGTGTGAATTCTAGCTTTGATTAGTTTCTTTTCAAGACCATATTGTCTTTAAGGATGTAATCCTAGTTGATCTTGCGAAGACAAAGGCAATCCAATATTGGCCCATGCCAACAAACACAACCGAGGTACGTAGTTTTATTGGCGTAGCATGTTACTATCAACATTTCGTTAAGAATTTCGCCTGACTGGCTAACCCACCAACCAAGATCACACCTAAAAGGGTTGAGTTTGTGAGGGAAAAAATGTATAAAATGCTTCGAAGACTTGACAAGAAGATTATTCATCGATCCAATTCTGACCCTTCAATTTGGAAGTGATGGATTTGTAATATATAGTGATACATCAAATAATGGGCTGGGTTGCATCCTTATGAAAAATGGTAAATTTCTTTCATATGCATCAAGGTAGTTTAAGACTCATGAGAAAAATTTTCCAACACATTATCTTCAGTTAGAAGCTCTAATCATTTCTTTGACGATATGGAGACATTATATTTTTGGTAAAAAATGTGATATATACACAGATCACAAGAGTTTGAAATACATTTTCAACCAAAAATAAGTCAACATGAGGAAAAATAGATGGCTCGAGTTACTTGAATATTACGATTGTTCAATACACTACCACCCAAGAAAGGAAAATAAGGTGGAAGATGCATTAAGAAGAGAAGATCATGGACAACTGACTCAAATGTGGATTGAGAGAGATCCTATATTCATGGATCTACTAAATATGTATATGGGAATTGTTAAGGAAGGGGAAACATTTTTAATCATTCAAATTTTTGATAAACCATATTTACTAGAGAAAATAAAAAGAACTCAATCTGAGGATGAAAATATACACAAGAAAATTATTGCTGTTAAGGATGGGATATTGGAAGACTTCATGTATGAGGATGGAGTTATGAAGATTGGGAAGAGGTAATGCATTCCATTAGTAACATTTCAAAAAAGGGAACAATTAGATGATTCTCATAACTAAAATTTCTATATTCACCCAGGTAGCACAAAGCTGTATAAAGATCTAAAGGAATATTTCTGGTTGGATAATATGAAGCGGGAAATTGCTGACTATGTGTCAAGGTGTCTAGTTTTTCTACAAGTGAAGGCAAAGAGACAACATCCTAGAGGAGTGATTAAACCTCTACCTATTTCTTTGTGTATGTGGGATAAAATTTAAATGGTTTTTGTCACTGGACTACCGAGGAAACCTAGAAATAATGATGCAGTATGAGTAATTGTTGATCATCTCACAATCAGCACATTTCCATCCTATACGTTAGGATTTACCACTTGATCTCCTGGTAAGACTTTAAATAAATGTAGTTTTAAGACTTCATGTTTCACCTCTAATGATTGTGTCCAATCATGATCCCTAGTTTACATCAAAATTCTGGAAAAGTCACTAGAAGGCATTGAATACTGAGTTTCGTATTAGTACTACTTATCACCCCAAAACTGACAGACAGTCTAAAAGGAATATTCAAACTCTAGAATACATGATGAGGTCATGATCTCTTGACATCCAAGGTTTGTGGATCAATAATTTCCTTTGGTGGGTTTATCATACAACAATAGTTTCCATTCTAGTATTGCAATAGATCCATATGAAGCATTAAATGGAAAGAGATGTCGAACACCAACTTGTTGGGATGAAGTTGGTGAGAGAAAACTTATAGGCCCAGAACATATTGAAGAGATCACAACTAAGGTAAAGAAAATCCAATCCCATATTAATGTATCCCAATGTAGGCAGAAGAGTTATGCTAACAACTGAATATAGGATTTTTAATTCCAAGTGGGAGATCATGTCTTCCTAAATGTATCTCTATAGAAGGGTGTCATAAGGTTTGGTAAGAAAGGGAAAATGATCCCCAAGTGCATCAGACCATTTAAAATTATGGAAAGAATCAGAGTTGTAGTTTACTATTTACAAATGCCTCTAAGTCTCTCCAAATTCCGTGATGTATTCCATGTGTAATTGTTGACGAAATACATGCCATAAAAAATTCATGTACTCACCTATGAATAAATAGAACAGGAACCTGATTTGTCATATGTGAAGAGCCTATTGGGATCCTTGACACAAGGGAGCAGGTATTGAGAAACTAGATGACTCATCTAGTAAATGTTCTTTGGAGAAACCAAAATATGAATGAAGAAACATGGGTACCTGGGGATGTTATAAAGAAAAACCACCCACATCCTTTTGGTGGGATTTATACATAAAATTTCATGGATGAAATTTCTAACGGGGGAAATAATTTAACACCAGAAATATTTTATGGTATGTTTCTCTTAAATAAATTCTATTGATACCCAATATTTCATAAAGAAATATTTTCTATTGAAACAACACTTGATTATTTAAGTTATAGTCAAAACCTATCCATTAAACAAAAATTTTCCACTTCTGTGTATCAAATTTCAAAAAACGGTCATATAGAGTTGCGACCAGTAAGTCATTTGGAGTATGATAGAACAAACCTGGTTTTTTATGAATAGTAACATACCCCTATGAATAGTAAATTGAATAGTAATATGACCATTATAAATAGTAAATAATGATAACAATTTATTTACTTAATGTAATAGGATAATGAGATCTTAAATAATTTTTCAATGTGATATAGAATTAATTATATCTTTAAAATAGTTTTTTTCGAATTTACTATGATTTTATTTAAAATTTAATAAAAAATACATAGAAAATTAATTTCAGAAAATGGATTTCATTTTTGAATTCTACATGTCAAAAAATGGTCAGGGCGAATTTTTTGGATTTATCTAAAATACTTGAATTTGTCATGAATAGTAAAAATACAGTTTTGAGTTTTTGGTAGTTTAATAACATCATAATGATGTAATAATTAAATATTAAAGGCTGGTCGACTTTTTAACAATAAATTATGACATGAGGTGTCCCAAGTAAAAAAACCATTGGAAATACCCAGGAAAAGCCCATGGTTTTGCAAAAACCGCTAATGAGGTTTCCCTTTTAATTAATAAAAAAATCCCTCTTAATTACTATAAATAACTACACACCCCCTTCATTTTCATTCATTCAAAAATAATTATCCTTGAAAATCTAGTGGTATAAACTCCTTATGAGTCCTCCCAATGTTTCCTCAAACCCCCAAGGTCCCAACATTCATGTTTTTGGAGTTACTCTACAATGTATGAGAATCAAGAAGCCTTCTCTTTTCCTAAAGATTTCATTTTATGTTTTCTCTATTATTTCCAATTGGATTATGTGAGGATATTTAATTCCATATTTTCCTTATCTTCCATATTATATATTTGTTATGAGATATCACCTTTCTCTCATTAAACTATTTTATTAAATTTTAAGCGACGTCATTAGGCTGCCGAATTTTCAAAAGAGATTTCTCAATTTTTTCCCTTTTTTGGGTTCCTTTCTTTTATACTTATTTCATCATCTCCGCTCATTCAAATGATATGAAAAATCTAGTAACATACATGAACTGGAGTTATATTATTATAACGGAATATTTCAACATCATCTCTCTTTCCCCCTCCTATTATACAAAAAACAAAATCACCATCCGAGATGTGTTAATTTATCACATTCAAGGATAACGAGTTATCAATTTTTGTTACCATATTTAATTCAGTTCATGAAGCCATTTTTATGGTTGAAATAGATCCTAATATATGTATTTCATGTCATTAATGTTTTGGAATCCCTAAAAAATCATAATATGGAATATTAATACCAAACAAGTTCACTGTACACAAATCTTTCAAGCTTAATCCAAGCGTTTATCAATAACTTTTAACCAATGAATCATCCTCGAGTATATAACCTAGAATCATTATACAATATTTTATATCTATTTAATTTAACTAATAATATATATTAATAATTATGTATGTTTAACCACATTTCAAGTTAACTTCCACTCATGAATGCAAGTAAACGAATCATGAAAACCAATGAAGAAAATGCTCCCAAAACAATAAAATTGAACCACATAAACCCATAAAAGGGCCATGAAAGAACAGAATAAGGTTATAAAAACCCTAATAAATGTATAATTGGTTTTATAATTATTAATTAATGAAGCAAAATTTTATTATTCGGGTCATGAAAACAAACTAAGAACACACTTGAGCATAAGTTAAGGGGTTTCTCATCTCACTTTTAATTCTGTGGGATTTCCATTGTTAAGCAATTTTTTATTGCATGTGGTATTTTTGTTCTACCATTTGATATATAATAACATTATTATATTTATATTCATAGTATTAAATGATTAATTTTATGGTTATTATTTTCTGGTCATATGATTCGACCGATTACATTGTAGTAAGGGACTTTGTCTCAACTACCATTTTGTTGTGACTAACTTTGTATTGTTCACCTAATAATCTTTATGTGGTGTACCTACTGACCATATGATATCAATTTTCATTTGAAATTATATTTATATTAAATTTCCATAATCTCATATCATTAATGTGTTTATTTTCTAAACTGTATACCATTTTACATACGGTGTATAATTGAAAAGTTATATTAACTATGGAAATATTAATGATTCTGTATTATCTACTCTATAAGGATATTGAAAATGAATATTTCTATTGTATTAAATAAATGTATAAAGAATTATTTGGACATATAGTGGAAGGTGGGCCTTCTATAGCCCCTCGATGCATCGACATGTCTCTTGAGACAAATCAGTTTGTGATAAACCTTTCGAGTTTGTTTCCAAAAATCAGATGGGTTTCTACCCAATGAACTAAAATGTTTTAATTTTATTATTGTATACTATTCTATATACATTACATCCAATTAGAAATAATTCTCTTTACTCATTATCAGTTATTACTATCCATGAGATATTCACCATGAAAAAATCTATGGATGCAGTTTCATTCTCAGTTTATTAATGGAATGAGTTTTCATTTATTCATCTTGTCATATTGATATGTCAAATTGTTTATGATTTAGTTATTATTGATTCATGATTCTAGTATCTTTAACCCTTAATGTGCATTTGTTCTCAATCCTTTCCATTTTTTACCTTCAACAGGTGATGAAGAGAAGATCATGTATTGAGTTTCTGTGGGTGAAATTTTTATTTTTTGTTATGTTTTATATTTTGTAACCTTTTCCAATGTAATTTGAGTTACATCTCTGTATCTAGTTTTATTAAGACTACTAAAATGATCATTCATTTTGGATTTTCATTCCTTTTAACCATCCAAATATAACAATTAAATCACTGATTCTAGTCTAGAGGGTTCGGGGTGTTACATACACTCAGAAAGACAACAAGGAACATGGTAATAAATTATTTCATCATCCTAGGAATGATATGTGATCAACCGTATATTCCTGGGTAACACATTTTTTCTTTATTATTCTTGATTTATCCATTCTACACATGTGGAATTGTTATAACATGGATGGACTTACTTCATGATAATCTTAGCTATATAGGATCATCCGATCACTTTATTTATTTTAAGGATTATTGCTAGGTTCCACACATTTTTTCCCTAGAATATGTGAACAAAATGGAAAAACGTATGGTAAACCGATCATTTTGATATTTTATAGATTAACTTCGGGTTCACCATTTTTGCTTCATCGGAAATGATATACAGAGAACCCATGTGGAAGGAACAAAATATAATAAAAATTTTATTGTGGGTGTTTTATTTCTATTAAATCATTCATATTGGGATCACTATTCAGGTGAATCTTATATAGAAACTCATAAAGGTTCTCGCATTTCGTAATTGGGTACTAACTTTATTTCCCATGGTAGGTGGGTGATTAGGGATTCCTAACTAATGGAACTTAGGAACTCACATTGGTCGAGATGAAGGGATATCAGGATCCTCAAATACTTTTGGGGGGGAATTTTTCCTACACTAGGACTCTCTTATAAAATTATGATATGTTCGATAATATTTTCCTAATACCAACATGGGATCAGCTACCCTAACAAAATGATCAGCTTTTTAATCTCTCCTTGTGAAAATATAGGTCTATTAATGAGTCCATTTATTTGTATCTAGGGTTTTTTAATTTATTCCCCATTAAGGGGTAGCTTCTTATGTTTTGAATCCAGATGACAAGGAACTTTGGAATGTGGACTCATACAAGGTGGGGACTAATATTTTGTGGATGGATTGAGTTATTATGAGGAATCCTATATATCCTATTTTTAACAAGAATCAAAACTAAAGTAGTTCATTAAACCTATGTAGTATAATGTCATGTAGAAAAGAAATATATGGGGGCACTTATTCACAAGGTATTGATCTCAATCCTCAGGGAGGCATCTTACATATCCTAGTTATGGAATGAATTAGATTTATAATAGTTCAATACTGACCTTGGTACATTCTTCAAAGTATATAAACTTATATGGGAGTAGTTATATCATTCCACTACTAGATTATTACATGAAAAGGCTACCCTGGATGGTGTAGATTCATGATGTGAATGACATGACCATTGCAAATCCCTGATCCCACATGATTCAGGATTGGTGTGAGAAACAAGGGATATAAAGTAATCAGTCTTCACTACTTAAGGATGTGGAAATTATGTTCTCAAACAACACTTTGAATGTTAAATATGGATATTGGGACTTATAAAGGATTCATACATATTCTGGGAATGGTAGGAATCAGATTCATCATAGTTCAGTTGCTTTCTCGATCTTTTGGTGGATGAGGTAGCATGATCAACCCATTAGAGTGATTGGGTCCCGAGGGTTGGAATTTTAGAGACACCATGATACATACAATGAACTGGGTTCCCATTTGATCTTGGGCATAAGGAAGTCATTTTATATATCCTAGTTATATCATTAATTGGATTTCTCATAGATCAATTTATTGGGGATTACACACTGAGGATTCCCTATCAATCTACTGGTGGATAAGAAATAAAGACAATCCATGTGAGTGATTGGGTCCTAAGGGTTGGAATTATGGAGACATGGTGGGACTTAAACTGAGGTAGATGCCAATTTGGGCTTGGGCCTTAAGGAGTCGTATGTATTTTATTTTTAGCAACAATAAGAATTATCATAGTTCAGTTTTATTGGGGATTACACAATGAGGTTTCTGTCTCAATCCGCTTGTGGATAAGAAATAATGACCATCACATGGGAGTGATTGGGTCCCAAGGGTTGGAATTTCAGAGACATGGTGAGACTTATAAATAGTTGGATCCTCATTTGAGCTTGAGACATAGGAAGGGGTCTTATATATCATGGTTATAATAGTAATCATATTTCTCATAGTTTAGTTGATTAGGTATTACAAACTGAAATTTCCATTATATATTCACCAGAAAAGGTTATCATGACCTGGGATTCCTGCTCGAAAAGGCCTTGTTTTCTACTTAAGATTTAGGATTGTATTCCTAACATGCCTGAGGATGTTTGGAAATGGTTGGGTTTCTTATATTACTTTCCTAAAGACAATCACATGATCATTTTACTTGTTTGGATGATTCTACATATCCTGAATGACATGTACGGAGGGAATTATATGATAAAGGTTGACATATTTGGAGGTTTTCTCCTAACATGGATGTCATGTCTGGAGGGTGCGTAATATCTTGAATTACATGTACATAGAGTGCTTCATAATATGGAAGACTTGTCTGGAGTACATTGTATGATTAAGGATGACATGTTTGGTGGGTATCTCCAGACATTTATGACTTGTCCAAAGGACATCATATGATCCAGGATGACTTGCCACAGTGTCATTGTGAGAGTTGATTGGCATGTACTAGTTCCATTTTGATACCTATCCAACATTATCTGATTTTACTGAATGATTTTGGGAGACATGCATGGAGGCCAATTAAAGCCTTGGTTGGAAAGCTCGAATGACTTTGTGAGACTTGGGTGGCATTACCAAAGGGTGTTTTAAGTCCTTCTTAACATGTCTGAGGGAAATTTCCTGATCTATATATCATTTTTAGGGACAATTATGTGATTTGGGTAACATGTACTAGTGTGTTAAAATGATTTTTGTTTCGAAATTTGAAGTGCATGAGGATCAGAAAATCTATATTTTCTTAATTTTCCCATGTTTTTATAGACTTTTATTCCAGCATATATTAAATATGAGTCATAGGTTTGTATAGTGTTAACTTATTTTTGGTTTCATGTGACCCATTTGAAAATAGGGTCCTCTTAGTATAATCTAGAATACATAACAAAATTCTTTCATGTGATCTATAAAATGATCACATGAAGCACCTATACATGTTGTGTGATCCTTCAGGTCATTCCCTAAATTTTACTAGGTGTAATACCTTTGTGATCGCATGGCTAGTCACTCTGAGAAGTCCTCTCTAGTTCACCCATTACAAATCTATCATGGATACATTTTTATGATGGGGTGAATGGATTTATAGGCCTCACCACACCAGTTATACATGACCTTGGGTGGTTTATACCTCATGGATTTGGTCTTGATTTGGTGGATATTTTTGGTGTCATGTGCTTCACACAGTCTTGTTGTGGGTCATTTATGATGTTGCTTGATGAAAATGACCTTGATAATGTTCCACCTTTACAATTTTTATTGGACCCAGGCTAGTCAAATTAATTTCTACTCACCATGGGAACATGTCATGGAGCTTTAACAGGGTTAGGTAGACATATCTACAGATCTTCATGAAATTGGGATTTTTGTGAAAATACCTTCATGTGATGAAAGAAGGATTTTATGGGTATTCTGCAAGATAAAGGAATCTTGTGATGAAAGATTCTACGGAATCTTGTTGACATGTAGAGGGGTCGCATGAGATCATGCTAGTTTGAGAATGAAGCCTTCAAGAGATTTTTTCGTCATGTATAAGGTCCTTTATGAGACCATGGTAACTTGTTAAGAGGGATTTTCAGGATCAGTGGTGATTTTTAGAGAATATTACTTATTTCACATGAAGTCCAGTATATCCCCATTCCGCAAGAATCCTCTATCTTTCACCCTTTTTATCTCCTTTTTTATTTTACAAGGGTTGGGGATCTTGTGAATTTGTGTGAGTGTTTTTGAGGGAAAATAATTTTTTTTTGTGATCTGTCACATGACTAATAGTTTGACTTGCAGTGATGTGTGAATATTATCATGGGGAACCTATATTCATGTCTATAGAGAAAAAGCAGCATTGAAGAATCAGATAGACATGTATGAGAGCCTCCACATGATAAAGGTGACATTCCATAGTGATTTTGTGTGACAAGGTGAACATGTTTCCAAGGATATCATGAAGTCTTTCAGAATATATGAGTGCATCACAAGAAGATAAGTGATCATATAAAGTCTTTTTATTATTTATATTTTTTACCTTATATTTTACATGGGTTTTTTGAAGATATTGAAGTGCCCTCTCGTTGACAATTCATGTGACACATATGAACTCTTCTGTAAGTCCCCAAATGATCAATGAGTTCCATTGATTCATTTTCAAGAACATGGAGTCTTTTTAAAGGGGATCCTCATGATATCCAACTAATCATGATCTGTTCATGACCCATTTGCATGACCTTTTTAAGGTCATGCGATCACTTATTCCTCCAAAGGTTACACGATCTGTGTTTTTTTAACTTATCTTATTTTGTTTTTTTTGGAGAAAATAATACTCATGATTTAGTTATTTAATACCATGTATATTTTATGATTCTCATTTGGTGAGAATTAACAGTTATATACTAAAAATGTATTAAAAGTAATGGTTTTTAATAAAAACACTATTCTTCACTATTCACCTAAAAAAATAAATCATTGTATAAATATCCAAAAAACATCATCCTAAGAATTTATTTATATACTCTATATAAAATGATATTGATTATATGAAATTTAAATTATAAAATTTTAGAATTAATATTTTAAATAAAATCAAAAAATATAATGAAAAACTACTTTGTAAGAGAAAATGATTTTCATAATGTTAAATGTTTTTATTATTATTTACTATCAATTAGTAGTTAAATTTATGATAATATATATATATATATATATAATATTTCATAATATGTTTACCTCTATTAATTATTATTAATTCCATGACTACATTACAGTAATTATATTTAAAAAATTTCGCGATTCATTTAGGCTTGATGTTAAATATGAAAAAAACTGTTAACATAATATTTATTTAACTAAAATACATAGTGAACATTTTGGTCATTATAGGATCAGTGAAGGAAAGACTATAATTCTGGAAGGATGAATTGTCTACCAGATTCCAGATAAAGGATCTTGGTTCTATAAAGTGGATATCTGATATGAGAATCGAAGTAGACTTGAATTCAAAAATATTGTTCATGCATCAATTGGAGTACATCTAAAAGGTTTTGTATAGATTATAATGATATAGTTTAATATTTTAAGGTGTTTTACATCCCTTTCATAGGTGGTTTTAATTATCACAAACACCATTTATGTTTTTAGTTTTTTTATTTCATGGATTTAAGTATTTTATATTTAGTTATTATTACAAGAAGTTGTTAAACTAAAAAGAGAGATCAAAAGGCATGTGAAGGAATCAACTGAAGTGCCAAGAATACTATAACCAGAGTCTAGGAAATATTTTGTCACTAGTTGGAAGGTGGGTTTTGGACAAAATATGATTTCTTTCTCAATGTAATCAGTTGGCTGCTGAAATGCATTGACTACCTGATGACTTCTTAAAAGAAAAAAAATAGTTGTTTGTGGTTGACCCTAGAATCTATGACCTTAAAAGGTTAAAAAATGGTCCTAAATTATTTATAGAATATAAATACACCTACTAAGACCCTATTATGGAACTAGTTTCCTTGAATATCTTTTTAGAACTCCATTGTGTCATTTTGGATCGATTCTCTTATTTTCTTTTACAATTGTATCTCTTATTCCAATATATTCATGTTTATTTCTTACTAGATAATTGATAGTGTTATTGAAATGGGTGTAAAATACAAAGTCTCTTAATTTTTATTTTCATGGGTTCTCACAACCAATGAGTGTGAGGGGTTTGGTGCACAATACCCTTAAAGTGTACGGAGATTGGGGTTCTTAGTACAACTATTAAAAAAAGTGTTATAAATGGGGTTTTAACAACAACCACTAAAAACGAGGGTAGATTTGGTTTCTTTCTAAAACCATTAAAAATAAAGGGTATTAATTTTATAATAGGTTTCCTGAACACCACTAAATCTATGGGTGTAATACAAAACCTCTCAAGGATCTTAATGAGAGGAGGCATAAGGATCCCTTAATAAATTTTGGATGTACTCATTTATCAAATACAATTAAATTTCTTTTATATTTATATAATTCTATTTTTTAACTCTTATATTTTAAATTATCACTTTAATTGTTTTAATTATATCTAAATTAGTTTTTATTTCGGAAAATTTTCTAAAAGACAATTCACCCCCCCTCATCATCATGTTTATTTAGACTAACAATTCGTATCAGAAACTACCATGATTTCAAAATCTAAACCTGATTCATGGAATGATCATTTAAGTATGTCCTCTATATCATAAACCCAAGTTTCTCCAAAGGGACACTCAATGGGTATAGCTAAATAATTTTATGATTCATACTATGATTATTTTAAAAATATATTTTCTACTTTCCATTGGTGTATTGTTTATCCAGTATAGAAAATCATAATGGATGGTTATACACCCACCAAAGAAAATGAATAAAAATAGATACTTGATGAAATAATGTCTTTTTAGAATGATGGAAAAGCCACATATTTTCTACATTGTGTATTTGATAGAAATGAATTTAACTGAACTTCCTTGTGAATAAAATCTCATAAAATATGTAATTTTCATTAAGTTACACATGAAGGTACTATTAAAGTAAAATATGATAGGATTGACATGTATAACCAATATTTTGAAATCTTTAGTATAAATACATATGAATCTATAGTTATAATCATTACTCATTTCATTGACAATTAAAATGTAAAAAATTCTTTAGGTGATGTTCTTACAACAAAGATTCTTGTGAAGAAGATCATTTGGGTGATGCTGAGTTCTTGGGAACATAAAGTAAAATTAATACAATATACAAATGAAATAAATAATCTTCTTGTTTAATAACACATTGGTTAAGTCACATTCTTTGTGATTACAATAAAGAGGCATGTGGAGAATAAATATGGATAAGTAAATGAAAAGAGGGAATGTAAGAATTATTTTAATGTGTTTACATGGATTATAATATATGACCCCATATCCACATCTATCTCACGTAAAAGAAGAAAAAAATGGTACATGGCCCATTTTGAGGTAAATAATGAGGTAAATTACCCCCACTTCATCCTATTATTCCACTTATTCTTTTCTTTAATCCATTTAAATTACTAATATCATTAGTATTATATAAGTGAAATAATGGATGTTTTTTGTGATTTTAGCAAAAAATCATTAATCCTAAAAGAAATACAATAAAGTAGTTTTTGAAAAAGATAAAATTGGAAAATAAAATGAGAAACTAAAATATGATAATCAAAATATAAAATATTTTCTTTAAAAAAGGATTAAGAATAAGAAAAGGTATTTAATTTTCTATTGGATGATATATCTAATGTTGAGTACCATTTTACGATGCTTAAAAATAAAAGTAATAATTTAAAAAAATAATATAATGTTCTTGGATTATAATATACTATTAAATAACTTAGAAAATATCTTTCTCATTTCACCTATGGTGAAAAAAATTAAAGAAAATTTTTTCTTTCCAATTTCATTGTAAAAATGGTTATGGACTTGATTACTCAAATAAACATATTATTTCTAAAACTTTACTCGTTAATGTTATCTCTCAATATAAAATTATCAATTATTTAATAAAAAATTGCTACATTATTTATGAGTGTTTCTGTAAAATATTCCTATTATGAAAGGCCTAAATAAATTTATCTTCTTCAAATTTTTATTATATAAAATATTTATCAACGAAAATAAGCATTCCAAAATCCCTTTTGGATAATATTTATTGAACCAAATTTTGTGTTCCAAATTATTTAGTTTCTTGGTAATTTTACAACAATTATGTCTTAAAATAAAATCCAAGGACTTTCATAGTACATAGATAGTGGATGATCAAGACATTTTTACGGTTACAATATAATTTATTAAATAACCTTTTAAAATAATTTTTTTTAATTAGTTATTTAAACCCATTGAGATAAAAATCTTTATTAGTATGTTTATCATGTAATTATTTCTTTTATGAAAATTTTGATTATTTTTATGTCATTATTTATTTTCCAAAATCACTCTCAATTCAAACTTATTTGAATTATTCATTTATTATATTTTTAAATTTAAAGTCATTGGTGGTATCATATGAAGAATATTTATATAAATTCTATGATCCATATTATTTAGATAAAATGATATATTAATCTCTTTTATTAGGAAATTTCTTTCTTGAACTTTGATATTATATTTTATTCGAATTTAATTTTTTTTGTTTCAACTTCTAAAGAGCACATCAACTAGTCAGTATCACATCACTAATTGGATAGTGGTTTGTTATATCAAATGGGTTATATATTTAACCCACCATCCAACCACTATCCCTCATTATGTAGCTGGTGGGGATCGTCTTTCCTAGCAAAACCCATATATGGGGTGGAATATTTGAGTTATAAAACCTTATTCCCCACTAATATATCAGTAGATCCTTACTATTTATTATCTCCCTCAATCACTATCCCACACCCACATCTATATCTTCAATAATTGGTATGTTTTATTGATTTAACTCCCATTTATAATCAATTTTCCTTGATTTACCCTTGAATCTTTCTATTTTTATCTTGTATTTAAATCTTCATCATCATTATCAAACTATTGCATGAATCTTTTACATCCTTTTTCATTTACTGTAATTGCACCATGTTATACTCACTCATCCACTTACAAAGGTAAAAGGAGGTCCAAATAACTTTCATAACCACTTCTGGTTGAACCTCTTGACCAAATTTTTCTAGATAAATTATAATGATGGGTAAAAATAATCATTTTTATTATCTCAATCATCTTCTCCTTGATTTTAAATGGTTTAGTGAATTCCATGGATTTCATACATTTTTCAAATTCCACCTATAGTTTTTTTACCCCACTTTAGTTAAACAATATATTTCCCACCTCATATTTGTATATGAGGATAATTATGACACCATTTATTCAAATGTTAATTGCTCATATTTTTCAATAACATCTTAAAGAATCACTGAAATTATAAGGATTTCTTTTTTGGGTACACTATATTTCACCCAAGGAAAATTTTATTATTGATATGAAATTTAACCACCAAGATTCTCATAATTGTTTTTATTAAAAATATATATTCCATAGTTAAGATCTTGAAAATTTATATATATAATTTTCTTATTGAAGTAATCATTAATTAAGTTGGCTCTTGACCGAGATGGTTCAAGGAATTTCTTTTTTTTCAACATCCTTACTCGGATATTCTATCATGGTGGAATTTGGTTGAAATTTTTTTCTTTTTATGTGACATCCAAGGATTGAATCCTGAACAATGTCATTTTTAACACTTGTTGATTCATTGGAATAATTGGTGTTAGGATTATATTTATAACCATATAGGGATTCTCAAAAATTAGTCTCTTGAAACCAAGCTTGAAATTTCTTATATTGAGATGCCTTAAACCATTATTGAGACTTAGCCACATGATAAAGAGGTGGATTAGGAAGAGGATTAAAGAGAGAATAAGGATTAATCTAAGGATTGTGATGATGTGGGAGTGTAGGATAAGTCTCATCAATATGATCATCCATATGGATGGGTGCTCTAAATGAAAATATGTTCTTCTAATAAGTTGGGATTGACCACTAGATAAACTATTTTGAGATGATCATTGATAATTGAATAACCTATCTGTAGAAAAACATTGAACATCCCCTCATTTAATTAGATTATTTTTTAACCTCTCATAATGCATTCATGGTAAATATTGCTCAGGAGACTTAAGATATAGTTATATCCCTCTAAATTAATGATTCTAGAATTTGATGCCTATCTCATTCTAACTATAGTGAATATGATATTTTTTAGTTGTTATTATTGTTGTTTGTTTTTGAAATTATGTTACATTTTAATTTTTATTACTACATTAACAATAGATGTTTCGTCTTATATATTCATTCTTCATATTTTATCTAACCATTTATTATTAGTTTTTAATAATAATAAAGAAGAAAATTCTTGGATATTAAGGTATATTTCACATTCACCCTTATACTCAATGATCTATTTATCATTTCCTATTGATGTCATTTATTTATTTATTATAACATTAAATTTTGAAATTAAGTATTATATTTGAAATCATGATATTCAATCATATTTATTTTTTGAGTCTTTAAAATTATTTTCAAATTTCTTTTGGATAACCTTATTTTAAATATTAATTTTTATCTCTCTCACTCATGTTTTTTATCATATCTAAATCTTCTTTCTGGAGATCATTTTTATTTTGTTATGGGGGGAGTTAAAAATGATTTTCATGTGATGAATTATTTTAATTTGGAAAGAATGATGATTTTAAACTCTTTTTAAAGAATTAACCTTAAGAATTAATGAATTATATTCCTTGTTTGAAATAATTAATTGTATAGATTTATTTTTAAATCATTAATCAGATTATTTATTTTTGAATAGATTGATCTATTTATTTTTTCATTTAAATATTTAATTAGTTTGACAAAAAAATTTCTCTTTAATTCATTTATACATCTTAACTTTAAATCATTAATTGTTTAATATATTTATTTCACAATCTTAGGGAATTTTTTGATTTATTTTTAATTTTAATCTTGATATAGTTATTATATAGATACTTATACTCGTAAGGTGTTCATCAATTGAGGGGTCAAAAATTTTATAAAATTTATTCTGATTGTATAACTAGAGAATACTTAAATGATTTTAAAAAGAAACTTAAATTATTTTAAAAGATAACATAAATTAAAACATGATATCATTGATTATTTTCTTCAAAGATCATGTATTTTTTCTTTTTTATGGAATGATTTTACCCCTGATCTCATCTAGTGTGAAATTTATAAAATATAATATTAAAATTTAGAGCTTCTGAATTTCAAAAATAGTTTTTATTTTTGATGTGATTATAAAATTTTCATTGAGGGAAACACTATATTTGGACATCAATGTTTATATATTTAAAATATTAAACATGTGGTGTATTGATTTGTTTTTCAAAATTTTATTTGAAATAATGAAATATTTTATGTTATGACTCTTGTTTACAAAATATTATCATGTGGAAATATTAGATTTATATCTTTAAAAAATTTATGGTTATTTATCTCTCAAATGAACATTAAATATGGTCTTAATAAAATTAAAATTCAATTTTTTCTTATGCATAAATATCTTTCGATAAAATTTTCCGTATTTCTCTAACTCATGATTTTGAGCCTCCTCATAATATCAAAGGAAGAGAGAGATTTTATGATACTAATGGTTTTTTATACAAGGTATCCACTTCAAATATATATTTTTAATAGGTTTTGAAAATAAATTGACCTTCAATATTTTTAATCTCTTTTTATTTAAAAGTGAATTATAAGATATTTTGATCCTCCATTTTTGATAACCACAAAGGGGGAGATAATTTATGTGAAGAAATTATATATAAATTTATATTACTTTTAAGAAAATGAGGGGAAATGTTTTCAAAATATGGATAATGTTTTGGTTGGATTTTTTTTTAATAATTTGAATAATATTATGAAAATTTGAAATTATTTTTGGTCATTTTAATGTGAAATTAATATTCCATAAATTTGTATGAATTAATTTATTAAGTGTTTTTGATCATTAAACAAGAAGATATTTTTATAACTCACTCTATTAGGTTGTTCTAATAATCACAAATACAATTTATGTTTTTAATCTCTTTATTTCATGGATTTTAGTATTTTATGATGATACATCATTCCATGAAGTTGTTAATCCAAATAGAGGGATCAGGAGGCACATAAAAGAATCAATTGATATCCTATGAATTCAAGATATAGTGTTTGTCTAGTAAGTAAGAATTGTCTATCTGGTAGGATTTGGGAAGAATATATATTCTATCTTGGTTCCACCAGCTAGCTCGTGACACCCACTGATTACCCATTTGTGACCACATAAGGAAAACAATTTATCATTTCTCTTGGACCCTAGATCTCTATGAAACATACTGGTTCTAGAATGGACTTAAAGGATTTATAGTAAATAAATACACCTCCTAAGACCCTTGTATAGAATCAATTACATTAACGACCATTTTAAAGCTGTATGGTGTCATTTTTTATCCATTCTCTTTTTCTCTCTTAGAATTGTCTCTCTTACAACCATTTATTCTTATTTTGTGATTCAAATCACATTTATATATAGTGTTTATTACTTTTTTATTTTCTTGGTTAATCAGTAGCATTGAGTGTGAGGGTGTTTTGTGTTCACAAATTTTTGTGATGTAGATTGGGTGCTAACTACCATTTGAGCATGAGAGGTTTGGTGAAGAATACCATAAAATTGTAATAAGAATGTGTTTCTTTATTCAAGAAGTAAAAATAATGTTTTTTAAATTGGGTTCTGTCTATAATCACTGAAAAAAAGTGAGATTGTGTTTCCTGCTACATCCGTTAATGCTAAACAATTTTATTTTTCAAAAACGATTCATATATATTGATAAAGACAAGGGTTTAATCCAAAACCTCTCAATGATTTTTAGGGTAAGATAAATAGAGATCCATTTTTTGATTTTGGAAAAAATTATTTAAAAAAATTATTTATTTGTCATTATATTTTTTACAAGAATTTTATTTAACACTTTTTTTATTTCCCTTTAATTTTTTTAATTACATATCAATTTGTTTTAATATCTATAATGTTTTTAAAAGGAAACTCACCCGCACCTCTTTCATCATTACATAGACCCATATGAGAAACCCCCATTCTAGGAACATCTAACTATCTAAATAAAATGTTCTTAAAATGAATAATGTGATTTAGTAAATAGTAAATATTTTATTTGCATAAGTTGTGGGAAGTATGTTGTACTCTATAGTTTATACAATATGTGATATCATGCAAGCAATTGATGTTGTTAAAATATTCCTAGTGAATCTATGAATGTTGCACTGGGAGGCAGTGGATTTTATTTTTCAATATCCCACTATTTTGTTGGATATATGAATTTGTTTCGTAATGGATGATTAGTTACAATGTTTTTTGGATTTTGAATTTTGTGGAGATATATAATTAAAGAAGAATTCGCATTGTATTTTTGTCAACTTTTAGAGGCATATCTATGATCGATATATCATGAAATTAACCTATAGTAATATTATCATCTATATAATCTATGTAAGTTTTATTCATGAATGTAATGAATCATTCTGTGCGACTTAATGGTATATATGAGGAAATTAAAAGAATAAAATATATCATAATTATAATGTATGAAATCTAAATTGTGATTCAATAGGTTAACAATCTGATTTCTCACTCATGAATGAAAATTATTTAGCTAAGGTGATACTCCATCTAGATGCTTGTGGAAGATGTAATTCTAAAACAATGATGGTGAGTAGGAGTCAAAATCTAATGGATATGATAACTAAATTCATATTTCAATAATGTTTAGAACGGTGATATGATTTATTGGGGCTTGGATGACGGATAATTGGAAGATCAATGAAGCAATAACCTGATGGAATAGTTAAAATAAAGAATATGTGTCCAAAAAAAGTTATTTGTGACCTAGAGGACTCCATAGTGAAGCATTGTAAACAATTATCAAGAAAACGATCATTTAAATTTGTGCGAGAATCCATTTTATAGATTACTATTTTATATTCTAAAAAGGAAAAAAATTTATAAGTATGGATGAAAAATAGAAGGGTTTGTAGTTCAGAACCACAATAAATAGTAGAATAATAAACAGTGGAAACATCCAGAAGTGCGTATGTTTTAGGATGAGTTTCAAGTACATAAACAATCAAATAAAACTAGGATTTATTTCAATGTAATTATCAAATATTCTGTCAAAAATTGTGATGAAGAAAACAATTGTCAGAAATGATCAAATAATATTGGAACCAACTAGATAGAATGAATATTACTAAAAAAATTATACATATTTTAGTTGGATCACTTTCATAGTACATTCCATTATTTTGATTAATATTTTATTATATTGTGTTTTTACGTGAATTTAAAATCATATTTTAGTATAATATATTGTTTCTATTTTATTGAAGTTATTCTATTTCTCATAGAGTAATAATTGTATTGAATCATGTAAAACCATATTTTCTTTTAGTTAGTGATTTATTTCCATTTTATTTCATCCATTTTGGTGGCATGTTTGTAGAAAATTTGAACTATGTATGGATATTGTGTCTCTAGGGTTCAAGTATTGTAAGTTATATATATTCTACTTTATGGAATTGGAAATTTTTGATTTTACATATATCATATTTTCACCACAGTGTGTCTTAATTTTGGCTAATTATATATTTTTTTGTTATGGAAAAAAATTACTTCTGAAATTAGTGATTCACCTTGAGATCCATAAATTTGATAAGGGTTAAATTTTTCATTGATAGGGTTATTTTTTGTGGAAACTATTGAAGGAGTTCATGTAAGTTGGTGTCCAGTTGAGTTATTATATTCTTGTGATAGAAGGGTTATGTTGGGTGTTGGATCAGTAAGAGAGGGTGTGTTAATTGTATTCTTCTTCTTCTTGGGTGTATGTTCTTGTTATTGTATCAAGTTTGGGAGTACGAGTATGTTGGCAAAAAGGAGGAAAGTTGAGTGGTCTGTGTCTTGAGTAAAAATTTGGATTTGTATATGAGATGAATTAAGGTAGTGTTAATATATATTGGTTTTATATTTTATTATTATTATTTAATATTTATTTAATATTTCAAATTAGGAGAATGTGTCCGAGCTATAATAGGAAATGGAATTGTAGTGTAAGGGATACTATTTTCTGATGAGGTGTGGGTGTCTTTAGGAATTATTTAAGAGGAATTGTTTATGTGTTTGGGGGTTATAGTTCCTTATGTAATTTTTTATGAGAGAGATTTAAAGTTGAGTATGAATATTATTTTTGATAATTATTATTTTGAATATGTTATTTCATTATTATGTGGAAAAGAAAGTGGTGGTTAAATTTTGATCTTGTTTCATGTTTCATAATATGTTATCTATTAATAAGTAAGGTGTGGGGGTGCATTTTTGGGGAGGAGTTATATTGTAGTGGGTATATGAATTAATTTTATAGTGATGATGTTGAATTGGTGATGATATGAAAGTGGAAATGTGGTGGTGGTGTGATGTGGATACATGGGTGTGGTGTGCTTATACAGTAATGAAAAGATTTTCTAATGATGATGCGGAATGGAGTATGTAGAAATGTAGTTGGGGGTGAAAGTATGAAAAGATAATTAAGTGGATATATATGGTGTGGAGATGGAATTTTAAAAGGTAGATTTGGTAGATTTGGTGGTTTTTTTGTCTTATTATTATATTCTTAATTATATAGTGAGAGGGTTTTCATTCTATGGCCCTCTACTCGCTGGCGAGTTATAGAAACTTCTTAATTGATAGGTAAGAGTTGTGATAATGTATCAAAACCTTCTTATTTTATTTTTTTAATGGTGTTATAGTGTTTTTAAGATGTTTCCTGCCTATTTGTATTCAATTTTAGGTATGTTATTTCTAAAATATTGGTTTCGAAATATTTATATTATAGTTTTTGGTAGATGGTATTTTTCCCCTATGAACCATGGTTTAGTTCTTACTCATTTTATTATTGGTGGAGTTATTCGAGGTGATCATATAGGATTTTATGATAGTATTATTTTAGTAGGTATTTGAGGATTTTTTAGGTAGGAAGTTGATGCTTGTGTTAAAATGAATGGAAGAGGTTGGGGATAGTTTTATGGGAATTGAATTTTGTGTTTTATTTCCTCTTATTTAATTATTTACTATTATGATTTAGTTATATTATCTCTTTTACACACTTGTGAATTAATGAATTATTATTTGTTTAGAATATAATATAACCAAATACTCCCATTTTATTTAACCTACAATTTTCTTTTATTAGGTTTTATAGATATATGTGTTGGATACCAGGTTTGTGTTCAAATATCTTTAGTGGGGATCAATGGATGATTTAAAGGTATTAAGACAAGTTCCTTTCATGTCACTATGATTTTGATTGTATGAACTGACGCATTGTGGTACTTAGGAATTTTTGGGATAGAATATATAATGAAATTTTTCTATATTGATTAGTGGCTTTATATATCTCCTAGGTTTTATAAGGGTAATGAATCCCATATCATGAGTTTAAGCCCTTGGCGCTAGTCATTAATGATTTAGATATTACCTAAAAACAATATAAAACATATGATATTTTGGATATATCATAATTTATGATATGTACATGTGTATAATAATACATGTGGTATAAGGTATAATGTATGACTCATTAAATTCATATTGTAAAGCATCATATTCAAATATCAAGATACAACCTTTATCAAATCATAGTTTAAAATCTGACTAGACTATAATAAAATGGATCATATTATATGATTAACATAGAAATTTATTATTGATTAATAGAAGAATAATGTTAAACATTAACTTTTTAGAATCTTCCAAAAATAACAATAATAAAATGAGAAATTTTATAATATGTATTGTATGGGATAATTATACTTGTCGAGATAATAAAAAGAGTTATAAATGTATAATTACTTGAACATTTTAAAATATTTTTTTAAATGAAATGTATTCTTAAGGAAAAAAATTAAATGGATATAAAAGGAGGTTGAGGTATTGATATGTGGTGTCCTTTTCAAGTGATCCCTACTCCAGATCCCTTATATCGATTCCCCTTGTATCTAAATTATTCCTTCCCACTATTACTTGTTATGTACTAGCATACCATGGATGTGAGAAAAATATTCCCAAAAAATTATGTGATTCAGTTATACTTGTATATACCAAATGAAGGACTGTGTTCATTAGATTCTTCTAAGGGGTCTTTATCAAGTGTCTGATTAAAGATAGTGGTAGAATCTACCATCGGTTAAAGGTATATAATGTTCATAATTTATAGTTCATACATGGTTTCTGTTTTATGCATGGTTGATCTTGGGATTTAATGTTAATAGTGTATTCAACTTCCGTGAACAAATGTTTCTTGATCCTTAGAAGCCCTTCAGAAGTGTCATATATTTGTCATGTGTGTTGATTCTATGAAATCCTATTAAAAATAAATAAAATCTTGTATCGTATTGATATCATAATGGAAATCCTAATATATGATTAATATTATGTTTTTTGGATTATTGTATAATATTGGCTATCATAATTTGGGATTAGGTTCCACCATACAATATAGGATATCATATATGGTGTCAGATTTTAAATTATTTAGTTTTTGAAATATCATTGAATATGATACTGACAATTATACATACTATGGTACAAAAAGGAAGCTCAAAACATAATATCATATTGTAGTAGGGATATCATAGATTATCATAAATATGACAGCCAATTGTTATCCACTAGATTAATATTATGTAGTAGATTATTGTATCATTTAATATCATACCTTCTAAGTAAATATGACATATAAAATTATTATTATATCAAGTAGTAAATCATCTATCATAAGGTATGATATTTGTCAACTACATAACCTTTTACACATAGTAAAACACAATTTTTTATATCAATTATATCCTTAAATATGAAATAGTTGGTAAAAAACTATCTTCCTTAATTTTAATTATTAATTGTATTTTATAACTTATAAATTGTGTATAAGTTATTGAAAAAGGTATTT
Source organism: Viscum album (assembly GCA_963277665.1). Lineage (NCBI taxonomy): Eukaryota > Viridiplantae > Streptophyta > Magnoliopsida > Santalales > Viscaceae > Viscum > Viscum album. The sequence continues at coordinate 1,172,572,094 of OY728128.1, read as the reverse complement.
TAAGAAATTTATTAAATTTAAATTGTTTATAAATTTATTAAATATAATATATTTATAATTAATTGAATAAATGATTATGAAAAATTATTAAATATCTATAATATGAAGTGATAATATTAAATAAATTTTGAAATTATATAGAGTGATTTATAATTTATATATGCAATGTTAAAATAGAAATTACCAGAGTATTTTAAAGAGTTTATAATTTAAAAAATTAATTATAAATATAAAGGGTTTAATATTTAAAATTATGAATTTTTCATAATTAGAAAATTTAATTATTCAAATTAAAATTTTCTTATTTGAGAAATTATTTAAACCATATACAAAGGAGTTTTGATAATTTGTATGGTCAATATTTATATAATATTAAATATGTAATATTTTGATTATGAAAATTATTTTCATATTAGAATTGTAATAAAAAAGGTTTATATTTCATTTAATACCATATATTTATGTAAATTCTATATAATGAGAATATGAAGGATTTTATATCATAAATAAATATAAATTTTTTATATTTATTTAATTATCGATTTATCATAATGTGTAGCTAAATTATAAGGTTTTTATACATTATTTATTTGTTAATTTTTCAAAAAATAATCTCATTCTTAAATATATGAATTTATCATTTATTTAGTCAATTACATACATTATTTGTAAATATAATTTTTTTTTATTATGAATTGATTTATACTTTAGTTTAATGTTTTAAACTTATTCTATGAGTTTTCATACAAGAATATAAAAAGTTACATGCTAAGTATGATAATTTATTTAGTATTTTTCAACCTTATATTTAACTTTCACAAGGTTACGAGACTCAATTAACAATTCAATTACTATTAATCTATATTAGGTTTTAGAATTATGTAGAAATTGAGGTCTCTCTTAGTAAGTATCCTCTGGTAGAGGGACTTTGGGTTGGACTACTCAATGGCCAAGTGTCTGATACCTTTTTTAGAAAGGTAGGGTTTGGTTATCAATTTCTCCAGGATTACTCTTATAGAGATTATTGATTTCATATGGTTCATAGCCTTTAAAAGAAAATATTTTAAATACCTTTGACATGAAATTCATTTAGATGTGTGTAAATTTAGTTGGATTTTAATTTGGGCTAATAATAAAATCTATAAATTTGTTAAAGAGATACACATCAATATCTTTTGAAAATAATGATTTGTTGGAAGGAATAAGATTTCAATCTAAATTGTTAGACTAATGAATATATATAAAAAGAGAAAAGATATAATATTATGAGATTAAATAATCTTTAAAAATAATACTATGTTTCATATTCTTTCCAAAGAAAAATACACATTGGGCCCTTGATCATCCAACCAGGTAGGTTCATGATAAACATGGGTGCACATAGATTTTCCTATCTACGTAATATATGAGATATATAACCCTAATAGGTCGGTAACCAAATCCCATTTGGGTATTTGGGTTATAATTATCTATAAAAATATTTGGGATAAAATACCATATGAAGAGAGTTGGATTTATTCATATGATATATTGGGAAAAATGTTATCTTCTTAACTTACCATGATTCATATATGATATGATTATCCTAATGACCTACCTAAATATGCTAGTTGTTAGAGGAATGATAAAGTGGAGGCATTTTTTAGTGAAATATGGATCATGACCCACTCATTTTAAAGATGATTTTCAAATGGGTTATCATTTTATTGGGATAAAATTTTATAAAATTCATTAATAAGTGATTATAATTCATGATACTCGTTTAATAATAGTTTTTTATATAAATGGAATCATTATAATCAAAATTATCTCTGAGATTAATCATAGAGAAATTATAAGCTTAATGTAACAAAATTATAAGATTGGTATAGAATTTGAGAATAGTTCATAAGTGAGAAAGAAAATTATATGTATTAGAGAAACCTATTCATTAGAAACCAACTTTTATAGTTGTTCAAAACTAGAATCATGATTCTAATGTGAAGAATAAAATGATTCACATATGGTTTCAAAAGGAATTAAAATATTTATAAATAAAAAACTTCAGTTTCCTCTCATATATTCAATACTATAGGATATGTTAATTACTTAGTGACAATAGAGGTTTTATAAGTTTTATTTTATCTCTGGAATTATTTCCATTATAATTGTTTTAATGGTTCTAAAAATATTAATTGTTATTAATAAATATTTACTCAGTATTCTCAACATATTGATTATAGATGGATTGGTCATGAAATTTCTAGCTGTGAATGTTTTTTTGATAGTACTGGTGGGTAAAAGTATAAATATTAATAAGAAAAGATTAGTTAGAAAGGCTTGGTTATAATGGGAAAGACCATTCTGTCTAGTTACATTGCATAATTTGGGTGTTGGAATGTTGGAAATATTTTATAAGAAGGGATGTGTTTTTGGATTTTAGATATCAGCTGACAATAGGAGGTTGTGACATAACGTATTGGGTTGTGTTGTGAAGGGTTGGATGTAGTGGAGTGGCTAACCTTCTATTAGAGTGTCATATCATAGAGGGGGTATCATATCATTGGATAACCATACAATGTCTTAATGAATTTGACAACCCTGCATTTATTTGTTTATTTATTTTGGAATAAGGGTTCACTTTTTAGGGTGATATATATTAGAAGTGGTCAGATTTTTCCATTGTTGAGTTTTCTATTGTGATTCTGTCGGTCACGACATAAGAGTCTGGAGGTCAATTTTCTGTGGTTTTATCATAAGCAGTTCCATTGAACAATGACTGCGGTTACGGTGTTACCTTTATTCAATCATAAAAAATTTTAAATTTTAAATTTTATTTGAAATCACGTGATATCATATTTTCATTGTTAAATTTCTAGGTTTTGGTAGAATTGGATCCATTTTGGAACAATGATGGACTCTCAGACTATGAAGGGGTAGTTTTTTAGCCAAACATAAAATTGTAGCCCCTTTAATTTCCCTTTATTTACATAAATTTATCTTGGATATTAAATAATAAAAGGTTCTTCTTTATAATACTTTGATCCCCCATTGAATTTATTTAACCCTCCGCTTATATAGATCTACTGGTAGTGACCCAAGGTTATTTTTCTCTTCTTTCTATTGACTTTCCTCCTCATCCTTATCTGATAAGGTTAACGTAGCAGGGTTGGTTTAGTTTTGGGAATGTATTTTTAATGGTATTTCAATAATCTAGGTTGATATGGGATTACTATTATGTTCATCTCTTCCCTTATTTATTTTATAGAGATTTGGGAAGCACTACTTAAGGTATGGTATTTCAAAACTCATCTTAAATCTTCTGAAATAATATTCTTGACCAATATTATGTGATCTATTTTTACCATGTTATTGTGATATTATTATATATTGATTAATGTGGATTTATGGGTGATCTTGGTTTATAGGGGAGTGGGAAGAAAATATTGGAAACACTCTTTAAGGAAAAATGAAATTAAATGATGTTGTTGAATTAATTAAAAGAAATTTGGAATGGGAGTATAGTCACATGTTATTTATAGTTTTCCATTATATTTTCAATGTATTTATTATTATTGGCTAATATATAAAATTATAGATTTTGTGATATAGAAATAATTATATAACATTTTCACCTTCAATGTAGGATAATTGCTTACCGGTGGTAACAAAAATGGAAATTTGGAAAATCTGGGTTGAATGATGACATCTTGATAAATTAAATACATCTTAAAATATATGATTAATGGGGTCATAAATTATGAACTATAATTGATGGGGTTTCATTTTGTATAATTAAAAAATATGTATGGGTTTAATAAGGGAATGGGAACATGACTGAAATGGGAAAGTAATTAGACAAATAATGAACTAGAAAACTGGGAAGTATATTATTAAAAAATTGATCAATATAATGTGGAAACTAATATGAAATAAAAGAAAGAGATGTTTTTTATGAATATGATGAAGTGATGGAATTTAATGGGTTGTAGGATATTGATAAACTATTAATGATCGAAATTAATGGGTGTGGAAGAAATATTTGTGATAAAAGATGAACTAATATATTAAAATGGAATATTGGCCGGTGAATGTCTTGGTATCATTGAATGAATGGAATAATAAAAATAATGAGGCTAATAAATGGCAAATGGTGGGAATGATAATGATATAGTGTGACATTATGGGTTTTTTATGGGATGAAGCTGGAAAGTACATATTAGGTTTAATGGATTAAATTTATAGGTATGTAATATTTTAGATGTATCAGTTACAGGGGTGATGAGGATACATGGTGGGGGTAATTCATGGTAGGGGGGATAGAATTAGGTTTATTACTTATATTTTCATGACACCCTACTATAATGTAAGTTGGGTGATCTAATATGTGGAAGTAGTGTGACACCATGAATTCACAGAGGGATGCATCATGTTATGGAATGAAATAATGAATCACAGAATGATGGGCTGCAATCCAAAAAATCCTTGGAATGGTAGAAGGGTTGATCATGGTGCGACCTTACTAGGTCACAATGTTACCTGGTATAGTATACACTAAAGATTCCCCAAGACCCCCAAAACACCCAGAAGACTATGAAAAATGTAAATATGAAAAACAGTGAAATAAATATTGTTATTTATTGGGTAAGTTCGAGGTATGATAATTATCCCAACCATACCACAATCTACCCCTAGAAGGTCACTGAATTTGAAGGAAAAAGAAGTTTCAAAAGATTTTGAACCGTAATAGAATAAACACCTTTAAAATAAAATCTAAATCATATTGAAAACAATAGAACCATCACACCCAGATATATCCCCAAAGTCATAAATAACTCATGAATGTTCCATGAAAGACTAAAATTTTGAGAGCATTAGTGGTTATCCACATGATTTAATAGTGATATAAACATGTTGGATCAACAGATAAATACCTATTAAAAATAACTACCCAATATAGAAATAATCTATGACAAAAAATACTCAAGAATAACTACCAAATCAAAGGTAAGTCCATAATTTACTAAATCACATATCCCTATATGCTAGAGGTCCTGACTAGCAATGAGGGTCTAATATCAATCATGGGGAGACTGTACCCTTTTATCATGTAGAACAATAACAAAAAAATTAAAAATATACAAAATTTATATTGAATAATCAAACGATACCTATATCACCTGAAGACCAAAATAGAAGATACAATATCCAAAACTAAATGGTAGATATGTCCTAACCAATATTTATCATGTGTTAATATATAGGACCTAACATAAGTAAATACCATTAAAAATCCAATACGGTACCAACACTACGTCTAGTGTCTTCATCTATGCTCTATCCCAACTCATCCATCTAACAAAGGGACTTTTCCATTATCTTGTCTTGCAATCATGAAGTCTATTTGAGCACCAATCAGGCAGCTCAAGTAGGGGTTTAGTACTACTCAATAGGTCACAAAAAACATTTTCTAAAATAATATCCAGTCGATAATAGTATACGAAGTTGTATAAAGAATAAATTACAGGAAACAAATAAAACAATTTAGATTTATTTAACTACTCTTTATTTAACCACATTACTCCCAGGTTCCCAAGAACACCCAAATTCAAAATACAAACTTAATCTCATGTTGTAGTATGAACCATGTCACATATTTTCACGACCTATTCCCTAGGGAGAATTTTGTGACTACCACAAGCCTGCCTTCCATAGGCCAGGGGTTGGCAACAAGCACCGAGTAAGCATATCCCAAATAGGGAAGGCATTTCCATTAAACCAGTACACACACACAAAATGAAAACTGCGAAAATTAAACACAAAGTAAACCAGAATTTTCTCTGAGACAAATAATGAGAGAATAATACAAATTGAATGCTAGAAGTGGATAGAATATAATCCCAAACTCTCAAAAGAAAGTACAATATCCACAGTATATTCACTCGAGACCCTACCTGAAGGGTAGGTGAAGGGTAGCTACCTCTTTCCATATAAGTAAGATCATCTGTCCTGTATCACTAAGCAGCGCTTGATCCCAGACCACCAAGGTATCTGTTGAAGTGTCAATCACCTGCATGAGACACGACACATGCAGATGAATCCTGTGAAAGGGTTTGCAACACAATACTCACTAGGGACCCCAAACCAAAAAGGAATGACAACAAAGTAATACCACAAAGATAAGAAAACTCACACCATGTTTAACTCAAAATATAGAAAGTAAGATTATCAATTTTAAATATAAATCATCATGTACTACTGAGGGACTCATACTTGATGAGTCATGGAGGTTCCCTCGACTACTGGACCACTATGGTCCACTCAGCTTCTAGACCATTGAGGCCCACTACGCTACTGGACCACTATGGTCTGCTTGAGTACTAGATCATTGAGGTCTAATCAACTACTAGAAAACTAAGGTCCACTAAGCTACATGACAACAGAGTTCCACTCAAGTATAGGACCACTGAGGTCCACTCGGCTACATGCCCACTGAATTCTTCTATGTTACTAGAGCACTGAGGTCTTCCCAGCTACATGACCACCGAGGCCCCGCATGTCATATCCATTGAATAACAACCAGTCATATGATTACCACTCTCAAGAATGATAAATTTATAGAGAATCTACTCATAAATCCTTCATTCATATCTCTACTACCACAACAAATAACTTATAGTATAACCAAAGGATCATCTCTTCTCAAGGGTCCCAACACCACAGATGGTGAATCAATCGGATTCCCAGTTTGAATGATATTGTCATTTTAGTAAATAGGGGTTGGTTTCATATGATACCAGTGGGACTTGGTCGGACCGACCCGACCAACCCAGCTCAGGGGTCCCGCATGACCCAACCCATCTTGGCCGACCCGACCAAACCCGGTGGGGTCTGGGATGACCTAGTCTGGCCTAGTTCAGTGGCCAGGCCCAGTGGGCCTTATTGGAACCTACCCTATTCATCCATGGGTCCAGCTAGCCTGGTCACCAATTGACCTTGTTCTCATTTGTTCTGGTCTTACGAAGTCATATTAGTTCTGACCAGCCAGGCTGCCGAGCAGCCTAGTTTCCCATCTGGTGCAGACCATAATTTGGCAGGTAGGTTCTTCTCCAACATGGGCTACCCAGCATCCTAGTTTACTCCATCATCTCGGTCCACATTGGTGGGCCTTCTAGTGTCCATCCCAAACTTCCGTTGGCATCCGGTTCGTATAACCACACGGCTGGCTGAGGTTGGCTACCTCCCTCCGCACGTGGTCCAGTGTGGACCACGCACCAACGCATGCCATAGCCCACCCCATGAGTAGCTCCACCTGATGCGATACCTGACCAGTGCTTCCACCATACACTGCCCTGACCTCTACTCATTTAGGCATCTGCCATCTTGCTCATGCGGCCGCCACTGCCACCCGGGATCACCTCCGTGAGCCACCAGACATGCACTGGTGGTATGTTTCCTGATATGTCTATCCTTCTGGGATCCTTGGTGTGTCACCATCACTATCGCTTGCTCCTCATTGTTTTTTAATCAGTCTGGGGTTGTAGCCTCATTGTTAATCCCCCTCCAATTCAGAAAAAGATCAAATGAGACCTCATGGGTCCATCAGTGAAGGAAAATGAGAGAGGGGGGATTACAGAGAACACCTAATGAAAAAACTGGCCTTTGTTCATGTCATCCCAGAATTCTTCATATTAGTGGGATCAAGATGTATAAATTTAAATGGCTAGGATTTAATCCCCACAACCAATCCCATAATAAATATTTCCCAATCCCGCAAAAAGAATCCATCTACAAAGAAACTTGTTAGCGAGTTGTTCTGCATTCTTCATTTTGAGGAAAAAATGGGGGAAAAGAAATCACTATGATCTAAACCCCAACATAAGAAATTAAATCGGTCAAGGAATATTTCCTATTGTCATCCATCATTCTTCATTTCTAATTTTTTCTCCAAGGGTATCATCACAACTTTTTTATTCACCTACATTCGTCATTGGATAGGTTTCATTCATCATTCTTCAAAGGAATTCCAGATTTGTTCATTAAACCTAAATCCATGTTTAATTAAAGAGGGAATATGTTATGTGTGTTCCAGTGTCTCCACACTGATTCATTAATGAGGTTCATTAATGGATTCAACATTGCCTAATCACTGTACCGTAATTCTAACTAGTTGTTTCATTATGATCTAGAGAAAATAATAAAATAACTTTTTTAAGTTATTTTATTTTTCTTCTCAAAGTCCTGAAAAATATCTTTTTTGGTCGACCTACACGGGTTGATGTTATTCCATTCATAGGGGAATGTTGACACTCTAAGTTCAACGGTGCCCTCAGATTTGTTATTCAGACACCGGTTTAAAATTTAGAAGAAGCTGCTCAAATGATTATGTAATTAGCATTAAAAATAATTTGAAAATACATTCCAGCCACTACAGCCCTCGTAATCACATGTTGCCTCAGATCCAGGTCTTAAAATAATCCAATTTGATTTTTCAAAAAAATTATATCAAATTCTAGTCAAGTAAATTCTTCTAACCATAGGGATTTATGTCCCCAAAAACCAAATAAAAGCTAACCAAATAAATGGGGGTACTGAGCATGAAATTGAGCATCCCGATCCCGCATTCTCTCCTAGAGATTCTCGTACTGCCAATGAACATGAACCAAAGGAATCTACCATCCACAAATAATACACTCATGTCAATCAACTATCTCCACTGGATACTCTGTGAATTTCTTCCCATCATCAATCTCCAACTCGTCAGGGTCGATGATGTGAGAAGGTTCATGTACGTATCTTCTTAGCTAGGATATGTGGAAGATGTCGTTCGCCATCTCTAACTACGACGGTAAAGCCAAGATGTATGTCACCTTAACCACTATACATATTATCAGGAAATTTCCGATGAACCTTGGAGATAACATGCCACCCTGTTGAAATCTCTCTATCCCTCATCGAGGAGAGACTTGTAAGAATAGGTTGTCCCCCACCTCGAACTCCAAGTGTCTATGTCGCCCATCCACATAAGACTTTTTTCATCTCTATAAAGTCTTCATCTACTATTGTATGACCTGTAACTTATCAATGGTAGCCTGTACCATCTTTGGACCAATGAGTGCTGACTCCCAAAGGTCTGTCCAGTATAATGGTGACCAACATGGTTGTCCATATAGTTCCTCGAATGGTGCCATACTGATGGTGGAGTGGTCGCTGTTGCTTTATGATAACTCCACCAGTGGTATGTGGTCCTACCAACTATGAAAAAATCAAGAACGCAAGAACGAAGTACATCCTCTATGTTACATATAGTCCACTCCGTCTAACCATCCATCTGTGGGTGAAAGGTTCTGCTCAAGTGTAGCTGAGTCCCAAACAACTCTTGCAATCCCTTCCAAAACTAGGATGTAAAGTGTTCAACATAATCTAAGACTATAGTAGATGGGACTCCATGGAGTTGAACTATATCTTACACACAGAGTCTCCTCAATCCCTCTACAGAACCCTGCTATCGAATGGGGAGTAAGTGGGATGACGTGGTGAGCCATTATACAATCAACTAGAGGGTATGGTACCCCTAGATGTATGTGTTAATCCAAAAATGAAGTCGGTCGATATCCCACCCCACTTCCAAAATGGTACGACAAGGGGTTGGGTCAAACCTACTAGAACCCAGTGCTCAGCCTTCACTTGCTGACAAGTGAGGCATCTAGAGACAAACTTTGCCATTTTCTTCTTCATCCCCAGCCACTAGTACTAATGTTAGTGGTCCTGGTACATCTTCTCCACACCTAGATGTACCACTAAATGGGAACTATGGACCTCTCTCAAGACAACATCCCGAAATTTCCCTAGTACTATAGCACGTCCTCTAAAAAGGATGAAATTCCCCCCACCATTATAATATCTGTCATGGGTATGCCCTGTGGACATTTGGGAACATGTATTCTCGTAGCTGGAATCTTTGAGTTGCGCCTTACGGACTCTCTACATGATTGTAGGGGAAACTACCATTGACTGAAAAAAGGTATCTCCTCTCTACCCTTGAAGGATATCTGAGGTGTGGCCAACTTCTCTGAGGCCTCATTCAGTATATATGAACTTGATCTCCTCCCGATAGTATCTACCACCATGTTCCCCTTCCTAGGAGTATAGACTCTCTCGATGTCATAGTATTGTAGGAACTCTATCCAATGTAGTTATCTCATATTCAAATACTTATGAGAAATAATATAATTGATACTCTTGTGTTTAGAGTAGATGATGAATAATTCTCCCATAAGGTAGTGACACCATATCTTCAGTTTGAATACTACCACTATCTACTCAAGGTCATGAGTCACAAATTTATGCTCATGTAATCTCAATTTTCATGAGCCATAAAAAATCACAGCTTTCCCCTACATCAAGACACACTAAATCCCGGTTCCTGATGTGTCATAGAACACCATGTAGTGGGTTCCTCTTCTAGAAGCTTCAAGATTGTAGCACTCATCAAGATTTGCCTCAACTACTGAAAGCTCTACCGACATCTTTCTATCCAAATGAAGGGTTTTCTATTCTATATCAATGCCATCATGGGTGATTCCACACTGCAGAATTCAGTTAAAAACCTCTGAGAGTACCCATCTAACCGAAGAAAACTCCTCACCTCAGTAATGCTCATGGGTAGATCCCAGGAATGCACCACCTCGATCTTTTCTGGATCCACCGAAACTCTAGATTCTACGATGACATCTCACTGGAAGTGGACATTTCATGTCCAGAACTCACACTTTGAGAGAATTTTGTAAATTTGGTGCTCTCAGAGTGTGTCCAAATCCATAATTAGGTGTATCATGTACTCCTCCTCGGATGATGAATATACTATAATTTCATCAATGTAGAGCTCTACAAATCGGTCTGAGTATGATTAGAATATCCTATTCATGGGTCCCATGAACACTATTGAGGAGTTCTTTACACAAAAAAAAATCACTATGTACATGTAGTGTTCATAGCGACATTTGAACTCTATCTTCGAGATGTCCACATCTCGTACTCAAAGCTGGTGATTGCCTGATCTAAGGTCTATCTTTGAGAACAATAGCACTCTCTTTAGCTGATTGAAGAGGTCATGAGACCATAATAGGGGACACCTGTTCTTCACGGTCAAATGGTTCAGGCACTATATGTCCATTTATAACCTCAACCTTCCATATTTCTTCTTTTCAAACAACACTAGGGCTTCCCATGATAAAACATTTGGCCTTATGAACCCCTTCCTTTATAAGTCCTCCAACTCTACCCTCATCTCCAAGAGCTCTACAGGAGTCATCTGATATGTAGGTATAGATATCAGTGTCATCCTACAGTACAGATCAATGAAATATTATTCTTTTATTTGTGGAGGTAGTCCTAGAACATCCTATGGAATGACTTCCTCTTACTCATCCACCATTATAAGAAATTGTGGACTCATTTCATCATCTACAATGAGGGTCGTTCTAGCCAGCTGATGAGTGATTGGTTGCACCCTCTTTTGTGCGAGTACATCCCATGATGCTCGATCGTACTTCTCATCGACAATGTAAAACTGGATCCCATATCCATGAAGACACCGCAATGTGAATCTACAATAGTCAATCTGAGAAAGAATTGATTATATCTACTCTATAACCAGAATGAAATTGTATGGCCAAAACAACACTACTAGGAGATCCCATTCGAGGCTCTTTCTTCTATGAGTAGACTCACACTGTCGAAAATTTTGTGTGATCATCGAATCCATTCCTATTGGAGCCTCTAATTGTAAAGATCGAGATAAAAACACGACCATAATATCCAAGACCAGAACAAGGTCCATGAAAAGGAATGAGTGAATGGAACCTGTGTATATAAAAATTGCAGGTAATTAAGAAAAGACAAAGATCATACCTCGTATCATCGCTGGGATATCAGGACCATAGTCCTTGATCACCTGAATCTGAGCCCTCCACTATCCACCTACTCTTGGAGCATGTGGTAGACCACCTTGGGGTGGTGGTGGTAGTACCTCTTACATATGCACACCTCCATCCACTTGTCCTGCACCTCGGCCACATTTTCCACATGGAGGACCTCTCTTGTCATGTCTCTGTCACTGACCCGGAAGTCCCTCAACCGTCTGTCAGTCTTCTATATGGTCATTCGGGAAATCCCAAGCCATGTTTCCTATCCGACCGTACGTTTAGAATACTCTACTCCTAGGATTACTCCCTCTACCTCAGGAGCCTCGTACCACTAACCCTGATTCCTAGAGTTTTCCACTAAATGGTCTGGCCCAATTGGACTTCTATTTCATATGTCAGCTACCCACCACGGATGACTCATCCACCTATCGTTTGATGGTATATCCCACCATTGGTGCATTCTCTACAAGGAAGCTCTTCACTAGTAGAACTCACTCCAGCACCCCATCCTGCATAGGGATACTGATGGAAATAATTGATGCCCTAATATACAGTCATAGTCCCAGATCAAAGGTTCAAGCCTAGAAGAAAGGGACTCGTTCCATATCCATAGATAAATTGGAGAGGTTTGTGAACATCGTAGAGTACTCACCCACTATTAGGTTACCCTGTTGTAGGTGAATAGTCTCTTGTATGACCACTGAGTGAATAGTCATGAGGAAGTACTCTTCCTTGAAAAGTTAATCAATGTCAGACCAGGTGAGGGGTGCCTCCTCATGTGTCTAGACAATCAAACTCCACCATATTCCTACCAAGACTTGTAGAAGGATCACGACAAGAACTTCCATATGGTCAAGTAGCATCCTCACTATGAAAATGACTCACATAACTTCCTCCATCCAATCCCCAGTGACCTAAGGATTTGTGTCTCCCATAAACATAAGAGGTATCTATCTCTAGAACTCATGTAAGGATCTGAGCCTACGTGTATCCTCTACTGGAAGCACCAGTAGTAACTACTGAACAATGGGTGGTGGAAAAGCTGGGACACTGCTCAATGTTTTCATCTAGGACAATGGTCCATATACCAAGTCCTTATCACTCTGTAGACCATCCTCATGGTTATGCACTGGAATATAGGCCCTCTTCCTGCGTAGAGGCATCCTTAAAGATATGAATATGAATCTCATTTAATATATTATACATGGTGAGATGATTTAGACTCAGAATGATTATTAAAAAACAATCAAAGACTCATGAAAACAGTGTTTTCATGTACCAAGTTGGAAAATAGAATTCAGGGTCCTGGTTTATGGATATTTCAGCCTTTTCACCAACACTGGACTCCCTCTCCTAAAATCCAAACTCAAAACACTAAACACTGTTTCCTCATAAAAATTTACAGAATCTTAGTTCTTATGGTAGAAAAAACCTCCCTCTAATACCACTATTTCATAACCCATCCCCAGGGTCCATGATGTGACTAACCCAAGCCTGCCTTCCATAGGCCATGAGCTGGAAAATAGCACCGAGAAGGCATATCCCAAAAAAAGGGAAGGAATTTCCATTAATCCTATACACACATAAAAAGATCAAATTGTTCAAAGTAAACACAATGAAAACCAAAAATTTCACAAAAAAAACTACAAAGAGTACAATACAAAATGAAAGTACAATGGTGCCAGAATAAAATTCCAAAACCACAAAAAAAGTACAACTTCTATGGTCCGTCTGTTCGAGACTGTATCTAAAGGGTGGGTGATGGGTAGCTACTTGTTTCCATAGATGTATGCCCATTTTTTTGTGTCATTGAGAACCACCTAGTCTCAGACCACCAAGTACTTTGTCGAATCATCGATCACCTGCATGAGATATGACACATGCAGGTGAACTCTGTGTAGGGGTGAGTAACAAAATACATGATAGGGACCCGAGACAACAAAAAAAGACCACAAAGTAATACCACAAAGAATAGACAACTCACTTTAGGTACAAATCTAAGTATATAAAGTAATATTATCAGTCGTAATGTTAAATCATCTTCTACTACTGAGGGACTCATCACTGATTAGTCATTGAGTTTCGAATAGCTACTAGACCACTGAGGTCAGCTGAGCTACTGACCACTGAGGTTTGCTGAGATACTGGACCACTGAGTTCTACTCACCTACTAGATTACATAGTTTTTCTCGGCTACTAGACCATAGAGGTCCACTAAGATACTGGACCATTGAGGCCTTCTCAACTATTGGACCACTGAGGTGCGCTCGGCTACTGGATCACTGATGTCTTATCCGCTGCTAGAACACTGAGGTATGCTCTTCTACTGGACCACTAAGGTCCACTGATCTACTCGACCACTGAGGCCTGCCTAGCTACTGGACCACCAAGGCCTTGATCACCACATCCTCTATGTCATAGATTTCCATAGGATTATCACTCTCCAACATTATTGATTCTAGTAGAATATGATCCTCAATCCATTGGTCATATCTCGACTACCATGAAAACTCACTTCGAGTATACTAAAAAGATTGTCTCATCACAGGGCTCCGAATTCCATAGATTGTGTGTCAATCAGACGGCTGGTCTAAAAGATATGGGAATTTTAGAAAATAAGGGTTGCTTGCATCTGGGTCAGGTCTGACATTGTCAGACTAACCCAACCAACCCAGCTCGGGGGTCCTGCATGACCCAACCCAACCCAGTTCGGTCTGTGCTGACCCAGTCTGGCCATGTACTATGGTCCAGGCTTGACCCGACCTAATTCGACCATTTTTCCATCCTGTCAGGTCACCCAGCAAGCCAATTTTCATCTGGTCTGGTCCAAATTAGTCAGACCAGCTCTGACTAGTCGGGCCACCCTGCGACCCGGTTTCCCATTTGTCCCAAAATGCAATTTGGCAGGAATATTCTTCTCCAACTCAGGATACCTAGCAACCCAGTTTACTCCATCAGCTCAGCTGGCATCGGTGTACTGGCTTGGGTTCATCCTGAATACGTACTGGAGTCCTGTTCGCACAGCCACATAGATAGATGAGGCCGTTCACCTTCGTCTGCACATTTTCCATCATGGACCACATGCCAACGGATGATGACGCCCACCCCACGGGCCGCTCCACCTGATGTGGTGCCTAACTGGTGCCTCCACCCTAGACTATCATTATCTCTAATAGTCATGGACTTTTCTATCTTGGAGAGCCACATGGGTGCATCAATGTCTCGTCTGCAGGCCACCAGAGTTTATCTGTTGTTCTATTTCCCGATCTGTCTATGATTTCGGGCTCCTTGGGGATTCACTGTAACTACAGCATACTACTCACAATTTATTCATCACTCTGGTGGTCTGGTCCCATTTGAAATCCCCTATGGAAAAGATCTGATGAAACCTCATGGTTCTATGGGTGGAGAACAAGGAGAGAGGGGGGGGGGGGATCAGAAAGAACACCCTATGAAAAACTGACCTCTGTTTGTGTTGGCCTATAATTGTTCTTGTCATCAGGATCACAAATCATAAATATAAATCACTAAGATTTAATCCCCATAACCAATCACATTATAAATATTTTCCAATACCATAAGAAGAATCCATACAAAAATCAACTTGTTAGAGATTCAATATGTATTATTCATTTAGAGGGGATAACAGGGGGAAAAGAAATCACTAAGACTTAAACCCCTACCAAGGAATAATAGATCAGTCGAGGATGATCTTTAATCCCCATATTTTGATCTCTGGTTCGAATTATCACTCAATGTGTATCATCACCACTTTTCAATTCACCAACGTTCGTCATTGGGGAGGTTTCGTTTTTCATTCATCAGAGAAATTATAGGGTTGTTCATCAACCCTGAATCCCTATTTAATTAAATAAGAATGTTTCAAGTCATGTTGTAGAATCACCATGATGATTCATTAATGAAGTTCAATAATGGATTCAGTATTGTTCCGTCATTTCACCACAATGCTGAAGAGTCTCTTTGTAACGATGAAGAGAAAATAATAAAATTATTTTTTTAACTTATTTTATTTTTCTTCTCGAAGTCCCAAAACTATATTTTTTGGTTGAATCATGCCAGTCAATGTTAGGCCCTTACAAAGAGAATCCCAATGCTCTGTGTTCAATGGTTCTATCATATTTTTGATCCAGGAGCTGTTTTAAAATTTATAAAAACCAACTTTCACAATTATTTAATGAAATTTAAGAATTGTTCGAAAATACATTTCGGCTACTCTAGGCCTCAGAATCATGTGCCATCTCATAACCTTGTCTTTAAATAATCCCATTTAATTATTCAAAAACATTACATGGAATTATAGTGTATCACACATGTTCAATTCACAATTCATTATAAAAATTTGGAATTCATTCTCCATTTCATTTCAATTCCTATTATGTCCAATTTGAACCATAGTCCAAATCCAACATTTTGGGAATATATCATCATGACTTGGACCCCATGGGATTTTTAAATATACTTTTGTTTCCCACACTCATTTATCATTCAATCACACAAGTGAGATTTTGAAGAAGCAGTTCGATTCCTATAGTCATTTATCATTATGGGATTTTGAGGCAGCAGACCATGTCCCACACCCGTTTTTATCACTATGGGCTTTTGATTTATTAGACCATGTCCCAAAAAATCACAATCACACATATATCAAATAGATCACACAATTCAAGGTTAATAAACATTAACCATCTTATCACATTTCACATCATGACATGACAATTCAATTATGAAAACCAATCTTTATCGATACTTTGATCCCATAGAATAATAGTATCCATTCATCATTAAACAATTTTACAAAATTTAAATCATATAACTTAGTAATCCATTGATTAAAAATCAACCAACTCATAATCCCCATTTTTAAATTAATTCTTATCACATTAATTGACCAATTTCTCAAACCATTAAATAATTCAAAAATTAATTAATTCAATACTAAATTCAGAACAGTATGTTAATAAATTCCAAAAAAAATTAATAAAATTGAACAATAAAAATGTGCCAATAATTAATTCACCAATTAATTAATCTAATTATAGAATCCCAATATCCCATTAATCAATTCACTAATAAATTAATCCAATTCTACTATCCGAATATCTCACTAATCAATTCTCCAATTAAGTAATTCAATTCAACAATACCTTAATCAACTAATTTTCCCAATTAAATAATTCAATTTAAAAAATTCAATTTCTAATAATTCAATTGAATTTTTAAAATTACATACATGTAATTGAAATCAAGACTCTGGGATTTGAATAATAAACAACCATGCTCAAGATTGTTTCCAAATGCTCACCAATGGAAATCCCAAAATTGAGTGGACCAATAAAGAACATGATGAGGAATGAGATATTTATTTAGAAAAAAATATCCAAGAACCATTAATTATATATCTAAACACTTTACAATAGTGGATAAGACATCCCTCTTTTATTTGGAAAGTGGAGCAAGAGAGAGAGGTAGAGAGAGTGATCTAACTAGGAAAAAACCACATAACCAGAGAGTTAAAGATCAGTTAATAGATACTTGATTTGAAAATAACAGAGGTTTTAAAACCTATTAGTTCATCCAAGAGCCTCAAAAAGTTAGAGCAATTGATTATGGTCTATTTAGGGGGTTTAGGTAAATAATATAGTGGTTTGAGAATTTTTAAACTAATTTTATGGTTAATTAAAATCACACACATGATTTCTAGGGAAAGGGAAAATTATTTTCCAAATTGTGTTCCTTAACCGTGTGTCTATTCTAGGGGGTTCATGATTACTCAAAATTGGGTACCCGGTGTCAAAAACTTTGCACAATCCATGAAAATCCCTTTTGTTTGGGTTCACACGGTTTGTTGGGATGGGTGCACGGTTTGGGACAATCATGGGACAACCGTACATAGTCTATCCTCCCAAAATTCAAAAAATTTTCCCAAAAAGTATCTATAGTAAAACCCATATAAAAAATACTCAAAATAAGTCAAAATGGTTCCTATAAATGATCCTGAAACATCTCTTAAAAAATATAGATCTTACAGTCTCACCACCTTTTAACAGCTCACCTTTAAACTATACTCCCAATATTATCTAAGAGTATGATCCAAAAAGACTGGGCCACGGAGCCCATATTTCCATTTATCTCTCCCATATCTCCTCATAAACATTTCCACGTTTCCACAGTACAAGATCTACCAGTATAGTCATTCCCCTCAACGCTTTATAACTACTATACACAAAACGCATCAGATGCTCCTCAAATGATGAATCTATATCAAGCTCAACATCATCCATGTTATTTAAATGAGAAGGTTTTGGGTGAAACCACTAAAGCTATGACACATAAAAGAAATCATGAATAGCATTGTACCATTATGGAAGAGGTAATCAGTATTCCATCGACCCGATTATCTCCATATCCTCAAGCAGTCCAACAAACCTTGGCACCAAAATTCCATATCTTCAAAAAACACTAAGACCAAATCTAGGTGACATCTGAAAGAACACACTATCACCTTCAATAAACTATAGGGTTTATTAGATTCAATCTTCATATGACTTTTTTCAACTCTGAGTCGTATCTATATGCTTCTAAATCAACTGAACATACTATGATGTTTCTTACAAGAGAATCAATCATAATATCTCTAACTCATGAGCTCCATCCAACATAGAGGTGTTATTTTTGTCCTGCCATAATGTTCTTTGTATGGTTCCATATGAAGAGTTTCATAATAACTGTTGTTATTGGTGAAATAAAAAAGTTGTGCATGCTTATTCCAAGACCCATTGAAGTCTAGTGCACAATCTCTTAGTATATCCTCAATCCCATGTATATCGCATTCTGAATACCCATATTTCTGTGGGTATAATTTCATACTCAGTAAAACCTATGTAACAAGTTACTTCTACCAAACATTCTAGAATCAAGAAGTAAATCATGAGTCACAGTCTGAAACTATACTCTATGGCACCCCATGGAGATAGACTATCTCTTGAACGTACAAGTCCCCCAACTACTCCACTGATAAAGTATCAAATATTGTAATAAATGCACTACCTTTGTCAAATGTCCCACAACCACCCAAATAGAATCATTTCTATAAGGAATCCCCAAGAGTCCAACCACAAAATCCATGGTAACATAATACAATATCTATTCTAGAATGGGAAAATTCTATAGTAAACCACTAGGTTTTTAACGCTCATCCTTCACCTATTGATAGGTGTAACATTGTTTCATGAACCCTTCTATCTCCTTTTTCATGCCTGACCACCCATACTTTCATCGTAGGCCATAGTAAATTTTGTCCACCCCAAGATGCACCACCCATATAAAGGCATGAAATTGATGTATTAGATACTCAAGCATAATTGTATGAACAAAGACCGGATTATTGACATAATTGATCTCATCCTCATCTATATTCCAATATAAAGGTCAATCCCAACCTTCAAGGCTTTCCCTCAAGGTCAAACTTTCTGAATCATCATACAATTTTTCAATAAACCATCCCAAAAGTGTATACTCTAATAAAACTGAAATGAGATTCATCTTTTCTTGACTCTACTGAGCCACAACATACATATCATCTAGAAATGACATCATTTTCTTGTCAACACTTGACTTATGAACTGCCTAAGTATGAGTTTTTATACACAAGACGTCAGCAACACCATTTCCCTTCCCAGACATATATTCTAGATCAAATTAAAAAGCTACATATACCCAACCCAACTCCATTATCAGTGATTCAAATCAAACTGTAAAAAAATACATTGAACTCTTGTGATTAGTATACATACTAAACCATTCAACCAAAAAATAATTACACCAACACTTCAAAGTGTAAACCACTACTACTAACTTGAGGTCATGAATAGTGTAGTTCTTCCAATTTGTTCTCACCTGTCATGACTCGTGTTACAAAACTCAATCTCTCTACATCAACACTGCTCCAAGACCTATCCCAGAAGTGTCGCAAACACACCGTGTACTCCTCACCGATCTCGTATAGGGTTGAGACTAGTTCTATATTCAAATGATTCTTTAGATCTTGAAAGGAATCCCCACATGCATCCATCAATTAAAACATTATCCCCTTATTTGTCAAGACAGAAATAGGTGATTTTAAATGGTAAAAGTCAAAGATGATCCTCTGATAATAACTATCCTATCCCAAAAAACTATAGATATAAAAAACATTCATGGTCTACTCCTAAGAAATCACTACCTGAGCATTCTATGGGTCCCTGATACACCTTCACCGAAGATGATGTTCCCCAATAAGTTCATATGATCAATCCAAAACTGAAATTTAGATCGCTTGGTGTATAGCTAATTCTCTCTTCGTGTACTCAAGACGATGTCAAGATGTTGGGCATTATCATCATGAGTCTTGGAGAAAACCAATATGTTATCTAAAAATAAAACAATAAACAAACCTAGGTAGGGACAGAAGATTCTATTCATTAAGTCCATAAACACTGCTGGTGCATTCGTCGATATAAATAGAATCATGATGAACACATAAAGTCCATACCTACTTTTGAAAGCATCCCTTGGTATATCATAAGGTTGAACATTCAACTAATGAGATCCCTATATTAGTTCATTCTTGGAGAAAACACAAGCTCCCCTCAACTGGTCAAAATGATATTCGATATGCAGAAGAGGATACCAGTTCTTCACAGTAATCTAGTTTAAATTTTGATAATAAACACAAAACCATAGGGTCTCATTACCCTTCTTTTCAAACAAGACTGGAGAACCCCAAGGAAATTTACTCATATGAATAAACACCTTATCCTTCCAATCTTCTAATTTATTCTTTAAATATTGAATCTATATTGGTTCGATTATGTATGGTGGAATAGAAGCTGGATCATCCCCTGACATGACCTCAATTGTAAATTCCACATCTCTATAAAGTGGAAGCCTGGAGAAGTATTTAGGAATCACGTCCTGAAACTGTTCCACTATTGGTTGAAAGAAATCCTATTTCACTTCCCCATCATCCATCAACATACTAGTAATATGGGTGGTGATCACCCATATTACTATATAAACTGGTGCTACACAGCCTGCCTGGATATTCAATTCTCCACGATATATGTAATCATCACCCTTATCATATGTAAAAGTCACTCTCATAGGGTAAGAATCAATGTGGGATAAGTATTCTACTAACCATTTCATACCCAAAATTTAGACACAACTTGAAATATGAATGATGTAAAGATCCCAAAGAATATGATACTCCCCAACCTCGATAGAATTCTCCATTCATAAATAGATATCCCTTGGTCATACTCCCAACAATGTATATATCATAATAACCCTACTCAGAAACTTCACCACCAGGATCTAACCATTTACATGTTTATTAGATATAAAAAATTGAGAGAAACTAGTATTAAATAAAAAAATAGCAATCGTAGAAGCTACAAGAATAGTACCACTAACTATCAATGGTATAATATCACTATCCACCAGTGTTGGTTAAATGAAATGAAACTATCCTTCCTCTCTTCCATGTGTACTCTGAGTCCCCTAAGCTGCACCACTCTGCTGATACGATTTCTCTTTCCCATAAATACCAAATCCACTATCTCTAATACCACAACCAAAGTAACTCCCACTTTTGGACTGATACGGTGTAGAAGACCCCCTTCCCACAATCTAGTTCTACCTATCTGCTCTATCACTGCATGTTTTTCATGGGTTCCTTCAAAACCTCTATAGATGTCCCATATTAATTCAAGATCATAAATTTACCATTGGTCAAGGACAATGTCAATAATAGTGTCCTAGCATTCTGCATTGGTGGAAAATCACTCTAGTAATATCTTGAGTATCCGATCATTCCCCCTAGACAATCTTTATTCCAAATTTGTAGTCATCATTTTCATTATAAACACAACTTCCATTAGAATACATACCTCTTGATCATCCGGTATATACCACCTTTTCTCTAATGAAGGATTCCTCCAAGGTCCCCTCATTTATGAGAGCCTGATCTACCACCTTAGTAATCTTCTTCAACTTAAAGATATTAACTGGAGACCTAATATCACATTTTATACCATAATAGAAACACCATCTCATATCTATATCATCCCCATATAGCCCTATAGAAAAGAGATACAAGTCTATAAAGTGACCATTATAGTCCATCACAAACATACTTCCCTAAGTCAACCTCATATACTCCTCTGGTTTATCCAATCTATGCATCTATGGATAAAAGTGATATGGGAACTTCTCTAAAAATTCATCCCAAGCCATACCAATAAAATCAACATTCTGATCCTGAACATCCCACTAGTGCTTCACTAACCCTCGTAACATGAAATTAGCCAACATGTCCCTCTTCTCAGCAGGAGTCTCCAAATGGTCAAGTATAGTCTAGATATGCTTAATCCAGAACTCTCTAACCTCTTAACCACCCTCTCCATTGAAATTTATAGGGTTATATATATGAAACTTCCATGTCATGTTATACATACTCTTCATAACTTTCCTTGGGTCTTATTCTATGAACTACATAAGACATGAAAACATCACTTGGAACTTCTCTCTGAGTTCCTCACCTGGCAGTACTGGTGTCTCAGGTTCCACTACTAGTGGATCATTTCCATCCATAACCTCCAACCTTCTAATAAATGATAATATTAATGGAGGAATATCTCTAAAATTTAAAAACAATGTCTTATGACACATAACACAACATTAACGTAATTAAAAAGAGGTATTTACACATGTCCATAACAATTCATTCCCCATTTTCTTCCACACAGTCAAAACAGATATTCTATCACTACCCTTGACCATTCTACATATATTTCATGGTTAATAAGGGTTGAAACATTATAATATTTCATGTTTCCCATTAGACACCCATTTATTAACATCTTTCTTCATTTAAAACTTTTCATGTTATCATTAAGAACATTTTCATTAAATTCACACAAACCAATAAAATAATTATCATTTAATAACTTACCCAAAACCTTCTTCTCCCAAGTGTTCTAAAAATGATGCATGTCACATAATAATCCCGAGTTCTTAAAACTATTCACACATACTCATCTCTCATTCCATTCTGTCCATGAGTCAAATCTAAGAAATCACAGAAACAATAATCACATCACACAACCACTTCATCACTCGAGGTGATATAACATTCAACTGTAAAACCAAATACCAATAACAAAAATCAGTCTTTGGGTACCTTATTTTACCCCCATAAATTGGTTATCTACTCCCATGCATGAGATTTTAACCTATACCTGACTTATCATATTCTCATTTGTATCTTTATCAACTAGTAATATAAAATAAAAATAAAATAAAACTTTTCTGATACAACTTTGTAACATCCCGACCCAAGTTCCACACACTAGTTCCTCATGCCGGTCAGTTACACGACCTCAAGAGTACCTCCCCATACACTATAGGATGATGAAAAATAGTGATGGTCTAATATCAACAATGGGGAGACTATACCCTCTTTATCAAGTAAAACTATAGTGGAAATAAATAAACAATATAAACAATATAATCAATAATCAAAGAAAACTAGTATCACATGAAAACAAAAACAAAAGATAAAATATAAAAAACAAACAATTAGATATTTAATTCCAAATATATTTCAATTTCCAATATTAGAAACCCAAAAATAAATAAATACACTAAAAAATAAATGTGGGTCTCGATACTAAGTATAGTTCAATCAACCACACTCTATCCCGACTTATTCATCTAACAAAATGTCTTTTCCCTTATCCTAACATGTAATCATGAAGTCTATTTGGGTACCGATCATGAATACTTAGTAGGGTGTGATTAAAAATCATTAGTTTACCACTAATGAAGATCTAAAGCAATATACAGTCAGTAATAGTGTATGCAGTTGTATAAAGAATAAATTACAAAAAATAAAGTAAAAAATTTACATTTATTCAATTAATCATTATTTAACCACGTAACTCTCAGGTTCCTAAGGAAACCAAAATTATCAATACCTACTCTATCCCATTTCCGAGTCTAAACCATGTCACATATTAAATTCAAAATTCATTATTAAAAATGGGCTTTCATTATTGGTTTCATTTCCATTCAAAATATGGACAATTGGTACCATAGTGTAATGCCAAAATTTTGAGCCTTGATCTCCATGATTAGGACCCTGTGGGATTTTGAAGCAACGGTCAGGGTCCCCCACTCATTTATCAATCAATAAATAAAATTGGTATTTTAAAGAAGCAGTCAATGTCCCACACTAATTTTCTACTATGGTATTTTGATGTAGTTGACCATGTCCCACATGCATATATCACAATCACACATATGTGATATATATGACATCATTCAAGGATAATAAACAATAACCATATTACAACATTTCAAATCATGGATTTCCAATTCAATTATCAAAACAAATCCGGAAAAATACTTTAATAGCATATAATAATATGAGCAATTAATTGTTAAATCATTTTACAGAATTTAACTCATATAATCCAATAATCCATGATGGTCAAATCACACATCTCATAATCCCCAATTTTCAATTAATTCCAATCAAATAAGTTTACCAATTAATCAACCCATTAATTAATTTACCAAATAATTAATCCAATTCCACAATCACCACAATCTGTTAACTAATTAAAAAACTAAATAATCCAATTCAAAAATAAAGATATTCCATTATTTAATTCACTAATTATTTAAGTCAATTCCACAATGTCAATATCTCATTAATTAATTCACCAATTAATTAATCCAATTCCATTATCCTAATATCCCATTAATTAATTCACCATTTAATAAATCCCATTCCATAATCCCTTAATAAATAAATTTACAAGATCAATTAATTAAATTTAAGAAATTAAATTGATAAACATTTGTTTCCTAGTTCCTTGAAATGTGTGTTCTAGATTTAAGAATAACTGTTTCTGGGTAGTTTCCATTTGATGTATTCGTGGAACCGGAATCATCCAATAGTTATTTATCCAAAGAGGACATGCTTCCTAAATGCAAGAGTTCGTTATGTTTTGAACTTTACAATACTTAAGAACATGTATTGGTCGAGAGGATGGGAGGTCTGACTCATCACACCATTATGTGGGGAATTATTGTCTACTCCAGGACTCTCTTTGTCTGAATGGCCCAAAGGCCTTCTTTATTTTATTATGGATAATCCCCCCTTTAAGGGTTGAAGGGGAACTCATACATGTCCCATAGGCCCAAGGAAAAAGGCCCAACATGACTTGAAATACAAGACCTAAAGGCACATAGGCTTACCATTCCCAATACAAGAACCATAGGCCCAACCAGACATGACTTGCAATACTCTATTTGTAAAATTAAAATATTTTCATGAATCCTTATTAATTCACCAAGAATATAATATGTATCTCATAGAATTTATAATCAATTATTAACATGTGTAAAACATTCAAATCATCATTATGTATTTAGTGTTCTTAATTAATGGAAATATCCATATGTATTAGAGGTTTTCCATAAATTGTATCCTCTAATATGCTGATTAGAGATTATTTTCATCATTTTTATGATGATACTAGTTTTTAAGCTAGCCAGTGTGGCACTTTGGAATTTATTGTCATCCATGGAGATGATGATATGTTTTGATTTTGGGATTGTGCCTGTAATGAGCTACCTACGTATCCTTTTGAAAGGAATCAGAAACCTTGTAGTTCAGTACCACTGAATGGGACACACCATACCTTTTAAGGTCATGTGATATGGACCTCTAAGTGGAAGGTTCTTTGTTGAAAACTTAGTGTGGGACTTATGCTGAGTTAGCCCAAGGAACATGGAAAGGATATGGATTTCTATGTAAAATCAGACCCTGTAGGGAATATGGCCCAAGCGGAAAAAGGGTGATTTGAAGTGTTGGATTTGAACCTTAATGAAGATTCCTACATATCCCATATAGATTGGAATCAATTCCCACATAGTTCAATAAATCTCAAAGGAGAGTATGGTCCTATGAGAAAGAGATGAGTTTGGGCTTACATCTTAAAAAGGACTCCTTGATGATTTGAAGATTGAATTTAAGGATTATTTCCTAAGGATGATGACCAAAATAGGGGGAATTAAGGGTTGGATTCCAAAGGAGGATATCCAGTGATCTCGGGCTCTGAAAGAGCTTCCTACGTGTCCTGGTTTGAACATGAATCAGAGTTCTCATAGCTTCTTCCAATGAGTGTTTGTGCACATGTTGCAACCATCATGTATCTCCAAGCCCACGTGAGTCATGCTCGGTTGGAGAAACAAGATGATGTGAAAGATTCAACAATGACACTTCACACTTTCAAAATTTTCCACCATTCTGGTGTAAGAGGTCGTGTTGAACATGGAAGAGGGCGAGGTGACAAAAATACCCCTTGTTCTATTTACATTGGACAAGGGTCCAATGTAAGGAAGAAGGGGTGAATGTGAGGGTCTTATACCAGGATGGCTGCCCAGAAATTGGTCCGGGTAGGGGAGGGATACTTTTCCAATTCTAGCATGGAAAAGCAATAAGTGAATCATAACTTCCCTACTAAAAACTTGATGTATCGATTCATCTCCCTGAGAATGGAGTGGCCAAGACACCACCCTTCCCCAAAACCGAGAACATACCAACACTATTTCTGAGAGAAAAGTCTATGTGATTGTGGATATACAAACCCACAAACATCTCATGAATCATAACCCCATTGTGAAACAAATGTGGGAATCCTCTGACTGTGGAAATAAAAAACCCAATAGAAGACATCATAATGTGCCTTTATCAATGGTTTCAAAAGTCAGGAGGTTTTGGTGGAGGTTTCAACTTAGCCCCTTTCAGATAAGGGAACCAAGGAAGGAGATACCCTGCCATGAATGGATTTTAAAAGAGGGTACTTGATCTGGTCGCATAGCTACTTCACGCTGGTATGCCGTATAGGTACCCTGCGTTGTTTTATTACACAGGTACACCGTGTTGGTATGGTGCACAAGTAAACCAAACAGGTATGGAGTGAAAGTATACCGCCCACGTATGGCGTGTATGTATAATGCGCAGGTATGGCCCGCAAGTATACCGCATAGGTATGGCATTCAAGTATACCATGCAGGTATGGATGATGACTGAAGAATCTGAAGAACTTCAAAACATTCCTATCCCATTTAATTATCTCTTCTCTCTTGGTTTAGATTAATACTTGAGACAATTTGAAGGATCTAGGAGAAAGAGCTACATAATGGGAGATTTAGAGAGTCTTTCAATTTGTTTTCAGTCCCATAATGGGGACGCCAAGGGCTCTACTTATAGGCACGGATGGGCCTAGTCGAAGAGATGATTCCTGCGTAGGTATTTCACACAGCTTCGCCGTGTAGGTATTCAGTGTAGGTGCATCAAGCATCTTATGATGCGGAGGTCTGGAGTGTGCCTCCTCTGTATAGGTTTATCGTGCAGCTTTGCTGCATAGGTGCGCCATGTTGGTGCATAAAAAATATTGTGGTGCGGAGATCGGCCTCAGAGGTCAGCGGTGTAGGTCGGCCACGTAGGTCGGTCACGCGGATCTAGGAATATACTCCATCACAAAGCTCTTTGGGAGTATTGTTGATTTTCCTTTTTAATTTTTGAACTTAGATTTGGTATTTGAATGATCCATAGTTTTCTTCATAGTCATTTTTGATAATTTCTCAAGTACTATAAACAATAACCCCTTCTCAAATTTGGATCCAAAACGTACAGAGAGGGTTGAGTCCTGAGGTGAAATTTTCCGAACAACGCAGGTCTACTGAGCAGGTTTACCACATAGATGCTTCGCGGAGGTATGGAGTGAAGTGGTTGCGTCTAGTCCGGACATGTAGGACTTCAGTTTCCTATAAATAAAACTCACCATTCAAAATTTTTTCTTCATATATGCTTTCTTCGATATTTTGTAGCTATCACTGCATAGCTCGTTCGACCAACTCTTATTTCATTGTGCTCTCGCGTAATTTCTTTGAATCTTTTTCAAAGTAAAATTTATTACACGATGGAGCTATATCAACTAACTTCATTAAAGGATTTGTGTTAGGACCCTTGGTGAAGGACATACACGACAATTCTCCACGAAGGAGCTACGCGATATGCCTCATTGAAGGACCTACATGAATAGTGTCCTTTTCCAAATTTTTAATTTCCTATTTAAAATTCGGATCCAGAGGTTTCATAATTATTTTGAAGGAAAGAATGACTCATTTGATGACTCATGATGAAGAAGTTATGGCTCTCCAAAATGAAAATATGAAGATCGTAGGACCAGAATATTATGAAATTGTTGAGAGTACTCTTCCTAGGCTATGGAAGGGTATAATTCTGTACCAATGTGACTACGCACATAGTCCTTATTTACATTTGTATGGGCATGATCTTTTGAAAGATGCCCATGTTCCATATGTTAAGAATTACTTTCCAGATAATTGATTTCTTCAATACTTCAACTGTAACTGCATGAATATTAGTGCAAGGGGGTTCTAATACAAGAAGGAATAGTTACTATTAGCTGCATCCTTCATCACAGTGGTTCCACTCTTGATGCGAAAGATCACGTTGTAGAGACAAGACCACATTGTTATGATTCCAATTTTTAGGATTCTCAAACAGATCAATCTATTGGTTGGAAAGGATATTGGTACCTTCGTTCTGGAGGGGGTGTAAAACCTGGGTGGGTGTTGGCATTCTAGGTACGTCAGACTTGTGATGAATTTAGAAAATAATTAATAGGCACTAATATATAAGAAGCTATCTAGATGGGGAAAACATATGTTTATAAAAATAAATTCGTTCCAAAATTACTGAGTCGATGGAGTCCACAAAAAAATTCATTTCATTTGACGCATGGTGAAGTTGGTATTAGTTTCTGGGACATTAACCAAATAGCTGGAGTTCCCATTCTTGGGGAAATGTATGAAAAATTCATTCCACCTACTAAAACTTGGGATAATTCTTCTAAAACACCACTACTAGCTCACAAGTTATTTAATATAGAGAATAATTTACCTAATGACAAGAATGATATTCATGCTAGTGTGTGCATAGAAGCCTTCTTAGAACAAACAACAGAGCTAAGTCCAACCTGTGGATGTCAAAATGTTTTTCTTCTGTAGATAACCGAGGTAGTTCAGGCATATATTGGCCTACACTGGAAAGAGGCAATTATGAGCATTGGGGCTATAAAGTAAAACCTGCTATAGCTACAAAAGTACATTTAGTTGCCTTCCTTACTATGTGGATAAGAGTTTATTTTCTTCCTATCTGTGAATCCAGAGGTGGTGTAAGATCAAGGAATCTCATCATTGCATATAAATTGGTTGAGGAGAAGTATATTGGGCTAGAAACCCATGAATTTACATGAATTTACAATCTCCTACTGCATTTATACAATGGTAAGGCTCCATTTAGGATTGAAGGGCCATTACATGTGTTGTGATCGTAGATTTCATCACATTTTTCTTCATACTCAGTGTTTAATTCAGTAAGAGTTCCCAATGGTCGATTCACCCCATTTTTACAGAGTGTTTCTGGTTTTAAGCCTCTAAACTTGAGACCTGATGTGGCGATGAAGGTATTTAATATATCCAGAGAATTCAACTTCATTCTTTTTTTAACCCACTAGTTGGAACATTTATAGATGATGGTAAAGAAATGAATTATGAGCTGAGATCTTATATGATGGATTTCATGGATGTTGTATTATCAACCAGGATTGATGGTGAAATTATCTATGAGGCTTATGTTCCCTATAGGTTTTCTCATCAGTTCAGATGCCTTCAACAATCAAACACATTTTCACTTACGTGTGTCAAACATGAAAAACACCCAATGGTAGTGTGACAATTATGAATTCTAACAGCTTTAAAGGTATCCATTATATTAATTATGCTACCTCCACCAGATGCATCTATTGGATTGGAAGCTGGGTATGCCAAAGCAAGGGCCTCTTCATATCCTCAAATGGATTTGACAAAATAAATATATCAAGTGGCGACTAAAATGACTGTTGCACGTGGAAATCATGGTAAGAATTCCAAGGCCATAAATGATACAGATGTTTTTGAGGTTTCAAATCCCTCAAAACCTCTTCGTAGGAGGTATACCAGGAAGACCAGGGATAGAGAAGAAAAACTTCCAATGCCAAGGGGATCAAGTTTCCACCATCAAATAGAGATTCTTATTCCATCTGTTTAATTTTATGAAGAAAGGAGGCCTGAAGAGGTTCTCCAATCCGAAGGTGTCGAATCTCTTCCACAGTCAACCATACAAAGATTGAATTATGTGCGACCTTCATCCATTCATCAGTGGGAGAGTGTAACCCGTGATCTTAGGGATTCCTGGGAATTTCTCCAGCATGGAATTTGAATTCCAGATATTGGTGACATCAAGACACCTTCTGATTGAAATCTGGATAATAACTTGGCTAAAGTTTAAATGAATATTGTAGATATGGAGGTTTTTATATATACAACTAATGAACAAATCCCAACCTCTAAATTATTATCTCATATGATGGACATAGAAGTCTGCAAAGGGGTAATTATCGACTCTAAGGAGGATTGGGATATGTATGTTAATACTGAGAATGTATTTCCCACTTTCTTTTTTTAGAACTCTACTTTACCATTTATCACAATTAATCTTGATGAAAAAAATGTATTTTTGCAGCTTGAATGTAGAGAGGGAAGATGCAGAACAATTCTTGAATCACCTAAGTATGGTCCTACAGAATCTCTTATCGATGCCACAAATGATCCTCCCAGGTTGCCAGAACATTCTCCAAGAGCAAGAATCATGACTGGGGTAATGGTGACATATAATCCTTTACCATTAACTCAAGTTTACCCTACTAATTAGAGTGTTTCAATCTCTCCCAAGCTTTTGAACAAAAACTCAAGAGAGTAATGAGATTGATTCGAAGCGTTCTATAAAGGATTAAGTATTTATACGATCTTTAGGGAATAAAAATTGCTCAATATATTATTGTAACCATGTTTTTTTCTCTTGTTAGATCTATGTATCTCTCCTCTCTCAAGGGATTAATAGATGATTCTTCAAGGCAAAAAAAGCCCTAGGGGAAACCCAGGTTCATGCAGATGAATCTGAAGTTTTATTAGATAAATTGTCAAAAGATTCTGATATACCTGCTCCTGGTTCTACTGAGAGAGAGGTAAGTCATGGTAAGATTAATTACATTCCTCAGTTGCTTTTTTAAAAGGATCCTGAAATAATCAACACCGATATTCCTATTTCTTCATAAGAAAGGAATGAAGATCTAGGGAAATCTAAGACTAATGTTGTCGTTGACCCAAACCTAGAAAGACCTAATGTTGGCATACCAATTTAAGATCCAACAGAACAAAATGCCAGCGAAGCCAATTCAGGCATCAACCAATGTTTGTTGGATACCTTAAATGGTGAGGATGCAGTAACATTTCAGACTGTATACACTAAAATGAAAGACACCATTAATCCAAATATTGATATTCTCGGTTACATCAAGGAGTTTGGGGACTTTCATAAACAATCTCAAGGACGTAAGTCCCTATTCATCTATTTTTATACATAATCTATTTAACTTGATTTTTACATCAAAGTTGACCTTATGTAGCTTTATCTACAAAAAATGTTGCAAAGGATCTTCAAGAACAGGGTTTTCCAATTTATCCTTCAACTGGGGATTGAGAAATATCTATAGAGGATCCTTCATCAAGAGATGTTCTAGAGCCTTCAAATGTCATAACTGAGCAAATTAAAGGAAATTACCCTTCTTAAGAAACATCTTCTCAAAACACTGAGGCAGAGAATATGGGGAATGGATCCAATAAAAAGCTGACTAATTTTTGGGTAAATATAATCAGCTATTTGAATCATATTTTTTTCCACCATTTGAAACTGATAATTACCTTGATTTATCATTTAATTTTATTAGTTCCTAGATCAGAAAGTGAAGCTTCTACTATCCCAAGAGAAGTAGAACAAGGAAGATCTTTAATCGACCTATTTACAGAGTAAATTTTATCTCATGGTAGTGACTCAGATTAAGAATTAGAGATGAAATATACACTTGGTATGGAATGTAATAAGATATGGTGGCATATGTAGAGCATAATTTCCAAAAAGCTTTTAGATTATTTTTTGTCCCGTTTTTTCAAAACTCCCAGCATTATTCTGCGTATTGGGATTTTGTAGTTTTAATTATCGGCCAGTCTATGATTCCATGAAAGAGACTATTTTCTAATGGGAGCATGGGCATAAGCTATGACAAGATTTTAAAGAGGCTAAACAGGACATCAATATTGAGGGCTTTCAGGTAGAAATAATTGAGGCCGAGGCAAATCATAACAAGAAATCACTCGAGATTAGCAAAAAAAATCAATTAAACCATGATGGAGCTGTTATATCTTCAACAGAAACTGGATGTTGTGCATAACAAGCTTGAGATGTTGAATCAGACATTAGGAGAAACCTAATTAGAGGGGATAACTACCATTTCAACTACTAAGAAGAACTTTGTCAGGTAGAGGAGGTGGGAGTTTCTCAAATATCTCAACTTCAATAGGCAGCTAATAGAGCTTATGAAGCAGTCCAGCAAATGAAAATTAATGTTGAGAGTTTATTCTAAAACATGATAGAGAGGCTCCATTTTGTGGATGGTGCTTTATTTTCATATTAATGAATTAAATTTTGTTTTCAATCATAAAAATCTTCATTCCTATTTTTCAGGATTGCAATATAAAAAGTAAATGATGATAATGATTCTTTTATGATAAACAATCATTATTATAATAACAAGAATGAAGTGCTCAAAATTATCTTATTAATCCAAGGGACCTAATGAGAATAATTTGACTATTACTAGGGTAATATAAATGACCCCACAAATTTTGTATCATTTTACCACTTTTTTATTGAAAAATATAACCTAAATCATACAAAAATGTATGTTTAGTGAGCTGGGATTAGACTTTTGTTTATAGTGCCCTTCACAGGTTCTCAATCTAATGAGTACCAAGTCTTTTGTTACTGGCAGTTTAGAGTCATGCATGTTAGACTATAAAGGTCTAATATTTAGGGTTAAATAGATTTGGCCATAAATTTTGAAATTAGTTCCTAAACAAAACTCTGTGACTATGAATTGATTTAATATTCTTTAAACATTTCCACAAGGAATCTTTAGTCATTATTTTTACGGTCACAAAATCTAAATCCTATATCAATGTAAGGGGTGCCTTTTCCAGGAACTAAGTTACCATTATTTAATAAACTAGTAATGTGGGCCGCGTTATACATGGCCAACTGGGGCATATGCTGCAGACCCAAATAGTGTTATCTTTTGACTGACATGCCTATTATGTAGGCAACTTATGCAAGGCCACCTAATGGCATGTTCTACACAGTCAAGAAAAATACTTCTATTGGAATCTAACATTTTTTGATGATAGATTGGGGGAAGTATGACCTCAGTGACTCAAGGCCTGGGTAAGTGTTTTTTCCTAGGAAATGAATTTTAAGAATGAAAAAGGGTTATTTTAAGACCAACATAAGTCATGAATAGGAAAAACTTTTTTCAAAAAATTTAGTTTATGAGGAATGGAAAAAAAATTATCAGAAAAGGGGAGATTTCAGATATCGTATAGTGCAGTTTTAATTCATGTAGTGATGACATTAGTACTGTACAGTTTAAAGTCTTGCAGTGAGGAAATTTGTACTCTACAGTTTTAAGTCATGTAATGAGGACATGGGTACTGTTAAATTTTAAGTCATGCATTGAGGACATTGGGTGACATAAATTTAATGTCTTTAGCTCTGACCAAAGGTATGAGAAAACTCTCCCAATTTGTTGATAAATTTTTTGGAAACATACTATCATATTCATTTATGGAAGGGAAAATTGTAAAATGTGATTTAGGAATTTTTAGAACAAAGGAATGATATGGGAAAAGGCCTAAAAGCATTATAGTAAGTTATTTCTAAGAACTAAGTTACCATTACTTGACAAACCCGTTATGGGGGTTGTATTATGGAGTGCCAACTGGGGAATATGCTACATAGCTAAATAGTAGCATCTTTTGACTAATAGGACTGTTATATAGGAAACTTATGCAAGGCCGCCTAAGGGTTCTTTCTATATAGTCAGGCAAAAGATCTCTCAGAAGTTTGACGTTCTATTGCAAAAAGTCAAAGAATGTTTTTGGAGATTCAGATTTTACAAACCATAGAGTTTTATTTATGGAGAAAGTTACATGAATATGGTAAGGGTATTTCCAATTAAGATATCCTACAAATCAGAGGAACAAGACTTTTATGATGGTCTAACCCATACATAATAGATATGGTGTACATAGTTTTAGGTTATAAAACTAGGACAAAAAATGGAAACAATATATGATATGTGGCCAAGTAATTTCAAGGTTATTTCATAGTGAATCAAACACATGGTGAGGGAAATGTGTAAACCAAGGTCTTGAATATTTTCAGAGTGTGAGAAAGATAATGGGACAAATATACTAGAAAGACTGTTTTAAATTATACATTTGTGTACATTGTCATCAAAGATTAAAGGGAAAAAAGATACTATAACTAAGAAGAAAGTTACCATTTAATGAAAAACCTGTTACAGGGGCTGTATTATGCAGAGCCAACTATGGAATATGTTTCATAGCCAGATAATGGCATCTTTTGGATTACAGACCTATTATGTAGGATACTTATATAAGGCCACCTAAGGGAAAGTGCTGCATAGTGAGGAAGAAGAGATCTTAGAAGTTAGAAATACTATCACAAGAAACCATAAGAATGATTTTGAGGATCTAGAAATATTCAAGATTAAGATTTTGAAATATGGACAAGGTTTTATGTTCAATGATTATGATAAATATTTTATTCAATATTGACAATGAGTTTCATGTCCTTTATGTAGATCTGAATCATATGTAAAATGGATAATTTCTATGTTTTCTTTGAATGAATATTATGTTGTGTAGTTTTATGTCATGTAGTGATGATATTATACTATGTAGTGTTAAGTCATGTAGTGAGGACATTGTACTGTGCAGTTTTAAGTCATGCAGTAAGGACATTGATAACCCCATAAGAAATTTAAAAAACCTTATTTATATAAATAATCCACATACCCAATTCTTAAGCTCATGTGAGATATTATCAGTGTGAGAAACAAGGAGTAGGAAGGGTTTCTTTTACAATATAAAGGTGACCCAAGTGAGGAATATGGGTGTTAAATTTCCATGCATTTTAACATCATGTGTTAAGTATGACAATGAATCGATGTGAAAATAAATTCATATTGTGAATGGATTAAGGGATAAAAAACCCACGTGTCACTATGTGTCTTGCCAGGGAATGAATCATGTCATACATAGTTCTTAAAACATTCCCAATTCAAATTTAATTTTTATATAAAAAATAAAAGGGTTTTTTTCGTGCAGTTGTTCCCAAGAATGGAGATCTATGCATCTCTACGTATTTCATTGAAAATGAGAATCAATCCATATATAGATCTTGAAACAATCATTTCTCAGTCTAATGGAGTTTGAAATGAAGAATGGTTGATTTTTTTAAACATTTTGATAGAATAGTAATTCTTAAAACATAAAATGATATAAGGACCAAATCATATG
The DNA here is from genome assembly GCA_963277665.1 of Viscum album. NCBI lineage: Eukaryota > Viridiplantae > Streptophyta > Magnoliopsida > Santalales > Viscaceae > Viscum > Viscum album. The sequence goes on along the minus strand of OY728128.1, from coordinate 1,172,536,488 downwards.
TCTTATGGAAATGCTCTGTATAGATCTTATTCATATACAAGCGGAGAAAAAGAAAATAAGAAGAATTTGGGATTATGGCTAGGCCCAAAATTTTAGATTTAGGCTACTCTACGTATCTCATTTAAAATGAATATCAATCCATACAGAGTTCTTAAAACATGTTCACTATGCAGATCTGACTCCGACATAAGAATGAGAGGGACTCGCGTACTACTAAGGAGGAGTGATGATGTCAATGATATTTGCTTATGGATTATTATAACGTATAATAGGGAAAACGTTAGTTGTACAAATGATGTCTTTCATTTTAACATCATGTGACTAGGAAAAAGATACTATGCATTTTTAACGTCATGCAGTATGGAAGCGTATAGTTTGTATGTAGTTTAATGTCTTGCAACTCGAACATGGGGGTTGTGCAGTTTTAGGTCTTGCAGTAAGAACATGGTATTGTGCAGTTTAAAGTCTTGTAGTGAGTACTATGGTATTGTTCTATTCAAATACTTTTAGTGAGGACTATATTATTATACAGTTTAAAGTCAAGCAATGAAGACTATGGTTCTATGGAGTTTAAAGTAATGCAGTGAGAACTTTGGTTCTGTGCAGTTTAAAGTATTGCAGTGAGGACTATGGTTCTATGCAGTTTAATGTCTTGTAGTGAGGACTATTGTTCTGTGAAGATTAAATTATTGTAGTGAGGACTATGGTTCTGTGCAGTTTAAAGTCTTGCAGTGAAGACTATGGTTATATGCAGTTTAAAGTCTTGTAGGGAGGACTATGGTTCTTTGGAGTTTAAAGTCTTGCAGTGAGGACTATGGTTCCATGTAGTTGAAAGTCTTGTAGTGAAGACTATGGTTTTGTGATATTTAATGTCTTGCAGTGAGGACTATGGTTCTGTGCAATTTAAAGTCTTATAGTGAGGACTATGGTTCTGTGTTGATTAAGGTAATGCACTGAGGACTATGGTTTTGTGCAGTTTATAGTCTTGCAGTGAGAACTAGGTTCTGTGCAGTCTAAATTCTTGTAGTGAAAACTATGGTTTTGTGCATTTTAATTTCTTGCAGTGAGGACTATGGTTCTATGAAGATTAAAGTCTTGGAGGTAGGACTAAGGTTATGTGCAGTTTAAATTATTGTAGTGAGGACTATGGTTCTGTGCAATTTAAAGTCTTGCAGTGAGGACTATGGTTTTGTGCAGTTTGAAGTATTGCAGTGAGGACTATGGTTCTGTGTAGTTTCATGTATTGCAGTGAGGATTATGGTTCTGTACTGTTTAAAGTCTTGCAGTGAAGAATATGGATCTCTAATGTATAAAGTCTTACAGTGGATACTACGGTTCTTTTCATTTTAAAGCCTTGCAGTGGGGACTATGCTTTTGTGCAGTTTAATTGCTTGCACTAAGGACTATGTTGTATAATTACACAATGTATTTCTTCAGAAATCTTCCATAGGTTGGAGATGTAATGATCTCTCCATCCATTGAGATTAAAGCATAAGCTCCATTTGAATATAACTTATGTATAGAATAAGGCCTTTCCCATTTTGGTTCAAGTTTTGGAGATATATTTACTGGTATCATTGGAGTCCTAATGACCAATACCAATTCTCCTTGAAGGAATGAACGAAGGTGAAATCTCTTATTAAAAGATCTCACTATTCTATTCTAATATACATCTTGATGATGCAAAGTAGGAAATATTTTCTCATCTAATTATTCCAACTCATTGAACAGTTTCTGAGATCTTTCATATGTAGACAACTGATCACAGATTGTAACTCTAAGTGAATGTAATTTTATTTCAATTGGAAAAAAATCTTCAGTTCAATATGCAAAGGAATAGTGAGTTTCTTGGGTAGCAGTATGAGTAGTTGACCGATTATCCCACAAATTATTCAAAAGATTATCAGGCCATGATTTCTTATCTTTACCCACCATCTTTTGGATTACATTTGATAGAGTCTTATTGATGGCCTCTATCTGTCCATTGGTTGCCGCATGATAGCGAGATGACTAGTTGGACTTGATATTATGTTCATGATACATATTTTTTACTTCCAAAGAACACAATTTAGTGCCAATGTCCGTCAAAATAGTATGAGGGATAACAAATCTGGTGATGATATAAGTTTTGACAAAACTAACAATTATTTTGGATCGACTTCCTTGAGAGAATTTACTTATCCCATTTAGATAAGAAGTTAGTAGCAGTGAGAGTGTACTTGAACTGCTTAGCCATGGCTAGAAGAAAATGTCATACTACATCAATTCGCCTTGTGGAAAATGACCTGGAGTATTTAGCTATATGTAGAAACTCGGGGGTTGATGAATGAAGTTGGATTGTAATTGGAAGGGATGATATTTTTTTAGTGAAATATATACATTCTTCTGTCATTTATAGAAAAAAGTATCCAAACCTTCAGATCAGATCGGATAGTCTATGCCCAGATTGGTGGACACCACATTTTCCTGAATGTACTTCTTTCATGATAGCTACAGTATTTTCTCCATCAATACATCTGAGGAGAATTCCATCAAATCCTCGCTTGTAAAGGATCTTTTGGTGGTCTGGACTATCATAAAGAGTAAAATTATCCACTCATCACCGGATCTGTTATTTCGCAACACTATCTAGTGGAAGTACCCCTTTTTGAATATATTACATGATGGATGTTCTCCATCACATAGTATAACCATACAGTTCATAAATAAGTCAAATTTCATTAATTTACTCCATCATGGTTTGAAAAAAAATGTAATACCACATATTGATGGGATATATTGATAATTGTTTCATCCAAATTTGGATCTTCCAAGGTTGTAGCTTTATTAGCTAGTGCATCTGCTTGGGCATTTTGTGATCGCGGTACATAAGACAATGTCAGATCTGAGGGAAAGTAAGCCATTAACTCTCTGGTGTAATCACACAAAGGGGTTAACACTTAACTTCCGATAGAATATTCCCCATTGATTTGTTTCTTTACCAATTCTGAATCACATTTTACATTTAAATCATCTATTTGCACTTGAAGGTCCAATTCCAAACCTGCGATGAGAGAATGATACTCTACTTTATTGTTGGTACCACCTTCCAATAATAGGAATTAATAGGGTAACACTAACTTTTTTGAGGAAATAATGACAATTCCTAATCCAAACTTGTTGAGTTGAGGGTTTTCCAATCTCTTTCCTACTGGACTTCTAGAAGCACCATCAAAATAAATTTCCCATGTTTGGGAATTATCTAGAATAGAGAAGACCTCTTCATCAGGATGTTCAGTATTAAACGGTTTATCTTCCGCAGATGGCTGCTCAGTAAGGAAATCATCCAGATCTTGGCCTTTTATTTCCTTTTGAGGTACAAACTAGATATCAAACTATTGAAAAATAACCTCCCACCATGCCAGATGCCCTGTAAGAATAGGACGATTGAATATAAATTCGGGAAGGTTATTAAGAGACACTAATTGGACCTCATGATGTGCAGGTAGTGCCTCAATTTCGAAACTGCAATGATTAATTTCAAGCAGCACTTCTCAATACTCGAATACCTATTTTCCACATCAATCACTGTTCAACTGAGATAATACACGCTATTTTTATTCCCAAAAGCATTATTATGGGTGAGGAAAGAACATAGTGATCTCTCTAAAGCTGTCACATAGAGAATGAGTGGTCTTCCATCAACAAGCGACATCAATACTGATGGACTGAAGAGATATTTATTTAAAATATCATATTCTTGTTGGAAATCTTTAGTCCATTGGTAGGTAAATTCCACCTTCATTAATATGGTGAAGGGTAAACACTTTCCTGGAAAATTGGCAATAAAGCGCTGAATATTTTCCAAATGTCCTTAAAGTCCTCTTAATTCTTTTCAAATATGAGGAGGTGACATACCAATGGTTGAATTTTTTTTCTCCTAATCAACTTCGATACCAATATGGCATACAAAAAATTCAAGGAAGAGGTTACCACGAAATCAAAATTTAAGGGGTTCATCTTCAAATTATGTGGCTGATGTTTATGAAATATGGTCACCAATTCCGCCAAGTGATTGAAACGTTTTCTTGATTTGACAACCAAATCATCCACATAACATTCAAAAAATTTCCCTAAGAAGGGTTTGAAGATATGGTGCATGTCATGTTGGAATGTTGGGCGTTCATTCTTTAAACCAAAGAGAATTACCTGATAGAAAAACACACCTTGAGGGGATCTAAAGGTTGTAGATTAATCATCCCCCAGGGACATTCAAATTTTATTATACCCATATTATTCATCCATGAAGGAAAGAGCATCAAAACCATCCCTTTCATCAATTAAAATCTCTATAATCAGTATTGAAAAAAATAATTTAGGATAATGCTGGTTAGGATCTTTGATGTCAATGTAGAATCTAATTTTCCCATTCATCTTTTTCACTGAGACAATATTATCCAGAAATTTGGGATACTAAACATCCTTGAAAAAGTTATACTTCATAATATTATCAACTTCAACTTCAATTTGAGAGGCATTAGTTGCGGGTGTTCTCCTAGATGCTTTCTTGAATCCACGATATTCTTATGAAAATTCCAAATTATGAGTGTCTACATAAGGATTAAGACCTGTAATTTCTATATAATTCCAAGAAAATATATCTCTATGTTTACTTAGAAAGGAAGTATACACCTCTTGGTATTCAGAGGTCATGGACGCACTAATTATAAGGGGGAATAGATCTTCTTATGTACCCAAATTTATTTCTCTGAGTTCATCCACAGTGGTAGAGACACCTTCTTCAATTGCTGGAGAAGCATATATGAGAACTTCTTCTTATTCCTCATTATGTGTTACCTCTTTTGTTTCAATTTTCATAGTAGATGATGAGGAAAAACTCCCAGAGTTAGGGGAGGAGTCAATATTTGAAAATCCCAAAGAATAATCAACCATATATAAACCTACTGATGGCGAATGGTATTCCTATGGTAAAGGGGGATTGATGGATTGAAAATCAACATCTCTTACTTCTTCTAACATTTATAAAATTTCTTCTATTCTGATTGAAAAAGTAGAGGCTCGTTGTAGTTCAATAGATTAAATGAAACATCTCCATTAAAGCTTCCATCATTGCTTGGTGTATTGGTAATTTCTCCAATGTTATCAGGCTCAATTATCGCAATTAACATTATTGAAATTATTGGATGAGTGAATAGATTTGGTTTTACCCTTTCAATTTGATTAATGGGGACCACATAATCTGTACTCAAATGTATGAATGGATATGATTGATCTTTTCCAGTCAATTTGGAAAATTAACTCTGGCTATCTCTTTGCTCATGGGAATCGTTCCTTTTGTGTGATAAAACTCTGCCTCAATGTATTGAGATTCACATTTCTTGAATGGATCCTTGTCACCATACAACATTCCTATTTGTCCATTGAAACAGTATTTGAAACATTGGTGGTATGATGAGGGTATGGCTGCATGTTGATGCAACCAAGGTCTTCCAAGAAGAATATTTAAGGTTGTGTCCTGATGAACAACCATGAAATATGAATTAGACACAAGATCTCCAAACTGAGTTCTGAGTGTAATTTCACCCATAGGTTCTTTTTCATTCTTGTCATATCCTTGCAACATAAATGTCGAAGGTGATAAGATAGATTCAATTAGGACAAATCAAAGAAGTGTATGAACATGAATGAGGTTCACCCCAGAGACATTATCAATGAAGGATCGCCTGATATCTATGTCATTGACCTTTCCAGATAGAAAACAATGGTCTGATATGCCCATGTACCACATGGTATTCATCTTCATCTATAAAAAATATGACTACATGAAATTCTGCAAAATCATTTTCTATATGGTAAACCTCTGTAGTCGCAACTTCAGTTTCAAACTCTTAAGGAATGGATAATGCCTTGATGAGTGCCTCTCGAAGATATTTTGATAGATTCAAAGCATCCAAAAATGACAACGTCTCTAGTAAATGGGACAATTGTTTCAAAACATCATACTTTTGGTCCAAAGGTCAGCGTTTCCTAGCATGGAGATGTGGTTTTGTAGGTGCTTTGGAAGTTGGTGCTTCTTTTGTAGATGTACTTTGTGTTGAAGAAAAAGAAGGAAATACTGCCGACTTTGGTTAATTAGACTGACTAGGTCTATTTGTCTGCTATGAAGAAGATGGTGAGACTTATAATCGATCCTCCAAAATAATTGTGTCAGAACCGAGCCTGTATTTCATAGAAGAAACTCCTTGTTCCTGTTGAGCTCGTTGAATTTCCCATCGACGTGTTTCTGCCGCATATATGGTTCAAGAAGGGGTAGAGTTAAACTGATGGTTTTTTGAATTCCCAAGTCTTCCCCTATATCCTCGACCTTGGAATCTTCCTTTATTCCCCCAATTAGTCATATGGAATTTTGTCTCACTATAATCAGACTCACCAGTGGCCTAAAGATCCATTAAATGGATAACATTAAAAGAACCAATGATTAATTCATCATCTGAAGAGGATTCTACCTACTAGGTTACTTCTGGTTGTTCTATTTGATGGGTCAATGCTCGTGATTTTAAATCATAATGTATAAAATCTACCATGGTCAAGGACAAATTTGGTCTTGACACGAGCTTGTATTATTCTGATTGCTCTTTACCATTATGCCCAAATTGTTTCTTTGAGTAATGACCTTTTTATGAAGATGGTATTGTTGTGGTAAGAGTGGTAGAAGACAAAATTTTTTGTTTCAACTGTGTTCGTAAAATAGCACGAGTCCAGTTAATCATTTTCTTGATCATCCAATAATCATATTTTTCACAGTTTTACTTTTTACCTCTTAGCATTCTCCTTCTCCCTCTGGATTGGTAGCAGTAACACATGCTACTTGAGCTGACAATCTTTTCAGTTTCACTTGTCCAGTCTTTACCATCTTTTTCTGAATGTATTTGAAAACAAAGAACTCTTGAATGGGGTGTCCCAACATCTTATGAAAGTGAAAATAATTTGGATGATCTCTATCTCCATATTTATTTGGCTTCTTTGGCCTTAGAAACTGAACCAAATTGTTTTCTAAGGTAGAGATGAATTAGCCTAGAACATTCTCATTACTAAAAGAATAAACTTTATTCTTTAATTACACAAACTGTTTCCACCTTTGATCTCTTTGATCATCTTGATGAGGTAGTAGTGATATTCATGAGGCGGATCCCTTTAGTGTGATGAAGGTCTTGAAGTAGAAGCAGGTACATGTGCCTATTTGAGTGTGATTGTAGAAGTTTCTTCGTTTCCTATCCTTCTTCATGGAGTGGATGGAATTACATGAGTTTTAGCCATAGCTTGTATAATAGAGTCTTCAATCTGTAGAGCGATTAAAGTAATGTCTTGAACCCCACCTGTGTATTTCACAAGGATCAATAGTGTGCGTAATTAATCATGTATATTTTCCACAAAATATTGGTAGCAACTATTCTTGAGGGAGTGCTAAACTTAAGGAATATGTTAATCCATTCCATCAAGCAATGAATTATAAATCTATTTCATTCTCCCTTTTTTACAATTGGTAAGATGAAAAACTATCGTTTTTGGTAGAATTTATCTAAATTGAAGATGAAACATCTGATAGAGATATTCCCATCCAATAATTGATCAAGATTTCAAACTCATATACCAGAAAAAAGATAGTCCTTGTAACGACTGCATAGATCACCAAAGCATAACTGCATTTTTTTGAGAAGTTCCCATCATATGATCACAAAAATAAAACAAATGTGTCAAGTGTTGTTACGGATCTCTCGAACTATTAAATATTGGGAATGTGGTATTCAAAATATTTGGTGGGGGAGAAATTTCATCTACCCATTTAAGGTAATCACTTTTTATGGCTGAACTAGTGCACTTTGTCCCTCCATATCTTCCAACTGAGTCATTAATTCCTCAATTGTGTTCATAAGCATTTGGGGAATATAACGAACCATACTTTACATACATTGTTAATACTTCAAAATTGAAGCAAACTTATTACAACATATAACGAAACCACGAAAGGACTGTATATGTATAGGGTCTTTAGAAACTGGGAAACATAAACAACTGGTTCATAAAGCGTCTACACTATCTCCCATTTATTTCATCATATCTATTGTCCCTTTTGGCATATCTTACTTAATAACCTTCTTCGTGACCTGGGGAAAGAAAACATACCAAAGGGTGAGCTCAAATGCTCAGTAAGGGTAAACAAAAGAAATATCAATCACATCATATTCATAAGAACATATATTTTGGAAATCTTAACCTGTAAAAGAGATCATAATTTCATAACATGGGATAAATCATAGTAGTGAAATGTAATCCCAATAATCATAACTTAAAACATGAAACTTTGTGGAATACACACATAATCATAGAGAATCATTTCTAATTAGTCAAGATTCATTTCCAAGACTATCTTAGTGGACAAAGTCCCTTTTTGAATCGAGTTCACACCTCGTTTCAGTCCTGTTTCACTGAACCGGTATAACCTACCATTCCAGCAATGTCTATATCATGAGATATAAAATCTTTACCAAATTCATTGGAGGGAGATATAGGTCCCACCCATCTCATAATGATACCATTCTTATGTGTGCCAGAAAATCAGAAACCATACATCATATCATAACCCATGTAATAAAAATGGGAATCTTAAACATCATGACATCATAAAACAATTCATATAAGATAAAGGAATTCATAAAAATATAATTACATCACAAAATAATAAAATCAATGTAATAATAGGGATAGAAACAGAACTCTTTATTATCTTAGATGGAAAAATAATTTTGATAAAACACTTGAACTCCATTCTTGAGGAAAATATCCTTTCTGCTTCAAAAACACTTTTCCTTTCTTAACATGTTGTACAATTCTAAAATAAAAGAAGTTGATTAAAAATAAACTTGAAAACTTATAAAGGGAGATTCTTGGAAATAATGTTTTAAAAAATCCATTCTTTCCGTATAAGTTAAAAAAACATTCTTCTCGTACTTTTTTCGGAAAAGTCAAAAACTACCTCGTACGAAAAACGACAAAAGATTCGTTTCATATCCTTTACTAAAAACTCACTGAAGGGTGAAATTGGATTTAAAAAATTGTAGGTGGATGGAAATAATATTACATATTGAGGAAACATGGATGTGGATGATAAAATACACCCCAGTAAATACCAAAGTATAAACAATCTCAGATAAAAATGAGATTGTGATATTTCCCTTACCTTATGTCCGATATGCTTTGTACATGTACGAACCTCCTATATAATGATTTAAATAACGTTATTGACTTATTCCAGAATCATACTTTTTTTATGATATCATATATGGTCATATTCTTAGCTTCTAAGTAGTAATATTTCATTGCTACTTGTTATTCGGGTGTTTATAACTTTTTGTTCTTATGCGTGTTTTGTCGAATAAATTCTTATTCGTCTCTTTAGGTTATAGATACCTAATTTCAAGAATGGTATTAGTGTAATATATATCATATTCATTCATTCAATTCATTTATATAATAATTATGCAATGAAGATCATGTAGAACGAGTCACATCACATCGTGGAGACGGTATTCCGTACGTACGCACGAGTGATGATATCGTTCCTATTGTAACGCCCCGACCCTAGTTACCCAGAGTCGGTGCATTATTACATAACATTGGCATGATCACAAGAAAGATCACATCTCGAAAGACCGATTGGTTTAGTAGCCTTGGAAACACTAGATATGTTCATAAGTTTACATTACATCATAAAATGAAAAACTACTACAACAACATAATGTCTCCATAATCCACACTCATATCCCCACATAATATCCCTGCAGGTCATTCATAATTTACTTCTTCACTTCCTGGGAAAAATAAAACATAGAAAAGGGGTGAGCTCAAATGCCCAGTAAGGATAACAATATAGCGGAAACTTTCATAATTAAGAATAAACATTTAAGGCAATGTATAACAAAAACAAAAGCCTTCCAAACATGAACTTTCAACATGGTACGACATAAATAAAATGAAATAATGCCATTTAAATATTCACATGGATATTCTACTAATCGAATAATCACATGAAAAAATCAATAACCACTTTCATAATGATAGAATGCATAATTCCAGACTATCATAACCACATAGTCAAGGCCTCGTGCCAAGACTACAAATAATATTTTGTCAAGGACTTGTGCCAAGACACTAGTTTGTCTCATTAGACCTACCGATGCATCGAGGAGCTATAGCGGGCTCCACCCGTCACTTACTAAGTCCAATGCATTCCCATATGAAAAGGTTTAAACATAACATAAACATGTGTATTAAAACTAGCATACGAAATGTAAATAATTTCACCATAAACTATGAATGGTATAAAAATAGCACATCCACGGTCAAACATATCAAAAAACCTTCAATACAATATATAAGTTCTGTATCATAATTAATCAACTTCAAATAATCTTAAAATCCATCAAAGGATGTTGACATAGATGAAATCAATATTCTTTTTAAAGAAATATCTTCTTTTAATTTGAAATCATTTAAGATCCATATAAAATAAAACATTTTCTTTGAAAATATTCTTATAAGCTTGTAAGGGAAGCTTTGAAGATTTTATAACGGCGGAAAATAGCTGCACCCGCCGTATAAGTTAAAAAAACATTCTTACCTTAATTCTGTCGAAAAGGTTAAAAAGGACCTTGTTTTGAAAACGACCGAAAGATTCCTTTATAAACCACTTATAAAAGTCAAAAAGGGTATAAATGACTTTAACTCATATTCTAGTAAATAGTAAAAATGTTTTGAAATACATTTTTAAGAAACATGGATGTGGATGATAAAGAGATCCCAGTAGATTATTACGTATAAACAACCTCGGATAATGAAGAGATTGTGAAATAACCCTTAACTTGTACTTTTCCTTGGTTGGGGTAGGTTAACCTCCTGTATAATGGTGAAATAATTGTTATTAAATTATACAAGAATCATATATATTAATATGATATCATATATGATCTTTTAACATTGATTTGTTAATAATATCTTAGAATTATCGTCGTTTCGGGTGTTAACTTACTCGTTTTCTTTTATATGTTTTGTTACATAAGCCATGTTTGTTGTATCTTATTCATATCCAGAATGATATCAAGTCCTTAAACATCATTTTTAAATCATAAAATGATAATTATACTTGAATGGATACGATGGAGAATGAATCTCATCGCGTTCGTGGAGACGGTAGTCCGTACGTACGCACGAGCGACAATATCATTCTTTTGATATTAAAATAATATATAAATGGATGGTATATCATATTAACATGTTATATTTATTATTTACATGAGTTACACATCATTATTATACCCATCCAAAATAATAATATATTGAATAACAATTACACCACGACGTGGAGACGGTAAGCCGTACGTACGCACGTATGGTGACATGTTATTCAAAGGGTGGATAAAATACTGAATATGGTTGTACCATATTTATAATAACATCACAGTATATGTGAGATACCGGAGTTATTATTTTAGAATGGTAAGAACAAAGAAATAAGAAGTGGAAGAAGAAAGGAACTTGAAAAGGGGTGGTGAAAACATTACCTCTTCTTCGGGTTCTTCCTTTTGATTTGATCAAAAGGGATCCTTAGGTTTGGCTTTATGATCAGACTGAGGCCCCTAGGTTGTAGTGAGGGAAGTTGGGAGAGTATTTGGGCAGAGTTTGGCCGAACCAAAAGGCTTTTAAGGTGTTATGAAATGAGAAGGGGGAGTGCCCTTTTATAAGATGGGTGAGGGGCACCTTTGGAAAAGCTAGAAATATTAATTTATAATAAATTCATATTCGGTTTCTAATGGATCCAAAGTTGATTATTCAAAGGTTAAGGTGGGGATGGGTCGAAAACAACTCAACCAATAGAATTTAGACAGGTTTGGGTACTTATATTAACCTTATCTTTAAGTATTAACTCTAAGTTAATTAGTTTCACTTTTACAATGTCTCTTTGTATTTTTATATAATATGGTTAATAAACTTACTACATACATCCAAGAGACCCCCAAGTGGTCCATTAATGATTAATATATAATGATATAAGTCTCTTGGACGAACCTTAGATTTTTAGGAATTTAATATCAATTAATAATATAATATTTGTTTTAAGATCTCTTTTATGTCAATTTTGACACTATTCAATAGTTGATTTTTGTGAAACTCATAACAGATTGATTACTTCGAAAAAAGTCAATTAAATCAATCCTAATATATCATATTATCCTATAAAATTAGTTTAATTCATTAAAAGTTTTATATTATATTTATTTGGGTATTTATAATATCAATTATTTTAATTTTTCACTATTATATTAATTACTGCATCATCATTGTGTCATAAATAAAATAAATTATTTAATGTCTAAAAATTATAAATAAAATATCATTATGTAGGAAATATTTTTATCTTTCTAATTAATATTTATAATCTAAAATCCAACATATATAACCCTATGTAACAATTGTTTTTTTAAAAGATATATGCCTGTGTCATTTTTGTATTCATTTTAACTTAATTAAAATAAAGTGTCATTATCACTTACAAGTGGATCCATGGGGTCCCAAAATCGACCCAAAGATGTCCATGGTCGACCATGTATCAACCAATAGGGTTAAGACACGTTTTAGGGTAATTTAGTATTATTATAATATTATTTTGTAACCCTTATTTACCGGATTTACCCTTAACCATGGTAAATAAAATATTTACCGCAGTAATTATTCAAAATGTCTAAAAATAAAAGTTACCTATTTACACAATTTGAACATCCTGATTCCAAATATGGAATCCATTTTTCTAAATTCAAAACACAGAAGTGGATGAAATTAATTTAAAATTAATTCCCGCTGTCAAAACAAAAAAGCGTGTTTTTAAGAGATAATAACTATCAAAAGATTGACACTTGTTTATGTTCGGTTTAATTGTAAAATTTTGTCCAATGACCAACATTATATTAAATGGTAAAAATATATTCTAAATATACTTTAAAACTACTAAAATTCATAATTTATCAATATTAATTATTTTGATTAAAAAAGTTGATTTTAATTAAAATTTAGTAATTTTCACTATTCATCAAAATATAAAAGTTATCCGAAAAGTACCAAAATTTCACCCTAGGCTAATTTCAATATTCAGAATCCAAAAATGAAGTCCATTTTGAAATATAAAATATATATGATTTCAAAAAGTAGGTATTACTATTCACAATGGCTAGTTTAATTAGTTGTGGTGTGTGTTAGAACTCGAGGTTGCGTACAACACACACTATCACATTATTCGAAGGGAAACGTACCGTGGATGCTTGGGGTGTTACATTCTCCCCTACTTCAAATAATTGCGTCCTCACAATTTCTAGGGTATTACTGCATAAAAATACTCGGGTGGTTCTTCATCATAAGTTCCTCGGGTTCCCACGTTGCCTCTTCCATCTTATGGTTTCTCCAAAAAACTTTTACCAGAGGTGTCGTCCGGTTTCTCAGTACTTGTTCTCTCATATCAAGAATCCTGACGGGCTCTTCACAATAGGAAAGATCGGGTTCCAGTTCTAATTCCTCATAGGTGAGTACATGCGTTGGATCAGGCATGTATTTCCTCAACAGAGATACGTGGAACACATCGTGAACTTTGGAGAGACTTGGCGGCATTGCCAATCAGTAAGCTACAACCCCAATTCGTTCTAGAATTTCGAAAGGTCCGATGTACCTGGGACTCAATTTACCTTTCTTACCAAAACGTATGACTCCCTTCCACGGAGATACCTTCAGGAAAACATGATCACCGACTTGAAATTCCAAATCCTTCCTTCGATTATCGGCATAGCTCTTCTGCCTACTTTGAGCTGCTTTGAAGTGATTTTGGATTACTTTCACCTTTTCCACCGTTTCCTCCACCAGTTCTGGGCCTACAAGTTTTCTTTCACCAACGTCATCCCAACAGGTTGGTGTACGACATCTCTTTCCGTATAACGCTTCATATGGTGCCATCTGTATACTCGAATGGAAGATATTGTTATAGGAAAATTCTACCAGTGGTAAATATTGATCCCACATACCCTGAAAGTCAAGTGAGCAAGACCTCAACATGTCTTCTAAGGTCTGAATAGTCCGTTCTGATTGTCCATCTGTCTGAGGGTGGTAAGCAGTGCTCAAATGAAGTTCAGTATCCAAGGATTTCTGAATACTTTTCCAAAATCTTGAAGTAAAACGAGGATCAAGATCAGAAACAATTGATAAGGGTACTCCATGAAGTCTCACAACATAATTAATATATAGTCTTGCTAGACGTTCCAGGGGTAGATCTTCTCTTATAGCAATAAAATGTGCTGACTTGGTAAGGCGATCAACAATAACCCATATTACATCATTCCTTCTAGGAGTCTTTGGTAGCCCCATGACAAAGTCCATCGTAATATTGTCCCATTTTCACTCCGTTATGGGAAGAGGTTGCATGACTCCTCCAGGCTGTTGCCTTCCAGCTTTCACTTGTTGACAAACCATTCATCTTGACACAAAATCAGCAATCTCCCTCTTCATGTTGTCCCACCAAAAATGTTCTTTCAAATCTCTATACATTTTGGTGCTCCCAGGGTGTATAGAGAAATTGGAACTATGAGCATCATCCAGCAATTCCCTTTTCAGATCAGGTAAATCGGGAACACAAAGTCTCTTCCCGAATTTCAAAATTCCATCTTCATACACAAAGTCTCTCAATCTCCCTTCATTCACAGCTTTAATCTTCTTTTGGAATTCTTCATCATCGGTCTGAGAACTCTTAATCCTTTCTTGTAAAGATGGTTTGGCAACCATTTGAAAAAGCATTGATGTTTCACCTTCCCTGGTTATTCCCATGTCCATATTCACTAGATCCATGAAAATTGGATCTCTTTCAATTCTCATATTGTTCAAAACTCCATGGTCTTTTCTACTCAAAGCATCTGCCACCTTGTTTGCCTTCCCCGGGTGGTAGTGTATCGTACAATCATAATCCTTGAGTAATTCAAGCCATCTCCTTTGCCTCATGTTGAGTTCTTTTTGTGAGAAAATATACTTCAAACTCTTGTGATCAGTATAAATCTCACATTTTTTACCATAGAGGTAGTGCCTACATATCTTCAAAGCAAAGATCACAGCTGCTAACTCGAGATCATGAGTAGGATAGTTTTTTTCATGAATTTTCAACTGTCGTGATGCATAGGCAATAACTCTATCATTCTGCATAAGGACACAGCCAAGTCCTTTCTTTGATGCATCACTATAAATAACGAACCCATCATTCCCCGATGGTAGAGTCAATATAGGAGCATTGACTAATATTTTCTTCATTTCTTCGAAACATTCTTCACACTCTTTTGTCCAAACAAATTTAACCCCTTTTCGTGTGAGCTTCGTTAATGGGTTAGCCAATCGGGCAAAATTTTGGACGAAACGTCGATAATAACCTGCCAAACCAATAAAACTACGTACCTCAGTTATACTCGTAGGTGCTGGCCATTCTTGGATTGGCTTGGTCTTAGAAGGATCAACAGAGATTCCATCTTTAGAGACAATAGGGCCAAGAAAAGAAATATCCTGAAGCCATAATTCACACATGCTAAAATTCCCATATAATTCATGCCTCCTCAGAGTCTTCAAGATAATGCGCAAGTGATTTTCATGATCTTCGTAGGTTTTGGAGTATACCAAGATATCATCAATAAATACCACCACAAATTCATCGAGATACTCCTTGAAAAATATATTCATCAGATCCATGAATACAGATGGTGCATTAGTCAATCCAAACGGCATTACAGTAAACTCGTAATGCCCGTACCTGGTTCGAAATGCTGTCTTCGGAATGTCTTCCTTCTTCACACACAACTGATGGTATCCAGATCGAAGGTCAATCTTTGAAAAGTATTGAGCTCCATGAAGTTGGTCAAATAAATCATCAATACGAGGTAGGGGATACATGTTATTTATCTTTATAGCATTGATCTCCCTGTAGTCGATACATAACCTCATAGATCCATCTTTTTTTTAACAAAAAGAACAGGGGCTCCCCATGGAGAAACACTAGGGCGAATAAATCCCTTATTACTCAATTCCTCTAGTTGTTTCTTTAGTTCGACTAACTCTACAGTGGCCATTCTATAAGGGGTCTTCGATATAGGCCTTGATCCAGGAATCAAATCAATGGAAAACTTAACTTCTCGTTCTGGAGGATGTCCAGGTAAATCTTCCGGAAATACATCTACAAATTCTTTCACAACAGGTACATCCTCTATTTGAACATTCCTTTCCTGACCCGCAGTTATTTCATTCTCTTCCTCCCCAATAATTGAATTTAGTTGAGCTATTGAGGGTGGATCTAAATAAGAATTAGGTGGTGACGATTCTACTCTAAAAATAAGGTGTTCCTTATCATTATCATCAAGAATCGTAACCTCATTCTTCTTACAATAAATCTCCGCATCATAGTCCGAAATCCAGTCCATACCGAGGATTATATCAAACTCAATCATAGGTATGACGATGAGATCAACAGATGAAGAAAATTTATGTGCTCTAATGGAGACTGATTCACAAAACTTTGTTGCAATGATACTTCCCTTAGGAGTTTTAACTGACAACTCCCTTATTAAATCAAATTTGAAATATCTAATTTTCTTAGAAAACTGGGA
Source organism: Viscum album (assembly GCA_963277665.1). Taxonomy (NCBI): domain Eukaryota; kingdom Viridiplantae; phylum Streptophyta; class Magnoliopsida; order Santalales; family Viscaceae; genus Viscum; species Viscum album. The sequence continues at coordinate 1,172,519,758 of OY728128.1, read as the reverse complement.
ATATATGAAACAATGCGACGATCCAGTGTCAAATAATGCATTTTCTAAACTTGAAGAAACATTAAATTACCTGCCACCACGTCTTTTGGAGCCTCTACCTCAGCAGTAGTGATAGCATAAGCTTGGCCTTGATCCCTTGGCCTTTTCTGAGGTAAGTTCTCCTGACGCTTAGGACATTCATTTGCATAATGTCCCATCTCCCTGCAATTGTAGCACTGAACGTTGGTGGCTTCCTTCTTCCCTTTGCAATCACGAGCTTGGTGTCCTTTTTCACCACACTTGTAACAGACTCCCATTCCCTTCAAGAAAGCAGCGGGGTGTTTCTTCCCACATTTACCACAGGATGGATATTCAACCTTTCCTTTCTTCCCCTTATTTCCATTCCCAGATTGATCAGCATGCCTCTTATTCTCTTGCTTTGCATTAAATTCATAAGACTTAGATAATTCCTTTTCGGTCTTGATAGCACATGAGACAATGTCTTCGTACGATGAAAAGGATTGTGAGACTAATGCTCGACGGAGAAATGGTTTTAACCCATCAAAGAAACGATCAATCTTACTTCTTGGATTGCGAATATAATCTCCATCATACCTCGCTAACCTTGTAAAGTTAGCCTCATACTTTGTGACATTCTCATCCTCCTTTTTTCTCAGACTCAGAAATTGGCTTTCCATATCTGCTCGATGGTCGCGAGGAAAGTATTTTTCTAAAAATAGATCTTTGAACTCCCTCCATTCCATATTTGATACTTCATCATCTTCCTTCGTATTTTGAATCAATGACCACCATTGATCAACATCTCCAGTGAGGCGGTAAACTGCCATGATAACTTTTTCCCTTTCACTGCTCCCCAAAGCCTGAAATATTTTCTCTAGGGAAAATATCCATTACTCAGCTACTAAGGGATTTGTATTCCCATTGAACGTTGGTGGTTTTTGCCTCATGAATCGATCTAACATTGATCCTCCACGCTGCAGATCAGGGTGCTCCATACGGGTAAGGTTATTATTCATAACCTGAGTAAGTTGTCCCAGTATGGTGATTAGCTGATCGGCACCAGTTGCATCACCAGCCCCACTATAATTATCTTGAGCAGGAGGGAAATCCCTACATGGAGTGCGTGTATTGATATGGTTTCCATTTCTTCCACTAGGCGCCATTTCTAAACAATGGCATAAACTAGATCATTTTATGAATCAAAATACATAATCCCATACTTATAAAACACTCAACATAAATTGAACTATTTATGGATATAATCCATAATCATAAAAATGTTTTCTTTGAGGAATTATATACTCATAAACCCTTCATAATGATTTGTAAAGAAAATGAGAGTTATCCTAAGCATATCCCCCGGGAGTGTCGTAACCAAGAGTGCAGCAAGGCCCGTTGTCGTGCACCAGTTCCCGTTCGAGTCTAGCTCAAAGCGGTGTTTTCGGGTTTTACCCCTAGGTACATCCGTGCCAGAGCTGCCTCTACCTGCTCGTATCCATACAGGGATGTATTGCTCGGAAAACTCACAAAATCTCTACAATACCAAAATTCAAGGAAGTTCTTCTATACTAATCCTCAAAGTTCATCTTAGGTCTACGTGCTCTAATCAGAGTTTATTTAAATCTAGCTTCCAAGGTTTGTACTAAACTTCCTCTGATACCAACTGTAACGCCCCGACCCTAGTTACCCAGAGTCGATGCATTATTACATAACATTGGCATGATCACAAGAAAGATCACATCTCGAAAGACCGATTGATTTAGTAGCCTTGGAAACACTAGATATGTTCATAAGTTTACATTACATCATAAAATGAAAAACTACTACAACAACATAATGTCTCCATAATCCACACTCATATCCCCACATAATATCCCTGCAGGTCATTCATAATTTACTTCTTCACTTCCTGGGAAAAATAAAACATAGAAAAGGGGTGAGCTCAAATGCCCAGTAAGGATAACAATATAGCGGAAACTTTCATAATTAAGAATAAACATTTAAGGCAATGTATAACTAAAACAAAAGCCATTCAAACATGAACTTTCAACATGGTACGGCATAAATAAAATGAAATAATGCCATTTACTTATTCACATGGATATTCTACTAATCTAATAATCACATGCAAAAATCAATAACCACTTTCATAATGTTGGAATGCATAATGCCAGACTATCATAACCACATAGTCATGGCCTTGTGCCAAGACTACAAATAATATTTTGTCAAATCCTTGTGCCAAGACACTAGTTTGTCTCATGAGACCTACCGATGCATCTAGGAGCTATAGCGGTCTCCACCCGTCACTTACTAAGTCCAATGCATTCCCATATGAAAAGGTTTAAACATAACATAAACATTCGTATTAAAACTAGCATACGAAATGTAAATAATTTCACCATAAACTATGAATGGTATAAAAATAGCACATCCACAGTCAAAAATATCACAAAACCTTCAATACAATATATAAGTTTTGTATCATAATAAATCAACTTCAAATAATCTTAAAATCCATCAAAGGATGTTGACATAGATGAAATCAATATTCTTTTTAAAGAAATATCTCCTTTTAATTTGAAATCATTTAAGATCCATATAAAATAAAACATTTTCTTTGAAAATATTATTATAAGCTTTTAAGGGAAGCTTTGAAGATTTTATAACGGCGGGAAATAGCTGCACCCGCTGTATATGTTAAAAAAAACATTCTTACCTTAATTCTGTCGAAAAGGTTAAAAAGGACCTTGTTTTGAAAACGAACGATAGATTCCATTATAAACCACTTATAAAAGTCAAAAAGGGTATAAATGACTTTAACTCATATTCTAGTAAATAGTAAAAATGTTTTTAAATACATTTTTAAGAAACATGGATGTGGATGATAAAGAGATCCCAGTAGATTATTACGTATAAACAACCTCGGATAATGAAGAGATTGTGAAATAACACTTACCTTGTACTTTTCCTTGGTTGGGGTAGGTTAACCTCCTGTATAATGGTGAAATAATTGTTATTAAATTATACAAGAATCATATATATTAGTATGATATCATATATGATCTTTTAACATTGATTTGTTAATAATATCTTAGAATTATCGTCGTTGCGGGTGTTAACTTACTCATTTTCTTTTATATGTTTTGTTACATAATCCATTTTTGTTGTATCTTATTCATATCCAGATGATATCAAGTCCTTAAACATCATTTTTAAATCATAAAATGATAATTATACTTGAATGGATACGATGGAGAATGAATCTCATCGCGTTCGTGGAGACGGTAGTCCGTACGTAGGCGCGAGCGACAATATCATTCTTTTGATATTAAAATAATATATAAATGGATGGTATATCATATTAACATGTTATATTTATTATTTACATGAGTTACACATCATTATTATACCCATCCAAAATAATAATATATTGAATAACAATTACACCACGACGTGGAGACGGTAAGCCGTACGTACGCACGTATGGTGACATGTTATTCAAAGGGTGGATAGAATACTGAATATGGTTGTACCATATTTATAATAACATCACAGTATATGTGAGATACTGGAGTTATTATTTTAGAATGGTAAGAACAAAGAAATAAGAAGTGGAAGAAGAAAGGAACTTGAAAAGGGGTGGTGAAAACATTACCTCTTCTTCGGGTTCTTCCTTTTGATTTGATCAAAAGGGATCCTTAGGTTGGCTTTCTGATCAAACTAAGGCCCCTATGTTGTATTGAGGGAAGTTGTGAGAGTATTTGGGCAGATTTTGGCCGAACCAAAAGGCTTTGAAGGTGTGAAGAAATGAGAAGGAGGAGTGCCCTTTTATAAGAGGGGTGAGGGGCACCTTTGGAAAATATAGAAATATTAATTTATAATAAATTCATATTCGGTTTCTAATGGATCCAAAGTTGATTATTCAAAGTTTAAGGTGGTGATGGGTCTAAAAAAACTCAACCAATAGAATTTAGACAGGTTTGGGTACTTATACTAACCTTATCTTTAAGTATTAACTCTAAGTTAATTAGTTTCACTTTTACAATGTCTCTTTGTATTTTTATATAATATGGTTAATAAACATACTACATACATCCAAGCGAACTCAAAGTGGTCCATTAATGATGAACCTATCATTATATAAGTCTCTTGGCCGAACCTTAGATTTTTAGGAATTTAATATCAATTAATAATATAATATTTGTTTTAAGATCTCTTTTATGTCAATTTTGACACTATTCAATAGTTGATTTTTGTGAAACTCATAACAGATTTATTACTTCTAAAAAAGTAAATTAAATAAATCCTAATATATCATATTATCCTAGAAAATTAGTTTTATTCATTAAAAGTTTCATATTATATTTATTTGGGTATTTATAATATCAATTATTTTAATTTTTCACTATTATAGTAATTACTGCATCATCATTGTGTCATAAATAAAATAAATTATTTAAGGTCTAAAAATTATAAATAAAATATAATTATGTATGAAATATTTTTATCTTTCTAATTAATATTTATAATCTAAAATCCAACATATATAACCCTATGTAACAATTGTTTTTCTAAAAGATATATGCTTGTGTCATTTTTGTATTCATTTTAACTTAATTAAAATAAAGTGTCATTATCACTTACAAGTGGATCCATGGGGTCCCAAAATCGACCCAAAGATGTCCATGGTCGACCATGTATCAACCAATAGGGTTAAGACACGTTTTAGGGTAATTTAGTATTATTATAATATTATTTTTTAACCCTTATTTACCGGATTTACCCATAACCATGGTAAATAAAATATTTACCGCAGTAATTATTCAAAATGCCTAAAAATAAAAGTTACCTATTTATACAATTTGAACATCCTGATTCCAAATATGGAATCCATTTTCCTAAATTCAAAACACATAATTGGCAGAAATTAATTTAAAATTAATTCCCGCTGTCAAAACAAAAAGCGTGTTTTTAAGAGATAATAACTATTAACAGATTGACACTTGTTTATGTTCGGTTTAATTGTAAAATTATGTCCAATGACAAAAATTATATTAAATGGTAAAAAAATATTCTAAATATACTTTAAAACTACTAAAATTCATAATTTATCAATATTAATTATTTTGATTAAAAAAGTTGATTTTAATTAAAATTTAGTAATTTTCACTATTCATCAAAATATAAAAGTTATCCGAAAAGTACCAAAATTTCACCCTAGGCTAATTTCAATATTCCGAATCCAAAAATGAAGTCCATTTTGAAATATAAAATATATATGATTTCAAAAAATAGGTATTACTATTCACAACGGCTAGTTTAATTAGTTGTGGTGTGTGTTAGAACTCGAGGTTGCGTACAACACACGCTATCGCATTATTCGAAGGGAAACGTACTGTGGAAGCTTGGGGTGTTACACCTATGATCGTGGAATTGTATTGGAGTGTATTTATACTATTTCAGAATCAATATAACTTTATAATAATCATATATAGTCATTATTTACACCATTATACCCATACAAGTAAGGTGGTGGTGGAAAATAGATTACACCACGGCGTGGAGACGGTATTCCTTACGTACGCACGCGCGGTGATTTCTTTTTCCGTAGAATGGATAGATGATGAAATAGGGTTGTTTCATATTTATAATAACATATCAGAATATGAGTGATACTGATGTTATTACTTCATAATGAAACAACTAAATAAGAAGATGTGGAAGAAGAAATAAAGATGAAAGAATCGGTAATAGACATTACCTCTTCTTTGAAGTGCTTCTTTGAGACCTCCTTTTAGGGAACTAAAATAGGTCTTTGAAGAAACCAGAACCTCTAGGATGTTTCTAGGGAAGTGGAGAGGAGAAATTGTCAGGGGTTGGACGAGCTTGAAGGCTCAAAGTGGTGTGAGAAAGAGGGGGAGGAGGTGCCCTTTTATAAGGGAGTAGAGGGGCACCTTTGGAATAACTAAAAATATTATTTTATTATAAAGTCAAATTCTGTTTTTAATAGCTCCAAATTGATATATTTCGAAGATAAGGTGGTTAGGGGTCGAAATCCTCTCATCCAATATAATTTAGACAAATTTAGGTATCAATTGTTACCTTATCATTTAGATTTAACATTAAGTTAGAAAATTTATCTTTTACCGTGTCTTCTGGTTTTCTTACACTATAAGGTTAATAAACGTACTATACCAAGACAAACGAACACCAAGTTGTTTATTACTAAAATATATAACCTTATCTAAGTCATTTGGACGAACCGTAGATTTTTAGGAATAAAATAATAGTTAATAATATAATATTTTTTTAAAAAACTATTTTATGTCAATTTTGTCACTATTTAGTAATTGATTTTTGTGAAAATCATAACAGAATGATTAGTTCGAAAACAGTTTCTTAAATCCATAATAACATGTCATAGTAACCTATAAAATTAGTGTAATTCATAAAAAGTCTCAAATTACATTTATTTGGGTATTTATAACATCAATTATGTCAATATTTCATTAATAAGATAATTACTGCATCATCTTTGTGTCATAAATAAATTAAATTATTTAATGTCTAAAAATTAAAAATAAAATACCATTATGTAGGAAATCGATTTATCTTTCGAATGAGTATTTATAGTAGAATTTATCTTATGTATAACCCTATATTAAAAATGATTTACTTATTAAACTTTGATTTTAACTATTTTAACCCTTCTTTAAATAAATTAATAATAAATGTCCTAATCTAATCCAAGTGGGATTAAATGGTCATATGTTATTCCTAAGGTTGTTTTCGGTCTAATTACACTTATCCAATAGAATTAGGACATGTGTTAGGGTAATAATAATATCATTTTGACCCTTAATTACCCTATTTACTTTTAACCGTGGTAAAAAAAGTAAAAAGTTACTATTCACCAAAAATTATTTTCATCTCATTGAACCACATTTTAGTCCTTAATATTAACCGTGTCTCTCGGATTTTTGAAATTCCACTCACAGAAGCGGTAAAATTATGTTTTATGAAAAATTCAGTTTTTTAACTACCACTTAGTGGTTTCACTATTCATTAAAAATTGAAAGTTTTCAGAAAAATACCAAAATTTTACCCTAGGATAATTTCTATATTCCGAATCCAAAAATGAAGTCCATTTTGAAAAAAAAATTATAAAATTTCAAAAAGTGGTTATTACTATTCATAACGGCTAGTTTAAATAATATTTTATTAGCATATCATTGTTTAGTGAAACTCGGTATTGCGTACGACGCAAGCTATCGAGGAAGGTTGCGATTTCATGTAAAGCAAGCCAAGCAAGTTTTGTGTGTAGAAAAAGATTCCTTTGATGATTTATATAACATAAAAGTCTCGGGTGTTACATTCTACCCCCCTTAAAATGAATTTCGCCCTCGAAATTCGTCACTTTGTAACTAACAGATGAGGATACCTCTCCCCCATCATATCCTCAAGCTCCCATGTAGCTTCTTCTAATTGGTGGTTCCTCCATAAAATTTTCACCAAGCGAGTGGTCTTGTTTCGTAGGACTTTTTCGCTATGATCCGGAATCTCTATCGGTTGTTCTTCATAAGAAAGATCTTGTTCCAGCGGTACAACTTCGGAGCTGAGTACATGTGAAGGATCAGGTATGTACTTTCTCAGGAGAGATACATGGAACACATCATGAACTTGAGAGAGATTCGGTGGAAGCGCCAATCGGTAAGCTACCTTACCAACACGATCCAGTATTTCGAAAGGACTGATATATCTAGGGCTCAACTTCCCCTTCTTTCCAAATCTCATGACCCTCTTCTAGGGAGATATTCGTACAAACACTTTATAATGCACTTCAAACTCTAGGTCTTTTCTTCGGTTGTCGCCATAACTTTTCTGTTGACTCTGCGCTGCTCTTATGTGTTGTTGAATAGATCTGACCTTTTCTGCCATTTCATCAACGAGATCGGGTCCTAATAGCTTTCTTTCCCCAACTTCATCCCAGAAAGTTGGAGTCATGCATTTCTTTCCATAGAGAGCTTCATAAGGAGCCATCTGAATACTGGAGTGAAAGATATTATTATAAGACAATTCCACCAAAGGTAGGTGTTGATCCCAACCACCTTTGAAATCCATAGAGAAAGATCTCAACATATCTTCTAGAGTTTGAATTGTTCTCTCATACTGACCATCTGTCTGAGGATGATAAGTAGTGCTGAAACTCAACTCTGTATCCAGAGTATGCTGAAGTCCTCATGGATACTCTTATAAAATATGTTATCAGGAAGAAAGAGGTTGGTGGTACCTCTAGAAGGACGATAGTGCGAGTTGAAGAAGAGAAATCTGAAAGAGATGTATCTAATTTGAAATCATCATCTCATGGTCATGATTTTATTGTTGAGTCTTTGAAAATGTTGGTGGATGTCATTCCAATCATTCCCACCATTGACACTAGTGGTCAAATGATTCAGGTGAGCCAAAATCAAAAATCAGAGACACTATCCATGCTAATGGAAAAGTGTGTAAAGATAGAAGCGGAACAAAAATTTTCTTTATCGATTATGATGTGCATAGAAAGTCCTACATTAAGGTAACACAGTGGTCTAAGAGAGTTGATGATGACTTGGCTGTGTATGATAATTTTCAGAATGACGTGAAATATGATTTTTACACAGAAGATAAAAAGATTAAGAATCTTCAAGATGAGTTGATTATTGAGCAGAGTTCCCAGAGTCAACAAGTGAAGGAACTAAATGACAAGGAAAATTCTCTGGCTCAAAATATTATAAATGATAGAAATATCTGGATTGAGCTTGAAAAAAGACTCGTTCAGCAAGATGAATTGTTAAAGATGTAGAAAGAAGCTATCAAGGCTCAGGTAGAGGCTTTGAAAGAGCAAGAAGAAAGACAAAAGCCTTGGAGAGGCATGTCGAGGAAGACCAAAGAGACCTAAAGAAACTCAAAACATTGTTAAAGAAGCTGATTCCAAAGGAAAAGGAAGACAAATGAACCCACTCCGATCTTTTGTTGTAGTTGTGTTTCTTTGTAAAATTTTCCCAACTCTAATGAAATGTTATTTGTTTCGTTGTATCTTGTCATATACTAATGTTTTAGGTACCATATTTTATTTTCCATACCCTTTAATTCTTTTTGAAAATCAAAATGGGGGAGGAGGAAAAAGAAGTACTTTTAAGGAGGAGAATGAAAAATTTCTAAGTGAAATATTCTTAAAGTAAGGGGGAGTTTCTCACTTCAAAGTTATTTATTCCCATGATAATGAAAACTCCACTCTGGAAATTCAGAATACAATCCATAGAGTTTCAATGCATAAGGGGGAGTTAGTGGTATTCACTTTCATTCATGAACAAAGGGAGATAAGTTTTATTTTCAAAGGCTAATGAAATTTTTTCAAAGTCCTTATATTCTTTTTTTGTAAGGATGTTTGTGATTTCCAAAAAGGGGGATATTGTTGAGTCCATAAGGTTTTCCTTATGACTTTTCCATTCCTTCTTGTTTTTAAAATCACAAACACCATATACTTAAGAAAATGTATTTTTTACCTCCATAAGGAAAATTTTCTTCCATAAGGAAATTTACCCTAACCTATAGTTTCTTATACATAGCAATATTTTTTCATAAGTACAAAAACCGGATTCTTAACCAAAATCCTAAAATCATATAATGAAAAGTATTGGAGTATTTTATTTCTAGGATCCGAATTATGGATGTGAACTATAATGAAGTTCCACTCCAAATTATGGATACAAACAACCAAGTAGTTAGACTCCAAACTCTTATGGAGTTCGACTCCGAACTCTTAAGTAGTTCGACTCCGAACTCTTATGGAGTTCAAATCCAAACTCTTAAGTAGTTCGACTCCGAAATTTCATGAGTTCGACTCCGAACTCTTAAGTAGTTAGACTCCAAACTCTTATGAAGTTTGACTCTGAACATTCATGAGTTTGACTCCGAACTCTTAAGTAGTTCGACTCCGAACTTTTACCAGTTCGGCTTCGAAATCTGCAAGTATAGATTCCGAACCCTGGTGAAACCAGACTCTGAATTTCCCTAGAAATTCATACTTCAGACTTCTACAGTTTTAAGGTTCCTAATTCCTATAAAACAGAATCTGATCTTTTTTTATATAGAATCCAAATTTATTTTTTTATTAGACTCCGAACTTCTAATTTTCCTACACTCCGAACTTAGTGTGGCTTTTTCTTATAATGCTCCATTACAAAACGATGTCGTGCATTCAGTTATACATGATTTATTATTAATAGATGCCATCTATTCTATTTCAAACAAAACGTTGGTTGAGTTACATGTGTACAGATCCCTCCAAATTTTAAGGAAAATATGACCGTTGGAGAGGAGGCCGACCAAGCCTATAAATTGGAACTCATTTTAAAGAGATCAAAAGATTAATGGAGTTGATTGATCTAGAGACCACACGTTGTTAAGGTGATTTCTAGAGAGAGAAGCTTTTCTTTCTTTGTGTGTACCGAACCACTCGTTCATATTTCTTCGTGCGACTCCGAATGTTGGTGATTACATTCGAGGGCTTCCGGGGATAGGAAGACAGAGGTGTCGACTTCATTGAAGTTAGAGGGATTCCTTTCTCAGGAAGACAGAGGTTCCAACTACCTTGAAGTTGAGGGCTTGCGGGGATAACAAGACAGAGACTCCGATCTTCGTATCGAGGGTTTACCTTGGTGTGGGTAAGACAGACTTTCTTGAAAGTATAAATCAAGGGACCTTTATCCAAGGTTGTTGGATACCCTTCTATTTGGGTTAAAAAAGTTATTGTTAGTTACTTGTAGTTGTACTACTTGTTTTTCCGCTGCATATTGTATTGTAAGGAAATTATAATATTCTTATATTTCCTTAAACTTGTACTCTAATTCATTTAGATTCTATATGCTTTATGGTAGAATCTCATATTTTAAACTTAGGATAAGTTTCAATTTACGGATCCATATTTATGGAACCTGTTATTTGGAATCACTTTCCTGTTTCAAGAAAGTGTGTAGAATTTGAAGTTTGTAACTTCATTCCTGATTCCAATTTCCAATTGGAGTTAGAGGTGTTGTGAATCTACATATATTTACATTGTTAAACATAGATATTTCCTTTCTTAAGGAAATTTTTATAGTGTACAATTCTCCCCCTCTTGTAAATTGAGCATCTACATCACTATTTAGAACCTACAGTTTCCTTTTAGGTTGGATGTTCTATAGGGGGATTGAGTTTTTGGGTTCTGAAGATGGGATCATTATATGAATAAGGATTAAGATTTGAATTATGATAATTAGATCATTCTAATGAAATGTTTGAAGATATGGATTAAGGTCTGAGAGGATTCTTGGGAGATAGAGAGAGTATCAGGATCTTTATAATGAAGTTTGATATTTTAGAAAATGTTTTTACCTATGCACAGTTTCCACATGGTCTGGGTGAACTATGTGGGAAAACCATGTGGTGAGGTTTTGGATAGGGTATTAGTGCATGGTTGATGAAAAATATTGTAAGACCTAAAATTTAGTATCATTTGTGATTCTCATGGTTGGTTCATGGTATGTAGACTATGTGAAAAAACCATGAAAAGGGGATGTCTTGAAATAATGCCGACTACATGGTTAGTGCATGGTTTTTAAAATCAAACAGTAACCAAAAAGGTTAATAGATTTCACTAAAAAAAATTAAATGACCCTTTTACCCTATGATTTTTAATCCCCATTCCCCTTTCTTCCTCCCTCGCAGATGGAAGAGCCCTGAAACACCTCTCCCCCTATATTTTATTTCAACCCCCTTTGAATAGAGTGATTTCAGTGATGTTCTATGATGATTTGAGGTGAGTTTATTCAAATTCCTTCCTCAATTCTTCCTTTCTCATAGTTTTATTTCATTTTGAGGTCCTCTAACATAGGTTTTCCGAATAATTTCACTAGAGAATGATGGAATCACCTCATTTTATTGATTATTTTACATGATGTGGCTATATAATAGTTTGAAACATCAAAGTCACAATGATTCATGCTATTTTGGTAAAATTAGATCACTCAAGGGTTTTTATTAATTCTTTTATTTAAAATTTTTTATTTTGTAATTTTTTATTTATTTAAGTAAAGGATTTCACATGTATTTGGTTTGGGTGTTTGTTTTGAGTAGATCACACCCCATTTCTCACAATTTCATTGATTATATGATTCCCAATGAGTTTTTATACGTTATGATTATTTAAATAAAATTATTTAAATAATTATAATTTTTCATATTTATGTTTTTTAATTGTAATGGATTGAGATTGGGCCTTGTAAGGTTTGGATAATTACACTTGGTCATGGATGATCTTAGGATGTAATGGTTGGGTTGTGATTTAAATAAAATGGATTGGTATGAAGTAAGTGGTCCCTGAACATACCCCCTTGGTAAATGAATTTTTGTTCATGTTTCCTGTGATATGCAGTATCACATTAATGGGTGATTTACCTTTATAAATAAAATATAATTTAAAATTAAAAAAATGCCTATTGACACATGTATGTGGGAAGTTCTAATTTGAACCCTTGATAACTGGATCGGTTCTTCGGTCACTGATGAAGAAGACCTTGATTATAAAAGTGTGTTATGAGATACATGAATCCTAAAGAGTGAGAATTAAATAAAATATGTGAGAGAAGTGTACATGGGCAGGTTCCATTAGTTCCCTTGAGTAGGGATGAGTAATGAATCGGGAATAGTATTCCTGATTAGGCTATGATATACCCTTGAGGATCCTTAAATCCATTAGGCTAGTTGATATGAGAATGGTAAAATCATTCCACCCATATTAATATATGATTACATAGGAAGGTATGTTTTAGTGGATTTATGGATAGGTTGGGTGCATGAGGACTGTCATAAGTTGACATGGGGAATTTAGGTGGGAATTATTCCATATCTCTAAATTAATCTCGTGTATCCTTCTATATATAGATCGTGTGAGGATAAAATGTGATCATTATAATGTTAAGGGATGAAATTCCCTCTGATTGACTACTATGTTCTATGAGAGAAAATTAAAATCAAGGAGACCACATTGATTTTTCATGTTATGGAAGCATAGGGGGCTTAGGTGGGTGCCCCAGTGTTAAGTTAATCATTAAGAGGGTATATGTAGGAATGGAAGGTGATTATTATGGGTGACACCTTAGAACCTAAATCAATTTTGTGAACCTCATGTGGATAGAGTTACAATGAGGACATGAGACATCATGGAATGGATGCACTGACATCGAGTATTTATGAATGAATTCTCTATGATCCATTGTGGATTCGTCCTTTAGTTCTATATAGTTTTCCTAGGACGACCTCATATGAATTGGTTGTATTCTTGACACAACTATATTTCCTAGGAATTCCTTCTAGGAATTGGCAGAATGTCGGATACTGGATTGCTAAGGATTTCCTCCTAGAAATTTTCTTATACAAAAAACTACTATATTTTCAAGTTCTTTTCCCCTAATAATCAACCCTTAGGCCTATAATTATTTCCAAGGTCTTGTCTCATGGGAATTAACATTCATTTTTATATGATTTCCTAAAATTTCCTCCTAAGATTCAGTTTATGCCTGTTATGATAGATTTTCTAGGATTACCTCCACGGAATCACACTTAGTCATTGCACTACTAGATTACATAGTATTACCTCTAAATAATCAGTTATATCATGTGATAATCATGTATTTATTACATCTCACCACCTATGAATTAGTGTTATTTTCTAATTTGATGTGGAATGCCTATGATACATTATGGGATTCATTCTTTTGGTCTATGTGGAATACTTGGGTTATTACCTAGTATTTATTTATTGATCTTGATACTATTTGGAATGATTATACTGTGTGATTATAGACACTCTAGAATTGTTCAAAATAGGTATAGTCAACCCCATGTGTCACCATAGAAGCTGAAGATCAATAATGTTTACTTATTTACACTTCTGTATTTATTTTATTTATTCTAAGCATATCACAAGTTCATACATTATTTTTACTGGTTATATTTGAGACCATGTTTTTATACCCATATGGTCTATACTGACACCACACTCGGGTGACCATGAAACATGGGCACTCAGGAAAATTTCATTATTCACAAGTTCAGGTTGGGTAGATGCCCGGTGTTATGTGATCAAGTGAGGTAGGCCAAATAGAGCATGGAGATATATAAGGTGAGTCTTAGAGTTGGTATTAGATCATTAGTGTATTTTTATTCCTCTATTTATTTGTACACATTATCTTCTTGGGGGTAAATCAGTTGATCTATGCTATTATGACTATGTGTTTGTATGACTATATACTTCTACATTTTATTTTTGATAGCATAGTTATGATTTATTTCTTCAACATTATATCATTATTTATGACATATATTTGTTGGTTATTTTTTATTGTGTTTTTCTCTTGTGTAAGGGTATATTATTCCTATAGAAACACACTATACCCTTACTGATAGTTGGTAATATCGGGTGTTTAGGAGGAATTCTTTAGGTCACATGGTGACTCTGCTTAGGACACAAATAAGCGGTCTCTGTATGGGGAAGTTTACAAATGTAAATGTCTAGAAGAGGGAATAGTTGGTCGAATTAAAATGAAAAGATGGGGGTGAACTGCCTTTTAAAAAAATAAAACAAATATATTTATGGGAAAAATTTGGAAAAAAATGATGTTTATATAAGGAAAATGTAAAGAAATAAATTTTATATGTATTATAATGTTGATATCAAACCCTCCATTGAATATTCCAACTCCCTTTCAAGATATGAACACATCCAAAGATACTTCAACAAGATATTCAAAGAAACATCAAGGCATTCATCATAAACATCCAAACTGAACAATATTCTGTCATTTTTTAAATTTTGATCCATATATGTAAAATCAAAAATCTAATTTTAATAAACTCAAATGAAATAATTAGATACATAATTTAGTATTTTTTATCATGAAAACAACATGAGGGAGAGATCAAGGTAAAATATATCCCCTTTTTGATGATTGAAAACACTTAACATAAAAATATATATCTAGTTTAAATCAAGTTTATAACAGGTATTCAAAGTAATTTAAGATATTAATGTTCAAGATATTCAATATTCTCAATATATTTACATAACACTAGGTATTAAAAAACATATCCCCTTTTAGCCCAAAAGAGTCTCTCCAATAACCTTCTCAAAATAACCAAGAAATATCTCCCCCATTTGAAATAAAAAAATATGTCTCCTTAATAATAAATAATTTTCAAACTTTATGATTATCAAAATTAAGTCAATGAAGTTAAATGTTAAGGTATTTATAACAAGATGGTAATTGGACGTATAATTAAACAATTGAGGAGTGTATTACTATCTCCCCCATGATGATTATCATAAGCATAAAAAAAGATATGACAATAAATAATGTAAAAAAATTCCAATAATAATATAGAAATAAGTAATGCACAATATAGTAATATAATATAAAACACTAAATATCACCTAATTTCAACTACAATATAGCAATTAAAAATATAAGTGTGAGTCTCAAGATTTCACAAAGAATAAAATATAAAATATTAGGAAATAAAATTTATACAAGATTAGATTTTTTTTGAAAAAGGTAAAAAAATGTATTTTTAAAAATAATTAGGGGAAGAAATTAAAAAATATTTAAAACGTTGAGTCTGTATACAAGTTCAATTGAATGAGAGATCACAAAATACTAAAAAGGAAACCTCTATATTTTTATGAATAAGAAGGCATAAAATAGAGAGAGAGAGTGTGTGAGATCTTGAAATTAGTTTCAAGAGGAAAATTATTATTAAATACATAAAAAATACATCACTAGTGTTGATCATCACATAACTACATTGGTTAGCACCAAACTAGAGGTGATTTTGAAATCGAGAATAACTAGTCCCCTAAAATGAAAGTAGATTCATTCAATATAAAGTGGGTATGACTCCCCATCAATTGGTGAATTTTAATAAAGTAAAGAAACTTCACCACAAGAGTGACTCGGAGAAATAATGATAATAAAAATGGTTTCAAGAGTACACTTTAAGGTGTATCAATGATTTCGAGAGAACAAAAAAAATTAATAATCTTAAAACTATTTCAATAATATTAAATATTTTCAAGAGAAATTATTTTCAAAAAGATTTATGAATGAAAATTAAATACTAATTTTTTTTTGAAAAATAAGAACTCCCCCTTGAAAAAATTTAAAAATGTAAATTCCAAAAACTTTTAAAATGAAACATCAATAAGGTAATATATTAAAACCATTCCATGAAATAAGAAATTTAATTACATACTAAAAAATTAAATAGAATAAATGATATTATAATCATGAACATGACCATTCCATATACAAAAAATAAAATAGAAGAATAAAATAATAGGAATAATATATAAAATATACATTAAACATTTCCCCCTATATAAAATGGTTAGTACACATCAACCAAATGAAAAACTAAAGGAAACAATTTTGAGTTTGATAGAATAGAATTTTAGAGTTTAATATTAATTTTTCATTGAGAATCCATTATATGATATGTCAATAAGGTTTGTGGGAAAACCCTATGATATATAAAATGTTAGTTCTTTTTTGTACCCAAAATTGGTGTCAATTTTTTTTTTCTAATAATAATTTGGTATCCAAACTTATTTGGTAAGAGGTTTTTTATTCTATAATTGAAAATAAAGATGATTATATTTTAGAATACCATATCTATAATTTTTTCAATAACAATCATAAATGGGATACCAACATTTTTTTATAATATTTTCAAAATTTGTTTTGGGAGCACCCCTTTATAAAAATGGTTTCTAGAGAAAAAATATTTTAAATTAAAAAACCCTAGAATTAATTTTGGTGTAATGTTGATAACCCAAAATCGTAATAATATTTTTTCCACCTTTCTTAAATTGAGCAATCTAATTTTTTAGATTTTTCATTTGAGATTTTAAATTCTCAAAATTTGGTTGTTATTTTAATTTCAAAACCAAATCATTTGTTTATTTAAAAAGGAGATCTAATTTGTGAATAACCATCCTAGGCATCCACCGAATATGGCACCCAAACCTACCTACCATAAGGATTAAAGGGAATTCATGATCCCCACGGGTTGGAAACTAGTTCCTAGGAATCATATAAATCCCAATGGGTAGTATTTCACCCATATCATAGATTCAAATGTATCATAACAAATAAATACACAAGTTAAAATAAATAAATAATCCAAACCTGTCTTAACCAACTAAACGAATCAAACCCATTTGAATAAACATAAACACCATATATAAACTGAAATACATAATAAATTCGTAAATATAGCCCTAACTCAAAACAAAATTTACAAAGAAACTCAAGATGAGAACAAACAATCTATGTGTAGCCTCTGCTTTCTCAACACCACCCAACTCACGCCGCATTGGCCTCTAAGAATAAGGAATAGTTCCAAAAAAAATCATAGAACATGAAATATATATGCATGAACTAACAATCCATGTTGGTTTCCACAACTCATTAAATATATTCAATATTTATCATAAGTTAATTTATCAATTATAGTTTTAAAATAAATCTAGAATGTATTATTTTAAAATATAACCTATAGAAAAACAAAAAATCCATAATCATCATTCAAAATGTTCGGATTTTTTAAAAGTTGAAAACACACATTTTGGAAATGAAACATCCAGGTTATGAAATTTAAAAACTACACACATCTAACATTTTTCATAATAAATCATTAATTTAATTTAAATAAAAAATTTCACTTTAAAAAGATTCATTTAATGAATCCATATTTAATCAAAAACAACCATTTTACAAAGAAAATCAATACCTTGAAAAAGAGTATTTAAAATCAAAAAAAATTCCAGACATCTTGAAAAAACTTTTACAAAGGAAAAAACCCAACACAAAAATGGGTCTAGAACAACTTAATAGGCACCAAAAATCACAAGGAATATTAGAATTTAATAATGAAAATGTTATATATCCATGAAATCGGGGGAAATGAAACAAATATTCTTAATATCAAACTCTACTTAGTCAATAACCTATAATAAAATCGAATGTCTCATGGGCTCTAACTCGGGATTCCGGACATGCGAAGCATCCAACCGTATAAGAGTATACGAATATATGAAAAAAATTCATGCATGTGATGATGTTTAAAACACAATCCATCCAAATATCTCATACAATCCTCATTACAATTAAAACCCCTCTTTAATACTTTTTCTCCTAGCATGAATAATGGTCCAATAGTAGTATCTAAAGTAACTAAAGTAACAAATTATATATATCACATACTACCTAGTTTCCAAGGAAGAAAAATTATGTTAGGCATAAGAATATAAAATCCAAGCCTAAAACACAAGGCACAACCATATTTACCCTCAACCCCAACACCAAAAAATGAAAATCCTTATATATCTACTTTTTTCACATGGAATAGACAAGAACATTCCAACACAAGGGTAGAAACAAATATCACATAGTGATAAAGAATCCATAAAAGGGTTAAAAATCATGGGAAATCATGGGGTTTCATTTAAAAGATAAATTTTAAAACCAAAGTGACAACCAAGCCTTTAACACCAAAACATGACACAACATTCCAAACCCATTAATATTTCACAAAACATCATTCCAAATATTATTTGGAAAGAGATGGAAATCAACCACATATTCAAAACATTTATAATAAATATTTTTATGAAGGTAATTATTATATTCAATACAAAACATAGTCCATGAACTTCATTTACATAAAATACATCTTGAAATAGCCATTAAATATTTTTCATAAGGGTTAAAAATATGTACATTTAAAATTATCATTTTAATTACTATACCTAGGCCCTTTCTAACTCATTTTAGGTCAACACTTCACTTTCAATCCAACCCCTATTTAAGACACATTTTTCACTCATTTAAAACCAAAAATATATCAACATAAATAATAAATTAAAAAAATTTCCAAAACCCACATGAAATTTGAAAAAAATATTATCTTATAAAAATGTTCAATTTAGGGCATAAAAACATTGAATTTCATAGTGAAATAATTTATTCCCATATTAAAACATAATTAAACAATATAAAATCATTGCAAATTTATCACATGTATTCACTCTATTAATAAAAAAGAATCTAGAAGGCACATGTGAAACTTTAATTCAAAAATTTAAAAATTTCATAGAAACACCTACTTATGTGAAGCAAAAAACCAATTTGTAACATGTCACCTTCAACATAAATAACACCCATGGGTAAAGATAGAGCATCTAAAAACCATAGATTTTAAAAACCCAACCATTAGATTGACCTTGATCCCAAAAATCTACCAATAAGGTATAAGGTTCACGGGGAAGTAAAAATTAGAGAAAAATTTTGGAGAAGGAAGGAAGAGGGAAAGTGTAGAAGAAATTCCTCAAATCCCCTTTAAAATCAGTAAAGTGTAGCCAAGAATCCAAGGAGGAGGGTGTTGGATCTCCTCTAAGGGATCCCAAGGGTTAGCTGATGATAATACGAGATAAATAGGGTGGGAATTTGTTAAATTAGAAAGAGGGAAATTGGAAATTCCCAAAAATTAAACACCTGGGAAAGAAGTATGGTTTTCCAAACCATATTCCAACTGTTAGCTAGCCACCAGCTAGATCAGGAACCCCTCACATATTTCACCCAACATAACACATAGTTAGACAAAATGTACTCCAAATTTTCCATTTGGAACTATAAAAAAACAAATCCAAACTATAATATTTCCACATGGTTTACCAATTCATGAATAAGTCATGTGCCAACCCTTAGAATGACTAAGAATACCACACATTTACCTCTCATACACACATATTTTGGACTAAACTATGTTCTTACCATGATGAAAACCCATTTTCAATTTAAAATGAACTGAAAATTATCCTCATTAAGGTATAACTCTTGGTTTACCACTAACTATTCACCTTAACCATTTATAAAAGTAAACATATCAAAATTTCCATGTTCTATGCCAAAACTCCATGGAAAATCAAATTTCACATCAATCACATACAATAATAAAAAAATAAAAATAAATTGATATGAGGGTGTCAAAAACTCCCCACTATGCCACATTTTACCCCTAGAAATTCCACTTTCAAAAAGAAAATGTAAGAAGGAATGAAAAATCTATTCAGGACCTAACACAAAAGAAAAACTCAACACGATTCAACCATAAAACCAGAGCTATGATCCTAAAAATTATCAAACTGGTCAACAAAAAATATTACAAAGGTCCATAGGAACAAATAAAATTAAACCTAAACTAATATTTCCTATATAATATAGGAGACCAATCATGGTATACCCACTATTTAGAGTTCCTCTAACATGGTGGAACAAAAAATAACTACAGAGAAATCAAGAAACTAATAAACCATTAGGGAAATGGGATCTCAACTGAAAATCACAACAAAACCCAAAGGAATGAAAAAAACAACAAAAATCCTTAAATGAATGACATGATTTGTGGTACTGGGTCACGAAAGACATGGATAACCTAGTGTAAAAACCTTGATCAACCTCATTGGATTAATCCTTAAGCCTTTCAAAACCAAACACCAGATATCATAATATAATCACCTGGTGGATGACACACACCCTAGTAACCAAATCGTGCACCCATGTTCTTCCCCATACCTAAAAAAAATACTACAAAGTCTCAATAAGAGAACATGAATGACCAACACTCTCCAAGAAGGTGTACCCAATCAAGGGAACCTAAAAAAAACTCATTTCCAATCATGAAAAAAACCAAAGACAGTGGGAGAGGGGGGAATAATTTCTCAAACAAAATAACATATGTAGTAATAAATAGTAAAATCTATTCTTATAATCATCCATAAGAAACATCTCCAAAGGAAATATCCACAAGATTCCAGAAACAATAGCTGATGTTCCAAAACCAAGTTCATAACCATCAAAGGAAAGGTCCGAAAAAAACACCACAAAAGGATCAAACCAGAGACCTCCTCCGAAGACACAACATTCAAAACATATGAAGATGGCCTAAATGGACACAACATAGGAAAAATATAGGAGAATTTAAATAGTATGGATTCACATGCCCTGGATCCCCACATTGGGAGCATATAAGATATCACTTATTCCGATGATAAAGACTCTTTACCCCAAGTTGTGGCTCATAATACTTCTACTCCTCCCCCAGTGGGTTCTCCTTACATCCACTGTGCTTCCAATTCACATCATATTAAACTAAGGAATCAACCTTATAAGTTTCTTAGACGAGTTAGCATCCACTTGAATGTCCTCATTAACAGCCTCATGAAAATATATTAAGCAAGATGCTAGTATAGATAAACTAAAACTTTGGTTAAGACCACCTAGGAATAAAAAATATTTCTTAGAATCATTGATGACTAGTTTTGGAGAAAATAAAATTATCTTTATATAGTGATAAATAAAAACCCTTACTAACTAGTCACCCTTGTTGGCATCAATATTTGTGCATTTCACACTTTTCTACTGATGATTCGAATAATGTGGAATACGAAATTGGAAACGATATACATAAAGGTTCGAGGATTTAAAGGAGATCACTTTGGGACTCTTTAGTCGGAATTCTATTCTTAGTTTTCATTCGACCCTTAGCAAAAGAAAAGGATAACCACACACACCACAGGTCGACAAAGCCCATGAGAGTCATCCTAGGCTGACAAGTTGACCAGTGGGGGAGTAGAGCTCCTACAAAACACAATTCATACATGTATATAGGGCTTGTAGTGCACAAGCCCGAGGGAAAATTTGAATATATGGGTCGAAGCCTGCTATGTGGAAGCATTGAAAATAGTGTGGGTGAAACAGTGTTGGTGGTGACTGCGTTGGAGGCTCGAACAAACTTCAGCTATAGAATGGATTTTATTCCTGATGAGAAGCATAGTGGGAAATCATTGTGGGAAGACATTTGTATCTGTGTGATCAAATTAGGGTCATCTGATCAAGTTTCCTGATGATTCGCATCATCTGATCGCATATTCCACCAATCTGAGTCGCTCATCTCAATCTCGTGGATTTAATTTTCGAATCAAATGATCTCACATGCTGCATGACAATCGTCTTCAACCTCCCACGAGGTCACCGCTCTCCGACACTGAAGGTTCAACATGGCGACCTGATGATAGTAAAATGATCACGTGGTGATCACCAGGGCTTCCACCAAAAGCCCATTACTGATAAACGTGAATCAGAGACAGCCAGTAGTACACACCATGAGACCCAAACTATGTGTTCCAGTGGCTTCAACATGTCCTCCCGACAATGATCAAAGATGTAGTATGATCATTCTATGATCATGTAATTGAACCAAGGATAAAATCTGAAGGTGTCGAAAGACATTTTACAACTGCGAACCCCTTCCATCCTTGATATTTTTTATTTTTGATTTAAATAATATTTTCTCTGGTTCACACAGCTGCACAGAAGAGAACCGAGGTTGTCACATGATCATCATTTGATTATATGACCGAACCATGGATGACCACTGAAGACGTCCAAAACCCTTCAGCGACCGTGAGCCCATACACCTCTGACGTATTTTCCCATCATATTTAAATGGAATTTTCATTGATCATGAGATCTCCACCACTTCTGTCTTCCCGTGCATCCTTCATACCATGATAAGTGGCATAATACTTGTCCTCACGCAACCTAGGTTAAATGTTTTTTTACAAAATTATTTTTATTTTCAGGTACGTGACATTGAAAGAAAATAATATATAAACTATAACACCAATATAAATGAAACATAAAACATAGATTAAATATATGATAAATAATTTTAAATAATAATAATTTCATAAAAATTGTTGATATAAAATAATTTATAAACTTTCAAAGACACCTGCATGAAACTTAAAAATGTTTCATGTATGTGACTTTGAAAACATATAAAATATAAACTATCATACCAACATAAATGAAAAAATAAACATGGATTAAAAATATAAAAAATAGTTGAAAATAAAAATTATTTTGTAAAAAATGTTGATGTAAAATAATTTATATGTTTTCAAAGACACCTAATTGAAACTTAAAAATGATTCAAGTTCGTGACTTAGGAAGTCTAGAAAATACAAACTATAAGAGCAACATAAATGAAACCTAAAACATGGATTAAACATATAAAGAATTGTTGAAAATAAAGATAATTTCAAAATTTTTTTTATGAAAATTAATTTATAAGCTCTCAAAGACACCTACATTAAACTTGAAAATGTTTCAAGTATGTGCTTGTGAAAACCTGTAATATATAAACAATAAGACCAATAAAAATGAAACATAAAACCTGGATTAAACATATAATAAATTATATAATTAGTTAATTAGTATTATTAATAATTAATTATATAATAATTATTTAGTTAATTAGTAATTATTAATAATTATTTATATAATAATTAACTAATTAATTATTATATAATAATTTAAAATTATAAATATTGAATAATTATAATGAAAATTTATAATTTATAATTATATTACTAATTAACTAATTAACTGTTATATGATTAATTATTATATTAATAATTAAATAATTAATTATTATATAATATTTTTTAATAAATACTAATTAATAATTATAAATAGTAATTATAATTTATAATTATAATACTAATTAACAAATTATTAAAAGGGCCTCACCTCAATGTTTCTCAAAAAATCAACTAATTAACTATTATATAATTAATAATTATATTACTAATTAATCAATTAATTGTTATATAATTACTGTTTAATAATTACTAAATAACTAATTATTAATTATATATTTAATAATTATATTATAAATTATATAATTAATTATAATATAATTATTAATTATATTACAAAGTTACTAATTAATTATTATTTAATTAATTATTATATTACTAATTATCTAATTTATTAATATAAAATTAATTATTAATAATTACTAATTAACTAACTAATTGTTATACAATGAATAATTATAATGAATAATTATAATGAATAATTATAATGAATAACTATAATTAATAATTATAAAAAATTATTATATTACTAATTAAATAATTACTTATTATATAATAATTTTTAATAATTACTATTACATAATTATAATAAAAAATTATAATTAATAATAATTTTACTAATTAACTAATTAACTATTATATAATTAATAATTATATAAATAATTATCTAATTAATTATTATATAATTATTATATATTAAAACTAATTAATAATTATAATTTATATTTATATTACTAGTTAACTAGTTACAAAAAGGGCCTCGGCTCTATCTTTTAAAAAAAACTAATTAACTATTATATAATTAATAATTATATAACTAAATAACTAATTAAATATTATATAATTAATGATTAATAATTATTAATTTACTAAATAATAGTTATATAATTAATAATTATATTACTAATTAAATAACTAATAATTAATAATTAATAATTATAAAAATAAGTAATGAATTAATTATTTAATAATTAATACTTATATTACTAATTAACTATTTATTTATTATATAATAAATTAGTAATAATTACCAATTAACTTAATGATTATTAAAAAATTAATAATTATATTTCTAATTAACAATTTAACAATTAAGAATTAAGAATTAAGAATTAAGAATTAAAATGAATAATCTTAAGGAATAAGTATAAAGAATAATTACTATAAAATTCTGGATCATTGGTGAACCCATGGCCCTAAAAAATTATTATAAAATAATTTTTAACAAATACTAATTAATTATTATAATGAATAATTATAAATTTTAATTATATTACTAATTAACTAATTATATAAAGGGCCCCAACTGTATCTTTCCCAAAAAATTATCTAATTACAGATTATATAATTAATAGTTATATTACTAATTAACAAATTAATTATTATATAATTAATGATTAATATTTATTAATTAACTAATTTCTAATTATATAATTAATAATTTTATTACTATATACTATTTAATTATTATATAATAAATAATTATATTTTCTATGTTTCTAATTACTTATTAAATAATTAATAATTATATAACTAATTAACTAATTAATTATTATATTATTAATTATTAATAAGTACTAATTAAATAACTAATTAATGTACAATTAATAATTATTTTACTAATTAAATGTTTAATAATTAATAGACAATAATTAAAAATTAATAATTATAATGAATAATTAAAATGAATAATTATATTACAAATTAATTAATTAATTATTATATAACAATTTATAATAATTACTAATTAATAATTATAATGAATAATTACTAATGAATAATTATAATAAATAATTATAATTTATAATTATATTACAAACTAATTAACTATCTATTATATAATTAATAATTATATCACCAATCAACTAATTAATAATTATATAATAATTTTTAATAATTACAAATTTTTATTTATGATGAATAAATATAATTTATAATTATATTATCAAATAAATAATTTACTATTATATACTTAATAATTATATTACAAATTATCTAACTTTTTATAATAAAATTAATAATTAATAATAAACTAGTTAATTATTATATAATTAATTATTAATAATACTACTAAAAAAATTGTATAATTTATTATATATTAATCCATATTTTATGTTTCATTTATATTGGTCTTACAAATTATATTTTATAGGCTTTCAAAGGCACGTACATGAAACATTTTTAAGTTTCAAGTAGGTGTCTTTGAAAGTTTATTATTATTTTTCATCAATATTTTGTATGTATTTTGTTTTTATTTTCAACTATTTTTTATAAGTTTAATCCATGATTTAGACTTCATTTATGTTGGTCTTAAAATTTATATTTTATAGACACTCAAAATCTCATACATGAAACATTTTTAAGCTTCTAGTAGGTGTCTTTGAAGGCTTAAAAATTATTTTCCATCAACATTTTTTATGAAATTATTTTTATATTCAACTATTTGTTATATGTTTAATCCATGTTTTAATTTCATTTTTGTTGGTATTATAGTCATTTTTTATAAACAATTAAAGTGACGTACTTTAATCATTTTAAACTTTTAAGTTCGTGTCTTTGAGAACTTATAAATTATATTCTATCGATATTTTTTACAAAATTATTTTTGTTTTAAATTATTTGTTATATGTTTAATCAATGTTTTAAGTTTCATTTATTTGGTCATATAGTTTATATTTTATAGTCTTTCAAATCCACATACTTGAAACAGAATCCCACATCAGAAATATATAATGTTCTACATAGTAAAGGGACAAACAAAATCTCACATCAGAAATGTAGAATGATTTTCAAGGTAAGCTATTTTATAAAAGGGAGCTCTCGGCGAGAGCTTCTTTTAGAATCCTCACTTCTATAATTGTAGTACTTATGGATTTTAAATAGTAGATAAATTATGCTATAAATTTTTGTTTATATATATATATAAACAAAACAAAACAAAATAAAAAAAATTCAAAATAAAAAAAAATAGTATTATTTTCTGTTTCTGAAGAATGGCGGTAGCATCGTTGCTGCCTTTAGATAATATTTTTTATAACACTTTTATACTATGCAGTTTTTAAAAAATATTTTAAAAAATATTTTAGAAAAACTCATGAAAGGGGAGAAACAAATCTACCGGCCATTGCCCCTTGGATATCTCCTCCAGATAAGCCACGGGGCCTCATTCCCATGAGAACCTTCCACTAGGATGTAGCCACGAGATCCCATCACATGATCATCATATGATCACATGATTACATTAGGAGATAACCTCTTGTAAAACCTTTATCCATGCATGTGACACCAACGTGAAACCCTATCACATGTCCACTAACCCCCCTCACAAGATCTCTCGAATATCACATAATTAAAAGATGAAGTATAGACAAAAGCCTCCTTGGTATCACGTGAAAATATTTTCCATGTTATGCCTCTAATCGTCCATGCATTACGAGCTTTCAATATGCACCCCCATGAAAGCAAAAGGTTCATCACCATACTCCCAGGGAATCATGTGAAATTTCATCATAAGACTCCCAGGGGATCACACGATTGTGGGGTATTATGGTTCTGATGATCTCATCATTTAGTAAATCCCCAATAATATCCCCTCATTCAGATAATTTCACTATTAATATGCTCAAGTTTACAATAGTTGAAATGCAGGCCCCAATAAGGCTACATTGGATTCCGTTGTCCATGCAATCCAGGTATCCGAAAGCATGTGCGGACCCTCAGTTTCGTGATGCCCAAACATGCGGAAGTAGTGGATTCAGTAGGGAGTAGGTCATCGGTCTCTGGTCATGTAGGGGAAGCACTGAGGTTTTGAACTCCATGCTTGAAAATGCACCGATATTCCAGGATTGAGAACCCCTGTGTGTATATACGGTACGAGTAGGCCTACCCCGTAGGAGTTTTTTTAATATGTTCTCTGATTTTTTTAAGATCATAGGTTTAATTTTTTTTAAAAAAACACACCTAAATGTCATCATCAGTGATTCCACATTTTCCGTAAAAAATAATTTTTTATCTATTTTAATTATTATATTTTATATATTTAAATTTTAATGTTTTATAAATATTTTTTTATGTTTATATATATATATATATAAAACAAAATGTTTCAACATAATTTATCTTTTATTCTTGTACGTGACTTTTCTAACATATAAAATTAAATCTGTAAGACGGATATGAATGAAATTCTTAACATTGATTAAACCTATAACAAGTAGTCGAAAATAAAAAAAGTCTTCAAAACATTTTATGAAAAGTAATTTATAAGCTTTCTAATCCATCTAATTGAAACATAATAATATTTCAAGTACATGAATTTTTTAGCCTATAAAATATAAAATATAAGAATGATATGAATGAAATTTTTAAAAAAATTTAAACATATAACATGTAGTTTAATTTTTAATTTTTATTTATATGTGTCTTATAGTTTATATATTATAGGCTTTCGAAGTAAGGTAGGTTGCTTAGAATTATCCTCGACATTCATTCTTTTCAATCTCACTTTTGAGTTACTTTTTCATTCATTTCATTCATTTAAATTTATTTATTTTATTTATGAAACAATTTATTTTCATCAATTTTTTATATGTTTAGGCTATCCTTTAAATTTTATTTAATTTTTTTATACTATATATTTTATAATCTTTTAAAGTTATGTACTTGAATTTAATAATTATTCCCATGTTTCAATTAGTTGACTTTGAATGATGTCAAATATAAATTGTGCCTAGAATATAAATTAAAACTGAAATTCTAGATAAACATATAAGAAGGGAAGATAGTAATAATAGTATTTTAATTTAAGTAGACATAAAACATATAAATGAACATTTACAATCAATCTCTACGTTTATGGTGAGGATATTCCGTCCCACATGGTGGTCTGTGAATTGGACTTCTACGTCGAGTTCTGAGTGGAATCTGATGACCTAGAGAGGGCTGATTCTCAGGCACTAGAATGTTTACTGTCGCATCCCTTATATGTGGGTTAGTGGGAGGTGTTGTTAAATATATCTCATACTTACCTCATGAACCTTCTCCTAATAGGGTGGTAGAAGGACCTGCAATCATTGCAGTGGGGAACCAAGCATGCAACAGAGCAATACCCCAGGACTGTGATGGATCTGAACCCTAAGGCTACAATAGATCTAGAGCCCAAGGCTGTGATGGATATGGACCCCAAGGATGTGATGGATCTGGACAACAATATAGATAGAAATACAGATATCCTATCAAGAATAATGGATATCAGGCCACCTAGGGCACATCCTAAATAGGATGAGGATGGACTACTAGAGGGTCGAATTCTTCCTATGGAACATGTGAGGCCTCACATGAAGCACGATTCTATCTACGTCACTGTGGTCGTGGCTCCTCAGTACCAGTAACTGCTGCAAGATGTTCCTCTTGGGAACTAACATCCTCTCTCTAGGATAGATGCACAAAGATGCTCTCAGGAAGTGCAAAAAAGATGCCCTTGCCTCCATCGCTTCAGCATGGACGACTGCCCTGCTAAAGACCCCTTCCTCCTCTTGATCACTCATGTGAACATTCTTCTTTGTGTGACTTCCCTGTAAAGGGATTCAAAATTAATTACAAAATACCTCAATAAACAAACTAATGGAAATTTATTGACTTACCATCCTCTACATCTTTCTTCTGTGTTGGATAAGATACAGTATAGAATTAATTATTTTCAATGGCTCAAACTCAACCTTCTACAAAAGAAAGAATTTATTCGTTGGCACTCCCTGAATACAAAACACTACACATCTATGCCAACAGTTGAGAAAGAGGGCATGCACTCGACCCTAGTTCTCATCCTTCCTCCCTATCAACTTCATCCCATGAAGCTTCTTTGTTTGTCTCTAAAAAAAGGGAATCGACTGAGAAAAGAAAAACTGGCACATGACTCTGTCAGGCATCCACCACTCAATAATATAGAAGTGAATGAGGGGAACTATATCCATAGAATCCTCATGCCCAAAAAAATATTATGTTGGAAACTGGTCCATAATACTCTAATATGAAAGAAATGACATCTGAAATGAAATTGACTTTGGTCAAAAAATATCATAACTAAAAACCAAAATCGATACTATTATTAAATTTTTTTAGACAATGATAGATTGTATATACAAACATGGTCAAGTAAGAGACAGTTCTACTAGAGCCGATATATGCCCAAATTATGTCTTATAATTGTTTCAAAAATTTTCACTGACACCACCTATAAAATAAAACATCGATAGTGACAGATAATGAGAAATGAAAATCAATAACTTTTATTAGCATCAGAAACCAATATAAATTAGGGATCATACCAGCGCCCACATGGAGCATCATGCAACACCTCCATCTCGATCAGTGGACCAACAAGATTAGGTCGAAATGCGGGGATGTGCTCCCATGCCCACATCTTAATAAGTACAACGCATCCCTCAATACGTATGCGATCACTGTGATATAGCTTGCATATTGCTATGTACATTTATTCTAAACATGTTGATCCCTAGATGTATGTCCCGGCCCAATCAAAGTCCTCTAGTATGGGTAGATACATCATGTGAACATGCATCCTAGAGTTATCAGTACACATGGTCCCTCCAATGATCTATAATATATACACATATGTATAACACATGACAATATTCTTGTCAGCATCATTGGGTAAATGTGGAATCTGCACCTCCAAAGAAGGCATAGATATTGACGCTCCATATTTAGCCCTACAGATGGATAATATTCCAATGCCTAATAAGAACTGAGTATGGTATGGCCAAGATTCACGAGTGGGTCCAATAATAGGCCCCCCTGGATAAGAATATGGCGAAGAACTACCACGTCCTGGAGTGTGATAGTCATCTCTCTCCTAGGTAGGACAAATGTGTGTGTCTCTGGTCACCAACTCTCAATGAGGTCATCAAGTAGGTGGAATGTGTGTGTCTCTGGTCTCCACCTCTCAATGAGCGAATCAAGAAGGTGATGGTCTACAAATGTGAAAAATGATAGAGCAATTCCATTTAAGAAAGCACAGTGAAAGTATGGTCTAATGTAATGTGGAGGAACACTATGACAAAAATGGTGCGCTTGATACACCCTGATCGATCGATCTGCACCACCCTCTAACACAACCTGAGAAATATGGGTACGCTCCTAAGTGAGTAGTATGGTATCATCAATCTTCATATAAACAAATAAATTGAGCTGTAAGTGTAAAATGTAAATATAATGTTATGGTCAACATAATTTTATGACTTTTAGAATTCAAGAAATGTCATGTTTATTCACTTTTTTATGAAGTTATTTTTATAAAAAGGAATATAATTATCAAATTATTTTCGGTTTGAATGAGATAAAGATAACAATAGGATATAAGACAAAAAATAGATAATGGTAAAAAACAATATTTTAAAATTTCCCCACATATGATAATTATGGATGTAAAAATATTGATACATTCTTTAAGGGTATTGGTGACCAATAAAACAAAACTACTGGAAAATGATCTTATACCCACGGTTCAAAACCGTTGGTATAGACCCCAAAACTGTGGGTATAGGCTATACCCACGGTTTGGGGAACTGTGGTCATTGGTGGCATCGGTATAGGTCCATGACCTATACCCACAGTTTGGAAAAAACGTGGGTATTTATTTTTCCACTGTGTCATAACACTATACCGACGGTTGGGAAACTGTGGGTATAGAATATTTTACAAAATAGTAGCCCGAGGGATTCAATCTTGCAACCACTTCTCCATTCAAAAGAGGCCTTACCACTACCACGTCACTGCATATATGTATGTATGTAAAAATATAGATATATTTTATTAAATATAGTTATTTAAACTGTGGGTATAGAGGAATAAACTGTGGGTATTGAACTCTTGCGAATTTTTTTTCTCCCATGGAAAAAATAAATTTCCCCCATAAACGCAAGAAACCTATACCCACGGTTTGTCAAAACTGTGGGTATATGTTTTTTTTCGGATGAATACACCCACAGTTTTGGGCAAAACCAAAGGTATAGGTCACCATATCCTCACAGTTTTGGGAAAACCATTGGAACAAGCATTTTTTGATACCCTATACCCCTGATTTTCCCCAAAACCGTGGGTATAGGTTAATTTTCTAAGAGTTTAGAAAATGATTTGATGAAAAAGTAATTCATGATAGAGTTTGTTTCATTTTTTTGGATTTATGAAATAAATTCTATAATCCTTAATTATCTTATTGAATAAGAAGAAGGTTAATTCTTAAAAGAATGCATGATTTTATTATGTATTTAAGATTAATCATGTATTTAGATATTAGGTATGTGTAACTAAGATATACATATTTGGATTAATGATATACTAATTTTTTATAATTATAGATACAATATTTCTAAATTTTTTGGGGCATGAATCTGGTTAGATATATTTTGGAGGAGTTTTGTGATTAACTAATTATAGATTGGATTAAGATTATCCATGTGAATTACTAATGATGTTTTATAAATTTATCTAATTATATATATTTAATAACTTATAATAATCATTGTGATACTATTATTTAGTAATATAATAGATTATTAAAATATCAGACACATAATGATCTAAAAAACTATTGTAAATGGATGGTGTTTTTGGGTTTACAAATCATATCTTAGGTTTTAGGATTTAGAGATTAGGGTTTCATATATTGTGTTTTGGTATATGTTTTTAAATTTTATTATGTTTTTGGGTTTAGGTTTATGAAATTTGTGATAGGGTTTAGGTTTTAAGGTTAAAGATTTATAATTTTGATACTAAGGTTTTGGAAATATTTTTTGGGGTTTAGTGTTCTGCTTTTGGGTTTGGGGGTTTAGAAAACTGAGAAAAAAAAAGAGGAGATAACAACATATAATTTACAATATGAGAATATCACAATGAAGAAAATACATCATTGTGCCTAAGAGTGTGAACTGAACCCAACAATGTTAGGGCGTTGTTTCGAGTTATGTCCTTCTTAATGACATATAGTGAATCTCAAACTCTGCCATTGTTTTTCAGGCTAGTCCATCTCATTATACATCCTACTGGCCTTTAGTCTCCTATGAGGACACAACTGATTAATGTAAAATATCACTATCGGCTGGCCATTGGGCATTGGGAAATAAAGAAAATCCTTAATAGGCATCCATAGTGTAGAATAACAGTTAGAAATGGTGTTCATCAGGTACACTGGATCAACATATGCTTCCAATGATATGTTTACAAAGGCACATGCTGTGATGGTATGAGTGAATTGAAACCATAAGGCCTGAAAGTTTCTATATTGACATTTCCTCATTTCCAGTAATACCACCATTTTATCACTGATGCGATTTTTGATGGGGTCTGAACACTCTTGAATGTAAAATAAATAGTCTTCTCATCGAAAATGGTAGATATGATAACCACAAGAATCTTCAATATTGTTTTCAATCTCTTGTTGAAAGTGTCTTCCATACCTTAGCCCCTACTGTATTCCATCTGATGATAGTTTCTTGAATATCAACAAAGTACATCACACATCGATATAATGCATCTAGAACTAGGGCGTTTCTAGGTATATTTATAAGACCATTGGAAACACCATTTATGAACTCCACAATTTTTGTGGTAATGTCTATGTCCCTTTTCCCTATCTTGTACGCCAATGTTCATTTTTCTTTTGGTATCTACATCAATAAAAAACATCTTTATTAGACTGGAAGATTTATTCAAAACATCCTTCAAACTATAATTGATTTGACTCATATTCTTCAAAAAATATATTATATTTCCTATAATTTGATTTTATCTTTACGTTGGAATAATAAATAATAACAAATACAATGTGTATCAAGCCTCATGATTTCCTTCTTCATCGGTTCATTGTAGATTATTTTACACACATTACTAGAAATGTCTATAATACAAAGTCAATGATGTGAATTTGGGAATATCCATGTATCATGATCCACATTGATTGACTTATAAATTGAACGATGGTGACTATATATCAAACAAACACCCCGAAAGTTTGTGAAATGGTTGCTGATACATGCTAGAAACCAACTCTGTGATTTGTTGTTTTCTTTATTTATAATGAAAAAGGCTAGAAGAAGAGGTTAACAGTTTACATCATGGGATTCCTCAATCAACAATACGCCCTTGTATTTTTTCTATAGAAATTTTCCATCAATCTAAATGAACTTTCATCTGGAACAAAATGCGAAAATACAGGGGAGGAATGCCCAGAACAACCGATGAAATTGAAAACAGGATTGATCAAGTTGTTTATCATGAGACACATGTTTATTTGTATCAATATGGAATGAAACTTGGTTATGATGCCTTAGTATAGCTAGAAATTGCGGCAACACTCGATATGAGTCATCCCAATAACCATAGACCTTCAGAATTTCCTTCTGTTTTGTCATCCATGACTTATTGTAGGAAATATTATAATTGAATGTTTGTTGTATCCTCGCTTTTACAAGGGATATCAGAACATCCTATCATGTCCTAATCATCTCAACAATAATTGATGATACAAATTCTGCATCCAATGATGTATGATCTTGTGTCAGGCCTGGATGAACGCAAGTATGAGATGCCTAAATCCTTGAGATTTTCTAACCACCAAATGTAATTTCTGGAATTTTCCTCAAGAGAAATCTAAAATCATCCACATAATTCTTAATCTGTATGACATATTTACTATGGAATGATTTTTGAACTTTATATATGTAGTGCCTTTAAATGAGAAATATCTTTATCATGATTTCTAATGTGCCTTTACTTGGAAAATTCCTTCCAACATATAAGGTTTTATACAGCTCACTAAACCTATCTCGTACGACTTCTGTGTACTATGTTTCTTGTGTGGGGACATTATTGTCGAATTATGGAACACATGTCATTGATTATGACCAATATTCAAGGAGTGGTGGATGATTTATTGTAGGTCTAGGTTGTTTTATCACTAATTCATTTCTCCAAACCTCCTCCCTAACCTCCTCTAGTCCATCCTGATCAATATTGTTGTCACCATCTGATCCATCATTAAAAAACTCTTCATCGGAAGTCGGATTCACATGTATATCTGGAATATCATCTAGGTTGTACTCTTCCACATCATTTGGAATAGGCTCAATTTCATGGGGCTGACTGTCTTCAACCACTCTTGTATGTCAATATCTTCTTATAACTGGGTGTTTTTGTTGTATAGTAGAAACATCAACATAAAAATCCATCATGGTATCATCTGAACATTGAGAAAATAGATTAATTGAGTAGACCCACTGCACATCAGCAACCAATGGAAAAGCGAGATGCAAAAGTGTTTCTAGGAATTGAAAATGTATATAGCTCATAGACTTGATCTCTTAATTGGGTCCTAAATTTAAGGAATCACAAATTCTCTATGGAACGTCACTCAGGGTTACAAAATCAGCTATACTAACAACTGTAATTGGTTGTGTACAATAATAATTTCTTTGCTCGGTTTGAATAACCTCCCTATCGCAGTACAAACAGGAAAACATGACTCTCTAAATAAAAAATGTTTCTCTCATTAAAATTATGATAGTGTAACAAATATTAACAATTATGGTTGACCATATAATATTTATTAGAATGTAATTTTGAGACTCCATTTTATACCCAAAAAATATTCAAGAAATGTTTCATTATATAAAATCTTATTAGAATATAAGTCACAAAATGTTTTGGAAACCGATGTAAAAAGAATGGGAAACATAAAATTAGTTTATTTATCATTGTGAAAATGGAAATTATGATAATATAAAGTGAAATGAAGAAGAAAAAATTCATTGAATAATAGTTAAATTTTTTATAACATACAATAAATTAGTTGACATTTATCAATAGAATGTGGATTAGATGAGATGAGTCTCACTTCAAATGAGGTAAAATCCAACTAATTTTTTATTGACAGTTAATAACAACTTTGAAAGAAATTTAATTCAATTTTGAACTATCAAAATATTTCTAACTTCTAATGACATATCATAGATTTTATCTTATATTTCATTAGAAGGCCAAAAACATTTGAAAGTTTAAAAGTTGAGTACATATCCATCAAAGATGTTATTAATCTTCCAATTAAAAATACACTGAATTTTACCTCATGTAAGAAATGAGACTCATCTCATCCAAACCTCATTATATTGAAAAATTAAAACAAATTTATTGTATGTCATAAAGAATTAAACTGTTATTTAATGTGTTTTTTCTTCATCATTTCACTTTATATGATCATAATTATCATTAGCTAATCATTATATGGATTGATTTTTTTATCCTATGTTATTTATTAATTATTCTATAATTAATCATTTTTAATAATGACTATTATTTCAAAACTAGATAATCTTTGTGATACTAACATTTTAAAACTTTTTTCCTCTCCATTTTATTTTATATAATCATAATTGTCATTTTATCAAATGATTTTATTAGTACAGTTTTTAACTAATAAAAAATTATTTAATCACTGGTTAATCATTATTAAGTAATTATTTAATTATTTATTGTTTAATCATTAATAAAATTATTTTCATTAGTTAATAATAAATAAATAATCATATGTATTGATTTTTAATCCTAAATTATCATTAATTAATCTATAATTAATCATTAGTAATCATAAGTATTATTTATAAACATTATATAACTAATTAAACTAATTAATAAATAACATCATTAAAAAATGACTAAAAAGAATTCAATTATTAATAATAACTTTCATTCATTAATGCCTTTGTCCATGTCCATTTCATTCTATAACATCATAATAATCATTTTATAATTTATAAATATACTAATTTGATTTTTTTTCTTAGGTATTTTTGTATTTTATAAAGAAAATACGAATCAGCTTAAGAATACCCATGGGAGTGTCAAACCAAGAGTACAACAAGGCACGTTGTCATGAACTGGTTCCTGTTCGAGTCTTTCTCGAAGCAGTGTTTTTGGGTTTTAACCCTAGGTACATCTATGCCAGTGCCACATCCCCTTATTTGTATCCAGAAATGGATTTGATTGCTTAGATAACCACAAAATATTTATGATACCAAAATTTTACAATACATAATCCTAAGTTATTCTATACTTAATCTATAATTAA
The DNA here is from genome assembly GCA_963277665.1 of Viscum album. Lineage (NCBI taxonomy): Eukaryota > Viridiplantae > Streptophyta > Magnoliopsida > Santalales > Viscaceae > Viscum > Viscum album. Next base: position 1,172,483,033 of record OY728128.1, on the reverse strand, counting down.
TCTATAATTAATCATTAATAATAAATATTATTATTCCAAAATATATATAAGTAATTAAACAACCTAATTAAAAATATTTATAACCAACTAAACTACTTATAAATGAAATATTTAAAAATTAAAATAATTCCACTAAATAAATAAAAAACAATAAATTAAATAAATAAATACCACTAAATGATGCTTCACAAAAAACTACCTTCTTTTTCACTACCGACTCCACTGCACGGAAAAGGAATTTTTTTGAGAGAGAATCAATGGATTTAAAATAGATGGGGGGAAATGAAGTGATGATAATGGGGGTTTCATTTATAGGGAGGTGAGGAAAAGGAATCATCACTGATGCCTCCTTTTGCCTTTTCATGAGGAAAAAAGGCATCCCCCCTTCTTCCTTTTTTGTTTCATCGATCTAGGCCATAGGTGACGCGAGGGATGGAAGGTGGCATCGGCGATGCTGCCTTTGAGGTTTATTTTAAAAAACATTAATCCTATGCTATTTTTTTTGAAAACATATTAAGCCCCCCATATACATCTAAAGAGTCTCCCACATTATCCCTTAGAGATCATGCACTCACATGATAGTTATTCGATCATATAGTGCAATGGATGGAATCAAATAAGCACCTCATTTCCTTATGAAGTTAAAGATCTATACCCTGAGACTCATGATGGAACCCTTACTCAGCATCATAATGCACGGTTTGGGATGTTCACCCCTCCAATTTTACATGAAGTATCCTCCATTAACCATGCATGTTGAAGATTTGATATACAACCCCATTTATGACCACAACACCCTTTACAGGACCCCCTGAGAGCCATACAATTAGTGTGAATCGTAAAGCTTCATGCAGCTACCTCAGCCTTTATATAAAATCGATCCTCAAGAGAAATCATGGGTAGATCCTCAAAAGGGTGTTATATGGACCTTTAAAGGGAAGTGTCATTAATAATCCTTTGAGCGCGTCCATAGACTTCATAGTGATCCCCTTCTGTATTTATAAGAAATTCCAAAATGAAGGTGCATCAAGCGAACTGCACCTTAATGTGAACCTGAAGCTATAGAAAGGACCTCCCTTACCATGTTATCCCTATGGTGTATGTATTCAACTTGTATACTCAGGCATATATCATTTCCCATGAAACTTAAATCATGATCCTTCTGAACATGAACATGTTGTGTTTGAATGAGCACAAATCCCTAAGCACATTCGTGAGACCCCATCACGTGTATGATTTAGGGACACGTGATCGTGAGACCCTTCAATGGTCTTGTGATTTCCTTATACAGCATCATAAATTCCATGTTAATTGCATGATATGACTCCAACAAGATAGAAATTTCTTATGTAAACCCTTGTACATATCACCATAGTTGTGCAGTGACCCATAGGGCATGCCTAGTTGACCAGGTGACATGCCCTTTACACATCCTCATTTCCAAAAGACATGATTGGGACATGATAAGATGATATTGAACAGAAGTCAGTGATGTGTTGGAAGGATCATGAGACTGTCCGTGGACATGTCCAAGTAGACATACGATAGCTCGGGGACAAACCAAGTTCATCACGCGATAGGATATGGTCATGTCTACATTGATCACATGAAAGACCTAATACATGTTTGTCATGGCTCGGTAAATCCCTCTAGTTTTTTATACCCACTGTATGGAAGTCCTCAAGAATGTCTGGGAAACCCCGTGGTGCTCCAGAGATAGCCAGAGAGATCCATCCTCTACATGCTCACACCATCATGCTAAGATCTATATTGGTCACACGAGGCATCATCAAAAAATTGAGTAAAATTCATATATTTTACTCCTAAAAACTTACATAACCCATGAACATTGAAGAATAAAATAAATTTGATCGAAGGAGAGGATGATATAGGTACACGCGATCACCGAGAGACATGTGGTGTGCCCAGGACATCAACAACATGGATTTTCAAGACCCCCTAACAAGCCAACCATACCTATTTTTTATCATGCACAAGACCCATGACATGACCGCATTGATCAAGAAACAACCCATTGTCATGTCTTCTCTAATCAGGCGAGGAAATCTTGAGGGGTCAGATGATCATGTGTGAGACCCCTAACATGCCCACTCTGGTCATGCGAAGCACCTTAGGACATGTCTTCTTTGATCAAGAGAAGGCATCTGAGACAAGATGGTTGATCATGCATGAGTCCCCAGACATGCCATCTTTGGTGATGTGAAGCTTGTTCAACATGTCTTCTCCACCTATATGGAGACATCCAAGGAATGATAATTGATCACGCAGATACACTTGGATGTGTTTATCATGTCACGACTGGAGCCCTAACATATTTGGCAGAGAACCAGGACTTGCCCAGAAGATGGCCGAGACATGTCATTCATATCCTATACAATATAAACAAAATTTCTAGCATGCCTACTTGTAATCATTCCAATTATATACATATAATAATATTCATCCAAATACCCCTTTTACAAGGGAAGTTCCCCCGATGAGTTAGGTCATTCACTCTTGTGACCCTACTGATATCATGATTTTGGACAATCCATCATGATCTTCGTGAACATTCTTCAACCCACAAGAGGATAAATAAGGAGTATAACAATTGGGAATACTCAGTGTGTAACCCCATATACTAGAATAATATAATATGTCCCTGATTAAAAGGTCTTCCATTGTGGTACAAGTCCCTAGCACTCTTAAAACCTTGAGGACTACCATAATGTCTCCATGTGTGATCATCCACCTTAACCCATTAGCGGGGTGAGGGGCCATATGAACTATGAAGAATCTGATTCCATGATTATCTATAATATGTAGGAAACATTCCTAAGGCCCGATATCCATACTATATCTACCATATTATGGGTGATCATTCCTCTCAAAAGAAAATTTAATGTGGAAGTCCCATACAAATATAATCTTATGTAATGTGTCTAATCCATCATTGTCTCTTGTTTCTCACACCGAGCATGTAACTAATGGTCTTAGGGATCAGTGATTATTGTGCTAATAGTTTAATACAAACTCCCAAAATAGGGTACCTTCACCATTGGGATAAATGTTTGATTACATCCCCTTACAGATCAAAGGGAGACATTCATAAAGAAGCAATCCAGGGAAATCTCATATGCCTATGTCCCACATAATGTCTCTATTATCATGTCACTAATGACACAATCACCAATATCAAGAACTATGTGGAATATGATTCTAACATTAAATAGGATTTGTAGTATGCCTTGTTGAGGTTCAAGCCTGATATTCACATCCTTAGTATATGAAATTAAACTACAAGGATGGGTCCAGTCATATGACTATAAAATATATCAAATGAACTGTATGAGTTTTGATTCATATTCTCATGGGATATGTAGGATTCCTCATAGATGATAAGAATTGTCTTCAAGACACCAACCATATCCTTGGACAACAATAAACATCTGAGTGGACAATCATGGACATGGTTCAAAGCATCATAATTAAATTAGAGATCTATAGAAAACATTTGATGTACACACGATAATTCCTATCAATACATGATCATAATAAATTCATTGAAACAAGGGTAATTATTACAATATTAAGGTTAGGTAAATATTTCATGAACATATCTCTAATCTATAAGAGAGTCCCAACATTGGCGACAATTCCCCCCAAAAGGGTGCGACGATCCCGAACTATCATCCTCTCGATCAATGGAAGTCCCCAAGAGTCGTTGGGCCTGGAAACCCATATGACCATCGTCCATTGGAAAGAATTTATATTCCTAATTACATATGGGGGGAACAATTGGGAGTTTTAGGGAAAAGTGACAATGGTAACATGGTGAGTGAAACAAATTCCACACAATATTTTTTAAAGAAATAAAAATTGTGAACCCGATGTGAAATGATTTAACTTTTTCATCCCTTTTTTTGGTCAAAAAGTATAGATTTTCCAAGTTACCTTAAGTCTGGTTTATGTTGTACATGTTTTAAAACAAGATATTGGACCTTCCATGTTTCATTTAAGCACACTATACCTCACATAAAAAGAAGTGATCACCACTTTATCCATTAATTGTGAACGTAATTGATCAAACATGCACTCTTATAAATGATGTTTCACTGATAAGGGTTCTTTTTTTCATCCTCTAGGACTTCCCCAGATTCCTTGTCATTGAAATGACATCATCAAACATTCCAATGGTTCCTAATAACGTTTGAAAAGACACTTTAGTCTTGATTCCCCAACTTACGTGATCACCAACACACCGCTTCCATCAGCCGTTGGTGAATGTCTTAGGTCTGGAGTACCACATCAAAAAAAAAATCTATCACGACTCTAGAATCTTCTCATGAAACCCTTTGGAGGATGACTCCCTATAGACTGTCTTCCCCATCATAGTTCACATGAGATAATTTGGCCCCTATTTCTATGTTCAACTGCTTCGAGAACCTATAAATTGAATGGAGAAATGTGCACCTTCCATGTGTTGGGGAGATGGATGAGGATGTTCAACATGAAAAATCAATCAACCAATATCTTTTTAGGAGGGTTCCCATCCATTAGGATTATCATCATTGACATGCAGCCGCAATACCACAAGGATTAGTAGAGGAAGTTGTTCTTATACCAACTATCCATGATGGGACACCCAGTATGAGTGCCTGTATGGGATATCCAAACAATGAATCTCCAAAACAGGCTCATATCCCTATTAATACCAATCTGACTGAGTTCTACCAATGTGTCCCCATGGAGGTCCATGATCAATCCCAGATGACAACTTTCCAGAAGCCCTTAAACTCATTATATCTATCCTTAGTGATTTTGGAGTCCTGGGGAACACCCCAGTCCATAGGGCTGGGGGAATTTATACCATATTTTACTATGGGGTCATCTTCATCATAGTAACCAACACCTCAAATGGTATCATTGGCACCGACCCCCCAAATAGTATCATGGGCCCCAACCCCTAAAATGGTATTATATGCACCGACCCCTCAAAAAGTATATTGGACATTGACCCCTCATACGTTATCTTAGGCACCAACATGTCAAACAAGATACTTTATTAATGAGAAGCACCCAATTTTTGGTGTATTGGACAATATGATATTAATAGAATCCATATAATTCTCATTGGACCTATATAAGAATACTCATGAAGGGTGCAATCATACCCTCCTGCTATTATCAGAGTCACAATGGGTTGTCCTACCTTCTACTGATGGAAAAAAGAGAAGAAAGGATCAGAAACAACCACCAAGAATCTATAATATATGTTATCAATAATGGTGTAATTTTAGTGGATAATAAAAATGGATCACATTGATAGTGGAAATAGTGGATTATGTCATCGGGGTCCATGTCGGAATTCCTTCCATCATCCACTCACACAAAAACCGATAGAGGAAAGGGTGTTTTCATGGCTTCTTCTAGCCAACCCTCTGAGGATGATAAAGAAATTTAGATAAAAGAACATATCTCTCAACTCCAACAAGAGAATATGAATATCTAAGAGATAATTGTGCGAATACTCCTTAGATATCCACATAGGGATGACATGCTCGTGTCTACTTATGAATGCCCTCCTTGAAGTGATGTGTCCCAACACACATGGTTGGGGGAATTTTTATATTTTTCATCCCCTTATAAAGTGAGATCCAAAAAATATTCCACCTCACCACAGCCTATAGGGTTGGGTGAATTTCTATATTTTCCACCTCCTCATCGAGGATATTCTGGAAACCATATGACCTCAGGAGTTACCACAAAACCCTCAAGAGAAGCGGAGTATTTTAATTCATGGGAAGAGTCTATGTCATCCTTGACCACCAATTATCTATCACCTACCCAAAAACAAATAATGGATAGGATTATATACCCCAGACTCTAGACTCAGTCAGGCACTAGTTCAAATGGTGGCAAAAATATCATGTGGGAGAAGCATTCTGGTCTCCCACTTCTTGAAGAAAAGCAGCAAGAAGTATATTCCTTCCAAGCCAATCATGTTCCATGTTATTTTAGTTATTCCATGGATAATGGTTTGATAGAGAACCTAATGTAAATTAATCCAATGAGTTGGGGTTGGTAGGCCATGACCATTATTTCCCATACCATCAACATCTCAAGTATACCATAAGAGGTTGATTTTACTTTAAAGACATGAATCATGTGAAGATGGACATGGGAATATTGGAACCACCAACACCTGAATCCCCACTCCAGTCACCAAATCAATTTTAATAGGATTCACAAAATTTTTAGCAGTGCATGAGCCATCCACCACCCAAGGATAAGTGATCGTACTTCAAATTGAGATTAAAAAATCCAATTCTTTCCAAATGAAGCATGTTTCCAAATATTTTTAATGCTAAATGGAATATTGTTTTAGGGAACTCCCAATAATGAGAACAATGCATGAGGTAGGGTTGATAGGCCCTGACAAATATTACCTCTACCATTAACATCTCAGGACCACAATAGAAAGATTCGTTGTCTTTAATGATCGGTTGGAGGAATAGGTGTCTATATGATTGATAGAGTTAAATGATCTAGAAAATCATCTAATATGCATAAAAGTTATCCAATATCCATTTGATGATCTACACTACTGTTAGGTTACATGGAAATTTTCCCTTAATATAATATGTTAAACTATATGTCCATCATCCTAACCACACTACGTTAAACTGTATGAAATTTCATCCTCACCGTAAGATGTTAAACTACATGGATAATAGTCTTTACCAGAAGATGTTAAAAATCATGACCATAATCTTCGCCACATGATTTTAAAATGTACGGAGCTTATAATTTCTACAAGACATTAAACTACATGGATTGTGTCCTAACCTCAAGATGTTAAACTGTATGGCAGTATCCCTTACCACAAAATGTTAAACTGCATGTCTCAGATCCTTACTAAATTATGTTAAACTACACGATTCCACTAGAAATATGTATGGATTGATTCTCATTTTCAGTGAAATAAAAAAAATCGTTGATCCATTATCTTGGACCATCCACCACACAATGTAAAAGACTACTATCATATCCTCCATTACCTCTTAATGATTCAAGTAACCCTTCTCGTTCCTTGTTTCTGACACCAAGCATATAGCACATGATCTTAGGAATTTTACTGAGGGTTTCCCCAAGAAAAATGAGGCATATAGGCTTGAGGTAATCTCATTTTATTCCCAACAATTTCTCACCACAATAAATTAAATTACATGGTTTATTTCCCTTACAAAATAGAAAATTTTAGGTTATTATAAACCTCATTTGAGGGGAACAACATTAATGTTGTTAGTCTCCCACTACACCGACATTCCATAACTACATATGGATTGATTCCTACCCTTATGGGATACCTAGTTATGCCTAGACACTTAATTTCTAGGCTCATCCACATGAGTTCCTTTGGAATATATAACACTACATGGGCCTTCATGTTCCTTATTCACATTGTGTTATAGCAGGCCACATCATACATACCCCTTTGTAGGTACCCCCCCTTATGTATTTACCGAATGATGTTAAACTACACGATTTCCTAATAACTACTTATGGATTGATTCCTATAATCATAGGATACATGGTGATTCCCAAACCACTACTTCTTTTCCTAGCCATAAGAATATCTTCCTTTCACGTCAGGTGATCCACTATTCTTTCTGCATGACATAAAACTTCACGGAGAAATAACTTCCCCCTTCATGTTGAGTAACAATTCCATCCTTACCGCATTAAGTTAAATTTTACGACCAATGTCCATACCAAAAGTTTTTAAATTGCATGTTCACCATCCGGACCACAAGACGTTAAACATAATAGAATTATTCCTTACCACAAGGTATTAAACTACATGACCAATGTCCTTACCGGATGACATAAAAATGCATGGATCCACAATTCTTCATCCCCTTCACGTCAAGTAAACCATCGTCTTTTCCGCATGATGTTAAACTACCCAGTTCCCTCCATAACTATGCATAGCTTGATTCTCATTCCCAATGAGATAAATAGGGATTCCTTGATCCAACATCTTGGTCTAGTCACTACATTATACAAAATTCCCATGATGTACCACTATTTTGTCTCTGCACTGTAAGGGAACCCATGTCGCTTCTTGTTTCCCACACCGAGCATAGCTCATGTCAGATTCATAATCGAGGTAGGAACTTACCCTCAAAATTAAGGAATATTGGTGCATAATGGATCAATTATGGTCATGTGTTTAATACCATAAATATAATGCAATTATTTCTTGCCACATGACGTTAAACTGAACGATCTATGTCCTTATATATCAATTTTAAAGTGCAAAGTACCCCCAAGAACTTTTTGTTGTTTTATTCTCATCCCCATGAGATACATAGTGATGCCTATGTATTCTATCCTTATGACCAACCAAGATGTCCCCACCAATTCACATTGACCCCCCTTCATCCTCACCACATGATGTCAAACTTCATGGAACTTCTAGAACTGTGTGTATCTTGATTCTTTCCCATATTGGATATGTATTGACACCATGATCTATAATAATATGCCCAAATACAACTGTCAATGTAGATAATTCCCACTTTTACCTACGAATCAAACCTGCGCAGTCTATTTCCTTTCTTAGAACTTTTTATGGATTGATTCTCATCCTCATGAGATATGTAGTGACGCCCAATCATTTCTTCCTTAGGAATTCCTACAGTTATAATAATTTTTAGGCCCTTTGGCCTGAGTTTTTCTAAAACGATTCATGGTGTGGTTGATACCCCTTCATTCCCCATTCAATTCATTTTTCTTTAAGGAACCACATTGTGCCTTTTCTTAGTAGGAACTCCATCTTTTGGTCTGGTGAACATGACCCTAAATTATCTGTATATTACCCTAAAACATGACATTAAACTATGAGGTATCATTCTACCATCATGATAATAAACTATATCATGACCTTTTCCTCACCCCCAGACATTTAACTCTATGACCTTACATAACAACATGTGGCTTCATTCTAATTTTTGTGGGATACGTATTGGTGCCCAAGATCCCATATTTTGGGTCCAACCGCAACATTACCACCTTCAATGTCAGTTTCTACATCCTTACCTCTTGAAGTTAAAATACATAGAATCATGTCCTTACCACATGATGTAATACTACATGGAAAACGTCTTGGTCACATGAAATTAACATTTCATGAAAAACATCCCCAATGCATAATTATAAACTATGAAGACCATGTACCATTATTCATTCCTTATCAAAGGAACATAAGAGGAATACCCCAGTCAACCATAGTACAATGTGATTCTACCATATTTTAAAAGCCCCTCAAAACATGTGCCACACCTCATGACTTTTACACCTCATATTGCTGCAAGCCTTTCATTTCCCTTGACAAGGGAAAAGAGATATCTCAGTTGGCCATGCTATCGATGCAAAAGGGATTTAGACCCACCAATTGAAAACATATTGGTCCAATCTAAATGGCCTCTTAATTATTTTGAGACTAACATCACCGTGGCAGAACCTCAAACCCCATTGTGTTTTAGGTTATCTCTATAATGATTGTCCTGCATCATATCTCATGATCTAATGAATTCGAACCATGATTTACAACTTGTCCCCCTCCCGATCAGAAGGATGTTGGAGTAAAATTGACCCTAGGTAACCTAATAATTCCCTTGTGTAACAGTTCTCATAGAAATTCAATGTGATTCGTGACCTTAAATTACACGTTCTTTGGTCAAAGATTTATGGCCTAAACACTATCCCATAAATGGTCCAAATTGCAAGACCTTAAACTGCTAACGCAAGAGGCACATAACTTTTTAGTTGAAAACCCACAAAAGAAACCTGATCAGAATTTGAGAATCCTCACACTAAGAAATAAATATATAGAGTTTAGGAAAAAGTTTGGGCATAAATAAAAAATTCATAAATATCATAGGGTCTACTCTGTATCCCATGTAAAAGCCATGCTATGCTCGCTGGACCCCCTGGTCTATGAAAAAATTAGAGTAATGATTTTTCACATCTCCTCACCGTTAGAATATGTTTGACAGATGGTGACACAACTTTTAGGGTGATCGTACCCTTATTTGATATTACATTTTCCATAAATCCCACTTCATGATCTAAAGCATATCAGGTCATCAAAAACATTCATTTCCCCTAGAGAATGAAAGAGACCTCTCAGCTCGACCATGCTTCTAATGAAAAAGGGATTAGACCCACTGACCAGAGGCATCATGGACCAACATAAAGGGCTTTCTAATTCTTGTGGGCCTGGCATCATCGCGGTGGAACATATCACCCCATTTTGTTTTACGATATCCACGATGTGGTCATTCCATACCTTCTTCATGACTTGAGAACTTTGGACTATGATTTATAGTCTCCATATCAGACTATCTAGATAGATCTGATATCTTTTATATTGAATCACCATGTTTTTTACCCTTTCCCTAGGTTTGAATGAGACCCTTCTTTCGTAAACCTTTTGGTTTCCCACCCCACGTTATTTGAACCCACAAGGTGTAGGGCCCAAGCTATTCAGTTGGAGTTAAGTTTCCCTATGGTGATAGAGAATATCTTGGACAACCTTCATTACGTACCCAACTTAATTGTCCAGATGCTTGATTCCTTACAATATTTCATAGCCCTAATAAGGGAAAAGAGATATATTGGTTGGACACACTACCAATGCAAAAGGGATTTACACCCTCCAACTGGTGACATCTTGGCTCAGCATAAAGGGCTTCTTAATCCTTGTGATCCCCAACAAAATCGTGGTTGAACTTGAAACATAATAGTGTTTAGGGATATACATGTCATGTCTACCCCATTCCATATTAATCTTCTCAGACTTCTAGGTTGTGATTCACACCACCCACAACACAATTATCCGGGTAGGCCTAGCTTCCATAACATTTCTCCGTCAGACATATTCACCTCATAATCCTATCATAGCCCTTGTAAAATAGTTGAAATAGACTTTATTTTTCCATGAAATTGATGCATAAGGTATTTAACCCTATTACTAAAGGCATCTACTCCATGTGATAAAGGAACCCCAACCCTCGTGAGCCCTAGAATAACCATGGAATAACCCAACCCCCATAGTGTTTTGAGTCATCCCTAGTCTTCCAACCAGATACATCATGAACATATGAGCTAAGATAGCCTAAACTATAACACCATGATGGTCCTAGTTTTAGGACCTTAAAACAGTATGAGACATGATATTCTCCAAGATGAAAACATGATAAGGGAATCATGGGAAAAAGTTGAGTATCTAGTCACTGGACATGCACTTTATGTGATCCAATAAATATTGAGAATCTATATAATATAAGAGGCACAAAAACTTTTCATGTTGAAAACCTGTAAGAAGGCATCTTGAGAAAAATCCATTTCCATGTCCGCTAATCCATGATCCTTAAGAAGATGAGGTAACATTTAGGGCAGAGTAAATAAATACATAGAAAATATTGTGGGTCCCTATTATATAGTCTTAGAAAAAATCAAGCTATGCTCGCTAATTCCCTTGACATTGAAAAATGTCACAGCATTCAGCATCTAAGAAGGATACCATGTTCAGATTATCCTCGAAATTTGATGATCTCAAGACTATTGGAGAGGGTGCATCAATAAAGGGTTTCATGTTATTAGGTATTCAAGAACTTTTCTCAAAGAGAAACCTATTGGAAGTCATGAACTGAAATCCAAGCAGTTGGATCGGTTTGGTATTGCACACAAAGGACAGGCATCATGGATGATATTATCAATATATCTACTAATACATGGTTCTTTATCCATGATTTTATTACAAAATAGTGAAATCCCACCTCCTAAGTATGTGTTTGACCTACGTAAGTATATATTTCACAGAGTTCTTTATCCATGAACCTATTCACCCTATTCTTTATTTTTATATGTGTTGTGCTATATTTCAAAACTACACATGCCATGATTCTCATCCTCATGGGTTATGAAGAGACATTTAAGTGATTTAATTTGGATACAACCATGAGTTTTTATTCCACCAAATCCCTGTTTCATTTTGGAGTTTACATACATTCCAATTTTTAGGTATCCATGCCCCGAGTAAGATCTACATCCTATATTGAATGCATCCGAGCAGTCATGACTAGATGAATCTTCTTCATAGCACATGATAGTTACTTAGAACTACTTGGGACATATCCTCTCAAGATGTTCAGTATCTTGAACCTTTAGTTATAAAAATATGAAGAAAAGTGATCTATTTTTACCTTAGAATAATTTTTTTTTTCGTTTCGACAAATCTCATTCTAAGTGGGGGAATTCTATTGGAACCAATATGTGTGAATTTCACACATTGCATCCTTGATTAGAAGACATTGGAATAAGAAATTTGAAATGGAATACATAATGTCTTGAGGATTTAAGTGATTTACATTGAATACAGCCATGAGTTTTCATTCCACCAAATCCCTATTTCATTTTGGTGTTTACATACATTCCAATTTCAAGGTATCCTTGCCCCGAGTCAGATCTACTTCCTATATTGAATGCATTCACATAGTCATAACCAGTTGAATCATATTCATAAGACATTATAGTTCCTTAGACATATTTGGAACAAATCATCTCAATATGTTCAGTATCTTGAACCCTCATTATTCAATTGTGAAACAAATTGAAATACCTTCCTTGATTCGAAGACTGTGGAATAAGAAATTGAAAAATGGAATACATAATATGGCTTTACGATTTAAGGGAGATAACATTGGGACTCTACAAGGATATTTAATGAATTTTAGTAATCATGATCAGATGAATCGTCCTCATATTAGAGATCTTTAGACATATTTATGACAAATCCTCTCATGAAGTTCATTATCTTAAACCTTCAAATGTGAAGCAATGTTCAGTATATTGAACATTTAAGGAGGATAACTATGGGATGTAAGGGAGAATAAGTTGAACACTTGGTGCGAAAGACAGCTGGGTGGAAGCGTTGAAGATAATATAGGTGCTGACCTCATTGACTAATCAAACCAAAGGAATTCATAGAATGGAATTTATATCAGAGGAGAAGTGAAGCATGAGATCAAAGTGGGATGACATTTTTTCCATGCGATCGAATCAGGGTCATCCTATCAAAATTCCTGATGATATGCACCATTGATAGCATCATCCACTAATCACAGCCATCTATCTCAATATCACGTATCACATGTTCGAATGAAATGATCTCTCACACTGAATGAGCATCGCCATCAACCTTCCTATTGGCCACCTCTCCCCGAAACTACTAGTTCAACATAAAGACTTTAATATGGTCGAATGATCATGTGGTAATCACTAGGGTTTCCACTGCCAGTGTTGTGACCATAAATGATTGGCCCACCACCGCATCGATAATCATGAGATAAGATAAAGTGAAAATGGTAGAAAAAATAAAAGGCACAACAGATGTAACGTGAAAAAACCCCCAAAATAAAAGGGGTAAAAAACCACGGGTAAATAGAAGGGTCACTATGGGTAAAGGTGGGTACAAAATCCCTCAATTATAACAAGAATAAAACACTCGAAAAAATCTCTCTAGAATATGGTGGGGAAACCGCCTCACTAAATACCGCTCAAATGATAACACTCAAATGAGATTGATGATGTTACTGAAGGTGATGAGATGGTGAAGCTATAAGTCTTGCTGAAGCGGATGGGAGAGATCCCTTTCTATAGGTTGCCTCTCCCCAACCTTCCTTTCTCCCACTGAATGAATTTGGTGGGGTTTGACCACACACCACCTACCACCAGCCCACCTCCTTTAACAATCTATATGGGAAGAGTCGTCCTTCAATTAAGCTACTGCCAACATATATCTTACTTAAAGATTTTATTGAAAATAAATCACATCTAAACACATCTTTTTTATCTTCCAAACATGCTGCTCAAGGATCTACGAGGCTGCTCGAGGATCTGCGCCATCTGAACTTATCAGAGTTAATTGCCATCATCAAGAAATCTAACAGATATTCTTTAGTATGAATCTTCTTCATATCCACACATCCTTCCTTCACCACATCTCAGAAAAAGTGATATTGTACCCCAATGTACTTTATCCGAGAGTGAAAATATAAATTATTTCCAATGTTCAAGGCACTATGTTGTCAAAAAATATTGGAATCTTCTCTTGTCTATGCCTGAGCACCTCTAATAACTTTCTCATCCAAATCACCTCTTTGGAAACCTCTGTAGATGCCATATACTATGCCTCGGTCTTGGATAAAGACACAACTAACTGTAAATTAGAAATCCATCTCATGACTCCTCTAGCAATAGTAAACACATAACCAGTAGTGGATTTCTTCTGGTCAGAATCACATGAAAAATATGAATCAATATATCCTCTGAAAAAAACATGATTCTTCATAACATAATGCAGCATTTGAGGTATCCTTGACATATCTTAAGATCCTCTTCACTATGCTCCAATTCTTTCATCTTGGATTCTCCATGGGCCGAATAACTGCTCCCACTCCATGTGCAATATCTGGTATAGTACAAACCATAGAAAACATTAGACTACCCACTACTCATGAATATAGTACTCGAGACATTTCCATCCTCTCTGCTTTACTTCTTGGACTCATTGTGGGGGATAACATGATATTAATGGTAAGAGGGGTATATGTTGGCTTATAGTCATGAATATTGATGCATTTTCAAGACTATCTGTATGTAACTAATCTATGATATCGAAATCTTTCCATTATTTCTGTCTTGGTAAATATGTATCCCAAGAATCTGGTTTTCCAGTCCCATTTCCTTCATATCAAACTCACTAGCCAATTAAATCTTCTTCTCCATGATCTGATCATTGTTGGGGCATAAAACCATCATGTCATCCACATACAATAGAAGAATGATGAAATAATTAGCATCTGAACCATTGAAATATGCACAAGTATCTGAATGAAGTCTGTTATATACAATGATCATGATACAGGAATAAAATCTCTTTTACCAACACCTCGATGCATTTTTGAGACCGTACAATAATTTTTTCAACCTGCAAACCAAGTTCTCTTTTACTTATTCTGAAAAACCTTCTAGTTAGATCATATAGATATCTTCAACAAGATCACCATAGTAAAACACAGTCTTCACAACCAGCTGCTCTAGATGTAAGTAGTATGTAGAACAAATCTCAAGAACTAACCGAACAGACATCAGTCAAACAACAAAAGAAAATATTTTACTGAAACCAAAACATTCCTTTTGAGAAAATCCGTTGACCACCAATCTTGCATGATATCTTTCTACATTGTCCTATACATACCGCTTAATCTTAAAGACCCAATTGTTTCTGAAATCCTTCCTTCCATGAGGTAATTTAACAAGATATCAAGTCTTGTTCCTATGGAGGGATTCATGTTCCCCTTGCATCGCTGCCATCCATGAGGATACATATGTAATCTGGGTTTCCTTGACAAAAGAATATGGCTATACATCCTCTATCAATAAGAATTATGAAATATTTCTCTTAGTGACATAATTTAAGTTCCATAATGGTGCCCTTTTCTCCCATGTTAACTTTCATGTTCTAGACTCAACTAGTACTTGATCATCATGCTCTTGTAATACCTCCTAGAAAACCAATTCTTCCATGGATTTGTCCTATACATTGACGGTTGTATTTTTGGTACTATCCTTCTCTGTGTATCAATAAATTGTCATTTTCACATTATCTTCTGCAAAAATGAAATCTCTGCTGATGATAAATTTGTGGGAAGTGGGATCCCACAAATGATACCCCTTCTCACTATCAGCATACCCCAAGAAGATACATTTACTGGATCTTGAATCCAACTTCAATATTTCCTCATCATTAAACATTGCATATACAGAACCTCAAAAAGTATGTAACCGAGAATAGTTAGTAGGTTTACCAGTCCACATCTCCATTAGTTTATTCAGATAAATCTCCATTGAAGGAGATCGATTGATCACATAACAGGTAGTATTCAATGCTTATGCCCAAAAGGGTTTTTCAATTCATACAGTCTTTAACATTGCCCTTGTTCTATCCCATAGGGTTTTTTCATCTGCTCTGCCACTCAATTTTGCTGAGGAGTGTATGCTAGTATGAACTCTCTCTTGATCACTTCCAACTGACAAAAAGTATCAAATTCCTTGCTTGTTTATTTTCCACCACTGTCATTCCTTAGACACTTGATCTTCTTTCTAGATTCAAGCTCCTTCCATGGTTTTAATGTTTTGAAGACATCAAAACATATGTATTTCTCTTTATTGGGAACACCCAAAATCTCCTAGAATAATAATCAATGAATGATACAAAGTACATTTCTCTTCCTCGGGATATAACTGTGATTGAAAAACATCAGAATAGATCAATTCCAATATTTATTTTCTTTGTGCTATTGACATCCCGAACATTAACATGTATTGATTTCTAAGACGAATGCTCAAAAAAATTTAAGGATACCTTTTTCTGCCCAGGCAACAAATTCTAATCTGCAAGAATCTTCAGGCCTCATTCTTATATATGGAAAAGATTCTGGTTCCATAACATCGTCAATGATTCTATCGACGTAGTTTAAGCAACAACTATCTCTGCATCCTTGTAAGTTTCACCCATAAACACGTACAAGTTATTTTAGATCTTATCCGCCTTCATTATGACAAGATATACCTTCAAAATTCTTATCACTTCATTCTCTATTCAAGGCTTTCATTCGATGTCATCAAACTAACCCAAAGACAATATTTTTTTCTTCTTTCCCCTCACATGGCGTACTCCTTCGACAGTTCGAACAATACCATCATGAATCTTTAATTTCATGGTACCGACTGCAACAATATTCAGATTGTGATCATTCCCCATATACACAAGTCCTTTTAAGATAGTTTCATTCTAGTCAAACCATTCCCGATGAGGCATCATGTTCCATTTTTCTCCTGAGTCGATCATCCATGCATCGTGGAGATGCTGCCTACTTACAGTAGTCATTGCCACTTCACTAACTAGTATATCTCCTTTTCTATTAGTACTCACCTCATTCCCCTGAGTGTTTTTTCACCACTCTTCTAATTCTAACAATCCTTCATGATGTTCCACTTCTTTCCACAATTGAAGCATGTGACATTATTTTCCGTAATCCTTGATTTTGACTTACATTGATTTTGGCTCCCACTAGAACCACGCTCCATCATCCTTCCTCTCTCTATTGACAAAGCCTTGCTTGGTGCGAAGTTGTCTGTCTGGCCTCCATGTTCTTGCATCAACTTTCTTCTTCAAGAACCGCATCTTCAACATGATTAAAATGTATCATATCCATCTGGATATTGTTAGTGATGTTGATAATGAGTTGGTCATATGAATCTGTAAAACATTTGAGTAGATTCTTTGCTTGTTTAGTATCCAAAATTTTATAGCCCAACATAGTGAGCTGATTGAATAGGGTATTGACGTTGTTGTTTTGGTTAGTCACCTATGATGACTCTTCCATCCAATGAATGTGCAATTTTCTCTTCCGAAAATTTTTATTGTTTAGTGACTTGGCCTCGTATAGCTTCATCAGAGAATCCCAAATTAATTTCTTTTACCGTATTTTCTCAGCAATGCTTGATAGAACCCCATGTACCAACGAAAAATGTATGTTGGTAAAATCATTCCAATCCATGTCCATCCATTGCTCCTCTATGGCACCCACAAGATATTCACCAATTTCCAGAATGAAATTATCCTTCCGCTCCACTGCATGCATCTTCATTTTCCACAACAATAAAATTATTACCATTGAATTTTTCATTCTTGATTTTCACCACCATCTAGACACCATTTCAGTCCAGAACCACCTCTATTTCACAACAGTGTATTTAATAATCTCAATAAATTTTTTCTGATGTGACGGATCAACCAGAGTTGCAATCAGAGAGCATACTAAAATTTATGAGAATTATTAATACCTGGAAACGTGAACAACAATGAGCCAGAACCTTGCCTCTCATACCACTTGTTGGGACCATAAATTATTTTCCCACTGGTGTAGTGATAATAATGTGATAAAATAAAGTGAAAAATGCGTAAAAAATAAATCGGACACCAGATGTATCATAGAAAACCCCCAAAATGAAAGGGATAAAACCACAGGCATATAGAAGGATCATTATGGGTAAAAGTGAGTACAAAATCCCTCACTTATTACAAGGAGAAAAAACTCTGAAAAATATCTCTAGAATATAGTGGGGAACTACCTCACTAAATACCGCTCAAATGATAACACTCAAATGAGATTGATGATGTTTCTAAAGGCGATGAGATGGTGAAGCTGAAGGTGTTTATGATGCTAATGAGAGAGATCCCTTTATATAGGCTTCCTCCCCCTGCCTTCCTTTCTCCCACGGGATGAATTTGGTGGGGTTTGGCCACCCACCACCTACCATCATCCCACCTCCCTTGAAAAACAAAAAGGGTTGCACCATCCTCCAAATAAGCTACTGCCAACATCCATCCCTTTTCTTCTAACCATGAGGCTGAGACACCCAGAAGAATCCACCACGAGACCCAATCCATGAGTGATAGTATATTTTACATGTTCCCCCGATAGCAATCATTCTTAGATCATGTGACGGAATCAAGGAAGAAGGCTAAAGGTATTGCATGTAATAATATGACTAAGAACCCCTTCGATCTCTGATGTTTTGTCTATCTAATTTAACATAGATTTTATCTAGTTCGCACGGTTCCAGATAACTGAATGAGGCTATCACATTATCATCCATTTGTCATGCGACTGAACCATGGATGAACACTGAAGACGTCGCAAATCCTTCAACAATAATGAGCTCGTATACCTATGATGTAATTTTTCCATCTGATTCCAATGGGATTTTCTTTGATCATGCGATATCCACCACTTCGGTCAACCCATGCAGACTTCATCACATGATAAAAAAAAGAAGACTCAGCCTCATACATCATATATAATCCCTCTCCCATCCTGAAAAATTCACACAAGGTAGAGGAAAAAGAGCTCCAGGAAAGAAGAAAATGGGAGAAACAAGGCTACAGGTCACCTCCCATCAGATATCTCCTCCTGGTAAACCAAAGGGCCCCATTCTTGCAACAACCTTCCACTGGGATGTATCAATGAGATCTTATCATGACATAATCACATGATCTCAAAGTCACATGAGAATATAACCTCATGTGAAACCTTTTTCCCTACACGTGACACCAATATATAGCCCTGCCGCATGTCTGCGAAGCCCCCTCACATGATCCCTCAGATATCACGTGATGAAAAGATTATCTATATAAAAAAAGACTCTTCGGTTGAACATGTAGATCTTGTCCATTCTATACCTCCCATCATCTATGAACGACGATACCTCGATATACACCCCTCAAAAATGCACAAATTTAATCGCAAGACTCCTAGGGAATCACGTGAATGATTATTGCAAGAATCATAGAGGATCATACGATTGTGGGGTATTTAGAATCTGACGACCTCATCATGTGGTTGATCCCCAAGAAGAACCCCTTGTTCTGATAATTCCGATGATAGTATCCTCAACTTTACAATAGTGGAAACACATTCCCCCAGTCATACGACAATTTATTCCCTTAATCCACACAATCTAGATATCGATAGGCATGAGAGGAAATTTAGTTTCACGATGCCCGAAGATGCATAAGTAGTGGATTTAGTAGGGAATGGACCATGGGACTATATCCATGCAGAGGAAGCACTGAGTGAGTGAACTCCATGCCTGAAGGTGTGCTGATAATCTAGGAATGAGAACCCCTATGTGCATATGTAGTACCGGTAGGCCTCCCCTGTACACACCTAAAGAGTCTCACATGTGATCCTTTAGATATCATGTGCTCTCATGATATTTTACAATAGTTTTCTCCTTTTAATATTGAGGGAGTGTGTACCCACTTTTACCCATAATAATCTTTATGTTTACCTATGGTTTTTTACACCTCCCATTTGGGCGGTTTTCCACGTTACATATGGTGCCCATTTATTTTCACACTTTTCACTACATTCTATCTTTTGATTGTTACTGTACCATGAGCTAATCATTTTTGAGTCCCAACAAGTTGTATCATACCAGGTTATGACCCCGTGTTGTTCATGTTTTTGTGTGTTAATAATTATCACAAATTTTAGTATGCTTTATGATTGCAACTCTAGTTAATATATCACAACAGAAAAAATTTAATGATATTATTAAAAACACTATTGTGAAAAAAGGATATTCTATACGGATGATGTGTCTAGATGAAAAAAAAATTCGAGATCAGGAAATTCAACATGATTAATTTTTTATTGTGTAAAATGAAGATGTAGTCAGTGTTTCGGAATGATAATTCTCACCTAAAAATTAATGAAAAACTAGAAAATGTGATGATGGAGCATGGTAATAGTGGGATCCAAAATCATGTCTTGGACAGAGATGTTGTGAGTACTTCTCGATGTCGAGATTTACTAGTCTGTGAAACAACGATGAATGCTGAATGCATGAAGCATCTCAACAACGCGTGGATAACTGACTTGGGAGAAACATGGTACATGATGTGTTTACAAGAATGGTTTGACCAATATGAAACTATCCTAGAAGGAATTGTGTACATGGGAAATGATCACACCCTAAAGATAATTGGAGTTAGTACCACCAAATTGAAGATACATGATGTCATAGTATGGGTCATCCAAAGAGTACATCATGTGAAGGGCCTGAAGAAGAACAATTTGTCTTTGGGATAATTTGATGATATCACATGTAATACTCGCACATAGATGGATTTATGAGAATTGTGAAGGGTGCGCTTGTTATAATAAAGGCAAAAAAAATCTCAAAGAATGTGTATGCAATTATTGGTGAAATATACAAGGAGGTGGAGATATTTGTTGCATCAACTACCTCGATGGAAGTGTTGATGATGTTATGGAATTAGATGCTTGCACAAAGGTCATAATTAGGCCTGTAGATTCTTGTGTATTATAATTTGCTGCCTGGGCAGACAATGGATTACTTACCATTTTCTAAAGACTGTGTTTTCAGAAATAAAAATAGGCTAATGTTTGGGACATCAATAACAAGAAGCAAGGATATCTTAGAGTTAATCCATTAAAATGTTTGGAAAGCACCGATTATATCCGTAAGAAGAGAAATATATTTTGTATCATTCATTGATGATTATTATATGATATTATGAGTGTAACCAATTAAAATGAATGTGTATTTTTTGGAGGTCTTCAAAACATTCAAAGGGCTGAATGATCTTGAATCTGAAAGAAGATCATGTGTTTGAGGACTGAAAGTGGTGGATAATATACAGGCAAGGAGTGTGATATTTTTGACAAGATGAAGAAATCAAGAGACAGTTCACGGTGGTGTACACTCTTTAGAAAAATGGAGTGGTAGAACAGATAAAGATAACCCTATTGGATAGAAAAAGGGTGAGGTTAGAGACTGTAATAATTTTTAATAATTTTTTGGAAGTAGTAGTGAATACCACATGTTATGTGATCAGCAGATCTCCATCAATGACGATTGATCTGAAGACACCGATGGATATGTTTACTGGTAAAACCGATGACTATTATTGGTCACATACTTTTTTAAGTTAGGTATATGGAATGTTTAAAGGCCAATAAAGATAGAAGTGGGATTCAAGATCCATGAAATGTATCCTATTGTGGTATACTAATTGTGTGAAGAGGTATTGTTTGTCAGACCCCACTACCCAAAAACCTATCATGTGCGGAGATTTCATTTTTGTAGAAGACAAGGTGCAAGTGAAAAATGATCGAGACATGGAGAAGAAGAATATAGAAAATACAACGGTTGAAATGGAAGAAAAATAATAAGAAGAACCAGTTTCTTATGACGCATTAACATAGCATGAATATGAAGTACCAGTTGGATCTGGACCATGAAATTCTCAAAAATAAGCACCAATATGGCACTCAGACTATGTGATTGACATAAATGTTGTGTACTAATTATTGATGGAGGATGGAGATCCATATTCTTTTGTGAAGTCGGGCAATAGTCTAGATGTATGCTCATTGATAGCGACGATGCATGAAGAACATGAATCCCTGTATAAGAACAAGACTTAAAAACTTGTTCCATTAACTCATGGAAGGATGTCTAACGAAAAAAATAGGTCTTTGTGATCAAATGTGATGGAAAGGACTAGATGGAAAGATAACGTGCATGACTGGTTCTAAAAGGATATGCTCATAAAGAAGGTAGTGATTTCAATGAAATATTTTCCCTTGTTGTTGGACTAATTAATATTTGGCTAGATCTGGTGATGTGGGCTACAAATAGTTTAAATATAGAGATGTTGGATGTGAATACAACTTTTATCCATGGTGATCTTGATGAAGAGATTTAGATGATTCAACTGGAATTTTTTTTATAAGAAAGAAAAGAGAACATTTTTTTTCAGGCTGAACAAATCTCTATATGGTATCAAGTAGTCACTGAGGTGTTGGTATAATATATTTTATTCCTACATCATGAACCTTGGATACGATAGACTTCATTCAGAAACTTTTGAATATTTTCAGGGTTCAGATGGTAATTATTTCATCATTCTACTATTGTATGTGGATGAATTGTTAGTTATAGGCCCCAAAATTGATCAGATCTAAGAGATGAAGGCATAATTGGATAGAGTGATTGATATGAATAACTTGGGACCAACAAACAAGATTCTTGGGATGAAAATTTATCGAGACATAGATAATGAAAATATTTGGTTATCATAGAATAATTAATTACATTGGGTATTGAAATTCTTCAATATGCAAGACTGTAAGACAATATCCACCACTCTTCCCATTAATTTAAATTTATCCACAATGATGAGTCCTAGTAGTGAAGAAGAGAGGACAAAAATTTCTCGAGTACCATATGCATCAGTAGTGGGAGGTCTGATGATAACTATGTTTTGTACTAGACTATAGATTTCATTTGAAGTGGGTGTAATTAGTAGGTACATGGTGAATCCAAGATGAGATCATTAGAGAAAAGTAAATAGGATCCTGAAATACATCCAGGAGACCTCAAATGTTGCATTATGTTATGGAGGATCAGATTTCACTATTAGAAGATATATGTTGATTTAGATTTTTCAGTTGATTCTGATTGAAATAAATACACTATAGGTTATGTGTTTACTCATACAGGAGGGGTTGTGAATTGGATTTCAAAGTTACTGTTAGTTGTGGAATTATCTATGACAGAGGAAGAGTACATGGAAGCTACATAGGAATTCATGGATGCAATTTGGATGAGAAAGTTTTGGGATGATCTCAGGCACAGACATGAGATGATTCTATTATTTTTTGACAGCTAAAGTTCCTTCCACATTTTAATGAATAATTCTTTTTATTCTAGGAAGAATCACATTGGGGTAAACTATCACTTTGTTCAAGATTTTTTGGAAGAAAGAAGTGTGGACATGCAGAAAATTAAAACTAAAGAAAATTTGTTAGATTTACTAACGAAGGATGTTGACTCTGATAAGTTCAGACAATGTAGATCCTCAAGAGGCCTTGTAGAAACATGAGAAGCATGTTTTGAAGATAAAAAATATGTCCGGAGATGTTACTATTTTTCAATCAAATCACCATGTGTGAGATGTGTTGGTAAAATTCTACTAGGATGGTGGCCACCCCTATTGACAAAGAAAAGGGCGGCATGTAAGTGTGGTAGGTGTTTGGTGGAAAAAACACCAAATTCCCCAATGGGAGAGGCACTGAGCAGGGATGAAAAACCACATTAAATGGTATCTTCCTAGAAAATCTCTCATCACTGTAGCTTCACCATCTTATCACACATGGTCCCTCATTGAGCAGTATTTAGGACGAATTTCCCCACATATACAAGAGTGAATATTTTATGAGATTTTTCTCCTTGTAATAGTGATGGAGTATGTACCAACTTTTACCCATAGTAATCCTTCTATTTACCCATGGGTTTTTATCCCTTCCATTTGAGGGGTTTCCATGTTACATATGGTGTCCATCTAAGTTTTCATTTTTCGCTTCATTTTATCTTGTGGTTACTACTGCACCATGGGACAGTCATTTTTTAGTTCCAACACCTCTCACATGCAAAAAGTCTATTTCAAGACTCCGAGGGAATAATGTGAATGTTCATCACAAGACTCCTAGGGGATCATGTGATTGTGGGGGTACTGAGGTTCTAACAATCTCATCATGTGGTCGATCGCCAAGTAGATCCCCTTGTTTAGATTATTCTCATGATTATTTCATCAAGTTTACAATAGCATATAGGTAGACACCCAGTCATGCAGTTTCACATGTCTTTATCCATGCAATCTAGGTATCATTTGGCATGATAAGACCCTCATTTTCAAAAATCCTTAACATTCACAAGCAGTGGTTTCAGTAGGGAACATATCGTGGGTCTTTGGTCATGCAGAGGAAGCACCAAGGGAGTGAACTCCATGCCTAATTGTGTTCCAATAATCTAGGACCAAGAACCCCTGTGTGTATATATGGTACTGGAAGGACTCTCCCATAAACACCTATATATTATCTTGTCTGATGTTTTAGATATCATGCAATACTAGGTTGGTTATGTGATCATGTAGTTCATGGGAAGAAATTGAATGAGTTCCTTTTTTCCCTAAGATATTAAGGATCCATACCATGTGTCTCATGATGGAGCCCCTGCTCAGCCTCATAGTGCATGGCTTGGGATGTTCACCCATCCTTTTTTGACCTGAAGTATCCGCCATTGCCCATGCATGAAGAGGATTTGATATACAACCCCATTCATGAACACATCAGCCCTTACATGACCCCCTATGGGTCATATGATTAGCATGAATTGTTAATCTTCATGCGGCTCCCTCAGCCCATATATTGCTCTGATTAGTGAGAGAACTCATGGGTAGACCCTCAGCAGTGTGATCCATGAAATTTTATAGGTAGTGTCACTAATGATCTTTCAATCATGTCCATGCACTTCTTCATGATTACATTATGAGTTCATTCGAATCTTATGATTGAAGGTTAATCATGTGAAAGTCCCCTTAATGTGTGCATGAGCCTATGAACATGGCCTCTCATTCCATAAAATCCCTATGGTGTACGTCTTCAACGCGTATACTCATGCATATATTGTTTCCCATGAAACATAAGTAATGATCCTTTTGAACATGCACTTGGAGTGTTTAAATGAACGTAAAACCCTAAGAATTTTTGTGAGACCCCTCATGTGTATCGTTTAAGGACACACAATCATGAGAATCTTTGATGGTCTCAAAATCTCCATAGAAAACCTCAAAAATTCCATGTTGATCGCAATAAAATCCTAAAAAAAGAAGGAAAAGTGTCACATTAACCCTTTTACATGTCACCATGATTATGAAATGATCCATACGGAAATCCAATTTGATTAAGATGCATCCCCTTAATGCATTTTCATTGCCACAAGAAAACATTTGGACAAGCTAGAATGATATTTAGAAGAATTCAGTGACTTGGTGGAAGGATCATGTGACTATCCATAGACATGTATATATTGAAATACAATATCCCGATGAAAATCAAGGTTGATCATGCAACAACATATGGTCATGTCTACATTGATGATGTGAATGACCTCAGAAATGTTTGTATTGCCATGTGAAATCCCTATGTCTTGTTAGCCTCTCCACATGGAAGTCCTTGGGTATGTTCCAGAATCCACTCAGTGCTCTAGAGACAGCCAGATAAATCAATACTCTACATGATCACACCTTCTCCATATGAAAAATATTGTTCATGTGAGAAATTATATATAAATCGAGTAAAATTCATAGATATTACTTTTACAAAATCACATAAACTCTGGTATTTTAAGAATAAAACAATGTATCTCAAATGGGAAGAGGTGAAAGGTACTCGTGATCGTAGAGAGACATGTAGTGTGCCGAGGATGTCCAAAATGTGGATCTTTAATACATCCTGAAAAGTAAGCCATACCTCATGTTTTGATCATTTCAAGACCACTGATAGGACAACTTTGATCAGGAGACAACACATTTTCATGTCCTCTCTAATCAGGCGAGGACATTTTGAAATGTTGGATGATCCTTCATGAGACCCCTGACATTCCCACTCTGTTCATCTGAAGCAGTTTAGGACATGTTCATTTTCATCAGGTGAAGGTATCCAAGACAAGATAGTTGATCATGTGAGTGTCCCCAGACATTCTAAATATGAGTGTGAAAATAATCTTAGACATGTCTGGTCCACCCATATGGAGACATCCAAGGCATTATAATTGATCAGGAATATACCCTTGGATGTGTCTTCTGTGTCAAGATTGGTTCCCCGACATATCAGGAAGACAACCAGGACTTTCCCAGCAGATGACCAAGACATGTTAGGAATATCCATTACAACATGTTCACTTTGTACAGCATACCTAATTGGACTCATTCCATTTAGATATCGTCTAATAATCTTCATTTGCATACCCCTTTGATAGGGTAAGTGTCTGCAATGAGTTAGGTCATTCACTCATGTGACCCTACTGACATCATGCTTTTAGAAAAACATCATGGTCTTCACAACCTTTATTAAACCCACGTGAGGATGAAGAATGAGTATACCAATTGGGTAGTCTTAGTGTGTAAGACCCAACTAATGGTATAATATAATATTTCCCTGATAAAGAGGGCCTCTATCATGATACGAGTCTCTGAAATTCCTAAAACCATGAGGACAATCACAATATATCCAAGAATCATCATCAACCTTAACCCATCAGTAGGTTGATGGGCCAAATGAACTATGAAGAGTCGGATTCCATCCATATCTAGGATACGTAGGAAGCCTTCCTAAGTCCTGATCTCTATACTATATATTCCACAAGATGGGTGATCATTCCTCTCAAAGGGAAACTTTAATGTGTAAGCACCATATGGATATGCTCTCATGTAATGTGTCATATCCATCACTGTCTCTTGTTTATCACACCGAGCATGGATCTTGTGGGATTAGGGATCAGTGATGGCTATGTGAGTAGCATGATGAGAACTCCACAAAGATGGGACCTTCACCACCAGGATGTAAGTCTGATTACATCCCCTTACAGCTAAAAGGGAAACATTCCTAAAGAAGCAATCTAGGGAAGTATCATATGCATAAGTCTCCCCTATGGACTCTATTTTCATATCTCTCGTGAAACAGATTCCAATATCAAGAACTATGTGGGATATCATTCCAACATTAAACAAGATACATAGGATGCCTCATCGAGGTTCGATCCTGACACTCATATCCTTATTGTATGACGTAAAACTACATATATGCGTCCAATCATACGACTTAAAACTACGTCGAACGAACTATGTGGGTTTTTATTCCTATTCTTATAGGATATTTTGAATGTCTCATATAGGTTCAATCCCATCTCCAAGACACCATACATCTCCCTGGACAACAATAAACTCTAGAGTGCTCAAGCATGGCCATGGTCTGAAGAATCATAATTAAATTAGAGAGTGGTATAGAACCTGTGATGTACACATGATAATCTCAATCAATACATGTTCATAATAAAGACATTGAAATAGGGGTAACTAGTCTCATATCACTATCTAGGAAGAATTTCACAGAAATATATTAAATCTATAAGAAAGTCCTGAAGTAGGAGATAACTACCCCCAAAAGGGTGTGATGAGCCCAACCTTTCATCCTCTTGACCAATGCGAGTCCCCAACAGTCATTGAGATTGGAAACATAGATGACCCCCATTATTTGGAAAGTAGGTCCATACCCAGCTACATATGGGGGAACCATTAAGAGTTTTAGAGAAAAGTGAAAATGTTAACGTGACGATTGATACCCATTTAACACCATATTCCCCAACAAAACAACCTTGATGAAGGATCACAACATCAATATCTCTTTCCTCTTTCACATGCTCAATAAAAAACCACTAGAAAAGGACCATTTTGATTATTTCTCAAGACATACCTTCTCATAATAAAGGAGGTATCATTTACTGCCACAAAAGATAAATAAAACCAACAAGAAATTTCTCAATAGCTCTAAGCCAGGAAGCTTCAAGTTTCCTAAGAGAGTTCAGGATCAGCTCAATATCTTGCTACCACCACAACACTTCCTCTTACCATTGATCTTTACTAAATGAAAGAGAATTATGATTCATGAAGTACAATATGGTATATGATCTTAAAGATGGTTTAATGCCTACCCCATCACTTGGAGTTTGTGTACACATTGGAACTAAGGAAATAATTTTGACCATTCTAGAGGATAATCAACAATAGTACAATACATGAAAATCATAAATTAATGCCTCAAAACATAAACCAAATGATTATTTAACAATATATGAATCAAACACAAAATAATAAGACAAAATTTAGGGTACACATCATCACATTAAGAAATGAATTTTTTTTTTGAAAACAACATTTTCATGGGAAAATTTTAAAATCACACACCACAAAGGTGTATTCTCAAAAAACAATCCAACCTAATATTTAAATATAAAACAACCTAGGTAGAATACATGCCACCCAAACAAAGAATGCCATAAAAGCGTTACAAAATTATTTTTTTTTGAAAACCATGCATCTGAATAATTCTCATCAAAACCAATTTTCCATTTGAAAATTCCATTTTGTAAAATATTCCATAAAACCATTTTTGAAAATGAAAATTTCAAAAAATCTCTTTATATTATAAAAAAATATATTTTGAAACTAATAACAATCCAATCACTACATAAGAACCCAAACATGTGCCCTAAGAACCACATCTGAAAAGGGCATAAAAACAATCCTCAATATACCTCTAATAAGTGAGAATCACCATTGGAGGGATATATAATCAAGGGAATTAAAATAGGGTAATTGAGTAAAAAATAGTGTTGTACAAAATTTATCTAAATGGGCTAGAAAATTGTGCTCCAATCAAGAAAAAAACTCTATAAATGAATGCAGAATCAACCATATGGGAACCAAATGCCTTCCCAGACCACATGAGCTAACCGTGGAACTCATGTCCTCCCCCAATTTCACTCCAAATCCAAGGAAATATCCCCAATATAACTAACAAACTCAAAGAGGATCAAATAATAAATCATATAAAAAGCCATCAGAAAAAACTAAAAATAAACTATAATTTACAATTAAAAACCTAACATCCCTTGGAAGCTTGTGGTTTTGTATGAGAAAGATCTAGTTAGACTCTTGACACCCTAATATATTAAGATCCAATAACCCTAATATACTTCATACCAGGAAATACCCATATTATAAGTGGTCTATTGAGTATCCTTATAAACTTTAAAATCAACCTAGGTTCTCTAAAACCTCCGTCCCACTATGAATTTAGGCTATCATGCCACTTTGTAATGAACCATCCTGAGATTCCACTGAACACAATGCCAAACTAGGCCCATTACAAGGCTTGCACGGAGATACTGATGCCAAATAGTTGTAAAATATTATCTAAGGGTCATAAGAATCCCCTTGGGAATGATTTTTCCCATATCAAAGACATAAAGATAGTGTAAAAATTGTTCCAAAATAAATGAACATTTCAAACAGGTCATAACAAACTCAAATTATCCATTCCATTTTCATGAAAATGAACATCATCAATAAACTAAATGATGAAACAAGTTAGTAGATATAACACTAAGAAAAAAACAAAAACTATATATCAACATGATCTGATCTTAAAGTTACTCCATTCAACCTTTGGTTTCTCACCACTACCCATGATACCCCACATTTCCTCAAATAATGAATAATAGTTCTATATAGAAACCTAGAACCTGGAATATATTGTAATGAGCTAAAAATCCTAGTAGGTCACTTAAAACTACAAAATATATGAAATATGTTTCATAAAAAATTATCAATGATAATTTGAATATAAAACTAGAATGTTTGATTTCCAAATATGAATTATAGAAAACAAAAAAAAAATATAATCATCTCCCAAAATTATCCTCTTTGTTTTCCAAATCAAAAAACACACGTTTTGGAAATAAATCTACTGAAAAAATCCATTTATATTCCACACACAACTGAAATTTCTCAAAAAAAAATCATTTGTATAATTTTAATAAAAATGTTCACATTAAAAAAAATTCACTAGCTGAAACTATCATTAAACCAAAACACCAGTTTTGAAATCCAAATAAAAAAATCACCCAAGAATCTTCATAATCAAAGAAGTTTTCCAAAAATCATTGAAAAACCATTTACAATGGAAACAACCCAACAAACACATGGGTACAGAAAAACTATGTAGACACCAAGAATCATAAAGAATATATCTATATAATAATGAAAAGGTTCCATAAATGAAAGTGGGGAAATTCAAAAAAATAAGAACTAGATCAAGTTCCCCTTAATAAATAACCAATCATACAATCGACTGTGTCATGGGATGTACCCTAGGATACCTAACGTGGTAGGAATCCAACCATATAGGATTATACGAACCTGTGAACCAACTACTGTCATGCACTGATGTTCAAACTACAAGCAATTCAACTATCACACAGAAGCCTCACTCTAATTATGACCAACTCCTGGACCTTTGTACTGAGCATGACTGGAGGTCCACTTGCAGTATGTGAAACAACTAGTGTAATGAATTATATCTCCCACATTGTACATGGTTTTCCATGTCAAAAATGTATGTATGGTGTAGGATCATACAATCCATGTCTTGAAAAAAGGAACAATCACATATACCCTCTCCCATAACTCCCAACTATGAAAACACCAATATATATAAGATGCACCCATTACATATCCAAAAACATTTCCACATAAGGGGGGAAAACATTACATATTCATAGAGATTCCACACAAGGAGTAAAATAAAAAATGGGAAACCAAAAGTTGTCTATCACAACATCCATTTTAAAACAAAAGATCCAACTGGTCCTTTAACACTAAAACATGGCATGGGATGCAAATACCTTTCACATTTCATAAAACACCATTCCAAAAATTATTTAGAAAGTGACTGAAATTATGCACACATTAAAAACATTTCAAATCTACCCTTTAATCCGGGATTTTATTCTTTAAAATATAAAAAATTTCAAATACATTAAATTGCATTAAATATATCTCAAAATAGCAATTAAGGCATTTTATCAAAGGGTAAAACACACACACATTTTAAATCATCATTTTATTTTCAATGAAGAACCCCATTCTAAATTATTTTATGGTCAACACCTAACTTTGAACAAAAACCTCTATAAAAAATAGTTTTTACTCATTGAAACCCAAAACTAGATCAACTTCTAATAAATATATTTAAATCCTCTTCCAAAATCCACATAGAATTTCACAAAAAACAAAGCACATAAACGCATTCCATTTCATGCATGAAAAGATGGAATTTAAAATTGAAATCATTTCTGCCTATCTTAAAAAACAATGAAAAGATTTTAAATCACCATAAATCTATCACAAATATTCATACTTTAAAAAATTTATTTAGAAAGAATAATAATTTTTTTATTAAATAACGAAACAATTTCATTGAATCTCATACTTGGATGAAGAAGAAACGAAGTTGAAATGTTTAACATTTGATGATGATCACACTGATGGGGATATAAATGTCATCTACAAACCCTAGAAACTATAAACATCATCCTTAGATCAACATGAAACCCTGAAATAAACCACAAGAGTTCTAGGATTCAGGGAGGAAGTAAAAATCAAGAGAAAAGAGTGGGAGAAGGAAGGAAGAGGAAAATAGGGAAGAAATACATCAATCCTCTTTGAAATCGCCAAAGAGTGGCCACAAATCGGAGGAGGTTGGAGAACCTCCAAGGGATCCCAAGGGTTGGAAAACACGAATAGGGGAGAATAGGGGTGCTAATTCCTTAAATTAAAACAAGTAAAATGGGACGTTCTCCAAAATTAAACACATGTGTAAGTCACACAGTTTGGCCAAAAAAATTTCCAAATCATGTTCCTACCATGCACTGGTCACTACCTATGTTATTGGCCCCTCACATAGTTCACCTAAGGCACCACATGGTTGAAAAAACCGTGATCCAATAGTGCCATTTGGCATTGTCAAAAACTAGATCCAAACCACACTATTTCTGCAATGTTTACCAAACTGTCCGAAAGTTTTTCTCCACTCCTCATACACGCTAGGTAGCCAGTATGATTACCCCTATAAATTCCATAGTTTGGAATTAACTATGTGCAGCCCATTCTAAAAACCATGAATAGTTTAGAATAAACTGAAAAAACTCTTCATAAAGGGGGGATACACAGATTCCCTCAAATCATGAACCTTAACCATGCATATAAAAAAACCTATCAAAATATCTAATTTATGAACCAAAACTCTATGAAAACTCAAACTGAACCACAACCTCATAAAATAATACAAAATAAACCATACAATGACATGGGGGCATGTCACACTTTTCATTAAGAAGTTAATATTTCTCTTTAAGAACTCATTTATATTTCTTTTTATGTTCTTCATATTTTGAAATGAGTTCTCTACCAAAATTCTCAGGTTCATTTTGTTGATTAGACGAGTAAGAAGAAGTGGATGAATGATAGATTGATGAGCACTACGGGGAAAGGGAAATTTGCGACGAGGAGGTGTCCCATCACAAATAGTTCGCCAGGAGGGACTATTTGTGATGGGACCCACTAACCATCGTAAAATAACTATTTATTTTCCAAAGGAATTCAGTCTTCGTCGCAAAAGGGTTTGCACAGGTTGCACGCCAAACTATGGGAACAATATTGGCGACACGTTTTTATACTCGTTGCAAATACTATATCGATAGGTGGGTATTTGCGATGGTTCCAGTCGCATATTCCTTTTTTAACTACCACCTCAAATTAATACGAGGGCTCATATTTGTGATGGGCTTACAATCACAAATACTTCCATTATAAATAATCGAACCTATATATACCTCTATCCTATTTTTTCTCATTCCACTCATTTCACTACCCCTCTATCCCTTTCTACTTACATTTTCCCTCTCAAAATTTTTCAATTGTTAGGAATATAAATCTAATCAATATTCATGTCTTACATCCTATGAATGATTCAGTTTTATGGTAATTATCTTTGTCTCTTATTTTTTAGTTAATTCACATTGTTTTTCATTAGTTATAATTATTATTAATTAGGTGTAGTTAAATTAAATTAGAATTAGATCATTTTATTTTTCATTATTTATTCATACACATAATTTTGTGTGATTAGTATTAATTAGTATTAATTAATAGTAATTATATTAATTATTATTAACTAGTAGTCATTAGTATAATAAGAAAAATTATTAATAATTATTAATAATTAGTCATAATTAGTAATAAATGGAGATAATTAGTAAAAATTAACTTTAATAAGTAGTAAATTGAAATAAATATTTATAAATAGAAATAAATAGTACTAATTAGTGATAATTAGTGATAATTAGAAATAATTAGTAATAATTATTGATAACTATTATAAATTAATAATAATTTGTAATAATTAGTGGTAATTAGTAATAATTAGTAATAATTAGTAATAAATATGAACAATTAGTTATAAATATGAATAATTAGTAATAAATACGAATAATTAGTAATAATTTTTAAAAATTTGTAATAAAAATGATTAATTTGTAATAAATATGAATAATTAGTAATTAATGTGAATAATTAGAAATAATTAGTAATAAATACGAATAATTAGTAATAATTAGTAATAAATAAGAATAATTAGTAGTAATTAAGAATAACTAAGTATAATTAAGAATAATTAGGAATAATTAAGAATAATTAAGAATAAAGATGAATTATTAGGAATAAATATGTATAATTTGGAATAAATATGAATAATTAGGAACAAATATGAATAATTTGCAATAAATATGAAAACTTTGGAAGAATTAAGAATAATTGGAATAATTAAGAATAAATTGTAATATTTTGTAATATTTAGTAATAAATATGAATAATTGGTAACAAATATGAATAATTAGTAATAATTAGAAACAATTAGTAATAAATTTTTAAAAAAAGTAATAAATATTAATAATGCTTAATAATTAGTAATAATTTTTAATAATTAGTAATAATTAGTAATAATTAGTAACAATTAGGATTAATTAAGAATAATTAAGAATAATTAGGAATAATTAGAAATAATTATGAATAATTAGGAATAATTAAAAATAATTAGAAATAATAAGTAATAATGAGTAATAATTAGTGATAATTTGTGATAATTTGTAATAATTATTAATAATTAGTAATAATTTGTCATAATTTGTCATAATTAGTAATAATTGGTAATAATTAGAAATAATTAGTAATAATTAATAATAAATAGTAATAAATAATAATAAATAGCAATAAATAATAATAATAGTCATAATTAGTCATACTTAGAAATAATTACTAAAAATTAGCAATAAATAGTAATATATAGTAATGAATAGTTAAAAATAGAAATAATTAGTAATAATTAGTAATAAATAGAAATAAATAGTGATAAATAGTAATAAATAGGAATAAATAGGAATAATTAGTAATAAATAGTAATAAATATGAATAATTAGTAATAATTAGTTGTAAATAGGAATAGTTTTCAATAATTACTAATAATTAGTAATAATTTGTAATAATTAGTCATAATAGAAATAATTAGTAATAATTAGTAATTAATATTAATAATTGGTAATAATTTGTAATAATTTTCAATAAATAGTATTAAATATTAAAAAATTATAATAAATAGTAATAAATAGTAATAATTAGTAATAAATAGTAATAAATAGTATGGAATTGTATTAGATAGTAATAATTAATAAAAAATTGAAAGAAATAGTAATAAATCAGAACAATTTCCAATGAAGTAATAATTTTTAATAAATTGGAAAAATTTACCGCAGATTGGCGGTTACTCTTTTTCCCAAAACTCATCTCTTTACACCTTTCCCACACTAAAATCACTATCAAAAATTTTCTTGGATGTACAGATATCCATTTTCGTACGTGTAACACCACAAGACTCCATGGTTTGTTTCCCTTTGAATAATGTAGTAGCTTGCATTGTACGCAACATGGAGTTTTAACACACTATGACATATTAAACTAGCCGTTATAAATAGTAATAACCACTTTTTGAAATTTTATAAATTCTATTTTTTAAAGAGAACAACATTTTTGAATTTGGAATATAAAAATTAACTTCGGTTACGTTTTTGTTACTTTTATGAAAACTTTTAATTTTTGTTGAATATTGAAAAATACTAAATTTTAATTAAAAACATCTTTTTAATCAAAATAATTTATAGTGTTAAATTATACATTTGAGTGGATTGAAAGTATCATAAAATTATATTTATATTATTTAATATAATTTTGGTCATTGTATGTAAATTTACATTTAAACTGGACATAAACAAGTATCAATATTTTGATAGTTATTATTTCATAAAAACACACCTTTTTGTTTTGAAAATGGGAATTAATTTTAAATTTATTTCTTCTACATCTGTGTTTTGAATTTGGGAAAATGGATTCCATTTTTGGAATCATGAGTTCCAAATTGTGTGAATAGATAAATTTTATTTTTAGACATTATGAATAATTACTTTGGTAAATATTTTATTTTCCATGGTTAAAGGGTAAATCCATTAAATAAGGGTACAAAATAATATTATAATAATATTAAATTACCCTAACACGTGTCATATTATAATTTGTTGATACATGTCCAACCATGGGCATCCTTGGGTCGATTTTGGGACCCTAGGGGCCACTTGATAGTGATAAAGACACTTTATATTAATTAATTTAATGTAAAGACAAAAATGAAAAAAACATACGTCTTTTTGTAATTTTTTTAAATGGGGTTATATAAGTTATCATTTTGACAATAAATTTTCATTAGGAAGATAAAACGATTTCCTATTTAATTAAATTTTATTTATAATTTTTAGATATTAAATAATTAAATTTATTTATGACACAATGAAAATGTAGTAATTACCTTATTAATGAACGAATCAAATAAATTGTATTATAAATATTAAAATAAACATAGTTTCAATGTTTTTATGAAATACACAAATTTTCATGGGTATTGTGACATGTCAGGGTTGATGAACTGTATTGGGTTCGAAGTAATCAAGTTGTGATGATTTTCACAAAAACTAGATAATAAATAGTGTAAAAATTGACATAAATGAGTTTTTAAAACAAATATTATATTATTAAATTATATAATAGTCCAAAAAATCTATGGTTATTCCAAAAACATTATATAATTATATTTATATAATTAATAAATCATTGAAGGTTCTCTTGTCTTTTTATAGTATGTTTAATAAACAATCATTATAATAATACAAGAATACATGGTAAAAGTTAAACTATTTAACTAAGAGTTAAATCTAAATGATAAGGTTAATATAGTGACCCAAACATGTTTAAAACCTATTAGTTAAGAGGTTTTAGAACCATACACACTTTATACTGAAACTAAATCAATTATTATCCATTATAAATCGAAATTTTTTTTATTATAAAATAATATTTTGATCTTTTCCAAAGGGACCCCTCACATCTCTTATAAAATGGTACTTCCCCTTCTCTCAAAATCACATCTCCAAAGCCATTTGGATCTTCCAATCCCATACCAAATATCCTCCAATATTTCATAAATTTAACCTATATTCCTTAGTTTGATAATAAACACAACCTAAGGATCCCTTTTGATCATCATAAAAGAAAACATCCGAAGAAGAGGTTATAATTTCACCACCCTTTTTCAAGTTCTTCTCGTCATCCACATAATCTTTATTTATTTTTTCCATTAAAAAATAATAAATCTAATATCTTCTATATACTATGATGTTATTATAAAAATGGTACAACAATATTCATTATTCTATCCATCATATGAATGAAAAAGTCACCATACATGCGTACATACAGCTTACCGTCTCCACGTCGTAGTGCAGTTTGTTATTCCAACACATCATTATTTGGATAGGTATAATAATGAGTATAACTGATATAAATTATAAATATAACATATTAATTATTCTGTATATATGATTTACCTTCCAATTACATATTATTTCATAATCAATATAATGATATTTTCACACGTGCGTACGTACGGATTACCGTATCCACGAACGTGATGAGATTCATTCCCATCATTATAATTCAAGAATAATTTTCATTTTATGATTAAAAATAATGATTATGAACTTAATATAATTCTGGATATTAATAAAATACATCCTTTCCATAACAATAATGGCTTACGTAACTGAGCATATAACGGAAAACAGATCAGTTAACATCCGAAACAATTATACTACGGAAATATTATTAACAAAGAAATATTAGAGGATCATATATTATATAATATTTATGTATATATATATTTTATAATTTTATAAAAATGTTTTAAATATTATAAAAACACTATCATACCATCTACTAAAGAAAATTACAAGGTAAGGGTTAATTTCACAATCTCTTTATTATCTGGGGTTGATTTTACATAAGTATCTATTGGGACCTCTTTATCATCCACATCCATATTTCTTAAAAATGTATTTCAAAATATTTTTACTATTTACTAGACTATGGGTTAATGTCATTTATACCCTTTTCCAACTTTTTATAAAATTATTTTAAAGGAATATTTTCGTCTTTTTCCAAATAATGTACTTTAGGACCTTTTCGACAAAATTAAGGTAAGAATTAATTTTTTTAACTTATACAGCGGGTGTGTCTATTTTTTGCTGTTATATCATCTTCGAAGATTCCCATACAATATTATAAGAATATTTTCAAAATAAATGTTTTCTTTTATAATTATGTGACTTTTAAATGATTTCAAAATTTTAAATGGTATTCATTTAAAATAGTTTTCATTTCATCTATGTCAACATCCTTTTATGGATTTTAAACTTGTTTGATGTTGATTTATTAGGATACAAATCATCCATATTGTATTGATGATTTCATGATATGTTTCACTATGGATGTGTTATTTTTACACAATTAATGGTTTATAGAAAAAAATGACATTTCGTATGAATGTTTTAATACGAATGTTTATGTTACGTTAAAACATTTTCATATGAGGAATGAATTGGACTTGGTAAGTGACGGGTGGAGCCCTCTATATCTCTTTGAGGTATCGGTAGTTCTCATGAGACAAACTAGTGTCTTGGAACAAGCCCTTGGCAAAATAGTATTTTTTGTCTTGGAAAATGACCTTGACATTGTGGTTATGAAGTCTTGCATTATGGATTACATCATTATGAAAGTGGCTATTGGTATTGAATGAGATTATTTGAATATTAGAATATCTATGTGATTAATTAAATTGAATTAATTAATATTATCTTTTCCATATTATGCTAAATTTAATGTTTAAAATGATTTTGTTTTAGTCTAATACATTGTCTTTAATGTTTCTGCTTATTTAATAAATTTTCCACTATATTGTTATCCTTACTGAGCATCTGAGATCAATCATTTCTATGTTATATTTTTACAAGGATGTGAAGAAGTATTTAATGGTTGAACTACAAGTATAGGTGAAGGATATATGTGTGATCCAAAGGGGACACATTTTTTTGATGTTTTTCTTTTATGATGTAATATAAAACATATGAATGTATCTAGTACTTCCAAGAATACTAAACTGATCAGTTTTTTAGGACATGATTCCTTGTATCACAACAATGTTATGTAATAATGCACTGACACTGGGTAACTGGGGTAAGGGAATTATAGTTGGTATTAGAGGAAGTTTAGTAAAAACCATGGAAGCTTGATTTAGAAAAACTCTGATCAGAGAACATTACCCTAAGATAGACATTGGGGATTAGTATAGAATAAATTCGTAGAATTTTGGTAATGTAGAGATTTTGTGTGTTTTTGAAGAAATACATCCTTATCTTGATACAAGTAGGTAGAGGCGGCTCAAGAACATATGTACCTAGGGATAAACCTGAAAACACCGCTTTGAGCTAGAATCGAACGGGAACCGGTGCATGACAATGGGCCTTGATGCACTCTCGGTTACAACACTCCCAGGGGATATGATTTGGATAATTATAATTTTATTTACAAACCATTATGAAGTGTTTATGAGTATATACTTCTTCCAAGAAAACGTTTTTATTATTATGGATTATATCCATAAACTATTCAATTTTTGTTAACTATTTTTCATGTTTGGAATTATGTATTGCGATTCATAAACTAATATAGTGTATTCCATTGTTTAGAAATGGAGCCTAGTGAAAGGAATTGAATCTGGATCAACCCACACAATCCATGTAGGGATTACCCTACTAATCAAGATATTTATAGTGGAGCTGGCGATGCAACTGGTGTTGATCAACTTATCACCATACTAGGACAACTCACTCAGGTTTTAAATAATAACCTTACTCGTATGGAGCACCCTGATCCCCAATGTGGGGGATCAATGTTACACCACTTCATGAGGAAATAACCACTAAAATTAAATGGTATTACAAATCCGTTAGTATTTTATCAATGGATAAGTTCCATAGTGAAAATATTTCATGCTTTAGGGAGTAACAAAAGGGAAAAATTTGTCATGACAGTTTATTGCCTCATGGGATATAAAGATCAATGTTGATGATTAATCCAAAACAAAAATGTTGATGATGAATTATCAAACATGGAATGGGGCGAGTTTAAAGATATTTTCTTATAAAAATACTTTCATCATGACCATCCAGCGGATATGGAAAGACAATTTCTGATTCTAAGGAAAAAGGATGATGAGAATGACGCAAAGTATGAGGATAACATTGCAAGGTAAGCAAGGCATACCAAAAATTATATACCTATCCCAAGGAGTAATATTGATCGATTCGTTGATTGGTTAAAACCATTTCTCCATCGAGCATTAGTCTCACAATACTTCTCATCAAACGAAGATATTTTCTCATGCGCTATCAATACAGAAAAGGAATTCTCTAAGTCATATGACTTCAAAGCAAAGAAATAAAAGAAGGGATCTATTGAACACTCTAGAAATTGAAATAAGGGGAAGAAATAAAAAGTTTAATATCCATCCTGCGGTATATTTTGGAAGAAACACCCGGTACTTGCCGGAAGGGAATGGGAGTTTGTTACAAGTGTGGTAAAAAGGACACGAAGCTCATGATTGAAAGGGGAAGAAAGAGGTTGTCAATGTTGAATTCTGTAATTGTAGATAATAGGATAATTATTCAAATGAATGTCCTAATATCCAACAGAACTTACCTCATAAAAGGCCAAGGTAGCAAGGACATGTTTATGTGATCACTATTACTGAGGTTGATTCTCCGAAAGACATAGTGGAAGGTAATTTAATGGTTTCATCATGTTTTTTCAATGATTTATTTGATTCTGGATCATCTAATTGTTTCATATCTTCCTAGTTTGATATGAAAATTAGATATTGTCAATTTGTCTTGACAAGAGAGTTTTTAGTCAAAACACCTAAGGGAAGTATATTCACAACAAAGTCTTGTAAATCTGTTCCCATTAAGGCATATAAATGTTCTTTATCTACTGATCACGTCGTCATAACCATGATTGCATTTGATATAATCATATGTATGGATTGGATTTTAGAAAATGATGCAAAAATTAATTGTATGAAGAAAGAGGTTACAATTTTTTATGATGATAAGAAGTACCATATCTTTAGAGAATAAACTTCACCACCAGATTCTTATCTAGTTATACCCTCAGTAGCTCTAATAAATTCAATTATTAGGGAGGAAGAGAATAAAATAACTGTGGGAGAGGAAAAGAATTTTCAAATAGAGGACGTACCTATTCTGCAAGAATATGTTGATGTGTTTACGGAGGATTTACCTGGACATCCTCCAGAGCGAGAAATTGAGTTTTTCGTTGATTTAATTCTTGATTCAAGTCTATATCGAAGACCGCTTATAGAATGGAAAAAGTGGAATTAGTGGAACTAAAGAAACAACTAGAGGAATTGAGTAATAATCTATTTATTCCCCCTAGTTTTTCTCGAGAGAGATCCCCTATTTTTTTTGTAAATAAGAAAGATGAATCTATGAGATTGTGCATTAACTATAAAGAGATCAATGCTATAACAATAAAGAACAAGTATCCCCTACCTCACATTGATGATTTATTTGACGAACTTCATGGAGCTCAATATTTTTCAATGATTGACCTTTGATCTTGATATCATCAGTTGTGTGTGAAGAAAAAAGACATTCCGAAAACATCATTTCGAACCAGGTACATGCATTATGAGTTTTGAATAATTCCTTTTGAATTGACTAATTCACCCTCTATATTTATGGATCTAATGAATAGAGTTTTCACGGAATATCTTGATGAATTTTTAGTGGAATTTATTGATGATATTTTGGTATAATCAAAAAGATAGAAAGATCATGAAAATCACATGTGAATTATCCTAAGGAATCAGAGAAGAAATGGTCATCACTGATGAGTATAACTTAGGTACATAGGTTTATTGGTTTAACATGTTATTATCGGCGTTTTATCTAGAATTTTTTCATGATTGGCTAACCAATTAACCAAGATCACTCGTATAGAGGTTAAATTTGTTTGGAAAAAATTGTGTGAATATTTTTTTAAAGAATTGAAGAGATTATTAGTTAATGCTTATATCTTGACTATACCATCCGGGAAAAATGGGTTTGTTATTTATAGTGATGCATTAAAGTGGTGTGTCCTTATGCAGAATGACAGTGTTATTGCCTATGCATCACAGGAGCTAAAAATTCATGAGAAAAACTATCCTACTCATGACCTTTAGTTAGCAGCTGCAATATCTACTCTGAAGATATAGAGACAATATCTCTATGGTGAAAAATGTGAGATTTATACTCATAACAAGAGTTTGAAGTATATTTTCTCTCAAAAAGAACTCAACATGAGGCAATGAAAATGGATTTAACTACTCAAGGATTATTATTGCACTATACACTACCACCCAGGGAACGAAAATAAGGTGGTAGATGCTTTGAGTGGAAAAGATCATGGAGTTTTGAAAAAGATGGGAGTTGAAAGGGATCCTATTTTCATGGATCTAGTAAAGATAGATATGGGAGGAACCATGGAAGGTGAAACATCAATATTTTTATAGATGGTTTCCAAACCATCTTTACTAGAAAGGGTAAAGAGTTCTCAGACTGATGATGAGATGTTTCAAAAGAAGATTAAAGATATGAATGATGAGAGATTGAGTGACTTCATATTTGAAGATGGAATTTTGAATGTTGGTAAGA
The DNA here is from genome assembly GCA_963277665.1 of Viscum album. Classification (NCBI taxonomy): domain Eukaryota; kingdom Viridiplantae; phylum Streptophyta; class Magnoliopsida; order Santalales; family Viscaceae; genus Viscum; species Viscum album. The sequence goes on along the minus strand of OY728128.1, from coordinate 1,172,440,628 downwards.
GACCTTGTGTTCCTAACATACCTGATCTAAAAAGGGAATTTTTGGATGATGCTCATAGCTCCAATTTTACTATATACCCTGAGAGCACCGAGATGTAGAGATATTTGAAAGAACATTTTTTGTGGGACAACATAAAGAAGGAAATTGATGATTTTGTGTCAAGATGTATGTTTTTTCAACAAGTGAATGTTGGAAGTAAACAACCTGGAGGAGTCATGCAACCTCTTCTTATACCTGAGTGGAAATGGGATAATATTACTATGGAATTTGTCATAGGGATACCAAAGAATCTTACAAGGAATGATTCAAAATGGGTCATTGTTGATCGTTTTACCAAGTCATCACATTTTCTTGCTATAAGAGAAGATTTATAACTTGAACGTATGAGAGGACTATATATTAATGAAGTTTTAAGTCTTCATGGAGAAGACCTATGAATTGTTTCTGATCGTGATCCCTGTTTACATCAAGATTCTAGAAAAGTATTCAGAAATCCCAAGATATTGAACTTCATTTGAGAACTTCCTACCACCCTCAAACTGATAGACAATCAGAACAGAATATTCAAATCATAGAATACATGTTTAGATCCTCATAACTTGACTTTCAGTGTATATGGGATAAATATTTACCTATAGTAGAATTTTCCTATAATAATAACTTCCATTCAAGTATTCAGATGGAACCATATGAAGCATTATACAAAAAGATATGTCGCACACCAACTTGTCAGGATGATGTTTGTGAAATAAAACTCATAGGCCATGAACATGTTGAGTAAACAATTGAAAATGTGAAGATTATCCTCACCCACATCAAAGCATCTCAATAAAGGAAAAAGATCTATGCCGACAACTAAAGGAAGGATTTGGAATTTCAAGTAGGAGATCATGTTTTATTGAAGGTATCTCCATGAAAGGGAGTTATACGTTTCGGTAATAAGGGAAAATTGAGCCCCATGTAAATCAAACCTTTCAAAATTCTAGAACGAATTTGAGTTGTAGCTTGTCATTTGGAAATGACTCCATGTCTCTCCAAAGTTCATGATGTGTTCCACATATCACTGTGGAGAAAATACACGCCTGACCCAACACATATACTCACCTATGAGGAAATTGAACTGGAACTCGATCTGTCTTATTATAAAAAACCTATCAAAATTTTTGAAATTAGAGAACAAGTTCAATGAAATCAGATGACTAGTCTAGTAAAAGTACTATGTAGAAACCATAAGATGAAAGAGGCAACGTGGGAACTCAAGGAACTTAGGATGAAGAACCACCTGAATCATCTTATGAAGTAATATTCTAAAAATTTCAGGCATGAAATTATTTTAAGAAGGGGATAATGTAACACCCCATGCTTCCAAAATAATTTTCCCTTTGAATAATGCAGTAGCATGCATTGTACATAGCTTGGAGTTTTACATGCCATAACCAATCAAACTAGCCATTATAAATAGTATAACCACTTTTTAAAATTTTATAAATTTTATTTTTTCAAAATGGACCACATTTTTGAATTCGGAATATTGAAATTATCTTAGGGTGAATTTTTGGTACATTTCTAAAAACTTTTAATTTTGGATGAAAAGTGAAAAATACTAAATTTTAATTGAAAACAACTTTTATAATAAAAGTAATTTATAGTGTTAAATTATACATTTGAGTTACTTTAAGGTATCATTAGATTATATTTTTATCATTTAATATAATTTAGGTTATTGTATGTAATTTTACATTTAAACTGAACATAAACCAGTGTCAATCTTTTGAATGTTATTATTTCATAAAAACACGATTTTTGTTTTGACAACATGAATTAATTTTAAATTAATCTCTGCCACTTCTGTGATTTGAATTTGGAAAAATTGATTCTATATTTGGAATCAACATGTCCATATTTTGTAAATATATAACTTTTATTTTTAGAAATTATGAATAATTACTTTGAAAAATGTTTTATTCACCATGGTTAAACAGTCAATCCAGTAAATAAGGGTAAATATTATATTATAATAATATTAAATTATCCTAAGATGTGTCCTATTCCTATTACATGATACATGTCCAACCATGGGCATCCTTGGGTTGATTTTGGGACTCAAGGAGCCACTTGAGAGTGACAATGAAACTTTATATTAATTATTTTTATGTAAAGACAAAATGACATAAACATATATCTTTTAGTAAAATCATTTTTAAATGGGGTTACCTAAGTAATTTTCTCAACTATAAATACTCATTAAAAAGTTAAAAATATTTCCTATATAATTACCTTATTAATGAAAGAATCAAATAAATGGTATTAAATATATTAAATTAAAAATAATTTCAATGTTATCATGAAGTCCAAAAATTTTCAAGTTGAATATGACATGATAGGGTTGATTCAATGTATTTGGTTCAATGTAATCATGTTGTGATGACTTTAACAAAAACAAAATACTATATAGTGTCAAAATTGACATAAATGAATTTTTAAAACAAATATCATATTATTAAATTGTATAATAGTCCTAAAAATATAAGGTTCTTCCAATTAACTTATATAATTATAGGTATATCATTAATGAACCACTTGAGATTTTCTTGACATTTTATAGTATGTTTATTAACCAATTATTATAATAATACAAGAATACACGGTAAAAGGTAAAATATTTAACTAAGAGTTAAATCTATAAGATAAGGTTAATATGGTGACTCTAACCTGTATAAAACCTATTGGTTGAACGGTTTTAGACCCATACCCAACTTATTCTTGAAAGAAATCATTTTGGAGGCATTAGAAATAGAAAATGATTTTATTATAAAATAATATTTCAATCATTTTCTAAGGTGCCCCTCACCTCTCTTATAAAAGGGCACTTCCCCTTATCTCAAAATCATACCTCCAAAGCCATTTTGATCAGCCAAACCCTACCAAAATATCCTCAAAATATACGTCACTTCAACATAGAGGCCTTAGTTTGATCATAAATTCATCATATGGATCCCTTTTGATCAATCAAATGAAAACACCAGAAGGAGAGGTAATAATTTCACAACCCTCTTTCAAGTTCTTTTCTTATTCCACATCATATTTATTTGTTGTTTACATTATAAAATAATAACTATAGTATCTTCTATATACTGTGATGTTATTATAAAAATGGTACATCCATATTCATTATTCTATCCATCATATTAATGATAAAGTCATCATTCGTACATATGTATGTCTTACCATCTCCACGTCATGGTGTAGTTTGTTATTCAAACAATTGATTATTAGGATGGGAATAATAATGATTATAACTATTGTAAATAATAAATATAACATGTTAATGATTCTGTAAATATTATATACCATCCAATTACATATTATTTTATCGTCAATATAATGATATTTTAACTCATGTGTACCTACGAATTACCGTCTCCACGAACGTGATGAGATTTATTCCCCATCATAATCATTGAAGAATAATTTTCATTTTATGATCAAAAATAATGTTTAAGAACTAAATATAATTATGTATATGAATAAAATACATCTTATCCATAATAAACATGGCTTATGAAACAGAGAATATAAAGGAAAACGAATTAGTTAACACCTAAAACCATGATACTACTGAAATATTATTAACAAAGAAATATTAGAGGTACATATATGATATCATATTTTTGTATTTAGTTATTTTATAATTTAATAACAATGTTTTTACTATTATACAGGAGGTTAAAATACCATCGAAAAAGGAAAAGTACCATGTAAGGGTTAATTTTACAATCTCTTTATTATCTCAGGTTATTTTTACCTAAGTGACTACTAGGAACTCTTTATCATCCACATCCATGTTTCTTAAAAATATATTTCAAAACATTTTTACTATTTACTAGACTATGGGTTAATGTTATTTATACCCCTTTTTACTTTTTTATAAAACTTTTTGAATGGAATTTTTTCGTCGTTTTCCAAACAAGGTACTTTTTGACATTTCGACAAAATTAAGGTGGGAATGTATTTTATAACTTATACGACATGTGTGGATATTTTCCACTGTTATATCATCATCGAATCTTCCCATAAAATATTATAAGAATATTTTCAAAATAAATGTTTTCTTTTATAATTATGTTACTTTTTAATGATTTCAAAATAGAAAGTGGTATTTATTTGAAATAGTTTTCATTTCATCTCTGTCAGCATCCATTGATGGATTTTAAACATGATTGTAGTTGATTTATTATGATACAAGTATTCCATATTGTACTGAAGGTTTTGTGATATGTTTGACTGTGGATGTGTTATTTTTACACCATTCATGGTTTATGGATAAAGAATTGACATTTAGTATGCTAGTTTTAATACGAATGATTATGTTATGTTTAAACCATTTCATATGAGGAATGAAATGGACTTAGTAAGTAATGGGTGGAACCTGCTATAGCTCCTCAATGCATCAGAAGGTCTCATGAGATAAACTAGTGTCTTGGAATAAGGCCTTGACAAAATCTTATTTGTAGTCTTAGCACAAGGCCTTGACTATGTGGTTATGATGTCTGGAATTATCCATTGCATCATTATTAAAGTGGCTATTGATATTGCATGTGATTATTCGACTAGTAGAATATCCACGTGATTATGTAAATTGTATTATTTGATTTTATCATTTCCATATTATACTGATGTTTATGTTTAAAAGTCATTTTTTAGTCTTATACATTTCCTTAAATATTTGTGCTTATTTATGAATGTTTCTAATATATTGGTATCCTTACTGAGCATTTGAGCTCACCCCTTTCTATGTTTTAGTTTTCCCAGGATGTGAATATGTATTTTATGGTTGACCTGGAAAGACAGACTAAGGATATAAGTGTTTTCAAAAGGGGAAAAATGTTTTTGATGTTTTTATTACATGATGTAATGTAAAACTTATGAATATATCTAGTACTTCCAAGGCTACTAAATTGATCATTCATTCGAGACAAGATTCCTTGTATCATGCCAATGTTATGTAATAATTCACCGACTCTGGGTAACTAGGGTCGGGGAATTACAGTATGCATGATAATGTAGAGAATCTTGGTGAGGGATCCCTAATCTCCATTTTGTGCATATGAAAATGGATATGCGTGCATCAGAGAAAGATTTTGCATATTGATTTCAGTTGAAGAAAGTTACATGGAGATGAGCCATTGGGAAAATGTGGATATTTTTCCCGACACCTCATCTCCTTGGAACTTTATCCCATTGAAATAAAAATGATAAATGTCCTTTGACATAAGTATATCCATTTTGGTATGCACATGAATAGAGTGCAGCAGGGTGAGGCCTCCCTGTCCTCCATTCTAGTGTATAAAAAATGGATATTAGTATGTCAGAGTAGATTTTTCAAAGTGATTTCAGTTGGAGAATGTTGCAAGGAGATGAGCTATTAGGAAAATGAGATGCCGTCTATCCACTAGAAATTATGCCACCTGTAATTAGTATCAATTAGTATATATTAGTTATAATTACTAATAATTAGACGTAATTAGTATAAATTAGTATAAATTATTGTAAATTAGTATAAATTAAAAAAATAATACAAATAACAATGAAATAATATATATTATTATAAATTTCTGGAAAAGTAAATTTAATTTTCTTCTCTTTTTTGGATAGTGTTTTTCTTATATTAAATTATTAATAAAATATAATTATTTTATATTTTTTATAGAAATATGGAACAAGTCAACAACAATCATCATTTGATTACTGTGCTTAGATAGATCAGTGTAAGAATCCAAAGAGTTATTGTTTAAATCTTGTATATATTGAGGGTGTTGAATCTTTCTTATCATTTTCATCATCAATAACAGATTTTGTTTTAGAAAGGACAATTATGTGTTCTTGTAAGAAAATGTTCTTTGAGGATGTTTGAAACATTTGGAAATGTTGGGGGTTATCTATTGTGGTTTGATTTTTATCTAGATTATGTTTTTCTGTATCAATATGGTGAAGGATGTTATAGGGTATATTCTAATAATTTGGTTCTGAATCCATCATGGATTCAAAATTTAGTACATTATGTGGTTGGTACATATTTTTAATAAACTAAAACTCAGGATGATATTGATTTAACTTCTGAGTTGGAACACTCTCAATTTTATGAGTTTTTGAGGTATACTGAGGATTCCTTATATCCTAGTTGCAAGATAAGTAAATTTGAAGTGGTTAAAAATCTTATGGCTATTAAATTAGATAATGGAATGTCAAATAGCTGTTCTGATCAGATATTCACTTTGTTTGAAACACCGTTACATGAAATAAAGGTATTTCCTACAAATTTCTATGAGAGAAAGAGGTCGGTTCGTAATTTGGGTATTGGTTATCAGAAGACTCATGCATGTTCAAATGATTCAATCTTATTTTATAGTGAAATTGATTTGTTGGATAGTTTTCCAATATATGGACAATAGATGTATAAAGACGCTCAACTTGGGAAGTATGGATTGATTTCTGTAAAATAGTTGATATATTTTCCGCTCTCACATAGATTTCAGTGTTTATTTATGTCTCAGAACATAGTGGAATTGATGTCATGGAACTAAACAAATATTTTAACAAGTATAATCTTAAATCATTCTTATGAAGGTGATTCATAGTGATGTTTTGACCAAGTGCATTTTTATTTTTATTTAGAATCCTGAAACATGTGATTTGGTCTTTCTATGGAGGGTTTCTATCTATTTGGTTGTTACGATAGTCAGTATTCATGTTGGTCTGTCTTTATAACTCTGTACAATTTACCTCCTTGGATGTTGATGAAGGTGTGACATATCATTTTGACCTTATTAATTTCATGACATCCAAAAACGAATATTGATGTTTATTTGAAACTGTTGAATGATGATTTAAATTCCTTATGGAGTAATGGTGTCAGTACGTATAATTTTTCTCTAAATCAGAATTTCCCACCAATATCTGCATTGATGTGGAAAATTAGTGACTTCCCAACATATGGAATGTTATTTTATTAGCGTACATGTGGTCCAAAATTGTGTTCGTACGACATGAGAGAGAAGACATTTATGCTCGTCAATGAAAAAAGCCTTGTTTTATCAACTATCATCGCTTATTTCGTTCCAACCAACCAACCTTTTTAGGGGAAAATATCATTTTAGAAAAGGAAAAATTGAAATAGATGTATATCATACAATTATCACATGTATAGAGTTAAAACCAATTGTCTCTTCATTACCTCCCATCACATTTGGACCAAGTATATACCAACAAAAAATTGATGGCTTTGGGAGTGAATACAATTGGATAAAATGGAAAATTTTTGGGATCTGGAATATTACTCTAATTTATTGGTTTGTCACATGTTGGATTTCATTCATATTGAAAAGAAATATTTTGATAATTAATTTCATACAATTTTGGATATAGTAGGTAAGATCCAAGATAATGTAAACTCACAATTAGATCTTTCAAAAATTTGCAGGCGACCAGAACATAAATTGTTATAAAATGTCAGATCATAGGAGTTAATGAAGAAAAAATTAGATTATACACTACCTAAAAAATCAATAATTATTTTGTATGTATATTTTCTATTTGAGTCTTCCAGATGATTATGCATCCAATTTGGGAAGCTGTGTTAGAAATGGTAATATTAATGGATTAAAAAGTCATGATTTTTATGTTATAATGGAAAGACTTTTTCCAACTAGATTAATAGGTTTTTATAATTCTATTATTTGGGATGCAATAAAAATCATATCATATTTTTTTCTAAGACATTTGTGTTATGAAAATAGACTATAATGCACAAAGAAGACTACAAAAGGATGTTTTTTTACTTTTTTGTTAACTAGAAAAAATCCCCCCATTTGATTTTTCTGACTCAATGGAATATTTGATATCACATTTTCGGGGTGCTTCAAAATGTTGTGGTCTGGAATAGTTCTAATGGGTGTACCCATTTGAGAGATACATGTATAATTTGTAGAAAAAATTACTTAACAAAGCATCAGTTGAAGGCTCTATTGCAGAATCTTATTTCCAAGAGGAAATTTCTTTTTTTATTCTCTCAATATTTTTAATCTGAATATCCATCAAAACACAACCGCATGAGACATAAATGGGATGATATTTATGATGAAATTATAAATCAATTATCAATTTTTAATCATCCTAAACACGGCTTCAGTGATGTTCATGAATGATTGATTTTATATGATTAACACCATATATCTCATACATATGTTCTTCTCAATTGTGATGAAATGACACCATTTGTATTGTGAGTTCTCATATCACTTATTCTATAACCATTGTTATAGTAAATTAATATAATTTTATTTTTAGGTTATATGATAATCATAGCAGAAAAGAACTTCCACAAATTACATCAGCTGCTTTTGAAGAACGTCGACAAAATAATTTTTCTTAATGGTTTCAAAAACTAGTAACAAAAATTATTTATGGTTTTAAATATAAAATCAATTTACTACTTGTTATATTGATAATTGTTTTACAAATTTTTAGGAATCTCAACATGCTGATAAAATTTATAATCGATCATGTACATTGAGTAAAAAACCATCCTAAATGTTTAAATATTATAATTCATATGGGGTGAATGGTATTTGATTTCATACACATGCATATAGGGAATCAAAAAAAATGAATAGTAGTGTTTTCTTGAGAGGATCACATTATAGAGAAACATATGTTGAATATTATGGAATGCTGGAAGAAATTAATGGATTGTGTCATCTTGGATTGAATTACATAATTATGTTTAAATGTTAGTGGTTGGATACTAATATATGTTTTTGTGTTCATCCTAGTAATGGAATCATTGATATTACACATAGAAGTCTTCATACAGTAAATAAACCATTTATATTGGCTCATATGGAAAATCAAATTTATTATACAAATTACTGTTCTACTTCAGGTGTAACACCCCAAGCTTCTACGGTACGTTTCCCTTCGAATAATGCGATAGCGTGTGTTGTACGCAACCTCGAGTTCTAACACACACCACAACTAATTAAACTAGCCGTTGTGAATAGTAATACCTAATTTTTGAAATTATATATATTTTATATTTGAAAATGGACTTCATTTTTGGACTCGGAATATCGAATTTAGCCTAAGGTGAAATTTTGGTACTTTTCGGATAACTTTCATATTTTGATGAATAGTGAAAATTACTAAATTTTAATTAAAAACAACTTTTTTAATAAAAATAATTAATAGTGATAAATTATGAATTTGAGTGGTTTTAAAGTATATTTAGAATATATTTTTACCATTTAATATAATTTTGGTCATTGGACATAATTTTACAATTAAACCGAACATAAACAAGTGTCAATCTTTTGATAGTTATTATCTCTTAAAAACACGCTTTTTGTTTTGACAACGGGAATTAATTTTAAATTAATTTCTGCCACTTCTGTGTTTTGAATTTAGGAAAATGGATTCCATATTTGGAATCAGGATGTTAAAATTGTGTAAATAGGTAACTTTTATTTTTAGACATTTTGAATAATTACTGCGGTAAATATTTTATTTACCATGGTTAAGGGTAAATCCGGTAAATAAGGGTTAAAACAAATAATATTATAATAATACTAAATTACCCTAAAACGTGTCTTAACCCTATTTGTTGATACATGGTCGACCATGGGAATCTTTGGGTCTATTTTGGGACCCCATGGATCCACTTGTAAGTGATAATGACACTTTATTTTAATTAAGTTAAAATGAATACAAAAATGACACAAGCATATATTTTTTAGAAGAACAATTTTTACATAGGGTTATACATGTTGGATTTTCGATTATAAATATTACATAGAAAGCTAAAAATATTTACTACATAATGATATTTTATTTATAATTTTTAGACATTAAATAATTTATTTTATTTATGACACAATGATGATGTAGTAATTACTAAAATAGTGAAAAATTAAAATAATTGATATTATAAATACCCAAATAAATATAATATGAAACTTTTAATGAATTAAACTAATTTTCTAGGCTAATATGATATATTAGGATTGATTTAATGGACTTTTTTCGAACTAATCAATCTGTTATGAGTTTCACAAAAATCAACTATTGAATAGTGTCAAAATTGACATAAAAGAGTTCTTAAAACAAATATTATATTATTAATTGATATTAAATTCTTAAAAATCTAAGGTTCGGCCAAGAGACTTATATTATGATAGGTTAATCATTAATGGACCACATGGGGGTCTCTTGGATGTATATAGTAAGTTTATTAACCATATTATATAAAAATACAAAGAGACATTGTAAAAGTGAAACTAATTAACTTAGAGTTAATACTTAAAGATAAGGTTAATATAAGTACCCAAACCTGTCTAAATTCTATTGGTTGAGTGGTGTTCGACCTATCCCCACCTTAACCTTTGAATAATCAACTTTTGAGCCATTAGAAACCGAATATGAATTTATTATAAATTAATATTTCTAGATTTTCCAAAGGTGCCCCTCACCCCTCTTATAAAAGGGCACTCCTCCTTCTCATTTCTTCACACCTTCAAAGACTTTTGGTTCGGCCAAACTCTGCCCAAATACTCTCCCAACATCCCTCACTACAACCTAGAGGCCTTAGTTTGATCAGAAAGCCAACCTATGGAGCCCTTTTGATCAAATCAAAAGGAAGAACCCGAAGAAGAGGTAATGATTTCACCACCCTTTTCTAAGTTCATTTCTTCTTCCACTTCTTTTTCCTTTGTTCTTACCATTATAAAATAATAACTCCAGTATCTCACATATACTGTGATGTTATTATAAGTATGGTACAACCATATTCAGTATTCTATCCACCCTTTGAATAACATGTCACCATACGTGCATACGTACGGCTTACCATCTCCACGTCGTGGTGTAATTGTTATTCAATATAATATTATTTGGATGGGTATAATAATGATGTGTAACTCATGTAAATAATAAATATAACATGTTAATGATTCTGTATATATGATATACCATTCATTTATATATTATTTTAATATCAAAATAATGATATTGTCGCTCGTGCGTACGTACGGACTACCGTCTCCACGAACGCGATGAGATTCATTCTCCATTGTATCCATTCAAGTATAATTATCATTTTATGATTTAAAAATGATGTTTAAGGACTTGATATCATTCTGGATATGAATAAGATACAACAAACATGGCTTATGTAACAAAACATATAAAAGAAAATGAGTAAGTTAACACCCGAAACGATGATAATTCTAAGATATTATTAATAAATCAATGTTAAAAGATCATATATGATATCATATTAATATATATGATTCTTGTATAATTTAATAACAATTATTTCACCATTATACAGGAGGTTAACCTACCCCAACCAAGGAAAAGTACAAGGTAAGGGTTATTTCACAATCTCTTCATTATCCGAGGTTGTTTATATGTAATAATCTACTAGGATCTCTTTATCATCCACATCCATGTTTCTTAAAAATGTATTTCAAAACATTTTTACTATTTACAAGAATATGGGTTAAAGTCATTTATACCCTTTTTTGACTTTTTATAAGAGGTTTATAAAGGAATCTTTCCGTCGTTTTCAAAACAAGGTCCTTTTTAACCTTTTCGACAGAATTGATGTAAGAATGTTTTTTTTAACTTATACGGCGGGTGCGGTTATTTTACGCCGTTATAAAATCTTCAAAGCTTTACTTACAAGCTTATAAGAATATTTTCAAAGAAAATGTTTTATTTTATATGGATCTTAAATGATTTCAAAATAAAAGGAGACATTTCTTTAAAAAGAATTTTGATTTCATCTATGTCAACATCCTTTGATGGATTTTAAGGTTATTTGAAGTTGATTTATTATGATACAAAACTTCTATATTGTATTGAAGGTTTTGTGATATGTTTGAATGTGGATGTGCAATTTTTATACCATTCATAGTTTATTGTGAAAGTATTGACATTTCGTATGCTAGTTTTAATACGAATGTTTATGTTATGTTTAAACCTTTTCATATGGGAATGCATTGGACTTAATAAGTGACGGGTGGAGCCCGCTATAGCTCCTCGATGCATCGGTAGGTCTCATGAGACAAACTAGTGTCTTGGCACAAGGCCTTGACAAAATCTTATTTGTAGTCTTGGCACGAGGCCTTGGCTATGTGGTTATGATAGTCTGGCATTATGCATTCCAACATTATGAAAGTGGATATTTATATTGCATGTGATTATTCGATTAGTAGAATATCCATGTGAACAAGTAAATGGAATTATTTCATTTTACTTTTGCCATACTATGTTGAAGTTCAATTTTAAAAGGCTTTTGTTTTAGTAATTCATTGCCTTAAATGTTTATGCTTATTTTGAATGTTCCGCTATATTGTTATCCTTACTGGGCATTTGAGCTCACCCCTTTTCTATGTTTTATTTTTCCCAGGTAGTGAAGAAGTAATTTATGAATGACTTGCAGAGATATTATGAGGGGTTAATTAGTGTGGATATGAAGACTTTGTTGTTGTAGTAGTTTTTCACTTTGAAATGTAATGTAAAACTTTATGATTATATATAGTGTTTCCAAGGCTACTAAACCAATCAGTCTTTCGGGTTTTGATCTTTCTTGTGATCATGCCAATGTTATGTAATTAATGCACCGACTCTGGGTAGCTGGGGTCGGGGCGTTACAGTTGGTATCAGAGGAAGTTTAGTACAAACCTTGGAAGCTAGATTTAGATAAACTCTGATTAGAGCACATAGACCTAAGATGAACTTTGAGGATTAGTATAGAAGAACTACCTAGAATTTTGGTATTGTAGATACTTTGTGAGTTTTCCGAGCAATACATCCCTGTCTGGATACGAGCAGGTAGAGGCGGCTCTGGCACAGATGTACCTAGGGGTAAAACCCGAAAACACCGCTTTGAGCTAGACTCGAACGGGAACTGGTGCACGACAACGGGCCTTGCTGCACTCTTGGTTACGACACTCCCGGGGGATATTCTTAGGATAACTCTCACTTTCTTTACAAATCATTATGAAGGGTTTATGAGTATATACTTCCTCAAATAAAACATATTTATGATTATGGATTATATCCATAGATAGTTCAATTTATGTTTAGTGTTTTATAAGTATGGGATTATGTATTTTGATTCATAAACTGATCTAGTTTATGCCATTGTTTAGAAATGGCGCCTAGTGGAAGAAATGGAAACCGTATCAATGCACGCACTCCATGTAGGGATTGCCCTCCTGCTCAAGATAATTATAGTGGGGCTGGTGATGCAACTGGTGCCGATCAGCTAATCACCATACTGGGACAACTTACTCAGGTTATGAATAATAACCTTACCCGTATGGAGCACCCTGATCCGCAGCGTGGAGGATCAATGTTAGATTGATTCATGAGACAACAACCACCAACGTTCAATGGGAGTACAAATCCCTTAGTAGCTGAGCAATGGATATTTTCCCTAGAGAAAATATTTCAGGCTTTGGGGAGTAGTGAAAGGGAAAAAGTTACCATGGCAGTTTACCGCCTCACTGGAGATGCTGATCAATGGTGGTCATTGATTCAAAACATGAAGGAAGATGATGAAGTATCAAACATGGAATGGAGGGAGTTCAAAGATCTGTTTTTAGAAAAATACTTTCCTCGCGACCATCGAGCAGATATGGAAAGACAATTTCTGAGTCTGAGACAAAAGGAGGATGAGAATGTCACAAAGTATGAGGCTAACTTTACAAGGTTAGCGAGGTACGCTGGTGATTATATTCGCAACCCAAGAAGTAAGATTGATCGTTTCTTTTATGGGTTAAAACCATTTCTCCGTCGAGCATTAGTCTCACAATCCTTTTCATCGTACGAAGACATTGTCTCATGTGCTATCAAGACCGAAAAGGAATTCTCTAATTCTTATGACTTTAAAGCAAAGCAAGAGAAGAAGAGACCTGCTGATCAATCTGGGAATGGAAATAAGGGGAAGAAGGGAAAGGTTGAATATCCATCTTGTGGTAAGTGCGAGAAGAAACACCCCGATGCTTTCCTGAAGGGAATGGGAGTCTGTTACAAGTGTGGTGAAAAAGGCCACCAAGCTCATGATTGCAAGGGGAAGAAGGAAGCTACCAACGTTCAGTGCTACAATTGCAGGGAGATGGGGCATTATGCAAATGCATGTCCTAAGCGTCAGGAGAACTTACCTCAGAAAAGGCCAAGGGATCAAGGCCAGGCTTATGCTATCACTACTGCTGAGGTAGAAGCTCCGAAAGACGTGGTGGCAGGTAATTTAATGGTTTCCTCAAGTTTAGCAAATGCATTATTTGATTCTGGATCATCGCATTGTTTCATATCTTCCCAGTTTGCTAAGAAAATTAGATATTTCCAATTTGATTTAATAAGGGAGTTGTCAGTTAAAACTCCTAAGGGAAGTATCGTTGCAACAAAGTTTTGTGAATCAGTCCCCATTAGAGCACATAAATTTTCTTTATCTGCAGATTTCATCGTCATACCTATGATTGAGTTTGATATAATCCTCGGTATGGAATGGCTTTCGGACTATGATGCGAAGATTTATTGTAAGAAGAAAGAGGTTACGATTCTTGATGATAATGATAAGGAGCACCTTATTTTTAGAGCAGAATCGTCACCACCTAATTCTTATTTAGATCCACCCCTGTAGCTCAACTTAATTCAATTATCAGGGAGGAAGAGAATGAAATAACTGTCGGTGAGGAAAGTAATGTTCAAATAAAGGATGTACCTGTTGTGAAAGAATTTGTAGATGTATTTCCGGAAGATTTACCTGGACATCCTCCAGAACGAGAAGTTGAGTTTTCTATTGATTCGATTCCTGGATCAAGGCCTATATCGAAGACCCCTTATAGAATGGCCACTGTAGAGCTAGTTGAACTAAAGAAACAACTAGAGGAATTGAGTAATAAGGGATTTATTCGCCCTAGTGTTTCTCCATGGGGAGCCCCTGTTCTTTTTGTTAAAAAGAAAGATGGATCTATGAGGTTATGTATCAATTACAGGGAGATCAATGCTATAACGATAAAGAACAAGTATCCCCTACCTCGAATTGATGATTTATTTGACCAACTGCATGGAGCTCAATACTTTTCAAAGATTGACCTTCGATCTGGATACCATCAGTTGTGTGTAAAGAAGGAAGACATTCCGAAGACAGCATTTCGAACCAGGTACGGGCATTACGAGTTTACTGTAATGCCGTTTGGATTGACTAATGCACCCTCTGTATTCATGGATCTGATGAATAGAGTTTTCAAGGAGTATCTCGATGAATTTGTGGTGGTATTTATTGATGATATCTTGGTATACTCCAAAACCTACAAAGATCATGAAAATCACTTGCGCATTATCTTGAAGACTCTGAGGAGGCATGAATTATATGGGAAGTTTAGCAAGTGTGAATTCTAGCTTCAGGAGATTTCTTTTCTTGGCCATATTGTCTCAAAAGATGGAATCTCCGTTGATCCTTCTAAGACCAAGGCAATCCAAGAATGGCCAGCACCTACGAGTATAACTGAGGTACATAGTTTTATTGGCTTGGCAGGTTATTATCGACGTTTTGTTCAGAATTTTGCCCGATTGGCTAACCCATTAACGAAGCTCACACGTAAAGGGGTTAAATTTGTTTGGACAAAAGAGTGTGAAGAATGTTTCGAAGAACTGAAGATAAGATTAGTCAATGCTCCTATATTGACTCTACCATCGGGGAATGATGGGTTCGTTATTTATAGTGATGCATCAAAGAAAGGACTTGGTTGTGTCCTTATGCAGAATGATAGAGTTATTGCCTATGCATCACGACAGTTGAAAATTCATGAACAAAACTATCCTACTCATGATCTTGAGTTAGCAGCTGTGATCTTTGCTTTGAAGATATGGAGGCACTACCTCTATGGTGAAAAATGTGAGATTTATACTGATCACAAGAGTTTGAAGTATATTTTCTCACAAAAAGAACTCAACATGAGGCAAAGGAGATGGATTGAATTACTCAAGGATTATGATTGCACGATACACTACCACCCGGGGAAGGCAAACAAGGTGGCAGATGCTTTGAGCAGAAAAGACCATGGAATTTTGAACATGATGAGAATTGAAAGGGATCCAATTTTCATGGATCTAGTGAAGATGGACATGGGAAT
The DNA here is from genome assembly GCA_963277665.1 of Viscum album. Lineage (NCBI taxonomy): Eukaryota > Viridiplantae > Streptophyta > Magnoliopsida > Santalales > Viscaceae > Viscum > Viscum album. The sequence goes on along the minus strand of OY728128.1, from coordinate 1,172,424,429 downwards.
AACCAGGGAAGGTGAAACATCAATGCTTTTTCAAATGGTTGCCAAACCATCTTTACTAGAAAGGATTAAGAGTTCTCAGACCGATGATGAAGAATTTCAGAAGAAGATTAAAGCTGTGAATGATGGGAGATTGAGAGACTTTGTGTATGAAGATGGAACTTTGAAATTTGGAAAGAGACTTTGTGTTCCCGATTTACCTGATCTGAAAAGGGAATTACTGGATTATGCTCATAGTTCCAATTTCTCTATACACCCTGGGAGCACCAAAATGTATAGAGATTTGAAGGAACATTTTTGGTGGGACAACATGAAGAGGGAGATTGCTGATTTTGTGTCAAGATGTATGGTTTGTCAACAAGTGAAAGCTGGAAGGCAACAGCCTGGAGGAGTCATGCAACCTCTTCCCATACCGGAGTGGAAATGGGACAATATTACGATGGACTTTGTCATGGGGCTACCAAAGACTCCTAGAAGGAACGATGCAATATGGGTTATTGTTGATCGTCTTACCAAGTCAGCACATTTTCTTGCTATAAGAGAAGATCTACCCCTGGAACGTCTAGCAAGACTATATATTAATGAAGTTGTGAGACTTCATGGAGTACCCCTATCGATTGTTTCTGATCGTGATCCCTGTTTTACTTCAAGGTTTTGGAAAAGTCTTCAGAAATCCCTGGATACTGAACTTCATTTGAGCACTGCTTACCACCCTCAGACAGACGGACAATCAGAACGGACTGTTCAGACCTTAGAAGACATGTTGAGATCTTGCTCACTTGATTTTCAGGGTATATGGGATCAATATTTACCTCTGGTAGAATTTTCCTATAACAATAGCTTCCATTCGAGTATTCAGATGGCACCATATGAAGCGTTATACGGAAAGATATGTCGTACACCAACCTGTTGGGATGACGTCGGTGAAAGAAAACTTGTAGGTCTAGAACTGGTGGAGGAAACGATGGAAAAGGTAAAGGTAATCCAAAATCACATCAAAGCAGCTCAAAGTAGGCAGAAGAGCTATGCCGATAATCGAAGGAAGGATTTGGAATTTCAAGTCGGTGATCATGTTTTCCTAAAGGTATCTCCGTGGAAGGGAGTCATACGTTTTGGTAAGAAAGGTAAATTGAGTCCCAGATACATCGGACCTTTCGAAATTCTAGAACGAATTGGGGCTGTAGCTTACCGATTGGCAATGCCGCCAAGTCTCTCCAAAGTTCACGATGTGTTCCACGTATCTCTGTTGAGGAAATACATGCCTGACCCAACGCATGTACTCGCCTATGAAGATTTAGAACTAGAACCCGATCTGTCTTATTGCGAAGAGCCCATCAAGATTCTTGATACGAGAGAACAAGTGCTGAGAAACCGGACGACGCGTCTGGTAAAAGTTTTGTGGAGGAATCATAAGATGGAAGAGGCAACGTGGGAACCCGAGGAACTTATGATGAAGAACCACCCGAGTCTTTTTATGCAGTAATACCCTAGAAATTGCGAGGACGCAATTATTTGAAGGAGGGGAGAATGTAACACCCCAAGCTTCTACGGTACGTTTCCCTTCGAATAATGCGATAGCGTGTGTTGTACGCAACCTCGAGTTCTAACACACACCACAACTAATTAAACTAGCCGTTGTGAATAGTAATACCTAATTTTTGAAATTATATATATTTTATATTTGAAAATGGACTTCATTTTTGGACTCGGAATATCGAATTTAGCCTAAGGTGAAATTTTGGTACTTTTCGGATAACTTTCATATTTTGATGAATAGTGAAAATTACTAAATTTTAATTAAAAACAACTTTTTTAATCAAAATAATTAATAGTGATAAATTATGAATTTGAGTGGTTTTAAAGTATATTTAGAATATATTTTTACCATTTAATATAATTTTGGTCATTGGACATAATTTTACAATTAAACCGAACATAAACAAGTGTCAATCTTTTGATAGTTATTATCTCTTAAAAACACGCTTTTTGTTTTGACAGCGGGAATTAATTTTAAATTAATTTCTGCCACTTCTGTGTTTTGAATTTAGGAAAATGGATTCCATATTTGGAATCAGGATGTTCAAATTGTGTAAATAGGTAACTTTTATTTTTAGACATTTTGAATAATTACTGCGGTAAATATTTTATTTACCATGGTTAAGGGTAAATCCGGTAAATAAGGGTTAAAACAAATAATATTATAATAATACTAAATTACCCTAAAACGTGTCTTAACCCTATTGGTTGATACATGGTCGACCATGGGAATCTTTGGGTCTATTTTGGGACCCCATGGATCCACTTGTAAGTGATAATGACACTTTATTTTAATTAAGTTAAAATGAATACAAAAATGACACAAGCATATATTATTTAGAAGAACAATTTTTACATAGGGTTATACATGTTGGATTTTCGATTATAAATATTCATTAGAAAGCTAAAACGATTTCCTACATAATGATATTTTATTTATAATTTTTAGACATTAAATAATTTATTTTATTTATGACACAATGATGATGAAGTAATTACTAAAATAGTGAAAAATTAAAATAATTGATATTATAAATACCCAAATAAATATAATATGAAACTTTTAATGAATTAAACTAATTTTCTAGGCTAATATGATATATTAGGATTGATTCAATGGACTTTGTTCGAAGTAATAAATCTGTTATGAGTTTCACAAAAATCAACTATTGAATAGTGTCAAAATTGACATAAAAGAGTTCTTAAAACAAATATTATATTATTAATTGATATTAAATTCCTAAAAATCTAAGGTTCGGCCACGAGACTTATATTATGATAGGTTAATCATTAATGTACCACTGGGGGGTCTCTTGGATGTATATAGTAAGTTTATTAACCATATTATATAAAAATACAAAGAGACATTGTAAAAGTGAAACTAATTAACTTAGAGTTAATACTTAAAGATAAGGTTAATATAAGTACCCAAACCTGTCTAAATTCTATTGGTTGAGTGGTTTTCGACCTATCCCCACCTTAACCTTTGAATAATCAACTTTTGAGCCATTAGAAACCGAATATGAATTTATTATAAATTAATATTTCTAGCTTTTCCAAAGGTGCCCCTCACCCCTCTTATAAAAGGGCACTCCTCCTTCTCATTTCTTCACACCTTCAAAGCCTTTTGGTTCGGCCAAACTCTGCCCAAATACTCTCCCAACATCCCTCAATACAACCTAGAGGCCTTAGTTTGATCAGAAAGCCAACCTAAGGAGCCCTTTTGATCAAATCAAAAGGAAGAACCCGAAGAAGAGGTAATGATTTCACCACCCTTTTCTAAGTTCATTTCTTCTTCCACTTCTTCTTCCTTTGTTCTTACCATTCTAAAATAATAACTCCAGTATCTCAAATATACTGTGATGTTATTATAAGTATGGTACAACCATATTCAGTATTCTATCCACCCTTTGAATAACATGTCACCATACGTGCGTACGTACGGCTTACCGTCTCCACGTCGTGGTGTAATTGTTATTCAATATAATATTATTTGGATGGGTATAATAATGATGTGTAACTCATGTAAATAATAAATATAACATGTTAATGATTCTGTATATATTATATACCATTCATTTATATATTATTTTAATATCAAAAGAATGATATTGTCGCTCGTGCGTACGTACGGACTACCGTCTCCACGAACGCGATGAGATTCATTCTCCATCGTATCCATTCAAGTATAATTATCATTTTATGATTTAAAAATGATGTTTAAGGACTTGATATCATTCTGGATATGAATAAGATACAACAAACATGGCTTATGTAACAAAACATATAAAAGAAAATGAGTAAGTTAACACCCGAAACGATGATAATTCTAAGATATTATTAATAAATCAATGTTAAAAGATCATATATGATATCATATTAATATATATGATTCTTGTATAATTTAATAACAATTATTTCACCATTATACAGGAGGTTAACCTACCCCAACCAAGGAAAAGTACAAGGTAAGGGTTATTTCACAATCTCTTCATTATCCGAGGTTGTTTATATGTAATAATCTACTGGGATCTCTTTATCATCCACATCCATGTTTCTTAAAAATGTATTTCAAAACATTTTTACTATTTACAAGAATATGGGTTAAAGTCATTTATACCCTTTTTTGACTTTTTATAAGAGGTTTATAAAGGAATCTTTCCGTCGTTTTCAAAACAATGTCCTTTTTAACCTTTTCGACAGAATTGAGGTAAGAATGTTTTTTTTAACTTATACGGCGGGTGCGGTTATTTTACGCCGTTATAAAATCTTCAAAGCTTTCCTTACAAGCTTATAAGAATATTTTCAAAGAAAATGTTTTATTTTATATGGATCTTAAATGATTTCAAAATAAAAGGAGATATTTCTTTAAAAAGAATTTTGATTTCATCTATGTCAACATCCTTTGATGGATTTTAAGATTATTTGAAGTTGATTTATTATGATACAAAACTTATATATTGTATTGAAGGTTTTGTGATATGTTTGACTGTGGATGTGCTATTTTTATACCATTCATAGTTTATTGTGAAAGTATTGACATTTCGTATGCTAGTTTTAATATGAATGTTTATGTTATGTTTAAACCTTTTCATATGGGAATGCATTGGACTTAATAAGTGACGGGTGGAGCCCGCTATAGCTCCTCGATGCATCGGTAGGTCTCATGAGACAAACTAGTGTCTTGGCACAAGGCCTTGACAAAATCTTATTTGTAGTCTTGGCACGAGGCCTTGGCTATGTGGTTATGATAGTCTGGAATTATGCATTCCAACATTATGAAAGTGGTTATTGATATTGCATGTGATTATTCGATTAGTAGAATATCCATGTGAACAAGTAAATGGAATTATTTCATTTTACTTTTGCCATACTATGTTGAAGTTCAATTTTAAAAGGCTTTTGTTTTAGTAATTCATTGCCTTAAATGTTTATGCTTATTTTGAATGTTCCGCTATATTGTTATCCTTACTGGGCATTTGAGCTCACCCCTTTTCTATGTTTTATTTTTCCCAGGTAGTGAAGAAGTAATTTATGAATGACTTGCAGAGATATTATGAGGTGTTAATTAGTGTGGATATGAAGACTTTGTTGTTGTAGTAGTTTTTCACTTTGAAATGTAATGTAAAACTTTATGATTATATATAGTGTTTCCAAGGCTACTAAACCAATCGGTCTTTCGGGTTTTGATCTTTCTTGTGATCATGCCAATGTTATGTAATTAATGCAACGACTCTGGGTAGCTGGGGTCGGGGCGTTACATCAGGAGAGTTGGTTTATTGGTGGAGCATAATAATAATAACTAAATCCCCGAAATATTAGTTTACTCGAAGTGAATGTGGTTCCAATGAAGTTCAAAGAATTAAATTTTTTCAAGAGACTACTCCAAATCCATATTTTTCACGAAGATATGTGAATATCAACGATGAAACCCCGTAGTTAAGGGTCAATTGGGATGATGACGTTAATGATTTTATAAATGAATTTTAAATGACAAGTGATAATGAAAATGAAACTCATATAGAAATTGATGATATTGAGGAGGAATATGAAGACATTGACATCGTCAGATATGAAGATGAGGATGAAGATAAAGATTGAAATATTTAAATGCTAGTAAAAATAATATATAATATATATCTATATATAAGAGTTGTTTTCAAATATTTTATAACAATAATCATTTTATGTTTCATATGGATGAGGATTTGTTTCTTTAGTTGTAGAAGGCTGATCTACCTTTTAAAGAGAAATATATTGGATAATCTGACCCTTATACTACTGGTGGTTTTGGGGAGACTCAGAGGGGGTATGGCCTTGCACGATTGATGATTCATGACCCTATTCCCAAGCGACATTCGTGTATTTTCTTTGATCCAAGCATGCAGAGCTATGTTTACCTATGCATTTTGGGTAGTTTCATTAATTTAATTATATACTAAATGTTTGATTATTTGTTATTTTTTCATATATTTTCACATATAGTTGTTGGATAAGGGAGCGCTATATTGCACAATTATTTTTTATGAATCATGGGTTAAATGTGATCATATTCCTGTTGATATTCGGCACCGTATGTTCGATCATTGGTTGGTACACACAAAAAATAAATATTTATTTTGAAATTTATTTAATTAATAAATTGATATTATAAATTATTTGTTTGGTTTATGGTATCCCATTGATGATAACATTAACAATTCAATTTGGAATCCATGGGAGGGGTTTATGCATGAGCATTCCTATAATTGTTTTTCACAATTTGAGAAGGAAAATAATGATGAAAGCATAGGTGTCCTAGTTTGATGAGTCTTGTCATGCCCAACAACCTGATTACATTTCATCTTAGCTTTGTGATGGATTATGTTCCCAATGTATTTATGGTCATTTTCAGAGTAGATCATCGATAGGTTGAAAAAACTGGGGGATATAAGAGGTGAAAATTCGAGTCAGCAGTCGTCAATTCTATACGCATAGAGATCATATGGTAAGTAGTTTTTTAAATAATATAAAGAACTTCTAAATGATAACTATTTATTTTTATTCATATCGGTAGTCGAACAACCTGATATTATAGAGGTTGATGTTTATAGGATGATGTATAGTGATCCGGTCACTAGAGAGATTAAAGGTGATCACTAGTGTCAGATTGTGGTCAGTGTAATTTATTTTTTAGTTTTAAAATTAAATACAAATAATATTTAAATTATTTTAATATTAAATTTCAACTGAATGAGTCATATGAGGCTGCAAAATCATAGAAACAGACTGAGTGTCAGGGCGTCACTGAGGATTAGACCGGTGTGCACTGATTTAATGAGGAAACATGAATTCAAGCAACACAATATGTCTTCGAGAAAAGATGAGTTGTTGGTATCGACTATTGATTGACATCTGGGAGTTATTATGGACCGCTATGATGTTGACTTGTTGCTCGAGAGGGGATTGTGGAGATTCATCATCAGCTGCTGCATATTATCAGGATCAAATGAGAGGTCAGGTTGAGATTATAATGAATATACATAAGGAGCAGGCAGAGCTTCGTCGACAATAGCAACAGTAGTAGGAGGAGATTCATCGGTGGTATCCACAACAGCAACATGAGCAGAAACATGAGTACATGTGACGTCTGAATCATGGTCTAGGGACAGGGTTCCCTCCATTATCTCCCCAACCTCCTCCAACTTTTATAGAAGACCCTCTAGTGATGTATTTATATATTGTATTAAAAAAATTTAAATCATTTTTTAAATATTACGTATTGACTTTTCTACATAGTGTGTTTTTATATTATTGCAAATATTTTGTTATTTATTCTTATTATTTTATTTATTATTATTTTATTAATTTTTTTATTATTTTACTTCATTTATAATTTATTTAATATTTTATTAAAATTTTTATTTAATATAATTTTATGATTATTATTATTATTTTGTTATTTTTTTATATTTTCCCGGTTATTGAGGTTTTTATTATTCTATATTTTTTTAATTTTTTATTAATATTATCTCTATTTTTATTATTATAATTATTAATAATATTAATATTATTTTATTATTATTATAAATAATATTTAAAATATTACTATTTAATAATAATAATTATTATTTTGTCAATATTATATTATTATTATTATTATTCAATATTATTCTATTAATATTATTTTTTTAATATTATTTTATTATTTGTAATATTATTTTATTAAATATTATTAATTTTTTTTATTTTTTGAAGTTTGTTGCAACGAGCCGATCACAAAAGGGTTTTTTTAAATACCACGGGCTAACTATTTATGTTAGGATAATTTCTTGTCGAAAATATTATTTTATGCGATGGTTCATTGGAAAAAATCATATTTGTGATGTAATGTTTTTACAACGAGTCATTTATGATGGGATTTCGTCACAAATAACTTGTTTCAAATAACTAAATTTTCAGTAGTGGAGTGGTGATAAGAAGAATTTTAAATATTAATTCTGACCACATCAACTTCCTCGATATGATCCATGAGGCATTTAGGATTGAAGTCACATGAGGAGGTTGAGTCCATAGAGTCATCCCTTAAAATCCAAGTTAAGACCTTAGGAGATTTATTACGTTTCTTCTTTTATTTCATCTTCTTTTTGTAGATATGGAAATTTAGCCTAATATACCTTTTCTTGTTGTATTCATAGCATGTTACTTCTAGAGCATTATTTTTATTTTTATTTTTGGAACTTCATGATGTTTTCTTCGTTTTCTTCAATTTTTTAAATATTTTTTTCAAGCATTCAGTCTCTAAATAATTATTGGATATATATATATCAACAACAGATTTGAATGATTTTTTAGATTCTTTGGATTCTGTTGATTATTTAGCTTCTTTTTAGGATTGATGTTTAATCGTACTTTTATATTTCATGATGGAGACATTAGTTCCTAGATCATCATATTTTTGATATATTTTACATTCTGTATAGTCATAAACATGGGTGACTCAGAGCTAAGAATGACCAGTATAATCTTCATCACTAAATTTTCTGTATAAAAATCATTTTCAAGAAAATGTTGACTATTGAAAATGTCGGTGAAATGAGTAAAACTATATTTAATAAAGTTATTATGCTATATATTAAAGCATTCAAATTCATTTCTAATCATGTACAATGTTGTATTTTTTTGGTTGAGTTGATTGTAAGAGTGGGATGAATTTCCATTTTTAAAAAATTAATCCAAACACATATAAAAAGATAAGATAATATTAAAAACATAATATGATAATTCAATACAAAAATTAATTGATAAATTTAATATGTATTAGAAATATAATATCAACGTAGATTAAAATAGTATACATAATATAAATATTAATGGTAAATTTATGGAATAATTCATATCGATGATGAATTCTGTAATGCATAAAATAAAGAGAGATAAAACATAAATTGACAAGGAGCTCAGTAATATCTCGATGAGATCCCATTTTTCTTTTTCCCTCAAATTGAGAGGTCTATTTTATTTTAACATTGATCTTATTGTTGATCAAGGAACTCATCCCTCACAATTACGGTTTTTGAGAACCCTCTTGAGCTTCACTGGAATCCAAGGAACTCATCTCTCACTATTGCAGTAGTGAGAACACGTTTAAGAATGTGGTAATAATATAGAGGTTTTATTTTGATAATGAATTAGAAAACTACTAAAAAATATATCAAAGGGATGATTATATTTTGGTATAACAAATAAGAAGTTGATAAATGATATAATCTTTTGAGAAAAAAGGATAATTGGAGATTGGTTTATTGAGAGAACTTGAGAGGATATACTAGAGCATCGTTTTGAATCAAGGATCAGAGGGGCATTATTGATAATTGGTAGATCTTCTAAGATGTCAAAGGTATCCTTTTATAGGATTCAAAATTCCAGAGAAGGATCTATAAATAACTAGGGACATTGATGATGGTGAAGACCATAATTATTATTTGTTACTATATTGAATTAATTTTTTGAATAGCTACTCTAACACCACTGAATAACCAATATCCTCCACTGGGTAGCCAATGGACCATCTGCAGTTCAATATTTTTGGAAATCAAATACCAACTAGTCGGTGGAACTCATTAAGGACATTACACTTCTTCCATCAGAACCGAGTGGCTAATGGGTCTTGTTCCCACATGGGGACCTGCCCACATGGAACCAACTAGTCGGTACCCTACACTGACTAGCCTGTACAGCCTTATGATGTGCAATTCAACAAGTGACACCACCACTTCCCATAAAAAATTTAAAAAGTTCTTCTATGCTCCATCTAGGGCTTTAAGACATCTATTATCTCTAGATAATAATAATCAATATAACATTAACACTTACTTAGTGGATTTAAATAATTTTTAAAAGATACTTTAATGTCTATTTAATGAAAGTTGATATCACTTAAATTAAATCATTAGATACATTGGTGAGTGTTTATGATCATGAAAACACCATGAGAATGAGGTAAAAAAAATACCCCTGTTCATGATCACAAACACATTAAATAAAAATATAATTTAGGTCTAAATCAAGAGATAAAGATACAGAAAAAAATTCAAGATTTCATGTAGATTATTAGAAGGACACTCAATATAATTTAAGGCAATAATAAAATCAAACATGTCACATTAAATAGTAAAACACTTGACTTAAAATTTAAAAAACTCCCCCTTTTTTAAAAAATTTTAAAAATGGCACATTTCAAAAAAAAATTCAAATAAATTAATCCCATTTAGATACAAATATTACTTTTTTATAAATATTAGGAAGCTGACCCCCATTTTTTATTATCAAAAAATTGAGAGGGATAGAAAAAAATATTTATAAAAGATAAAAAGTGTTTTCAAAAAACCCATTAACTTACAAACTCCACCTTAATAGGATACTCGAATGTAAGATAAAAATATTTTTTAGGAGAAAAAAAATTGAAAATAAAAAGAAAAATGAACTAAAATAGAGAATGAAAATAAAAGAGAATAAAAGATGAAGAAAATAAGGAATAAAATTATCTTGGTATATTTCTTTGAAAAGATGTTCACTTCCACCCTTTAAATAGCAGTTTTACCACCATAAATGATATCTTAATTGAAAATGATTAATGGAAGATGGTTATTTGGACGTTAAGTCAAGAATTTAAAGAATCCTTTTATTTTTATTTCACCGAATACTTCTCAATAAATATATTTAGAGATACAAGTATAAATAAATATAATAATAATAAGCATTAATCTTTCTTTAATAGAGATAAAAACATAAATTCTAAAAAAATAAATATAGAATATAATTATTTCTCATATATTTTTTGAAAAATAATTTAATAAATTGAGTTAAAATTAATAAAAAAATTAGTTCCAAATAGTAAAAAATGATAAAGAGTACTGTTTTTAGAAATTATAACTTTAATGTTTAAAAATAATTTAAGAACATTCTTTAATTTAAAATGTAATTTTAAAATAAAAGTCTCTAAATAAAAAATCCATAATTAATGAGATTATAATCTTCCTCAAATGATATCGTAGGTGAGATAAAGATATCATAGTACAGAGAGAATAAATAAAAGAAAATATATAAATATTTTTTTTAAAAATTTGAATTTTCTCAAGTTATCCATTTCTAAATAAATAGTAGCACAAAATAACCATCACTAACTCTCCCATAATATAATAGACATGAATAAGAGGAAGGATATTAATAAAAATATCAGTAAGTTGATAGGATGTCTTAACAAATTGTTATAAGATATCACCTTTTTGGAAGTGATCTCTTAAAAAATTCTTCCTAAGGTCAACATGTTTAGTGTGTGAGTATTGTACAAGATTTTTGAAAATAGTTATGGAAATATTTTTATCTCAATTAATAGTGATATGGTCATATGTAATCTTGAATTCTCAGAGAGTGTGTTCCAGCCATATTATTTTGGTGAAACAATTCCTTGTGGTTATATATTAAACTTAAAATATATAAAGATAAACAGGTTTATTATTTTTATTACTCCATGATATGATCTATTTTTGAAGTATTTGGAAAGAACCACTTGTGATTTTCCCATCTTTTTTTCATCCTCCCAAATTAGTATCCAGAAAATTAGTTTTCAAAATAATTTCATTTTGGATAAAAAAAACCATGATTTTTAGTTCATTTTAAATGGTGAAAAATCAATTTATCAAATTTTAGGTTATATTCCATTGAATTTGATTGAGAACAAGCACTAAGATGAACATTGGGAAAAATATTAGGTTGGGTCTCAGTAAGATAATGTTGACTACCAATGATACTTGTATGAAGCTTGTTGACAACCGTCTTACTAGCTTCATCCAAAATTAGCTTATAAGGTGTTCTCATAGGAATAAAAATTTCCTTAGTGTGAGCCATCATGAATCGTTTTGAGTCTTAATTACTATGTTTCCATTACTTTTAAAAAATCCTACCATTCCATTGAGAAATTTTAAAACTGCGAAAGAATTTGAGTTCATCCAAAAATATAATTTAAAAATAATTTTCATTAAATCTAAAATTTCAAAATGAAGAGTTTCATTGTTATAGTTTAAAATCATATCGTTAATATAAATATTAACTGGTAAAAATTCATTTAAGATGTGTTTTAAGAAAATACTTGAATATTATTATCCCATTTTAAAAAAATTTGATAAGAGAAAATTATAAAGATGTTCATACCAAGAATGAGGGTTTTTTTAAACTATAAATTGATCTAGCTAATTGGAAAATACGAGTTAGAAAGAAAAGGAATTTTAAAACTAGGTAGTCGTTCTATCAAAATAACTTCATTAATAAAACAATTTAAAAATGAACATTTGAAATTTATTAGAAAGTGTTTCAAATTGATATGGGAGGTGAATTCCAACAAAATTCTAGTGAATTCAAGTCATGCAATGAGTGAAAATTTTTCAGCATAGTTGATTCCTTATTATTGATTATAACCATTAGCTACTAAATGGGATTTATTTCGAGTGATATTACTAGGATCATCTATCTTATTCCGAAATACCCATTTAGAGCCTCTAATGGGATGATAATTACGTATTTCCACAAGATTCCATATATCATTTTGAAAAAATTTATTTAGTTCAACATGCAAGGTAATAACCCAATTGGAATCATTAAGGGAATAATTAATATTTTAGTGTTCACGTGAGATAAAAATCCAAGGTGTTCAACCTCATTTAAGATCAAACATATTTTATTAATTCTCACAATCAAATATCCCATGAAATTTTCAAGGGTACGACCATTATATTTTTTAAAAACATTATTTAAATAAATAAAAGTTAGTTATTATTTAACATAAACATCATTAAAAAGAAAAGGTTCAATTAAAATATCATTTTCAAAAATATTAGGATAAATTATTGTTGGAAAATTATCATAAAAAATGGATTAATTCTTCAAAAAGTTTAGTTATTTTTTAAAGACTTGTTATACTTTTCGTGAGTTTAATTACCCTAAAAAAACCTTGATTAGATTTTGAATCCAATTTTCTATGATTTTAGTTGTTGTTATGAATAAAACATTACCAACCAAGAAATTTTAAAAGGAAGCCATTGGTTTTTTTTATATTTAAAAAATTAATAAGGGATATTTAAAAAACTTTATTACAAGAATTCGATTAATGATAAAACATGTTGTATTCAAAGTTTCCTCACAAAAATATTTTAATAAATTAAATTCATCTAAAAACATTCATGTAAATTCTCGGAGAATAAAATTTCACCTCTATACTACACCATTTTATTCTGGGTTGCAGTGAGTATAAAAAAATACTTTATCCTTGAGAAGAATAGAAATCATAAAATTCTTTATTTTTGAATTCTCTTAATTATCACTTCGAATTAAAAAATTTATACCCTTTTCAATTTCACCTTTTTCTTAAAACTTGTTGAAGGATTTACAAGATAAAATTTTATAACATATGAAATAATTCCATTTCAGTCTTGAAATGTCATATAAAACCAAAAAAATATAGTATTTACCTACTATATTTTCAATTTGATATAGTCTGAATAAATCAATATGAATTAATTCAGGTGCTTTAGAAGAAAAAATTCATCTTATAGAATTAAAAAGAATATTTTTTGTAACACTATGAGTTTTTATGATTTTTTTTTCAAATAAATTATATTTATTCTGTTATGTTGTGTTATATATAACACTAAGTTAATATTTCATTACACACAACCCTTGGTTATCTTGTACTACACATGACCCTATGTTTTAACAAAATTAGAATATATTTTTAATGTTATTATTCAAATACCAACATTATAACAGTGTATTTAAACAAAGATAAACTAATATTGAAAAATTATTTTTAAATATTATGTATAATTTTTTTATATAAATAAAACATATTTATTAAAAGGAACCAAATTTTAAAAAAAGTGTTTGTATGTTTTGAAAATACTATTTTCTTAGAAAAATAATTTCTTTTTTACACAATAATAAAATTAATTTTGTTAAAATTTTATAAAATTAATTAAATAAAATAAATTTCATTTTTTAAGTCATCATCTCAAAATTATCTTATCGATAATTTTTAATAATTTTCTAAAAAGATTTATTTTTTTTATAAATAGTGAAAATATAAAATTTTAATTGAAAAATATCATTTCATTTAAATTATTTATAAATTTAAATTACAATTGAAGTTATTTTTAACATAAAATTAGTCAAATTATTCTTCTATTAAATCAATTTAGTTCATTTTAATCAATTTAATTTTAATTTTGATATAAAAACATTGTAAACATTTTAACTTTTTATATTTTAAAACCGACTTTCACCTCAAATCTATGAGATTAATTTTAAATTAAATTTGAAACATATATTGATGTAATATGGAAAAAAAGATTCCATATTTTAAATAATAATAATTTACATTATATAATAAGATCAAATTAATTGTTGACCAAAATTAAGAGTGAAAGAAGTTAAAATTGTTTATAATGGTTAAGGTAAAAATGGGTTTACCGTGGGTTAAAAATTAAAATATAAAGGTTAAAATGACAAATAAAATTTTATAAAAAATATTTTATGTCCATATTTAGACCTTATAACTTATATTAAATTTAATTTCAATTATGTTATATTTTTACATGAAATTAACATGGGTGGAATTCGTTCTTTTCAATACTGATAAGTGTGCCACTCAACTAACTTAGAAAAGAAAACCCATTATCCTCTATTATTCGTACTATATATCCATTTTAGGATGGAAAATAACTATAAAAATATTTTCCAATAATCAATAATCTCATCCAATAATATTTAAATTGTACATAATTTGATATAGGATCGATTTTGTGGAAAACCTGAGAAGGATACCCAAAGAAGATGTAATGTTTATCAATGAGTGTTTTTTTATTTCTTACTCCACCTCATTAAAATGTTATTATACCATGATGATATAATAAAATAAATATATTTAATATAATGATATGTTTTTATATTATTTTAATTACCTACAACTATCTTAACTTCTATCTAATGTGTTATAGAATCATCATTCCTGTGTACGGTGGACTACCACCAAGTTAACCGATTTCATTCATTTCTACATTAGCATCTCTTTAGGAAGGAAATAATGATGGTTTTATTATTTATATAATATTTTTTATATTTGTTTATTATTATATAAAACATACCTTCAAATATTTCATTAATTGGGAATATGATAATGTCACTCATCTCTACGATAGACTACAACCTCGCAAAGTAATGTGATTCATTCATGTTTTATGTGGAGGATATTAAGGATAGTTTTAATGAAAATATGAGTTATATATATGAAAAAAAGTTATTCTTTAATGATAATATATAATTTTACTTCCTTTATTTCAATCCAAAAAATAAAATAGAAATAGCATTCATGTGTATGTACGACCTATTGTCTGTATGAACGATGCATTTCATTTTATATGAATAAATTTTATGGATTACTATTGATATATATATAATGAATATATATGATATTTATATCATTTTTAAAATTATTTATATAAAATAATCATGATCTAATTATGGATACCAAAAACAATAAGTGAAAAGATTCATAAAAAATAATGCAGTTATAGCCCCATACGAGACTTTTACATGGAATTGTTAATTAATAAGTAATAAAATGTCATAAGAAAATAATATATGGTATGATATATATAAATATTTTTCTATAATATTTTTATAATAATCATTTATTTATTATACATTAATGTTTTCTTATTAAGAAGGAATTCATGATTTGTGGTAAGATATTTTTGTCTCAATTGGCCTTCATGGAAAAATACATTATGTTATACACCTATATTCTTTCACGAGGAATATATAAAGACACTTTGACATGTAATATCCTAAATTTTTTCTTCCTAGTGATATTTTACGTTTCATTTTATGTTATTAAATCATCTATCTTATGATTCAAGGTTACAAGAGTGGTAAATATTTAATGTTACAATCTCATAATTTATCTAGATAGTTTATGATTATGTTTTTGAAGATAAAATATTATGATCTATCTCTCAAGAAACTCATGAATTTTCTTTTTCTATATTTTTTCATGATATTTTCAAGTAATATTACAATTTTCTACTCTTTGGTACATCATATAATTGAGATTTTTTAAAAAAATTCTGAAAAATTTTTTCTCTTCAGTCTAAAATCTATTTTCTTCCAAAACCACGGCTTCTAAAAAAAATTAAAAAAGTTTTTATAATTCTCATATTTTTTTATTTTTCTTACCCATGTTTGGATTTTTTAAAAAAAAATATTGAACGGAATTTTACTGTCATTTTACAAACATTGCACTTTTGGATTTTACCGAAAATATATAAGGAATATTAGTTTTAACATGTATGGTATGAACAAAAATTCCCATTATCATGATCATTATTTGATTTCATTCTTTCATTATAGGTTTTTTGGGTAAATTTTCAACGAAATAAATTTTAAAATTGTTTTAGGTTTTAAAAAAATTCAAAGATGAAATGCTATTTTCCTCAAGAAATGTTTTAAATGGTCGATAAAAATAATTTTCCATTTAAGATGAAACCTGTTGATGTTACTTATGAATTAATGGGGATATAATCCATGAATACCATAGTTATTATTTTTCTGAATATTTTATGTTTATGATGGCATGATCTTTATGAAACTCGTTTCTCTTCCACATGTTATACCCTAATAAAATTCCTACGAAACCCACTTTTTTTTCCATGGATTATGATATGATTAAATGATGAATATATTATTAAACCTCTCTATTTTATATAAGTTTTGATATAATCACTCAGTAAGATCATCTAGCCTCTCTAATGGCTCATGAATCAGGTGTTTCATACTTTTATAATTTGAACTTTTTGGAACATGAGGTGGTTAATATTACTAGAGGGAATGTCACTGGATTGCACTATTTTAAGACCCTAGTTCTTTCCGGTCTTCCCTTTCTTTACCCAACGCATTCTTTCTCAGAAAAAAAATTATAATGATTATGTTTCGAAAGAAATTGAACTATTATGGTCCTTAGATGCGTGTTTGTGTAATGTGAGGAATATTCATAAAAAATGATGTAATATCTATGTATGATAAGAATAGGTAAATAAATTTAGTATCAGAGGATAGGTTTGGTTATCTGTAAGAAACTAAGATGATAAAACCATAGTGATATCCAAAAGTACATGTCTAAGGATTAGTCTAAGTATAAGTCAAAGTACAGGAAAATGTATAGGAATTTTGTTAAAGGATAGAGCGAGTGGTTTCTAAAAAATTTCATCCATATCTTGAAACTACAAGTGGATGTTAATCTTGAATAGAGTTACCTAGGGGTAATAACTCTAAAAAGTGATCATTGGGTTGTACTCAATTTTCACCTGGTGCATGAAAATAGGCCTTACTACACACCTAGAATAACACTCCTAGGGGATATTCACACAAAATTCAAAAACACTTTATGAACCATCGTGAAGGATTTATATAGAATATGACTATGAATAACCTAGGGTAAACCTTATTTTTCCATATATTTAAGGTGTCATGATTTTTACATCCTATAAGTGATATTTCATAATTATGTGGGTCCCCATTCTAATTATTGTTTCTTCCACTATACTTTTTGGTTTTAGTAAATGGATGGAAGCTGAATGAACAATGTTATTGCTGGGTGTGATGGAAAATGAAATGATTTCCCTCTTGAGAACCCACATGTTATGGGAGATGGAATAAAACATCTCATTTCTATGCTCACTCAAATTTATCAACCTATGAATCCTTCTGGACCTCCAAATTAACAATAAATGAAAAATATTCTTTTGAGTCATTCATGAAGAAATTTATACATTCCTTTGGTGGAACTGATGATCCACTAGTTTTAGAAAAATGGATAAGTACTATTGAAAATATATTTTCTTTTCTCATTTTTATTGAACACGAAAAATTCATTTTGGCTGTCTACTATTTGGAAGGTGAGGTGGGTCAATAGAGGAATCTTATCAAGAATCTGTGGAAAAAGGATGAAATTGACTCCATTGATTGGGAAGAGTTAAAGAACTTATTTTTCAATAATTAATTTCCACATATTATCTATATAAATGATAGAGAGGTAGTTCCTTGAGTTACAACAAAATGATGACGAATATATTGGTACATATGACGAAAAAGTTTACAATAATTGTGAAGTACACATTTGGTATTATCATCTAACATGAAGGTAAGGTTGATGGGTTATTTAATGGATAAAAACCAAGTATTTGAAAGTAGTTATCCATAATATACTTAAATATATTTTAAGATATTTCCAATTGTTCCATTAAGGTGGAAATGAATGTTTGACTTATGTATCAATCATAGGGGTTTAAAAAGAAAAGAAACATGGATCTCAAAGGAAAATCTAAAAACTATATAGAAAAGAAGATGCAATTTCATTTATGCTCAATGTGTGGGAAGAAAAATGGAGAAAGCTATCTTAAGGGTACTGGTAAATGTTTTAGGTGTGGAATAAAATGTCATCGGGAAATTGATTACCGAAGTGATGTGAAGAAGTTAACTAATAATGTGAATAAGGAGGATACTGTACACAATGAACCACCCACACTATAGTGTTTAAAATAAATGTGTATGGTAACTACGATATCTAGTTCCCAAATCAAAACATTAATGATGATGATCAACATCAATAACCTCTCAAGTAGAGGGGTAAGGGGAAATCTCATAAGATCATTGTTTATGATAAGGGGTGAGATAAAGAAGTAGTGAAAGGTTTAGTTACCATCCTCTCTAGAATGGATAATGTCTTATTTGGCTATGTATTAACCCATTAATTCATATATAAATAATTTTATAATGTTATCAATATCCTTGTAAAATGATTAGATAAGGAACTAGTAGTGAAAACCCTTACTAAGATGACTACTAAATCGCAAGAATATGATTCTTATCTAGTTGAATTTTGTGGGAATGTGCTTCCTACAAATATATTCATTCTTCCTCTGATCAAATTTGATGTTATCATAGGTATGGATGGTATTTTTCTACATAAAATCCACATCAATTGTCTTAGAAAGAAATTCACATTTTATATTCCAATCCAACCAATGATCATTAATCAATGTGATGATATCTAAAAACATACATTATATATTTAATCCATTGTATGTGTCATACATCCCATTTTTATTGGGTTTTTATCTCAAATGGTTGGCGAGAAACTCATCATTGATGATACCTCTATTATGTGGGAAATGTTTTGGCCTTTCTAGAGGAGCCTCTAAGTATTCCACCCAAATGAGAAGTTTAGTTCTCTATATAACTCATATCTAGCACCGAACTAATTTCAAATACACTATATAGAATGGCCCCAATTGAGTTATACAAATTGAGGGGGAAAATTTGAAGAAAAAATTGACAGGGTATTCATTCAGAAAAGTGTGTCAAATTAGGATCAACTTGTTTTGTTTTTTAAAAATATGGATTTATGGGGAAATGTTCTGGGACTGTAGTAGTACTATAGTAGGGCACTGTAGCATCGGCAGAACTGTAGTAGCAACGGAAATGTAGCAGCGTAGGAACTTTTATAGGTACTGTAGCGGTGACTATACAGTAGCAGGTACTTTAACAACGTAGGTACTGTAGCAATACTATTCACCAATGATCATTTGGGCTAAAAAATAGGCTTTCAGGACTTGTATTCAGGCCACATTGCCTTGGGTCTTTGAGCTATGTAATGGGTCTCCCTCTACCCAAACTAAAGAGGTATTTTATTTAATAATAAACTGAGGCTTCGGCCCCAAACACTGAAAAAAATATGGATTTATGGGACTCTCAACAGTTTATCAGGAGTTGAACAAGATCAAAGATATGATTAAGTATCATCTACCCTATACTGTTGACCTATTTGATCAATTTTTTAGATCTCAATAATTTTTCAACATTGAACTTCATTTGGAATATCATTAATTGAAGGTAAAAATTATTATATACCCAAGACAACATTCCATTCAAGGTATGGACACTATGAATATATAGTGATTCCATTAGGTCGTACTAATTCTCCATCTATATTCATGGATTTAATGAATATAGTATTTGTATATTACCATGATTGGTTTGTAGTAGTATTTAAAGATGATAGTCCTACCTATTCAAAGAGAAAGTATGACCATGAAGCCCACTTTGGAATTGTACTAATGAAAATAAATAAAAATAAAATATATGAAAATTTTAAAAAGTGTGAATTTTGACTCTAAAAGAATTCATTTTTGTGCCATATAATCTCAAGAGAAGGTTTATATGCAGATCCATAAAAGATAGAGGCTACTAAATGTTAGCCAATACTAACCACAATGACTAAGATTTGTAGTTTTTTTATTTAATGAGATATTATTGACTGTTTGTATAGAATTTATCATGACTATCTAATCTGCTATCCATGTTAACTTGTAAGGGATATATGTTCCTTTGGATAAATTAATGTAATTTTTTTTTCAAGAAACTGAAGAGAAGATTACTCATCACAATTGTTCTTACATTATCCTATAGTGGGGAAGGGTTTGTAATATATATTGATGCATCCAATAATATATGGTGATGTGTTCTTATTAATAATGACATGGTTATACCTTATGCCTCATGGTAATTTATGATTCATAAGAAAAATTACCCAACTCATGGTCTGGAGTTATCCAAGGTATATTTATCATTAAAGATAATAAGGCATTATATTTATGGGGGAAAGTGTGATATATATACTGATAATAAAATTTTAAATTATATATTCACATATAAATAGTTGAATATGATCCAAATAATATGGTTATATTTGATTAATGATTATTACTGCTCAATACATTACCACCCGCAGAAAGTAAAAAAGGTGGCTGATGCTTCGATTCAAAAGGATCATGATAGATTATCCAATATGAGGATTACAAAAGATCCAATATTTATGGATTTGAAAAGTATAGATATTGAAATCTTGAAATAATGTTAAAATATTTTCTTCCTAAATTGATTGTTCAACAATCTATACAAGTGAATATTAAAGTTGTTCAGAAGGAAGATGTAGAGATACAAAATAAGGTTAAATGTTTTCTTGAGTTTAACCATGATATTGATGGTATAATAAGGTTCAATAACCATGTATTCATTCCTTAAATACTTGATTTAAATGAGTTATTAGAGTAATATCATAGTTATTCAAACTTTATTCATCTAGGATGTATGAATATGTATTGATATTTTAAAAAATACTTCTGGTGGGATGGAATAAAGAGAGATATCACAGATTTTATATCTCAGTTCTTTGTACATCATCAAGTTAAGGATGAGATAAAAAATAATAAGCGAATTCTAAATCCATTACCCATACCAAAATAGAAATGGTAAAACATTACAACATATTTTTTCACTGGACTCCCAATATCATTTAAAGGATATAATTCTATATGGGTGGTAACTGACCACCTTGATAAGTTTTCACACTTCATCACTAAGAGAGAATAATTATTTTTTGATAATATTGTAATGATATAAAATAAGAAAGTTGTAAGGTTACATGAAGTACCACATTTCATTTTATCTGATCAAGATCTTAGGTTTACTGAAAAGTTATGATGAAGTCCTCAGTATGATTTTGATACAAAGTTGAGTTTAGGTAATGTGTATCATCCTCAAAAATATAGTCAATTAGAAATAAAAATTAAAATACTATATGATATTTTTACACCTTTTCATTGGATTTAAAATGTGTTTGGGATGAACATATTCCTCTTATTGTGTTTTATTTCAACAATATCTTTAAATAAATAATTCAAATGGATCCTTATGAATCCCTCTTTGGAAAGTAATGAATAACTCAAACATGATGGAATGAAGTTGGATAAAAAAGCTACTGGGACCTAAGATACCTGAAGAAATTCCAGATATGGTTTTATCTATTTATAAAAAAATAATGGTAACATAATTTTTGTAGAAAATTTATGTGAATAATCACCGATGAGATTTAGAATTTGAAGTTGGGGACAAGCTGTTTCAATTAATTTATCCATGGAAGAAGGTTACGAGATTTTTAGAGAAAGGGAAACTGATCCCAATGTATATCAGTCCCTTTGAAATTATTCATCATATCAAAATGGTAACCTATATTCTAGTGCTTCCAAATAGCCTTTCCCAAGCCTAAGATGTGTTCCATGTATCTCTACTAAGGAAGTACATAACAAACTATTAACATGTATTGAACTAAGAGTTTATATCACTAGAGATTGATTATTTTTATGAAGAAAAACCGGTGGATAGTTTAAATCATATAGATAATGTTTTACAAAACAAGACCACATACTTGTTTAATGTTTTATGGTAAAACCACTAGTTTTAGGAACATATATGGGAACCTTAGGATATGACGAGGCAGAAGAATCCTCATTTATTTGTATTGGGATGATGAATTTCATGGGAGAAATTCATTATAAAGGGGTAGAATGTTACACCCTATGTTTTTAGGAATTTTCATTCAAATAAATTAAATTTACTTTTTTTCTTTATTTTTATGAAACACTACATTAATATTATGTTACAATTAACCTTGGGTTATCTTCCAATACACATGACACATAATTTTAGCAAAATTTTGATATATTATTAATATAGTATTTAAATGGAACAAATATAACCAATTTGTTCAAATTATTGTTACGAATAGTAATAAATACTTTTGAAATATTAATTATAATGGTTTTATAGAAATAAAACATATTGATAAAAAGGAACCTAATTTTTAGAAAATTCTTTATATGTTTTGAAAATACTATTTTCTCAAAAAATCATTCTTTTATACACAATAAAAAAAATTAATTGTCACAAAGTTATATGAAATTAATTTAATAAAATTAAATTAAATTTTAAAGAATCATTTCAAATTTATCTTAGGGTGAATTTTTGAGAATTTTCTAACATGATTAATTTTTTGATGAATAGTGAAAAATCCGAAATTATATTTAAAAACTAAATTTTATTTTAAATTATTTACAAATATAAATTATATTTTAATTTTTTAAAAGGAAAATTATTTTAATTATATATCCATTAATTCAATTTAGTTCATTTTAACCAATTTTATTTTGAATTTTGGTATTAAAATGTTGTAAACATTTGAACCTTTTGTCTTTAAAAAGAAGAATTATCATCATGTTTAGGGGATTAATTTTAAACATATGTGAAAGGAGTTTTGAAAAATTTATTCCATATTTTGAATTAGAATAATTTATATTATTTAATACGTTTAACCTAATATTTAAAGAAAATGAATTGTGAAAATAGTAAATATTAATTACCACATTTAATGTAAAAATCGGTTTACCATGGGTTAAACTTAAAAGATAAGGCTTAAAATAATCTATAAAATTTTATAAAAATAATTTTTTGAGATATTTAGACCTTATACCATTTATTATCTACAATGTTTAATTATTGGAGCCTTGTTACATGAAAAGAATGTGGGTGGAATTATTTTTATTGAAAAATTACAAGTGTGCCAATCACATCACTTATAAAAGGTCACCCACTCTCTTATATTATTTGGACATTAAAAAAATTTTGGTTGATAAAATATCTTCCCAAAACACTTTAATTTTTTTTCCTATCATCCTAAATGCCTTAATTTGGACATTAAGATAATCCAGAAAAGGTTTTTGTCAAAACCTAAGAATAATACCCAAAAAAGAGGTAACATTCATCAATAAGCATTTTTTTTATTTCTTTATCCACCTCAATAAATTGTTATTAAAAATTAATTTATAATAACATCAGTATATTTCATATACCAATACATTTTTATATTATGGAAATATCCTATACCAATATACAATTCCATCAAATGGGTTAAATAATCATCATTTGTGTGTACGACAGACTAACACCTCGCGAACCGATGTCATTTTTTCATCATTACCACATATCTAGGATGGAAATAATTATGGATTTATTGTTTATATATTATATTAAAAATATAATTATGCATTTGGAATTATTATATAATACATACCTTTATTCTTTCCATTATGTGGGAATATGATAATGTTGCTCGTTTGATTGGTGGACTACCACCTCATGAAGCGATGTGATTTGTTTATGATTCACATGGATAGTATTAAGGATGGTTTTAATCAATATATTTGATATATATGACATAGAGAATATTTTTTGTTTATAATATATCATTTACCTTGTTTCTTCCAATCTGATAATAAAATGGAAACAGATTTTATTCGTACGTATGACCTACCGTCTTCATGAACGGTGTATTTCATTTTCCATCACTAAATTTTATGTATTTATCTAAATATATATGTAATGAATATATTTAATATTTATATGATTTTTTACATTCCTTATATTATGAAACCATGACCAAATTTAGAGGACCAAAAATAAAATCCAGAACATAAATGAAAAACAAAGCAGTTGCTGCCTGAAACATGACATTAACATGTAATTGTTAATAAACTGATAATGGAAGGACGTAAGGAAAATAATATATTGTAATATATATATATATATTATTTAATATATTTATAATAAAATTATATTTATTATTCCATAAATTTGAATGAGTATGATAGAAGTCAAAACTTAAGGTAATGGACTTTTGTCTCAAATTTCATTCTCCGATAAGTATGTTATGTTATGAACCAATATTATTTAATAAGGCATATATACGGACCCATTGGTATGTAATATCATGAATTTATTCTTCATCATGATATATTATGTCTAATTATATGTTATTTCTTCATGGGGATTATGATTAAAGGTTACCAAATTGATAGTGATTTTATGTTACAATCTCATCATTTATGTAGATTGTTTATGATTATGTTTCCAATGAAAATGTATTATGATACATATCTCAAGAACCTCTTGAAATTTATTATCCTATGGTTATTCATGATATTTTCATTTTATAGTACCATTGTTTCACTATTTGGTACTCAAAATAATTGATAAATTGTTTTCAAGAAATTCCATCTTTATTTATCTTTTTGGTCAAAATCATTTTCTTCCAAAACCATGTTCTCTAAAAATATTTTAAAAAAGGTTTTATTATTATTTCATAATTTTTATAGTACATTTTTACCCATGTTTTACTTTTTTAGAAAAATTATAAATGAATCATCATTTCATTTTACAAACAATGCTCATTTGGATTTTATAAAAAATGTGAAAGAAATATTTGTTTTATCATGTATGACATGGAAAAAATCATATAATCATGACCATTATTTACTTTTAATATACCATTATAATTTTCCAAGTTTATTTTCAAATAAAAATATTTTCAAAATGATTTATTTTTTAAAAAGTATTTTGAAAATCAGAAAAGATATTTTCCTCTAGAAATGTTTTAAATGACCAATCTAAATTCTTTTTTATCTAAGACGCCAACCATTGGTGTTTTCTATGCATTTATAGGGATATGATCCAAGGATACAATTATTATTATTCCTCTAGATGGTTTTTTATAATGTAATTTTGTTTATGAAACCCGTTTCACTTCCATGGGTTGCACCATGATAAAATTATTTTGAAACCCATTCTTTTTTCACAGGTTATGCTACTATGAAATGATTATGAAACAAATATCTTTTATAAAGGTTATGATATGATTAAATTTTTATTAAAACAATTTCATTTCAAGTGTTAAGATACGATGAATTAATTATGATATTGTGTCTCACATAAATATGGTTTTACTTATGATATGGGTGAGACCTATATCTCCCTCCAATTAATTAGGTAAATATTTATTTCTTATGAGATAAATTAAATTGTAATATGGAGTGAACCTGGTTCAGTAAGGGACTGTTTATGCTACGATGATCATAAGATTAATCCTTGAAAACTATAATTGTTTTTGGAGTTACGTCATTCCAATATTATATCTATGGTAATGATCTGTGAAAAATGTGGATATTATTTTCTATGTTTGTGTGTTTACCAAAAATATATGTCTCATGCCAATGTTATTCTCTCATGTATCATATTATTTGATTCCCTTATGATTAATGTCTTATAAAATACCAATTTTTATTACATGACTCAATATTATTATCATTAATATTAAATTTATGGTTTTCTAATGTTAATATCATGTTTTAATACCAATATGTTAATTTAATTATTATATATCTCCCTATTTTACCAATACTAAGCATATGAGATCACCCTTTATAGTGATTCCTTTCCCCATGTTATAAGGAAATTTTTATGTATGATATTTCTAATAAGGGTTCGAGTTAGGAAGATCATATTAATAGATTATTTAGTTTACCTATGGAATTTTTTTTTTGTGATTTCATGTTTCCAAATATATTAAACCATTAAATTCATCCGGCCTATGTTTATGTAATGTAATGAATATTCATCAAAGAATGATTTAATATCAATGTATGATAATCATGTTTCACTATATTTATGTTACATACCATATTGTAATGATTCACAATCTATGTCACCATTGAAGTGAAATTTGGTTATATATCATACTAGTTGATAATATTGTATAAATATTTTGAAAATGTTGTTTGGAAAATAATAGATTTAATTTTACCTTAAAAACTTTTTAGATCTAATTTACAAAAGAAATTTTAAATTTATTATAACAGAACTTACTAATTCTTAGTAAATTGTGTTTCGAGTAATTGAAAAAACAAAACATTTTTAACAAGATAAGTTTGAAAAATTACTTGTACCATCACCAATTATCATAACCTTAGAGTTTTCATTGAATATTATGTGGACCCCTTTTAGTTTATTTATTTGATTGAATTTGGATAGTTCAAAACACATATGTCTAGAGTAACTAAAATCTAGATACCATATTTCATTATGGTTTTTTCTTATAAGACACTATTTACCGATTTATTAACTAATATGTACCATAAGGAACTTATTACTTGATTCACTTACCATTTTTGAGGATGTTTAGTCTATAGAGTCATCACATTCCCTTCATGTTGTAACATTGAAAACCTTATTACCTTGTTTATTTTTTTAATATTATTTTTATAGATAGTAAATTATTACTTGATGTGACCTTTTTTATTGTATTCAAATCATTTAACTTATTATTAATCCATTTAATTTAATTTCACGGGTCTGTTCTTTTTCTTGGAAAATTGGTTCACGTTCTTGTGGAGTTGAGCAATGTACTAAAATTCAACCTTAGATGAATAATCATTGGTCGCTTTAAAAGAATTTTTTTCTTTATATCTTGGACTTATTTGGACTTCTTGTTCTCATGTATATTCATAGTTATTTCATAATTCATTAGACATATGATATTTTCTTTGACCACCATTTTTGTTCCATCCTTATGTTCTTGAATGGCAGTGACTTTGGGTACCCAATCTCTTAGTAGGATCTATATTGTCTCTTTCACTACAAAGTCTATAGATAAATCATCACTAAAATACTTTTAACCATTGAACATTTCAGTAAACCATTTAAACATACTAGTGATTGATTTATTAGGATCCACATAAAACAATTCAAAATATTATTTAAGCATGTTTAATCAAGTATCATTAACTTTATTTTTTCCCTCATGCATGATTTGTAGAAATTCCAATATTTCATTAGTCATATTACATATAGTAGGATGGTTTAAATAATTTTGACCAATACCAAAATTTAAGGAATTAATATCCTTTCAATTAAATTAAATTTTTTAACATCATCAGGAGTCCGCTTATATTCATGTTCTTTTGTTTGAATATAATCATATATAAACATTTTCTAAAAAGGATGAACAATTCTACCAAGAGAGGTCAACATGCATTTTTTTCAATTGGAATAATACTTTTCATTAATAATAGGACTATGTGAATAAGTATTGGATTCCATCAAAAAAATATGGTTCTTTGAAATATATTACGATTTAAAAATTACTTTTTAAAAAACAGGATATAAAGAAAATTTTGAAACTACAAAGATACATTTGATACCAATTTTTTGTTAGTGTAGATGGAAAGAGGGTTATGAATTTTCATTTTTTTAAAAATTAAATTAAATGGAAAGGAAAATAAAAAACAATGTTGAAAAGATAAATTGATGATTCAATAAAGAGTTTAATTGATTAATTCAATACATATTATAAATTTAATATCAAAGTAGATAAAGAGAGTAAACATAATGGAAATTATTATATCAAATTTATGAAATAATTCATATTGATGATGAATAAAGAAATGTGTAAAATAAATAGAGCGGAAAAATTATTTGATAAGGAGTTCAACAATTGCTTGATGTGATTCCCTATGTGTCTACCTCTTGAATATTGAGGTCTGTATTATTAGAATCTTTATCTTGGTAGTGATCAAGAAACACATCCCAAATATTTATGGTTTGTGAGAACCCCCTGAGCTTTGTTTGTAAGAAAGGAACTTTTACCTTTTGTGGCAGTGATAACCCATTGAATAATGTGATGAAAAGATATTGGGTTTCAATTGAAAATACATTATAAAATTGCTATCAAATCTCATTAAAGGATGTTTTAAATTTTGTATGAGAGATAAGGATACAATGAAGGATAAGATACTTTCATAAAGATAGAGAATTGGACATTGGATATTTGAGATAACTTTAGAGTATCTTTTAGATAATCACGTTGAATCAATTATTAGAGGGGTGTTATCTATAACAAGAAGATCTTTCATGATGCCAAGGAAATCCTTTTAAAAGATACTAAAGTGTCAAGAAGGATCGAGAAATATTCATGGGAATTGATGATATATAATACTGCATTTATGTCATTTTACCAAAAAAATTCATTCTAAGACAATCTATTTTGACACAATTGGATACTAGGTAGCCTCCACTGATTAATCATTAGACCACCTAGAGTTCAATTCTACTATAAAACCCCCTATTTCATATTATTTCACCTCCATTGATTGGTTGGTGGAACTCCTGGAGGACTTTATGCCTTAGGTTTCACTATCAGATTGGAAGTGGGTCTTCTTCACACCAAGGGTTCTGTCGACATGGAATTTACTAGCCAGTTCTCTAGACCAGCAAGCCAAAGAAGCCTTCTGTTGTACTCTTCTATAAGTGGTATCAACACTTCCTCTAAATTCATTTTAATGTTCTTGTATCCTTTTTCAAAGTCATTAATACATTCATTATGACTACAGAAGAGACAATAAAATATCATTAATACTTATTCAAATACAATAATTGATTTATCAATGGTACTTCAATTTATATTAAATAGAATCTAAAATCACTTAAATGAAATAATAAGATACATAGGAGAGTGTTTTTGATCAGGAAAACACCATAAAAAATAAAGAGGTAAAACATATTTAATTTTATTTCTTCCTTCGTGTGTGTGAATTATAAGAGTTTCCAAACTTAATGGGTGGGTTTTAAACAATAAGTACAGATGCATTCATTTTTGACAACCCTATAATATAGACTGTTCATAGCTTTTTCATTAAGTTCAAATTATATAATTTCTTTAGGAGTCCATTTTTTTATATTTGGTGTTCTAGTAAAAACTAATTTTACTGTGATTACATGTATATTCGATGAATTGAATATTAATAAAACATCTTATAAATTTTTTTTCATGTTCAACATGTTTTTAATGTAATAATTCCATACAGTATTGTTCACATTGATAAGGTCATAACAGTACCCTACTAGGATAAGAACATTTATGTTCGATGATTATATTATTAAATGTTGTTCTCTAGCTGAATAACGTACTATGATAATAAACATAGTATTTATAATTTCATGTGAGAGAACTCATAAGCAGATGAGGCTTCTTCTCCGGATGTTTTCACATAGAAATCTCTAAAATGGGAGATAATGAGAAGATACCTGCTAGTAATAATGCTTCATATTTTAGTGTCATTAGATATTTCTATCTATGAGGGTGTATAGTGGTATTTATACATTAATATAATCCTTGATGTGTGTTATAAATTGTGAAATTAGATTTTCTAACCAAAATCATCATTTTATTTTTTAATTGGATGTATGTCGTGTTCCATGTGTCATGAATGACATGTTATTAGTGGATAATTATAGGACGGATTTTCCTCTTCTATATTTACGGAATATTTTTTCTCTTCTATTTTATTGGTGTATATTTGTTGAATTAAATTACATGGTCATGGCGAAACCACATTTTAATTTCATATACTCAATGAATGACGTATTGAGAACATTGGATGATGAAATGGATATTAAAGCTTCTTAATGATATATTGTAAAAAAGGATTATATTACACATTGAAAATTTATATGAGGATTTAAAAATTTTGAAATTATGTTTTTCTCTTGGGGTTTTCAACCCATTTCTATATAATAATCTGGGATTTTAGAAAATAATTTCTAATAAATACGGGGAAGAATCCATAGAGAGAAAACCACTAAGTGAATTTATTGATCTCGATTAATTTATTTATTTAATTATTAGATTAAATATTGTTATTAAGATTGAGGAATAATTTTTTCTTTGTTTTATCAGTAATAAATATTTATTGATGAATGAAATATTTAATTAAATTTTTATTCATTTATTCATTAAATACAGAGGAGTTCAAACATACCAAGATTGAGTTTGGTGATAAATATTAATTTAAAGATAGAAAATAATATTTTTTACTACACAAGTTAGTATGTACCATAAAATAATAATAATAATAATAATATCTTGAAAGGGGTTTAATAAATATTATATTATTATTTAAGGTATAGTAAGAAATTAAATAATATTTTTACAGAATCCCTAGATCTATAAATAGATAGTTATTTCATTTGTGTAGGATTTATTGAAAATTAAGAATAGAGAATCCATGAACATAATGGAATTATATATATATATATATATATACCTCTCTTAAATTCCCTGTATCTTCCTCTCATGGATAAGAATAACTCTTTCAAGGATGAAGGATCATAGAGCAATCTAGATGGACAACACAAGACAATTGATTCATCATTCTAGCTCCTGAATATTAATTGGTGTTGCTTGAAAATCAAAAGGGCATGTTTGAATCACCACAAGAGTGATTATAAAATTTAGTCCTTATATTATAATGTAGGTTACATGAAAAGGTTTTGGAATATCAATAACGTCATCATAAAAAGGATCCTAAGACGAGGTAATCCTTTATTTAGATCTAAATAAATTAAATATAAATTTAATGTTAATGATCATCTATTGAGGTTTTGTAAAACTAAAAATTAAATGAAATTTTAATTTAAAATGTAGAATAGAAGTTACACTATTCCTTGATCCCTAAAGCGATATTAGAGTGGTCATGTTCAAATTTTCAATTATTTATTTGATTGTAGATTTTTATGAATTTAAAATTTAAGATTCATTTAAATTTTTAATTTGTTCTTGTTCTGTCGTCTAAATATCATATTACTCTACATAATTTCTCAAAAATATTATCATGATCAGTTAATGTTTCATGATGTTTCTATATGAAGATACCATCAATAAGTACCAAGGATCCAATCTAGAAAACATAAGGCTACATGGCTTTTACTCATTTGTTATATGTCTTTTATCCTTGTTCATTACACGAGGATGACCATGTGGATTCTGGTTCATCGTTTAAGAAGCACATAGAATATGAAATAAATGTTCTATGTGTAGACCATCCAGGGTAGCACATGGATTTTTTGGGAGTACATATCTTTCAGTTTTAAAACAAACCATGTTGTATATTCATTTTCAAGACAGAAAACTAGGGGTTATACCGTGTTGCGTAATTAATGCGTCGCATGTATTTAATACACAATGTGTACAAATTATCAAACAATGTAACTAGAAGTACAAATATTGTATCCTCTACACACATCAAGAACTTCATAAATATTTTTGATATATATAGGCCAAGTCCCTGGGCATGTGTTATGGAAATTCAACAATGAGAAGAACATGACATGTAGCTAGTATGTATATGGCATACATTATACCTACTTATATGGGGTGATTAAATAAATAATGTAATTACTCCTTAAACATTGTCAATTTTATTTTTTTGGGTCATTATTTTTTTATTATATGATTATCATTATGTTTTATATTATATTAAATTTTAAACTAATTTTTCTTAATATTTGAGACAATGAATCATGAATTATTATCGTACAATAATGACTCATCAAATTAAATTTCATAGGATACATAATTTTAATGTGTTTTTTGGGTCATTATGTTGATAGTACATTTCGAGTACAAAATATTTCATATGAGTGCATTGTTTACAACTAAACCAAAATGAGTAGTCCAGACTTGTAATCTTTGGGTTTCTTCAATGTAGAAAGTTGTGTGTTGTTTTTTTGATATTTAAATATAATATTTTATTTTATTTTATATAAAATCATAATTGATGGGAAATTTTGAATTATTGGTAAAAATAATATAAAATGAATAAATTTGTTGAAAAAGTAATTAATCAGATAATTTTTGTGCATTTTATCTAATTAAAGAAATAATTAAAATGAATGATACCTAATAATTTTAAATCTATAATCATAGAATGATTATGAATGATTGTAATCTTGAAAAAGACTATAGTATGTGTTATAATAATATAATTTAATTTATTAAATTTGTTTGCAATAATTTATTATTAAATTAATTTAGATGGCATGTGTGTAATATCTCCCTCCATTAATATATAGGACCTACATGTCAAATGTTATTTATATAATTCCACTTAACCAATATTTTGTTTCCCCTCACCTTTATGTAAGTTATAAGTACATGTAATTAATAGAGTATCCCAAGGTGCATGGAGGAGGTTTAAGATAGAACCATAATGACACCAACTCATGTGATACGTGGGTTGGAAGGTGTAATGTTGCAACTCATGTCATGACCTACATAAGAAGTTATTACCCCAGGTCATAGGTTAATTTATTTTCTACCCAAAAAATAAATAGTTAGATAATCTCATGATTAGTTCATTCATTTACTTATATATCTATTTATTTAAATCTATAAATTATATAATTTGTGAATGAAAAACCATGATCAAATAAATAAATGAATTAATGTGTAAATTATGGAATTTTGATAAATGTATAATGCATACATGTTTTATCCAATATGGTTAATTAATTAAGTAATATACACTTAATTTTAATAAGGAATGTAAAATATAAACCAAGATAGAATTTACACATAACAAATAAAATCCCTCAAATATATATTATATCAGAATTGGTCAACCATTACATGATTAGAATTGAAACCAATAGAACTATTTGTTTTTCTAACCTTTTTAGGGATAATTAGGCATATTAGGGGAGTTCTTAAGAAGGTTTTGCATCAAATTAAACATTTTAAATAAAAAGTATCACCCATTGATATACTTAGTCAAATTTGGAGGCAAATGTTAAGGAAATCCTAGTTAGGATTTTGAGGTTGGTGAATCCACTCAATGGGATAAAGAGAATCAATCTCATTGTTGGAAATTACATACCGACATAAATACCTTCAAGTATCTTAAAAAAACTTATTAGGTTTAGAAAA
The DNA here is from genome assembly GCA_963277665.1 of Viscum album. Lineage (NCBI taxonomy): Eukaryota > Viridiplantae > Streptophyta > Magnoliopsida > Santalales > Viscaceae > Viscum > Viscum album. The sequence goes on along the minus strand of OY728128.1, from coordinate 1,172,390,819 downwards.
GTGGAATATGGATCCTTTCCACTAGAATGTCTATGAAACTAGAAATTATATGTTAAACTGTGAGGGTTTTGAGACTATAAAAGATGGGTATATTAAATAAAATTAATTAATATTATTTATCACATAATTTTTAGTCAAAAAATGCACTAATAATCTACACATTTAAATTGTATAATAAATGGAATGTTCATAAAACACCTTATCCATTTTATGAATATTGGAGAAATACCATCTATTCATTAATAGTAACATCCTAGAGTGGTTTAGAAGCCTTCAATTTGTTTTTATCCATGAATGGAAATATTACATCCTAGAATCCTCAATGCCTAATCCAGTTACCAAGGAGGTGAGTGATAAAGAGTTCCTTTTCAATGAAAAATCATATGAAAGTTGCATTTAATGTTCAGTGTTTTACATTATCAACTATGCTTAATGAAATCATTGAGTATCATGAAAAAATGGATGCTAACAACATTCTTGATATTATTTATGTTCTATAAATTGAGTGAGAAATACAAAAAGAATTTTAGATATCGAAAGCACTATTTTAGAGTAAGCTTGCAAAGGGTGTGCCAGTTGGGCCTCATGTAGTCAAGCTCATTTTCTATATTGAGAACCTAGATGTTATTGGTTTTAAACTACCTAAATAACCGCACACTGATATAATTTTTCTTATTACTTCCTCATATATTATCCAAATCTTTTGTAAATTACAATATAAACAATATCGAGAAGTCTCTCACAAATACCCTTCATCAAATAGATAAGATGATAAATAATCAAAATACTTGAATCCTTATGGTGAAAAAATGGAAAGGGAAAATTAAGATATAAAAGCACAATGATTCTTACACCCTTATATGAAGATAAATATCAAGGGGAAATCAAGAGAGTAAGATTTTTCCTATTTCACATGTGTAATGATGGGCCACTAGAAGAAATACTACACCCATCCTAAGAAGTAAGGGTTAGATTCATGTGAGTTTTTTAAAGTGTGTAATTTTTTTATAAAATAGGTATTAGATATAAATTATGGTACTCAAATACGTATCCAAATATAGGAACTGAGAATATTTAGAAATATTGACTAAAGTTAGGTAGATCTGAAAGAATGGAATAGAGCTATACTTAATAATGTGTCTATTTGTGAAAATCTACTTACATTTCCAAGAGGGATGATCTTGGTTTAGAATGGTTATTATTAAATTCCACTCATAACTAAAAACATTATTTCTATTTCTAAACATGATATAGATGGATTAATTTTTATGTTCATAAATAAATGTTACTTCATTTATAAAGATATCATTTTTATAGTAAGCTGAATTTAAATAATGGTATTTTGTGTTCGACTACACAAACCAAGTTAATGAAATTGATAATGAAAATTAATGACATGAATTGTACAACATGAAAAATTGGAATCACAGGCTTTTTAATTTTAATTAATTTTTTACTAAATTCAAAAAATATGTATATTTAGATTCTTTTAAAATAAAACCAATTTTTGTACATTATGCATGTTTAAAAGATAAAATCACCAAATCCTCATTTAGTGGGAATGTATAAAGGGACAAAGATTGTTCTAGATTAGTTTATACTAATGTGTGTTAAATATTTACAATTAAACCAAGGTGTTGATACTCATACTTTACTACTTTTACTAATTATTTTAGTTGATATGGATATGTCTACTTAATGAGGTATAAGTTGGATTCATTTTACAAATTCAAGGAAAACAATAATTAAGTTGATAACTATATTGGTAAAAATATTAATAAACTCCATTCCAAATATGGTGGAGAATATATTAATCAAGACTTAATCTATTATTTATTGGAGTTTTTCATTCCATCTCAACTCACTCCTCCTTATACACCTCAACGGAATGATGTTAGAGAAAGGAGAAACTACACTCTATTAGACATGGTGAGATCAATGACGAGTCATGTGAGTCTTCTATTATCATTTTGGGGATATGCATTATAGATAGTAGTAAACATAATAAACCAAGTAATAAATAGATTAATAAATTGTAGTCCATATAAAATTTTCAATGGAAGAAAAACCATGTTGTTGAATTTACATTTGTGGGGTACTGAAGTGTTTATTAAGGCCTCATTAGGTAACAAAATTTCTCCCTACGGTGAAAAGTGTACCTTTATAAAATACCCCTAAGAAAATAAGGTGATATTACATATACAACCCCTTAAACAAAAAGGTATGTGTGGAGATTCATTCCATATCCTCAATATAGAGAAAATCTATAAAACTGATAGTGGGATCGAGATAGATTTCGATGAAGTCTAGGTTCAATGTACACATGAGGGGGTATAGGAAAAAGTTTTACAAAGCCCCATGGAAGAAGTTTCATATACATGAGTACTATATAGGATTAAAAGAGAGGTTAGTGAACCATAAGGGTATGGTTTTCTATTCACTAAGGATGGTGACTCATTATTAGTTGATAATAATTACTATCTAACCTATAATGAATTAGTAAGTTTCAATGATGTTATCATGTCGAAAGAATAGATGAATTATGAAATGGATTACATGTACCAAAACCAAGTATGGATTATGTTAGATCGTACAATGGACCTAAAAACAATTCGATGTAAATGGTTATTCAATAAAGAACTGGAAATGGATACACAAGTTTGTACTTATAAGTCTCAAATTGTTAAAAAGGGGTTTGAACAATGATAAGGCATTGACTTTGAAGAAAGGTTTCCACCATTTTAAAATGATAAAATATATTATAATTTTAGTTGTATTTATGCACTTCCATGACTATGAGATTTATAAAATGGATTTCAAAACATACTTCCTTAATATAACCCTTTATAAAGATGTCTATATGAAACAACTGTAAAGTTTTGTTACTCCAAGGATTCCAAAAAAAATTGTATATTGTAAAGATCTACTTATAGATTAGAGAAATCATCCAGATCATGGAACATTAATTTTTATGTGTCCATATCTGTAACATCCCAGTAAGTAATGAATAATATATATTTTATCTATGTCTATTAATGAATTAGATAGTGTCTTAGAGGCTTAAAATGAAAATAAATCCAATCTTAAGCATGAAATACACTAATATTTTTAAAAGATTGTTTTACTGCCTTTGATGGAAAAACAATTTTGAATCTATATTTTAACAATTTTATAAACTATGTTTGTCAAAATAAACTTATTCTTTATTATTGGGACATAAAAAATTACTTTTTGTGAGTTTTTGGTATTTTTCTGACAATGTTCATTTTTTAATGAATAGTGGAAAATACTGCATTTTACATCAAAACTGATTTTTAATCTAATTTATTTATATGATTAAATTATCTTTTGAATTGGTTTTGAAGTGAAATTATAATATATGTTTACCATTTAATCCAATGGTGGTCATTGGAATAAATTTAAATTTGAAATTGGACTTAAAATGGTGTCAATCTTTTGATACTTTTGTTTCATAAAAACACGCTATTTGTCATAACATCGGGAATTAATTATTAAATTAATTAATGTGACTTATATGTTTTGAATTTTGTAAAATAGACTTCATTTTTGAATTCAGAATATCAAATATAGCTTAGGGTGAATTTATGGTAATTTTCTGAAAAACTTCAATTTTTGATGAATAGTGAAACCACTAAGTGGTAGTTAAAGAAACTGATTTTTCGTTAAAATGAAACTTTTCCACTTTTGTGTTCTGAATTTCAAAAATCCGGCATACATGGTTGTCATTAGTATGTAAAATGTGGTTCAATGAGATTAAAATAATTTTTTGGTGAATAGTAACTTATTAAGTTTTTAATCGCGATTAGAGGTAATTAGTGTAATTTAAGGTAAAAATGATATTATAAAAATGTGAAAACCCCATGACACTTGTCCTACACCTATTGGGTGAGTCAAGGCCGACCCAGAAAACCCATGGGTCGATTTAGGGGACCCCATGGAGCAACTTGGGTGAGATAATGACTTTAATGCTTTTTTTTAAATAAAGGTGAAAATGACACTAACATAAATTGTTTTACTAAAACAATTTTTAGAAGGGTTTATTCTAATCATATATTTGTCTATAAATATTAATTATAAAGATAAAAAGATTTCCTACATCATATTATTTTTTTTATAATTTTTTGACATTAAATAAATAAATGTATTTATGACATCATGATGATGCAGCGATGACCTCATTATTTAACGATTTAAATAAAATGGAAGGATAATGTAATATCTAAGACCTACACATGTCCAAAACCTATTGTATGAGTGGATTTCTAACCCTTATCACCTTATCCTTGAATTATATCAATGTGTGACCTTTTTAATCCGAAACTCATTTTAAAATAAATTAACTTATCTTTACTTTCCAAGAGTGCCCCTCCTCTCCTCTTATAAAAGGCCCCCACCTCTACCTCATTTCACACACTCCTCAAGCCTTTGGCTCGGCCATCCCCTGCCCATTTACTCTCTCCACATACCTCTCCTTATCCTAGAGGATTCCCTTTGGGCAGAATCCTTTCAAAGGAAGCCTTTAGGCTCAAATCAAAAGGAGTTACACTTTTAAAGGTAATTCTTTCTCTCATGTTCATTTGTTTTATTTTGCTTCTCCAACCCCCTAAACTCTTTTTATTTACTTCATTTGTAACAACACCAGTATCTTAAATATACTAGGATGTTGTTATATGATTTATTCGATCTACAATCTCACACAACTACATCAAATGGTTAAAGAACATACGGTTTTCGTGGATGGCGAAATTCTGCCTCCCGAAACGATGATTGTTCAATACTCATCTAACACCTTCAAAGGTGGCCATTATGATGTCACTATTTTTATATATGATATATAATATTTTTATTCTTTCCTTAAGCTTCAGTATTTTTCATTTATGGCATACCACTATTGTTTCCATTATGGGTAAACACGATATCTTCATTTTAGGAAGTGTGGACTACCTCCCCCTGAAAGTGATTTGATTCGTCAATACCGTATGTGGGATGTGTAAAGGATAAAGTTAATGATATTATATATGTTATTATACTGGAATTATAATATATGCTTATATCATTATGATTCCATTCCAGAAAATACGAAATAGAAATGGAAGTAGCGTTCATGCGTACGTACGACTTACCGTCTCCATGAACGGTGCATTTCATTTCTTACCTCTAAATGTGATGTAATATTATAAATACATGTATATTATGAATATATATGATATATATATGTTATCAAAATCCTTAATACCATTCTGGATATAACGAACCTTTGACAAATTAACATCATGTAAGTGTAAGAAGTCTATTTTTGACTTAAGAACCAAATACCGACAAAATGAACATTATTAACTTAAATAATTACATGATGTTCATAACATGGTATAAAAGGAATAATGAACTTGAAAAAGGTTCTTAAGCAAGTAGATATTAACTCAAGTTTATTATTCAGGAGATTAATGAACGGTCGGGTCACGTCGGATACGAGGTATGGGACTTCGTCTCAATCTCCTTTCATTGAGGCATATTTTATTTTATACACAACTTTCTTTTATACGGTGTATAAACCCCTTTGACTTTTACGTTTATTCAAAAGGAATCTTTTTTATACGAAGCGTTTACTAAACGAAAAAAGGGAATGTTTTTGTCATACGTATGCGGCGACAATGACTTCTCTGCCGTCGTGACCGTTATTTGAGTTTCAGCTTCCTCTACAAGCCGTACATTCTTCTTAAAAGAAAAATAAATATCATGTTTTACTTTTTTTATTTTGGTATTGAAAATGGTTTTCATAATGTTTTTGTATCAATGTGTTGTATTGATATCTTGTGATTGAAAGGTGGGAATGTTATGTTTCTTTTATGCATGTTTTATGTGATATGATTATGTTGAGGTTCTTGGGCATTATTATGAAAACGGGTGGTTCCGTGATAAACTAAGGGCGGGTGAGCCCGATATAGCTCTCCAATGCATTGGGTAACACGAAGGAGTGAAACGTTAAGGTTTCTCTGAAGAGATTTAGGGAATATACTGTGATGGGTATTCCAAACGTAACCAAGAGGGTTACTCCCTACGTAAGAATGTTATGAATGCCTCAAGTTACCTTTTTGTCTTATGATTTCTATGATATATTCATGATTTTATGATGTATGTTAAAGTGCCTAGGTTTTATGGGTAAAGTATGATTTCATTCTTATGTATATATGAACTCATGTTTCCTTTCCATGTTTTTTTATAACCCATACTAAGTTTTTATGCTCATGCCATGTTTTTTTGAAATGATTTTCACAGGTCAAGGGAAAGGTACATGATATGATGATAGTGTCAAGGAAGTGTCAAGAAAGAATCCATGTTTTATTTTAAATATGTTTCCATTTATGGGAATGAAGAATACTATCTTTATGTAACCACTTTGTTTATATGTGGAATGTAATCCAAGTTTTATGATCTAATTCTCTAAAACTCTAAACCCGAAAAGATCCTCAATGTGTAATCTTGTAATAACTCAAGATTAAGTAAGGTTTAAGGCTGGGGACTTATAGTTGGTATCAGAGGTCGGTTTAGATAACTTTAGGAGTTATAATTCTATTAAATGATTATTCAAAAAAAATTTGAAATGATATAGCATTTGAAGATTACCATGTGGCTTCATCTAAGACATGTTTGTTCAGAATGGTTTTCCGCAGAGGGAACATGGAAGCAGTGCTAGGAAGGCATACAGAAGGAAATAACCTTCCGAATCAGCATCCCGAGATGGTCGGAATTGGAACTGAACAGTTTGTTGCAGTGATGGCACAGTTGACTCAGGCTATAAATGGTGGTGGTATCCATGCATGAGATCAGTCAGATCAACTGCAGAGGAACATGTCAGCGGTGGAACATTTCATGAGGCAACATCCCCCATCATTCAGAGGATCATCTGACCCTGTGTTAGCTGAAGGGTGGATTAAAGCACTGGAGAAGATTTTCGATGTCATGGGGTGTTCAGACAATCAAAAGGTTAGTTTTGCTATTTACCATTTGGAGGGTGAGGTAGATCAGTGGTGGTCGATGGTTAAAAATATCAGGGAAGCTGATGATATTGATGCTCTCGACTGGGATGAATTAAAAGGTATGTTTCTTGAGAAGTATTTTCCTAAGTCTGTTCGACTTAGGATGGAAAAGAAATTCTTGGAATTGAGGCAAGAGGAAGACTCAGTGGCTACCTATGAAGAAAGGTTCACTCGATTGGCAAGGTATGCTCCAAATTTTATCTGAGACCTTGATAGTAAAATCAATCGTTTTTACTCAGGATTAAAGCCAAAATATCGAAGGGCATTAGCTTCTTGTGAGTTTAAAAGTTATGAAAAGCTTGTTCGATATGATGAGAAGGTGGAAATGGAGTTTGCCGATGAAAAAGTGTTCTATAACAACCAACATAAAGAAGAGACCGAGGTGGTAGGAGAAAGGTAAGAATTATTCAAGAAAGTCTGATGGTAAGAAAACTAAGTTTCCAGTTTGTGATAAATGTGGAAAAAGGCATGCTGGGGAATGCCTTCTGAATTCTGGAAAGAGCTACCGATGTCGTAAGATGGGACATAAGGCTCGTGATTTCACTAAAAAGGATCAAGGTGAAGGTAAGACCAAATTTTATTTATAGTTAGTGAAATGTTATAAGTGCAATGATATGGGTCACTATGCTAATGAGTGTCCAACAAAGAGCTTGAGTGATGGGAAGCGGTTGGACTACAAGCAGAAAGGGGTGGTGAAATCTTTTGCAACTACTTCGGAAGACGTCGGGCCATCAAATAAAGTTGTATCAGGTACTTTGTTTGTTTTTACAGATTATGCCAGTGTGTTGTTTGATTCGGGGTCTACACATTCATTCATCTCTGAAACCTTTTCTAGTAAAATGGGAATACCATCTCAAGAAATGACTCCTGAACTTTTGGTAAAAACACATGGGGAAAATGTTGAGGCAAAAAGAATTTATAAGAATCTTCCTATCCTTATCTGTGGAAAAAACCTACTTGCAAACCTTATTGTTCTACCTCTAGTACAGTTCGATGTTATCCTGGGTATGGATTCACTCTCTATTTACCATGCTAAGATTGACTGTAGAGCTAAAGAAGTTTCTTTTCAGAAAGACTTTCAGTTTGTGTAAAAGAATGAACCCTTACTGTTGATAACTTATCAAGAGGCCGAGAAACTTGTAAAAGATGGAAATGAATGTTACCTTGCACACATCGTTGAAAATAAAGGAATTGTTCAGATTAATGATGTGCCAGTGGTAAATGAGTATCCTGATGTTTTTCCTGATGAGTTTCCTGGAATAATACCAGATCGATAAGTTGAGTTTACTGTTGACTTAGTTCCTGATGCTAAGCCAATTTCAAAACCTCCTTATCGAATGTCTCAAATTGAACTTTTAGTGTTGAAGGAGTAATTGAAAGATTTATTAGAGAAAGGTTTCATTCGACCTAGAACATCACCATGGGGTGCTCCTGTCTTATTTGTTAAAAAGAAAGATGGTTCTATGAGACTTTGCATTGATTATAGAGCCTTGAATAATATCACTGTTAAGAACAAATATCCTTTGCCTCAAATCGATTATTTGTTTGATCAGCTCCAGGGAGCTCAGTTTTTTTCAAATATTGACTTGAGATCAGGGTACCATCAGCTGAAGGTAAAGGAGGCAGATATTCCGAAGACCGCGTTCCGTACGATATATGGCCATTATGAATTTGTAGTAATGCCTTTTGGGCTAACCAATGCACCTGCTGTATTCATGGACTTAATGAATAGAATTTTCCATGAGTTCTTGGATAAGTTTGTGGTGGTTTTCATTGATGATATTTTGGTATTTTCTAAAAGTAAAGAGGAGCATGAAATACATTTAAGGGTTATATTGCAAACCTTAAAAGAAAATAAACTGTATGGAAAATTCAGCATGTGTGAGTTTTGGTTGCAACAAATTTCATTCCTTGGTCCTATTGTTTCTAAAGATGGAATAACTGTTGATCCTGCAAAAACAAAAGTTGTGGAAGAATGGCCAAGACCCACAAATGTAACCGAGATTCATAGCTTCCTTGGTTTGGCAGGCTATTACCGAGGGTTTGTTAGAAATTTTTCATGATTATCTAGTCCAATGACTAATCTAACTCGGAAGGATGTTAAGTTTATCTAGACAAAAGAATGTGATGATTGTTTTCAGGAATTGAAAAGAAGATTAGTGAATGCTCCAGTTTTGGCACTACCTTCTAGGAATGGTGAGTTTTTTATATATAGTGATGCTTCATTGAAAGGACTTGGTTGTGTCATAATGCAGAATGATCAGGTAATTTCTTATGCTTCACGAACGTTGAAAACACATGAGAAAAATTACCCTACACATGATTTGGAATTAGCTGCTGTTGTTTTTGCTTTAAAAATTTGGAGGCATCATTTGTATGGAGTAAAGTGTGAAATATATACCGATCACAAAAGTTTAAAGTATATATTCACTCAGAAATAGTTAAACATGAGACAAAGGAGATGGATGGAATTAATCAAGTATTATGAATGTACAATTCATTACCATCCGAGAAAATCAAATAAAGTGGCTGATGCTTTGAGTCAAAAAAGTAATTCTTCATTAGCAATGTTGCGTTTGGAACATGATCCTTTGGTTAAGGATTTGATGAAATTTGGCATAGAAGTTGTTGGTGTAGGAAGTCCTTCTGTTTTGTTTCAGGTATCAGTGAGATCTTCTCTATCAGGCAGAATCAAGAAAGCACAGAAGCAAGACAGTGAGTTGCAGAAAAAGGTAGAGCTGGTTCAGAAAGGTAAGTTTCCTAAATTCAACATTGATAATGATTGTGTTTTGAGATTTTAGAAGATATTGTTTGTGCCTTTTGATTCACAGTTGAAGAGATATTTGTTATGGGAAGCTCATAGTTCTCCGTTTTCAGTTCATCCGGGTAGTACTAAGATGTATAGAGATCTGCGGGAGTATTACTAGTGGGATGGAATGAAAAGGGATATTGATGATTTTACTGTGAAGTGTTTGACATGTCAACAGGTTAAAAAAGAGCAGCAGTTACCTAAAGGGATGCTTCAGCCATTACCAGTGCCAGAGTGGAAATGGGAGAATATATCCATGGAATTTTTTGTGGGATTACCGAAGACATCTCGAGGTAATAATGCAATCTGGGTTATTGTTGATCGCTTGACCAAATATGCTCATTTCATTGCTATATGAGATACTTTATCTCTTGATCAACTTTCCCGTTTGTATCTTAAAGAGATAGTCAGGTTGCATGGAGTTCCTCTCTCTATTGTATCAGATCGTGATCCCAGGTTCACTTCTAACTTTTGGAAAGGCCTTCAGAAGTCGTTGGGTACTGAATTAAATTTTAGTACAGTTTTTCATCCTCAATCAGATGGGAAGTCAGAACGAACAATTCAGACCTTGGAGGATATGCTATGAGCTTGTTCGATGGATTATCAGGGAATTTGGTACCAACATCTTTCTTTGGTTGAATTTTCATATAATAACAGTTTTCATTCCAGTATACAGATGGCTCCATTTCAGGCATTATATGGGAAGCGGTGTCGAACTCTAGCTCTCTGGGATGAAGTGGGTGAAAGGAAGTTGATGGGACTAGAATTGGTAGAAGAGTTGGCAGAAAAAGTTCAGCTGATTCAGAAGCACATGAGAACAGCTCAGAGTAGGCAGAAAAGTTATGCAGACAACAGGAGGAAGGATCTATCCTTTGAGGTAGGTGATCATGTTTTTCTCAAAGTATCACCATGGAAAAGTGTGATGCGATTTGGTAAGAAAGGAAAGCTGAGTCCAAGGTTCACTGGACTATATGAAATTCTGGAGAGAGTTGGATCAGTTGCATACCGAGTGGCTTTACCTCCGAGTTTATCTCAGGTACACAATGTTTTTCACGTTTCGATGTTGAGAAAGTATATGCCAGATCCATCTCATGTTTTGAGTCCAGAGGTAGTTCAGCTGGAAGAGAACCTATCATATGAGGATCAACCGGTCCAGATTCTTGACCACAAGGAGAAAGTGTTATGGAATAAGGTGGTTAATCAGGTAAAGGTTTTGTGGAAAAAACCACATGATGGAAGAGGCAACATGGGAATCTGAAAATGCAATGAGGGATAAGTACCCCCATTTATTCGATAAGTAAATAAATTGCAGGGACACAATTTTCTAAAGGGGGGAAGGATGTAACATCCCAAGTAAGTAATGAATAATAGTTATTTTATCTATGTCTATTAATGAATTAGATAGTGTTTTAGAGGCTTAAAATGAAAACAAATCCAATCTTAAGCATGAAATACACTAATATTTTTAAAAGATTGTTTTACTGCCTTTGATGGAAAAACAATTTTGAATCTATATTTTGACAATTTTATAAACTATGTTTGTCAAAATAAACTTATTCCATATGATTGGGACATCAAAATTTACTTTGTGTGAGTTTTTGGTATTTTTTTGACAATGTTCATTTTTTAATGAATAGTGGAAAATACTGCATTTTACATCAAAACTGATTTTTAATCTAATTTATTTATATGATTAGATTATCTTTTGAATTTGTTTTGAAGTGAAATTAGAATATATTTTTACCATTTAATCCAATGGTGGTTATTGGAATCAATTTCAATTTGAAATTGGACTTAAACTGGTGTCAATCTTTTGATACTTATTGTTTCATAAAAACATGCTATTTGTCATAACAGCGGGAATTAATTATTAAATTAATTAATGTGACTTATATGTTTTGAATTTTGTAAAATAGAATTCATTTTTGAATTAGGAATATCAAATATATCTTAGGGTGAATTTATGGTAATTTTCTGAAAAACTTCAATTTTTGATGAATAGTGAAACCACTAAGTGGTAGTTAAAGAAACTGATTTTTTGTTTAAATGAATCTTTGCCACTTTTGTGTTCTGAATTTCAAAAATCCGACATACATGGTTTTCATTAGTATGTAAAATGTGGTTCAATGAGATTAAAATAATTTTTTGGTGAATAGTAACTTATTAAGTTTTTAATCGCCATTAGAGGTAATTAGTGTAATTTAAGGTAAAAATGATATTATAAAAATGTGAAAACACCATGTAACTTGTCCTACACCTATTGGGTGAGTCATGGACGACCATGACAACCCATGGGTAGATTTAGGGGACCCCATGGATCCACTTGGGTGAGATAATGACTTTAATGATTTTTTTAAATAAAGGTGAAAATGACACTAACATAAATTGTTTTACTAAAACAATTTTTAGAAGGGGTTATACTAATCATATTTTTATCTATAAATATTCATTAGAAAGGTAATTAGATTTCCTACATCATATTATTATTTTTTTATAATTTTTTGCCATTAAATAAATAAATGTATTTATGACATCATGATGATGCAGCGATGACCTCATTATTTAACGATTTAAATAAAATGGAAGGATAATGTAATATATAAGACCTAAACATGTCCAAAACCTATTGGATGAGTGGATTTCGAACCCTTATCACCTTATCCTTGAATTATATCAATGTGGGATCTTTTGAATCCGAAACTCATTTTAAAATAAAGTAACTTATCTTTACTTTCCAAGAGTGCCCCTCCTCTCCTCTTATAAAAGGCCCCCACCTCTACCTCATTTCACACACTCCTCAAGCCTTTGGCTCGGCCATACCCTGCCCATTTACTCTCTCCACATCCCTCTCCTCATCCTAGAGGATTCCCTTTGGGCATAATCCTTTCAAAGGAAGCCTTTAGGCTCAAATCAAAATGAGTTACACTTTTAAAGGTAATTCTTTCTCTAATGTTCATTTGTTTTATTTTGCTTCTCAAACCCCCTAAACTCTTTTTATTTACTTCTTTTGTAACAACACCAGTATCTTCAATATACTAGGATGTTTTTATAAGATTTATTCGAGCTACACTCTCACAAAACTACATCAAATGGTTAAGGAACATACGGTTTCCGTGGATGGCGAAATTCTGCCTCCCGAAACGATGATTGTTCAATACTCATCTAACACCTTCAAAGGTGGCCATTATGATGTAAATATTTTTAAATATGATATATAATATGTTTATTCTTTCCTTAAGCTTCTGTATTTTTCATTTATGGAATACCACTATTGTTTCCATTATGGGTAAACACAATATCTTCATTTTAGGAAGTGCGGACTACCGCCCCCTGAAAGTGATTTGATTCGTCAATACCATATGTGGGATGTGTAAAGGATAAATTTAATGATATTATATATGTTATTATACTGGAATTATAATATACTCTTATATCATTATGATTCCATTCTAGAAAATACGAAATAGAAATGGAAGTAGCGTTCATGCGTACGTACGGCTTACCGTCTCCATGAACGGTGCATTTCATTTCTTACCTCTAAATGTGATGTAATATTATAAATACATGTATATTCTGAATATATATGATATATATATGTTATCCAAATCATTAATACCATTCTGGATATAACGAACCTTTGACCAAATTAACAACATGTAAGTGTAAGAAGTCTATTTTTGACTTAAGAACCAAATACATAAAAAATGAACATTATTAACTTAAATGATTACATGATGTTCATAACATGGTATAAAAGGAATAATGAACATGAAAAATGTTCTTATGCAAGTAGAGATTAACTCAATTTTATTATTCAGGAGATTAAATAATGGTCGGGTCAAGTCGGATATGAGGTATGGGACTTCATCTCAATCTCCTTTCATTGAGGCATATTTTATTTTATACACAACTTTCTTTTATACGGTGTATAAACCCATTTGACTTTTACATTTATTCAAAAGGAATCTTTTTTATAAAAAGCGTTTACTAAACGACAAAAGGGAATGTTTTTGTCATACGTATGTGGCGACAACGACTTCTCCGCCGTCGTGACCGTTATTTGAGTTTCGGCTTCCTCTACAAGCCATACCTTCTTCTTAAAAGAAAAATAAATACCACGTTTTACTTTTCTTTTATTTTGGCATCGAAAATGGTTTTCATAATGTTTTTATATCAATGTGTTGTATTGATATCTTATGATTGAAAGGTGGGAATGTTATGTTTCCTTTATGCATGTTTTATGTGATATGATTATGTTGAGGTTCTTGGGAATTATTATGAAAACGGGTGGTTCTGTGATAAACTAAGGGCGGGTGAGCCCGATATAGCTCTCAAATGCATTGGGTAACTCGAAGGAGTGAAACGTTAAGGTTTCTCCGAAGAGATTTAGGGAATATACTATGATGGGTATTCCAAACGTAACCAAGAGGGTTACTCCCTACGTAAGAATGTTATGAATGCCTCAAGTTACCTTTATGTCTTATGATTTCTATGATTTATTCATGATTTTATGAGGTATGTTAAAGTGCCTATGTTTTATGGGTAAAGTATGATTTCATTCTTATGTATATATGAACTCATGTTTCCTTTCCATGTTTTTTTATAACCCATACTGAGTTTTTATGCTCATCCCAAGTTTTTTTGAAATGATTTTCACAGGTCAAGGGAAAGGTACATGATATGATGATAGTGTCAAGGAAGTGTCAAGAAAGAATCCATGTTTTATTTTAAATATGTTTCCATTGATGGGAATGAAGAATAATATCTTTATGTAATCACTTTGTTTATATGTAGAATGCAATGCAAGTTTTATGATCTAATTCTCTGAAACTCTAAACCCGAAAAGACCCTCAATGTGTAATCTTGTAATAACTCAAGATTAAGTAAGGTTTAAGGCTGGGGCTTTATAATATCTGAGTATTGTTTCATAGAGAACCAATGTGATTCTTGTGTTTATAAGTGGATTTGTGGGAGTACAACTATTTTCATAATTGTTTATGTCAATGACATATTATTTATTGGAAAACAAATAATAGTCTTATAATATGCTAAATCCTAGTTGAATAAATTCCTCTCCATGATGGACTTAGGTAAGGTGGAATATATTTTTGCGACCAAGATCCATTCTAATACATCAAATAGACTTCTCATCCATAGTTATGGTACATATATTGACAATATACTGTAGAGATTCAGTGCGGAACACTCCAAGATGAGTTTGTTGTCTATGTTTCAAGGAATTCATCTTCTCAAGAAAATGTGTCCTCACACACAAGAGGAAATAAAAATAATAACACATATTTTTTATACATTAGTGATTTGATCAGTCATGTACGTTATGTTATGTACTATTATAGATGTCGCCTACACATTATGTTTGGCATGAAGATATCAAACTGACCTAGGTGACCACCATTGGATGGTTGTCAAGACTATCATTATGTTCATAAGGCATACTAAGAATAATTTCTTGATCTATTCAGGAGATAAGGAACTATTCATCAAAGGATATGCATATTTTAGTTTTAAAATAGATCTAGATAATATGAAATTTCAAATAGGATGCATGTTCAATTTTAATTGAGGTAATTTGGGATGGAAGAGCACAAAGTATGTTGTGGTAGCATATTATATAGTAGACTCAAAGTATATTTTTAGAATCTGAGATATATAAATATGTTTTAAAGATATGAAACTTTATCCAAAATCATGACATTATTCCTAGAAGTAAATATTTTACCACAATCTATTGTGAAAATACTATAGTGGTGACTCTTACCAAGGAGATATGGTCAAATCAGTAAAGAAATAATATAATTAGAAATTATCTTATCTTAATGGGGTTTTCTCTAATAGGGGAGTTATAGTAAATATTATTTCCATAGAATAAAATTTAGAGGAACCCTTAACTAAATAATAGACTAATTAGAAACTTGATTATCATGTGGGGTCTAACGAACTGAAATTTTAGGAATTTGTCTCTAGTCCAGGTGGGAGTCTTTTGGAGTTAGTGTCATAGGACCCACTGATTTTACTTTTATTACATGTATATTCAATAAATTGAATATGAATAAAATATATTATTATAATTTTTTTCATTTATCTACATGAATTTAATGTAGTAATTTCCTAGGGTATTTTTCTCATTGACAAGTAAATAGTAGTTCCCTGTTTTGATGATAATGTTGAAGTGATATGATGGTATTCATAAATATACTTCTACTAGTTGATAACAAACTATGATATTAAACACAGTATGTATACTATCATGTTATAGTATTCTTAATTGGATGAGGCTTCTTCTTGGGAAGTTTTCACTTGGTAATATCGAAAATGAGAGATTATGAGAAAAAATAATCCAGCAAGAATTCTTCATGTTTTGGTGTCATCAGATATTCCTATCTATGAGTTTGTGTAATGTTACTTAGACATTAATATTAACATTTATTCATGTCATGAATTCCACACTTTTATTTACTAACTAAATTATCCCCTTCATACATTTGTGGGAAGTAGGGTACGTTGGGTGTGTCATGAATGACATGCTATTAATAGATAATTCAACGAAGTATTTTCCCTTCTATATTTATGGAAGCTAATGTCTCATACCATTGATTGGAATAGAACGGCCATGTTAAATTCCATGTATATGGTGTAAGAACATGTTTATTTCAGGTATTTAAATAAATATGTATTGAGTACATAGGTTGATGAAATGGATGCACAACATGATCAATGAGATATTATGAAAATGGATTATTGTACATAGTGATCATTAATATGTGGTTCTTGATGTTGAGGCAAAAAGTTATTTCTCTTGAGTGTCTTGACCTATTACTATATAGTAATCCTGTAATTTAGGAAATGACACCTAATTTCAATGAGAAATAATCCTCTAGGGGCACATACTATGTGTTTCCATTGATCTTGATTAAATTTTATTTTAATTTAATTATTATAATAAATATTACAATCACAAATGAGGAATAATTTAATTCAATTTTTATATATCACAAATATATGTTGTTGAATGAAAAATTTAATGAAAAATTTATTTGGGTATTCAATAAATAAAATGTAGTTCGCCCAGGCCAAAACCACATCCAGTGATAAATATTAATTTAAAATTTGGTAAAATATAAATTTTTATTACACACGTTAGAGAACACACTATAAAATAATAGTATTATTGTTATGTGTATTAGGGTTTAATAAAGACTATAATATTATTTAAGGGGTGATACACAATTAAATTACATTTTATCCTAAACACTATCTCAATAAATATAATGTTATATCTGTTGTGTTTGGTTAATAAAAAATTGAGAATATAGAATCATTGTGTATAATGGACCTCTATCTCCCTCTCTCCCTCCCCCTCTCTCACCCTCTCTCATGAATTTCTCCTCTCTTCATCTCAAGAATGATAGGATCTTCTTTAAGTCTGAATTATCGTGGATTAATCATGAATAAAAAACTAATAAAATTGAGTTAACATGAATGCACCTAAAAATCAATTGGTATTACTCATATTTCAAAATAGTATGTGTGGATCATTTATAGAGGGATTATACACTTGAATACTTATATTTAAATGATGGTAAACTGAAATAGTTTTGGAATATCAATAAATCCATCAAATAAAGGAACATAATTCGAGGTAATAATTTCTTCATATAAAAAATTTATTTATTTATTTAATGCATAAAATCCTCTATTGGTGTTTTGGGAAACTAAAAATTAAAATAAATTTTTATTTAATGCACACTACATGCACATTAATTATGCCCAAAACCTACATATAAATCTTTTAATTATTTTGTAGGATTATATCAAAGCATAACCATTTTCCAAAAAAGATAACCAATGCTAATAGGAAAGGTAAAAATATGATTTTTTCCAATAAGAGTAATTTGAATAATTAAATAAAGGAGCTCATTCTAAGGAGATTCATTCAGAAGAATTTCTAAAATAAACCATTTAAAAAATAAAATTTCAAATCAATTATAATTTTGGAAATTAAAACTAATTTAAAAAAATGATTTGGAAAAAAAATGAAAGTATCCTTTGATGCGAATTTTTTGTCAATGTAAAATTAAAATAGGTGGGTGATTTTTCTTTTAAAAAAATAAAATAATAAATATAAATTAAATATTAAAAACAAAATGATTTTGATACAATGTGGTGATAAATTCAATTCATATTATAAATTTAATGTCAAAGTTAATTAAATGAGTAATCATAGTGGAAAATAGATGTATTAAAATTATGAAATTATGTATATCAATATTGGATAATGAAGTGTGTACGTTAAAAGACTAAGAAAGTATTTTTAAAGAAAGATTTTAATAATTTCTCAGTGAAATACCTTTTATATTCTCCCATGGGGTTGATAGTTTTACCATATTCCCTTGATTTTAATGGATATCACGGAATGACATCATCCATTGAATTTTAGAGGTAGTAATAAGAAAACTTTATATATTTTTATAATGATAGTAAACACCCTTCTCCATTTCCTTTCACTAGCTATAGAAAGAAACATATTGTATAAGGTATGATGAGAAGAGAAATATTTTCTTTGTGAAACCCCATTAAAAATATGATCACTTATCTATCTATAAGGATTGATACAATTTAGAGAGAGAGGGAGGATAATATAGATGAGAGCCTTCATGATTAAGAATTGTGAATTGGTTCTTTGATAGGACTTTTTGAGATCACTAGAGATTCTATGTGGATTTTATTGGATATTTGTTGCATAGATTTTTTTATTAGATCCAAACCACCTTCGGTTTATATTTAAATCATCCAATTGAGAAATTATGGTCATATAATTCACTGGGATCATTAAGTATCATTAATGTCACTTTAAGTGGTGTGGGGACACAAACATCAATATACTCGACTTGCTAGATCGACCCAACCAGATAGCCTCCCAATACCACTAAATAGATGATAGGTATACTAGGTATTTATGTCTCTTTATGTTTTCATTGGTTGGTTGGTTCTCCTCCACCATCTAGCCAATGGACTCTCAGAGCATGAGGGATTTATTGTCCTCACCATTGGCTGACTACTGGTTCTGCATTGGCTAGCTGGTGATTCTTGTTAGTTTATTCTTTTAATAATGAACCATCAAGATTCATCAAAAACACCCATTGTATATTCTAAGTTCCTCACATTGTATCATCTCAACCATAAATACATCAATGAGTTCTGCAAAGACACTTAAAATTCCTTAATATGAACATCCAACTTCAACAATATTATATCATTTGCTTCATTAGGATCAACAAATTGAAACTGAAAAATGTGACTATGATCCACTGAAATGAAACCATTAAATATGTAATTGAGTGTTTATGATCATCAAGACATAATGAGAGAGAGAGATAGGTACTATATGAACTACCTTCACTACACCAGAATCAATCATTAGTAACAGTTTATTAAACAGTATATATGTTTCTTAAAATAATTTAGCAATAGTTTATTAGAAACCACCACTAATCATTTTAATTCCTTCACACATATGACACTTCTACCCCAACCCCCCGATTCCGCCCCACCCCCTAAATCCCCGAACCCTCACGACACCTCGACCCCTCGAATTACTACCAGTCCCAGCCCTCGCTGCCCATCGTTATCGGTCATGACCTAGCCAATCGCCAGCCCTCTATGCTAGTCCAAACCTAGAACCTCACCAACTATAACCATCGATCTCACCATATCCCCTATATTCCTATCCTGATCAGAGCCTCTAGTACCCCCTCCCACCAAGGCACTATTTGGTTTTTTTATATATTAATCAATACATTAGAGGTTGGTTATCGAAGGATTTGGTGTGGATCTTGATATGTTTAGCCTACTAATTCTTGTTTCTAATATATTTTTCCAGATTATATGGGGTATAATTCATTACATTATGATTTTTTCCCAAATATATAGATTATTTGTAAACTTATATTATTAAATTTTCACAAATCAATAACTAAGAACAAGAGGTGGTTGGATGAGTAATCTTTAATCTTATGGGTTACGTCATCATTTATATTTAAATGTATATTGGAGGATATAAATTGGTTTTACATAACAATTATACTAAATAAAAATATATCTAATTAGTCATTCAACATTTATCCTCCTCAATTACACTAGTTCTATTTTGTATTGGTTGAATATATCTTCTGTGAAATAGTATCTATTTCCTTAAGTAGCGGGTGATCAAAGGATGTAGTAAAAAAAGTATTTCACTTTATCCAAGGAAAATTATGTTGGTGTACTTTTTAACTCATTATAGTTACTATATTATTATAATTAATTTGATTTCATGAACTCCAGTCATCATCTTTAGAGCTGTTCATTTCTCAGATGAACGCCTCATTAGAACGTACCTTGAAGTCATGATCATTAACAACCTAATTTTCAATGTTGGAATGAATGATGTTAATTGATTCATAATACACATATATGTTCATTTCCAAAACCTTATCAGAGTAAAAACATTTCCCATGTAATACCTAACCATTCACTATCTCTCTATTCACATCCATCGTCCACTGATAAGGTCAATGGTGTCTTCATCGAAACATGAAATGGAAAATCTGAAAATTAAAAGAAATAAGATAAATAAAATCATAGATATAAATAAAAGAGATAAAATGTGAATAAAACATACTTTATCATAATCAATCCACCAATTAAATCAATGAAAAAATTGTTAAAAAATGTATCCATAAAAAAGTGTATCATGATATCAGATTAAAAGTTTTGAGAATCATACTGTTCCTCTAATCAATTATTGACATTGAATTGTGATAATTTTAAAATGATTTCTGAAAAGAATATTTTTATTAAAAATTATTTTCCACATGTATATTCCATCATGGTTTTCTTAATGGGTTTTAAAGGAAAAATGTATATATTTTACAAATCATTTTCCTCATGACTAGTGTTTATGGATTTCAATTATCCTTTTTAAAATGATTCATTATTTACCATATATATTTATATAGGAAACCCTTATTTAACATATTCATATTTTTTTCATCTAGTATATATAAATCTATTTTCTGATTTAGTAATAGTTGTGTGTTTTAATTTTTTTTAATGATGAGTATGAACATTGGGATATATATGGATGAAAGATGGATCACATTACCGAGGAAGACACTTCAGTATGCAAAGGTTTTGGAGGAGTTTTTAGGTTTTTCAATTTCCAATCTATCCATTGATGGAAGAATAAGATTTCCTTGTACTGAATGTGAATTTAGAAGATGGTTGAAGAGAGATGAAATTTATGAACACATGATATTGAAGAAATCCCCTACTCAATATTTGTGTCAGATTTGGAATGGAGAATTGAACATTACAAAAAGGTTGATCACCAATGTCAATCCATGGAATGACCTCCCAACATTATCTACAATGGGAAATGAAATGAAAAAACTTATAAATGATGCATTTGACATTGAAATACTCCAACATCAGCATCAAAACATATTAGAAAAAATAGATTATGGTGAAATAAATATCAATGTGATAAGTTATGTTTTTGGGACTATAGAACAACCCTATCAAGATTGTAACATATCATTGGATTCTACTCTTTATTCTATGGAGACTAATGTAAGAGAAAGATTTAATAAGTTGACATATAAGTTTCATGTTTTATTTGACGATGGAAATCAAGAGCTGTATAGTTGATGTTTTAAATATTCAAAACATTATTTTCTGCTGAAGTTGTACCATATAAAATATCTATGTGGAATAAAAAATAAGGTGATTTCATTGACATTGGAATTGTTTCATGATGAATTTCTTAAAACCAAGATCACAGAGTCATTTTATGATATGAAAAAATTGGTTTCCAGTCTTGGACTAAATTATACAATAATACATGCATATCCCAATGATTGTATGCTTTATTGGGGAGATGATTCAAGTAGACAGGATTGCAAAAAATGTTCTTCTTCTAGATGGTAGTCATTGGGTGATGCTTGAAATCTGAATCAATATACTAACATTAAGAAGAAGAAAAGTAACCCCCCTGAAAAGGTTTTGTGTTACATTCCTTTAATGCCTAAATTGAAAATATTATTCATGTCATCAAAAACTACCAAACACATGAAGTGGAATTATTTTGATAATAACAATGACGGGTTAATGCAATATCCAAGAGATTAAAAATCATGGAATAAATTTGATTCATTAAATCCATATTTCTCATCTAATCCTAGGAATGTTCGATTTGGATTACATGCAGATGGATTCAACCTATTTGGGAAATTGAGTACCAGTTGCAGCATTTCCGTGGTTGTTATTATCCCTTACAATATACCTCCATGGATGTGTACGCAACAAAAATATTTTATCATTTTGATGATTATTCTGAAAAAAAATCATGGAAATGATATTTATGTATACATTCTTCCTTTAATTGAAAAATTATAAGAGTTATGTAGCAGCTGTGTTGAGACATATGAAGAATATTCAAGAATAATGTTCAAAATGAATGATTCTCTATTGTGGACCAATAATGACTTTTCCGGACATGGTAATTTAGCTGGTTAGAACACATACATGGTTTGGGATTTTCATATTATTAACGTTGATTTTGAGGCTGAATAGATACTTCCGAGTTGAAAATGGAAATTCTTGGGTCCTCAAATATTTCTCGATGAATCTAATATATTTTAGATGAACAAGTCAGAATTCAATGGTTTCATTGATTGTAGACCACCTCTAAAGTTGATAACAGGTTCTGAAATATTTGCACAACATTGAAATCATGAAATATAATTTGGGAAGGTGCATAATTTTAATGATAATGGGGAACAAGTTTGATGTGATGCATCAAGTGAAATTGGAATACAATAATGGAAAGAAATAAGAATATTCTTTAAAAATTTGTATTGGGAATTTAATTTGTTGCATCATAATCTTGATAAAATTCATATTGAGAAGAATTTTTGTGACAATTTGATCTTCACATTTATTAATGAGAATTGAAAGTTGAAGTATCTTCTCATTTCTCAATAATGACTTATAAAAAATTAATATAAAGTTTGATCTCTGGATAGATGAGAATGGAAATTATGCTCCAACAATATTTGTAATGAAAAATAGGGATAATGATGCATTCCTTTGAATTTGAAAACATGTGAAGGTATCTGATTCATAATAAAATAACAACTCAAGGTGTGTTGAATTAAATAATCATAGGTTAAAAGGATTAAAAATCCATGATTCACATATTTTGTTACAACAATTACTAAAATTGGCATTGCATACATTATTACTTGAAAAGGTTACTGTTGATGTACTACAATTCTGGATATTTTTCAGACAACTATGTGAGAACACTATACATATATTTAAGCTTGAAAATGTTCAAGAGATATTTATATTGAAAAATTATGAAATTTATATGATCTTTCCTCGATTTTTTTACTCTCATGATGCATTTAACAATGAATTTTGTTGAGGAAGCTAAATTAGGAGGACTGTACATTATCGATGGATGTATCCAATTGAGAGGAACTTTATTTATATGTTTTTAATTTCTGTAAAAAATTATTGGATCTTAATTGAATACATAATTATGTTTTTTAATTTTATTTCATAGATATCTTGGGAATTTGAAATGATACATGAAAAATAAAGCTCAACCTAAAGGCTTTATTTCTGAAGGATAGTTGGCAGAGGAGTGTCGCAGATTTTGTTCTAGATAAATGAATGATATTGAGACAAGATTCAATCGATTTGTAAATGTTTGCGACAAATTGACTCAATCTCAAATACACACGAAATAAAAAATCTTTCATGTTTTTTAGATAATCATTTGGGAGGAGCTCAAATGGTACACTATTATAAATAAAATTATTACATTCACATAGATATGTGTTGATGAATAGTGACGTTGTAGACCCATTTATTTAATAGTTAAGGATATAATCAAAGTGAAGAATGAGAGGTCGAAATTTAAATGATAAAGATATAAAAAATACATTTTAATAAATATCTTGTTGAATGGTTTACACGAAATATAAGTTCATAAATATTGCAATCAATACAGCTATTAAGTTGATACATACATTTTTAAAATATAATAATGTATATTATTTTTTTAGATCATGAATACTGATACTTGAGTAGAGTTGTCAGGATATTTGATGTTTCTTTTTTGAGGTCCTTTAAAACATGATAGAATGTTTGATGCTTAAAATGTGAATTGATTTAGATTCTGTATAGTCGATCGAGAAGATGGTTTGAAAACACAAAACACTGGCATATTTATGTTTTTTGAAGTGGGATACTATGGAATGTTTACTAATATTATTGAATTAAACTCCCACATGTATTTCTCAGTTAATTTATTGAAATAAAATTGGGTGGATATTATCAATGGTGTTAAAATATATTCCTTGTAATTTAATTATATGGACTTCTCTCACTTGATGGATGTGGGTGACCATGAACTACATGATTTGTATATCTTACCATCGCAAGAGAAAATTGTATATTATTTGAAAGATTTCACGGATGAAGGGTAGAGTGTAGTTTTTCATGTAAAACTAAGAGACTTGTATGATATAGGTAATGAAGTGGAATATTTGTCCTCTAACATTAAATCCCTTCAACAATAAGAAGAAGACTTATTTTTCCATTATTATATTGAAAATATTAGTCTATTAATGGTGGATAAAGAACATGAAGTAAGGATGGATGAGGAAATAGACATGATTGAAGGGGAATATTATTGAATGTGTTGTTATCCATCCATTTATCAACCTCTTATGTCATTTGTGTAGTAAGTCATTATCATTGTTGTATATATTTTGTTTTTTAGTACTGTTCTTATGTTATCATTTTTTTCTAAAATATTTTTTTAAATATATTTTATGAACATAATTTTATTTGATTAAATGATAGGAATTTCAAGGAGTAATAATTATACTAATTTTAGTCGACTTTGAGTTGATGTTTCATAAACCACACTGACAGATGATGATCCATCTATCTCCATTTATATAGAATCCAAGACACCATCAGCCTACCCCCGCACATCGCCTCTCACACCATTTGTCAACATCCGATTAGCAGATTAGATGATAACTTCCCATTCATCATCCTTAGTAGTGAGTAAGAAATTCCACACTCCTAGTTCATTTTAATGATATTATAGGGTGACTTTTATTGGTAAATTTTTTAATATGAATAAATTTATTGCACTTTTTCATACTACTTACTATTTTTTAATAAAAGATGGAAATAATGCTATTATAGAGAAAAATATGAAAAGATCAAATATATGGAATCTGACTAGACAAATTATTTTTTCCCATTTTATTCCTATGGGGTTCCTATGGATGACGTCGTAGGATTACATGGCTAGATTCTAGGCCAGTTGGTGGTAGAGCCAGTTTGCCTTCCCATTGTGTATGATGATTGGTGGAATATGACTTCATCTTTGAAAAATGATGTTTTTGATTAAAAAAGGATATTTTAATACATTATGGTGTAATTGAATGTTATTATGTTATTAAATGATAATATTTTTAAAATTAGTCCATGTGTACAAATTTTTTTCCACTTTACCGTTGTTGACATGCTAGCATGAAAGTGAAAAATGAAACCTTTGGAAAAGAAATGGAATAATTTTAAATTGATATTATTGAATGAATTCAACAATACTACATTGAGAACCTAAAAAATGTATGATAGGGTACCCAACGGGTTGCCTAGATAGAAATGAAATGTTTTTATTGAAAGGAATATTGATAAGAAGAACATGGTATTTAAATATTTTTTATTATATTAATCTCATTTAAAATTTATACATGTATAAGGGAAGGAGATGAAAATTAATATATTACTATTAAATTACATTTTATTTATTTCTGAATAATTTAAAGAAGAATGCACCAAGTAGGTCTTAGCAAATCATGCCTCACACTATGTGGTCAAAGAGTTTTTCTAGAAGCATATCAAATATGGTAATCTTTTTATTAGTTTAAATATTTATAAAAAATATGAAATTAATGTTATATTTTTTTTAATGTAGTCACAGATTTTATGGAACCAATATTCCAAAATAGAAGTGTGGTTGGATTTTCATAAAAAATTATGGGTGTTTTTTAAAGAGTCTACCTAAGAAGTTGGGGTATGAATTCAGTTTTCATTATAATAACTTATTATTAGCTGTCACTATGTTAATATATATTTCTTATAATATGACTGATATTTTATTTATAGGTAAAAATAAACGAACTATACAATTCCATTCCCACATAGTTCTACTCAGTCTCATAGGATGACCCCGTTGGTATAGTCCTTGGGAAGGATCATTAGGGTCAAGTGCACGGGATGGGTTTGGTACCATTATAATCTGAGGAATTTGGTAGGCCACTAGGGATTACAACTACATATACTTATGGTTGTATTAAATTTCTACCCCAATATACTGAGATATATTCTATTTCTATGAAAAAAAATTAGAAATAAGGGGATCGGATATTCTCTTTGCCGAAATTTTTGATAGATTTATTTTAGAAGATAGACATATCTGTCCCTGATGGTATTGCATCGATGACTAGTTGTGAGTAGGTAAATCATGAAATTTCAAAATCTTCTAGTTTAAATAAATATGTTGGATTTATATTTAAATATTAATATAAAACATTATTTAATTTTTAATATAATTGTATTACATGTTTCGATTTCTGGAATAAGAGATGGATATGGAGAGGGTGATAAGAAGTGTTCATTATTGTACAATGATTAGTGGTGTTTTTGATGTTTTAGAAAAATATGTTAAGAGAGTGTTTGTTAATGTATCATGTGATGCATAGATTATACACCTAATTTTTTTATAAAATAATATTTTCCTCGTTTCCCATGTTTTAAGAGGTTGAAAACCTTTCAGGGTTGTAGTGATAGTCATCCATTCATAGAAATATTGGATTGAATGTGATTAAAATAACTATCTCACAATGTTCTTCATTATATTTAGTGAAAACCATATTATATTTTATTTTAACATCATAAACCATCATTTCCCAAATCTAGTATAGTAATACCTGAGTGGAATATATTTCTTGTTGGAATCTCACGAGGTAATGTTCAATAAATATGGTTTTAAATTTTCTCCCCATTTTTAAAATTTCATGCATGATTTTTTTACTTCAAGCCAATACATGTGCATTTCTCATTCACATTATTTTCCCTTATATCATGTAGGCCCCAAACCCCTTTCATAATTTATGTTCCACCATCACCTTAAGATGTATCAACCCACTATTTGAAATCAATTACTTTATATCATCATTGATGATGCATATACTTATTCATTATTCCTCTCAAAGCCTTCCATGGCCTCCCACATTCCTATGGACTCTGACAGTTTCAACCATATAATCTCTCCCCATACCACCACCCTACTACTTCTATACAAAAAATTATCATTCTACCTATCACCTTGCATTCCAACCATTTACTCCCCTTTCAAAAATCCAAATTTTAAACCCTACTCCCAACATATCTATTAAATTTTAGATCAAAGGTATATGATTATTGATATCTTTAACTATTTTAAAACTTATTTCTATTTTTATAGGTGTTAATTAGTGTTTGATTGTTCACTTATAATATTTTATTTATTATTCATGGTTTGTAAATGTACTTTTCCTTATAATGGGTGTTATTTTTTATTCTAATTAGGGTTTTATTTTTATTTTTAATATGAATAATTACTTTCACAAATCTATACACTGTAATAAAAATAAATTTATAATTGTTTATATAGATATTTTGATTTTTTTATAATTGTAAATATAATTTTTAATACTTATATATACACTGATGAATTATATAATATATTTTATTATACTTATATAATATTTATATAAATTTTTGAGCCAATGTTCTTTGATGAAGAGTACTGATCCCATGGTGGAATAAATGAGGATAAGATACATCGGATTTTATTAGTGTGTTTTTTAGTCTATAAATCTTGTGTAAAATTATTTTTTTCATTGTTGTTTGTTTTATGTGAAAGTTTTTCCATGGTTTTTGGAATTATTTAAAGAACGTGAAGGAATCTAATTCTTTGAATTTGAATATTTACTTAATTAATTTGCTTCTATTGTTAAAAATATAGAAAACACTGGATACATGAGAATATAGAGATTATATATACATTGCATGGAATATATTTATAAGTAATTTATTTGGGAGAAAATGGAAAAAAATAAGAGTGTTGAATAAGTGATTGATATTGTGTGCATATTTTGTTCATTAAAAGTGGATAAATGACTTTATACTTTTAAAAAAAGTAGAATAATAAATTACCAAAACAAATAATTTTCTAACATTCCAGTGAGGGATATGTTCAACACTTAGAGGGGGTTAATCAATGTTGATGACATTTTATCCAATTGAAAACACTTTAAACCCTATCATTTTAAGTCTTCCCATATTAAGGTGAATAGATCTCTCATTATATCTTATCGACATCATATTTTCTAACAAAAAAATTAAACACACAGTAACAAAAGTTTCACAACATATTTTCAAGGTTAACCTCTCAAAATTAGATGGACAATTCTTTGTGTGATATGCATTCATTATATATTACAAAAACCACTAGTATGAACCGATAGGTACATGTGAGTATGTTTTATCTTTGATCTTGTATTACATGTTTCCAGACCATGTTATAGTGCATCCCGTACTCTTTCAACATCTCACTGGGTCTTTATAATACCATCATAATATTTTAAAATATATTTTTCTAACAATGATAAATATTTCACAAGTATATACTATGCCTTTTCATTGATGTTCAAAATTAATATTTTCTTTATATACTTTCACAATAGAAATAAACATATTCACTTACTATACACAACACATGAACAAAAATTATTCTTATTATTATTCTTTACAATAAAAATAGAAGGGTTTCTATAATCACATATTCTTATTAAATTCATTAATAAACTCAAGATTCTACTTTCTGTTAAAATTAAACTACAAAACATATTTCTTCCTCTTCCATCAATACAACACAAAGTTTCTTCAAATCATCCCATTATAATATCATCTGTCATCCCTCTATGACCTCTACATCATTGAAACTTGAAAATTAAATGCATTATACTTATAAATCTTATACATTAGTAGAAACATCTTTTTCTCAATTGAATTTTAATTTAGAATTATAATTCATGATTCCAAATTCCTTCAATCATTTTACAACTTATATTGATTGTTTTCAAACTAGAATGTCATATTAGAACTCATATTCACAATTGATGACGTTAATTGACTTCTTAGATCCATTAAGAGACAATATTTAGTCAAAAAAAAAAATTTCATTAGATCCAATGAAAATTTTAATTATCCTTTTGAACACAGTTATAACCATGATGTGTTTGAGCATGTTTTGGTACATCTTTACAGAACCATGATTGTATTTTCCCCTTGTAAAAGTTGGTAAATGGAATATATAAATTGAATTTATTTGTTTTCAAATGTTTATATGCATTTTACATGTTTTCTAAAATTTAATTTGTGATTTTCAATGAGAAAAATTCTTACATTTTGGGTTTGAAGACAAATATGGTTTTAATAGTAGGTTTAATATTTGGTGTGTTTTCATTATTTTAGTGGTGTTTTGTTGTTTTATAATGTGAAATATAGTTCCCATGACATATTTATTTATTATAATCTTTGATGTGTGCACACCTTGGGTTATATGTTCTCTACATATTTTTTCTGGGTACTAGGGCTACAAAATATACAAATGGTTGTTATTTTCAAATCAACACATATCCGTAGTTTAAACCACCACTAAATATGGTATATTTTTTATTGGTGGTTTAAAAAGCGTCTATATGTTGATAGATTTTATCATAGGTAGTTAAAACTACTGCTAATAATTGATTCACATTTATTTAGTAAGGATTTTAATGTTTTTAGTGGTGGGTTCATGAAAAAACGATATTTATTTAGTGGCAGTTCGTCCCTAAATTCATACCCTAATTTTCATCTTAAAAACAAATCTAAAACCAATAATACTTCTACTAAATATGGTTTCTATGACACTTCTAAAAATCCGTCAATAAATGGAAGAATGCGCCACATATTGGATGCTGACACCAGTTTTAGGGGAGATTTTATGAAACAGTCACAAAACCATATCACAGAATTTTAGAACTCCACAATATTAAAATAACATCTTATTTTTAGTGATTTTCTTACAATTATTCAATGTTTAGTGATGAATCACCTTGAATTTAACAGATCCTCTAGATGAAACACAATTTCATCGAACAAAAGAACACACAGTAACATGAAACAATAAAAGGGTTAATGTGTTTGAGAATTAGTCTTACTCCACAGTATAAACATGGTTACTCTTTATTAATAATGGAATAAATACATAATTATTACAAGTATAATGAAAAAGTGACCCCACCAATCTATATGTAGAATAGTCTAGTCAGTAGTTCTGAAGCCACCACCTTCAAATCATTGTGGGAATCTCTTCACATAGTCCAATCCATGTGTTTTGTCAACATATCAAATTATAACCCATGGTTAATAGTTCAATGAAACCATTTTACTCTTATGAAACCTTCTAAATAATCCCATGAAACCCTTAAAAATATCATGTTATTCTTAAAATGTGTATGAAGATTACTAGTTCATTTCATATTATAATAATAATTGAATTTAAATGTTTGGATTTAACATATTTATTTCTATTAGGTTTATTGGTAGTGTTTTATTTCTAGTTTATATATGTATGGAGATATCATGATGTTTCATACCAGGCCCAATGATGATGAACAAATTGAAGAAGAATATTGGTCGATTGATGGGTGTTTATTATTCAAGTTATGTTAGTTGTAGACTAGAGAACACCTTCACTAGGTGAGTCCAAGCCTATAAGGTCATCGATTATTGAAATATGAGGTAGAACGACTATGAAAAGATCAAATTAAAAAAACACAACCACCATAGTTTTGTCTTTAGGTTCTTTGGGAGAGCTGAAATCATATCATGAGATTGGTCCTAGGAAGAGGAGGAAGTAAAAAGGATGGTATTCTCTGTTGGGAAGAGGTTCCATTTGAGATAAAATTTTCACATGATGTATTTTCACAAAGGAGATGTGAAAAAACAACTATAACAACGTATTTCTTTAAGAAAATCCATTTTAGGATGTAAAGTGTTTGATCAAAATAAAGCTCGCATTCCATGGTTAATCTACTGTTTTTTCATTTTGAGTAGGTTTTTCCACCCGGTTGATGGAAGATGAAATGTCGATAAACCACAAAATTTTGGAGGTTCTGTTAATGCTCTAAAAGATAGGTCAGTAATCCGATGATGAACAATACTTTTATCATTGTTTTTTTAGTGATGATAAAATCAACCAAATTTTATCCTCACTCATAACATCAGAGGGGTTTTATCATTGATAAAACCAAATTATAGCTCTGATAAAGGGTGGATCAGTAGTAGTTAACATTTGATTATTCCAAATCATTGATCGGATAAGGGAGATATGTATTTTTTGTGGGGAAACCCAAAAGTTGGTTCTTCAATGTTTTTAGATTATTCAGTTTGTAAAAAAACAGATGAAATGTTTCAGGGTAATTTTTGACATAGTTATAAGACCATGAAGATAATTTATTTTTTACAAAATAATGATATAGTAGATATGGATTTTTTACATGAATATTTATATATAATGTGATCATTTTTTCTCAGTGATTCCCCAAATTTTTGGTCAAAAAATTTAGAGGAAGGTCAAAATTATATTTGGTACAAAGAAGGGTTTTCATGCAAGTTCAATGTTGTGTAAACATGTTAAAACTTTTTTAGAAATGGTGGTATTTTGTATCGACATGAAAATATTATAAAAGAATAAGTTTCATGTATTTTTGGATAATTATCACAATATTGGGTTGTGTGAATCAAGTGGAGTTTCATGAATTCTTTAAATTCATACATGAAGTTTCATGGAGATAGTGAGTTGTGAATGAAATGTGATGATGGATGGAACATGTTTTGGAGGTGTGGAATGTTAAAAAAACGACATATAAGTTGTGTAAAGTTATTTCATTCCTATTAATAGGTCACCACCCCCTAATTTGAATTTCTGAAGACTTTTAGAACATCAAGTATTTGTTTTCATGTAAGACATACATGAATTCACTTCTTGCATGAAGTAGTTAGAAGAACATGAGTTACATGAAGAAAGAGACTTATGTTCAATATGAACAAGTGATTTCACAAAATATTGGATGTTTTATGAAAGTGAAAATCAATAATAAAGTAAATAATTTACATGAATAATGCACAAAAGAGATATTTCATGAACTATATGAGAATTAACGATAATTTCTATGGTAAATTAGAGTTAATATTGAGGATGAAATAAGAGCTTCATGAAATACTGGTTAGGATGCAAAAAATGAATAAGGAAATAAAATTATATCTAATGAAGGATCAATGAGTAAAATTTAAAAGATATAACAATATGTTTTCAAACCATGATTGTTAATGAGCTGGGAGGGACAATGAGTCCTCTCCAAACATTGTAACAATTGTGTGATAATAGTGATTTCTAGTACATCATCATATTTCCTTTCTAGGATCTTTGCACTATCTTGATTAGGGATAGCCATGTAAAATTTTTGTGTTTATTTAATTATTTTAAATTTTTACATATATATATATATCTATGTGTGTGTGTGTGTGTTTGTGTGTGTCTTGTTGTGAGAAAAAGTGAGAAGAGGGTATTATATAATGATGAAACCATATCAAATGGGTGATTTTTTATCCATCATACTTTGATTCACCCCCAAATGATATTTATCATAGTGGGGCCGAAAATTGGAATCAAATTGAAAAGGTAGATTTATTGAATCATTATCATTTGAAGTCATGGAAGTAGTGAATCATAAATGGATTTTGATCTTTGAGAGAAACAATTCACAACTATAGAAGAATTACTTGCTACACTAATTATGATATTTAGGTATGGATATTTCTACATCTTTTAGTCATGGTATTTTTATAGTTATTGATGTTAGGGATTTATCATATGCATACCAAATAGAAATGGATGTTGATTCAAGATAAATCAATGTTTAAGTGGAGGTTTATCGAAAAAAATCTATATGAAGTCGATGTCATTTAAATCCCCACATTCCATTTGGAAAATCTACTAATTTTCTATGATGGTATCTCATAATTATAAGAAGATAATTTTTTGGTTCCTTGGAATAATTTTGAGGAATAGAGGATTCAAAATATTGAATATTTTGATGCGTTCCTTGACCAAGTGAATGTGATCGTGGAGGAATTGTGTGGTCTCGTGAAACCCCTAAATGATGTGAAAATCATTATGTGTGCCCTAATAATATTCATACCCTAGTTAAATTGAAATGTATATATACTCTAGGGAAAATATTTTAAGGAATTGACATTGTATAGTTTTCACAACAATTTTGTCATATATGAGATGGGAAATGATGATAATATGGTTAATGAAAATGGGAATTCTAAAGAGGTATAATTCAAGGCCATGAAGAAACTCACCATAGAGGATGATCAGAAAGAATAATATGTGGATGATTTCAAGTCATTTTTTTATAAAATATACAAATGGGGGAAGGAACGTTTAATGGGAAACTTCTACTGACATGATTTTTATGTGAAAATGCTGGAAACCTTATAGTAAAGTGTCCAAAGAACTTTAAAGATCATGAATTGGATGATTAAATATCCACAAAGAAGTCTTCTTCCAATTTTAATGGTATAAGATTCACTAAACATAATTAATTAATGGAGAAAAGGCTTATTTCGTATGAAAATAATAGTTTAGAAGAAATTTATGAAAAAGTAGTTGAAGACTATAAAGGTCACAGTGAAAAATATATAGTTTTCATTGTAGGAAATTCATATACAATGGAAGATAATAATTAAGAAGTACGGAACAAAAATAATTGTTGATATTTATGTTTAATTAGAGGTAACTCTTAAATAAATAGATATTTGGAGATCCTAAATGAATAAAGCCAACATATTTTTTCATGATGAAACGATCTATATGAAATAATAATAATATCATAAATATTATCTCAAGGAATATTGATAATATTAAAATTACATGTCCAAAAAACATAGAGAAGATTATTGTGTACAAGATAAAAGTTAAAAAATATACTAGGGATATTTATTATTTGAATAAGATTGTGAAATATTGGGTCAATGATATCGAAGATAAAGAAGGGGAATTTTTTTATGGTGATAATAAATATGAATTATAGGAGAGACTCTTGACTCCTGACAAAACATTAAGAAATCAGATCACTCAGATGATAGAAAAATATAATGTGTATCATGGAGGTCCAACAAAACATACAAAGAGGTCTTAACCAATGAAAAATTTATATCTAAATCAAAATTCATGTATAATGATTGATCATAAATAAAAATAAGGATTTATTTACTCTAGACCATAAGAACCAACTCCAAAGTTGATGTTTGATTTGAGTATCAACAAATTAAATGGTGAAATTATTATGAAGGGGAAGCATAAAAAAGGGGAAATCTATATTTTCAGTGGATAATACGATATATTCATTCATTACAAGGTAGAAAAAAATAAATTGTAGACTAAATGGATTTTCCATTTGATCCGAATTACCTTAAAAGATCCAGTGAAAAGTAATGGAGATCAAGATCTCTATAATCTTTCATGTGATCATACACATACGTTTGATGCCTATTAAAAAGGGAAAATTACTACAAATATATACAAGGAAAAAAATACAACAAGAGTTCTTCTAATTATGGTTGTTGATGTGGGTGGACATTTATTACCATGATCTTTTGATGGGAAGATATACTTCATTCTTTTAAATGATGATTTTAGTGATATATCATGTATTATGAACCCCTCTAACAATTACAAGGTGTTAAGTTTTACATCACATTATCAGAGTAATTAATACATACTTTTGAATCTATCAGGTTCTTAATTTCATTTATCTTATTATATTATTTTTGGGAATTATATCAGGTCATTTTGGGTGACTTTTTGGATTTTTGGCCTTTTATGGTTGGTTCATCGTTAGGGAAAATCAATTGCATCATCCCAAGAAATAGTGCACCATGACTTGGGATTCTACAGGAGGGAAAATGATTGGGTAAACTATTAGTATAAATCATGTGAACTTATTCCAAAACCATATAACACATGTCTAAGAAATTTTTAATATTCAGAACATAGTTTGTAAAACTATGTAGCCAAATCTGGTGTCTTCTCTAGTATCCCAAAAAGGGGATCATAGTTTTGGAATGGTTTTCCAAACCATGAAACATGGTTTTAATTATTCGGAATTTTCTTTTAGACACAAAACAATTTATTTCCTTAATTATTATTCTAATGGAATATCCTCTCATCCATGGGGGTTCCTATTGAATATTTTAGAGATTCCTTGCCTCTCGATGATAATTTTCAACACATCTTTGTATATTGGATCCAATGATTCAATGGTATATGACTATTCATGGTCATTCTTATTGGATATTCTAGATAATGTATTTTGTCGTTGAATAGAAACATAAATCAGAGATTTTGTTTCTAGTTCTATGGTTTGTGGATTGATCTAATTGGGTTTCTTATAGATCTATCATGAAATTGGGTATTGTTATCCAAATATTTGTTGGTTGTTCTTCACTTTTCTGGAATCATTATAGTAAGTGATTTATCTCTCTACCAATGTTCTATAAATTATGAATTACATATTTTTATTTTAGAATTGTTTATTTATGATCCCTTATCAATCAATAGGACCCCCCAGATAGTCTTTTCTTATTGATTACCCATGGATATTGATATTATAGGTGTTTCAAGGTAGGTAGTTTCATGATTCAACTTTGTCTTAAAAACCAAAATTTCTTACTCCCTATAATTAGTTTGAAAATGGTTGTAAAATATGGTTTATATAGATATAATGGAAATTTATTTATAAATATTTTAAACGGAATGAGAATCATTTTTATAAATTGTGTCGGATTTCGAAATGCTTTTGAAAATGGATTCCCCCTTGGTGTTGTTGACTAGAATGGTTTTAAATCATGATTATTATGGTTTCAAATATGAAATTACCTTTTATGAATCTAATGTGATAAAACTGAATTTTATTGATGATGACTAGTGATCAATCCTCATGTATTAACTCATTCACCTCTGACCTGTTCTGTTATAGTAATTATTCCCCCATGTTATATAAGTAGTTTCAAGTATCCACTATTAGGAGAAAACTCTTACAACATAGACCTATTCCCATTGGGTAATGTTCACTATAGTTGTACTACTAAACATTTTAATGTTATGATGATCCTCATTGACCTAGAATTACTGGTTCCCAAGGGCTAGTTTTATTTATTTATGGTCTTTGAAAAGTATGTTAGGAATGGTAATGAAATGGATTGATAACTAGGTTATTAGTGTAATTTATTAAATATTCAAAGGTATGATATATCCATATTTTATATTGAACTATTTAAATTTTATCTCATGATTTATCATTTTTTACAGGATCATTTTTGGTTTATTTTATAGATTTTTCTTCTGAAACACTTGGTGGGATCTAAGTGGGATATTTTTTTCAAACCCTGCATACACCTTTGGGTGTATGTATATTTTTTTTTGAATCATGAAATGTAAATGTTCCATAGAGTGGTGGAAGGTTTACTCATTAGCTGAGTGTGGTATTCCAAATGTGACATCATGTAATATGGAGTCACATCTTAGTGGTTTTGTAAGTACTTTTATTATTATTTGTATCTCAAAACTTGTTTTTCTTAACTCTTGTATCTTTATATGGTTGTATTTGTTTTAACAAATCGATATTCTCTATATCTTTTTATCACATTTTACATGTTCTTCAGTGGGAAATAATTCTTAAAGGTATTTCTATATGCCTAATAACTTTTCACTAGGTTTTTGGGGTTATAAATTCCCTTCGATCCATGCCAGGATGGATTTGGGTTATATATGGTTGGGTAATCTAGGTTGGTCCATGAAAAATTATTATCAATGTGGTGTTTTTCCTCTATTTATGATATGAATTTTATGATTCCTAGGTAGATAGAATATATGAATGGTGAATCTAACGGGCTAGGTTGTGAGTGAGTATAAGAAAAATCTCTTCGCTATGAGCCTTAAGTGGACATGGGTTGTTGGAAAATGTAAATTTTTGGATTTGGAGTCATTTAATCCTAGTATATACTTTATAATAATATTGAGAATTCAAATTGACGTTAATTTTTCAAAATTGGAATTGATTCATGGATATCTCATCCTCGTGTCTCTTTATCTTTTCTTGTGTATCATCATGCCCCCTAGAAGACTTCATGAATTTCCTCAAGAGGTTGATTACAATAAAATGGCAGGGAAACCCTCCAATTAACCAAAATATGAATGATATAGTAGAGTGAATAATATATTCTATAGATAATGGTCTGGAACATGTACCTGTCCAAGCTAGGGAAGTGGAACCTTGAAGGGAGGAAGATAGGAATAGACCCCGTGAGTTTCTTTGGAAGAAACCATCATCGTTTCAAGGGAAAAAATTCTCAAGAGGTGGATGATTGGATAGAAAATATTTATAGGATTTTTGAATTACATAAGACTCTTGAAAAATTAAATATAATGCGTTTCATCTTCATGCCTAAATTTCAAAGTAGATAGTGGGGGGACAATGTTTAATTTACTAATAAGAATGAAAAATTAGAGTATAAAGACATCAAATCCATATTTGCGATGAAGTTATTCCCGTAGTTATGCCCAGGGAGAGGTTGATGGAATTTATCAAACATGATCAATAGAATTATTTTGTGATTTAGTACACCAATCATTTGATTAAGTTATATATAATTTCATCTGAGGTGTTATCTAATGAAAATATGAAGTCTCAGAGGCTCAATATGGGTCTTCAACATGATGTTTACTCAATGGTAATTATTTTAAAGCTCATCACCTATGTCGATGTGGTGTATAGAGAATTAATTGATAATCTTGAACTGGATGGTATGTCAGGATTGACAGGATTTCCCTTTACTCTAGTGGTGGATCTAATGGTTCTTACAAGGGTAAGAGGAACCATATTGAATTTCATGGGGGAAACGCTAGTGGTTCTTCTCATATTTATCTTCACGTACCATCATCAATGTCTACTGTATTGACATATTATCAATGTAAAAAAGACCGAACAGATGAAACAATAACTACCTATACCTTTAATGGTATATAAATCATGTAGGAACTAGGGGAACTTGCATATGTTTTTTCAAGATTTATCCTCTCAAGGCTCTAGTACATCCTCATCGCCACCTAAATTATATCTCATGTAACTATATGCTTTATAAAAAACATGATTCGATCCATAGGCCTCTGAAATGACTATTGACACTCTTTTGCTTACATGAGGATGATAAGTTTCAAGGTAAAGTACCTTATGTAATAGAAATGTGAGAGGAATGAAATATTTAATGTATTCACCAAAGTGATCATATGAAACACCCAATTTATGTCATCACACAAGTCTAGCCTATCCACCCAATGCCATCACACGAGACCTGAATCACATAGGAAAAAACCTCAAAAAGGTCACACCAGTATAAAAGACATGTATAAGTGACCAACGTGAACCACCTATATCTCCTAGGGTCCTAATGTTGCCTATATATAGGACTCTATGGAACCTCATTTTTATGAATGAATGTTCGAGGAAACCTATAGAATCTCTACTTTCCCTAATCCTTCACCCACATCCTCAAAACCACCCAAGTAGTTCTCCATGCCATAAAAGAAGAGGGATTTAATTATATTACAAGGAATATAGTTATTACAAAGCCTAAAATATGAAATAATTTTTGTGAGGAACCACTTCTTCCAAGTCCAAAACTACTAGGGAAAAGTCCCCTTCATGAGCACATAAATGTGAGAGACCCATCCCATGACAGGTGAGGAGACCCTTGGAGATCTGTGAATGGTCCCATATATGTTTGGGTTCTTAGATTGTTCTTTGAACATATATTAACTACATGAGGTTCCCTCCAACTTTCCCATGTATCGCCTATGTGAAGAAACCTCCAACATTTTCTAGTATCACATGTGTGAGGCATCCATTTGATCCCTGTTTTTACAACTCCGATGACTGGGGCCCCCTTTTTTCTAGTCCCACATTTGAGAGGTAATTTTTTATAACCCCATCAAAACCCTCCGAATATACATGATCAGAACCTAGGGAACACTAAAATTCCCTCTCAATCATACATTCCCTTAGTATTATAAGTCCTATATTTATCCTACCTAGTATTTGGGATTATAAAAATGTAATCAATAATACATTACCATGAGAATGAGGATCCCAACATTTGGTAATGTTCTTTATGGATTATAATAGTGACCCGAGATTATCATACATTGATATTACATCACTTTATATTAATATTAATCACTTTACAAAAGTACTTACTCATGGACTATAATAGTTTAGTGTATTTGGAAACATGGAACACAATATTATTACATAGTGAAATATATTCAATGTATCCCATAATAGTCATCCCTTTTAATAAAAATACATAAAACCATTCTTCATAACAGGGGGAATGGAAACATAATAAAGGGTGATCTTAGATGATTAGTAAGGTTAAATAAAATAGATACATAAGCATAATATGAAAAAAAAAGGTTATGGTAACATGATCATAACACTTAAGTACAATAACCTTAATATCAAAGATCATACACATGAGTTCTGGCATAAATATTTCTATATCATAAGACATGCATCAAAATTTTACAAATATATTAATCAATGAGATCATTGTATAGTAATATTACATGAAATTGTTGCATATACAAGACCATATAAAATATAATGTCAAGGATACCTACCAATATCTTCATAACATGTTAGATATGGAATAATTACCCAATTATATACATCATTCATGGGATGGCCTCCTATGTTCCATCTTATTCATGGAATGGATTGACCTCTCATATACCCTAATATTTGAGGCTTGGGATTCCCTCCTATTTTTTTCTTTCTACGAGCTCGAGATTTCGTCTTGTGTAACCTCTTATTATGGTATTGGGATTCCCAACTATGTAACCACTTGTTACAGGCTTGGTCTAATCACCCATGTGCCCTTTGATATCCTAAAACATTTATCATCTCACAATGCATTGAAGGGATATATAGGTCCCACTGATCACATAATGAAAACCATATTTATGTGTGAAAATAATAATAATTTTTTTTTTCATATCATAACCTGTTAAATGAAATGGTTATTATAAATATTTCATAATAACATAACCTATATAATAGATATAGATTTCATAATCATTTAATCATGTCATAAAGTATAAAAATAAGTGGGTTTCATAAGTATTTTAACATTGTATATTCCATGGAAGAGAAAAAAGTTGCATAAACAATATTTCATATTAAACATAAACCATTCAAATAATTAATAATATTGGTATAATTAGATAATTTCACAATTAAAGATTAAAATATATAAAAATATTCCATATTATATGGAAAATAATTTTTGAATTTATTTTAAAAACATTTCTTGACAAAATTTCCTTTCTACTATTAAAAAACCTCTTTTTTGGAATTTTTTTAAAACCCTTTTTTTGAAAAAAACTCTAAAAACATTGAATTTATATAATATAATGAAAAAAAAAATTCTTTAAAAACAATATTTTAAACTTTCAAATGATGATTCAATGAAATGACTGTAAGGAAGATGGATAAATTCGTACATGATATACATTTATTTTTCACTATAAAAAGTTTATAAAGGTGCCTTAATAAGAAAATGACTAGAATATTTATTTTTAAAATAATTTTTTAAAAAGGTAAAACTTGGGTAAAAAGTCCTTTAAAAATAATAAGATAATAATAGAGAATTTTATAAAGCAGCTTTAGAAAACATGGTTTTGAAAAAAAAATATTTCTGACTCAAGTGTGAAATAAAATTATATTTTCCCAAAAACATTTCATTAATTATATTTAGTAAACAAGAGTGTAAATGTGGTAATATTACATGAATATAACATTAATAAATTTAGGAGAAAAAATTTGAGAGGATTATTTAGAGATTAATCATAATATTTCATCAATGGAATCATAATCAGAAACAATCGCAATAAATGATGAGATAATAGCAATACACACTTACCTCTTAAATAACATTGAATAATAATACCCATAAGATAATAAAATTACAAAAATATTAAAATATAATGAAAATTAAGAGATTCATGAAAAAAAATTAATAGTGGTAGTATATATGATTTGTAAAATTGGATATCTGCATAACACAACATCAAGGAAAATTGAAAAAAAAATTCCCTTATAGTTTGGATAATGTTTTTACCATAAAGTTTATAAAATAAAGATACTAAAATAAATATGTAAATTAAAATAATTTTTATCATAATAATCATAATTTCTATTCTTGGGATGTATATACCTTATAGAAGAAAATTTTTCTAAACACTTATTTTCTCTCATGTAAAATAAAAGTGAGATGAAAATCCATTACTCCTTGAGTAACTTTTGAATGATAAGATATGTGAAAAAGTAACATCAATTAAAAATTTTAATTTCATGATATATCATGTCATATGGATGTATATAAAGAAAAAAAAACAAAATAATCGGTGAATATGGAATAAGTATAACAGAAATTAAAGTTAGACTATAAATCCTCTTACCTTAAGTTTTGACTTCCATCAAACTCATTCAAACCTTATATATATTAAGTATAGGTTTATCATAAAACTAAAAACAATAATATTTATATATATATAATATCATACATTATTTACTTATTACTTTATATTATCATTTATTAATAATTCTATGTTTAGGTTATGTTTCAGGTAATAACCGCTTAGTTTTTTCATACATGTTTTGACTTGTTATTCTTGGCCCTATTACATAGATTGTGATTTAATCATTTGATGAATGTAAACCAAGATATAAATATTTTATATATTTATTATTTATATATATATTTATAAAAATCTATAAAATAAAGAGATAATAAATGAAATACAACATTCATGGAGATGATAGGTCATACATAAGCATTAAAACTATTTACATTTTCATGTCAAAATGAATGAAAGAAAAATAAAATATAAATGATATATATATATAATTCTATATGAACAATTATTTTATATATATCATATGTTTATATTAACCCCATCCTTAATAAATTCCATTTAATGAGTGAATTAATCACATAGCTTCTTGAGGCTGTAGTCCACCGTAAACACAGACGACGTTGTTGTATTCCCACAAAATTCAAATCATGAATTTATGGGTTTTATAATAATAAAAAATCATATATAAATTATAAATAACATATATATAATATATATACTATAAATACATCCTTATAATAAACTTTGAATGGTGGTAATGGAAAAATTGACATCGGTTCACAAGGTGCTAATTCACCAAACACACAAATGATGCTTGTGTATCGAATTTGATGGAAGTGTTTGAAGTTGTGGGTAATATAATTATCATAAAAAATAGTATTATATTTACCATAATATGGTTATTATATAATATTTATAAAATAATAATTTAATGGAGTATATAAAGAAATATACCAAAAATGCACTCTGATTAATGTTACCTCTTCTTCAGGTAACTCCTTTTAGTTTGCACCAAATGAATTCCTTGGTTAGATGTATACCAAAATTTTGAATTCTATTTTTATAGGATAAAATTTGGGAATATATTATTATAGGTGTTATCTAATGAAAAGGTCATGAGAGGTGTGAATAAATGATGGGGTGATTTCGCTTTTATATTTTAGGAGGAGTAGAATTATTGTATATCCCAAAAGGGAAGCACTATTGGGAGGTCTCCCTTATATGATGTGCCACCAATAACAAATTATTTTTAATAAAATATGTTATAGGGTCAAAATATGTCCATAAAATTAGTTTTGGACATGTTTATATTTCTTTTGATCCCTTATGATAAAGTTTGGTCCCTTGCAGAAGTTGTTTTCTCTTAATCCCTGTAATTAATTTTAATTCCTTTCACTAATAATTGTGGTAAATATTTAATTTTACATTATTATAAATTATAATTTAGGGTGATTCTAAATATGGAATCTATTATTCAGAATTATAATACCATAAATTAATTAATCTCATAGGCAGATGAAAGAATGGGGTTTTCAGGTGAAAATGTTCAAAAGATTAAAATCTATTTATATACAATTTCAACGTGAAATTTATTCCTTTGACATAAATTGTTTTTATTTATGTATAATTAAAGGAATGCTACATTAAAAAATATAATATAATTTATCTATAAAAATAAATTTGATGAAAAGTAATTTTTTTAATTCAAATTCAATAGTTTGCACTATTCATCAAAAAATTGATCTTCTCAGAAAAATATGAAAAATACACCCTAATATAAATTTGACATTATGATTTAAAAAATAAATTTTATTTTTCCCAATAAAATAAATAATAGTGTCAAAATTTATTTTTAAATTAATTGTTCCATTAAAAGGTGGTAATACTGCATTTTAGAATAATACATCTTTTTATGCCTAATATTAGACACATGAGATGATTATTAAATAGTTTATTGAATATATACTATAAAATTTTTATTAAACTAATTCATCAAAAATGTTTTGTTTAATTTATTGATATTAAATGTGTTTTTTCAAAGAAAAATTGTTTTTCGGAAAAAGAATTTTTTTATTTTCAAATATTTTTTACATTCATTTATAATTAATTTTTTGCTGAATAATTCATTTAAAAAACATGAATACGTTATTTTTTCATAATTTAGTTAATCCTTGTAATACCCTCCATTCTAATGGATATGTGATAACTATATTAATATTTAAACAATAATATTAATAGTATTTTATAGTTTTGTAAAACTTGGTATTGCATGTAACAAAATCTATTGAAGGGACTCAGTATTCTGTGTGTCACAAGATAAAATAAGTGTTTCATGTACTAAAAGGCTAACATGATATAGTTTTCCAAACAAATCCAAATAATAATTTTAATTTATCCAGAATAAAATTATCCATAAAAACATGGGGTGTTACACTTCTCAGGTCAAGATATAAAATTTGTTGCCTATAGGCCATCCCTCTTCATC
This sequence comes from Viscum album, assembly GCA_963277665.1. Classification (NCBI taxonomy): domain Eukaryota; kingdom Viridiplantae; phylum Streptophyta; class Magnoliopsida; order Santalales; family Viscaceae; genus Viscum; species Viscum album. The sequence continues at coordinate 1,172,346,675 of OY728128.1, read as the reverse complement.
TGTAACACCTATCAGGGGGAGATGGGGGATCTCCAAAAATGAATCCCTACTATATTAAACCCATAATATTTTTTATTGGATAATCCCCCCACTTTCCATACCCACACCCTTATACACCTAAAAATGAAAAAGATTGTGAAAATAGCTAGATCTTTTACATCCTTTTGTTTCTCACAAAGAGCATAACTCATGTAGTCTTAGGGGTTAGTGATGATCACATTGTCAACATAATAAAATATCCATTACATGGGACCCATATTATATATAATCCCCAAAAACATGATACTATTCTTTCAAAGGGTCATATTACCTCATGGGATAGACCTTGAAAGGTCTACATTCTTTATTATGCAACAATTAGTCCTTCTCTGTAGTTTTAATCCCCAAACCATAGAAATATGTGGGATTTGATCCATACATAAATGGGATACGTAGGAATCCTATATGAAGTTCAAAACCAGAATCCCAAACTCACCTTAATCGTATTTAGGACACATTCCCAATGGGGTCATATCAATCTTGGAGGGTTATATTCCTTCTAGGTCCCTCGCATTGTTTTGGTGTATGTCCCATGTCCTCACTTTCTAGGAAACATGATGTCAAAATACATGGGTTGGTCTTTGTCAAATGACCCTAAAATGCATGATGTTTCCCATTAAGTGGAATTAAACTACATGGGTTTTGATTCCTTTCATAAGGATATGTAACAGGCCCCTATCATGGGCCCAATACCAACATCAAAACAACTATTTTCTACATTGATAATGATAAATTCCAGATCACCTAATTGTGTGGCTTAAAAATATCATCACAAAAAAAGATGGAGGACCTATGATACATAGAGATGGTCCCATTGATAAAGAACCTCATGTACATACATATGGTTTTATTGATGGAGAACATTGGATACATACAAATGCTCTCCCATCAATGAAAGTCTATAATCGATTGTAAATATATAGGGCTGAACAATTCCATATTTGTAATTTAAAAAATGGATTCATTAATATGTTTGAAATTTATAAGAGAGACTTGTTGATGGAAATAATTCCTCTATAATGGGTAAGATGAACCCAACCTTAAATCTTATAAACCAATGTGGTTTCTTAAGTGTCATTTGATAGGCTTCACAACAACCGCCTGCCTTGGGAAAGAAGGTTCATGAGCCATCATGGATATGAGATCCATTGGGTATTTCCAGTTCCATTAATTAGCCCTATTTAAGAACACCTAAAAATGGATGCGAAATAAATGATGAACCTGATATGGATGATTTTGAAACCATACTGACCCCCCAAAAACAAATCACCGAGCCCCAAATTTTAATTAGAAACAAAAATCGTGAAATTAATGTGATTAATTTTTTTAATGTGTCACCCGCATGTCAGGCCCCTTTTTTAAAACAAATGAATTATCTCTAGAAATGGATCTTTAGAAAATAAATTAAACAAGTGTTTATATATTATGAAACAACAATGATCTGTTTTTTTTGATTTTCATGTAAAACTTATATGAAATTTTAATAAGATCACTCGTTAATATAATGATTTCATACCAACTATTATGAGTTGTTGGACAAGTTAGGTCCTTATCTTACCAGAGGAAACTATCTCCAACCTAACATATTCAACATCAAGTTTCAAACACGCTGATTAGGGAGTACCACCTTAATGGTACTATACCAAACATGGACATTTCACACGCATCCATCCAATATAAGAATCCCTGCTAACCATCCACTCATCAATAACTGGTGTCTAAACAATAGATGAAAAACCATCTCCATATCAAACTGTTTTGGGAGATTTTCCCCAAAAAACTGAAACCATTTCATACCTTAACTTGGGGAATAATACCAAGAGGTCAATGATGAACTCATTTCAACATCACAGAACTCACCACAAAGGGATCACTACTACAAAACCCAAATTTAATTGAACTAAAAAAGATATTTGGAAGCAAAAAATAGAAGAGAAAACCTAAGAAATATTAAAATATAATGAACTTTATTAGTGCTAAAAAAATACCTGATAAATCCTCCCTTTATTAGTACTTCAAAAAACAATAAAAAATGTTACCTTTATCAGTGTTTTTTAAATGTGTCAATAATAGATATATTTATTAGCACTTGATCAATCGCAGATAAATGTTCTCATTATCATTGTTATATAAAGCTATAATAAAGTGACCTTTTTTCATCACAAGATGAAGCACTGATAAAGATACCCTTTATAATACTAAGTGAAATGATGATAAAAAACCATTTATCTGTTCTTTATCTAGCACTAATAAAGGCCATTTTAGCTGCTACACAGCTCTAGCCATGTAGCAACCCTGTGAAATCAACCCCAATTAGAATACATAAAAAGGAAGATAAGTATACAATAAACCATATTGGAATAAAAATATCATATTTCACTATCATTTCAATTGAAATTTTACATAAAAATATATATACATTAATGTAAAATTTACAATTAACCAAAAAATCTATAATCAAAATAAAAAATAAAGACTAGAAATATATTCAATGATCAACCCCTCATTAATAGTTTTTCCCTACAATAAATCCAATTCTAATTTTAATAACATTAAATAAAAAAATTTATATTTTTAATGTTATATAATCCACATGTGATAAATTATACTATTAATTACTACATATATTAATGATATTATCAGTTATTCATGTATCATATTGAATTTTTGTTTATTCTTAGACATAATAAATATATTATGGAGATATTTCCTAATTTTTTAAAATAATCAGAGCTCATTTTCTCAGTTTTTTAAATGTGATACATCTTTTAATCTTAAATGACACTTTTATATTGAAAACATGCAGATCGAGTCACATAGTCTATATCAAGTGTTGGATTGATGTGTGGTAAACTCCTAAACATAAAAAATATGTTATGTGTCATGTAAATAATTTTTAAAAATAGTCAATGTTTTTTTATTAGTTTTTGCTATGCGATTCACTTTTTAAACTAAAATGCCCCTTATATTAACCAAATGCACTTCAAGTCACACTGACCACATCATGTGTGAAATTTAAATGAGGACAATTCCTACACATAAAAATATATTATAGAATATTTTCAAAATATTTGAAAATATATAATATCTTTTTCTTGGTTTTTTCTATGTGATACACGTTTTAAAATAAAATGACACTTTTGTATTGAAAATGTGCAATTCATGTCATACCAAACACATCGTGTGTTAGATTGATATAAAATAATTTCTTAAACATTAAAAATATATTATAGATCATTTTAATAAAATTTTAAAATAATATAAGCTTATTTTCTTATTTTTGTCTATATGATAAGAATTTTATACTAAAATGGAACTTTTGTATTGAAAACACGCACCTTGAGACATAATAACCACATCATTTGTTGGATTGATGTGAGGTCCCATTCCTAAACATTAAAAATTTATAATGGACAATTTACCTAATGTTTGAATGAAATATGATCACATTTTTATTGTTTTTATATGTAATGCATGCTTTGAACTAAAATGCCACATATAAATTGAAAACACATACTTCAAGTCATATCAACCACATCATGTCTTATATTGAAGTGTGGAAAATCATACACTTGAAAATTAATTATGGATAACTTTCTAAAAGTTTGAAAACAATTAGAACTCATTTTAGACTATTGTATCTGTGTTTTAAACTAAAGCATATCGTTGGTATTGAAAACACGTACATCTGGTCATATTGACGACATCTTGTGTCATATTGATGTGCAATGAATTAATACATATAAAAATAAATTATGGATCATTTTCTTATATTTTGAAAACAATATGATTTTGTTTTCTTTGTTTTGGATATTTTATGTTTATTTTAAACTAAAATGACACTTTTTTATTGAATACATGCACTTCAGGTCATATTGACTACATAGTGCGTTGGATTGATGTATGGTCAATTCCTATACAGAAAAAAGTAATTTTGGACCGTTTTCCTAAATTTTGAAAACAATCAGAGCCCATTTTCTCATTTTTTTTTCTATTTGGAACATGTTTTAAACTAAAAGGACACCTTTCTACTAAAAAAATCACTTTGGGTCATATCGAACACATCATGCCTTATATTAATGTCTGGTCAATTCCAACATGTGAAAAAAAAATTATAGATCATTTTTTAAATTTTTGAAAACAATATGAGCTCATTTTTTTAGTTTTAGCTATCTGACATGGGTTTTATTCTAAAATGACACTTTTATATTGAAAACACATAGCTCGGGTCATACTGACGACATCATGTGTTCAATTGTTATTCAGTCAATTCATATACATGAAAAATGAATTAGGGTGCATTGTTATAATATTTGAAAATAATTCTAGAATTCTTCCTCTATTTTTTCGACGTTGTTTGTGTTTTAATGTAAAATTACGCATTTATATTGAAAATACATTCATTAGGTCATATCCACAATATTTTGTATCAAATTAGAATTTAGTCAATTGTGATACATTAAAAATTAATTATGGATATCTTTCCAAAAGTTTGAAAACAATCCTAGATCATTTTCTCAGTTTTGAGAATTTAAGATGAATTTTAAACTAAAATGACACTTTTTATTGAAAACACATACTTCAGACCATACTGACCACATCATGTGTCCGATTGAAATATGGTTAATTCCTACACAAGAAAAATGAATTATGGATCATTTTTTTAAATTTTTAAAAAATAAAATCCCATTTTCTTGGATTTTGATTTTTGACACTTATTTTAATCTAAAATGTTACATTTATATTGAAAGCATGCACTTAGGGTAATATTGACCACATAATGTTTTGGATTGATGTGTGGTAAATTCCTGCATGTGAAAAATTTATTATAGATCATTTTCCTAAATTTTGTTAAAAATATAATAACTTTTTCTCGGTTTTGACTATTTTATGAGTTTTTTAAATTAAAATAACACTTTTATATTGAAAACATTTCGTTCAAGTCATAGAGACCATATCAGGTTTTAATTTGTTGCTTTATTATATCTTAAACATGAAAAATGAATTATTGGATATTTTCCTAAATTTTGAAGACAATATGAGACTGTTTTCTCAATTTTGTCCATGTGACCTAAATTTTAAACTAAAATGACACGTTTATATTGAAAACATATATTTTGGGTCAAATAAACTATAATATTTTGAATTGTCATGTGGAAAATTCCTATACTTGAAAAATAAATTATAAATTATTTTCTTATCTTTTGAAAACAATTTGAGAAAATTTTCTTGGTTTTCGATATGTGATGCTTGTTTTAAATGAAAATGACAGATTTATATTGAAAAAATTTCGTTCGAGCCATAATGATCCTATAGTGCATTGTATGGGCATGCGGTAAATTTCTACACATGGAATATGAATTATGGATCATTTTTCTAATGTTTAAAAATAATCTGACCATATTTTCTCAATTTTGAGCATGTGTTGTGTGTTTTCAATGATTTTGTAAATTTAACAAAGTAAGTGTTAGATAAAAATGATAATGAAATTAAAAAAATAAAATAAAATAAACGAATAAGAAAATTAACTAAATAAGTTTTAGGAACTCACCACTTCATGATATCTATATACATTCTGACATCAAGTATTCAACACATTAATTTCTAAACATATTTATTTGCTCTAATAAACTTATACCTGAGAAATAGATGAAAAATAATGTATAATCATTCTAATCCCATGCTTCCCTCTATTCACCTGGGTCCCTTACTTCACAGTCAACTACCCCGACCTCCCCCTATGACACTGACGCACATGGCTCCTGTGACCTACCACTTCCCTCGTTATGCCACCTAGGAAACTGACCAACATGCACCTTCACTGCACTGTCATCCTCCTTTGTGTCCATCCTGTACCATTATGACTCAGTTTCTTTAGACAACACCCTTTGGGTCCCCTAGTCATGGAACCTCCCTCCTGGCTGCCCTCACTACCGCCACTGAATAGTCCCACTATTAACCTATGCCACCATTGTCCACCCCACGTGACCCTCCCTTTCCCAGTAGGAACATTGCCTCGAGGATGATATCCTCCAGTACCTCCCCGCTCACTTCTAGCCACAAGGAACCGTGGAACCCCACAACGAGACCAAGGATGCACCCCCACCGGACGGTTCAGAACCACCACCTAAACCACATCCCGCTTCCCACTTCTCAGCCATCCCGTCATCCTAGGTTAATCGTGTGTTCGATAGGTAACCACTATAACTCCTGGTGCGAGTTTTTTTGGGCCCGATCCGACCTTAAACGGGTCTGGTTGGGTCTGTCTAGCCCAAAACGGATATGAGCAGACATCCCCGAACCAAATCATCCATGTACGAGGTCATCACAAACTAAGATTGGACTACAAGGGTTCATCCAGACCCACATAGTCCATTCTCATGGTTTTTAGGACTTGGATATTTTTAATTTGATCATAAGTTAATCTAATTAATTTTTTTAATTTCAGTAATAAATTAAATTAATTAAATATTAATTTTTTCTACTAAAATTATTGTTGCATAAATTAATTTAATTTAGTGATTAATTAAATTAATTTGATAATTTATTTTTTAGTCCTTAAAATTAAATTATTTAATTAGGATTGAATGATGAATATTTTGGATTAAAATGGGGGTGAAATTTTAATTCAATAAACAATTCCCTCAATAAATATTTAATGAAAGTTTAATTCTTTTTTTATTTATTAAAATGCGTGAGTTAATGTGTATTTGGAAAATCATTATCCATGGACCGACCAATGCATTTTTGGTGTGTGTTTATTGATTTCTTTAATTATATCATGCTATTTTGTAATAATTATTTAATAAATGGTGATATTCATATCATCTCTGAGTCATTATATGTAAAAGAATATGTGCGTCTACATCAGTGTTGTATATTTACACCCTAGTTCCTCTAACATGAGTGTGACTTTTTTGTATAATGATACGATGACAAGGGTAGAACTTCGTGCTGAGTTATATAGATGCACTAAATAGAACCTTGATGCGTTGGGTGGGAAGACACTGAAATTCAAGTAGCAAGCGACAAAACACAAGGTATTAACCATAGGGTCTAGGTTGGTCTATTATTCACTCAATGGATCAACCATCATAATTGACTCATGATCAGGTCCTCATTTTATTTTTTTAATTGTTATTATTTTTTGTAAGTGTAGTTAACACACGACCACATAGAATAATAATAAACAAGCATGCACAGATAAAAAGAGTATGTGATGTGATGAATTTTTCTATTTCATGCATTTTCAGTTATGAGTTTGATCACACAGTATGTGCTAATGAAAATATAAATTATTTCTTTCATCACATTAGAAAAAACACTCCTAGAAATATTAATTCTAAACTTCCTTCCAACATTTTAATTTTGACAATAATGGGTGTTTGGGGTGCTGATCTTGCCATAGATGAGATTTCCTCTTACTATAAGGGTGTTATTAATAGAATTGTGTGTTGACTTAAATAAAGTGGTTGTAATGGTTATCCATATCTAACATGCTATCATTTTAGAGGAAAACATTGATTAAACTAGTTAATTGTTTTAGAAGCTGGGAAATCACTCAACAGATCATGGAACATTGAGTTCATGTAGTTGGCTATCCCAAAGCCTACCTTGTACCCTCCAAGTATTGGAATATTCATATATTGTATACTATAAGGGAAGGTTCAAGGATCCCTACCAGTAGAACACTTAAGCGTTAGAGTATTCTGATTATAGTACTGAGGGTTCCAAGAATATGATAAAATAGTAGGAGGCATTTAATGATTTAATTATTTAATTAATCAAAATGCTTAAATCAATAATCCTGATAAAAAGCACTAGTCTTATAAATTTATTATTGTAGAAAAATGGAATGTTGTACCAAAACTCTAAGAGATGTGATAATTTTTGGAAAAACTAAATCGCCTCACTAGCATGAGTATCGAAGAATAGTACGGGCACTTGCACATAGTATTATGATATATGAAACTCAAGGTTCTAGTATCCCCAAAACCTGTTAAGTCTCCACAATAATAGAGGGTGAAAAATTACTTACAGGAGACTCATGCATAGATCATATGATGGCAATTTTATTATTATTTCATTATCTTAAAAAGTTATTTTTGATCACTATATCAAGACAGGGATGATATAACACTAAGTCTCATCTTTTAGAGGCTTTCAAGGAGAAAGTGGGGCAATGATATGAATAACTAATGGTTACACTGGATCTGTGTAAATTGAAAGGTGGGTTTTTATCTTTCAATAGATCTTATTCTAATGTCATTTTCACCCCTTTACTCAAGTATCATTTTAGGTTTAAAAAATGGAGAGTATAGAGAAATTATTCATTTACTATTTAGGTATGGATCACCAAGTAATTAAGAATATCAAATATAGTTCCCATAATTAATTCTTATGGGGAATAAATTGAAAGACAATTCGAAAAGGCCGAAGTCAGGTAATGCCAAGGGAACATTTAAAATGTCCTTCAACAAAGAGGTATTAACAAGAGCTTATTTGTACTTCATGATATGAAATAAAAAATAGAAGTTTAAATGTAATTAATTGAATTATTGAAGTATGTTACTGATTAATATTTAGGTATATTCATCATTGTAATGTTTTTGTCTTACTTATTTGGTATTTAATACAATATGTTGATCATATATGTGTGTTGATATACAGTAACCGAGTATGTATTGAAATATTACTAGAAGTCAGGTGTATTCTCCAAGTGGATGAGAAAGGGTGATACCTAGGTCAGTGGTGAGAAGTAAACGACTTATTTTTGTCCAAGTGAAAGATGCATGTGGAACTACTATTGAGTATAAACAAGACATTAATTTAAAGTGGACTTTTGGACACAAGGATACATTATTCCAGGTTCCTGAATTAATGTTGTTTTTTGTATTCGAAACTCAATAAATAGTTCCGTGATACATGAACTATGGCCAATGACAAATGAATATAAAAAAATTAAAGACTTATACCCAGTTGTGGCATTATAATTCTTTATCAACTAAAAATAAAATTGTACATAATGTTGATACCTAGTATAGCATTTAGGCTTAGTAAATATAAAAAACAGTTGTATAATCAATAGATTTAGTTTTGAAAAAGAATCCTCTAGAAATAAATGTGTGTCATAGAGCTTTCATAATTAGTTCAGTAAGAGAGTGCGAACAATTACAAGTGTAAACTAGACATATATATTTACTTCATAAGATTACTTTATGTAATTTAGGAATGGTAAAGTGATGTATGTGCATGGTCATAATATATGAGTTGCTTTGATACGGCATGCCAAATAATATCTTGACTATGCAGTCATAGATCATGATAATGTAGTTTGGAGTAATTCTTAAACATACATTACCTTATACACATCACTACATTGATGTTAATTAAAAAGATTGATGATAAATTATTACATGTCAACATTGATCAACCAAATTCATCATGGAGTAATTATTAAATGCACATTTTATACATCAACTTTTTTGATGTAATTAGTATCAATGTTTCAACTTTCAAAAATTTCCATTATATTTCATGATGTGATTCTCAAATAATGGTGATTTCCCCTAACCTAATGCCAACTATTATGAAAAATGGATATCATACAAGTCATAGTATGATAGAAATCCATTATGTCATAAGTAAATGTGTTTGAATGTATAGATTTTGTTAGGACATAAACAAACTTGTATCAAGAATGAACACATTTTTCATCTAATGTAATAATTCTAATAGTTTATTATGATATTACATAAGTATAAATTATAAAAAAATTGTAGTCATGTGAAAGACATAATTTTTAAATAAGGGTGCACATCTCTTTTGATATAGTGGGAACAAAATTGGCTTGGGGTTTTTCAATGTTATAGATGTGCATGTAGTTGGCATAGGATGTTGTTCCACCAGCGCATGTGGAACATAGTATGTTCTAGAGACACATACTTTGTAGGATGTTTTAAAACCATGGTGATGGTTTTCAGTTCACTACATGGGGTGATATATTATTCATTATAATAATATTTCTTATAGGTAAGTTGTATATGGAAATTAGCTAAGATTTACTAGATCAATCAAAATTCAATAATGAAATCCATGTATCAAATTATGAAGGGGATTATAAATTGAATACTGTAGTGGGTATTAAAGTGATTTGACACATTTATGGTACAATTTTAGTCTCAAAAAGGATTAGTTGTTTATACCAATTCAATATATCTAAATCTATTTTAATTTTAATTATCACAGCTAATTTTATTAAGGATTTGATTCAATGGCCACCAAACCTGGAAGGTGTCTATACGACTCAACCAGAAAGGGGTGGCCATGTCACAGAATGCTAAAAAACGATTCAAGTTACTGAAATCCAGTTTAAGATTAAAGTATGAAGTAGTATCCTAGAATGTTCATTTGGAGTGAATGTTATCCATGTGTCTACTAGAGGTTAGTGAGAGCGTCATTGTTTTCCAAGTGTAATATTTTTGAAAGAATATGTAAAAAGGATATTGGTCTTCAAGCTAGTTGAGATGAGGATAGATTCAATTCTCTAGAAATTGACTTAAACCAGCAACCTATGTTTCAGAGAAAAAAGATATAATAGGGTAGACATGAAGGTTTCTTAGACCTATTCTGTAGAGACTATATCCTTGTCACTTAATATTAAATGATTTTTAGCATAATTTTACATTACATTACAATCTAAGGATTGTGAAGTCTAGTGTCTTGGAAGACTAGGTCCATAAAACTGAATAGATGGAACTGAAGAAACTTATTTATTTAATCTATAAATTTAGCTCGTAGAATCCATTGGGATAAAACATCTATATAGGGTACCCTGGGGAACACATGAACAAATGGATGAGCAAAATATCCCTCTATGGGAATAAACATAAGAACAAAGCATTAGATCAAGGAATAGAAGGCATGACATGATGATATAAAAAGTCATGTAACATATGGAACTATAACATATAAAAATGGAATAATATAAACATAAATTCATAGAAATGTTTAAGCAACATAAAAAAATTAATTTAGTACGATTCAAGGCTGACCACCAAGGTTGTTTCACATAATAGCACAAACCATGGATAACCGCCAAAACCATCGCACATAACATCTCACGAGACATAACATTACCCAATGCATTAGAGCACTATATGGGTGAAACCATAATAACTTTTCATGAATATATTTTCCAAATAAATAATCATATGTATTCAATTTTACATAAACATAAGGTTTACCCATGGAAATAATTGGGTACGGCAATCATGTCATACAACATAACAGATATTCATATCATAAAAGTGTATAAAAGAAAGGAACTAAAATATATTTTGAAATTATTAAATGAAAAATATTAATATATCATGGTAAGTGCCTTCATGTATAATTAACCACATTCAAGAAATGTATTCATGAAATTTTAGCATAAAAACAATTTTTAGCGATTTTAACGAAAATACTATAGAGCCTTTAAATTAAAAAATGGAACAATACTTTATAAAAAACCAAAAGTGAACCCATAAGGTTTTAAAAATAAAAAAGGCTTATTTTATAAAGAAAATTTTGGCTTAAAATAAAATAAATAGTGCACATTAAATTGGTTAAAAATTCAGGAAGTTCCCTCAAGAAAGGTTTTCTTATTGGGAGGTATTGAGGAGGGAATAACTTAAAAACATGTATATCCTCGAAAGATAATGATGAATGAAACATGATACATGAGTTTGGAACATTCAAATATAATTTAGAATATGAATATAACAAGAATAGATAATCTCATTTTGGTAAAATGAAGATAAGGCTACCCGAAGGAACAAAGGAGGTTCGAGTAGAATCCATTACGGATTATAAACATGGTATCAGGTGTACTTAAGAGGGATTAATGAGATATAAAAGGGTTTCTCATCACTAAAAAATCATTAGGGTTTTATGGGGGAGGTGAGAAGTCATACCCCATCATCATGTATTACACATAAAAGGTCATAACAAAGAGGACATTCTTGAATAAAAGTGAAATAAAGAGGATCCCTTGTCTTAAGTCCGATGGTGATCCTTTCTTGAACATAATGACCTGAATAATAAAATTTGGTTCAGTAATTAGTAAATAAATAAAATATTATAAAATTAAATGATTTATTATATCATTTTTAATTTCATTCATAACATTTTTAATTGGTTATGATGTTCAATTTCACTATTCAGGTCTGTTTCATTTCCTGGTTTTTATGATCGATTTACTTATTTACATGAATGGATTAAAATGTAAGCTGAAAGTGGTTGTAAAGAATTGAAGTTATATTAAATTTTTGAACATAAAGGATATTACATGGTTTTAAATTTATTTTTTTTACTTGGAGTTAATACGAATCATTATATAAAACTTTAGTGACAACCCATTGGGTTAATTGGCAGTTTATGGCCACAATGAGCATGTTTTGTTTTATAAATAAAAAACATATGTAAAAAATGATTACAGAACCATATATGAGAAATAATACTTATATTCTTGTCTGGTTCAACCATGAAAATGGTTTCATGACCATAATTGAATATGGTGACAGAAATTAAAAACACATTGTCCTTGAATGTTGTAATTTAACACATCTCAGATGGTGTCATTACTACTAAAACAAACCAAGGGTAAAGAAGAGATGATAACAACTTATTCCATTATCATAAAAACATTCCAGTATATTTAAGGTACTATATTTTTCAAAACATTTTGATGAAAAGAGGTATGGATATAAAAATAACCAAAATAACTTGAAAAGATAGTTAAAGAATGGAAAATAAGAATTTTCCTCTTGAATGAATCTTCCCTGAGACCCTCTTAAGGGGACATGCTTTTGAGTTTTTAGGAGACCATGGGATGTTTTAAGTAGGGATGAAGATTGGAAAGATATTTTGGATGAATTTATGGAAGGAACAATGTGTGAGAGAGGTGATGATAAGTTGTTGGAAGAGGTGGTATTTATAGTGGAGGGGAGGAGTGTTTTCGTAATATTTAATTCATAGTTTATTATTTTTACTCAAGACAAGAAATTGTGACAATTATAGGAACAAAAATAGTAATGTGTGCATATGAGTTTTATAAAATGGCCTTACATCAGCCATAGATCAGCTGATGACATCATAATTCATCTATTTAGCATTTATCGTAAATTATCATATTTTACTATTCACAAAAAATTCAAGTAATTCAGAAAAATAAAAACAATTAAACCTATCATATTTTCAATATGTAGAATCAAAAAACGAAATAATTTTTGCAAAATTAATTTTCTAAATATGAATAATTTAATATTTAATTAAAATCATAATATCTTATAAAAAAATAGTTTTAAAACATTTATTTACTTATTCCAAAATATAGGTACATCATACTTTCACTTAAATATTATTTATATAATATCATAGTTAAGGTTAATATTAATTAGGGTATATCACTATTTATAAGGGTATCATTACTATTCATAAGGATATGCTACTATTCACCAAAAATTAAATTTTCCTTATCAAACTCTCTACATCTTACTGATCGCAACTGTGAATTTCATATTTCGAAATTCAAAACACAGAGGTCTCAAAATTATGTTGAAAGGTCATATAGTACTTAGTAGTTTATTGTGTGCTAATTTCATGTGATAATATGACATAATCATAAGAAGGAAATTTAGTTCAAAACAATTATGTCATTGCATTCTTTCCCCTTAAGAACATTCACCCTCAAATTTTCATTTTACATTCTAGGCCATAAAAAGGTGTAGGTACTTTTCTTTCACTGATTCCTCTAGTTCCCATGTTCCTTATTCTTACTTATGATTCCTCCATAGTTACTTGACCAGGTGAGTAGTCTTGTTACATATAACTTTATCTCTATAGTCCAAGATCATCACTAACTTCTCCTCAAAAAAATATTATCCTCCAACTATACCACCTCTGAATAGAGTACTTGTGAAGGATCTGATATTTACATCCTTAAGAGGGATACATGGAATACATCATGTACTTTGGACATGGTAGCTATAAGTTCGAATAGATATACCACATCTCCAACTCAATAAAAGATCTAAAAGGGGATGATGTACCTGGGATGTATTTTTCCCTTCTTCCAAAACCTCATGACCTTCTTCCATGGAGATATGCATTGAAATACCATGTCTCCAACATTGAGCTCAAGGTATAAACAATGATTTTCTGCATAACTCTTTTATCGTCTTTGGGATGGCTTGATGTGCTGCTGAATGGTTTTCACATTCTCTGCCATTTCATTGACCATTTTAGGTTCGAGAATCTTATGCTTACCAACTTCATCCCAACACATCAATGTTCTGAATCTTTTCCCATAAAGGGATTCATATGGTGTCATTCAAATTCCCAAATGGAAACTATTTTTGTAAGAGAATTCAACTAGTAGAAGATGTTGGTACCATTTTAATTTTAAGTCTATAGAACATGATCTCAATATATCATCCATTTTCTGAATAGTTCACTCAGATTGGACATTAGTTTGAGAATTATAGGTCATACTAAAGTACAGTTCAAGGCATAGATCAGGTTGGAGACTTTTCCAGAACTTAGAGGTGAATCTCATATAACAATTAGATACAATAGATAGTGGGACTCTATGAAGCCTTACTAATTATTTGGTTTATATTCATATATGTTGATCCAATTAGAAGTACTATTGAATTTCAATAAAGTTATTTGTCGTTGTAAGGCAATCCAAAATGACCCATATAGCATTTTTTCCTCTAGATTTCCATGGAAGTCAAATGGAAAAGTCCATGGTAATGTTCTCACACATCCATGGTGGTATGGGTAGTGGTTTCATCATCCCCTAAGATTTATTTCATTCAGAGTTAACTTATTTACAAACCAACCACTTTGATGTATACTCAGCAATCTCTTTCTTCATATTGTCCCACCAAAAGTTCTCTCCGAGATCTGGATACATATTTATGATCCCTAGGTGAACAGAGAAGGTCAAGATATGTGAATCATTCAAAATATCCTCCTTTATCTCTAGATCTCATGGTACACATAATTGTGACCGAAATCTTACAACTATGTCCTTGTCAGTTTTGAAATCAGAGGATTTCCCATTTTTTGATAGCTTCCACCCTTTTCTTAATTTCAACATCTTTTTTTGAAGCATCCTTTATTTTATCTATTATGGATGGTTGAGAAATCATTTGAGAAAGGATTGATGAAGTTTCTCCCTTAATGATTCCCATGTCCATCCAATAAAAATCTAATAAAATTAGATCCTTCTCAATTCTCATAATTTATAAAGATGCATGATCCTTTCTATATAGAGAATCGACCACTTTATTTTCCTTATCGGGATGGTAGTGGATTGAGTAGTCATAATCCTTAATGAACTATATACATCTTCACTCACGCATATTAAAATATTTTTCCATGATTATATATTTCACACTCTTGTGGTCAATATATAACACACACTACTCCCCATAGAGATAATGCTGCCAGATTGTTAACACAAAGATCACTGCCCCCAACTCTATATCATGTGTGGGATAGATTTTCTCATAGATTTCATCTACCTTGAGGTATAGGATATCACTTTTTCATTTTTCATTATCACGTAGCCTAATCCCTTCTTTGAAGCATCATTATACACCATAAAGTGTTCTCCACTTATTGGGGGTGTGAGTTCTGGCATAGTGATAAGCCTCTTTTTCAACTCCTTGAAATAGTCTTCACATCTTAAGTCCATAAAAATATTACTCCATTCCATGTTATCTTGGTCATTGGGTTTTACATCCATCAAAATTTCTTCAAAAATCATCGATAATAATCAGCTAAACCCAAAATGGTGCGGATCTTCATTACAAATGTTGTCATGGGCCACTCTTTAATTTCCTTTATCTTGGAAGGGTCCCCATATATCCCATTTCAAGTGTCACATTCCAAAAGAATGATAATTCCTCCATCAATAACTCACATTTACTATACATTTAATATATATTCTCCCTTCACAAATTCTTTAACATAGTATTCAAATGCTCTTCATGTTCCTCATTTCTCTTGGAGTACATCAAAATATTGTCAATAAAGACTACCACATATTTTTTGAGGTAATATATGAATACTATACTAATTAAATCCATGAAAACTGATGGAGAATTAGCGTGTCTGAATAGAATCACTATGAACTCATAGTGTCCTTACCTCATTCTAAAGTATGTCTTGGTAATATATTCCTTCGTCGCCTTTAATTAGTGATATGCTGACTGAAGGTCTACCTTAGAGAAATAACTGAACCCACAAAGTTGATCGAACAAGTCATCTAAATGAGGCAGGGGATACTTGTTCATTATAGTGGTTTTATTGAGATCACAATAATCAATACAAAGGTGAATTTATATAACATTATTTTTGAGGAATAGGACTGACGCACCCCATGGGGAAGCACTCAAGCATATAAAACCCTTATCCATATTATCCTGTAACCACTTCTTTAGCTCCTACAGCTCTAGAGTGTCCATTTAATAAGGTGTCTATGATATAGGTAGAGTTCTAGGAATATTTGAAAATGAGAACTCAACCTATCGGTTAAGAATAAGACCATGAAACACTTCAAGAAATACATCAACGTAATCCATAATAAGGGGAATGTATTCAAGAATGATTTTCTCCTCTGTAAAAATCATTTGATCTAGATATGCTTGCTCATAAGGCAGCAATACCCAAACCTGAGACAATGATTTTAAAGAAGATTCAACTTCTTCCTTACACTTGTATATAATTGTAGGATGCTTTGGGATGTGAAGAGTGACATCCCATTCCTGACAATTGATGTTGGATTTATATAAATATATCGATACCATGGACATGATAACATCAAAATATACTAAAGGAAGTATGAATAGATTATTTGGGAGGTTCTGTCCATAAATATTAACTAGGGAGGAGTTATAAACCATGGACATAATAATTTCCCCATTCTTTTTTCTCACAAATAACTTATCCTCCAAATTTTGAGGTGGTGTTTGAATAGTTCTACTAAACTTAAAAGACAAGAAAGAATGCGTATAAACAGAATCAAATAATATGTTCGCTATTCTTTAAGGAATAACTAGCATACCTATCACCACATTGTTGTATGAATCCACCTCAGCAGTAGTTATAGCATAATCCCTTCCCAGTTGCCTTGTAGGATTTTGTTCATTGCCTCCAACAACCCTCGTCTTAGGAAAATTGTTCCCATAATGCCCATGATCCCTGTAGTTGTAACACTACACTATAGGATGAGTGTTGATATGAACTTTCTTTTATTCTTACACAGTAGCGGTATTCTTTATATCCCATCGGCATTTTTTATCTATAGGTCTCGTTCTTCCACATTTGATGAAATTATTAGTTCCATTTAGACAGTCCCCAAGATTACTCTTCTAACAAATTTTAAAAGTGGTAAAGTAGGGCTTCTTTACATCAGTGGATTTTTTTGTTGAACCACCCATGTAGTTCTCTATTTTCCACTTATTGTCACAAGGCCCATGAGACCAATGAAATTATCTAATCTATATTTCAACATTGAGGACACAACAGATAATGTCCTCATTACCGTCGAAGCCTTGAATCAAAAACACTGTTTGTAGGCTAGGATTTAGTCTAATAAATAAGTGGTACACCATACTTTCAGTGTTCATAACAAAGCCAGATATTTACCTTGAAATTCTTGTAATGTTCGTTCATATGCCCCGATGGACTAATCTTGCTTTTGGTTGAGTCTAAGGAACTCTCTTTCCATCTTGAGATGGAGGGTTTGAGGGAAAATTTATTGATAATAATCATCTTGAATTCCTCCCATTATTTGGTATCAATTTCCTCTTGGGAGGTTGAATTATTTATTAGTGTCCACCACAGATTAGAATCCCCATAAAATGATAGACCACTAGTACAAATTTCTTTTCTTCTTAGAATTAAAGGATGTAGAATATTTTTTCACTAGATTTAATCAACTTTTCCATGAGGAGGGGATCATAAGATCCTCTAAACATGGGAGGCCTTTTCTACATAATGGTTTCTATGGAAACTTCCACATTCATTGGAGGAAGAGTGTGTTCCACATGATTCATGTTATTTTTCATAACTTGAGCCAGCTAAGAAAGTAACTTCATGATGTTTTGAGCTCCTATTCCCATCATATCAGGTATATCATTAGGGAAATATTCACATTACCAATCACATTAGTTTTTGGAATGTGTTCTCTAATTTCCATCCATTAACTAATAAAAAGACCATACAATTAAAGGGCTTGAATAATTAGCTATTGAACATAAAAAAAACTCTGAACATAAGAGGATAAACTTGTAAATAAGAAGTATATCCTATCTTATGATTCCTTACGTTTCAATATAGGTTATCCTAGATCTATTTGCTTACTTATATTCTAATGGGATTTTTTATTTCCTTAATAATGGTTTATACTAAGATCATGAATTTACCAAAGAATATCCCATGGGAGTATAAAACTAAGAGTGCTGCAAGGCCCATTTTTATGTACCAAAATACCCCAGTTTAGGCCTTATACTCCTTGTCGGAGTTTTCACTCCTAGGAATATCTATGAAAGACCTACCCCTATCTATTTTTATCCAGACAGGGATGTATTTTCTAGATAAACCACTTACTCTATACTAACCCAAATTTAGGGGTCTTATATTATAATTCATCTCAAACTTAAGGTTCCTACTAATGTTATTAATCCTTAATCTCCAATAATAATTATACCATTTTTTTATACCAACTATAGCAACCCTATCCTTTTCTCATAACATTACATGATTTTAAGCATAATAATACATCATATAACAGGCCAAGGATCGTGACGTCTTGTGTCTTGGAAGACTGGGTACATAAAACTGAAACCATTGAACTAAAAAATGATTCTTTATTTAATATTCCAATTGATCTCCTAACATACATTGTGCTCAAACATCTGCATAGGGTACCCTGGGGAACACATGAACAAAACGATGAGCTAAATATCCCATTAAGGGAATAACTCTTTGAACACAGCATTAAAACGAGGAATAGAAGGCATGACATGATGATATAAAATGGAATGTAAAATATAGAACCTGGACTTATAAACATTGAATCATATAAAAATGGATTCATAGAAATGTGGAAGCATCATAAAACATAACAGTATTACGAGTCAAGGCTAACTACCATGGTTGTTTCACATAGTATCACAATCCAATGTTAACCACCAAGATCATCACACATAACATCTCATGAGATTTAACATTACCCAATGCATTTGAGGGATTTCTGGGTGAACCCATCTTAACATATCATGAATATTTTTTCCAATTAAATAATAATACATAATCAATCTTATAAAAACATAAGGGTTTCCCATGGATAGAATTGGGTACCACAATCATGTCATACAACATTACAAATTGTTGTATCATAAAAGTGTCCATGAAAGAAAGGAACTAAAATATACATGGATATTCATAAAGAAAAAATATGCATGTATCATGGTATGTTATTTCATGTATAAGTGACCACATGTAAGAAAATTATTCAATAAATTTTTGCATAAAAACATTTTTGAGCGGTTTTAAGGAAAATACTATAGAGCCGTTAAAATAGAAAAGGGGGAATCCCTTATACAAAACCATTAGTGAACTAGGAATTTTTTTCCAATAAAAATATTTATTTTATAAATACAATGGTGGATTAAAATATAAGATAGAGTGCACTTCACATAGGGTAAGAATTTCGGAAGTTCCCTCAAAACATTTTTGCTTATAGAGAAGTATTGAGGAGGGAATCACTTAAAAAAATATAAATCCCCAAAAGATTACGATGAATGGAACTTGGTACATGAATTTGGAAAATTAAAATATCATTTATATGATGAACCTAAAAATAATAGATAACCTCATTTTGGTAAAAGGAAGATAAGGCGACCCAAAGGAACAAATGAGGTTCGAGTAGAATCCCTTACAGATTATCAGAATTGTATCAAGTGTACTTAAGAGGGATTAATGAAAGATAAAGGGGTTTCTCATAACTTATAAATCATGAGGTAATTATTGGTGAGGAGAAAAATAATACCCCATAACCATGTATTAAACATAAAATCTCATACCAAAGAGGACATTCTTGAATAACTTTGAAATAGAGAGGATCCCTTACCTTAAGTATTATATTGATCTTTTCGTGAACTTAAAGACCATAATAATAAAATTAGGTTCATTAATTAGTAATTCCATATAGTATTCTATAAAAAAAATATTTATTATATCCTTTTTATGTTCATTCATAAACTTTTTGTTATTGGTTTTGAGGTTCAATTTCATTGTCTGGTCTGTTTGTTTTCTTGGTTTTTATGATCAATTTACTTATTTTCATGAACGAATAAACATGTAAGTTGAAATTGGTTGTTTATAATTGATGTTTTATAAAATTATTTACCATCTGGGAGATGAAATGGTTATAAATTTATATTGGTTACATAGAGTAAAGTTGAATAATTATATATAACTTTAGTGATAACCTTTTCCGTTAATTGGTGGGTTTCCACCAATGAACATGTTTTGTTCTATAAATCAAAAACATGTGTAC
Source organism: Viscum album (assembly GCA_963277665.1). Classification (NCBI taxonomy): domain Eukaryota; kingdom Viridiplantae; phylum Streptophyta; class Magnoliopsida; order Santalales; family Viscaceae; genus Viscum; species Viscum album. The sequence continues at coordinate 1,172,326,016 of OY728128.1, read as the reverse complement.
AAAAGGATTACAGAAACATTGACGAGATATAATAATTATATTATGGTCTGGTTCAACCATGAAATAGGTTTCATGAATAGAATATATGATGGAAATATAAATTGAAACCCCATCGTCCTTGAATGTGGTAATTTAATACATCTCAAATGGTGTCTTTACAGCCAAAAAAAGAACGATAAAAGAGGGATGATAATACATTATTCCACTATATTAAAAAAAATGACAGTAAAATGAAGGTACTAGAGTTTTCATAACATTTGGATGAGGATATGTAAGGATAGAAAAGTAACCAAAAGAAGTTGAAAGGAAAGTAAAATAGTTGAAAAAGAGTAATTTACCTCTTGAATCAGTCTTCCTTGAGATTCTCTTAAGGGTAGCAGAGTTGGTATTTTTAAGATACCAAGGGATTATGGACCTGGGGAGTGATATTAGGGAAATATTTCGGTAGGAATTAGGGAATCAACAATGCTTGAGAGGATTGAAGAGAAAGGGTGGAAGAGGTGGTATTTATAGTGGGGGGGGAGTTTTCATAATACTTAATTCCCTAGTTTATTATTTTCCATGAATATCGGAAATTGTGATTATTACATGACCAGAAATAGTAATTTGCGCATGTGAGTTCAATATAATGGCCTTAAATCATCCATACATCAGCTGATGACATCATAATTCATCTATTTAGCATTTATCATAAATTATCGTATTTATCCAAAAGATCCGAGAGACAGGCCGAAACCTACTCCCATCAAATTATTATAAAATAAAGATAAACAGTACAGTTCAACTCTGAAAAGGGGAGCCTTAAATATTTACAAGTAAAGATCATCATCTCGATAATTCCTAACTGAACTATCATAGTAGTTGGGAAAAACAAAGGACCAACAGGAACTAACCTCCATGATAGCCCTTTTGGAGAGGGCATTAGCGACCTGCTTTGCTTCACTATAAACATGAGAAACATCAATGGATAATCGATCAGCAAGACTGAGACATGAAATCAAGATAGGCAGCATCTTACATGGAACATTCTGGGATTGATCTTTCAAAATCTGTACAGCAACATAGGAGTCCCATTCATGTGATACTCTATGCCAACCATAGGGAGCCGCATACCTGATGGCCTTAATCATCGCCCACAGTTTGGATTCAATCGCATGAGCATACCTGATATAATCGAAAAAATAGCCTTTATCAAAGCCCCGATGGGTTATGAAGACTCCACCACACCAAGTAGGACATGGTGCACCAGATGTTGCCCCATCAACATTTTCTTTTAACTAGTCAGAGATTGGAAGAATCCACCAGATGTATTTCATCACTCTTGGTTTTCATTCCCTGCCACTAACACCAAGAGTTATCAATATGATAAAGTCAGATAATCATTTTCCATTGAGCTAGTTTGATTCATCGAATCAAGTTTGATTCTTCGATGGATCACCATAACACCTTCTTAAAAATAGGGCTTTCCATTATTAAATACAATGTTGTTCTGTGACTTCCATATATAAGAGAAAACTGATATAGCAGTAGAAATAAGAAGGGATTTCAGCTGTTCACTGAAGGCCGACTGATGGACTGAGGATAGTAGCAGCTCAATTGAGCAGAAATTGAAACAATACTGAAAAGTCGATTGCAGATAGTCCCATAATCGGTCAGCAAAGTCGCACTGTATAAAAAAATGAAAAATAAATTCATCACCCTTAAGGTAGAAGAGGCATACCAGAGCAATGTTAAGGCATGTACGCTGCAAAGAAGATTGGATGGGTAGACGTTGTTTCAAGATTCTCCAGATCAACATGGAATCATTAGGAAATATATAGGGCTTACGAACAACCTCCTCCCAAGAAGGAATTTTAGATGATACACCACACATCAACTTGTAGTAGTCCCGGCTGGAAAAGAAACCATTAATATAAGGTTTCCAGATCAGTACATCAATATCTACATAAGAATAATTTGTAATCTCAATAAAAATATTACTTGGAATGATGTCATAGACAGTAGCATTACCATGAATATCAGATATAGACAGATTTTTCAAGGAAGGTGGAATAGTGATGGATTCCTTAATGGGAGAGGACAACTATGGAGTGTTCTAGAAATTCAAATAGGATTCAAGATAGACCAACTATACATATTGAGACATGATGTTAGAATATGTGCTTCTAACTGACGGCCAAACCAATGATTTCAAGTACATACACTTTCGGTTTTGTAACCTGTCAATAAACCTGCCAACAAGAAATTCAAGGGAGTAATCAGGCTTGGCCAAATGTCTCCAAGTGAAATTTTGAAGAAGAGCATCATTGAATATTCTGATATCCTTAACTCCCATTCCTCCCATATTAACTATCTTTATACAATCTTACCATGCAATAATGACAAGTTTCCTTTGATGGGTTGACCTAGTCCAAATAAAATTATGTATCAAAACAAATAATTCCTTGAGAAGAGCTCTTGGCAATTTCTAAATAGAAAAGGAATAAACAAACATATAAGTGATAACAGAGTTGACAAGACAAACTCTACCAGCCTGAGGTATGGTCTTCTCTTTCCAGCTTGCCAATGGATTACTAATTTTCAGCGCTATGCCTTCCAAGTGGACACGTTTCACAATTTCCCAAAAGAAAGGGATCCCCATATAATTGAAGGTCAAAGAACCTCTTTTGATACCAAGATTACAAGCAACCCTATTTTTCTTCGATATTCGAACTCCATCTCCAAAGACAACAAAGGATTTATTACAGCTGATTACCTGGCCTGCAACCTCTTCATAAATTGAAAATATACTTTTGATGCAAGATATAGTTCCCATGTTAGCCTTACAGAACAAAATTATGTCATCAGCATAAAGTAATTGTGAGGGAGCAATGGAATTCCTACCTACTCTCATTCTTTGATAAAGGCTAGTATTGACATGATCATTAAGGCACAGACTAAGGTAGTCTTCAGCCATAGAGAACAAAAGCCTAGATAAAGGATCATCTTTCCTGACTCCTCTAGTGCATTGAAAAAAACCCCCAGGGGATCCTTTGACGAGAATGGATAGATGCACAATTTTAAAAATGGAGGATACAATAACAAAAAATTCCCATGAGAATCCATGACTCTTAAGGATTGTGAAAATGAAATCCTATCGTATAGTGTAAAAGGTCTTTGATATATCAACCTTCAAGGCCATGTTTCCATTTTGAACTTTGACTCACATAATATTTATACATTTTGAAGTAGTAAATGGAGACTTCTGAAAATTCCTACCTAGTTCAAGGCCAAATTGATTACCAGAGATAATATTCTTAGTAACTTCACCTAACCAGATTGCCAATATCTTAATAATAACCTTAGGAATGGATTTCCAAATTGCAACAAGTTTGAAGTCTTTAATATCCAATGCATTCACTTTCTTCGGTATCAAAGCAATGAAATTGGAGTTCATTCCAACTGGAATAAAAGAATGACAAAAGAATTCCCGAACAGAATTAATTAATTCAATATGAATAATGTCCCAACAAAACAAAAAGAGTTTATTAGTGAACCTATCCAAACCAGCAACACTGTCCTTATTTAAGGAGAAGACTGCATAATTTATCTCCATGATGGAAGGAACCTCAGTGAGTTGTTTTTTCTGATCGCCATCCAGACTTCGTTCAACACATCTGACTATCTTGTTTGAGATCCTCTCCCCAGAATCAGAGAATAACTTCTCAATGTAACATGTCACATCATTAGCAATATAATTTTTAGAAGTGAACAATGTCCTATCAATCTTAAGAGCCTTAATGGTTCTCCTGATCTTTTTCTCCCTGTGAATGCAATGAATGAAACTTGAATTCCTATCCCCATCCTTCAGCCACATAACATTTAGCTGATTCTGGGCAAGATTTTCCTTAAGAGTCAAGAGGTTTTCAAGCTTAAATGAAGCTTGTATCTCTTCATGATATGGGGTGTCCTGATGTATATTCCTTTTCTTACAAAATAACAGATTGGATTCAGCCCCATTGATATCACTCTCAATGTTGGAAAATGATTTTTTACTCCACTCTTTGAGTATAGTTTTGATGATTTTCAGCTTGGAAGTCAAAATGTGCAAAGAACTACCTGTGACATAAATTTTCCATGCCTCCATTATTATTTACCTGCACCCTGGCACAACCAAACATGCATTGTTGAACTTAAAGGGTAAAGGGGATGATCTCAAAGTACTAAAACAGAGGTCAACCAAAATAGAATTATGGTCTGAATGTATTTTTGGATGAGTCTTGCTAGAAACCTTCAATGTGTCACTTCATTCATCCATCTGCACCAAACACCTATCTAATTTTCTTTCTTACCTCCCATTAAGAGTGTATTTTCTCCATGTAAAATCTGCACCTGAATGGGAACTTCACTCAGTCTTCATTGGTCAATGCAGTAATGAAATTTTTTGGCTAAAACTATGAAAAAGTTACTTCCAGTTTTTTCCTCTGGCCTCAAGATGGTATTAAAGTCACCAAACAAAATCCATCTAGTCGACATATTCTCAGATATGGTGAGTAAGGTGTTCAATAATGACCTATTTCTGATGTATTGATTGAAGGCATAAACAAAAGTCACACAGAGGGAATTGGACTAATGATAGTAGAATAAAGTAACTGCATGATGTTCAATCTGAAAAGAATTGATGATGAAGATAGTATGTTTTAGCACCCATAAATAATCATTTCCATTATCTTGCTGATTGGTAGCAATCAGGATGTACCCAATAGCATTCCAGTTGAAGGCCACCCATCCAAAAAAAATTATTCTTGGTTCAGAAATACCCAATAACATGGGTTTATTCGTCATGATGATATTCTTCTGGGCTCTGACCGTGGCAGAGTACCCTAGGCCCTAGAAATTCCATAACATTATCTTCATTTATTGGAGGACCTTCACCTAGTGCAGGGGCCAGCATAGCTTATAGATAGGCATTATTTAGAATTTGATTCATCATCGTCCACTGATTAATTGAATATATCTCCAACCTGAAAAGGTTCCGTTTCATCAATAGAAATAGGGGTAAACCTATTATCAGAGCTGATGGGCATTGTTAAGCTAGTAGGTAATTTTCTTTCACCAACCTTTGATAATGGTAACTGGGAGAATTCTTCTTTAGACTCCTCAATATTGTACCCTGGTTGAGCTTCTCCCAAAGGGGGGTCATGAGTTGCTGAGTCCTATATAATCTGGACACCAAAACCCTCATTACTGGGTATATCAAAGCTCTCATGTCTTGCTGAGCTCTCACCATGGGGGACGTGACCAAGGGCATCATGACTTGCAGAATCATGACCAGCAGGCTAACATCCCCTTTAAGTGTCTCATTATCCTGATTCTACCTACCTTCAATTATAGTAGCATCCCTCATATCTTGTGCACCCTTATTACCTCCCTCATTATCATCAAGCACCACATTAGAAGGATCCTGTGAACTATTCCCTGAGTCATTGATCCCATTCTCAACAATGGGAGAATTATCAACATATGAGGTCTAGGAAACTACATGAACATCCACTTTGTCATTCCCTGCTTTTCCCTTTTTATCAGAATTAGAGGGGCCCTAATCAGTTGTCCTCCTTCGACAACTCCCAACATAATTCCCTAGAAAGTTGCATAAGGAGCAAACCTTATTCCCGTTGCATTCATATAATGTATGCCCAAAAATAAGGCAATTGAAACAAAAATTTTGGTTTCCTTTCATACCCTATTTCAAGGTTAATTCTATCATCCCTAGTGGTGAAAAAAACATCTTCCACTAGAGTATTTGACATATACTCCTCCACAAGAATCCTAACATAGTTTCCAAAACTAGGATTATCAGTTTTCCTATCAAGTCGTATCAGATTCTCTACAGAAGATACAATATCCCACAAGATTTGTGGGTGCCAATAAATCCAACTTAATTTATGAATGTGTATCCATACCGGGGAAAGGGTATTTTTAACTGACCTGGGGTCAAAATTTTGATCCCATTCATGGATGCGAAGGAAACCAGGGTGTAGAGGAATAGAACCCAAACTCCATGCGTGAGTTATGCATTTATCAGAGGGGAAAACAGCATAATAAAACCCACACCCCATGGACTTCATCTTCCAGTCACTGAAGCCCCAAATTTCTGCCAGTCTTCTTGTAATATCATGAAATTTCCAAGGCCGTAATCCTTTTGGAATCAAAAAATACGAAATAATTGAAAACATACACAGTTTTACCCTCCCATCGACGGCGGTATGATTTGCTGATACATGCGCGATCCGACCCTTCTGTATGATCCTACCAGAGTTACCCACTGTGAAATCCGTGGACAAAAATCTTCCAGCCTTTTTATCCACCACTGCAAATCTCTTCCCATGATGAACTTTTGATACATGCACGAATCGGGGACGTGGATCTCTTTAGTCTCTGTGTGAAGCGATTCACAAAAAATTCAATTATTTCAAAAAAATCCCACAAATTCACCCTAATCCAAAAATAAAATCTATTTATTAACAGTAATTTTCTAAAAATGATTTATTTATTATTTAATTAAATTTATAATTTATTCTAAAAAACCAGTTTTTAAACATTTATTTACTTATTACAAATTATAGGTAAATTATACATTCACATAAATTTTATTTATATACTATCATAGGTAAGGTTACTCTTAATTATGGTATATAACTATTAATAAAATGTAGAATTAATGTTGATAAGGTTATGTTAAAATTCACCAAAAATTATGTTTGTTTTATCGAACTCCAAACATCTTACTGATCACAACCGTGAATATCAGATTTTAGAAATTCAAGAAACAAAAGAGTCAAAAATTATGTTTAAAGGTCACATCGTAATTAGTAGTTTATTGTGTTGAGATTTTATGTGATCATATTACATTATTATAAGAAGGAAATTTCTATTGAGAAATATAGGGTCGTTACATAGTCAATCATACATATAGTTGCATAGTATTGAAAAAATACAAGTTGGAACAAAACAAGAGATGGATTATTACCAATGTGACATAGAATTATCTCTCTGGGTTTCAATGTATTGGGAATAGGAGGAGATAAACGTTGTGAGTTGAAATCCATATTCTTATGCAATGGATCAATCACATAAGCCGTGATATGTACAAAAATTGAAATTTCCACGATAGGCTTAATAGTAGGATGATATCAATTGTATCTATGAGTACTTCAAGTGAAGTAGTAAGAACTATCTTCGTAAAGTACAAAAGACATGTTTCTGGAAATTGGAGAAGAAAGGTTACGAGTTTTCAAGGGACACAAACCAGTATTCTGTAGATCCATTTGATATAGTATCACATTTAGGATTAGGCGACGAGTAATACAAGATCATATAATCCAGTGGCATCCATACCTATAAAGAATGAGTACGTTACAACTTAGGAGGTAGCTAAGAAGTTATTATATGTAATGATTTGTTCATGTTCTTGGAATATCACATAGTGGGTAAAGAATTATCATAATTTAAATTATGATAATTTTACTAGAGAAGATTTAATGTTTTGATAGTGGAAAACGAGATATACTCGGGTGTTACCATTCCTTGAGAAGTTTTACTCAAGAAGATGAGGTGGTAAATTAAAAAATTTACACACAGCAGAAATGTGGTAGACCTAGAAGATAATGTCATGGCTCAGTAGAAAAATGATCTTTATCATGTGAATAGATAACAAGTTTGGTTAACAAGTTGGCTCTAGTGCAAGTGGGAGTGGTAAAATAGTGGGTTCCCTATACCCAAATATTCAGTGATTTTGATTACAATATCATGTATACAATTAGATATATATGATGTATTCCTAATATTATAGTGTATAATTGTTTACGTCCTTTATTTAAAAGATAATGTCCATAGATTGTTTTTGTATCAAAAGGTTATAGTACTTCCCAAACTATAATGAGAACCTCTGGAAACTATGAAATTAATCTTAAATAAATGCCATATGGTCTAGACACTTCTTTCTGATTAAAAATAATAGATGTTTAACTATCATGTGTTGGGGGTTCATAATAATTGAGATTTATTCTCATGAAGTTCTTACATGGTGATCTCAAGTAGTGAGATCAAGAGTATAAACCCGCCAATAAGAACACCACATGTTTTTGGTGTCATTGGATGTTCCTATCTATAATCATGTGTAATGGTATCCTGAATTGAGATCACTACCAATGTATTACATTTGATTGCATACTTTGATTCAAGACAAAAACCATGATATTGAATCTGTGGTGAAGTAGTTTGTGTTGGGTGCGTCATTGGTGGCATGACATTGGTTGAATGGTCAAGAAAAGATTTTTCAGTTTCAGTTAATGAAAGTAATATATTTCGGGCCATTTTAATAAGGATGTTAGTACCTTTATAAGACCATTTCCATGAAAATCAAGTGTAAATCCATCCAGTTGGAACAACAAATAATAGAGCATGAAAAGGATGGTGAAACGAGTGTGCTCCCTGCTTTATAAGATACTAATGAAAAAAGAGATTATATTATATAGTACATGTTCGTAGGTTGGTTTCCACTACTATCACAATCCTTATCTCTTTAGAGGCCATGATGGGTTTTTTGATCCCACTCTTGGTTTATAAATACTATTAAATGCTATTGATATTAGGGCCTAGATGGTCACATAGAATTTATTTTCTAAGAATATTCTCTATTCAGTTGAATATGAGTTTTCGACATGGTGGGCCCCACCATTGGTGTCCGAGATTTGTGCATGGTTAAATGATCACTATTGAAATAAATAATTTCATATTTTTCACGTTAATATTAATAGTAATTTAATTTATTTATTAAATGTATTCACATGTTTTATGTAAATACATGAAAAATATTTTTTGAAAAAATATTAAAATATATTCATGGTTCAATTAATATTTGTGGGAAAGATGATTCTGGTTAAAGACTCATTTATTATCACATAATATATTTAATGTATTACAAGAAAGAGATAATAATATTTTTTACTCAGTTTAGTATTCATAACAAGTCTTTTATAGCATGTTATTTATTCGGGAGGCTGGGTAGAAATACTGAACATTTTATAAACACTCTATAAGTATAATGGGAGATTAGTTTTCCATGTACTATTCACATACTCTCTCTCCTCTTCTCTCTACCACATCTTAGAGAGAGGATATGGATTCTAAGAGATCATATCGAGCTCTCTCTTAGACATCGTGAGTAGGGAAATAGGTGATCGTTAGAGCATCAATGGAGTCATTAGATCTCCATGCAAACTCCCAAATTTCAATGATTAGCGCTCCCACGATTTCTTGAAGCATGTGTAGGAGATCTAGAGGAATACAGTTTTGGATTCATTGAGAAGAGATAACCAACAAAGAGAAGATGTCATGGATAGATTCAGATCTAAAATATGTATTTTGATATTTTAATTTTGTGCTTAAAACTATTTACATGAGATCTTTGGTGTAAACTGGGAAGTGATTCACCAACATTGAAAAGATCTAGTCGAACGTCGGTTAAATCTTTTAAAACCCTATTTTTGGTTCTTTAACATCATACCAAGTACCTAAAAACAAAACTAATGAACATTGACTTTTTAGGGTTGATAGTTTGGCTGTGTTTATTTAAGCCAACATCAAATTTTATATTCTTACTTCTTTTCTAGATAATTTTAGTCAACAATGTGATTCTAAATCATTCTTTTTTTTCATCAACATGTTATTAATCTCCTAATAATTCAATAGTTTCAGCATCAACTCTCTATTCTTTTCTGAGATTGGTAGTATTATAATGTATAGAAGACAATGTCTGTATGATTAATCAAACATTTAATTTATATTATGTTAATAAATTAGAGAGCATGTAATATTATGAGGAAAATCATAGTATAATAAAAAACACATTTACCTACTCATTGAAATCTCTTTATTTTTTTAAAGGATGAATGTATTTGGATCCTATATCAAGAATAAAAATTCCATCTTTGTTTTCCTATCTAACTAACAAGACACTGTCTACATTTGGACTATAATGAATTGATTATGAACGTTCAATGAAATAGTCATCATTGAATTAATTTTCATCTGACCATACATTTATTTTGGTTTCCATCAGGATAATCAAACAAATCATTTTTTATATATTTGAGAAATAAAAAACTTTCATTACTTGTGATTCAATTATGAGTGGGTCATCATTTCCCCTTACACACTAAAATTCACCTTCACGAAGCCCATTTCATCAACTTTCAATGTAATCTAATTATCAACCCATTAGAAATAGAAAATAATCACTTGAAATTTTTTGTAACTTAACTCATATATCTATTAGATAATTTGGAAATATTAAATATTATAATAAATTGGATTTCTATCCTTAGAACCAGATATGTGCATTGCTTACACCACAAGAGTAAATCCACTTTTCTTTCATCATATTTCATTTACCATGTTTTTTTGTATAATGTATACACATTAATTTCAAAACCATTGTAATATTTACATTTTTATTTTATCCCCTATATATCCGTAAAATTCATCCAGTAATTGAATTCATATTTTTAGACAACTTTTTATAAATATGATCTCAAAATCATACAATTAATTATTGATTCTGTTCATTTGATATCCATACTTCAACCCTTAAAGGATTAAAATATATAAGAATTCATTTATGGGATTCAATGTATGAATCGATATATTCACTATTATTTAAAATGTGAAGGTGTGATTTATCATTCTCTATTATGGTAATTGTAACAACATCTCCTATGGAAATACCTTCTCTCACAAGGCATCTGCACTGATGAGCCTTTGGGAGACTGATTTTATCAACATATAATAATTAATTGGTATATAATCCAATAGTTCCTTCAACAATATATCATTCTATAATTAAACTTTTTTTTAATTTTATTCTCAATATACCCTTTCAAAATCCTCATATACAGTTCAATGGGATACATCCATCTATAATAGAGAATAAAAGATACTTGAGAATATCTAACCAAGTGAACCATCAAGTAGACCAATATATCAAAGAATTATGGTGGGAAAAATATTTTTAATTCACATAATATGACTACAACCACGTTTTTTATGATTTGAAACTTCATCGGGATTATAGTAATACTGCATATGTCTTTGAAAATGAATTACTGTCTAGTTAATGAATGTCATAAATTTTTAGGTAGAATCAAATGTAAAGTGATAGTCATCAAATCTTGCATCAAATCAAGAAATTTATGTGATTTTAGTCTCTATTACTTTAAATTAGTCATTTACAAATTTTTTTTTGACATTTGATGAATACCCCTATGGAAATTTTACACCATTAATAAAAATAGAAAATGAAAATTTTCCTATTTGGATAGAGTGCATGATTCTCAAGGAAGAAAAGTTTTCCTTTTAGCCTTCACTGGTGACAACTGTAACTTTATCCCCATGCCAATCATGTCTACCCTAGCCTTGATGCCATATTTTTTAGGAACATTTAATATCATGTCAATAACATTATAAAATACATTATTTAAACTTTGTTACATCAACAAAATGTTTGACATAAAGATAATTGTAATAAGGTAATCTAAAGAAAATTGATCTCTTTTTACAATCTGATTTCATATGGGTTTTCAAAAATAGTTTACTGAAAATAGATTCTATCACATTTACTTTATCAAATAGTTGATCACCCTTTAGTTGATACGGTGTTGAACCTTGTTTGGTATTACCTTATAATATTGTCAACTTGGATCAATATTTATGTCATTGAGGTAAAATTATCCAATGTCTTAAAAACACAGTCTTTAATGATTTTTCAAGAAAACTGAGTGTGTACATTTTTCATAAATGGTACAACCAAAAATTCCTTTAATTTTATTTCCTGAAAAATTTCCATAAGTAGGAATGTCATTTATCATACAACAAAACATGGGACTCAATGTGAATTATTTACTTCTATGATTATCATACATTTTTACACTTGTATCCCATATCAATTTCATATATTCAATAAATGGATCCAAATACAGATCAATATCACCATTTTTTTTAATTTATATAATCATAGACAACATAATGTATATGTGATTCATGCATAACAATGGTGGAAAGTTATAATTTGTCAATATCACTATCCATATAATGTGAGCACTACTTTGTACACCAAACAAATTTTCTCCATTGAAAATAATACAAGATGGAATGTTCTCATCTCATTTCCAAATTCAGGATAGTCATAATAAACTTTAATCCATTGATGATAAAATTATTGATGATGATGTATCCCACATTAAATTCATGTATATTAATTTCATGTCAATTTTTTCATTTTTTCCTACCATCCATATATTCTTCAAAATCATGTAATTATATGAAACTACCATAAAACATTCATTGTACTTAATTCATCCTTATTGTATCAATGCATGCCACACTTATGGAACTTTATGAGTGATTCATTGTCCTTATGAATCAATATGAAATAAATTGGACAACATGTATTTTTTAGAGATCATTACCCTTGAATGTAGAATTTTTTTAGTGTAATATGTTAGATAAGTAAGTTCATTTTCGTCTAGTATCATATTGTTGGGAAAAAAATTTCTCAAGGCATCATTGAAGCATTTTTGGGTTGGTTGTGTTTATTGAAAAAGTGGACCTCCATGTTGTGTTTGTTGAAAAAAGAAGACCATGGTGTTTAATTTTTTGACAAGGGGGTTTACATGGTGGGTTGTAGAGTTCAAGATATGTTTTCGACAGTCCATGAATGATAGAAGAACCTTTAAAAAGGAATAGAAGATCTGGAGGTGATACAAAAATAATATATACAAGGTTGAAAAGGGACTTGAACGACATGTTCTTGGAGGCTTGGAATGTTGTGTGTCATATGTATTTCAATATCAGAACATCAAAATATTTAAAAGGAAATATGTGCACCTATGTTTTGGTTTGGGCGTGCACGGTGACTCGGGTGATAAAGGCTAAGGCGGCTATACATGCACGTTGGGAGGAGACTTGCATGCAGAACTTAGGGTGCCCAAAATGCCTATAAATAGAGGGTTACCCCTCCTCATTCTTGATAGAGCTCAAAATATACAGACAATTCGATCTCTAATCGTACAAGTTGGTTTTGTCGTGCAAGTGGTGTTTTGATCCTGTAAGTATAAAGATATTCAGAAATTGCATGCCAGATGATAGTTACACACCAATATTGATTTGGGCATAAAAGGGTGTGATTTTCCAATGTTTTGAGTTGGAGAAGGGTGTTTCATGGAAGTGATTGTGCGACACTTGCATGCCCAGGCTTGAAGAAGAATTAAAGCCTACCAAGGGTTGCATGAAATTTTGAAGATTATCTAGTACACCCTTGGTATAGTTGTTTTCATCGGTGAATTAATATAGAACTTCAACATATCATCTACATACAGAAGAATATGCCTTCATTTGTGATAATGAAGGGACCTATAAGTCTTTAAAATTTGAGTGGATCCTTTCCAAAGCAGTGAGTAAAGGAATAGGAAGAAGTGATCATCTCCACCGGCAGTGAGCCAGAGAGAGATGCAAATTGAGTGAATCTTGAGAAATTAGTGATCTGACCCTAAACATTGTAAACACAGTGATCATATGCATAGAAGTAATCCATCCAGAACATTGTAAATTGGAAGTGATCTTTAGTGAATTTTGTACATCGGAACATCTCTATTGTATGATCCTTCGATGTAGTAAAGTGAGGGTGAAACATGTAAAAATATATGTGTTTTTCTGCTTGGTTCTCTACATTGAATTCAAAAAATCATCACTAGATAAAATATAAATGAATATGTTATTCATAAACACTTATGTGCAAGAAAAGTGACCCTTATAACATATACGTCATGATCTATTGGGGAAGGAAGAATAAGTTGAAAAAGAATATACATACCCTCATTCACCCCCCCCCCCCCTCTCAGGGTATCTTGGTCACTATTTGTCCTAAAACATAACATTCAAGATGCCAAGTAGTTATGTGACAATTGTGTCACTCGATCTATAACTATCAAAAAATTATATAACTTCAATAAAACTAAAAATTTTGTGTGTTTAGTGAAATATATGTACAATAGTCTCTTATCATAGATATTTAACTTCTAAAACAAGATTGGAAAATCGAAAAGTTCATCTTAAATTTTTATTTTCGATTCCTCCATATGATATCCATCATAATTTTCACTGGTATTCATATAAATTGCTTCTTAAACCGCAGTATCATCCAAATTGGTGTATATGTTCATTTTTTCCCATGTTTAGTCAAATGTTGATATCTTTGATTTATTCTGTGAGAAATAAAATGCTCTTCCAACTAATTCATAATATTCTTTTGAATAAAAACAAAGTGAACATTAAAAAATGATTTGAGAAGGGTCGTATTCATGCTCTATTGAAAAAATTATGGACTCTTTAACTCCATTTTCATACTCATTTGTCATATGAATATAATTAATCCATTTTTTATTTATATTCATCTTATCTAGTTCATAAAATATTCATTTTTCACAAAAAAAATTAAATAAACTGAAGATATTAATTATTAATAGAGAATTTTATAGAAAATTATAATAAGGGGAACACATCATTTGAATATTATCGATTATGATTCCTTAAAAGTTTTCAATTTATGAAAGAGTGACATGGAAATAAAAAACCTAGTTTAAAAATGTGACTATTGGTATAGGTTCTCAATTTGATGTTGTGTAGTAGAAATGGATGTAATTCAAGGATGGTTTCTATTTCCATTCATTGTGGGAGTTCAACAAGTGGAGGGATTTGATGTTTATTCATTAATTCACATAGTATGTGGTTGGCTAGATGGTGTTTCATTGACAATATGAGTGGAGATTTCATAGATTGGGAATGTTTATGTGATAGTCACTTGTTAGTGGAAAAATGTTAGGTATGATTAATTCAATGATCTAGAAAAAATAGTGAGATATTGAAATCATACATGACATTTGACCAATGAAAGTTATCAGTCAACCTTTGACCCTTATTTCCATTAATTGTGAAATATTACCAATGATAGGTAACCAATTCAAGAATAATTGTTTCCAATCTTATTTATTCACATTTACCGTGTTTTGATACACTTTAAACCATAAAATCAAGGGCTTTCGAATCATTATATCATGTATAATTATAAATTATATTATTAATAATGGTAAAAAAAAGATTTATTACTCAACTAAATCACATAAAAACATATATTAATCTATTAATCACTAATAAATATTTTTTAAAACAAAAATTATTTAGTATTTGAAGGAATATTACCTTTTAAATTATTATATTTTTCATTCTATTTAATTGGGACCTATATTTCTAAATTTTTATAAAAATATCATTCCAAGGAACATACAAGGTCATATAATCATCAAATTTTGACATAGGGTAAACGATATTTGAATTTCATTAAAAGAATGGATAAAACTATTATTGATGAAATAAATGAAGTTGGATTCTATATTAATATTTTTTTAAATATTATTACAGACCATGTATTATTGGAAGACCAAAAAAATATATTTTTACTATAAATCACTACCGAACCCCAATTTCAAAAATAGTTTAGTTATAAAGCTTAGGTATATTTCACATATCCTAAATTTTTGAAAACCTCTTTCAAATTTCCTTAAAAATACTACAAAAACATTCCCTTAATAAAAATTCTACAAAATATAGTTAATAGGGATTTCACATCATTGAGATCCAAAGCATTATGATTCCACCTCAAACAATATAACATATCACTACAATAAATCTCCCACATATTGTAGTAAAAACTTTTACATGTATATCAATATCATATTGAAAGCGAAGGAGAGGGATATGGTGAACTAATAATGGATAGTGGTCAACATTGGAGTATTATAGAGAACACCCATTATAGTTATGGGTTAAATATTAAATTGATATCATTGTGAATTAGACCTATATATCGAATATATATTTGAGACCATATTGAATGAAGTGGTTGGAATAGAATAAGAGGATTTAGACCTTGTAGGATAAGTGATCTTATCCTATATCTTATAATCAAGTTATTGTGAAGTAGTAGATAATTGGAATATGAACAGATCATTGATATGTACTCCATGGATATATCCCATTATAGGTGAACATGTAAACATTTTATTTCAATTTATATACACTATTTTAGAATTTTATTATTCTTAAAAAAATTGTTTTAGCCTCAAATGGGGTTAGATACCCTAAGGGGGGGTTATCAGGGTATGGATATTGTTTCCAAAATTCTTCTTACCCCACTTAATCTGGACCTCTTTTTAATAAAGGTAACTTAATTGGATATTAAGTGTTTATGATGTTCTTATTATTTCTTTATTTAACTGATGATGATGAATTGAATGTAAATAATGAGAGAAAGCATAAAGACACAAAGATTTTTACTTCGTCCACCCTTGCTGGGATACATCAAAGGAGCATAAAATGGTAATGCACTTATATACCAATTCCACGAAGGCTCTCTTACAATTCATGGTTCAAGCTAGATCACTAATTTTCCTCGAATCTCTATGTTTCCAATGATTCGGTAAAACTCACTTCTTCACAATGGTCATTCCCAAGATAACTCTTTCGATGGATCAATGTTGGTAGAAAAGATCACCCACTTCCTCTTATTTTTATCACTACTCTAGAAATGATTCACACATAGTTCATTAACATGTTAGTCCCATAATTATCTACAATGAATACATCCCCAGTTTTATATAGATCCCCTATTATAGAACCTCTTTCACCCACTTAATGAATATAACTTTACCACATTTCTACTAGGAAGTCCCTTTTTAATAATTTCTCGATGATCCCTACTTTCCATGAACCTCACCTATTTCACAAAACTCAAATAGCCTTCACGAAGAACATAATTTCATCAATCTCACTTAGCCTTCATGAAGCATAACACTTTTTTAAAGGTTTCAACCTTTGGCCATCTTTTATATCCTTTGTGAACTTCAACACTTTCTGTCAGATTTCAAAGCCTTTATGAACATCAACACTTTCACGATGATTAGAAATTTCAATCGGATTTCATAGCCTTCGTGAGCTTTATTTCTTCAATAACTATTTCACAAGAACAACCTTTGCATATCACCTTTGTTAAATTAGAGCCTTATAATATTCATTAAGTCTTGATATTCTTCTTTTATGGGGGTATAATCCTATTTATAGGTTTTTCCTCTCATTCCATAAAATTTCCTCCACATTATCACCTTTCTGCAAAGATCTCCAATATCGTTCACAAAGGTCCCTATTTTGTGAATCTCTATAGATATTTCAATTTTCAAGAATATTCTCATATTTTGGGAGATTACTTTCAACCCTTTTCACATTCATGATAATCTACACCTTTTTATAGTCATATAGATTGTCTTCAACCCTTCGTGCATTCACAATGATCGTTCACATATATCCACACATTCATGAAACTCCCTTCGTGAAACCCAATATCGGAGAAACTCATGAATTTACAATATTTTGATGAGGATTTCATGGAAATAAATATATCATGATGATTTATCCATTCTAAAAATTTTGGGCCCCAACAATTTAGGAAACACTAGAAAATTAATCCACCTTAAATATGCAATTTTCTATATCGCTTATAGACAATCCATTCCTCTATATTGAATATTTTTCAACATATTGTGTTATAAATCACACTAGAACTCCATAATTGACCATTTAATATAGTTTTTTTCAACAAAAACCATCAACCCAAAAACACTGAAATGTTCCCTTTATGGATTCTTTCCCAATAATCTCACCCTTTGTGTTTGTTGATAAATTATTCACATTTTGACACGTCATTAATGGTTTTCATTATTCTTCCATGATTTTATTTGAGAAATTCCTATAGTGATCAGATATTTATTCAAAACACACTCTAAAACCGAAAGTGAAATGATCGTTATAAAAAAAAATATTAGTGTGAAAATTTCATCAGTAAATCACATCATTCCAAAACCACTCAGTTGTATCCATCACAAGCCCATATATTGTGATATATAACATTTGATCGATCATATTTAGAATTTTCAGATTTAAAAATACCCCTTCCTCACTGTTCCCCCTATAAACGTCTCCCCTAGCTTGATAAAGATATTTTCTCTCCTTTTATTGCAATAATTTATCTACCTTATTAAATTAACCCGAAGGACACTTCATTGTGGTCTACCACTGGGTAAAGAAAAAATTATCAAGACATTAAGGAAAAACACATCATAACATGTGGAGAGGGGGTCCCACATCAAAAAATTTGCAAGTGTGGGGAGTAGACTAAACTCCAATAGCTAGTCGATGAAATTCAAACAATTCTTTGGGTAAGACATTTATTAGAATGTCTGAAGCCTATAGTTCTGTAGGAACATACTATAACTTCACAAACACTTGATCCACCCTATCCTTGATAAAATGATAGTTGATTTAAATGTGATTTTTCCTTGAGTGAAGTACATGATTTTTTATAAGATTTATAGAATGTGAATTATCATATTGGATTCTGATCAGAGACTTTACATTAACTCCCATATCATTATGATTCCACTTTATCCATAATTATTACATTAACTATTGTGTAGATTCTATATATTCAACTTCTATGGTGATCAATAAAATGAAATCATGTTTCTTTCTATGCCATGAAATAGAAAACCTAGCCAGATACAATCAACCACCTAATGTTTATTTTCTATCATTTACTTATATGGACCAATCTATATCTATATAACCTAATAACTCTTTCTGGGATTTTTAATTGCAATAAAAAACAAAATCCATCATCCCCTTAATAAACCAAATTATTTCTTTTTACTATATGTAATTGGATTTCATTATGATATCTTTGATACATTGCTTCTTGGAATGTGAAAAAATCAATATTAGGTATTATCACTATCAATTAAAATATACATCTAATGATTTTCTGACATTCTATGGAATTATCTCCATTAACATAATCATCTCGTTACAATTTCATTTGGGTAGCCACAAGAGTCGCCATATCCTTGGAATTATCTGTAGAAAATGTTCTCAAAACCTCCTTAGACTATTTAGATTATGAAATGAATGTGCTATTATTTCCTTATGTCACATTAAACCAAGTATTTATGTTATTTTAACAATCATTAACATTTCAACTCCACTTTTCATGAATTCTACAAAAAAATTTATTGTGCTTCATCTAATCCACTAAATAGTATGTCATCGACATAGACTAGGACCATCATCCTTTGATTACATTCATTGTTTAAATATAGATTTTAATCAACTCGACCACACTAAAAATTGATCTTCTTCACAAATAAATCTAGTATTTAATACCATTATCTTAGTTCTTTCATCAACCCATTATAATCCTTTCTTAAATGAAAAAAATATGTTATCATCTTCATTGATTGGAGAACCATATGGATACTCAATATAAACATCTTCTTCTGGACCCCATTCAGAAATTCTAAGTTGAAGTCCATTTGGAAAACTTTAAAAATTATATTAACTTTTATCTGGAAGTATCATTTCACACTAATCGTGATTTGTTTTGAATCACTATGCCATATTCCTTCATCTTGTTGTAAAAGGCCCATTTGGTCATAATCAAATTCGTATTTGTTGGTCATGAAACAATCTCCCATAAAACAGCCAACATTGGACTGATATAAATCATTAATAGTTATGTTTAGCTTATTTCATATGTTGATTTACTCTTAAGAGTAGGGAGACCACTTGTTGGAAACAATTTTAATCATCTCTCATAGCTTCTTGGTATCCTAAAAATAGTCAGATGAAACCATATTGTTAGAAAAAATAGATAATCATGAAATAAATAAATCTTACTACTTCTCCCCCAATCTTTCTTCTTGATGTACGACAAAATGAACATCCATCCTACCTATACCATTGAGACCTTGCCTGTGATTATGAGATAGAATACCCCACTATGTAATACAACTCTTCCTATTATTAGGCCCACTATTTATACCAAACAATGTTATTCTTCTACTACATTATTTCCTCACATGTGACGGTAGTTTTGAGAAACATATCCATCTCAATAACAATTTCACATTTTATCTTCCTTTAATAATATGTTTAGAGGATGAATTTACGACTTATGAATGAGCCATCAACAAAACTGATAAGCCTACTGAGTTAGAAATCAATGTATGAGAAAAGTGATATGTTTAACAACACCATCACTATACATTTCACTAAATTACATCAATAAATCTAAAAAAACCATGGACCATTAACTCATTTTAAGGAATTTTTAAATATTTCTTCGTCATCTCTGGTAACAGATTTGAATCAATTACCATTATGGTGCACATCACATCACCAAACTCAATCTTTTTATGAAACATCCCCATGGATTGTATCCCCTATAAATCCTACAACAATTTAACACCAATTAATATAATTTAAACCCATAAGGAGGGATGAACCTTTTGAATCCTCAAGAGGAGGATTCTGGTAGACCCTAATAGACTATCCCTTTGATTATTTCTTGCAAATCACTATACTATTTTTCTATATATTAAAATTTCTCAACCAAATTCTATAGCTCTGGTCAAATAACTAGACATTATTCACCCATATGATCAATATTATTCTAATATTTTGATTTTGTAGGCTTGGTCTTTTTCAAAATTTTTGGGTTTAAACCCAGTAGTAAAAAATTTCGTCATTGATTTCCAACTAATGTTACACTTTTCATGATTCCTTCACTGAGTAGGAATATCGCTACTGATTTTACTTTCATGCTTATTCCTCCATTGGAGGGATATTTATCTTCAGTTCACTTCTCTCCATGTGCCATGAAATTCAATTTTTTCGAGATATTTTTTTAATTCTTATTTAATCAGTTTTCCATGTCACCACACCATTTCTTGATTGTGGTGTGTCTTTAATTGATCATACATTATTTATACTCACAACTAGAGTATCTCCTCCATTTTTCTTCCAAGTTACTTCACATTCTTTCTACAATTGCTATTTTTACTTGAATAGAGGATGTTCTACATACACCTTTTGTTGGGATCCTTGTGTATCCTCTGATAATTTAAAACTATTTTTTGATTTATCATTTTGTCGTCCAGTATATAATTTTTCATTATACACCACTAGTGTTAGAGATCTCCTTTCAAGTTCATATTTCATTATATACATTTTTCTATCTACAATATATGGAAAAATTCCTATAATTAGAAAATAAAAGGCATCTACCACTAAAAACATACCTCATTTCATCGTTTCTCATATGATCTTTTGAAATTGAGGCCACAGACTTCCTGACACATTCTCATGGTGTGTTCCTATCATCCATTATAATTTCATCTACTGGATATTTTCTTCTGAGAGATGTTTCTTTCATAATATTCAAGAATCTTATTCTTTTTATCCGAATTAAATTATTTCTATCTACAAAATATGAAATATATTCCAAAGCTTCAGAACAAAAACTTTTAATATGAACATGCATACCATACAAATTTTCCATGTTGTCATAAATTTTTTATAGGTCATTTTAGGTTTGTTTCAATAACCTAATAGAATTTTCTTGTTTTTGAAACTATTTAAGAATACTTTCCTCACATGTATAGGAGAGGGTTTATCATATCTAATACAATATTTTCCCAAATTACATGGCCCTTGGGATAAGTGAATCATTCCTTGTTTCTCCTAAAAAATAGTATATTTTCTTTTTTATTTAATTATAACATTTTTATGGATAGTCAAATAGTAAATTCAAGGAATTCTTAAATTTGGGATTTCCATTGGCATTACATTTAACGACTTCTTTATTTATTTATTATACATGTTCTCCCATTTCCTGAATCTTATGGTCCCTAGATTCAAGTTGATCATTATGTTCTCTAATGAGATTATTCTCACTTGTTTTATTTTAGTAAAATTATTGGGAGATCTTATATATCATATCATATTAATCCTTTATTTTATAAATATTTAGAGAAAAAAATCTTTATAGAATGAATTCTCCTAATGTATCCTTTAGTTCATGTGAGCCATTTCAGATAACTGTGCAAGAAGATCATCATTTCTGGATTCTAGATTCTATATTTGGATTCCTTTCCTTGTCATCAATTTTTATTTTTAATATATTGGAATACATCTTTTTCAGTTCTTCATCTTGGGAATAATTATTCTACCTTGTATTAGTATACACATCAATAAACCTTTTATTTAAAACTTCTATCTTGTTGGCCTCAATTTTATTCACTTGATTCTGGATATCATTATATTTATTTTCTTCATCTAATTTCTGATCCAATTCCTTTGTATTATGGGTAACTTCCTATTTTTTCTTCTTTTAATTTATTTATCATCATTAGTTCCAATATCACTTAGAATATCTAGTTCTTCACTAATTCCCACATCACCATTGAATGGTTAAATATTTTCATTGTATAATTCATCGAATCCATTCTTTGGTACCTTATTTTTCTCTTTAACCTAAATCACACTCTTTCGATAGATATTTTCACACCAAGGAATTACACCATACATTTTCTTCTTTATTTGATGTTATTACCTTTCTAATGGAACAATATGATAAGTGAATACTAAAACACTAATTTTAACAATAAAATAAACAATGTTAGAGAAAAAAATCTGATAACAGAATCCAATATCACTTCAATAAAAATTGTTTTTCCTAATTGAGTCTTAGACACCATGAGAGGGGGGGGGGTGAATCATGGTATATATATTATTTCCAAAACTCTTCCTTCCATACTGGATCTTGACATCAATTTTATAAGGGTCACTCCATTTTATCTAATGTGTTTATTTTATACTTACTATTTCTTTATTTATCTGATCATGATGCATTGAAAGTAATGTTGAGGAGAAACCACAAGTACACATATATTTATATATAGTACACACTCAATGGGATACATACAATGATCATATAATAGAAATGTACCGATGTACCAAATCCACTAAGGCTCACTTCTAATTGAAGGTTTGGGATAGTTCACTTCTATGCCAAATATGACATACTTTGACGTAGTTAGGGGAAACTCACTACTTCCCAAGGGTAACTCCATCAATATACCTTTTTATGGAACACTACCAATTGAAAGTATGACCTTCTGACTCTTCCTTTGATCAATTCTCTAGAAAGGATTCACACAGAATTTAGAGACATGTAGGCCAATTTATTTAAAACATTGATGAAAACCTTAATTTTTGATAGATTCTATATTAAAGGGAGACTTTCATCCACATGATGAATATAACTTTACTATAGTTGTACTAGGAATCCCCTTTTTAACAAATTCATTATTCTCACTATTTTTCACAAAGATTGCCTCTTTCACAAACCTCAAATAGCCTACATGAAGCTCCTTACATTCATATAACTCATTTAGCCATCATGAAGCTCAAAAATTTTGGTCAGATTATATATCCTTCACAAACATCAAACACTTTTTTTGGCTTTCATATCATTCACAAACATCCACACATTGATGATGCTTAGAATTCTGATCAGCATTTGTAGCGTTCACAAATGCCCATTCTTTATGAAGTATTTTACAAGAACAAACATAGAAAATCACCTTCATGAATTTTGAATATGAAAAAATTATTTTATTCACTGTATTATTTTCATAAGGGGGTTATAATCCTATTTATTGGAATTTCTTCCCATTCATGAAGCTTGTATCCACATCACCACATTTTCGTGAAGCTCTCCAATCTCATTCATGATTATCTTTATTTTTAAAATCTCACATGATATTTCAATATTCATGAATCTTCTCATAGTCATGGAGATTACCTTCCCCCCTTCACACATTCACATTTCTCCACACCTTCACATAATCAGGGAGATCATCATCAACCCTTCATGAATTCATGATGATCCACACCTTTGAGAAACTACCTTTGTGAAACTCAATCTTCACAAAACTCATGAATCTACCACATTTTTTATGGATTTCATAGGAATAAAACATTTATGATGATTAAGACATTATCCAAATTTTAGACCCCAAAAATCGGGAAAACACTAGGAAAAAACACCACCATGTATTTGCAATTTTTTGCACTGCTTCTAGGGATTCCATTCCTCTTTCTTGGATCTTGGTGAACATACTGTGTCAACATTATCTCTGGAACTCCACAACTAACCATGGTATCTGATTTTTCCAACAAACACATTCATCCTAAAAACACTACAATGTTATCTTGGGATATTTTTTCCCAACATATTGATTATATGTGTCTTTATAACATGAATACAATATCAATTTTTTTTAAAGATAGTGATAATTTTTCAACGCAACATAATTTACCCCCGTATATAGGGTGTACAATAGAACTATATTTTAAAACATGTGGTTTCAAAAAAACATGTTATTTATTAGATAATATATCAAAGGAGTTTTTTAGCGATGGTATTTTGAATGAAAAGGGATTACTCTTATTTGATGGGTATAATTTTCAATTATGGAAGAAGAGGATGAGATATCATTTATGATCTCATGGGAAAGATGCTCACTTAGAAAAAATAAATGGGGATCAAGTATGTGATAATTTTGTATAGTCAATGATGGAAGTAGGTAACATGATGTGTAATAATTAAACTAAATATCATAATGCCTTAGCAAAATCATTAACTAATCAGATTTATATGAATGTGACTTATGTCACAATATCCAAATAAGTCTCGTACAAGCTTGATAATATATATGAAGTTGATATAAAATAGGGAATGGAAAACATTAATGTTTTGTAATAAATATTTAATTAAATAAAGATTATTTTAAATGAAACTTTGTCTGAATTATTTAATCATCTTACAAAAGTGATTAGATATATCAATGAACATGGTTATGTGATAAATGATTAAAATTTTGTAAAGAAGATAATATCGAGATTATCATTAACTAACAATTTAAAGGTGTCATTACATGATGAAATGAATCTTGTAGACTAATCTCCTAATGATTTATATAATAAACTTGTTATATAAGAAATGTGAGTGAATCTAGAAATATCTCTATAACAATCATTTGATGAAATGTTTTTATAGTTATAGAGAACCAATATGTTTGGGTGACTATAATGAGAGAAGTTTTACGTGAGGATTTATTATAAATTTTAAAAAGGATGATCAAAATATGTAAATTAAGGTTTTATGTAATGTTAATATTTTGTTAAATCTATTTTGGAAATATTTTGATCATTGCTGATAAATATTCAAAGAAGTTTGTCAAAGAGGATAATGAGTTTTAATTTTTACAAAAAAGTAGAAATTTTTCTCTATAAAGAATTTCAATTATAGAAATTCAAGTGGATATAAGTTTAATTGAACGGTTATCATGATTGATGAGGTAAATAATTATATGGAAGATCCCTTAGAATGTATTCAAAAGTATTCTATCATATAAATGAAAGATAGTATGTAGTAAAAACATGAAAAATCAAAAAACTATTATTGATGATGATGTTAAACAAGAATGATTTATAGATATTAAGATGGAATTGGAATGGGATACCATGGTTCTAAATATAAAATAAATATTTATAGGTACATTATATGGGGTTTTAAGGATTATTTAGGTTATGCTGATGAACTAAAATCAAAATTTGATCATCATAAAAAATTAGTGGAAGAATGTGAAAAAATTATACTAAATAAAAATTGGTTTTTAATTAATAATTGTACATTAAGTAATAGATCAAGATAATTAGTGATCATAATATTATTTCAAGGAATAGTGAAAATAATATTACGACACTAGAAGTAGAAGGTGTTTCATTGAGAAATAATGTCGAGTTTGAATATGAAACTAATGGCTCAAAAAAGATGATAAGATTAATAATTTTTTTCACATGAAGTCTTAAAATAAACTTCAAAACATGGTATAAGAAGAATTTAAGAGGTGTAAATTTCTCAAAGAACCAATTTCTGGGGTAAAATTACACTTGTATATGAAACTCGAACGTCAAAAATAAATACATCCAATATGAAATATAAAGTGAAGAAGATGAATGTATAAATTTCTCAACCATAAAGAATTTATCAATTATTAAAGAGTTATACGCAATTCATAGACATGTTGAGAGATGGAAGAAATAATATATTTCCACATATTATGTTTTTGTTTTGGGAATATTTTGGGTACATGATATCTTATTATGGTAAAGTAAAAATCTATTTTTGAGATTAAGAGATTGTTCATCAACACTATAGAATATAAAATGAATCCATTATATAAAAATTGAAATTCATTTTATAGATATTCTTTTAATTGCTAAATTTTATTGATAAATAATTAGATTAATAGAAGTTAATAGGTAGGTATTTTTATGGAATTTTAAGTAAAATTGATGTAAGAAAATCCAATTATTATTATTCTAGGTAAAATTGATAAATAATTAGATTAATACAAGTCCAGTTATTCTTGATGAATTATCATTAACAACGGATATCCTTTCACATGTGGAAGATAGTCCAAGAAAACGTTCACTCTCTACACCACCCTTGGATTGTCTTTCTTCCAACATAATAGAGAGTATCCCTCGTAACCCAACTAAATACAGAAAAGAAACTAGTAAATGAACTCTTTGGTCAAAATCAGTATTGGAATCATTATAATAAGATGAATTAGATGCATTTATTATGAGAAACAAATTGACAGAAGATAATATACTAGTCCCATTTTTTCCTTTATCCAATCCTCAGTATACCATTCCAAAAACAATTGTTAGAAAATGTGTGCATGGAATTCTCATGAACATATGGATGAATCTTCATCACCTAAGAGATAACTTCTTACCTTTTAATGAATATCAAGCCTATTTCTAGGTAATCATGGATCTAAATTGTTAAATTTTTTAGTTTCCCATCCATATAGGTGATTTCCAAAATTAGGGAAGTAGTGGGATGTTATATAAAGTTCTATTCTTGATGTATTAAGAAGTCTACGACGATTGATCACTAATTCCCCATTTAGTGTTCATATTAGAGGATAAGAAGAGCACGTAGAATTGTGTTTTACATTATTCCCCAATTAACAGATCTCATGAAGAGTGACATCATTAAATTTCATTGCTTCTAGATAGCTCTCAAAATAAATCTACCCGTGAAAAATGGAATTCTTGGAAAGAATTTTATCTAACCAAATCTCAAAAGAGTCAAGACTGATGAGATCGATCCATTGAAAAATTATGGCATGAGGTTTCCAATAAGGTTAAATATGTTTATATATTAAGGAAAGATAATGATTAAATAACAAAAATTAAATCAAAAGTAACTAGTGTATGTGAAGATCAAATGATGCACCCTGCTCAAGCTCAAAAAATTAACCATAATATCAGGAGAGTAGTCATGGTAGTTGTAGCACCAATTATATAGGAGAAGCCCAAGACCGTTGGGCTGGTAGTATTGTTAAAACAACCTGTAACATACCATGTAAATGAAGAATAATTTATTTTCATATTTATTAATAATTGTGAACTAAATATTAATTTTATCTTAAAGGGGTTTCTATGTTCGATAGCGTACCCGATAGGCAACAACGGGTTTCTTTGGATTCTTACGTTGCACACTAATAATATAAAATTATTATTTTAAATGGTAGTTAACTCCTAGACATTTTATTGGCGGCAATGAACCAAACAGACTATAATATGAATATACATGTATTTATATTTATCCAATAAAATTTAGAGGCTTAATATACGAATGAATCTAATTTTAAGCATAATTTACATTAAAAGGCCGATTTCCCGCCTTTTAATGGTGAACCGTTTTTAAATCTAGTTTTTTCACATTAATACATTCTATATGACCAAATAAAATCAATTTTTAGAATTAGGACATAATAATTTACTTTGGGTAATTTTTTGGTAATTTTCTGATAAAATACATTTTTAATGAATAGTGAAAAATATTTTATTTTAATTCAAAACATCCTTCTAATCTAATTTATTTATATGGTTGGATTAGCCTTTTAATTTGTTTTAAAGTGTAAATAGATTATATTTATACCATTTAATTTAATGTTGGTCATTAGAAGCAATTTCACATTTAAATTGTATATAATCCACTGTCAATCTTTTGATAGTTAATATTTCTTAAAAACACGCCTTTTATTTAGACAGCGGGAATTAATTTTAAATTAATTTATGCCACTTCTGTGTTTTTAATTTTGAGAAATGGATTCCATATTTGGAATCATGATGTTAAAATTGTGTAAATAGGAAACTTTTATTTTTATAAATTTTTAAATATTTACCTCAGTAAATATTTTATTTAGCATTGTTAAAAGGTAAATCAGGTAAATAAGGGTAAAAAAATAATCTTTATTTACCCTAACAGGTGTCCTAATCCTATTGGTTGACTCATATCCGACCATGGGAATCGTTGGGTCGATTTGGGGACCCCATTGAGCCACATACAAGTTATTATGACACTTTATTTTAATTAACATAAAGTATAGGCCAAAATAAAATAAACAAATATCTTTTAGTAAATTAATTTTTACATGATTTTATACAAGTTATATTTTCAACTATAAATATTCATTGGAAGGATAAAAATATTTCTTACATCATGATATTTGTTTTAGAATTTTTAGACAACAGATAAATTAAATTATTTAGGACACAATTATGATGCAGTATTTACCTCATTAATAAATGATTTAATTAAATAAGATTGTAATGATTAAAATATTAACCAAACATGTCCAATTCTGATCGGATGATTTTAATTCAATTATGAGTCATCTTATCTTAAACCATAATTATTTTTGGACCATTATAAACCGAATATAATTATATTATAATATAATAGTTTCACTCTTTCCTAAAGAGCCCCTCCTCTCCCTTATAAAAAAAGACCACTTCTATGCAATTCCTTACACCTATAAAGACATTTTTATCATCCAAACTCTGCCAAATTAAGTTACATAAATCCCTCTCCTCCTCCTAGAATCCTTACCTTAGGCATAAGGCACTTAATAAGTCTTCTGGTTCAATCCAAAGTGAGTTACCCAAATTAAAGGTAACGGTTTCTCTTAAATTTTTTTCTTTTATTTTGCTTCTCCAACCCCAATCTCTTTTTATTTACTTTCTTTTGTAACAAAAACAGTATCCTAAATATACTAGGATTTTTCTATGTAAAGGATTCGAACTACACTTACACACACCTCCATCTAATGGATGAAGAACATAATGTTTCTGTGGATGGAAAACTAACGCCTCACGAAATGATGATTGTTCAATTATATCTTACCACCTCTCATGGTGGACATTATGATGGAACTGTATTTATATATGATATATATTATGTTTATGATTTCTTTATGCTTGTGTAATTCCCAATTATATCAAACCTTTATGGTTTCCATGGTGGGTAAATACGATAATCTCATTTGAGGAAGTGTGGACTACCGCCCCCTCAAAGTGATGTGACTAGTTCATGCCCTATGTGGGATGTATAAAGGATAGAGTGAATGATATTATATATGATATTATACTGTAATCATAATATAACTATGTATCATTATGTTTTAATTCCATTAAAATAAGAAATAGAAATGAAAGTAGCGTTCATGCGTACGTACGGCTTACCATCTCCACGAACGATGCATTTCATTTCGTACCACCAAATGTTATGTACTATTATAAATATATGTACATGATGGATATATATGATATATATGATACCCAAATCATGAATATCAATCTGGATATAATAAACTTTTTACCACGTGAACATCATGTAATTATAAGAAGTCCATTTTTTGACTCAAGTACCAATTATCGACAAAATGAACGTTATTAACTTAAATGATTACATAATGATTATAACATGGTAATAAGTGATATAAAAGGAATAATAAACTTAAAAAAGGTTCTAAAACAAGTATAAATTAACTTTAGTTTATTATTCAGCAGATTAAAGAACGAACAGGTCAAGTCGGACACGAGGTAAGGGACTTCATCTCAATATCCTTTCATTGAGGCATCTTTAGTTTTATACATGACTTTCTTTTATACGATGTATAAAACCCTTTGACTTTTACTTATATTCAAAAGGAATATATTCTCTACGAAGCATTTTACTAAATTAAAAAAGGAATGTTTCTTTAATGGAAGTGGTGACAACGACCTTTCCGCCGCCACGCGTATTATTTGATCTTTAGCTTCCTTAAGAAGCCGAAATGTTTTTAAAAGGAAAAATAAATACCAAACACTATTTTTATGTATTTTGGTATTGAAATTGATTTTCAGAATTGATTTATTATTTCAATATATTGAAATGATATTTTATTATTGCAATGTGGAAATGTTATCATTCCTGTATGCTTATGTTAGGTGTTAAGACGATGTTATGGATCTTGGGATTTATTTACGTATACGGGTGGTTCTGTGATAAACCTAAGGAAGGTGATCCCGAGATATCTCTCCAATGCATTGGGTAACGTGATGGAGGTAAACGTGAATGTTTCTCCTAAGGGATTTAGGGAATATACTGTGATGGGTATTCCAAAGTAACTCCCTATGTAGTTGTGATAGCTACAATGTAAGAATGGTATGGATGCTTCAAGTTACCTTTATGATTTATGATTTCAATGTGTCATTCATAATTCTTATGATTTCATGAGGTAAGTAAAAGAGTTCATGTTTTGTATGTATTTATGAACAAATGTTTTCATTAACTGTTTTATAACCCTTACTAAGCCTTTTATGCTCATCCCAAGTTTTGAAATGTTTTTCACATGGGTTAAAGATGAATAGGGTCAAGGATGGGATCACGGAAAATCCATTCTCTCTTTAACAGGGAATTAGACATGAATTGTTTTTCAAGAGTTTATATTTTATGAAAAAAATGGATTATGGGTAGAAGTGCCTACTTTGTAATATTTTGATATGTAATAGTTTTGTCTTAATTCCCTAAAACGATAAACCTGAAAAGATCCTCAATGTGAATTATTAATTTAATTCAATATTATGTAATATTTAAGGCTGCGTGATTATAGTTGGTATTAGAGGTCGGTTTAGAGAACAATAGGAGTTAGGGTATTGTTAAATAAATGTCCATAATTTAATTTAGGTTAATATTGAAATCATATAGAATTTACAGATTACCATGTTTCTTTATCTAAGATATGTTTGTGTTAAGAATACCTTTTCTTAAAGGAAACAAAGCAGCTTTTCTATGAAGGCATAAAAAAGTGAATGACCTTCCGAATTAGCAACCAAATATGGTCGGAATCAGAATTTAGTAGTTTACTGTAGTGATGGCTCATTTGAATCAGGTGATAAATGGTGGTTGTGTTTATTGATGATATTTTGGTGTTTTCTAAAAGTAAATAGGATCATAAAAGTCATTTAAGGGTTGTCTTGAAAACCTTAAAAGAAAATAAACTATATGTAAAATTCAGCAAGTGTGAGTTTTGGTTACAAAAAATTTCGTTCCTTGGTCACATTGTTTCAAAAAATGGCATAACTATTGATCCTGCAAAAACAAATGTTGTTGAAGAATGGACAAGACCCACAAATATAACTGAGATTCGTAGTTTTCTTCGTTTAGAAGGTTATTACCGGAAATTTGTTGAAAACTATTCACAGTTATCTATTCCAATGACAAATATAACTCGAAAAGGTGTTAAGTTCATCTGGACAAAAGAATGTGATGATTGTTTTCATGAATTGAAATGGGGATTGGTGAATGTTCCAGTTTTGGCACTGCCTTCCAGAAATGGTGATTTTGTTATCTACAATGATTCTTCGTTTAAAGGATTGGGTTGCGTCCTAATGTAAAATGATCAGGTAATTGCTTATGCTTCACGTTAGTTGAAACCACATGAGTTAAATTACCCTACACATGATTTGGAATTAGATGCTGTTGTTTTTTCTTTTAAATTTTGGAGACATCATTTGTATGGAATGATGTTTGAAATATATACTAATCACAAAAGTTTGAAGTATATATTCACTCAGAAATAATTGAACATGAGACATAGGAGATGGTTGGAATTAATCAAGTATTATGATAGCCCGATTCATTACCATCCGAAAAAAGAAAATAAAGTTACCGATGCTTTGAGTCAGAAAAGTAATGTCTCATTATCCATGATACGTTTGGAAAAAGATCCATTGGTATTTGATTTGATGAAATTTGGAATAGAAGTTGTTGGTGTAGGAAATTCTTCTGTTTTGTTTCAGGTGTCAGTGAGATCATCTCTATCTGACAGAATAAAGAAAGCGCATAAGGAAGACGGTGAGATGCAGAAAAAGGTAGAGTTGGTTCAGAAGTTTATGTTTCCTGAATTTAACATTGATAATGATTTTGTTTTGAGGTTTGGAAAGAGATTATGTGTGCCTTGTGATCCACAGTTGAAGAATGAGTTGTTATGTGAAGCTCATAGTTCTCTGTTTTCAGTTAGTCTTGGCAGTACTAAGATGTATAGAGATCTTCGGGATTATTACTGGTGAGAAGGAATGAAAAGAGATATTGCTTATTTTATTGTGAAGTTTTTGACTTTTGAGCAGGTTAAAGCAGAGTGACAGTTACCGAAAGGAATGCTTCATCCTCTACCAGTTCCAGAGTGGAAATGGTTAAATATATCCATGGACTTC
This sequence comes from Viscum album, assembly GCA_963277665.1. Lineage (NCBI taxonomy): Eukaryota > Viridiplantae > Streptophyta > Magnoliopsida > Santalales > Viscaceae > Viscum > Viscum album. The sequence goes on along the minus strand of OY728128.1, from coordinate 1,172,293,349 downwards.
ATTATGGGATTACCAAAGACATCTCGAAGGTAATAATGCAATCTGGGTTATAGTTGACCGATTGACTAAATCTACTCATTTCCTTCCGATTAGAGATACTTTGTCTGTAGATCAACTTGATTGGTTTTATGTTAAAGAGATAGTCAGGTTGCATGGAGTTCCTCTCTCCATTGTATCTGATCATGATCCAAGGTTCACTTCTAACTTTTGGAAAGGCCATCAGAAGTCATTGGGTACTGAATTAAACATTTGTACAACATTTCATCCTCAATCAGATGGGAATTCAGAATGAACAATTCAGACCTTTGAGGATATGTTACGTGCTTGCTCGATGGACTACCAGAGAAGTTGGGACCAACATCTTTCTTTTCTTTAATTTTCTTATAATAACAGTTTTCATTCCAGTATACAGATGGCACCATTTGAGGCATTATATGGAAAGCATTGTCAAACTCCAGCTTTTTGGGATGAAGTAGGTGAAAGAAAGCTGATGGGACCAGAATTGGTAGAAGAGATGGAAGAGAAAGTTCAGTTGATTTAGAGGCATATGAGAACAGCTCAGAACAGACAAAAAATTTATGCGGATAACCAGAGGAAGGATCTTTCTTTTGAGGTATGTGATCATGTATTTCTCAAAATTTCTCCTTGGAAAAGTGTGATGCGTTTTGGTAGGAAGGGAAAGTTGAGTCTGAGGTTCATTGGACCATATGAAATTCTGGATAAAGTTGGATCTGTTGCTTACAGAGTAGCTTTACCTCCAAGTTTATCTCAGGTACACAATGTTTTTCATGTTTCGATGTTGAGAAAGTATATTCTAGATCCATCTCATATTTTGAGCCCAGAGGTAGTTCAGTTGGAAGAGAATATCTCTTATGAATAACAACCAGTCCTGATTCTGAACTGTAGAGAGCAGGTGTTGCGGAATAAGGTAATTCACCAGTTAAAGGTTTTGTAGAAAAACCATATGGTTGAAGAGGAAACGTGGGAATCTAAAAATGCAATGAGGGATAAATACCCCCACTTATTTTGATAAGTGGATAAAAATTGCGAGGACGCAATTTCCAAAAGGGTGGAATGATGTAACATCTCAGGTAAATGAAGAATAAGAGATTTTCGTATTTATTAATAATTGTGAATTAAATACTAATTTTAGCTTAAAGGGGTTGTTATGTTCGATAGCGTACCCGATATGCAACAATGAGTTTCTTTGGAATCTTACGTTGCACACTAATAATATAATATTATTATTTTAAATGGTAGTTAACTCATAGACATTGTATTGGAATGAATGCAAAAAATTGACTATAATATTATTATACATGTATTTATATTTATCCAAGAAAAGTTAGAGGCTTAATATATGAATGAATCTAATTTTAAGCATAATTTACATTAAAAGGCCGATTTAGCGCCTTTTAATGGCGAACCCTTTTTAAATCTAGTTTTGTTCACTTTAATACATTCTATATGACCAAATAAAATCCTTATTTATAATTAGGACATCATAATTTACTTTGGTTAATTTTTTGGTAGTTTTCTGGTAAAATTAATTTTTTAATGAATAGTGAAAAATATTGTATTTTAATTCAAAATTTCCTTTTAATATAATTTATTTATATGGTTATATTATCCCTTTAATTGGTTTTAAAGTGTAAATATATTATTTTTTATCATTTAATCTAATTTTGTTCATTAGAAGAAATTTCACATTTAAATTGTATATAATCAACTGTCAATCTTTTGATAGTTAATATTTCTTAAAAACACGCCTTTTGTTTTGACAGCGGGAATTAATTTTAAATTAATTTCTGCCACTTTTGTGTTTTGAATTTGGAGAAATGGATTCCATATTTTGAATGATGAGGTCGAAATTGTGTAAATAGTTATCTTTTATTTTTAGACATATTAAATATTTACCTCAGTAAATATTTTATTTACCATGGTTAAAGGGTAAATTAGGTAAATAAGGGTAAAATAAATAATATTTATTTACACTAACAGGTGTCATAATCCAATGTTTTGACCCATCCGACGATGGGCATCCTTGGGTCGATTTGGGGACCCCATGGAGCCACTTAAAAGTGATTATGAAACTTTATTTTAATTAACTTAAAGTAATGTCCAAAATAAAATAAACAAATATTGTTAGTAAATTAATTTTTACATGGCATTATAGAAGTTATATTTTTTACTATAAATATTCATTAGAAAGATAAAAAGATTTCTTACATCATGATATTTTTTTTAATTTTTAGACATCAATTAAATTAAATTATTTATGACACAATCATGATGCAGTATTTACCTCATTAATAAATGATTTAATTAAATAAGATTATAATGATTAAAATATTATCCAAAACATGTCCAATATTGATGGGATGATTTTATTTAGATTATGAGTCATCTTATATTATACCATAATGATTTTTGGGCCATTAGAAACCGAATATAACTATATTATAAAATAATAGTTTCACTCTTTCCTAAAGAGACCCTACTCTCCCTTTTAAAAAGAGACCACTTCTATGCAATTCCTCATACCTCTCAAGCCATTTGGATCGTCCCAACTCTGCCCAATTAATCTCCCTACATCCCTATACTCCTCCTAGAAGCCTTACCTTTAGGAATAAGGCACTTAATAAGTCCTTTGGTTCAAATCAAAGTGATTTACCAAAATTAAAGGTAATGATTTCTTTAAATTATATTCTTTTATTTTGCTTCCCCAACCCCTAATATCTATTTATTTCCTTTCTTTTGTAACAACAACAGTATCCTCAATATAATAGGATGTTTTTATGATAAGGATTTGAACTACACTTTCACACACCTCCATCTAATGGATGAAGAATATAATGTTTCTGTGGATGGAAAACTAAATCCTCACGAAACGATGATTGTCCAATTACATCTTACCACCTCTCTTGGTGGCCATTATGATGGAACTGTATTTATATATGATATATATTATGTTTATGATTTCTTTAGGTTTCTTTAATTTCCAATTATATCAAACCTTTACGATTTCCATGGTCAGTAAATACGATAATCTCATTTCAGGATGTGTGGACTACCGCCCCCTCAAAGTGATGTGACTCATTAATGCCCTATGTTGGATGTATAAAGGATAGAGTTAATGATATTTATATGATATTATACTGTAATTATTATATACCTATGTATCATTATGTTTTAATTCCATTAAAATAAGAAATAGAAATGAAAGTAGCGTCCATGCGTACGTACGGCTTACCGTCTCCATGAGTGGTGCATTTCATTTCATACCTCCAAATGTTATGTACTATTATAAATACATGTAAATTCTGGATATAGATGATATATATGATACCCAAATCATGAATATAATTCTGGATATGATGAACCATTTACCACGTGAATAACATGTAATTATAATAATCCCATTTTTTACTCAGGTACCAAATATCGACAAAATGAATGTTATTAACTTAAATGATTACATAATGATTATAACATGGTAATAAGTGATATAAAAAGAATAATAAACTTGAAAAAGGTTCTAAAACAAGTATAAATTATCTTTAGTTTATTATTCAAGATATTAAAGAACGAACGAGTCATGTCGGACACGAGGTAAGTGACTTCGTCTCAATCTCCTTTCATTGAGGCATTTTTAGTTTTATACATGACTTTATTTTATACGATGTATAATACCCTTTGAATTTTAATTCTATTCAAAAGGAATCTTTTCTCTACGAAGCGTTTTACTAAATGAAAAAAAGGAATGATTCTTTGATGTAAGCAGTGACAACGACCTTTCCACCACCGCGAGTATTATTTGATATTTGGATTCCTTAACAAGCCGTAATGTTTTTAAAAGGAAAAATAAATACCAAATACTCTTTTTACGTATTTTGTTATTGAAAATGTTTTTTAGAATGGATTTATTATTTCAATATCTTGATATGATACTTTATTATTGCAACTTGGAAATGTTATCTTTCCTTTATGCTTATGTTATGTGTTAAGACAATGTTATGGTTCTTGGGAATTATTTATGTATACAGGTGGTTCCGTGATAAACCTAGGGTGGGTGAGCCCGAGATATCTCTCCAATGCATTGGGTAATGTGATAGAGGTAAACGTGAATATTTCTCCTAAGAGATTTAGGGAATATACTATGATTGGTATTCTAAAGTAACTCCCTATGTAGCTATGATAGCTACAATGTAAGTATGGCATGGATGCCGCATGTTACCTTTATGATTTATTATTTCAATGTGTCTTTAATAAATCTTATGATTTCATGAGGTAAGTAAAAGAGTTCATGTTTTGTATGTATTTATGAAAAAATGTTTTCATTAACTGTTTTATAACCCTTACCGAGCCTTTTATACTCATCCCATGTTTTGAAATGTTTTTCACAGGACGTAAAGATGAATAGGGTCAAGGATGGGATCAAGGAAAATACATGCTCTCTTTAAAATGGAATTAGACATGACTTTTTTTTCAAATGTTTTTATTTTATGAAAAAAATCGTTTCTGGGTAGAAGTGCCTACTTTGTAACATTTTGAGATGTAATAGTTATGTCCTAATTCCCTAAAACTCTAGACATGAAAAGATCCTCAATGTGAATTATTCATTTAAGTCAATATTATGTAATGTTTAAGGTCTTGTCCTTATACAACCCCTCCCCACAAGGACAAAAAAATTAAGCTAAAATTTTTTAGTAGTGGAATAGGAACACCAATAACCTGCTGGGATGGTGGAAATTTTACCTCATTTTCCTCCCCAATGGATATAAGTCTTTTCTTAAATAAGAAGACTGCCAAAATGAGAACCCTCACTGTTTTTTCAATTTCATGACTCAATTTTCTTAATCACAAAACATGTGAGGAAACATTCAGGAGATTTTATTTGATTCACCCTCAACCAGATGTATTTATGGGTTTCATTGAAGGAAAATATGAGGACCCATAGCGGGCACAAACAACAGAAATTTGTCAAGGGATAAACTACTCTCAAATATCATAGTTCTTCCCCAAGAAATTATCGAGGATAATGGTCCTCCTATCATTAAAAATACTAATGTGACACCTATAATTCATTATTTATTATTGAACATCATTTTCACCACCCCTGCAGATGATGTAGAACATGTAACCAATATAGGGGAAAATGAAGTGGATGTTTCCATCTAGAATGTAGTCCATGTGAAAATGAGTAAGTATGGTGTCTGTACAAGGAACCAGAGCCTAGATAAATTTTTTGGGACTCCCTAAAGTTCTCTACTACCACCTAAATTGAGATAATCTTCTAATGAAAAGGGTAATGGTGTGGCCATATGTCACCTATTACTGGATGAGGTTGAACCTATCACACTTGGGGAAACATTTGATCAGTATGTGGAAGGGATGAATGTGCTGAGAAAACTCAATATGGAACTACTCTGAGGAAACAACCCTATTAGATATATTCTAAAAATATAGACTCATATCTAACCCCCAGTCAACGTACCTCAACTAAGAGGGTTCTTGCTTTAAAATAATTTGATTAAAAAAATAAACGTGATGTGGGACCCACCACAAATGGGAGACCCACCAAAAATTGATCAACTCTTTATTCCCTCTATTCAGGACCCTTCCCAATTTTTCATTCCTCTCTAGCTCATCAACACTATTGATTCATTGGTGGTTTGATTAAAATTTTTGGAAGAAAAATGTTCACCAGTACAACTAGGATGGAAGCCCTACCCTAAATGGGTAGAGGGATTTCATCCCTCGCTAAACATTGGGAATCCTATATTCCCAATATTTAATTGATGGAAGGATCCAATATAGTGTTTGACTCACTTCGTGCCTCAGTGTGGTCCCATGGCAGTAACTCTTGAATAGAAAGAGTCATTCAGACTCTGGTGTTTGATGAATGTCATAGAAAAGACCATCCATCACCTAGTAAAATATTCTACCAACCAAGTCAATCAAGGGATTGGAAGATATTCATAAAAAATCCCTCTATAAATTTAGATCAATGTTGTAGAAGATGATGGTCGAAGACCTCTATAAGTTTTGGTAACAAGAATATGAGAAATTTTTAGATTTTATTGACTAGGTGGAGGATTTTTACTTACTTGGTGAATATTCATCTTACAATAGAGGATTTTTTACTCTTTTCATTGGAAATATTTATCATGAGATGAGAAAAACACATATCCTAGTAAATTATTTGGGAAATATCTAGTATTCGGTCATAGTTTCATAGAGTCTAGAAGATTATATTTTGAGAACAAGGGCCAATTCTCATCCATTACTAGACGATTGGGGAAAGAGAACAGCTAGGTTAGAAACTTCAAAAATAACATTAAAACCAACCTATATGACATCTAAAACACAAAATCTCACACCCCCTCATGTAGAACCACCTCTTGAATGGAAATTTCAGCAATAATACATCCTTCAAAATGAGAAAATAGAATCTAAACTCTCTCAATTTATATTCTGGAAGAATTAATTCTATTCTTTTTTAAATGAGAAAATCCCAAGATACTTTATATTAGTTATGGGAAAGAACTTAATAAAATTGGAAAAGCCTAAGAGGACTAATAAATTCGGTTTTCAGGATTTTCCATGTTTTTTCCCTTTTCAATGGAAATTAGGCCACACCATCTGAGAGTGTTTTTTAAAGATATCCTGCAAAAGATGGTTGAATCCATGCAAGTAATTTTTGATAAACCACCAACACAAGTGTCATGTTTTTGAACCACCACTAATTAAGGAATTAAATTGGAAGAAGATAACAGAATGTTCAGGGAAAATTTCAATGATTGGCTGACTAGAAAGGCAGTCAACAGAACTCATGTTATCCTTAGGGCACAGATAAATCAACCAACTCCACCCTAAATGTTTTCTTCCATGACAAAACCAACATTGTTGCAAACATATTCCTATAGAATATGATTTTATAGAAAATTAAACGTTAAAAAAAGATAAGGTAAGGGTGGTTAATCCCATTTAGATACAAAATTAAGACCATACTCTCGTATATTTCATGCCTTCATTAACGAGAGTACATGCGCCATCCCATATATTGGTACTATTGAAATTTTCCCACCATATAGAATCATCATCAAATGAATAATTTATTTTCAGTTACATTAACATCATTCAATTAATGGGTACCTTTTCCTATGATGATCATGTTTAAAAAGAAAAGTTCTTTTTTCCAAATCGAGGAACCATATGTAGAGTCCACATGAAGTGAGGAAGAAGGGGAAGATGTAATTGTGGTTGAAACTAATACCCCAGACACATCCCCTCCAGAGTTGTTTAAACTATCAAGATTCGTATAATGAACCTTCAACGTGAATATAATGTATGGGGAATTGTACTCACATTTTATAATAGTTTCCAAAAACCAATCATTTTGGATGACTGATTGGAAAGGATGCAATAGTATCATCAACCTAGGTAGGTAGGTATGACCAACCAACCTAACCCAAAAGTAGAAAAAATGTCTTCAACATCCGTTCAACCACCCCACTCATTTACCCAATGTCATTCAACCTAAAAAGTAAATTCTAGGGAATAAATCCCCATAGGATGAAACTGACCTTTGACTCAATATTACTAATTCATAAAGAATGTGGATATATTTCCATTGAAAATCTCAATACTGGATGCTCATAACTTATCAAAGGATCTCGTAGATGAAAATGTATAGGCCCTACTAAGACCTCATGATTTTGAAGATTATGTCACTTTCATTGAGGTATACAATGAAGAGATGACCCTGAATAATTTAATGTAGTCCTATCTTCTATAGAATAGGATAGGTATATTTTAGTGCAGGTGAACATCATGTATTTATATGGGTTTCTAAGGTTAGAGTACATTGATATTCAATGATCATTCATTGAAAATTCCTTGAGATTCAGTCTCATTTCAATCCAAACACTTCACTGATTTAGGTGTAACGAGGCAATATTTTCTACATATACATGTATTCTTCATGGATATAACAAGTGAAAAAAATCCATTTGGGCATATCATACTCAAAACCGAATTTTTCATCTCGATGTCCAACTCTGAATTCCTGGTCATCTGGAAGGATACATCCATAAATTTTATGATAGAACGGCTTTAGTTGTACCAACCTGTGGAAATTACTTAATCACATCACTAATGTATCTATATATAGAAGAAATATTTTATTGGATAGAAGGGAAAAACACATGACATATGATTTATCTTGGGTTACAACTACAAATGGCCTAAAAATGAACCAACCAACCCATTCAATAATATCATAAATGAGTATGTACTTTCCATCAGCGAAATCAAGAATGTGAGTTTTGGGTTTGGAGGGCATTCATCAATCCACATGATTTTATTTGTGTCAGTTGAATCCATACATACTGAAGAGGTATCTGAATCTCCCATCAATAGAGAAAATTATGGAAAAAAATTCCTTACTCTTGCCCAAACAATTCAATAAAACCTAAAGTCCTCAGCTGAATCTGAATGAATCATGATATCGTTATTGGTGGATGGGGATATTTATGCCTCTAAATATAAAAATATCAATATTCCTTCTAACTATAAAAATTCCTATTCATGACCCCTAGTTCCCATTATGGGAATATAAATAATAGGAATTGGAAGAAACATAGGAATATGAAGATTACCTCAAAGGCACTCCCCCTTATTGAGGAAGGTGTCTCTTCAACTAGTGATGAACTCCAAAAGGTAAACCTAGGAATAAGAGATGATCCATGACCCACACTGATTAGTGTGGCTATTACCATTAAACAATAATAGGTATATAACTACTTATTAAATAATAATTGAGATTTTTTTCCTAGAATTTTACTAAAACGTTAGGCCTCGATTAGGATTTGTCGTCCCACCAACTAGGTCTTCCAATAGATCTTCATGGTTATAAGTAGTCAATTAAAAGAACCAATCCAACCCATACATCCAATGTCCTAATATAAGATGACAATATCATTAGATCCATCATTTTTTTTGATGTTCAGTACTAAAAATGTATTTCCAATATAATCCGAGTTAAGTAGAATAATGGGAAAATTAGAGTGTAAATCGACTTCATAGATCTCAAACAGTATTTTTTGAAAGATTACTTCCTAGTTCTAATTATAGAATATATAATTGATGTGAAGATTGGCTACCAAGATATCCCCTTTATAGTTGTCTACATGGGGTATAACCAAATCTAAATAGCCCATAAATATGAATAAGCTACTTCTTTTAGGGAACCCCAATGAGTACATTGCTATCGGGTGATTCCCTTCGACATGAAGAATGAGGGCACTACATACCAATGTTCCATGAACCACATAACTAAAACCATTCTATGAAATTATATTGTGTTTTATGTCAATGGCATGGTGATGAAATATGGGAAAGTTTTTAACCATCTTTACAACCATTACATAGTTTTAACATACTACAATAACATAGCCTTAAACTGAACACCCTTAAATGTGATTTTGTTGTCACCTCAGGTAAGTTTATCTTATTTATAATACACCATAATGGAATCATGGAAGATCTTGAGAAGAAAAAATTCGTCCTTGAGATTTTACCTCCTAAAAACCTCAAATAGTTGAAAATAATACAAGGATTCATGTCCTACATTAAACACTTTATAGAAAAATTCATAGAAAATTTTATTCCTTTCACTAACATGTCAAAAAAATTGGTCACATATCATTTAACTAATAAATATCAATAAGAATTATATAGTCTCAAGAATTACTTACTAACTCCACAAAAACTGATTCTACTAGTACTGATTCCTCTTGTCAAATAAAAACTAATAATTTTATATACAACATCATTATAATTATCACTATGTGTTTTCCTTGAAAAATTGAATTATTTTGGAAATGAAAACAATATATCTTATCTTAGTCAAACCATGATTGAATATATACACATTATTTAGATATCAAGAAGAAATTTTTGGAATTAGACAACATGAGTTCCATTTGGTCACTTGAACATACCCCCTTAAGTACATCCTCAACTTCCTAATACTAATTGGACATTTGGCATGGTGGGTGATCATCCTACATCAATTTAACATTTGATTAATGTAAAAAAAATAAAGGGGAAATATTGGGAACACTTCCTCATATATCATCCCTCTTAAAAATAAATACAACTGAATTCCAAACTATTAGATAATGAAATATTTTGTATAAAAGACCCCCCATAACATTGGATATGCACTATGATGGTGCATCCATAATCCCAATAGGAAAAAGGATAGAAGAAACCGAGCTCAATAAAGTTAGATTAGGATTCATCCTAATCTCCTTAGTAAAGGAATCCATGCCTTATTCATTTCTATTGTTAGAAGGATGAACCAATAATGAGAAATAATTACAAACCCTTATTGAAGGATTATAACTTTCACTACAAATACCAGTGGCCCATATGGATTTCAAAGGTGACTTGGATTTGGTAATCAACCAAGTAGATGGTTATTACACTATTATAAAATAAGAACTGATTCCCTTTCTTGAATATGTCCTACTATTGTTGGTTTAATTCCCCTCAAAGACAACATTGACTCATATACCATGTTCACACAATTCTTAGGTGGATGTCCTGGAAATTTGAAACTATAACCTTGGTGGATTCAGATAGGGATGAAAAAATAATCTACATTGCAAATCGTAGAATGGTATTTTCGTTTGTTCAGAGTAACATGGAAGATATCAATAATTTAAATTCTTCCCTTAAACCAGATAATCCTAATAATTTTGGATGATACCCACCCTAGACTAACTATAAAAAGGGAATCTTATATTGGAAAAAGATAAAAAAAATAGATGATCTGATGGTGGGAAGTTAACTGTAACCTCTATGAAAACCATGTCACCAGAAGGTCCTTTATAAAAAAAGATTTTATTAGAACATCCTCAAATTCATTTCTGGAGTAGAGACTATCATTATTATGCAAAAAATTCTATGTCAGTGTCTATGGTTCACATATGTTACGGACCAAGATTTCTCACCAAATAAAAAGGCTTGGATATTTCTAGCCTTCGAGGATAACATATTTCACACAGTTCAACAAAACATCGCTTATTGGTAAAGTTAATGCTAACTTCATCAATCAACGCATAGAGTTGTTTCACACTAAAAAATACACCTGATTTTTATCCATATGGGGAATGGATGTTGTGGGACCATACCCTACCACTAATGTCAATAATTTTATGTATATCTTTAATGATTTTAACTTCTTTTACCAATGGGATGAAACAATACCCATCATATAATTTTGGAAAAATAGTGCCAACATATTCATGATTTCCATCATTATTAACAAATTCGGTGACCATAATACAATATTTATGTACAACGACACTAAATTATGATACTAAATATTGAAAATGGTATATCATGAGTATAATATTAATTCCAACAATTCATCCCACTATCATGAAGCTACAAATGGATAGATTGAGTATTTCAACAAAACCTTATAGAACATACTTCATAAGACTGTGGATAAAGAAAAGAAATCTTTTAACAACAAACTACTACACTCCTTGTGGGTTTACCATTCAATTACCCATACTACTACACATGTGACCTCATATTCACTGTATACGAGAAAAAATATGTATTTATATCTGAAGTATAATTTCATTCACTATACATTTCTATTTGTGATTATCTTTCCACCCATAAGCAGTCCCATAAGAATTTGGAAAATTGGGAATGGATTGAAGAGAAGAAACAATGAACCATGCATCATTTCTGAGGTTCACAAAAACTTGAGAGCATGATCATTGAACAGAAAATTTAGCCTTCATTCATTCCTATAAGGGGAATTATATTTGGTGCTATGGACCCTGATGATACCTAAGATGAAACCATCGAAGCTTGAACCAAAAATAGAGGGACCTAATATCATATACAAGTTCAACTCAAATGGATTATATTCATTAATGCCCATAGAAGGAGAGTGTAATAATTCCTTGCCAATGAAATATTTCTCAAGAAATGTTTCATGTGATTAAAAAAATATGGTCCAAGTAATATCACATAAATCTACAAGATACAATTTATCCTTACTGTATGACATTTTACTAAAGGGATCAGTCCTTTTCGCACAAAACTGAGACACATGATCCATATCATCAAAGTCAGAATATGTTAAATTGTATAACAACATCTTCAGCATATGATGTTAAAATGTAGTCTTAGAATATGCACAAAGCATAAAATTTCCTAAGAGATAGTTCTAGGAATCCTTGTCAAATAAGAATGGGATTCCTCTTAAGAGATGATTTCATAAATACCTGGAAATCTCTTCTTAGGTGATTATTTCCTAAATAACTAGGATGATTTTGATGAATAAGCCCCACATCCATTTTTTCACACCTTAAATGGAACAAGTATCCTTACCATATAATATTAAACTATATGTGATGATAATAACTACATGTGGATTGATTCTTTATTTCACATTATATATAGTGACACATAGATTCTTCAACTTCTTAAAAGTTAAAAAATGAAAAATGTGCTCCCCCATTCCTAAAATATGAGTCAGATTGGCGAATGGAATCTTATCCCAAAACTATGTATGGATAGATTCATGTTACCACGTGATATATAGTGACACATAGACTATCCTTATTAGACCCAACCACAAATTCCAAATCTAGGATTGATTTTATTCACTAATGTTTGACTCTATGTCATTCATTCAGATCATATTACTGCTTACCAACTAACTTTTTCAGCCTATACCTGCTGGTTATAATCCATCCCTTCACCAAAATTCTTTGAATTCCCCCATGAAAAAGGGAAACCATCACCATTACTAGTTTGTCACACTAGTAATAGCTCACATTGGCTTAGAAATCTTGTTAAGGGCCTTCTCACCCGGTGAAGTCAGTTATGTTCCAAGCATCATGACATTTAACTATTTTTAATTAATTCAAAAGGAATTTGTTCAATGTGATAATTCATACCTTCTCTTCACATTAGTAAACCAACATCATTTCCATGTGATGTTAAATTACATGGTATATGTCCCGTTGATATAATGTTAAATTATATTTTGTTGTGGCCCTCTCTGGATAGAACCACCATTACTGGTATTGTTCCCTTACCACACCTATATCTAAAAAATACATGTTTATTGATTCTTATTACCACAATATAGGTAGTGATTATTATTCCCTACATCCCGGTCTAGCTACAATATGAGAAAAATTCGTAGTCACTACACAAGAGCTCGATCAATTTAGGGAATCTATCTTAGAACTACATGTGTCATGATTCATGTTACCTCAAGACATGTAGTGATGCTCGGGTCTCAAATATTAGGTCAAAATATAATATAAAATCCTCCCTTATTAATGTGTATCAGTTAGACTAGTGTTGGGAGTATTCCATTTAGAAATATATGTGGATTTATTCCATTACCACAGGATACACAGGGATACAAAAATCTCAAATCTCGGTTCCAAACACAAATTTTCCATTCAATATATCTGATTCATACCAATGTAAGGAAAACTATACCCATTATTAGTAAATTATGACCTAAATTATCCATTAAAACTCAGGCACACTCATTTCATAGATCACACTTCATGTCATAGAAAACTCATATCCCCATAATATTTATTTTTATATCTGTAATATGGGTGTCTAAATCAAAAGGACACCTTCGTTTTGACTATTCATAACATGCCTTAATCAGGTTTTTGCATAATGCACCTCCATATATGTCTTTTTAATCAAAGACATTTTAGTCCCCAATGGAGAGTCCTATCATCTTCACATGACTTGATGAAATCAAAATGGATACCACTTTTCAAACATGGTTTGTGGTCATCCTATTACATGCATATCATATATCACTCCTTCAGATCTAAGAATTAAAAGGTCTCAATTTAGGAATTCCATTACATAACTCATTTTTGGTCACTGGTAAGATATATTTGGAAAGTTCCCCTGGAAATGTTTAATCTAAAATAATGGTATCTTCATCATAGCATCATTCTACCATGCATGAAGTTAAGCTTCACAAAATAACATCCTCTATACTATCTCTTACACATGTTACCAATCCATACAATGAATTCAAAAACATGTTCCTTCATTGAAAAAAACATGATTTCAGTAAAAATATATTTCCCCATATATAGAAAATTTAAATATAAGTGTTTCATTTACTCCTAGATTCATTCCTTTCTCAAACCACACTTCATGATTTTGGGATATTCAGATCATCGCAAACCTCCAATGGAAATAAGTAATAAGAGTGTTGAAATTTTAGGGACACCATTGTTTTGACTATGCATAATACACATCAAACACAAATTTTCATAATAAAACTCCAAATATTGTCTATCAATCGATGTAATTTTCCACATTAGAAAATCATATTATCTCTGTACACTGAAAATATTGCAATGGAAGTAGCTTTTGTAATATGGTCAGTGATCATTCCTTACCCCATGTCATCAATACAAATACAAAAAATACTATATCATGAATTAAAAATATCCCTCCTCATATCTAGGAATTGTTTGATCATTCATGTAATGCAATCCTAATTTGGGACATTATTCCCATAACTCATGTTCAATGATGTTTTACCTAAAAAATCAGTCATATTGTCTTAACTCGGATGAACCTAAACATCAAATCAAATGATAAATGATACTCACTAGGACAAAAACACATAAAGGTAACCCTGGGAAGAAGTTGAGTCTCAGATTTTTAGGTGGGAAATTGGAATGTTCTCATAAAAAGCAATCACTTGAAATTAAAATGGAAAATAACTTGTTAGGTCGAAATACTGAAAAGGGTGGAGTAAAAAAATTCAAGTCTCATTCACTAAGTCAATCTTATTTTTGAATTCAGTAAAAATTAGGGTAATTATGAAAAATAAACAAAGTTTTTAGGGAATTCCATCTGACTCTAGAAATATTCTAACTACACTGATCGGATCCCAAGACCTTAGAAACAAATAGTGAATATTCAAGTTCCTATTATTCTAATTATGACACATTGACATAAGGAAGTTCAGTTAAAAATCCATCTTCAGCATTATGTAATAATTATAGGAACAAATAGGGTTAATGAAATAAATAGTTGATAATAAATATCTTTTCATTCATGGAGAAAAATTTAGAGGAGAATTCACAAATTGGGGTCTCTATGTCATACTTTAAAAAAGTCCATCAACATAATTTTTGAATTGGCAGAGGGCCACCCAAGCCTTTTCAACATCCTATCAAAGACGAGCTGAATGAGTAGTCTACTCCTCCTCAACAAGTTGGAGCTCTTTTTTGCAGTCAAAATGGTAGTTTTCCCCTCATCTGGAACCTCTTCTAAGGAATGATGAATTTGTATGATCTCCCCTTTGGAAGATTCCACTTCTTGTTGGAGACATAATAATTGAAGGGTTTTATCATAAAACCATTTCTTGAACTACTCTAACTTCTTAAAATGATTGATATCCTCTTGGGATAATGAATCATAGAGATTATTGGTTTTGGTGGGAATTATTGCGTTGATAAGGAGCTATTTTGACTCATTCTGTTTCTCTCGTTAGAGAAAAATCTCTTTCACAGTACATTAGACTGTATAGTAGTAGAATCCACCAGACTGAAACGTTATAAAAATTCACTAGAAATAATGGAACTATGAAGGTAGATCCAACATAGGTTTCATGAAGACTAAATCCTATATGTCTTTACATATGAATCAGAAACATACTCAGAGATACTCTAGTGCCTCGTAGATCTTCATAGAGATGGTCTCAAGAGGAGAGGTGTACTAAGGAATTAGTTCACTTATGTAAGTGGATTGAGCTGTCCTTTGTATATTTACATCACCTTAAAATTGTATAATTGGTTGAGTTGGGTTTGAGGCTTCCCATTCATGTTTTATCATTGAGACTGATGGAGCTGGAAGATGAATGAATCTAGCCATTGACATTGAAAGATTGAAAAGATAATGGAAATAGGATATCTAACAATTTGACAACACACACTCATTGATAAATCAGTTTATTTGGTGGATTCCTACCTAGAATCCCAACCATTAGTGGTTTGATCCAGTATCTCCGGATGATTAGCATATTCTTGAGTTCTCTTGAGACCTTCCATGGAAGGATCATAAAAATACCCAGCTTAAGAACCTCCTTAATCTAGTTTTTCATCCATGATGGGAGAAAGAGGGACCCCCATATCCTGGACATAGATCTCTTTTGAAATGTTTTTTTTTTCAAAAAAGGATTACATGTAAAAACCTTTTATTTAATGCATTGGACATAAAGAGGTCATTTTTGTGGAAAAACACTAAATAGAAAACATTCTTCCATCCAATTACTTATTAATGTCCTCAAAGACATCCATGGAGATAGGTTTATTTATATCTTGAGAAATTTTATTCTATTATTTCATTATTAAATGCTCCAAGTCTCTCAAAATTACCATCATTAAGGGTATCCGATATTCTTGGCTCAGGAACCAAGTTGGCTCCACCGTTAGTATCATCTACTTCTACAATAATGAATGGTCTAATGGTGTTTGTTGTAGGGTCCAATAGCATATGTGGGGGATCTAAAATGTAAAAAGGATAAAGAGTAAGATATAAATATTTAATGCTATATGATGCATGTTTTAAATTACTAGGATTATTCTGTCCTTCTACACTGGTTGGAGTATAATCTGTCTCCTCCCTTGAAACTTCTCTCGTTGAGGGGAAAAACTCACTGACAAAGATCAGAACCTCATTAAAAGTACCCTCATTAGCTTTAGGACGGTTACATATTATACCATTGAGATAATAGAGGTATATGGATTCTAAAATACACCAACAAGATCAGATGCATATTCTGAACCAATTAAGAACAAATGATTTTCTGAAAAATCATCACTACTAATGTTGATCTTGGATAATGTGTTCACTATGTGTTATTTTTTCAATTTTTTAAGAGGGGGTATCATGCTATTTTCAATGAATATGGATAGGTATGGAAGGTGGGAACCTCTTCCATCTATTTTCTTCTCCATGAGAGATTGTCTTGAGGATAATTGCCTCTATTTGAGATTGGCTCGCTCAACCCCTATAGTGGTACTGATCAGACAATATCACAGTGACTCCGATCCTAGTGCCTCTTCCTCCTCCCTTTTAGAATTAGAGTTATATACTTCTTCATCAAAATACCCTTAAAAAGGAGGAGATATGGGTAAGAAAATGGATGGTAAAGAGGAAAAAATACACACCCAAAATTGAAAAATCCACCCCATTCTTAGATATATTGACCAGCCAGCCCCTCAATGACACCATAATCTATCATATAATTCACCTAATTTAGGTCAAGGGTATGGTCATCAGTGTAATAAATGAGCATCTTGAACTCCTGGATATACATACCCTCCTCATTAGAGTTGGTATCAAAATGGAGGTTGGAGGGGGGCCAGATATCTTCAAGTTGTAGGATGCACATGCTATCTTAAACTAGTACCCATAAATATTTGTGGTTGGGAGGCTTAACATGCATGAATAGAACTACCTCAAGACAAACATAATACCTGGTCACCCTGACTGACTATGAAGTAGATCACACATCCCTCGGTTTCATTGTTTTTTCATGCCTTTCATATTCAGAGGAAGGCTGGGTACTTATATCCTAAGGCCCCTCCTGATGGTGATGACTTGATTGCTAAGGATCAACAGGTGAGTTATTACTGAATGTATACTATTCTCAAAAATTCAATGGGGATTGTTTGGAGGATTCTCAAGCTGCACTATCATTATCCTTAGAATGATTTTTCCATTTAAAATTTTACTATCTAGATGTTTTAATAATGACGACTTATGAAATGATTATTTTCAATCCTGCTTAAAGGTATGAAGAGATCACTACCTTATCATACATAGAGGTCAACCAAAGAGACGAACCTGCTTGAGGTAGTGTAATTACAGCTTGGGATACCTCCAAATCAATGAGGATCTAGAGATGTCACGCCACCAATGGTTTCTTCTATAATAAGAAATAAATGTTAGAGGGTACACTTTCATAACATCACCATCAATCTAGGTTTATAGAGCACTACTCTAAAGGCTATCATGTATGACCTCATCTCAACGTCATTTTTGTCATTATTGGTGAACGTTCTAGTGGTTGAATGTCCATATGTAAAAATGTTCAATTATTTTATTAGATTTAGATTTTTAAAGGATTCACCATATGTAAGAACCAAAATCTTCATTTTTGGTATGTTTTCCATTTCTGGTCATTTTTTAGAAAAGTTGTAATTTTTGGAAATTTTCAAAATACATGTTGTGAACTTGGTTACTGCAGGTATACATGTTTTGGGCATGTAGTGGCCATGCACACGGCCATGTGGGGGTGACCCGGAGGCCGCCTAAAGAAAAGTACAGAAAAGTCAAGTACACACGGTGTACTTCAAAATTACATGCCATGTATTTTCTTTCTTTTTTCTCATTGAATGCACCTGGGTCGTGTCTAGTCTCTAGAATGATCTTCTTCTAGGTCACATTTGACCGAGAACTCTCATACGACCATGATCTGTCTCTGAGCCCCTAACCAAGAATCCGAACTCTGATTAGATCGCCGTCAATTGCATTGGGATCACCTCGGTAACCTCTCTCTTCTGCTTGAGATTCGTTTCATGATTCCTTTTCTTTATCAAGTTATCCTCCTTTGATTGTTTTAGACATTTTTGTAGATATTAGGTGTTCTAAAATAATTCAAGCTTCTAGATTCAAGTATAACAATCTCTTAACATCGAGGTAGGTGGTTTGTACCTTTCTGTTGAATTTCCTTGAGTTCTAAGTGAAAAATTTCCCAATACCGATGAATGGGGTATTGCATATTTACGGTTTTAGAACTATTGTTTCCTACTATGCTTATATTCTTAATTTGATGTTAATTGATTGTGATTAGGGTGAATTTATATTCTTTGGCTGTGTTGTCCATGCTTGTTTGTCCAACTTTGACCTTTGGGTCTACTTTTCCTGATAGACGACTATTTACATTCCCATGCCTAGAATTGTAGGATGGTGTGATTGTTGTTCTATTATGTTGTTATGTTGTAGAATGCTAGCCATGTAGTTCTTGAGATTTACCTTGGTTGATACATGCTACTACACTTGCATGAATTACACAGGGCCATGAGAACCTAGTGTATAGTCCATAGAATGAATGGACGTTGGGGGATTCTCTAGAGTGTCTTTATAATTTTATGATGTGAGACCAAATGAGGAATTAATGGTGAGTGCTTCCTTAGAGAGTCTATACTTAAGCTGAACCAGAGGGGTTAGATTGGGGGTACTGGCTAGAGGGTTTCTTGTACTTGTTTGGTAATACGATAGGGGATAGGATGTGGGTACTTCCTAGAGGGCTTCCTATTTTTTTATCTTCTTGGTCAGATGATTCTTGATATTGAAACTGTGGATTGTTTACTATTGAGTACTTTCCTATTTACTATTCATGTACTTTTACATTCCATATACTCTCTGACTGTTAGGCATAGATCTCGTGGTGGTATCCTATTGGGATTTAGTCTAACACCCTGTTTAGGCCATGATTTTGGGCCCAAAAAGATATATTTTTGTAGGTATAGACAATTTCAAGCTCCCTTCTACTTTAGGTACTTGATTTTCTATGGAGCTAGAGAGCATGGGACCAAGCTAGGGAATGCGATGCTGAAGAGTTTATCAGATTTTTTCACTTTGGTTTATTACTGTTGTATTCCAACATTGTGACTTGTTTGGATTTTTTCCTAGACATATTTAACATGCATTATTTTATATATGTTCTCCAGTTTATACATTCAGTTTTCTATTGCATATTTTTGGTATGATATTATTACTACTTCTTCTCTTGTGTGTATTTGTTTACATCCGTTGTGGACTCTTCCAATGAGGGAATAGTTTCCCCACTATCATACCCAAGGTTGTCGCTGCTAGTCAGCAACGTCTAGCATTTTGGGAAATGCGCTTTAGGCCATGTGACCAACTGGGTATGGGGCGCCTTAGTGTGCCATCCGAAACCATGACATTACAATGTGATATCAGAGGATTGTTTTCTCTTGACTAACTGTTTGGAGCCTATAGTCATATATAAGAATAAATAGGTACTTGTTAATAAGTTGTGTCTGGGAGTAGCTAACCCATAAATAGGGAAAAGCCAATCTACCTCATTAATGCAATTTTCTAGTTTTAAAAGTTTAGGGTTTCTTTGATTTTCACTTTTAGGTGACTCACATGTTTTTTTCTGGTTATTATTTATGATATTGAGGTTCTATTCTATCACAAACCGGTGAGATGATGGCATGAAATCTCATGCATCATATAGGAACCTACTGAAAATCACATGCCATGCATTCTTGCCATGCCATCTAGGGTGCATAAGAAATTGAATATTTTTGTGACAAATGTTGTGTAGAATATGAATTCTGTTTTGATAGATGCCTTGATAAAATTCTCGCTGTTAGATAGGGTATTGTTTGTGTAAAGTTTTGTTTGAATGAACACCAAAATTTGGTTCTTGAGGTGTTTTGGGCCCTCATGGACAGGAACATGGTGGATCATTGACTTGTTTACCTTGTTATAACATTTATAAGATGCCAAGATTTGATTCATGGGGAGTATGGGCCCTCACGGATCCGAATTTTGGAACCTTCAATGTTTGTTTCAGTGATTTTCTGGGATATGGAGTAGTTTCTGAGGCTTACTGTCTGGAAAAACCCAGAATACATGCCGTGTAGTTTTGACTACATGCCATGGGTTCTTCTGTTCGGGAAGAAACTATTTTTCTTAAGTACATGTTGTGTAATGTATGTACATGCTATGTAGTCTCTAACTGTGTCATAATCTGTGTGGGTAGAGACATGGGACCAAGAAATTCTTCAGGAACACACCATGTACTAGTTGTGCACACTGTGTAGTGTTGACCCAGTGTCCGCCCGTGTAACTAACAACATGGATGGATAAACCTTAAGCTACACACACCATGTCACGATTTAACACATCGTGTAGTCTGTCCAGGTACTTGACTATGTAATTGACAACACGTGTCGGTGTTATCCCTTAACATGCACGACATGTCCTCCTTGAACACGCCATGTAGAGTGAACTATGTGCCAGGCCGTGTCACTATCAACATGGTCCTGGTGACACTTTTCCAGTACACACCGTGTCTACTTTGAACATGTCATGTAGTCTCATTCTATTGAGAACCATGTGGCTTAACCGTGTAGAAGGAATTTGGTAGGGAAAGATGATTCAAGTACACGCCATGTGTTTGGTGAACACACCATGTGTATGGTGTGTTATGCGACCAGTTGTGGCAGGAGTACATGCCCATGTAAATGACGTAGGGGAACACGCCATGTAGGGGACATACACACCGTGTAGTCATGTTTCTCAGAACATGAATTCATTCTATCTCCTGTTCCCTTCCTCTACTTCCATCTTTTTATCTTTGATAATCTTGATCTATGGTGTGCATTTGACCTTGTAGAGTCATGCCACAAAGATGTCCTCCAATTGTGTGCCAGTTGTAGGGTAGGGATTAGACACCGAATGTGGCTGATAAGGGACTATCTGTAGATCCTCATGTTGTTCCAGTCTTGGAACCAGTAGTTATACCTAATACCAGTGTTGATGCACAGTTCAGGTAAGGATTTATGAGGATGATTCAAACTTTTCAGGTAACACCACCTCTTACCCCATCGATGGCTGATTTGACGCGGGTCTTCCAGAAGCAGCATCCTCCCACTTTGTTTGGGGATGGAGGAACACAAATTATATAGTCAAGGCTAGAATCCATGCTAATGGTCTTTGATAATCTCGAGATGCCTCCATAGAGGAGGCTCAATATCACTATATATATGCTTTAAGACTCCTCCAAGAGGTGGTGGGATGTTATCTCATAGGTAGAATGCCAACAGGTTATGGAGTGGGATGAGTTCTAGTGCCTATTCTATGAATACTTCTATCCAGAGACCTTGAGGGCCAATTGAGCCTGAGTGTTTATGAGTCTGGAGCAGAGTACTCTTTCTGTTATGCGGTATTCCTCCAGCTTTACCGAGTTGCAGTGCTTCATTCCTATTTCAAGAGGTGATTAGTTATTCATGGCAAGGAAGTTCTAGGATAGTCTGAGACATGACTTCTGATCGCAGGTGAACATCTTCTGGTTGACTTCTATCAATTATATCATCAACCAGGCGCTGATCACAAAGCACAATCTGGGGGATTCCGGAGCTGTGACCTAGGGAAGCTCTGAATCTGGAGTCAGCATTCCTCCAACTGACAGTAAGAAGCGCTATAGGGAGTCTTTGTACAGTGATCCATGGAGGTGAGACACATCTTATGAAAGCCATGTGTTGTGCTACCAATGAAAAAAGAGCGGGTATAAGAGGCCACTTTTCCCAAAAGACACAGTGGAGTGCCGATCTTGCGGCAAGATGGGTCACCTTTATTACTTATTTCAAATCTTCTCACCAAAATCTTGTGACAGGGGATCTTCTATGACTCTGCATTCGAGAGATGCACCACCAATTTCTCAAGAATCATGGAACTAGAGTTATTCTGGGTGTTCAGGTTGAGGTGGGGTTCCTAACCATGGTGCTCAGTTTCCTGTCTTTCAGTGAGAAAAAAATGGATCAGCTCAGAGTTGTTAGGAAGGTACTTGGGTCCCTGGAGTAGGCCAGACCATTGTAGTGGAGCAGACCCAATAGAAGAAGGATTCGAGACCTTCTACATTTCGAGGTACGATATTAGTTTCCTCAGTTTTAGATTCTTCTCTTTTCCATATAGGGGATTCACATAGCTTTATATCTGTTGCAGTTGTGGAGAGCCTTGGGCTCTGCATATTTTCTTCTGCTAATATATTGACACCAGACACTCCGTTGGGGACTAGAACGGGGAGTGTACATCAATGTAATTAGTGAACTCTAGAGGTTGGTGGGTGTAACTTTTTATGGGACCTCTATATCCTAGAGATGGGAGAATATTATTTCATTCTCGGAATGGACTGGCTAGTTCCCTTCCAGGGAGTCGTCTACTGTTATCGTCATAGGGTGAGTTTCACATCACCAGGGGGTGTATCATTTCCTCATAAGGGAGTGTGGGTTGTCTTGGCGGGTAGAGCGGGTCCAGAGCATCATGGGTTTGGAGGAGTTATAGCTCAGACTGCTAGTTTATATGAGGATGATCAGGGGAGTTTTTAGTTAGACTTTCCTCCAGTGGTGGATCGATTTAGGGATGTCTTTCTAGAGGACTTTCCATGTTTTCATCTAGAGTGTGAGGTATACTTTTCTATCAAGCATGTTTCCTGAGCAACACCAGTGTCTATTCCTCCTTATAGGATGGCTACACCATAGTTTCAAGAGCTGAAGAAGTAGTTGGAGGAGTTGCAAGAAAAGGGTTTCATCCGACGCAGTACTTCTCATAGGGGTTCGCCTGTCCTATTTGTGAAGAAGGTAGACGAAACCCTCAAGATTTTTGTGGATTATCAGAAGTTGAACCTGTAACACCCCAAGCTTCCACGATACACCTCTCTTTCAATAATGCAATAGCTTGCATTTTACGCAAGTTCGAGTTCTAACACACCACAACTAATCAAAGTAGTCGTTATGAATAGTAATACCCAGTTTTAAAATTATAGAAGTTTTATATTTCAAAATGGAATTCATTTTTGTATTCCTAATATTGAAATTAGCCTATTTTGAATTTTTTGTAATTTTCTGAGAACTTCCAAATTTTTATGAATAGTGAAAAATACATAAAACAAATTTAATAATAAAAATAATTTATTGTGATAAATTATACTATTGAGTGGTTTTAAAGTATAATTAGAATATATTTTTACTATTTTATCCAATGGTGGTCATTAGAATTAATTTAACATTGAAATTGGGCATGAACAATTGTCAATCTTTTAATATATATTGTTTCTTAAAAACACGCTATTTGTTGTGACAACGGGAACTAATTATAAAATTAATTAATGTAACTTATATGTTTTGAATTTCATAAAATAGACATCATTTTTGAATTCGGAATATCAATTATATCTTAGGGTGAAATTCTGGCATTGTTCTGAAAAACTTCAATTTTTGATGAATAGTGAAACTACTAAGTGGTAGTTAAAAAACTGATTTTTCGTTTAAATGAAATATTACCACTTCTGTGGTTTGATTTTTAAAAATCCGACATACATGGTTGTCATTATGAAGTAAAATGTGGTTCAATGAGATTAAAATAATTTTTTGGTGAATAGTAACTTTTAAGTTCTTAATCGCGATTAGAGGTAATTAGTGTAGTTTAAGGTAAAAATAATGTTTTAATAATATGAGATGATCTTGACACATGTCCTACCCTAATTGGATGTGCCATGGCCGACCAAGAAAATCCATGGGTCAACTTGGGGATCCCATGGAGCCACTTTAGTTGGAAAATGACATAAATACCTTTTATTTAATGTTAAAGTAAAAAATGACACAAACATGAAATGTTTTACTAAAATAATTTTTACATGGGGTTATACAAGTCATATGTTTTACTATAAATAGTCATTGGAAATCTAAAAAGATTTCCCACATCATATTATTTTTTTTATAATTTTTAGACATTAAATAAATTAAATTATTTATGACATCATGATGATGCAACGATGACCTCATTATTTAACGATTTAAATAAAATGGAACGATAATGTAATATCTAAAACCTAAACATGTCCAAAACCTATTGGATGGGTTGATTTTGAACCCTTATCACCTTAGCCTCGAATTATATAAGTGCGGGACCTCTAAAATCCTAAAATCATTTTATAATAAAGTGACTTTTCTTTACTTTCCAAGAGTGCCCCTCCTCTCCTCTTATAAAAGGCCCCCACCTCTACCACCTCATTCACACTTTCAAGCCATTTGTCTCGGCCAACCTCTGCCCAAATACTCTCCCAACTTCCCTCCCTTACTCCTAGAAGCCTCACTTTGGGCAGAATTATTCCCAAGGAATCCTTTGGCTCAAATCAAAAAGAGTTACCCGATTTGAAGGTAATGTCTTCTCTAATGTTGTTTTGTTTTATTTTTCTTCTCCATCCACTTAAACTCTTTTTATTCCTTACTTTAGTAAAAAAACCAGTATCTACAATATACTAGGATGTTTTTATGATAACTATTTTGTTTACACTTACACACACCTTCGTCTAATGGTTAAAGAACATACTGTTTCTGTGGGTGGCGAAATACTGCCTCACGAAACGATGATTGTTCAACACTCATATAACACCTTCAAAGGTGGCCATTATGATGACACTATTTTCATATATGATATATATATATTATTTTTATGTTTTTTCTTATGCTTCTGTATTTCTCATTTATGGCATACCTTTATGAGTTCCATTATGGGTAAACACGATAATTTCATTTTAGGAAGTGCGGACTACCGCCCCCTCAAAGTGATTTGAAATCATTAATGCCATATGTGGGATGTATAAAGGATGGAGTAAATGGTATTATACATTATATTATACTTTAATTATAGTATACCTTTATATAATTATAATTTCATTCCCTTAAATATGAAATAGAAATGAAAGTAGCGTTCATGCGTACGTACGGCTTACCGTCTCCATGAACGGTACATTTCATTTCTTACCTCTAAATGTTATGTAGTATTATAAATGCATGTATATACTGGATATATATGATATATATGATATATACATCATGAATATAATTCTGGATATAATGGATATTTCACCACATGAACAACTTGTAATTATAAGAAGTTTATTGTTGACTCAAGTACCAAAGATCGAGAAAACGATCGTTATTAACTTAAATAATTACATAATGTTCATATCATTGTAATAAGTGATATAAAAAGGATAATGAAATTGAAAATTGTTCTTTATAAGGTAGATATTAACTCTAGTTTATTATTCAGGAGGTTAAAGAATGGTTGAGTCATGTCGGACACGAGGTAAGGGAACTTCTTAACCCAACTTCCATTCTTTGGGTTAATCTCCTACTTTCAAATTATGTCATGATATTATTATGTCCTATTTTGTATTTTTTACTTCCTTTATGTGTAACTATAGTAAATACACATAATAGATCTATTATATTTTAAAAATTATCTTTTTAAGGACTTCGTCTCAATCTCCTTTCATTGAGGCATATTTGGTTTTATACACAACTTTCTTTTATACGATGTATAAACCCCTTTGAATTTTACGTTTATTCAAAAGGAATATTTTTTATACAAAGCGTTTTTACTAAACGACAAAAAGGGAATGTTTTTCTTTCCATACATATGCGGCGACAATGACTTCTCCACCGCCGTGACCATTATTTGAGTTTCGGCTTCCTCTACAAGCCATCACGTTTTTTTAATGAAAAATAAATACAAAGTTTTAACTTTATTTTATTTTGGTATTGAAAATGGTTTTGAAAACATTTTTATTATATCAATGTGTTGTATTGATATCTTGTGATTGAAATATAGAAATGTTATGTTTCCTTTATCCATGTTTTATGTGATACGATTATGTTATCATTTATGATATGTTTAAACCTATTCATATGAGGAATGCATTGGACTTAATAAGTGACAGGTGGAGCCCGCTATAGCTCCTCGATGCATCGGTAGGTCTCATGAGACAAACTAGTGTCTTAGCACGAGGCTTTGACAAAATCTTATTTGTGGTCTTGGCACGAGGCCTTGGCTACGTGGTTATGATAGTCTGGCATTATGCATTCCATCATTATGAAAGTGGTTATTGATATTGCATGTGATTATTCGACCAGTAGAATATCCATGTGAAGAAGTGAATGGCATTATCTCATTTTACTTTTTCCATATTATGTTGAAGTTAAAGATTAAAAGGCTTCTGTTTTAGTTATACATTGCCTTAAATGTTTATGCTTATTGATGAAAGCTTCCGCTATATTTTTATCCTTACTGAGCATCTGAGATCACCCCTTTCAATGTTTTAATATTTTCCAGGATGTGAAGAAGTATTTTAGGAATGACCTGCAGGGATAGTCAGAAGAGGATATGAGTGTGGACTATGAAGACTTTGTTATTAGTTTTTCACTTTATGATGTAATGTAAGACTTATGAATGTATCTAGTGTTTCCATGGCTACTAAACTATCGGTATTTCGAGACTTGATCTTTTGTGATCATGCCAATGTTACGAAGTAATGCACCGACTCTGGGTAGTTGGGGTCGGGGCGTTACAGTTGGTATCAGAGGCAGTTTAGTACTAACCTTGGAAGCTATATTTAGATAAACTCTGATTAGAGCACATAGACCAAAGTTAGACTTTGAGGATTATTATAGAAGAGCTTCCTAGAATTTCGGTATTATAGAGATGTTGTGAGTTTTCCCAGCAATACATCCCTGTCTGGATACGAGCAGGTAGAGGCGGCTCTGGCATAGATGTACCTAGGGGTAAAACCCGAAAACAACTCTTTGAGCTAGACTCAAATGGGAACTGGTGCACGACAACGGGCCTTGCTGCACTCTTGGTTACGACACTCCCGAGGGATTTTCTTAGGATAATTCTCATTTTCTTTACAAACCATTATGTAGGGTTTATGAGTATATACTTCCTCAAAGAAAACATTCTTATGATTATGGATTATATCCATAAACCATTCAATTTACATTAAGTATTTTAAAAGTTTGAAATTATTCATTGTAATTCATAAACTAACCTAGTTTATGCCATTGTATAGAAATGGCGCCCAGTAGAAGGAATGTGAACTCCATCAATACGTATGATCCAAAGAGTAAGAAGGATCGTATCTTTCACGGTACTAAGACAATATTTCTAAGGGAAATAGTCTCGCATGTGTTCTCAACATATGAAGAAATAGTATCATGTGTTAATAAGATAAGTAAAGAATTCTCTGAGTCCTATGGCTTTGAAGCGAAGCAAGAGACGAAAGGGATGGAAGAGAGAATGATGAATAAAGGGATGAGGGGAAAGAAGAATTTTCCAATATGTGGTAATTGTGGGAAGAAACATCATGGAACTTGCCTAAAGGGAATTGAAGTTTGTTATAAGTGTAGAGAAAAAGGACACAAAGTGCGTGACTGTAAGGGTAAGAAAATGGTTTCAAATGTACAGTGATTCTTCTACAAGGATTGGGGACACTATGCAAACCAATGTCCAAATCATCAGAGTATGCCCCAAATGATGTTATTGGATAATATTCAAGTTATGATACTACCACAGATGAGGAGTAATGATTAGAGTTCTTATGTTGTTATTAAAGAATTTTGTAATTTGAGTGTTGTATCAATGATGTATTGGTTATAATAATTATGGAGTATATAAGGATTGTACTAAAGTACCATTTCATCAAGGACTTGAGATTGTGTGGAACCAAGAAAAGTGACTCCACAGTAGGTTTAATTTTTGGAAAATATATGGTGGAGAGAAAGATAAACCATAATATGGTTCTGATACCGAGATAGTGATTTTGGAATAAGATGTGATTGATTTGGATAAATTATATTGTATATTCTTAAATTCCTTGAAACTGATTGATGATTTGTATACATTTTTGGATAGAAGGAGTATATCAAGTATTCTATAAGGAATAAGGGATCATGGTAATTCAGTATGTTAAAAAAAATACATGATGAAGGTGTTCACATGTTGTTACGTGGAAAAAAGGATCTTCATTATGTTTACCTTCCTTATAAAATTTGGACTGTGAGTTGGACAGAAGTATTTTGGATAACTATAAAGGTTGTAATGGATTAAGTTGATCTTTGGATTGTATTGTTTAAGGTTAAAGCATTTCTGAATATTTTTTTTGGAATATTATAATACTATAGTTTTAGGAAAATGACAACCTGCAGGGTGGGGCATAACCCGTCGCGTCGGACAAAGCTGTAGGAATCGAACCCATAACCATAGTGCGACATGCCTTTATTACCTACCACTATCCTACAGGAAGTCCCTAGTTATTAAAAAATAGTTTTCCTAATCTAAATGGTATGTGTTAATATTTTTAACCTTGTACGATTAGGATAAATAGAATATTTTTTAGTTCTGTTACCATTTGGAGTAAAAGATGGGTTTGTGGTAGAAATTAGTTGAAGGTTGAAACTCTACTTGTTAAGCATAAATATATATATACCTATCTCTTATTCTATGAGTAAATTAATTCTTAAACTATAATAAAGGGATATTAAAAAATAATGTGTTATACTAATACCTTATGTCTTGTTGAACTGTAAATATTTTAAATCAACATAGATTGAAGGCTTTAAGGCCCTCATTTTTACACTTGTTTGTGATTGATGAACTCAATAACTCCCTACAAATATTTACGTTTTTCCTCCAATTATATGTCTCTAATTGCCACCAATGTTCTCCATATCGAGATCATAATTTGGTGGTGACTTTCTTATTTCCATTTCCCTCTTATTAAGTGTAAATTTTATTAACCTTATTTCCGATGTGGGTTTTCCACAAAGGTATTTTCTATTTTCAACCTTTTATTTTCAAAGAAAAATTTCAAAATTGCGAGGATGCAATTTATTTAAGTATGGGAGAATTTAACACCCCGAGCTTCCACGATACGCCTCTCTTTCAATAATGCAATAGCTTGCATTTTACGCAAGTTTGAGTTCTAACACACCGCGACTAATCAAAGTAGTCGTTATGAATAGTAATACCCACTTTTTAAAATTATAGAAATTTTATATTTCAAAAATGTAATTCATTTTTGTATTCCTAATAATGAAATTAGCCTATGTTGAATTTTTTGTAATTTTCTTAGAACTTCAAAATTTTTATGAATAGTGAAAAATACTTAAAACAAATTTTTTAATAAAAATAATTTATAGTGATAAATTATACTATTGAGTGGTTTTAACGTATAATTAGAATATATTTTTACTATTTTATCCAATGGTGGTCATTAGAATTAATTTAACATTGAAATTGGTCATGAACAATTGTCAATCTTTTGATATATATTGTTTCTTAAAAACACGCTATTTGTTGTGACAACAGGAATTAATTATAAAATTAATTAATGTAACTTATATTTTTGTAATTTCATAAAATAGACATCATTTTTGAATTCGGAATATCAATTATAGCTTAGGGTGAAATTTTGGCATTGTTCTGAAAAACTTCAATTTTTGATGAATAGTGAAACCACTAAGTGGTAGTTAAAAAACTGATTTTTCATTTAAATGAAATATTACCACTTCTGTGGTTTTATTTTCAAAAATCCGACCTACATGGTTGTCATTAAGAAGTAAAATGTGGTTAAATGAGATTAAAATAATTTTTTGGTGAATAGTAACGTTTAAGTTCTTAATCGCGATTAGAGGTAATTAGTGTAGTTTAAGGTAAAAATAATGTTTTAATAATATTAGATGAGTTTGAAACATGTCCTACCATCATTGGATGTTCCATGGCCCACAAATAAAATCCATGTGTCAACTTGGGGACCCCATGGAGCCACTTTAGTTGGAAAATGACATAAATACCTTTTATTTAATGTTAAAGTAAAAAATGACACAAACATGGAATGTTTTAATAAAACAATTTTTACATGGGGTTATAAAAGTCATATTTTTTACTATAAATAGTCATTGGAAAGCTAAAAGGATTTCCTACATCATAGTAGTTTTTTTTATAATTTTTAGACATTATATAAATTAAATTATTTATGACATCATGATGATGCAGCGATTACCTCATTATTTAACGATTTAAATAAAATGGAACGATAATGTAATATATAAGACCTACACATGTCCAAAACCTATTGTATGGGTGGATTTTGAACCCTTATCACCTTATCCTCGAATTATATAAGTGTGGGACCTCTAAAATCTGAAACTCATTTTATAATAAAGTGACTTTTCTTTACATTCCAAGAGTGCCCCTCCACTCCTCTTATAAAAGGCCCCCAACTCTACCACCTCATTCACACTTTCAAGCCATTTGGCTCGGCCAACCTCTGCCCAAATACTCTCCCAACTTCCCTCCCATACTCCTAGAAGCGTCAATTTGGGCATAATTCTTCCCAAGGAAGCCTTTGGCTCAAATCAAAAAGAGTTACCTGATTTGAAGGTAATGTCTTCTCTAATGTTGTTTTGTTTTATTTTTCATCTCCATCCCTTTAAACTCTTTTTATTCCTTACTTTAGTAACAAAACCACTATCTAAAATATACTAGGGTGTTTTTTTGATAAGTATTTGGTTTACACTTACACACACCTTCATCTAATGGTTAAAGAACATACTGTTTCTGTGGGTGGCGAAATACTGCCTCACGAAACGATGATTGTTCAACACTCATATAACACCTTCAAAGGTGGCCATTATGATGAAACTATTTTCATATATTATATATATATTATGTTTATGTTTTTCTTATGCTTCTGTATTTCTCATTTATGGCATACCTTTATCATTTCCATTATGGGTAAACACGATAATTTCATTTTAGGAAGTGCGGACTATCGCCCCCTCAAAGTGATTTGAAATCGTTAATGCCATATGTGGGATGTATAAAGGATGGAGTAAATGGTATTATACATTATATTATACTTTAATTATATTATACCTTTATATAATTATAATTTCATTCCCTTAAATACGAAATAGAAATGAAAGTAGCGTTCATGCGTACGTACGGCTTACCGTCTTCATGAACGGTACATTTCATTTCTTACTTCTAAATGTTATGTAGTATTATAAATGCATGTATATACTGGATATATATTATATATATGATATATACATCATAAATAAAATTCTGGATATAATGGATATTTCACCACATGAATAACTTGTAATTATAAGAAGTTTATTGTTGACTCAAGTACCAAAGATCGTCAAAACGACCGTTATTAACTTAAATAATTACATAATGTACATATAATTGTAATAAGTGATATAAAAAAGATAATGAAATTGAAAATGGTTCTTAATAAGGTAGATATTAACTCTAGTTTATTATTCATGAGGTTAAAGAACAGTTGAGTCAAGTCGGACACGAGGTAAGGGAACTTCTTAACCCAACTTCCATTATTTGGGTTAATCTCCTACTGTCAAATTATGTCATGATATTATTTTTTCCTATTTTGTATTTTTACTTAATTTATGTGTACCTATAGTGAATACACATAATAGGTCTATTTTATTTTAAAAATGATCTTTTTAAGGACTTCGTCTCAATCTCCTTTTATTGAGGAATATTTGGTTTTATACACAACTTTCTTTCATACGATGTATAAACCCCTTTGACTTTTATGTTTATTAAAAAGGAATCTTTTTTATACGAAGCGTTTTTACTAAACGACAAAAAGGGAATGTTTTTCTTTCCGTACATATGCGGCGACAACGACTTCTCCACTGCCGTGACCATTATTTGAGTTTCGGCTTCCTCTACAATCCATCACGTTTTTTTAATGAAAAATAAATACAAAGTGTTAACTTTCTTTTATTTTGGTATTGAAAATGGTTATGAAAGCATTTTTATTATATCAATGTGTTGTATTGATATATTGTGATTGAAATATGGAAATGTTATGTTTCCTTTATCCATGTTTTATGTGATACAATTATGTTATGTTTTATGATATGTTTAAACCTATTCATATGAGGAATGAATTGGACTTAATAAGTGACGGGTGGAGCCCGCTATAGCTCCTCGATGCATCGACAGGTCTCATGAGACAAACTAGTGTCTTGGCACAAGGCCTTGACAAAATCTTATTTGTAGTCTTGGCACGAGGCCTTGGCTACGTGGTTATGATAGTCTGGCATTATGCATTCCATCATTATGAAAGTGGTTATTGATATTGCATGTGATTATTCGACCAGTAGAATATCCATATGAAGAAGTGAATGGCATTATCTCATTTTACTTTTTCCATATTATGTTGAAGTTCAAGTTTAAAAGGATTTTGTTTTAGTTATACATTGCCTTAAATGTTTATGCTTATTGATGAAATCTTCCCCTATATTGTTATCCTTACTGAACATCTGAGCTCACCCCTTTCAATGTTTTAATATTTTCCAGGATGTGAAGAAGTATTTTAGGAATGACCTGCAGGGATAGTCAGAAGAGGATATGAGTGTGGACTATGAAGACTTTGTTATTAGTTTTTTACTTTATGATGTAATGTAAGACTTATGAATGTATCTAGTGTTTCCAAGGATACTAAACTAATCGGTCTTTCGAGACTTGATATTTTGTGATCATTCCAATTTTACGAAGTAATGCACCGACTCTGGGTAGCTGGGGTCGGGGCGTTACAGAACCAGTTGAAGGTAAAGTACCGATATGCTTTAACAATAATTGATGATCTCTTTGATCAGCTTCGAGGAGCCTGGGTGTTCTCAATGAATGACTTGAGATCTAGTCATTAGTTTTGCATTATACCATCAGATATACCTCTTACATCCTTTCAGAGTAGGTATGGTCTATACGAGTATATGGTTATGTCATTCGGTCTCACGAACATGCTTGTAGTTTTCATGGAACTGATGAACCGAGAGTTCCATGAATACTTGGTTTTTTTCATGGTTGTCTTTTTGTACGATATCTAAGTTTACTCTCACACTCAAAAGAACCATGATATCCATCTTGAGGTCGTTTTGATTACATTGAGATAGAATTAGTTATATGATAAGCTCTCAAAATTCCACTTTTTTATGGATCATGTTTACTTCTTGGGTCATGTTATCTGAGAGGCAAGAGTGT
Organism: Viscum album; assembly: GCA_963277665.1. Lineage (NCBI taxonomy): Eukaryota > Viridiplantae > Streptophyta > Magnoliopsida > Santalales > Viscaceae > Viscum > Viscum album. Next base: position 1,172,259,557 of record OY728128.1, on the reverse strand, counting down.
AGGTAGACCAAGAGAATGTGAGTGTAGTAGTTTCCTAGGAGCAGCCGAATAACTTCTTTTAGGTACGGAGTTTTCTAGGGATAGATGGACACTCTAGATGCTTCATACAGGACTTTTCACACTTAGAAGCACCACGGACGAGTCTGACTAGGAAGGGTGTGAAGTTCTTGTGGTCAGATTCTTGTGAGTCAGCCTTTTAGGAGTTGAAGGGGAGGTTGACTATAACACTGATACTAGTATTTCTAGAGCCTAGAAAGAGCTATACTATGCATTGTGATGCTTTAGGTATCGGGTTGGGAGTTGTTCTTATACAGGGTGAAGGAGTCATCGCGTGCAGGTCTTGATAGTTGCGACCACATGAGAGGAATTACCTGACGCACGATCTCGATTTGGCTGCTGTTGTTCAAGACTTACGTTGTTGGAGACATTATCTTATGGGAGGTTATTTTGTGGTTTTCACTAATCAAAATAGTCTCAAGTAAATCTTCACTCAGCATGATTTAAATTTAAGGCAATGCAGGTGGGTTGAGTACCTACAGTCCACTGACATTGAGCTTGCCAACATGCCTGGGAAGGGCAACGTAGTGGCTGATGTGTTGAGTAGTAGGACTCAAATACAGACAGTTCAGGAGGCCAGCAGTGGGTGGCATCTTACAGACCTACTCTTTGAGAAACATTTAGAGGTGCATGACATACAAGGACATACTTTTCTTTCTTCTGTGTTTGTTACCTCTACTCTTATTGATCAAGTGCGAAGGAGGAAGCTATCAGATTTAGAAGCCCTAAACCTGTGGGAAAGTGTTTTAGGAGATGACCCATACCTGGATGGACCATAGGAAAGGATGAGATATTGTGTTTCCTATGGTGCATATGTGTTCTAGAAGACATACGCGAGGATCTGATACGAGACTTTCATTCCTCATTTTGGGAAGTTCATCCTGGTGTCACCAAGATGTATCGTGATCTACACCGTCAGTATTGGTGGCCATGTATGAAGAGAGATGTTGCTTGATTTTTCATGAGATGTTCCACATGTCAAAACTTTAAGGCGGAGCCTCAGTGACCAGTAGGGCTTTTGCAGTAGTTACCCATTCTTGTTTGGAAGTGGAATGACGTCGCGAAGGATTCTGTAATAGGGTTGTAGAGGTCTCAATGAGGGAATGATAAATATGGGTTTTCATTAACAGGCTCACAAAGGTTGCTCAGTTTTTTCCGATAATGGAGACCTTAAATGTTGATGAGTTGGGATGGTTGTACATCCATGAGATTGTACATCTTCATGGAGTTCCACACTCAATCATTTTAGACAGATATGCTCATTTTACCTCTCGTGTTTGGCAGGGGCTTTAGAAGGCATTGGGTACACATGTACTTTTGAGTACAGCCTACCACCCTCAAACAGATGGCTAGTCTGAGCGTATGTTTCAGGTGCTTTAAGACCTGCTCTGAGCATGCATCCTAAATTTTGGAGGTTCTTTGGAGAAGCATATACCTCTTGTGGAGTTTTCCTACAACAATAGTTTTCAAGAAACTATTTAGATGGCACCTACTGAGGCTTTGTACGGTAGGGCATGCCGATAACCATTATGTTGGATGGAGGCAGGAGAGGCAGCTATGCCGGGACCTTATCTTGTCCAAGAGACCACAGAGCAGATAGAGTTGATTCAGAAGAGGATGGCTGATGCACAGTCTCGACAGTAGTCTTTTGCTGATCCGTGGAGATGAATTTTGGAGTTTGAGGTTAGGGATCAAGTTTTCCTATGTGTCACACAATGGTCGGGACACCAGAGGATTTGGAGATCGTGTAAGTATTCGATGAGGTACTTCAGGCCGTTTGAGGTGTTGGAGAGAGTTGGGCTGGTTTCCTATCGATTACAGTTACCTCAGAGGTACCAAGCTATGCATGACATCTCCCAAGTTTCTCAGCTTCGACATTACTTCTCAGACACGTCTCACATCTTCCAACCCAAGGAGGTTGATTTGGAAAGGGCATGCATCCTTTGAGGAGAATCCTATCCAGATTTTTGATCATCGTACAAAGGATCTCCATGGACATTCTATTCCTCTCGTACAAGTGCTATGACTGCATGGGCGGGTATAAGATGAGCCTTTGGAGAGGGAAGCCGATGTATGAGCACAGTGGCCGAAGTTGTTCGGGGTTTCTTCAACTACACCATGCCTGGGAAATTTGGGGACCAATTTCTTTAATTAGAGAAGCTTGTAAGAACCTAGATCATTTTTAGGTATGTTTTCCTTTTCTGGTCATTTTTTAGAAAATTTTCAATTTTTGGAAATTTTTGAAGTACACATCGTGAGCTTTATGAGTACACACCGTGTACTCGGTTACCGTAGGTAGCTTTGTGCTCACCGTGTAGCATCCATGCACACTGCCATGTGGGGGTGACCTGGAGGCCACCTAAAGAGAAGTACGGAAAAGGAAAGTACACTCCATGTACTTCAAAAGTAAACTCCATGTATTTTATTTTTTTCATTAAACGCATTAGGGATGCTTCTAATCGCCAGAATGGTCTTCTTCTAGGTCTCGTTCGACCTAGAGCTCCCATAAGACTGTGATCTTCCTCTGATCCCCTGACCGAGCATCCGAACCCCTATTATACCACCATCTATTGTGTTGGGATTGCCTTGGTAAGATCTCTCTTTTTCTTGAGCTTCGTTTCATGATTCCTTGTCTTTCTCAAGTTATCCTACATTGAACATTTTAGACGTTTTTGTAGTTCTTCAGCGTTTTAAGGTGACTCAAGACTCGAGATTCAAGTATAGAGACATTCTAATGTAGAGTTAGGTGGCTTGTGCCTTTCTGTTGAAAGTCCTTATGTTTTATGTACAAAATTTCCCAATACACATGAACGGGGTATTGCATGTTTACTGTTTTAGCCCTATTGTTTTCTTGCTATGCTTATTTTCTAGATTTGATAATAATTGATTATGATTAGGGTGAATTTCTATGATTTTGATATGTTTCCCATGCATGTTTTTCCTACTTTGACCTTTGGGTCTAGTTTTCCTAATAAGCGAATGTTTACTTTCCTGTGCCAAGTATTGTATGATGGTGTGACTATTGTTCTATTATGATATTATGATATAGAATGCTAGCCAGGTAGTTCTTGAAGTTTACCTTGGCCAATATGGGCTGCTACACTTTCTTGAATTACACGGAGCTGTGAGAACTTGGTGTATAGACTAAGAAAGAATGAAAGTTCGAGGCTTCTCCTGAGTGTCCAAATAATTTTATGATTCAAGACCATCGGGGTAATTGATGTTGAGTTCTTCACCAGAGTGTATGTAGTTCTTCGATGTAGGCCACAGAGGTAATGTGACGTAAGTGCTTCCATATAGATCCTTTTGTTATGATACAAGACTATAGGGGGAATTGACGGTGAGTGCTTCCTCAGAGAGTCTATGCTTAAGATGAACCAGAGGGGTTAGACTGAGGGTACTGCCCATAGGGTTGCTTGTTCTTGTTTGGTCAGACCAGAAGGGATAGGTTGTGGGTACTTCCCAGAGGGTTACCTGTTTGTATTTATCTTCTTGGTTAGATGTTTCTTGATATGGAAATTGTGGATTGTTTATTGTTGAGTACTTTCCTGTTTACTATTCCTGCACTTTTACCTTCCATATACTCTTTGACTGTTAGGCACAAATCTTGTGGTGGTTTCCTACTGGGATTTAGTCTCACACCCTATTTTGGAAATTCTTTTGATCCCAAAAAGATTATATTGTTTTAGGTATATACAAGGTAAAGTGCCCTTCTACTTCATGTACTAGATTTTCTGTGGAGCGGGAGAGCATGGGACCAAGGTATGGCTTGTGATGCTGAAGAGTTTATCTGGTTTCTTTTGCACTATGGTTTATCACTATTGTATTCCAGCATTGTGACTTGTTTCACTGTTTTCCTAGACATATTTAACATGCATCATTTTAAATATGTTCTCCAGATTATACTTTTGGTTTTCTACGATTTATTTTTGGTATGATATTATTAATGCTTCTGCTCTTGTGTGTATTTGTTTACTTCCACTGTGTACTCTTCCAATGAGGGCATAGTTTCCTCACTATCACACCCAAGGCCCTCACTTCTAGTTGGTAGCCTCTGGCATTCTAGGAAATGTGCTTGAGGCCATGTGACCAACCAGGTATAGGGAACCTCTGGGTGGCTTCTAGAAATGGGACGTTATACCATAAATCAATGAAAGGTGTTTTATGATAGAAAGAACCTAATGAAATAGTTAGAATTGTCCTCTATGAACCCTAGATTCACTCATTATGGAATAAGAACTGAATTGAACTACAATTCAACCCCACAACACTTTAAAGGTCCCTGAAATTTAATATGGGTATTTCTATATGTACATATATAGAAAACACCGATATATATTTCCTATGATAGGGGATTCTAACCATACATGCTTCCCCTTTTCTTACTTGGCTTCCATAAAAAAAGTCTATGGACTTACACATACATTAGAATCATGAACCATATGCATTTAGATTCTCAAACACATTTCTACAAAACCATCAAGTTGGTTTTTAGTGGTCGTGTTGGACCTGATTGTGTATCCCCGCAAATCATATTTTCCCTGATCTAGAATTGTTCAAATCCTACCATAGATGCCATGCCTTTCCAATGAGAGGCACCATGTTGGGTTCTAACAACTAAGACCTTCTCCTTTTGGCCCGAGTAAATTTTTCATCCATTAAATGGAAAGGTAGTTTCACCTTAAGTGATGGTCTTCCATTCTAGTATTCTGATATACCTATAATATCTCACAATCCAAAATAAGAAATATAAAAAAATTAGGCCTTTAATATGCTAAAAATTTGCTTTATCAGTGCTAGAGAAGTGCTAAATACTAGAGAGGGATTACAATCCATAGGATTTTATTAGTGCTAAAAATTTATTATAAAGGGGACCTTTATCGATGCTTCTTTAAGTCATAATAAAGGGAAATACTATAGTGTGTTGTATCAGCACACTACAACACCATAAATGCCACTAGAAATCAACAAAATCCTGTAAGAGTAGTGAATTTAAATGAAATAAAATTTACAACAAAAAATATATATTATACACAATTAAAAAATTGTTTTACACAATTATATATGTACAAATTATTACATACATTCAAAAATATCAATTCTCGTTTTTCATTTGATCTTGACCCCAAATCATGCTTTTTCCAAACAATCCACCCCTACTTGAGAAAAAGAATCAATATATATAAGAATACACATCTTATGATAGTAATAATATAAAGAAATAAATTAATAGAATGTGTTAATTTTAAACTAAACTTTCATTCATAGCAGGAACACTGTTTATCGGATTGAGTTGCTGTTGATTATTTCACATGACATCATTTCTTATTAATCTTCAATCATTCTCTCTATTAAAAGTAACTAAATAATTATAAGATTAATATATAAATGAAATTAATTAATTAATAGTAAATATAATTATGATAAAAAACCTAGGTTCATTTTATCAATTTTGGTGATGTGATGTGCACATTATACTAAAATGACACATATATATTGTAATGGCACACTTGGAGTCCTACTGATCACACCATGCATTGGAATGTGGTGCAACTGATTCCTATACATCCCAAACTACTTATAAACCATTTTCCAAAAATATCAAAACAATATAAAAGTGTTTTTTTATTTTTTAGTATTTCACTTTTATTTTACTAAAACGTCATTTTAATCTATAAATATGCCCTTTGAATCATACCGCTCACATTGTGTGTTGTTTTGATGTGATACTGATTTCTACATGTCAAAATTAACTCATAAATTATTTTTCCGAAATTATCAATACAATATGAGTGTGTTTTCTTACTTTTCAGTGAGTGGACCATTTTGAACTAAAATATATATTTCAAATGAAGAACATGAACTTTATGTCATACTGGGAACATCGTGTATCATATCACTACTACAACTTATCCTTTTATCAACGCTAAAAACTGACATTAACAGTGCTAGAAAAGTGTTATTAATGCCGGAATAGATAAATGGGGGGGGGGGGGGTCCCCTTTATCAACACTCTGAAAAGTGTTGATAAAGGGGGTCCTTTATCAGCGCTCTATTAGCACTCTAAAAGGTGTCCTTTATCAGTGCTCAAAAAAGAACTGATAAAGGAACCTTCCCCTGCACCTAAAAAGTAGAACATGCACACTTGCACACCTGCACAAACCAGAATACCTGCACAAAATAGCACATGCACACCTGCACAAAATAGCACCCGCACACAATATTTTGACAGACAATGGTATGTACATTTAATTAACATCATGAATACAAAAAAAACTTCTATATACATTTAAAACATTGTTTTACATGGCTACAATTTAAATTATTCAACAACGGTTATAAAAATTCTTGTTTCATCCTCTGATATCCGTGATCCACTCTCAAAAATTGTCATCTACGGTATTTGTTTCCGAATGAAGCACTCAAACTCAATGAAAAAAAATTACCTATATAAGAAAACAAATATTATGTTAGTAATACAATAATCAAATAAATTAAAACATTAATATAAAATAATACATTAATATAAAAATGTGAAACTAAAATATGAAATTTTAAACTCAAATGTTTCCATTATGATAAAACTGAAAGGGAATAATGTAAAATCAACATGTTTTTGGATGATTTATCTCATTTATTAAATACCGATTCTTTATCTAATGAAAATCTCTAATAGTCACACCATGCGTCGGATTAAGGTGTCATCTATTCGTACATGTCAAAAATGACTCATGGATCGTTTTCGTAAAGTATCAAAACAATCCGAACGTGTTTTCTTGGTACTCTGTATGTCACTAGTGTTGTTTTCTAAAGTTTATGTCAATTTGAAACAGATATCAGACACTTTTAGCCAAACCAGTCACACTATGCATCAGATTGAGGTTTTGTCAATTTGAACATGTCACAAACGACTAATGGTTCATTGTCCAAAATTATCAAAACAATCCGAACATGTTTTCTGGGTTTGACGTATGTCACTTGTGTTGTTTTCTAAAGTTTATGTCAATTTGAAACTGATATTAGACACTTTTAGCTATACCGGTCACAGCATGCGTCGGATTAAGGTGTGGTTGATTCATACACATCACAAATGACTCATGGATCATTGCCCTAAATTTTGAAAACAATCCGAACGCATTTTCTTCAGTATTCCATATGTCAGTAGTGTTGTTTTCTAAAGTTTTTTTTTCAATTTCAAACTGATATCAGACACTTTTAGCTATACCAGTCACACTGTGCATCAGATTGAGGTTTGGTTGATTCTTACATGTCAAAAATGACTCATGGATTATTATACTAAAGTATCAAAACAATCTGAATGTATTTTCTCAGTATTCTGTATGTCATTTGTGTTGTTTTCTAAAGTTAATATCAATTTCAAACTGATATCAGACACTTTTAGCCATACCGGTCACACCGTATATTGGATTGAGGTTCAGTCGATTCATACACATCAAAAAAGACTCATGGATAGTTTTCCTAATGTATCAAAACAATCCGAATGCGTTTTCTTGGTTTTCCGTATGTCAGTTGTGTTGTTTTCTAAAGTTTATGTCAATTTGAAACTGATATCAGACACTTTTATCCATACTGGTCACACCAAGTGTCGGATTGAGGTGAGGTCGATTCGTACACATAAACAATGTCTCATGGATCATTTTCCAAAAGTATCAAAACAAACCGAACTCATTTTCTTGGTTTTCCGTATGTCACTTGTGTTGTTTTCTAATGTTTATGTCAATTTGAAACTGATATTAGACACTTTTAGCCATACCAGTCACACTGTGTGTCGTATTGAGGTGCAGTTGATTCGTACAAATCAAAAATTACTCATGTATCATTTTACTAAAGTATAAAAACAATCCAAACGTGTTTTCTTAGTATTCCTTATGTTAGTAGTGTTGTTTTCTAATGTTTATGTCAATTTCAAATTGATATTAGACACTTTTATCCATACTGGTCACACCGTAAGTCGGATTGAGGTTCGGTAAATTCATACACGTCAAAAATGACTCATGCATCATTTTACTAAAGTATCAAAACAATCCGAAAGAATTTTCTCAGTATTCCGTATGTCATTTGTGTTGTTTTCTAAAGTTAATATCAATTTCAAACTGATATCAGACACTTTTAGCCATTCCAGTCACACTGTGCGTCGAATTGAGGTGCGGTCAATTTATATACGTCAAAAATGACTCATGGATCATTTTCCTAAAGTATCAAAACAATCTGAACATGTTTGATCAGTTTTTCGTATGTCACTTGTGTTGTTTTCTAAAGTTTATGTCAATTTAAACTGATATTAGACACTTTTAGCCACACCGGTCACACCATGTGTTAGATTAAGGTACGGTCGATTCTTACACGTCCCAAATGAATCATGGATCATTTTCCTAAAGGATCAAATCAATCCGAACCCATTTCCTCTATTTCCCGTTTTTCACTTGTGTTGTTTTCTAAAGTTTATTTTAATTTCAAACTGATATCAGACACTTTTAGCCATACCGGTCACACCCTATGTCGGACTGAGGATCAGTCAATTTTTCATGTCAAAAATGACTCATGGATCGTCTTCCTAAAGTATCAAAACAATCCAAACACGTTTTCTCAGTATTCTGTATGTCAGTAGTGTTGTTTTCTAAAGTTTATGTCAATTTCAAATTGATATCAGACACATTTAGCCATACCAGTCACAACGTGTGTCAGATTGAGGTGTGGTCAATTCTTACATGTCAAAAATAAATCATGGATCTTTTTCTTAAAGTATCAAAACAATCCGAACGCGTTTGCTCGGTATTCTGTATGTAACTTGTGTTCTTTTCTAAGGTTAATGTCAAGTTAAAATGAATATCAGACACTTTTAGCCATGGCGGTCACATCGTGTGTCAGATTGAGGTGCGATCGATTAGTAAACCTCAAAAATGACTAATGGATCATTTTCCTAAAGTATCAAAACAATACGAACGCATTTTCTCAGTATTCTGTATGACAGTAGTGTTGTTTTCTAAAGTTTATGTCAATTTCAAACTAATATCAGACACTATTAGCCATACTGGTTACATCGGGCATCAGATTACGGTGAGGTTGATTCGTACACGTCACAAATGACTCATGGATCGTTGTCCTAAAGTATCAAAACAATACAAGTGCGTTTTCTTAGTATTTTGTATGTCATTTGTGTTGTTTTCTAATGTTAATGTCAATTTCAAAATGATATCAAAATCTTTTAGCCATTTCGGTCACACCGTGCGTTGGATTGAGGTGCGGTAAATTTTTAGACGTCAAAAATGACTCATGGATCGTTTTCCTAAAATATCAAAACAATAAGAACATGTTTTATCGGTTTTTCTTCTGTCAATTTTGTTGTTTTCTAAAGTTTATGTCAATTTAAAACTAATATCAGACACTTTTAGGCATACCGGTCACACCATGCATTAGATTGAGGTGTGGTCGATTCGTACACATCACAAATGACTCATGAATAATTTTACTAAAGTATCAAAACAATCTGAACACATTTTCTTGGTTTTCCGTATGTCACTTCTGTTGTTTTCTTAAGTTTATGTCATTTTGAAACTGATATCGGACACTTTTAGCCATACCGGTCACACTGTGTGTCGGATTGATGTGCGGTCGACTCATACACATCAAAAATGACTCATGGATCGTTTTCCTAAAGTATTAAAATAGTCCTAATGTGTTTTATCAGTATTCCGTATGTCACTAGTGTTTTTTTCTAAAGCTTATGTCAATTTCAAACTGATATCAGACACTTTTAGCCATACCAGTCACACCGTGCGTCGGATTGAGGTGCAGTCAATTCGTACACATCAAAAATGACTCATGGATAGTTTTAATAAAGTATTGAAACAATCCAAATGTGTTTTCATGGTATTACGTATGTCAATTGTGTGGTTTTCTAAAGTTAATGTCAATTTCAAACTGATATCAGACACTTGTAGCCAAGACAGTCACACTTTGCATCAGATTGAGGTGCGGTTGATTCATAAACGTCAAAAATTCCTCATAGAGAATTTTCCTAAAGTATCAAAACAATCTGAACATGTTTTCTTGGTATTCTATATGTCACTTGTGTTGTTTTCTAAAGTTTATGTCAATTTGAAACTGATATCAGACACTTTTAGCCACATCGATCACACCGTGCATTAGATTGTGGTGAGGTTGATTCGTACACATCAAAAATGACTCATCGATAATTTTCCTAAAGTATCAAAACAATCAGAATGCATTTTATTGGTATTCCGTATATCATTTATGTTTTTTTCTAAAGTTAATGTCAATTTCAAATTAATATCAGACACTATTAGCCATGTCGGTCACACCGTGCATCAGATTGAGGTACAGTTGATTCTTACACGTCACAAATGACTAATGGATAGATGTCATGAAGTATCAAAACAATCCGAATGTGTTTTCTTGGTTTTCCATATGTCACATGTGTTGTTTTCTAAAGTTAATGTCAATTTCAAACTGAGTAGTATGAATTCACTAATCTAAGGATATGAAACATAATAAAGGGTGATCATAGATGCTCAATAAGTGTAAAAAAGGGAGATATCAATGAAAATATAAAGACAACATAAGTATTAGTAATTCACCTTCATTGTCCTATTTGTTTACATTCTTCCATCAGGTACATTGCCCATTCATTTCTAAACACATTTATATCATCTTCTTGATAGGAGTTTTTGCGACAGACATAGTAGTACTGAAAAAAATATAAATACACAAAGGATTAATAATTATTTTTAATGAAGTAGTAATTATTTTTAAAAATACCTCTTCAGGGATGTTAGTTTTTTCATGAAATATGATCTCTTTCATAAATTTATTAACATAATAAACATAGTCCTTGTCATTTGTTTGTTTCTAACACTGCAAAAACATCCAAAAAAATAAGTAATTTGTTTTGATATGTATTTGGATAGTAAAATATAATTATATATACCCAGATACTTCTCCATTTGTAGATCGTGTGCGCATTGTCGTCCTTCGGCCCTGGATTCATTCTAGCCTTTAGACGATATTCATACACCTCCCTATTATAACAGAATCATCATTAAAATATAATATAAATTATATAACTAGATATTTAGTTCGAAAATGTTTGATCTAGTGTATTATGAATTGACAATCGCCATCATGTGTTGTCGGTTTGTTGGATATCAATGCAGTGAATCCAGAAAATAATTTAGTAGAGTATCCAAATTGACTGCAATGAGCATCCAATATTCCCTAAAAACACAAAAAGGAATATGTACTGTTAAAAATAAAAATATAAATGATATGATTAAAATGTAGATTTTTACCCCTGAAACTTTGGTATTAAAATAATTCTGTCAGCCATAATTCTTCTTTGAAATGTTCTGAGCAGACTTGACATTAATTCAACCTAAAAATCAGAACCTATTTCTTCAAGTTGTGTAGAAATGGTGTGAGGACTAACGAGTCCAAATTTGTATTCCTGGGAAAATCCCTTCAATTGTTTTTCATATATACACATGTGAAAAATATGAAATGTATTTAGCCATAATTATCATAGTGTATCAGCTTCTGTAAAATCAAATCATTAAAACAATACTCATTTATACATTTATAACTGAGGCGCCTAGCCAGTTGTATGTGATGATTTCAGAAAAAATGTTAGCACTAATGATATCTAATGTTTCCTCGAGGTACATATCTTTTTCACAAACAATTGTGTGACTCTTTCCTCTTATCGTCTTTATATCCACATGATCTTGCAATGATATTAAATGTGGATATAGAATTGGAGGGGTGAAAGCACTCTCAGTAGATCATTTTTCTCGGTTGGTTGATCCTTTTGAGCCACTCTTTCATTTTAGCATCTCCATTTTGTCCTTATGTAATAAAATTCATCGGTTCATCCATCTTCAAATGTAATGTTAAAGGTTCTGCTTGAAAAATGAATTGGAAATGAATACCTCCTGGTCGACATGTTTTTTTACAAGATTCGATGGCCATGCAACGAATGTTCCAATAGCTTTTTCCTCCATATGAATGTCTTCATCATAATTTGGCATGGGTAGCTCGGTGCTCGGCTCATGAGATACCTTAATCGACACTTTGACGTGACTGGTTGGAAGTGGACTGGTGTGTAGCGTGTCATTCTGCATATTGAACACCGTAGCCCTCACTACAAGGCGATGGGTGGGAGTTGACAGATATAAATCACAGTCATTTTCACCCTATAGAATATCCTTACAATAAAGTTATCAGTGTCTATGTGATTAACATTTCACTAAAACGAATATTAGAACATTGATTACCTCGGTTAAGTCAGGTCATTGAGGGGAATGGCTCGCCTCAAAGCTGGTGGGGGGTGGGGAGGGATCTTCTCACATGGGTTGTTGTTGAGTTGTTTGTTCTCTTCGCCTCTCCTCCATAATAGTTTCTAGCATCTCTCCCTAAAATTGGAATTTTTCATCAAGGGTAGCTAATCTATCTCTCATTACTTTAAATTATTCAGTTTGTTCATCCTCTTGTTTTTTCTTCTGAAAATATACCCGAGGTGTCACCCCAAAACCCACACCTCTGACGCGGCCATACTGTTATGGTAGTTTCAAGGCTGCTGAAAGTATGTCTGCATCTGGTGCATGTGTTGTTGATTCCTGTTACTATATAAAATAGAACATATGGAAAAATAAGTAATCATCGTTATATAATATTGATTTGAAACAATAAATGTTTATATTATGTCATACTTAGACATGTTTCCCACACTTTTTTTGTGTTTTCATCTTCCAGTTTCCCCTCTTTATTAACACGAGCCTCCTTCCATAGCACATGGCGTGGAATGGAAGCGGTTTAGGATTTTGATTCATCAATCTACATATAAATAGAGAAACATGGTTAAAGTGTTTTTTTATTTCACATAAAAGTATTACAGTACTTTTAAAATATGTACCAATTTTTTTTCAATTTAAGCATACCCCATCCTTGATTTACTCTTAGGGTACGCTGGTTTTTCTGCCTGTTCTTTATTTTCAACACTCAGTTGTTGTTTCATAAATAAAAAACTGTCAATCAATGTGATGAATACAAGAAACTTTAAACAACGTGTAACCAAACACAATATACCTGAAAAGTCTGTTCCGCACGATGGTTGAAAAATGAATCCCATGCTCATTGGGATATAAAGTGTGCATAAAGAGGAGGTGGGTGTGGCTTGATTTTACCTTCATCATATTTTAGATTATGTTTCGTTAAAATTGTGTGAAAGCCTCTATGAACCCTTCCTGACAGTCTTAATATATATTCTTTGCATGAAAGATTTACTATAAATGCACTATGCAAGAGATGATGAAGAGTTAGTCAATATTTCAGTATTTTATTTTATTTTATTTTAATAAATTAAATAAACGATATCGTATTGTTACCTTAATCTCTTCCCACATTAATATTTTCAGCCCGCTGACAATATGGTGCCACGAATCTACATCAATCTGCACGCATTACCGAGTGATGATTCAATTGTAGATACTAAACATGTCTTTGTTGGGTTTTAAATGATGGCCTCATTTGTTCCATCCCACCTCATATTTTATGCCTTTTACTATTGCCTTAAGGATTTTGGCTAAAACTGTCAAACTACGGCACACCTGTTTTTTTGGTGTCACCGAGATTCATCGCCTACCATTTCCTCGGTTTCTACATCATCATTATGTTTCTACGATGCGCTAGCATCGGCACTGGGACAAGAAGCAACAGGTTGAGAAACATGTTGTACCTCAGTAGTGGGACCAGCTGCAATAGGGTGAGAGACCTGTTGTGTCTCGGGATTGGGTGCATCAACAGGTGCAGAAGTCATTATCTACAGAACTGTTTAAACATTTTATTTAGATCACATAAAATCAGTATCGAACAGATAATAACATAATGTAACACAATCTATATTACAATAAAAAATAACCTAATTATTGAACTTTCCTTTTTTAATGGTTGAAGGAATTTGACCCCTCTATCAACTATCCATATCCCTTCATTGTGGTCTCCTCTGACATACAAAAAGTCGTCTACGTTGGGACCGCTATGAAATGATTGCAAAGTCCCAATGAAAGGGTCATCTTCCATTGAATTTTCATCTGACCCTTCAACTGTTTTGGTTGATAACAGAATGATTGACCAGTTTCGGTTTGTGGGATATAAAACCTAAAATACATGCACTGCCTGAGATGCCATTATAGACGATTTTTCTTTCTCCGATTCCTTACTGAAATCAACTTTCATGAATCCCAAATCATCTATTTTAACAAAAATCTTGTTATCAACCCACTTGCCTTGAAATATTGGAACTTGAAATTCCATATAATCCAACTCCCATATTTGTTTGATGATGCCAAAGTATGACATATTTGCATAAATTGGATTCATGTCTTTAGCACCGAAAACATGCATCGCTTTAGCCACAAGTGTAAATCCACTATTCTGTATAGTACTGTCTTCATCATGTTCATTATTATAAAATTTATAACCATTTACTACATAATAATTGTAAGATAATCCATACACACTTGGTCCTCCAGCTAGCCATCGAAGTCATTCTGAAATTGACTCTGTATTTTCATCTGAATTCTTAAAAATATGATCTCGAAACCATCCTATAAACTATCAATTATGTGTATCTGATATCCATTTTTCAGCCCTAGATGGATTCAAATGCCTAAGAATTTCTTTGTGGATTTAAACATATGGGTCAAAGTCGAAACTATTATGCAAAACATAAAGGTGGGCCTGCTCCCTATCTGTAATATTGATTGTGAAAACCTGTCTTCCAGAAATTCCTTCAACCTCAAGCCACCCATTGTGAATAGATTTCAGTAGGCCAATGCTTTCCACCCCAGACAAGTATTCGGTACATAATTCAATGACTTCCTCAATAATATATCGCTATGGAATACAACCCTCTGGACGACATCGATTTTTGACATAGCCTTTCAAAATATTCATATACCGTTCAATGGGGTACATCCATCTGTAATGTACAAGACCACATAGTCGAATCTCTCTCACCAATTGGACCATCAAATGAACCATCATATCAAAAAATTAATGTGGGAAGAATATTTCTAATTCACATAATATGACGGTAATTTATCTTTCCATAGTTGGCAATTTCACCGGGTCTATAACTTTGCTGTATATAGCTTTGAAGAAGAAAAACAGTTTTGTTAATGTATGGAAGACATTATTGGGAAAAATGCAATGTAAAGCAATTGGAATGACATCTTGCATCAAAATATGAAAGTCATGTGATTTCAATCCTTTTAACATCAAGTCGCTCATTGACATGAGGTTACTAATATTTGACGAATCCCCCTCTGGAACCTTTACATCATACAAGAAGTTGAAAAACTGATATCTCTCCTTCCTGGAAAGAGTGTAAGCAGTAGGGGGAAGAAATGTTCGTTTTTCACCCTTCACTAGTTCCAACTCTTCTCGTATTCCCATCTCAACCATGTCCAACCTACCCTTAAATCCATGTTTTGTTTTTCCAGATGTACTTATCAACGTGCCGATGACATTATCAAATACAATTTTTTCTATATGCATAACATCAAGAAAATGACTGACATACAGACAATTCCAGTATTGTAATTCAAAAAAAAACTGATCTCTTTTTCCAACTGATTTTCATAAGTTTTTTCAAAGCCGTTTTACCAAAATTAGGGTCCACATTTTTAGCTTCCTCAAAAAATTGATCTCCTGTTAGTAGAGATGGTGTTGTACGTTATTTTGAACTTCCACTGAATGATGTCATCCAAGAATAGTACGTATTCCGTAACAGTCGAAATCTGTGATGTACTATAAACATGGTTTTCGATGAATGTTTCAACCTAATTGATTGTGTACCTTGTTCGCAAATGGGACACCCTTGAGTTCATTTAATGCTATTTACTAAAAAATTTCCATAAGCAGGGAAGTCATTTATCGTCCCGTATAACATGGATCTCAAAGTGAAATCTTCCTTTCTGTAAGCATCATACAATGTAACACCTTAATCCCACAATAATTCCAAATAATCGATCAATGGAGGTAAATAAACATCAATATCATTACCTGGTTGTTTTGGTCCTGATATATGCATAAATAACATGATGTATTTTTGTTTCTTGCATAACCACGATGTTAAGTTATAATTTATCAACATAACCGGCCATGTACTGTGACTGTTGCTTTGAAAACCAAAAGGATTCACTCCATCTGTAGATAATGCAAGACGAAGGTTTCTCGACTTGTTTCCAAATTCAGGATACTCATGACCAATTCTCTTCTACTGAGGAGAGTCTACTAGGGGACGTAGTATCCCATCATTAAATCTTGTATCTACATTCCATTTTAATTGTTCTGTAGTCTCCTCACTTCCATATTAGTGCCTAAACCTTGGAATCATTGGAAAGTATCATACAACTTTAGTAGGACTGGATTCATCTTTCCTGTATCGATAAGAACCACAGTTTGGGCATTTTTTAAGTGATTTGTGGTCCTTACGAAATAGTAAACAATCATTCTGGTATGCGTTTATTCTTTCAGAGATCATACCCATCGAGTGTAGCATTCATTTGGCATCGTTTGTTCGGCTTGAGAGCTCATTCTCTTATGGGAGCATTTCATTCATGATAGAAAGTAGTTTTGTAAATCTAAAATCACTCCACTTGTTGTTTTCATTCAAATTATACATCTTTAGTACGACTGAAAATACTGTATATTTAGTGCAACCTGCATACAATGGAGTCTTTGCACAACTTTTTAACTTATCAAACCATTTTGGTCAATCATGAAGTTCATCTTCAACGATCCTTGTCATCTCCTCAATGAAATCTTCATCATCATTCACATCTGTAATCACATCCTCCATACGGTCATCTTCATTGTTTATGTTTGTAATCATATCAGATGATCCATAAAATGCAGTGTCATCCCGACCACTACCTACATTAGTTTTTTCACCATGTTTATTCCAACATGTCAACTTTGGTCTATTCCGTGACAGATCAAGTGTTCTTCCAACTCCTCTGGACTAATTTGTTTTTAATAACAACAGCGTAAACACAGACAAAGTATTTGAGAAGGTTCACATGAATGATCTTTTTCAAACATGATAAACTCTTTCACACCTTCTTCAAACTCTTTTGTCAACCGATTGGAATTCATCCTTTCTTTATTAATATTCATCTTATTTGAAATCCATAGGATAGGTATATAGGTTAGGGTAGAAGTAATATGAGTATAATTTAGATAAAAAACTAGATACTTCAAAAATGGTGGGGGCGTGCTCATTAATAGAAAATCTTGGGTGGTTCTTGGGATTCATCCAATCTCTTCCTCTATTCAATCCCCCCTGATGAGGGGTGGTTCTTGGGAGTCTTTTATAGTTTGTTAGTGATTTCTTCCCTCATACTTCATCCATTACTATTATCCTTTATTTTCCTATGATTTTGGATGATTTTATCTTGGCTTTGTGTGATGATTTCACTATATCATCTTCAAATCAATTGAGATGACGTAGGATTTGATTATATTGGCTAGAGGTTATCCTTGTATGATGAACGCACCATGTTTTGTGTGGTTTAGGTGGTGTTGTGTTTCCCAGTGAGTTTTTAAAAGATTATTCCTAATTATATTAAGTAGAATAATTAATTATAAGTTTCTATAATTAATTATTTGGGAATTGTTCCATGAGATTGGGTCTCAATAATTTGTACAAGATTAGATAAGGCATGTATAGTCTTGGTTGAGGATGATTTGATCTTTGTGAGGGGGTTAATCTTTTTTTTGAGGTAGGTGGACCCTACAATACAAAACCATGTTCCAATTTTTGCATGATTGTGCATTCATGCATGAGTATATGAGTTCTAGTGAAAGGGATAAAAATCCAGAGCAACCAAGGTAAACAAATAGGGTGTTTTCGATCCACCAAGAGATAGAGTGAGGGTTCTATTGAATGTTTGTGATTTTTTTATCATCCAGAGATTATGTCACCATGGAGTAGTTGTGTTTATGAGAGGATCGGGTTTGGTATGAGATTTGTATTGCGTAGTTAGGTTTTCTAAGTCTATTTGAGTAGTTATTAGAGTCTTAGGCCTAAATAAGATGGATCATATAGTTTTATATCTCACATATGATGAGGAATACCTTCTTAAGGATATATAAGAGTCATGGTGTGATAATATGATGTGAGATATATAAATAGGGACATATATAAACCAAATAGAGCACACACAAAAACCATGAGGATCCATAAGCATAGAACATAAAAATACATAAACATGATCCATATACAGAGTCAATTGAACAAAATAGAAACTAAAAATAGAGATAGAATAAATCAGAACCCGACCAGATACCCTCGTGACCTTTGGGTTACCACTAACTATAAGACCAACCAGCTTTAAAAGAAACCTAAACAAGAAACCCAAACCTAAAAATAACTTGGGTCTACTGATGTTGAGTGTCACAAGTAGGAGTGAGCATCAAACATCTTAGTATGTAAGCACCACAGAATCCATACATTACCTTTCCTGAAATAATACAAAAACACTAGTTTGTGATACATTTATAAAATAGGTTTTTATCATTTAATGAACCAACACATATTTTTTAGAAAATCCATTTTCAAAACAAATCACGACTTCCCTTTCTAAAATGGATATCTAGTTTAAAAAATAAATTCAAAATTCAGTATAAGAATCCAAATAAGGTGACCACAGATCCATGATGAAATTAATTGAAAAAATAAATGTAGAAAAATACTGGAAATGTAGATAACCAAACTGAAGAAAAATAAAGAAGAACATATAGATAGGTAATCATTAGAATTACCAAGACATACCTAGATGAAATCCCTAGACTTACTATGTTCAGAATCACCTGCCGACATATGGTGTACCTCCATAGTAAAAAACCAACATTGATACACCATTTTAGTAGTATACGAGAGAATGAAGAGGCCATCACATGCATGGTATTAACCAATAACACACAGATGACTCTATGCATGTCTTTATCAAGCTCCAACACCAAATATCTGGAAAACCTCTCCACATAGGTACCACCATAGAGGTTCCCATCACATATAAAGTCACACACAAGTGCCAACCGGGCCTATACATCACAAGGGTTTAAAAACCAATTTCCAAAACACCAAAAAATACCAAAAAATCTTTCAAATTCACTAATCAAATTCCATTTTCAAAACCAAGGGGAAAACACCATGTAAGCCTTGAAGATTCCAAACGGGCCTTTATGCCATTTAGAAACCAAACCAGACCTCAAGAATCCAAACATACCTTGATTTCTGGAACAAATTTGAATCTAAATATGAAATTTGGGAACCAAGGATCCATTTTTGAAACATTGGGGTTTTATAAGAACCATTTGAAAGGAGGAGGGATAAGGAAAATAGGGAGGTAAGGAAGGAAATTGTTTTGAAATCTAGGGTATAAAGTGAGCATAATTTTATATATCCATTATCATTTTTGTACCAATCCATATTTTCACCCTGTGCACATATAAATATGCCTACATCCAATAGATCACTTATATAGGCCAAAATAATATAAAAAATTCTTATTAAATAAACACAAGATGAATTATAATTAACTACAAGGGTTCACACAATGAACCAAAGCATAAAAGGAACCAAAAACCACTCAAAAAGATATTGACATGTAAACCAACCGTAAGTAGGGATAGCTAATCAAGATCAAACATGTAACCAACCACATATACATGTGTCACACACACAAGCATAACACACAAGAATAACAACAAATCATAATTATTCTAAATATTGAAAATAAATTCAAACATAATTAATTCAGAAAAATTCAATTTTACTCACCTTAAAGGGGAGGATCCGGTGGCGGAGGAGAAGGAGGCATCGACAGCGGAGGCACTAGAGGCAGCAGAGGTAGCGTCGAGGCAGCGCCGAGGCAGCGGAGGCAGCTCGGAGGCAGTGGAGGAGGAGAAGGAGGAGGAGGAGTAGAAGAATGGGGAGGAGGAGGCCGTGGTGGATGAGGAGGAGCAAGAGGATCCACGGTGGATAGGAGGCATCGGAGTTTCCAGAGGAGGAGGAGGAGGTGGAGGCGCCAGTGGAGGAGGCTGTGGTAAATTAGGAGGAGGAGGAGGAGTAGCGGTGGAGAGGAGTCTGCGGCGTAGTAGCAGGAGGAAGAGGAGGAGCCGATGGGGAGGAGGAGGAGGAGGATAATTAGGTGCCGGAGGAGGAGGAGGAAGCGGTGACCATGGTGGAGGAGGAGGAGAAGGAGGCGACAGTAGCGGCGAAGTGGAGGCAGCAGCGAAGAGGAGGTAGCGACGCAGAGTAGGGCTTCCGCAAAAGCATGACAGGGTGCAGGGAGGAGGAGGAGGACCCAATGGATTTTATAAATCTAGCGTGGACCCTTATCAATGCTAGTAAAAAGCGCTAATAAAGGGGGTATTTATCAACACTAAAATGAAAAGTGTTGACAAATACCACCTTTATCGGCTCTTTTATAGCGCTGATAAAGAGTGAATTTATCAGCGCTTTTCATTTTAGCACTGATAAATACACTCTTTATCAGTGCTTTTGTAGCGCTGATAAATACGTAGTTTATAAGCGCTAAGAAATCCTTGTTAAATGTATAAATTTAAGAATATCATTATATTATTATATATTTATTTAACTCTAAATATATATATATCTATTTATACTAATTAAATTATTTGAAAGGTATATTTATATATATATCATTGAAAATATAATAAAATATATATTTATTTTTTAAATATTATTTAATTTTCATTATAAGTGTACATTTTTTATAACATATATATTATATAGGTAATATAATGAAGTATAATCTATAAATTAAAATTATTCAATATGCATATATATATACGCATGTATGATATAATCATTGACCCTGATTCATTGGAAAACACATATATATACGCATGTATGATATATTCATTGACCTCAATTCATTGGAAAACACATATATATTCAATAATTTTAATTATAAATATATATTAAAATGTTTTATATATTTATAAATAAAACTAATACATTAAATATAAATAAATATAATAAATATATATTTTAAATATAATTAATTAATAAATCTAATAAATATTTAATGAATTAATAAATCTTATAAATCTTATAAATCTAATAAATATATTTATTATTAATATTATAATTATTTAATTATATATTTATATATTTAGTTATAACATGTTATTTTTATTTAATGTATACAATGAATATTATCAGCGCAAACCAAAGCGCTGAAAAATGTAACATTTATCAGCGCTAAGAGAAGCGCTGATAATGGGTACCTTTATCAATGCTTTTTTTAGCACTGATAAAGGCCTAACCCTTTATCAGTTCTTTTCTATTAGCGTTAATAAAGGCAGGCGACTGCCTTGCCCAGTTTTGTGGTGGTCTATTGAGGTTTAAATGAATAAAAAAGGTCAAAAAAGACATATGGATCATTTTACTAATGTATAAAAATAATATGAATGTTATTTACATGTTTTGATAATGTGATATATCTTTTTTTCTAATGTTAATGTCAATTTTAAATAAAAAGACGCATTTGGTGTCATGTTAGTCACACAATGTGTCGAATTGAGGTGAGAACGATTCCAAAATGTCCCAGATGACTTATGTGTTATTGTTCTAAAGTATAAAAATAATCTAAATGTTTTCTTTTCATTTTGAGTAGATCAATTTCCGTTTTTACTAAAATTTCAATTTAAACTATAAACACCCACTTTGAGTCATACCGATCATATCATGTGTTAGTTTAATGTCATACAAAATACAACATGTCAAAAATGACTTATGAATAATTTTCATAAATTATCAAGATAAGCATAGTTTGATTTCTTTATTTTCAATGAGTCGCAATTTTTTTTACTAATATGTCAATAGTAAACTGATATCATATACTTCCAGCCATTCTAGACGCATCGTGTATTATATTGGGGTGAAGCTGATTCCTAAAAATCAAAAATGACTTATGAATTACTTTTATTAATGTATAAATAAATTCATTTTTCAATTTTGAGTATTTAAGTTGTATTTGTTACTAAATTTAATGGAAATTTTAAATAAAAAGAATCACATGGAGTCATACTGGTCACACTATGCGTCAGATTGAGGTATGGATGATTCGTACATGTCCCGAATGAATTATGAATCCCTTTTCTAATGTATCAAAACATTCTGAATGAGGTGCAGATGATTTCTACATGTCAAAAATGAATTATTAATCATTGTACTAAATTATCATGACAACCCAAGTGTATTTTCTCATTTTTCAATGGCTAACAGTTTGTTGAATTAAAATGGAAATTTTAAACCGATAATGGATACATTGAGTCATACTAGGCACATCATGTATTATATGAGTTGAGTTTGATTCATACATGTAAAAAAGGAATTATGGATCATTTTCCTAATGTATCAAAATAATTTGAAAATGTTTTCTTGGTTTTGAGTATGTTTGTTGTCATTTTTACTATAATTAATTTAAAATTTTAAATACAAAGAAGCACTTATAGTCATACCAATCACACCATTTTTCAAATTGAGGTGTGGATGATTCCCACACATCCTAAATTCTCAAAACACATCTAATCTACCAACGTTACCATGATTTCAATTGTATTTCATTATTTAACTTTAAGAAATACATATTGAGTAGATGTTCTAAACCAAAAAAATGTTTTTCGGTAAACAAAATTGACTCAATATGTAGTGGTGAATGTTCAAAAAATAAAATAAATGGAATGCATGGTAAAATTGGTAGAAAAAAAGATGTTATCTTTTTTCTGGCTTGTTTTATATTGTTGAAATAATAATATTATTTCCCAAAATATCTGTGAAAAAAAATAATTATTTGATATATATTATAAGGAAAAAAATTAAAAAATACTAGATAAAATGGTGAAAACATTAATTATATAATTTTTAAGAATTCACATTTTCATGATGGTTGTATAGATTATAGACCCATTTCTTTGTTATAATCACATTTGTAGTCTTGAAGTCCAATCACTCACAAAAATGAGTAGGTTTGAAAAAATCACCCCAATTCAAAAAAAAGAATCCACCAATATAAGAAAAAAATTATTATCTAAGTAATACTATAAATAAATAAATTAAACATACATATAAAATAAAAAATTAATTCTATGGATACTTATTTTACTGTGATAATATCATGATTTCCTCTATGATTGAGAAGAGGCAGTTTCATTTCTCTTTTTTCAAAAGTAGTGGAGGGAACTTGAAGGAATGTCGTAAATGCCAATACTATAGGGGTGAAAGTTTTTTAAGGACCATAAGTCTTTGGATTTTTTGGTGCATAAAGGCATGAAATATAGAAAGAAATATTCTAAAATAAACTAACTGGGAAAGAATGAATTCCCAAAATATTTGTGAGAAAAAATAAATAAGTTTTATATTAAAATGAAAAGGAAATTAACCTAGAAATTGTAGATAAAATGATGAAAAAATTAATTAAATAGTTAGTAACAATTCACCTTTTCATGATGGTTTTATACATTCTTGACCCATTTTTTGTTGTGATTTTCTCAGTTACAACCTTGAAGTCCAATCCCTTATGAGCATGAAAAGCTTCGAACAAACCACCCCAACTCGAAAAAAATAATTCACCTATATAAGAAAATAATTAGTATGTGAGTAATAATAAATATAAATAAATTAAACATAAATATGAAATAACAAATTAATTATATGGACTATTATTTTAATATGAAAACAACATGATTACCTGTTTGAATGAGAATAGGTAGCATCATTTCTCTTCCTATAAAGGTGGGGGAGGGAACATGAAGGAAGGTGATGAATTCCAACAATATAGGGGAAAAAGGTTACGGGGGAGAAGAATTATGTGGACATTTTGGTGCAGAAAGGGATGAAATATGGACATAAAACTTCTAAAACAAACAAACATTGAAAATATGACTTCCCAAAATATTTGTGAATAATCTATATAAGTATTGGATGAAAATGATAAGAAAATTATCATACAAATAGTATATAAAATTATGACAATATTAAAAAACATTGGTAGTATCAATTCACCATTTCAAGATGGTTATATACATTCTTGATCTATTTCCTTGTTTTCATTATCACTGTTGTAGCCTCAAACTCCAATCTCTCACAATCATGAGAAGCTTCAAAGAAACCACCCAAACTCAAAAAAATAATCCTCTTGTATAAGAAAACAATTATTATGTTATTAACACTAAAAATAAATAAATTGAACATAAATATGAAACAATTCATTAATTATGTGTACAATAATTTTACTGTGAAAACATCAAGATTACCTATGTGATTCATTAAAGGCAGCATCATTTCTCTTCCCACAAAGGTAGTGGAGGTCACTTGAAGGAATGTTATAAATACCAACACTATATGGATGAAAATTTTTTGAGGGAGAATAATTTTATTGAATTTTTGGAGTATAATGGCATGAGATATGGAAAAAAAATATTATAAAATAAACTATGAAAACATGACTTCCCAAAAGATCAGTGAAATAAACATAATAAGTATTAGTTAAAAATAATAAAGAAATTATCTTAAAAATTGTATATGAAATTATGAAAAAATTAATTAAATAAGTAGTTGGAATTATTTTTTTCATGATGGGTTTATACATTCTTGTCCCATTTCATTACTATCATAATCTCAGTTCCATTGGTGATGTCTAACCTCTGTTGAGCATGACAATCTTAATAAAACACCCTAACTCAAATAAAATAATCCAACTGTATAAGAAAAAAATTTAACTGAGTGATACTAAAAATAAATAAATTAAACAAAAATATAAAATAATACATTTATTATACAGATAATTATTTCACTGTAAATACATCATTATTACCTCTATGATGGAGTATAGGTAGTGTTGATGCTCTTCCTACAAATAAAATGGAGGGAAATTGTGGGAATATGATAAATACCAACACTGTAGGGGTGAAAATATATTTAGAAACAATAATTATTTGGAATTTTGGGTGAAAAAAGGAATGAAATATAGAGATAAATATTTTAAAATAAACATACTCCACAAGGAATAAGTAAAATTAAATAAATACTTTATCGTATGTTTTTTAGTAAAATAATGAAATTATATCCTATAATTAACATAATATAATCCAAAATGGTTTTCTTCATTATAGTTTGTTCTTCCATTGGATTGGCAACATATTCATGTGTAGAAGAAATTATTTTCATGATTAGTCAACCATTTAATTTATATTATGTTAATACAGTAGAGAACATATAATATTATGAGGAAAAAATAGTATATTAAAAGAAACTTTTACCTTCCTATTGAAATATATTTTTTTAAAATGTTTTAGGGATTTTTGTCTTCAATAAAGAATCCAGATCCTCTATTTCTGGTCCCCTTTAATGTACAAGTCATTGTCTACATTTTTGCAAACATGAATAGATTGTGATCTCCCAGTGAACGGGTCATCCTTGATTGAATTTTTATCTGATTTGACATTTGTTTTAGTATAAAATTGTATATTCAACAAATTCTTGTTTTCAATATTTGAGACAAAAAATACTTCCACTACTTTGGATTCCATTAGGAATGGATCATCTTTTTCCCCTTCAGCATTGAAATTCACCTACATGAATCCCATTTCATCAAATTTCACTCCACTTATATTATCTACCCATTTTCAATGGAAAATAATCACTTGAAATTTTGTATAATTAATCTCGTATATCTATTCAATAATTCACAAATATGACATATTTTCAATAAATGATGTTCTATCCTTGGAACCACATATGTGCATTTCTTCGAGCATAAGCATAACACCACTAAATTAAATCTTATTGTAGTCATCATGTTGTTTTTTATAAAACATATGACCATTCATTACAAAACTAGTATAAGATATAACACTTGTATTTA
The DNA here is from genome assembly GCA_963277665.1 of Viscum album. Taxonomy (NCBI): domain Eukaryota; kingdom Viridiplantae; phylum Streptophyta; class Magnoliopsida; order Santalales; family Viscaceae; genus Viscum; species Viscum album. The sequence continues at coordinate 1,172,233,500 of OY728128.1, read as the reverse complement.
TTCCCCTAGATAGCCATAAAATTAATTTGACAATTGAATTTTGTATTTTAGATAACTCTTTATAAATTTGATCTCTGAACCATCCTATAATATATTCATTATTTGTCTTTGATATCTATCCTTCAGCCCTTGATGGATTAAAATATCTAGGAATTTATTAGTGGGGTTTAATGTATTAATAAACATCTTCACTATTACATAAACTTTAATGGGGTGATTTTTCCCACACTATCAGGGAAATTTTTACAAAATCTCTTTCGTAAATCCCTTTCCCCATAAGGCATCCACTATGACCAGACTTTGGGAGACTGATGTTTTCAACATCTGATGGTTAATTAGAAAAAAATTAAATATATTCATTAATTATATATCGGTATGTAATAAAAAATTCTAGCTATATTTGATTCTTGATATACCCTTTCAAAAACTTCATATTCTTTTCAATGGGGTACATCCATTTGTAATGCACAAGACCACATAGTTAAACCTATCTAAATAATTGAACCATCGTGAAGAACATTACAAAGAATGGGTTTCTTTGTAAAGAACATGTATAATAAAAATAATATGACTAATACCTCGTTAGTCATTATTGGAATCTTTTTTGGGTCTATAACTTTACTACATATGGATTAGAAAAAGAATCAGAGTTTGGGTACGGTATGGTGTACATTTTAAGGCAGAATTCAAAGGAAAGTAACATGAAACAAATCAGAAATAAAAAAATGATATTCATGTGATTTTAGTCCCTATAACTTCAAACCAGTTATTTACATGAAATTATTTATTTTTGATGAATATCTCTATGAAACTCTTAGACTATTAAGGGAAAGGAAAAATTGAAATTTGTCATGCTTGGATAGAGTGTAGGATGCTAGAGGAATAAAAGCCTACCCTTTACCATTCACTGGAGGCAACCCTTCCCTTATCCTTACTTTAATCACGTCTAACCTAGCTTAGATGATATATTTCATTTTCTAAGAACATTTATTAACTTTCGAATAACACTATCGAATAAATTTTTTCTACCTGCATGAAATCAAGAAAATGTCTCACTTAAAAATAATTACAATATGGAAATTCAAAGAGAATTTATCTCTTCTTCCAACCTGATTTCACATGGTTTTTAAAAAATGGTTCTCCGAAATAGTGTTAATATCTTTTAATTTATCAAAAATTTGATCAATTATGAGTAGATATTGGTTTGTAACTTTTTTGATATCCCCATCTAATGTTGTCATCTAGGATCGATGTTTATGTCAATGTGGTAAAAAAAATTGATGTCTTAAAAACATTCTTAGAGGAATGTTTCAATTGAACTAAGTGTGTGAATTATTTACAAATGGGACACCCCAAAAATCATTTAATACTATATCCGGATAAGTTTATATAAGTTTTAATGTCATGTATCATCATATACAACATGATTATCAATTTGAATTCTTTACTTCAATGAGCATCATAAATTGTAATACATATATCTCACATCAATTTTAGATCTTTGATTAATGGATCCAAATAGAAATCAATAGCATTAATGGGTTTCTTTTGTCTAAATATAAACAAAAAAATTAATTTATTTTAACATTATGTATAAAAATGGATAGAAAGTATAATTTACCAACATGACATTCCATGTACTTTGAGTAATACTCGATACACCAAAATGATTTATTCCATCTATAGATATTGAAATATGATGGTTTATTAACTCATTTCCAAATTTAGTACATTCATGATCAATTTTATTCCACTAAAGAGAATATGTCAGATGATTTAGGTTCTCATATTTAATTCATGTATCTTAATACCATGTTAATTGTCTAGTCATTTCTTGACATCTATAGTCATCTAAACAATGGAATGATAGGAATGTACCATACAACTTTTAAAAGAATTGATTTATTTTTCTTGTATTGATCTGTGCTACACATAGGTTATTTTATGAGTGGTTCATGGTCCCTTTGAAAAAATATGTAATCATTTGGAAGAGAATTTATTTTTTCAGATATCATTACCATTGAACGTTGAATTAATTTAGAATCATATATTTGACATGGTAGTTCATTTTATTCCAGTATGATATCATTCAAGAGACCAAGTAGTTATGTAATGCTTATGTCACTCCATCCAGTTCCATCTATCAAATTATATAACATAAATACAGCTGAAAATGTTGTGTATTTTGTACAATCAATATACAATGGTCTCCTAGAACATATTTTTAACTTCTCAAATAACTTTGTAAAATCACAAATTTCATTTCAATTTCCATTTTAATTTCTTCTATGTGATATCCATAATCATTTAAACTATTATTCATATCAAATGATCTATGAAATGTATTATCATACCAATTGGTGTGAACATTTATATTTTCACCATGTTTATTCTAACATTTATCGATCAGCTCAATTCCATGAAAAATTAAATTTTCATCGAACTCTTTTGGGATAATTTGTCTTGAATAAAAAAATAAACATGGAAAAAGGAATTGAGAAGGTTCATATTCATGCTCTATTGAAAACATGATGAACTCTTTAACTATATCTTGATATTCTTTTATCAGACGATTAGTGTGCATCATTTTTTTATTCATATCCACCTTATTGGGTTCATAAAATAATAATTTTGTACATTAAATAAATAAATTCACATAACATATTAATTATCGAAGGAGAAATTTTTATACACTTCTAATAAGGGATTCGAAACATTTTATTATTTCAAATAATTTCATTATGCTGTGAATAAAATAGCCAATTTAATTTATGAAAATAATTACTCCAATATGGTAGGTTTTGTTCTCTAAATTCCTATAATGGTGAAAGTTATAGACAACTTTCATCCCTATCAGATTCGTCTCCTCAACTGTTATTATTGAATTTTTTTGTTTGAAACTAATACCCTAATTTATTTGGACATGCGCCTATTTTTCTTGAACTACTCTGAGTAATAGTCATCCAATGGATGAATAATACTCATAGTAGTTCAAGTAACAAAAAGGATATGGGGGATGATTCTCAATCAATAAATTGAAATAGTAATGGTTCGGGAGATGAATCATATGAGGATGGAAGTTGTACTCCATGGCTTTCTCTAATATGGGTAATTCCTCCCATTGTATAGAATTACACCATTAGAACTAGATATTAACTTATGGATTACTGATTTTCATTTTTGTGGGGTATACATGTTCTTGTAGGTGATTCAAGGGGTCTTGGTGAAGACATGTCATGATATATGAATCCTTACGAAATCTATGAATTCAACATTTATATGAGAAATCCTCCTTTTAATAATTTAAATCCTCGAACTAATACCAGTACGACCTCTATTAAAACAATCCATTAAGTCTTTCTTAAACGTCCTTAATAAATGTAAATATAATATTGGAAATTAAAGAGTAATAAGAAACCCAAATATGGTAAAAAAGAATTATAAACTCTCATTTTATCAAATATAAGATATAAAAATGTATTTATAAAAAATTAATAAATATATATTTATTTCATATACATGGATGGTATGAAGAGAATCCTAGGGGTGGAACCAATACATGTAGTCCTAAAATGATGAGTTCTTAAAAATATGTTCCAATAATTATTCCAACATATATAGAATTCAATAACACCATTTTATTTTTTGTAATAAGTGATGTAACAACCTAAGGAATTTCTACATTTAATGTTAATGGTATATCAAATATCATTTACATTCATACCATCTCTACAAATATATTTTAAACGTAATAAATTATATTTTATTGGATGAAGATACTTATAAAATCTGTAAATATTCTAGGGTTCTTGAATATGCCTCTATATAACATACTCATGTAGAATAATATATAATAATAAATTTAAACATTAGTAAGAAAAAGAAATAAATAAATACAACCAAATAAGAAAAAAATCACATTATAAGGGATATATATTATACGTGGAGTATGTAAAAACTAATATACATGTTTAAAGTAGGAAATGAATCATATCTAATCTTGGAAATTTCCAAAACATCTTTTTATGTGACTCTAGACATACTTGGGTTCGAACCACCTATATAAATGATGCTGAGTTCCTATGCTTATAACCTACTAGATACCAACAATGACCCTACATTGTAGAAGTGTGATATAGTCATTGATATAAGTGGGGACCCATACTTTCAAATCAGGACAACATTGTAACTATCTATCATCCCTCAATAAGATGCATATGATCCCTATTATGATAGTAATGGGAGGTATGGTCACATTTTTAACCTACATATTAATCGAAAATTGATATAACACAAACATGACTATTCAAAAATCCTTCCAACACCCATCAATATTATCTCTATATTTAAAACAAAAAAAGGCCTCATAAAAACTAATATATACATCTTTCATAGATGGTGATAACTTCTTATAAGAACCATTTCATGTTACCACGAAGTACATTACACTAGAAACAACTATTAATTTTCAATGGAAAAATTATTTCCATCAATTTCATTTAAGATAAAAAAGTTATAATCGTGGTAATTTTTAAAAATTCCAAAAATTCCTCAAATTCATATTTTAAAAAAACACACACTAATAGTCTCTCTTGGAATGAATTTCTAAAACCAAGAAAAAATTTATTGTTTTCTTTATTGAATGAATTTTACTTATATTTTATATGACTACATACATACATATATAAATATAATAATGTGTTCGTATAAGTGTATACATATATATATTTAAAATATTATATATATATATATATGGATGTTAATAAAAGATATAAAGAAAAAAACAAATAGATAAAATTTTGGACACTTAACATAAAATAATTTATTTTATGTAATACCAAAAGAGCTTCAAAATATAAGAAACCCAAACAAAGCACACCTAAACATCAAGAAATCATTACATGAAATCCATTTATATTTTATAAATAAAAACAATGTGTGCACTTTAAAAAAACACTTTGTGTGCATTATTACCATGGAAGGAAGTTCAAGACATTTAAAGATTATATTCTCCAAGGATAAAATCAGTGTGTGAAATTCCTAACATGTTACAAGGTAGAAAGAAACCCCTTAAAGGTTCAACAAAAATCCAAAATCATAGAAAACCTCAATTATAAATTAATTGTAGAAGGGAAGTATATGATGGATAATGAATAGAAATAGATAATAAAACAACAAATGAAAATATATAAAACCAAAAAAACAATTCACGAGTGGGGAGGAGGAGAAAATAACATACCTTAGATTGAATATTTGAATCATTCAATAGAAATTAGAGGTGTTCCCAAACATGGAATTTGTTCGAGCCTTGGATTTGTTCAACAGTTGAATTATTCAAGATTTGGATTTGAGCCTTGGAATTGTTCATGCATTGATTCGATCCTTGATTCAATCTTGGATTCGATGAGGAGCAACATCGACAGATGGTGGCCTTCACAGAAAGATTTGGATATCGTGATTGTTTTGCGACTAGTTGGGGTTAATTAAATAGATCAAGATACATTTATCAGTGCTTCCCAAAAAGAACTGATCAAGATCCCTTTTATCATTCCAAAATTTATAAGCGTTAATAAAAGATTTATAGTTATAAATAAAATATTATGTCAATATATTTTTAAAAATATATAAATATTTATTAAATATATATAAATATAAATATAGTAAATATATTCCTTATTTATATATATTTATTATAATTTTAATAGTATATGAATACCTTTAAAAATAATAATTATGTATTCATATATTTATATCATTATATTTGTTTATATAATTATATGTATATATATATATTTTTAATAATAAAATATAAATATAAATATAGTAAATATATTCATTATTTCAATAAATTTTCTATGCTTTTATGCTTATTTAAATATATTTAATTATTTACTTATAACCATCTAAATAATATATATTTATTTATAATTATAAATATATAAATGTATAAATATAGTAAATTTACATTTTAAAAAAATTATTTATAAATATTTATGTACAAATATATTTTTAACATTATTATTGAGTATTTAATGTTAAGGGAATTTATGTTAAAAATGAGTGAAATTGAATAATTAAAAATTAGCACACTTTAACAATATTGAAAAAATGGATATGTTTTATTAATTAAATTTAAATTATTTAAAAAATATTGATATATAGTGATAACATATTATAGATATTAAAACATAGAATATATATATATATATATATTAGAAGATGATTAAATTACCAAAAAATAAAAATTTTAAAAAAATATTAAAAATAAATTAATGCCTAACCATGATAAAATTAAAAATAAATAAATAATATTTACCAATTAAATACATGATATATTAAATGTATCATGTTATAGGTAAATTCTACAATGAATAATAAAATTTTTATAAATCACATAAATATTAGGTGTACATATTTCTATATAAGATTTCATTAATTACGTAAATATTTGTGTGCATGCATTGTATATAAAAATGAATTAATTGAGCATCCATGTGAAATAAATATAAAAATATTTTTATATATATGTTAAATTGGAAAATAAAATGGCATCCAACTATGTTCATTACTCGATTCAATTAGTTAGTATTTTTAATTCACATTAATTTTTAATTATAAAACATTCTCCACTAATATATGACCTACTTAATGTAAATAATAAATATTTTTTTTATATAAATTATATATTTATATAAATATTAATATATATCTATATTTAATATATAATATTTATTAATATCATTAATATCTAATTAATTAATAAAACAATTAATATTTAAATTAATCTAATAAATTTTAATTTTATTTCGTTTATTTATTTCATTTAATATATATCTATATAATTAATATATACTATATATTCGTATTTATATTTTATATATATTAAATTAAATGTATTCATTTTTACTAATAATTATTTTATTAATAATGTTTTTAATATGTTTTAACTAAATAATAATTATTTATTATTTATTTAATTGTTTCATTTTATTTGATATCTTTATCAAAGATAAAAAATCACTGATAAAGGATCTCTTTATTAGCACTAAAAATAATGCACTAAAAAGCGTACCCTTTATCTGTGCTAAAAATAAAGCGCTGATAAAGGTTACCTTTTATCAGCACTAATGAAAAGTGCTCCTAAAGGTTTCCCTCTATCAATGCAAAAAAAAAAGAACCGATAAATGATAGTTTTTATCATCGCTAAAAAATTATGATAAAGGTACCCTTTATCAGCACTTTTTGACAGTGATGATAAAGGCCAACTCTATTAAAATATTGTTTTGTAGTGGTGAAGTATTCATTTAGCATGATATCACATCACTTTCAGTTTGAGGAACTCATCATACATCTCTCCATGAATGGGTGCTCCCAAGATCTTCTAGTTGTCACATTAAATTATTCTTAATTCTATATGTGTCAGATAGAATGTATTCATCAATGTGATTTATTAGCTTAGTAGTTCAAGGATAATATCTGGATTCTTATACACAAACATACAGGCCACCCAAACACCCTTGTAAATACCAACTAATTTTAGCTCAACTTCGAATCCATCACAATTTTGAAGTACCCAATACACCCACATCCACTCTGGTTTAACACCTCCTCTAGAATGGATATCCCAATCTTCCTTCCAACCTTTTCTAATCATCCATTTTGGAATCACAAAAAATAGATGAATAGTGGTGTGTCTTTGTCTCAAGAGTGTGGCTCTTCAAATCTAGAGGAAAACTACTACCACATATAACATAGGTGGAGGGTAATCACTCCCTCATTGGTTTGTACACCCTTTTCCGAGATTTTTCATGTTTTAGAATTCATGAATGCCTAGAAATAGGAAAACAACAAATAAGTATTTCGGTTCAAGATGAGTACATTTTCAAGAGTCCGTGGTCATAAAGAAAAAGTTGATCAATCTCGGGGTATTCATGGTGGTACTACTAAAAATGATTCACTAAACTAGAATGATTGGTATCATAAATTTTTAATAATTTTGCCTAACTATGTGAAACATATCATTAAATCATGCCTCAAATATTTCATCAGAGACTCAAAATATTTGTGCATCCATTGGAAATATATCTTAAATGATATAAAGTTTTATTTTAGTGATTATTATCAATATTAAAAGTTTAATTTTATGATGAATATTATTTTTAATGTTAATAGATCTATAAAAAGAGGTAATCCACATTGTGTGGGTGCCTTGCGGAGGTTACCTTGCATGAGTTACTTTCCAAGGTCACCTCATACAGGTGACTCGCTAAGGTCACCACACGCAGCCTCATCTCATAGGTTTATCTACTTAAGAAGGTCACATAAGTCTCTTACTGAGTGGAAGTGAAAAGGAAATCCATGAATGATTGTATCAGTTGAGAGGGTGTGTAGAATAAACAGTGTAAATTAGGGGAAGTATTTTAAAGAGGATGATGCTATTTATATATGGTTTGGAACCTACGTCGACCAATAGTGCGAAACACCATTCCCAACCACCATTCGTGGCCCATCAGTTCATTTAACACTTATAAGATAGACATGTCAAAATGTTCTCTTAGACCAGGAATAAATAAAAAAGAACATGTGAAGGCCAATGAATGAGCGATCCATCATCATCTATATTAATCTACACCACAATATCATATCCTCTTCTTCCAATTAGATCCAATCCTGAGGGGGGAATTTATTAACACTCCTTTTTAAATGATTATGGGAAGTTTAAAAGGAATATACCTTAATAGAGTAGTGAGAGGCATAAAATATTTTAGGCATTCACCTAAGTGATCCTATGCATGGCCCAACCAACATTATCATGCATGTCTAACCTATTCACCCATCATTATTGCATACGTCCAGAGTCATGCAGGTTGAAACAACACACATGTCAAAACATCATGAAAGACCTGTGTGAGTGACCTACTCAAACCAACTCCTTCACCCAGGGTCCCAATAATGCATACAAATAACACACTAGGGATCATCGTTTGGTTAACTAAAATCTGGAGGAAACGACGTAAAGATCTTCTCACCCTAGTCCTTCAACCTGGTCCTCCCTTAAATAATTGGGAATTAATAGGAGTCAAATGATTATATTTTTTCCATGTCCTAAAAATTAAAATTCCTACATGAGGAGACACTTACTAATAGTCCAAAAATAATAGGTCAAAGTCTCCTTCCCAAGATCATACTTTCACAGGACCCTTCTAAAGGAACCTTAAGAGACCCTTTTATTTATAGAAAAGGTCTCATCCATTTTTTTTTCCATTGATGTTCTTCACCATGAAATCACATATGCAAGGAACTCACCAACTCTCCTAGGTACCACCTATATGATTAAGCCACCAAAAAACCTAGGTATCACATATATGAATAATATCTTTGATCCATATTTTTAAATCTATGATGATTGGTCCCCCTTTTTCATGGTCCCTCAACCATTATGGACCAATCCAAGACCCCCTCTAAAGCCTCCATACAAGGATGATCATACCTAGGGAACAATAGCATGCCCTCTTAATCATGAATTATTTTGGCAATGGTTTTATTACATTTATCCAACCTAATAGGTGGGATAGTTATAATTTCTTCAATCATACATTTGTGTGGTAATGAGGATCCTAAAATTAAGGATGGTGGTGGATAGATTCTTGAGAAGGCTTTGACATTTATTTCTTATAGGCCTACCCTCTTCCTCTCTTCTACCTATTGAAGGGGGAGGGGAGGGAGGATATCTAAAAGGGAATCCATTCTGGTGTAATTTCCTAGTATTTATTGAGGGACAATACCCCTACCATACATATCCTCTCCCTTATATACATATGGAAGAATGATATTGTATGAATTTTGAGATATTATAGTTTTTCTTGTTGCTCACACCGAGCACGACTCATGTGGGCTTAGTGGGTAGTGGAGACCATGTCATTATCATAATAAAATATCCACTACTTGGGAATCCTATTAGGTGTAATCCACAAAACCATGTTACTATCCTCTCAAAGAGTCCTATTCCCTATGATACAAATATTTAATATGACATATTTTTTATGAAACAAACAATTGGTCCATCTCAATAGGTGTATGCTCTTACCCTTTTGGACTAAATGGGACTTGATTCCTATCTAAATTGGATATATATAAAGAAAATCTTAGGCTCCAACCTAGGACCCCAAACTCACCCTAATCTTATCTGGACCATATTACCCATAGGTTCATATCCAACATGTTGGGAAATATTATTTTTAGGTATCTTGGTCCGTTTTAGTGTATGTCACACACCATCCTATTCTACGAATATGACTCCAAGATGTCTTTATAACATGAAATTAAACTACATGGTTTGGTCCCTATCAAATGATACTAAAAACTATGATGTGTCCCATTATGTGGAACCCAGCGACAGGGGTTCTGATTCATCCAACACGGATAAATAGGAATCCCCTATCACGGGCTGAATACCAATATCAAAACAACTCATGTTTCCTTGGATGATGATAAATTCTAGACCACATAATTTTGTGGATTAAAACCAGCATCACAAAACAAAAAACATAGCCATGATGGAGGACCTATGATAGGTATATATATGGTTCCATTAATGGATAACCTCATATATATATACAAACAATTTAATTGATGGAAATCCTAATATATTTACATATTGTTTCCCATCAACGCATGTCTATAATTTATTATTAATACATAGGGGTGATAAATTCAATATTTTGAATTAAAAAATGAATTCATGAAAGTGTCTTAAGTCTATAAGAGTGTACCAGAGTCAGTAAAAATCTCCCCCAAAAGGGTGTGATGAGTCCACACTCCCATCCTCTCAACCAATGTGTGTTTTTAATTTTCGTTGGATGAGTATCCCAATGACTACCTACCTTTGGAAAGTGGGTCCATGAACCATCTTGGATATGAGATCCATCAAGTTTTTCTGATTCCATGAATTAACACCATTGGATACCACCAAAAAAAGGATGTGAAAAAAATGGAGAAATTGATTTGACTGATTGTACAATCATACTCAACCCGGCAAAATCAATGACCAGGCCCCAAATTTTCATTATAAATAATGATGCATTTACACATAGTTGGGTATTTTCTAGTGTAAGTTGATATAGACCCTATGACAGTAAGAGGTACCATTTATATTGTTTCTTACATAATTAATTATTTATTTAATATAAATTCATCACACTCATTTATATCAAATCATATATTGGATCTTATAAAACATCCAATGGAACTCTTTCCATTAATAATTGAATTTGTGATGCCTCTTGGAAAGAATATGAGGTAGGGTTTTTATTATCCCTATTGTCGTGTCTTTATGTATGATGTAGATCTGGTTTGGGATATCATGGTTCATAACAGGGATGTTTTTGATGAAATTGTTATAAATGATTGGTTGGTGTATCAAAAGGATCATATAAATTGTTATCATCGGCATGTGTTCTTCACCATTTTCAATGGGAGACCCCATGCGTTTCATGTAGAATGGGATCCAAGGTCCAATTGGGTGGGGGAATCTCTTCCATATATTAGTGTGTTAATTTTTTCATCAATAGTTGGGTTAGAGAAGGTATATATTAGTTTTTGTCTTCATCCAGCAGTCAATGAGTTTTCAAAATTGTTGATTAATGACTTATCAGATTTAGATTCAAAGGGGGATGTGGATTTTTAGATTTACATAGCACCCAATATGTAGTTTATTTAGATGTATTCTATCTTTATATATCAATTTGAATTTAAAGAGAAGAAAATTTAGTTGGATGAATTTAGATCCAAAGTATTTATATTCCCAAGTGTGTCACCTTAGGTATCCCCCATCATTTTTTCATAAAGTATGATGGAAATATTTTCTTATATGTCGATTATCATAATCTCAATTGAATAACAAGAAATAAAAAATACCCCTTTCCTCAAATTGATGATTTATTAAACCAGTAGAATGGGGTAAATTTTTTTTTCTAGAATTGATCTTAAATTTTCATATCACCAACTCATAATTTAGGAGTTGGATATTCTTGATACACTACTATAAATTTACCCTATACCCACAATTTGAAATGGTGCATATTTCCCACAAAACCATGGGTATAGGCTCTACCAACAGTTTCAAGGAACTATTAAAAACTGAGCCATTAATATAGCCCTGAGCTATACTCATGGTTTTAGGTAACAATACCCATAGTTTCCAAACTTTGGTTAAATCTTTAATCCACTGTGTATTTAACCATATACCCATGGTTTTAAAAATGTGCCAATATCTTTTAGAAAATAAACAGTCACAAGTTTCAAACCCTAGATTTCCAGATTATTTTTTCAGCTCCTAACCACAACCCCATATATACTAATTAGTATATAAATATATATTTAGTTATATATATTTATCTAAACCATGGTAATATGTGAAAATACCAAGGTAATAGGTGTTCTCATGATTTTTTTGTCCACTAGATTTGTTGTTTTCATGCCATAACCTGAGAAATCTGTACCATAATTTTTTTTCAAAACTGTGGGTATAGGTCTTCAAAAAAATCCTATACCCATGATTTTTTTAAAAACAAGGGTATACATCATGAAAAAACCTTATACCCACTTATTTTTCAAAACATTGGGTATAAGTTCCCATTCTATTCCAATATCCTTGGTTTTGGGAAAACCATGGGTATAGGGCCATTTTCCTGTAGTGATACCACATTCTAGACAAGGTATGGCCATTTCAAGTACATTATGAGGTTGTTTGTCCTAAAAAACGATCTCACGGTCTTTATGACATTTCTAAACTATATTTTTCTTTATTACCATGAATATTTATTGTAGTGTTATTGGATTCCATTTTTGTGTACTCTAAGACTCAAGAGGATCATGTCAGTCACCTGAGGCGTGTTTTGGGAATTTTGATTGATTTCTGTCATAATGATAAATTATAAAAGTACAGTTCGGGATATGAGAATATATGTTCTTTGGACATGTGATCTTCGAACATGGTATCTAAGTTGATGCTAAAAAGGTGAAAATTTTATGTCATGATAATAACCATGACATTTCTTGGATATTTAATAATTCTTGGGTTTGGTGGGATATTATTGGTGTCTTCTTAATGATTTCTCGAAACATGTGTCTCTATTGACCACTGTCACTCAGATATGGGTGGTGTTATTTTGGGATTGAAATATTCATGCATCCTTCAATGAATTAATGTAACGTTTGGCCTCCACATTGATTATGAATTTACCATAATATAGTACTGGATTTTTGGTTTACTCTGAGATGTTGGTGTTTTTGTATGCCCTCAAAAGTTGGAGTCACTATATTTTAATGGAAATGTTTACCATGTAGTGTTTCTAAAATATTTTGGTTTACATATTTTCTCAAAAAGTTTTGAACCTCTGCTAAAGTAATTAGGTTAAATACATTAATTCATTCAACTTGGAAATTTCATATATACCATAGTAAGGTAGAATAGTTTCTGACACACTTAGAATGAATTTAACTTTCTCATATTTAAATGATGAGAAGTATGAATTGAACATGATGATAATTTATTTTAAAATGAAATTAGGAGTTAAAGAGGAGGATTCTGATAATGTTATCATGAGTGTTCATGTGATTTACTGTCTTGTTGATATGATTGTTCAATAGAAGAAAAAATATAATGAGTTATAGAGTAATATGGACTATCAACATTTTTGGGATACCATAAATTTATGCTCTCTATCCTTGGAGGTAATTATTTAATTTATTTGTCATTTCGTTGTCCCTTTATCTTCTTGAAAGGCCATGTTGGGTGATTATCACCAATCTTTCTTGGTTATCCACCCTAGCATCACACACATGTACTATGACATTTGGGGATGGTTTTGGTGTCCTAGTACAAAATTAGATTTAGCTGACTTTGTATCTCAATATAATACATGTCAAAAGATAAAGGATTGAAACTAAAATCCTTTAAATTTTCTTCAATATATTCCCATTTAAAAATTCACAAGGAATAATATTTTGATGGATTTCATTATTAGTTTACCTCAAACTCCCCAAGGTAATAATTCCATATGGGGGTCCATCGATTTATTTACCAATCCAACTTGTTTCATAAGATTTATAGCACCACTAATGTGGAAGAACTTGGAAAGTTGAATATGAAAGATATTTCAAGGATTTAATGGATCCCTACGACCATTATCTTAGATAGGGACCCTTATATAAACTCATGGTTTCATAAGGGAATCTATGAGGGGATGGGAACTCATTTCAGGTTGAGCATATCATGTCATCCTTAGATGGATGGGTAGATATATGTATCTAACCAAATTTTTGATGATATGATTCATTACCATGGATTGGAATTCAGAGGTGATTATGATGCCTATTTTGGGACATGTTTAATATTCTTATAATAACAGTTTCTAGATATACATATGAATGGAATATTTCAATGGTTTTATTGTTATCGTTATAACTATCCTCCCAATTGGTTTAAGGTTGGTGAAACTTATTCTATTGGACCAACATTGGGTCAGGAGATAATGATGAAGATCTGTTTGGTTCATTGGAATTTGGTGACACCTTAGAGCGGGTACAAGTATTATATGGATCAACATCATCATCCTTTGTAATTTTTGGTTGGAAATCAGGTATTCCCAAAAGACACACCATAATTGGGTCACTGATGGAACAAAAATAAAGTGATGCTTACTCCTATGTATGTGGTACTATTTGAGATCACAGAATGGATTGGAAAGGTGGTATATTAAGAAGATCTGACGCCTATTGTTTCTATGATTCTTGAAAATTTTCATGGATCCTAACTCAAGAAGTATAATATAGACATATCTCGGGTTATAAAATAGGAACACATTGATATAGAACTAGATATGATTGTGAATGAGAACCCACTTTGGGTAATATATTCACAAGTTAAGGTTATATATGGAAATTATATACCTTTTTTAGAGTGGTGTGGAATAATTATTTTGATTCTCTGTAGAATTAGGAGGGAGAGTTTATGATAAGGTCATAATGGAAACAACTCTTTAAGGTCCAACCTTCTTTGACATAGATTTTGGGGTGAAAATGTAGAATTGTGTGGATAATTATCACATCCCAGTGTTTCTATTAGGTACTTAATTCTCCTTTTAACCATATTTTATTTGGGTCTTCTCTCAGGTTGTTTTTTTGAATTATAGAGTATTTTAGTGTTTTTTGGGCCCATTCATGGTTAGGTAACGTTGTGTGGGTCTTAATAGGAATCTGTGATCCTTACTTTGGGTCTCCTAGGGAGGGTGATGGTTATGTTCACGGTTAGTGAAAACTGTTTGTCCATATACTCAAACCATGCAACATGAGGTAGATGCATTTTTCATGGTTGGTGCATAGTTTTTCAAACCATGTAGCTAAAACATGTGTCTTCTCTAATAGACCAAAAAGAAGTGTAGATTTGTTGCATGGTTTTCTAAATATTGTAGCCAAATACTGGTAAGTGATTTTAATTATTCAAATTTTTTAACTCAAAACACACAATTTTTCTCAAATTATTCTTCTAGTATAACAGGATCTTGACTAAGGATGCTCATTTTTTATATTTTTGAGATTTCTTTCTTCATGGTGATAATTTTTTATGGATCTTATTCTGTTGGATCTAGTATTTCAATGTTGTGAGTCCGTTATTATAAGTTCTTCATGGTTCATCAATATATGATCTTTTCTCCTTAAATGGAACCTTATATCAGGGATATTTATGCTATATATAACTTTTCTGACTTGATCTAATTAGATTACTTATAGATTCATCGTGGAATTGGGGTTTATTGTCCAAATATTCATTTGTTAATTTGAGTTATTTGGGAATCATTATGTTAAGTGACTTTTATCTCTTACATTATCCTATAAATTTTGAATTATAAATTATTGATTTAGGAAACCTTCTATATTCTTAAGAACCTTGGATAACCATGTACTTTTCTGATGGGAATTGATATTACAAGCATTTTAACATAGGTGGATTAATGATTTGGATTTTTTAAGAAATTTTATTTTTTATTTTTTAATATTCACTTATAAATGGTTGGAATTTTTTGATATATATTGAAAATGTACTTTGAAATGGTTTATAAATCATGATAAATATATTGATAAAAATGTCAATTTTTTCAATGTTTATGAAAGTGGATTTATCCCATATCATTGTTAATGAGAATAATTTAAAAAAATGATTTGTATGGTTTCAAAGATGAAATTTCATTGTATGACTATAATGTGGTAAATCTAAATGTAATTTATGATTAATAAGGGATCCATTCCCCAGGATAAACTATTTCATCATAGAGCTATGATTCTTGGGAAATGTGTAGACCAGGTTGGATAAGTTGTGAAAAGAATCCACTCATGGGAGTGAAATCTTCCCCCTACAACTGTTCTACTAGGTTAATGTGCTCACCAAGTGGATTAATAATCATGATAATATCATGAGGATTCTCATTGACAGGGAATTATTGTTCTTAAGGGATATTTTTCATTATTGATGATCTTTGAAAAGTATGTCAGGATTGAAATTAAAATGCGATAAAAATTGGGTTGTTAGTATGATTTACTAAATTATGAAAGGGGTTATTTATCCTTGATTTATATTAAACCATATAAATTTTATCTCATTCCATATATTTGTTTACTTGATCATTATTGATTTATTTTACCTTTTTTTCTTATGAAACACTTAGTGAGATCCTTCTGTGATATTTTTCTCACACCTTGCATACACCATTATGTGTATGTAGATGTTGTTTTATATAATATTGATAAGGTAAAGGCTTTATATGGATGCGGGGAGTTTTTTAAATATAACGGTTTGTGATTATAAAGGCGAGATTATGCCACATATATTTGGGATTTATTTTGTTTTTGTTTTTTATTTTATTTTTGTATCTCACCACCTGTTTTTTCTATTTTTTGTATATTTATATTATTCTCTTTATATTATAATACTTATAATTTAAAGATTTATATCACATTTTTATAGGTTCTCTATGGTGAAATAATTTCCAAAGGTAGTTATGTATACCGAGGCGCTTGTCGGCAGACCATGGTGATCAGGACCACCCTTTCATCCATGCAATACCAGTTCAGGTTATGAATGGTTGGGTAATCCAGATTGGTTCATGACAGGGAGGTTTAAAATTTTATTCTATATAAAATTATTAATTTCTCAATTAGTAATGGCATAGATTTTACCCGTAGATATGTGGAATATTATATTAAATACATAGGATAAGGCACCATGTTTCGAAAGTGAGAACATATTAGAAAAATAGTATTATTGAGATAATAAATAGGATCATAAAAAATATATTCAAAAATATTATTATTAAAAAAATTATACCAATGAAGATTCTGAAGGAAGAAAACAAGACATCAGTGTACATACCTAACATATCTGTATTGTGTCTAAAAAAGAAAGGACTTCATATGAGTTTTTTTATGGAATGAAACTAGCATTGATATACTTTTGAATCATTAAAAGTGTTTCATTATCAATAATAAGAAACACATGATGTATGAATCCCATTGATATGAAGGAATATATTTTGGATTCTCAGAAAAAATTGATTCATATAAAATCTTCAATAAACAACTATATAAGGTTTTCCAAAGTAATGATTTCACTTATATGGAGAATGATAATAATATTTATTAACACAATAAGTAATTTAATGATGATAGTGGTGAGGAGGTAAGTAGATTTGGGGGATGATGAGTGGAAAATTCTAATTTAGAATAAAATATTAATGATGAGAAGGATGTTTTCAAACCTGTCTCTACATAGAATCCAAAAAACTGATTTTAAATTGATAGAAAGAATATCGTAGGTAAACAAATAGTTTCAGTTGAAATTAAGAGAATGCAGTCTCTATATCAAACATTTTATTTATCAAATCTAGAGCTAAAATTCTTTAAAGAATCTATATATGAGGATAATTTGGTCTAGAAAATGAATAACGATTTTTACTAAATCGAGATGAAACTGACATGTGATATTCTTTCAAGGATGATAGATTAGAATGTATTTAGATCCAAATGGGTTTTCTATAACACGTTGAATGATAAAGAACGGTGATTAAAAACACCTCATGACTTATTTACAATATATACTATTAGATTGAGCGAATTGAGGTTGATGATACATTTTTAATCATCACATTAATAGAGACAATTCATCTATTTTAATCCATTTTAGGGAAAATTATGTTTGAGGAATTCTAAATATACATCAAGTAATCATTTCCAAATAGAATTATAGAAGAATATATATACATCAAACAACCAAATTTTTTTCTTATTCATAAAGATAATGACATAGTTTTTCACCTAAAGAAGGATATTTATGGCCTAAATCATATACCAATTACATGGTATTTAATATATGATCAATACATAATTAATCTTGGACCATGACATGGTAGATTTGATTACAATTTGTATTTCAACAATGAGATTGATTAAAATAT
The DNA here is from genome assembly GCA_963277665.1 of Viscum album. Lineage (NCBI taxonomy): Eukaryota > Viridiplantae > Streptophyta > Magnoliopsida > Santalales > Viscaceae > Viscum > Viscum album. The sequence continues at coordinate 1,172,214,991 of OY728128.1, read as the reverse complement.
GGTGGTGATGGTGTATATCGATGATATAATTTTTGGTGGATTAAAACAAGTACAATGTCAATAGTTTTTTCAGTTCATGAAGTGCGAGTTTGAAATGTAGATGATTAGTGAGATGAAATTTTTCTACTGTATGTAAGTGATCCAAGTAGGACATTTCATGTTTATTTATTAATATAAATACACAAAGGAGGTTTTGATATGATTTGGAGTGGTTGATTCTCAAGAGATTAGAACACCAATTACTACTTGGATGAAATTTTCAAAGGATTATGAAGGAAATGTGGTCAATGTCATAGAATACATGACGATCATTGGGAGAATATTACACTTAATCTTAACATGAACTAAAACAATTTTTTTTACACACTAGTTAACATGGTATCAAATTAATCCCAATAAATGGAGCATTCTTATGGTAAAAATAATACTATGGTATATTAACAGAATAGTGGATTTAAGTTTATTATACCCCGAAATAAAATCAAAATGAATTATAAGGATATATAGATATATATTTTTATGGTTCAATGGATTAAAATAATTCAACTTTAGGTGGTGCATTCTATCTTAATGGATTTTTTATTTCATGTCTTATTAAGAAATATGACAACATTTCACTAAGTACTTTATAATATGAATATATTTTGGAGAATGAAACCTACATATAGTTAATATTTATGAAATAATATATTTTAGAAATGTGAGTTTAAGTTATGAATATTATTGTAAGTAGTTGTGATAATTCAAGTCTCATAAATCTTATAAAAAACTAGTCCATCACACGAGGATGAAGAACATTGAAATCAAGTACCATTTTATCAATGAAAATGTTGATCATGGGTTGGTGAAGTTAGATTATTTGATAATAGAACACAAAGACGATGATATTCTAAAAATGGTATTACCAAATGATGTTCTTGAAATGAATCAATTGGATCTTAGAGTCTAGTAAACCCTCATAACCTAAGCGGTTTGGATGTTAAAATCCTTACTCCATGAGGTATGTCGTGAATTTCCCAATGTTTTAATAATTTTTCTTTTCCTCTTTCAATACATAAAGGAGTGACCTTTGGGTTTGTTGAAAAAGGGGGTGAAATAAGTTTAAGGTATAGAGACTATAATTTTTCAAACCTATTTTATAGGAGAATATGGGGATGATTGGGGAGAAGGTTGTATTTGATAAATTATGGGGAGTAAGTGTGTTGTGAGGGTTTTAAATTTGATAGAGTTGAAGAAGTAATTTTAATAAAAACATATCATGAAATAAGTGATTAACCTTTAGGATAATTATGAATATATTTATGATGTATGGTTGCAAAAGAGTTTTCTAGAGAGCTAGACTCTGTGTAAAACAATTGTATTGATTGCCAATAAAATTTGGCATTGGAATACAAGAACGATTCATAAAAATAACCAAAAGTTGGTATAGATAATTAAGTGTTCCGTTGATGAAAATTTCATGTTACTCTTGTTTCTCATTATGGTCTTCTCTCATGTGGGCTTAATGTGTGTGTTGGGTTGGTATTTGATCACTATCTAGAGTAATTGTGTGCGAACAATGGTTGGAAAATAAAATTTTGATGTTTGGTAAATAAAAAGATTTAATATGTTTTGATGTGTTTTCAAAAAATCCGAATGGAGAATTTTTTTTGGAAAAATCACTCATGGTGACACATTAAGTTTTATATTGGGGTTTTTTTGATAAATCTTGTCAAAAATGTTTTAGTGTGGTATTTGAAAAATTTATATGATCATTGAGACTTTGAAATGTATTATAAAAAGGGATTGGGAAGCACTAGATAATGTTCCAGAAGTATCATGTATACATCGATGATGTTTCTAGATATGATCCCATTTTTTTGTCTAGGAAATTATAGTAAGATCAGAGTTGTTTTTAGTGTCAAGGCACAGTTTTTTCACAAGTTCATAAGTATGTAAACTTGGTAATTGTTCCATCAAAATTGTAGTTTATAGTTTCCTTGTGAAATTATTTCAAAAGAATGAGTTTTGTAAAAATTTGGATAATTATCAAATGGTGGAGTTGTGAAAACTAGATGTAGTTACACAAACTTTTAAATTCATAAGGGATGTTTCAAAAAGATAGTGAGGTAGGCATGAAAAGTGATAACTGATGAAACTTGTTTTGCAGGTGTATAAAGTTGTGATAATTACATAAATGTTGTGGGAAGGGTCTTTTAAACCTATCAATAGGCTACTACCCTAATCATTTTAAGTATCCATAACTTAGATAATATAAGGGACTTTTTCCATGTATAATTAATTACAAAAAACTTATTTCATGATATAGATATAAAAACATTAGTTATGTAAATAAAATTACACGCACATATGAAACAATGTGATATTCTAAAAATATTAAGGTTTCATGAAAGTGAAAAGTTTTTTTAAAGTTAAAATGTTTCAAAAATCATGTGTAAATGTTGCTCAAAATATAGAGTTACATAAAAAATTATAATTTCCAAGAATTTTTCTAATAAATTTTATTCATCATTTTCATTAAAAATAGATTCATTAAATGCTGATTATATTATAATAATCTTTGATCTATGAAATCAAAGGATATTTATTGAAGCAACAAATTAGTACACTTCAGTATAGAGAGTAGTGAGATTTTAATTTATTATCAGTAATGAACTTGTAGGGATAATAAGTTTGCTCCAGACATTTTAAAAACATTACACTAATAGTGTATTTTAGTACATTAACACATCACATTTGTATCCTCCTTGGACTATCCCATTTAAGGTAAACCAAATAAAATGATGTCTCTCTTGCATGCTTACGTTTATATATATATGTGTATATATATTGGTGTGAGAATAAGATATAAGTGGGTTTTTTAATTATGAAACAATCTCAAAGTGGCAATTTTTTATCCATCATACCATGATTCACCCCCAGGTATTCAACCTAGCGGTCTGATAGACTGATCTTGACCTTTGATCATTACCTCATGTACTTTATATATATAAGAGGTATGTTAATGGAATTGTGAACATTTTTCCCTCTATATTTACCCTCACTACTTATAGTCTAATTCTTTTATATTATCATTTCCGTTCACCAGAAACCATCCTAAATATTCAACAACAGGTTTCATCAAAATTTTTCTTTTACAATAATATATCAGATTTATTTTATTTCGATGTTCCTTACAGATTCAACCAGCATTCAAATAGTTTCACAACATTTTATGAATTTTGATTATTCTAATTATTAATTTTTTCATTGTAATTTATTTTTATTTATTAATTTGTAGATAATTTAGTAATATTTATGTTTTTTATGAAATAATTCTAGTTAATTATTTTTTTATTCATGCATTAATAAGGTATTATTTTTATATTAAATTAGTTGTATTTTTCTTCTTATTAGGTTTTCATAAATTTATGGTAGTAAATTATTTTTAATAATTAGAAATTTTAATCCATCGCTATATTTTTCTTAAACCATTTATAATTGGAGAAGAACTAACAAAGAGTCTGTGAGTGGCTCCTTACCCCTCTATGATAATAATTATAATGATTAGAAAAAATATTTTTAGGTTTCATTGTCTAAGTATTATTTTTGAAAATGTATTCTTATTTATTTATTTATTTATTTATTTTTAATATATCAATTAAATAATAAGTTGTATTTCATTTTTTAACATCTTAAGACTTGTATATATTTAATATTCCATGTTTTACATATTTTATGAAGAACCTCAAGTCTATGTTTCTTGTTTTGAAACATAGTAAAAAAATTAAAAAATTTAGACTATTATTGAGATTTCCCCACATTTCCATGATTATTTTTTGGGTTATTATGTATAGTGTATAATGTACTTGATTTTTCTATGGGATATGTCACCCCAGTGTCATCATTGACACAAACTGGGGTTCAAGATATCTAGATTTCATAAACTTATGGTGTTATAGGAATATCTTAAGATACCAAAATCAATATTTCATGATTCTTATTACATTTGAAATATAATATATATATTTATATCTTAATAAACTAAAAAGAATAATTAATTGATAATTTATTTTTGAAAATAGTATATAAATCTCTTTATGTTTTTTACTACAATTATTCTATTTTCATATTTAGTTTTCTACAAAAAAGTTTATATATTTAGATATAAATATGTCATTTTAGTATTCTTTGATGTGTTTAAAATATAATAAAATTTTCCAAATATTATTAAATATTAGAAAATTTAGAATCATGTATTGTTCCTCGTAAAATTTATTAGGATGATATTGAACTTTTACTACTATATCTTCGGCAAAATGAAGTTGCTGAACAGTATCCAGGAAAACAGTACTTATGTCGTGGTTCTTTTTTTATCCATTTATATTAAAATATTTATAAAGTGATGTTTAGGTCATTTTATGTTTTCCATATATATTATAATACAATTTTTAACCATCATGAAATTATTGAATGAAAGTGATTTGGTATATGATGAGTTTTGTGAGTTGTGGCCTGATATAAAGAATAAGATGAATAATGAGCATTATAAATAATAATGTTTCCTGATGCATGCATATTGAAGAAGAAAAAATTATATGAGACAAGATAACAAGATATAAGTACAGGATATATAACCTAAATCCTATATGCATGTGATGTATTAAGGTTGTGTTTTATATTGTTATGGGTCATATCGTAAGGAAATAATAAAATATATCATGCCTAATTTTTATGTAACTTGTATTGTATAAATGATGAAATGTTATTTTTATGAAACGAATGGTATGATTCATATAGCAGTGCTACGAATCATTTAGGTGATTCAGTGTTAAAGTGTTAATGTTTTGATCATTATTTCACATTATCTATCATTAAATGTTTCATAATATAAAATGTATGGGAGGATAAAAGGGTTCATTAATGTGATGAATACATTATCGATAAAAGCATTAACTCGTAAATTTTTAAATTTATGAGTTAATGTATTTATCACTCATGTGTGTCTCGAGGGGTGATAAACGGAGATGATCACTGTGTGGTGGGATCATAAAAAATATCTCAAGCCTTATCATTTTTAAGATGCTATCAATTCACGGGATATGTGAGTTTCTTCCCATGTGATGGATGATGCAACATTGACTCATGGATACACCAAGGTGGTGGAATTCATTCAGCCACCTCTAAGGCATCTTTATCAAGCACATGGAATGAAGATAGTTGTGGAAGCTTATCTATGTAAGATACATACTTATTGATTATTTTCATATATACATGGTTTTAGTTTTAAATCATGGTGGATATTAGGAATATGGGTTTTTTAATATTTTCATTGCTTTTATTGAGTCTCAATAAATTCTAAAAAACCCATTAGTGGTATTAGATATATACCATTAACATCTTATTCTAGAAATCATATTTACAATGATGAATCATAAAATCCTATAAATGTCATATTTTATATAAAATTATAATATGTATATTTTATTATTGAAAATAGATATTTTAATATATACTACCAAATAAGATATATATGGATGACCTTACATTATGTGATAACATAAGCTGTCTTGAGGTTTCTTTATACGATATCAGATGTTGAAGGCGGTGAAATAACATGTTCCTTCTATTTTCGCTATTTTTTTTGCATAAAATATAGGATATCATATCCTGAGATGGGGTCTATCCATGGAAGAAAAATAGAAACTTGTATCATTGTGGTGATGCTGTGATATATCATTAAACATAATCTATAACCTGAGTTAATCTTACACAAATGTTTTTTGTATCCAATAATTTTCTAGTATGTGCCAGGTTTATCCTATTGAAATGCCACAACATATAATACGTCATTATTATCAATCAAAAAAATATGATCTATAACATATAATGGGTTTAAGCATCATAACCTATCATTCAACGAGTATGAAATGCCCATATTGTTAAATATTATACCCATCAAAAAGTTCATTTTTCCAAATTACCATTTGGAATTGAATTATATGATTTACAAATTATTTATATAGTATGGAAATGAATATTTATGTATATTTACTAAATTTATAATGTTGATAAAAATTAATTAAATATAAATTATTTATAATTAATTATTTATTTTTTTAAAACATTTATTAGATAAATATTCCAAAATATTAATTATTAATATTAAAATACTGTTTTCCATATTTTATGACATGACGTAATGCCCCAGCCTAGGTGCTGATAAACTGATGTCTCGTGCTAGTTTATGACATGACCGTAATCACCCCTCCCCATATGCCAAAGGCTTCTAACTATGAGTAAGGTTTTAGTAGAACATGTGGGGAGATTATACCCTTTCAGTTCATTAATACCACTATAAAAATAATAATAAAAGTAATCATAAAATAATATCTAATAAACATGCATCCAATAATCAACACCCAAAACTATGTAAATACTATAATCCAATATGATAAGTATGTCATGTCATGAGAGTCATAGTACCAATGGAAACCAAACTAAATACACCAAATATGATCTCCCCAACATTTTCCAATAACACGTATTGTCCCCTCACCCATGCTCTATCCCAATTCAGGCATCCACCATAGGGCCTTTTCCTTTATCCTGGCCTAGAATAATGAATTTCTCTTAATTTACCAATGGAAGCCCGAGCAGGGTGTGAGTACAACATAGTAGGTCACCACCAATGTTTTCAAAAGAAATATATTGTCTATAATAGTGTATTTATAATTATAAATGAGTAATACACAAGTAGTAAATAAAATAGGATTCATAAATTAATAGTTATCAGTTGTCACATTTCTCATCAGGTTCAAAATGATAATTGAACCCTTGAAATCTACTTTTCATCCTATTGGTTGTCTATACCATATGAAAAAGAGGTCCCAAATACTATACAAGGATAGTCGGTTAATGTATCCAAACCATGGGGTGGATCTCTATGATGAATACCCATTCCACTATGTGGACAACTGTGACCATCATCACTACTGTGGTGTGGAATTACATGATCAAAAACCTTTCTCGAATGTAGATGAAATTAAGAAAATCACTACCATGTTGTGAACCACCCTGAACAAAACCCATGACCATTTAATCAATAAAAATTTCCAAGGACTCATACATGACCATTTTAACAAAAAAAATAAGGATGTGCCTTTCTATTTAACAATATTCCAAAGGTTCATTACTCCCGATACATGTTACTCAATTCCTCAAAAGACCATTTTTCTATTTATTCAAAATTACCTTTAATAAAAATACTTTTAACCCATATTGGAATAAGGAAATTCCCCCTTTATCAATTTATCACTTTTCCCCTTAGCTATATCATAACTCATTTAACATTCCATGTTAAGCTAAACATCCCATTATATCATGTTCACATTATAAACAAAATTAAAATTGGATTAATATATTAAAACAATTTAATTTTATACTCAAAAAAATTATACCCATTTGAAATGGAGTGGAACAGCCCATGGGTGGCCTATGGTCCAGTATGATCTTCATCAATGGATCCAACAGGGTTCGTGAGAGGTTTGACACATCATTTAGACACCCAATTTTTTATTCCATGATAGGGAATTAATTTTATAATGAAAAGAAGTGGACAAAAAAATATCGATTAATTAATATGGGAAATAACATTTATACCATCTACCATAGTCAATTTTATAGACACTCACACAACCTTAACCCTTGATTCCATCTAAAACAACAGCTAACACTAAATCCAATAAATTTCTATAAAAATGGTTTATGAAATTCATAAGGATACAAAATAATCAAAAAAGTTTCTTATATAAAAAGGTAGAAAAACATATTAATACTTACATAGAGCTTTAATTCAAATTAAAAACACTCCAAATACCAGAGGAATAAATGATAATCACCCATTGAGAGCTTAGGAACTCTTGGTTCGGTACCCTAAATGATTGAGATGAACTGAGAGAGAAATAGGGTGAAACACATTTAAGGTCATAGACAGGAAAATTGGGAATTCCCCAATTTTAAAGTGGTGCATGGTTTGACTGTATGTTTTTAGAAATTGTGCACCAACATTCTAGTTTCCTCTATCCTAGAAAAAAATCAATCCACATGGTTTACCCATCCACCTGCACGATTTGACAAACCATGTGGTTGATGCATTCTAAGGGAAAAAAGTAAAAAGTCTCATAGAAACCACTAACATAGTATTTAAACCAAGCAACAGACTCCATCATTTTTCATGGTTTGTAATACCCTGATATTCTTAAGTAGAAACATTTTATTCGATATCATATTCGACATGTAACACTAAGATTAAATGACACAAAAAATATACAATCATTATAACCTAGTTTTTAACATGGAAGGTAAGAATAGTATTAACTAATTTTTGTAATATATATATATCCTAATCAATATTAATTGAGCAATAAATTATTAGTAACTAAGCAATCAATTTTTGGAAAATTAATTTTATTCATTGAAAATATATTTTCTTCAAAAATGTTTTTATTATTTTATTGTGACACAATAATATAATTAATTTCTAGATATATTAGATTTTTTTTCACAAAAGTAAATTAATTTTAGATAATAATATCAAAATTAACTTAGGGTAAAATTTTGGGATATTTTATAAAATATTTATTTTTTAGTGAGTTGGAAAAAATACCATTTTTTGTAAAACTGTAATTTGCTTTTAATAAATTAAGTAATTTAATTGTAATATTATTATTTAAATTTAATTTAATGTAATATAAGTATTATTTAATCATATTTAATATAACTAAGTAAATTTAAATCATATTTTTACTGGATTTTACTATAAGATTATTTTTGTGTTTAAAAAATCATTTGTTTTGAAAACCGTTTTAATATGCATAGTATTTATCTATTTTAATAAATTAATAAAACCCAAATTAGAAATCTGTTAAATAAAATTTATTTTTTAAATATGTATAAATATTATTTTAAATAAAAATAATTATGGTTACTATTCATCGAGTAAATAGAATTTCATATTATGCTTCAGAAATATGGTTCTTCAAGACCCACTTTTTCATCGTGTCTTATAATTTAATTTTAAATTTAATTATGCCAACTATGTGAATTAAATTTTGAAAAATTGATTCCATATTTTGAATAATAATAATATATATTATTTAATAAGTTCAACGAAATTTTTTTTTCCATAATTATTAGTGAAAACAATAAAAATATTTACCGTAGTTAAGGATAAAATGAATTTAACGGTGGTTTAACTAAAAAATAAAAATAAAAATGACCTAAATATTATATATAATTTATTTTATGGACATATTTAGATGTTATATTTTAAAAATTCCCAATAATCGTTTATTATGGAGCCTTGTTTCATGTGAAAATGTGGGCATCACTTTTTATTTTCAAAACTTATATGTGTTCCACTCACCTCACTTATAAAAGGTCACCGACTCTCCTATACTATTCACACCTTCAAACCCATTTGTTTTGGCCAAAAAATACCAAAATATCTTAATTACTTACATACACACATCATATAGTCTTTTTCATCATAAAACTAATCTATGGAATATTTTGGTGCAAACATAAGGGCGTGGATCAAAGAAGAGGTATCATTCTTATCCAAGAATTTTTATTTTATTTATTTTTCCATATCCATAAAATATAATTTTATTAGAATGATATAATAAAACAAGTATCTAAAATATAGCTATACTTTTTTATGTTATTTTAATAAAATAAATATATATATTTTTACAATAAATGAGAAACGAAACCATCATTCATCTATAGGTGGACAACCACCTTGCAGACCGATATAATTTATTTTTCATCATTGCCTCTCACAACTCATCATAATGACGAATTTAAAGTATATATATTTATATAAATGAAAATTTTAAAATAAATTTAATTATAAATTTATTATATCTATATACCTTCATATGTTCCATTGTATGGGGGATACAATAACATCACTTCTGTGTATGGCTGACACCACCTCACAAAGCGATGTGATTAATTTTTCACTAATTCATTAAATGTAAGGTAATAAGTATAATGTTAATGAATATATGTAATATAAATGAAATAATTATGATATTAATTACATATTTATCATTATTAAAATATAATATATAATTATCTTTCATACACTAATAAATGATAATTTTGTTCATGTGTATATGTGGACAACCACCTCAAAGAAGTGATATTATTCATTTTCATTACCGCATCAGATGGATGATATATATATATATATATATATATATATATATTTAAATAAATAATACGGTATATATGATATTATGATCATTAATTAAATATGTAACTATACATAATTTCTTTTTATAATGATCATTGAAAAATGGAAACGTTACTCATGCATACGTATAACCTATCGTCTCCATGATTGTCACGTAATTAATTTTTTATAATCATATTTCATGATTGGTTTTAAAATTATAATTTATTCATATAAATGATAATTATTTCAGGATTATTATTTAAAATTTTATTTAATAATTATCTATTTGACCAAAATCAACCTACCAAAGTCATTTTTAACATAGAAATTGATTATTATCAAAACATCTGATGTAAACATAATTTATTATGTAATAATATATAAAATTTTAATAAGTCAAATAAATGGAATACTAAACATTAAAAAGGTTATTAATCAAGTAAATAATTAAAATAAGTTTATTATTGAAGAATATAATGAATATATGTGATGAGTCGGGCTCAAGGTAAGGGACTTCGTTTAAATTTCCCTTCATTGAGCATATTGTAATGTTATGCTCCAAAATAATTTTATATGCTGTATATTATTACCCTTTTATATAAAATCAATAATTTAATAATTTTAGTGATATATAAAGTTCAATTTTATGTCATTATTCCATGGGGCTTATGATTTAAGAGTTACAAAATTGGAAAAGGCTTTATGTTACAATCTCATTTTTTTGTCAGGATTGTTTATGCTTGAATTCGCATTGAAGGAAATTATTTAATAATGGTCTAATAAACCAATTTTTTTTTTTCTACTCTAATTGTTAATAAAATTTTCAACTAATAGTACACATTTCTTATTTTTTGTAGATAAAATTATTTAATAAAATGTATTTAAAAAAATTCAACTTCTTTTATCTCTTTAATCAAAAACCATTTTTCTTCAAAATCCATGTTATCTAAAAATGATTTCAAAAATAATTTACTATGATAATTTGAATTATTGTTTTCCAAAAATTGGATTTTTAAAAATATGTAAAAAAGGGAATCTTCGTATAATTCTTTTAATGAGGAAAATTTTTAATTTTACCAAAAATATTAAAGGAATATTTATTTTAATGTACTCAGGTTGAACAAAATTTACCATCATCATAACCACTTACAGTTTTAGAGTTTACTTCTTATGTTTCAATTGTTATTTTAAAATAAAATTATTTCTCTAATATTTGATAAATTTTTATATTTTTAATAGTTTTTTTTCAAAATGTATATAATATTTTTCACATGAAATGGTTTAACTAATCATTCAAAATCATTTTCCATCTTAGATGGCGTCCTTTGTTGTCACTCAAAGTGAAAAGGTTATATTTAAAAATATATATTTTTATAATCATCGATGTCAACAACACTTTATGTTACTTATAATTCATTGTGGATATATTGTATTGATATCATCTTTATTATTTCTGTGGATGGATTACTATATTTACATGAACCCATATCTTTTGAATGCGTGAATCAAGATATTAAAGAACAATGATTATAGTTATGAATTAAATTAAAGTATTCTAATTATTTTATTATTGAATGATAATTGGAAATTCTTTTTGTTGAATTTTTTATCCCAATATAGCTTATATGAAGGGTTGAACCCCATTATAGCTCAGGGGTGAGACCAATATAGCTTAAATTATGGGTGCACCCAGATAGCATTTGGTTATCCCAATATAGAATATACAATTGGTTTTTCCAAATATTTTTTGGTGAACCTAATATGGATTATATGATTGATAAACCCAGATAGTGTCGGGTGATCACAACATAACATATATTATGGGTGCACACAGATAATACCAGGTGAGCCCGATATAGCTTATATGATGGTTGTTCCCAGATAGTGTTTTAATGTATTGGGTAATGTTACTTATCTTTAGAGGTAACTCAAATCGAGTTTATAGAGGGTTTATCATATATATTTTACTAGGATCTAGTAATTTTTAACATGGGTTTAAAATAGTTTTTGAATATAATTTTCTAAGATACCAATACATTTTATTTTTGATTTCTATGGGTTTTAACTATTTCTGTTGATCAAGATTGATATCACATGGATCTTGATTATTGATTCTCATGAATCTTTCCTTTGTTAAATATTTATTACATTCCACATGTTTATGGATATTGGTTTTATGGGTAAGATTTTTCTTGTGTTACACTCATGAGCTTTGATTATGTCTTCATAACCTTTTTTTAATCATATGATCACTGATGACATTCAATTGGTAATGATTATGTTTACCCTTATAGAGCATTTGAAATCTTATTTCTAATATTTAATTTTACCTAGGATATAAAGAATAATTTTAAATAAACCATCCCTAGAATGTATTTATATGGATGATGATTACCTAATAAAGAATTTGAAAATTGGGTTATATTGGAAAAATACTCCCTTGAAGTCTCGAGTTTTGTTTATTTAAGATTTTTTCATATTTCTCTAAACATATAAACCCAAAATGTATTTGGGAATGTAATTGATATAATATTTCCTTTTGATTTTGTAAGGTTTGTATGGGAAAAAATAGGACCTCGTTTATCATTATCAAAGATAGGATTGTAAACTTTACGATTTTAGAATTGTATTTGGGAGTGAGGATTCGAGAATTCTATAGGGTAATGGTTCAAGGTTAGTATTAAATGTTCTCCAACCACATAACATTAAGTAGATGGACACCTCCCCTTATATTTTTTTCTCTAACCCTATATACATCCACAAGACCTTTCATACTCTTAGAATGAATTCCATTAACAAATTTAAAGGGAGTTGAGTAAAAATTTAAATAATAACGTACCTCATCAAAAGGTAGGGATCTTGAAACCTCGACACCATATAACAACTTTCCCTTGACCAGTGCATCCATGAACCACTAAGTCTCTAGGGTAAAAATGTCAGGCCACTGGGCCAATATATCAACTTTCCTCTCCAAAGTATTTTCTTGAACATGACCATGTTTCCATAATAATATATCCAAAGGTATGGTCTTACCCCACAAAATCATTTCATTGTCATCCATAATATGAATCAGATTCTCCCTAAAGGTCACATCAATCTCAAACTCAAAATATTCAACATCAATATATTGATATGGTTCAGGGTAATACTGATGAATATGTGACATATTATAGACATCATCCATATCATCGTACAACTTTTTACATGAGATAATGTTATAGAAACCCAATAACATATATTATTACATGATTTGTAACATAATTATCCAATACTAACATCCCAAATTTCATGAGGCCTGGTGTCTTTAGAATACTAGGTTCAAATTACATCAATAGAATGGTAAAACAAGAAATACTAATTTAATTCTATATAATGATATGATAAATACATTTTAGGCACTAAAAAGACATATTATAACTTGGGGAATAAATAAAAATTGGGTGAGCTAAAAATATCAGTAAAGTAATAAACAATATAAGGAATCAGAACATGCGACTCAAAGGTATAACATGATATCATAAAATATAAGGTTCATGAGTAATCACGTGGAATAATAATATAATGAACATGGAATCATAGTATAATAGAATTGTAGGAAAGTTTTTCGAAACATATAACATGACATACACATGAGTCATGGCTTACGGCCTAGACAATATCACATGGTGGATAAAGTCCTATAATGGATAAAGTTTACTCTTTAATCCCATACATGAAATCCCATGAGACTAAAAAAATACCCAATTAATTGGAGTGATATCTAGGCACACCCATCATAACAATTTCATGATCTATTTGTATCATATAATGGAATTAAATCCTAAGGTATTACACAAAATTACTCATGGAAGGAAAATGGGTTACATAATATTTCCTCATATCAAAATCAAAAGAAATATCCTAACGAAGGTAGTTGATAAATAAACACAAGTATTGTATTACCCCATAAGAGGAAGTAATAATAATATAGGTATATATTTTAAAGACATATATATAGAATTAATACTCATTCCAAAACATTAAATGGAGATAAAAAGTGATTTCAAGAGATATTTTTAATAACCCAATGAAATGATAGTTTAAAGAGACCCCTTACCTCGAGTCTGATTCATCACATGTGTTCCTTATATTCTTGAATAATAAAATAATTTTAGTTATATAATTTCTTAATAACAATTATTAAGTTTATTATAGATTTTATTTTATTCATTACCCTATCATATTCAATTACTTCATCATTTAGGTTAAAGTCGGTCATTTTGAATTTGTTTGGCACATATGTCCAAAATCACCACGGAATGTTGACTATGGTAAAATAGATTATTATTTAACAATATCAATAATAGTAATTATTAAATAATTATAATTATTATACATGAATTCTTATTTTATAAATAACTATGGATTTTGGTTCTGAAAAATGAACTATGATACAATATTTTTAATGTAAATATCATTATAGCTAACTCCAAACCATTAATGGGATAGTTCATCTCAATGTCATTCAACTAACTTGAGGAATATACTATAAATTTTTCATTTTTCAATAGTAAATAGCCTAATACATTCTTCGAAGCATTGCTATGAAACAAAAAAAAATTCCTACTTCAGGGTAGTGTGAGAACTGGTGTAGTGATAATATTTTTTTTTCAAATACATTAAACTCCCTTCATATTCATTGGTCCGTAAAAACATTACTCCCTTCCATGTTAGCTTTGATAGTGGATTTGATAATATCTATAAGTATCATATGAATTATTTGTAATACTGAGCTAGTCTAAAGAAATTCTAAATATTTATTATCGATGTAGTTTTATGTTAGTCCTAAATTTATGTTGTCTTAGATGGGCCCATTTATATCCATTTATTAGTGATATGATGACCCAACAATAATACTTCATTTATCTAGAACCCACATTTATACTATTTTTCATATCTATTATCTGTTTTAAAATCTTTAAGAATGATATTTCAAAGATCCTCATGCTCCTCCTATATTTTAGAGTAATTTAGAATAACATCTATAAATACCACCACAAATTTACTATATTAATCTTTACAGACCCAATTAATTAAGTCAATAAATATTTTTAGAGAATTAGTGAGTTTGAAAGGGGTCACTATGAACTAATAGTGCTTATACCTTGTTCCAATGTAAATTTTTGCGAATATATTCCTTCTTCACCTTTAATTAGAAATATCTTGACCAAAGTTCCACATTATAAAAATACTAGGCTCCACATAGTTGATCAAATAAGTCATCTATATACAGGATGGAATAATTTTTATTTATCATGCTTTTTCGAGATCATGATAATCAATACCGAGGCGCATTGACCCATCCTTCTTCCTAACAAAGAGGACAAGTTCACACCATGGTGATGAACATGGTCATATAAAACCCTTTTACATATTCTCTTGTAATAGATTATTCAACTTGTAAAACTCAACAATGTCCATTCTATAAGGATTCTTAGATATGGGTTGATATCTATGTATATGTTCAATTGATAACTCAACCTAACATTCAGGAGGAATGATAAGTTATTATTCAAGGAATACACCAGCATAATCCCTTGTAATGGGCAAGTCATCAAGTATGATTGTCTCATTTATCTCAATAATTTGGTCTAGATTTGAATTTTCATAAGTAAATAATATATAAACCTGAATAGAATATTACTAGGAGATTCATCCATCTATTTTACTTATTTAAAATAGGATTATGCCTTGTGAAAATAATAGTGATCTCTCTCTCTCAACAGTGATGTTGGATTTATATAAATAATATCAATACATTCATAAAAATATAATCAAATTCTACTAAAGGAACTAATAAATTATATTTTGTCTGATTTGGACCATAATCATTGACTTGGGAGGCATTATATACTTGGAATGAAAACATTTCTCTATTTTTTTCTCTCAGTTAACTCAACCTCCAAATATTGATGTGGTGTTTTAATAGTTCTACTAAACAAAAAAAGATATGAAATAATTCATAGAAGAAGATTCCAATTGAATATTCTCTACTATTGAATGAAAAACTAGAATACCTATAAGCACATTGTTATTTGGATCTTCCTCAGTAGTAGTGATAGAATATGTTATTTCTTGTTCTATAGGCTTGGGAGGTTTTTTACATTGATTGTATCTAAAAAACTTATATTAGTTAATTAGATTCCATAATTTTGATTATCATTTTAGTTTATTCACTACACCATAGAATGATTTTTGATATAATTTTTTTTATTCTTCTAAATTAGTGGGATTATTCATCTCCCTTTGAAACTGGTTAGCCCAATGACCCTCTATTCCATATTTAAAGCAAATCTTAGTTCACAATAGTCAATTTCATAGATTCTTCTTCTCACACTATTGACAAGTGGTATATTGATTTTTTCCACCATGGTTTTTATCTATTTATAACCATTAAAAAATATATTTTACATATTTATTTTTCAGTCCCAGGAGACCATTGTGATTCACCAATCTCCATATGAACATTGAGGGAACAATCGATAATTTATTCAAAACTATCAAAGTCTCAAATCACCAAATATTATCATATAATTTGATTTAATCTAATTAATATGTTCTCCAACTTGCCTTCATTTTGGATGAAAATGATAGAGATGTACCATTTGATAATTGTAAATTTGTTCTCATATGCCCCAACAGACTAATCGTACTTTTGTTTTAAATTGGGGAAATCCCTATACATTTTAAGATGATGAGTTATAGGAAAATATTTATTAAAAATATTTTTTAAAGGATTAATATAGTGACCCATCCCCCAAATATCTTATAGTTGGTGTCTGTTATCAATTATGTTAGCATGATTACAAAGAGTCAAGCCTCTAAGGACCGATCATTTTAATACTCTTGGTAAATAAGATATATAAATGAGTCTTATATTACAAATTATTACACTAATTATAAAATAAATTTTTTCCTTCCAATTAAATAAATAACATAAAGGATAACTATAACCCATTTACTAAATACCTTAATACATTTCATACTATGATTATTGGATTCATATGAAATTTAACATAATAAGGGTGAGCTCAAATGATCAGTAAGGAAAAATATAGTGGTAACAATAAATAATAAATGTGAATAATCAATATGTAAAGTTAAATTATATAAAACACATTCCATACAAATAACATGATAAGGAAAAATAAATTTATAAATCTATGAAACTAAAACACATCTCATCGATTGAACTGAAAATGAAAACTATCCAATGATATGTTAACATAAAATCTCATGGATGAATAATAAATAAAACTAATATGAAATAAAATACCTGATTATTAAACTCCTTGTTTCCTAGATACATGATACCATTACCATCAAGACCATTCACAAGGAATTTTACAAAATATAGGGTAAATACCCAACTAAGGTGTCTAACTAAATGACTCATCCCGTGAGACTACTAATGCATCGAGGGGTAATCTATAAACATGCACCACCGATGCCGTACTAGTCTATAACATTACTCATATTGAATAATAAAAATTAATAAAATTCCTTATGAAATAATTTTAAAGGATAAAAAATTATAAATATTTCCCCAAATAATCAAATAACAGTCGAAGTAGAAACTGTATGTAAAATAATTTATGGTATAAGCAATATTAATATACATAAAAGATGATATGGATAATTAGGGTAAATTAAATGATCATATGAGATTGTATTTTTCAAGGGGATTTCAATAATGAATCAAGGATGTGAATATAAATACTATACTTATCCAAATCAATCAAAAACCTTCTAGATGATGGATAAAGATGGTGTCAATACAACATATACCAATGGGAGTAAAAATATAGGGTTTTTTCCATTGAATAAATAAAATAAGAACATACAAAATATTCTAAATGAAAATACTACTTTAATTGAAAATCCATTTGAAATTTTTTTGTTATTAAAATCCCATTTAAAAACATTTTCATTAAAAATAATCCATTTATAAATTCCATGGAATCTTTATTGAAATGATGGAGGATAAATCCATATATATCATATGAGGTAATAAACATTCCTTTTCAAGGTAAAAATGGTTAGATAAATGACTTATTTGAAAAGAAACAAGAATATTCTTGTGAAAACATTGGTAAAATAAAAAAATGGTAAAAATATATTTTCAAATTAATTTTAAAAACATTTTTGAAAACATTTTAACAAAACAATTTATTAGAAGAAAATAGGTTCAACGACTAAAGAGAGAAATAAAGTCAAGTTTTATTAAAAACATTTTTAAAACCCTTTGAGTACCAGAGTAAAAAAATGTTACGAATAATTGAAAAAGTTCATGAATAAATAGAGAATAGAAAAATGAATGGGTTTATTGAAAAATGGTTACATAATTTCCTCGTGTTAAAATACAATTGTAAGATCATTAATTTTATTATTGAGGAAAATAATCTTTAAAAATTTAAAAGTGTCCCATACCACTTTGAATCATTTTAAATCATAATGATCTAAAAGTAATAAAATTATATGAAAACTATGATATCTTGAGAGTAAGTTTATTCATCATATATCATTTAAATGTGATGTATATACACCATATATAAGAAAATTGGTAAATAAATGATAAAACACTATTTTTTTGAATATTTTATTTATAATAAATGAAATAATTCCCTCACATTGTGTTAAATATGTTTATTTATAAAATATTTGTAATTTGATCATAAATTTGAAAATTTGGTGAAAATTATAGTTTTACCCTTTATAGTGCACTATATTATTTCGAAGATAAATATTTTTATATTTATTATCTGAACATGAAATTTTGTAAAAGTGTTCCTAAATTAATTTTCCAAATCTTCTATTCATGACACTAGATCAAAATAATTCATTTGGATGGAGTAATTGGGCCATAGAGGCAAAGGTGGGATGGACACGCGAGAATGGAGAAGCTTCTGTAGTTCGGCCATAACTCCTTCATATGAGCTTTTATTGAGCCTATATTGTTATAGGAGGTAGAGGAACCATATACGCACATATGATCCTTCTGGAAGGCTGGAAAATTCATGGGTTGTGGTGGTCAAATGGGCGGTGAAAGTTGGCATAAAATATTTGGCCGAGATTCCCCATTCACACTTGAAACCACTTTGAACCTAGCCTCCCCACCAATCTATAAATTGGTATTTTTCTCATTAGGTGGGGTTGGTACGTGCATTGGGAAGTTTAGGGCAGATGAGAAGTGGATCCACTCCAATTATCCAACCATTTCAATATGTGTAGCTCTTGAAGCAAGGATCCCTTCGAAGAAGCCTTATTCTTCTCATTCATGTTGTAATGATTTTGTTTTTGTAATAAACTTCTTTGTTCTTATTTTATTACTTCTCTTTTCCTATGTTTTGTTTAAATTTCTTCTTCTCTAAATATTCCTATTTGGTCTGTAATTCTTGAGTAGAAGTGTTATTGGGTTATACCCATTATAAACCATTGCACATGCAAAACGCTTCTACGATGATTACGCCACCCATGGAAGAGTAGTTATTTTTAGTAATCGATCTCCCTATATCATTATTAATTTATTTATTTTTAATAAATGAGCTAATGTAATTCACATAATATGATCCATGAATTGTGTTTTTAAATTACAAAAAACTAAGCAAGCAATTAAACAATTAACACAAAACACACGAGGTCGAGATTTTGTGTGAATTGTGAGAGCGCGATCTTAATCGGCAATACAAGACCACACGGGATAAATTTGTAGAGTTGAAATATAATCTCTAAACACAATTCATCCTAATTTCTAGAATATATATGTGCTCTAATTAACCACTAACCATAATCTATCCTTAGAACAACAATAAAAGCAGGGTGTTGTGATTGCGTGTTCCGAAGCTAGCCTAGGGTTTAAGTAATTTCATCTTTGTGGTTAAGTTAAATCTCGTAGGGTTCGAGGGATAAAAAATTAGGGGATCATAATTAATTGGATATTTATTTAGATTATAATGATTAATAAGTAAATGAAGAGGTAGAGTTATCGATTACACCTTTTAAAATAGATTTCTAAAAAAACATCTTTTTGTTGTGTCATTTGAATCGAAATTCATTTCAAAACAAAAAACAAAAAATATACAATCTTTTTCCAGCAAATTTCTTCTAGATTCATAAACTATAACCAACCCCCATCCTTTCAAGTAGTGTTTTTATTCTATTTTATTTCATTTTTATAATACCTTTAAATTTTTTTTTAAATATACTTCCTACTTTGAGAGATGACCTTGGTCAGCCACTCTACTGCTCCTAAGTACCCCAAAATCACACAAATCATTTGAGGGCGCCCACGATAGTGCTCTTCCAAATTGACGCCGTTTCCGAGGAGGAAAGTAATTTATTCAACCATTTAGAGGTATTTCTTTTATTTTTCATCTTATTATTTTATTCACCTCTCTCTTTCATATTTCCCCTTCCTCAGGTTTTCATTTTTTTCATCCTCTACTTTTCTTTTTGGACCATCAACTCAAACTTCCAATTTTTATTTTACTATGGTCCACATTCTTTATTTTCATTTTTATTTTATTTATGACATGAAATAATCGTGAAGATCTCTTAGATGTTGACCCTGAGATTGAACGTAGCCTTAGGGCTCGAATCAGACATTCTCAGTCTACGGGAAGTTTCAACATTCAACCAGTTGGAGAATTACTCCAATATCAGACCATTGAAATTTGAATCAATTCAAATTCAACCATAAAACAAGAAACAATGGATGAAAATAATGGAAATGAACTTAATAGAACCATTCTAGAATTGTATGCACCTGATATTAACTATCAACCAAATTGTATCGGATAACCGAATCTGGAATCAGACTTTGAGTTAAAATCTAGATTAATTCACCTTCTTCCAAAGTTTCATAGATTTTATGGTTAGGATCCCAACAAACACCTTAAGTAATTTAATGTGGGTTGCTCAACTTTAAAACCTATAAATGTCTCTGAAGATCAAATCAAACTAAGATCATTCCCATTCTCACTTGATGGAGCTGCAAAGGATTGGATGTACTATTTACAAACGAAAGTTGTAACATGTTGGAATGATTTGAAACGTCTTTTCTTGTAGAGATTTTTTCCAGCATCGAGGACCACATCCATTCATAAGGAGATATCGGGGATCAAGCAAGAACAAGGGGAGTCAATGTATGAGTATTGGGAGAGATTCAAGAAGTTGTGTGCAATCTGTCCACATTACCAATTCAGTGAGAAACTCCTCATTCAGTACTTCTATGAAGGTATCACACCTATGGAGAGGAGCGTGGTGGATGCCGTAGTTGGAGGGGCATTGGTGGACAAGACACCAGTAGCTGCACATGCATTGATCGACAAGATGGCACAAAACTCCCAACAATTTGGTGATCGAGGTACACCACATGTCAGGGGAGTACATCAGGTAAGTCCTTCTTCTCTTGAAAGTCATTTGATTGATACCAAGTTAGAAGAACTAACCACTATGGTGAGACAAATTTCATTGGGTCAAAAGACATCCCAACCCACTCCTTCAAGGCCTTGTGGCCTTTGCACTAAGACAAGACACCCAACTGACTGTTGCCCACTACTACAAGATACAGAGGATTGCGCAGCAGTATTCCCAGGGAGACCTTATCTGCAGCAATAACCATATCCCTAAAAGAATCTTGATTCCTTTGCACCAACATACAACCAAGGGTGTAAGGATCATTCAGACATGAGTTATGGCTCTGGACAACAACAAAAGCCAACCATTAAACAAAAGTACCAGAAGCCTCCACCTTAACAACAGGGTTTCCAACAACCCCAAAGGAGATTTGAAGCCCAAACATCAACAAGTCGAAAACAAGGGAATCTGAAAAAAAAGTTAGACTCTAACACTGATGATCTTTTGAAACAAATTGTTCTTAATCAACAGAATGAGATGAATAGTCAAGGTTTGAAGATGAGGGAGTTGAAGACTCAAATGAGACAGATTTTCACCACCCTCCATGAACTTGTAAGTAAGAATTCTGGAAATCTACCTTCCCAACCCACTCCAAATCCAAAGGGGAATGTTAGTGCCATCACATTGAGAAGTGGGAAGCAAATTAACAATACATCTGTACCTACCATTCCACCGGTATTCACATATACTCCAGAGAATCCGCATTCCATACCAACTAAGGAGCAATCCAAGGAGAAAGATAAAGGTAAGAAAAAGATTGATGATGTTCCTCCTAAACCCCTTCCTTTTCTAAACAGGGTTGTTCAAACCAAGAAGATGGCTGAAGAAGCAATGAAAAAGAAGTTTTTGGATTCATTCAAGCACGCGGAGACCAACATTCATCTACATGAAGCTATTAAGCAAATTACAAGGTATGGGAAATTCTTAAAATAACTTTGTACCAATCGAAGAGGGCTCAAGGGAAATGAGAGGATCAACCATGGAAGGAATGTCTCAGCACTCATTACACCAAATCTAGCAATTCCAACAAAGTGCAAGGATCCTGAGAAATTCACCATCCCATGTACCATAGGGGAGTTTCACTTCTCTGATGATCTTTGTGATTTAGGTGCTTCAAAAAATGTGATGCCTCACTGTTTATTCTCTTCTTTATAGGTTGGTGAGTTGAAGCCGACGATAGTAGTGGTGTAGTTATCAAATAGAGCTATGGAATATCCAGCGGTAGTTCTTGAGGATGTACATGTTCGGGTAAGATACATGATCTCCCCAGCAGATTTCTACGTGCTTAACATGGAGGATGATTAGGTAAGTTATCATACCACCATTATCTTAGGTAGAACCTTCCTCAAAACTGAAAAAAACTATCATAAATATTCATGAGGGTACACTTTACATGGAGTTTGGAGATGATGTTGTGATATTTAATGTTATGGACTCCATGAAGTACCCCTCTGAGGACCATTATGGTTTTGTTATCTCCCATTTTGAACCACCAAGTAAAAACTCCATGAATTTTGATTGTCCTATGCTTAGTGAGATTATGAGTATTGGTTAGGGTTTAATGTCTATGAGAATTTCCACACCTGTTTCTAATGAAAAAGACTCTCTAAGAGTTGATTTTGAAATGGATTCATATTCTAATCTTGATCATGTGAACTCTGATTATGACATGTCTATTGAGTATGCTGATGTATTTGGTGCTTTATTCTCTTATTGTGATGATTTTTATTCTAATACTGATGTTCATTGTGCAGATATGTATGTTGCATCAATTTCTCCATCCATACATCACCCCCCCTACATTGGAACTCAAGCCATTTCCTCCAAATCTTAAATATGCATACTTACTGAGTGGTGATAGATTACCTATTATCATTTCTAACAATATCTTTTTTGAACATGAAGAATTAATTTTGAATCTATTGAGAGATACCATTAGGGAAATTGGTTGGACATTAGCAGACATATCAGGTATTAGACCCTCCATTTGAAAGCATAGGATTCTTTTGGAGGATGGCACTAAACCGGTGAGTCAACCACAAAGGAGACTCAATCCATCACTTTTGGAGGTTGTTAAAAAAGAAGTTGAAAATTTTCTCGAGGCAGGTATAATCTATCCTATTTCAGATTCTTAGTGGGTAAGTCCAATTCAGGTTGTGCCTAAGAAAAGTGGTGTTACTGTTGTTAAAAATGATAATGATGAGTTAGTTCCAATGACGGTACAAAACAGTTGCTATATGTGTATTGATTATAGGAAACTAAATCATTACACTCGCAAAGACCATTTTCCCCTCCCATTTATTGATCAGATGCTTGAGAGACTAGCTGGAAAAACACACAATTGCTTCTTGGATGGATTTTCTAGATATTTTCAGGTTATTATAGCTCTAGAGGACCAGGAGAAGACGACATTCACCGGCCCATTCGGTACCTTTGCTTACCGAAGGATGCCATTTAGACTTTGTAATGCCCCAGGAACCTTCCAGAGATGCAAGGTGAGTATTTTTTCTGATTTCATTGAGACCTGCATGGAGGTATTTATGGATTATTGTACAGTTTATGGATCCTCGTTTGATGAATGTCTCCCTAGTTTGGGTGATGTGTTGCGTCGTTGTATTGAGAAGAATCTGGTCTTCAATTTTGAAAAATGTCATTTAATGGTCGAAAAGGGAATTGTCTTAGGTCATACAGTCTCACAACATGGCATTGAAGTTGATGAATCTAAGGTAGAAATTATTTCATCCCTCCCATCACCTACATGTGTGTGTGATGTTTGATCATTCCTTGGACATGCTAGATTTTGTCACCGCTTCATCATAGTTTTTAGTAAGATCGCTCTACCCTTATCTCAATTTCTTAAAAAAGATATTGACATCAATTTTGATGCTTCATACAGAGTATCATTTGATGAGATAAAGAAGTGTCTGACCACTCAACCTATCATACAACCCCCACAGTGGGATATTCCTTTTGAGCTTATGTGTGACGCCTCCAAATTTGTGGTTGGAGCTATCTTATCTCAGAGGGTAGAGGGACGTTCACATGTGATCACCTATGCATCAAGGACACTGGATTCAGCACAATCAAATTACACAACCATGGAAAATGAGTTTCTTGCTGTCATATTGTCTTTAGATAAATTCCATTCATATTTATTGGTCTCTAATGTAGTTGTTTTTTCTGACCATGCAGCTCTGAGGTACCTCTTGAAGAAGCCAGATGCAAAGCCCAGGATGATCTGATGGATGCTCCTTCTTCAAGAATTTGATACTGAGATAAAGGAAAAGAAGGGGTTAGAAAACTTGGTGGTGGAACACATGAGTAGGCTTACTCACACACACTAGAGGATGACACCATGGACCAGGTACCACTTCGAGATAGTCTCCCTGATGAGCATCTCTATACCATCTCTAGTACGCATCCTTGTTATGCTGATTTAGTTAATTACATTGTTGCCTCTGAAATCCCAGTGAATTTCAAGAAACATCAAGTCCAAAAATTAAAAATTAAGTCTAGCTATTTTGTGTGGGATGATCCTTACCTCAGGCACATGTGTAGTGACCAAGTCATTATGTGGTGTGTTCCCAATCATGAGTTTGAGTCTGTTTTTCATTTATGTCATACACTTGCTTATGGTGGAGACTTTTGACCACAACGGATATCTTTGAAAGTTTTGGACTCTGGAGTATATTGGCCTAGATTATTCCATGATGACCATGTGTTTTGTAAGTCATTCTCTCATTGCCATCACACTGGGAACATTTCTAAGAGACATGAGATACCCCAATAACCCATATTATTTTGTGAGATTTTTGATTTATGGGGCATTGATTTTATGGGTCCTTTTCCTAGTTCATTTGTATTTTTGTATGTTTTGGTTTCTGTTGATTATGTGAGTAAATGGGTGGAGTCCAAGGCCACCAGGACTGACGATTCTTATGATGTAGTGGATTTTGTCAAGGCTCAAATCTTCTGCAGGTTTGGAGTACCAAAGGCCATCATCAGTGACCAAGGGACACACTTTTGCAATAGGAATTTTTCTTCCCTCCTTATAATGTATGGGGTGACACACAAAACATCAACACCATACCACCCCCAAACAAATGGATAGGCTAAGGTTTCAAATTGTGAGTTGAAAAAAATTATGGAGAAAACCGTGCAGCCAAATAGGAAGGTTTGGAGCAAGCGCTTGGAAGATGCGTTGTGGGATTATAGGACAGCATACAAGACACCCATTTCTATATCCCCATTTAGGATTGTTTTTGGGAAAGCATGTCATCTCCTAGTGGAAGTTGAGCATCAGGCTTATTGGGCTATAAAGAAATGCAACATGGATTTGGCCCAAGATAGAATTTAAAAGAAGTTGCAAATTCAAGAGCTTGATGAGATTAGATTGTCTTCATATGAGAACTCAAGGCTCTATAAAGAAAAATCAAAAGCACCTCATGATAGAATGATCCAACAAAAGGAGTTTCATGTTGGATAGAAAGTCCTTCTCTACAGTTCACGACTGAAGCTGATGCCTGGTAAGTTGTGTTCCAGATGGTTAGGTCCTTATGTTGTATCTAGTGTTTTTCCTTATGGTGTAGTGGAGATCACACAATAGGATACAAGAAGGAGCTTTACAGTCAATGGGAAACGGTTGAAGAGATACATTTAGGGACTTCCTACTGATGCAGTGGATTTTATCACACTACATAACCCCATCATCACTTAAGCACATCAGGCTATTCCTAACCATTTCACTTTTATATTATTTGTCCTATTTAAAAATTCTACATTTCATGTGCATATATCATCTCATGGGTTCACATTTAAGACAATTCAATGCTTTAAGTGTGGGGGAGGGAACCTTTTAGTTTAGTAATTTCAATTCTTTTCCTGTTAAAAAAACAAAACAAACAAAAAATTGTGTGTTTTTCAAATTTTGTGTGTTTATTTTTCAATTTTATTTGTGTTTTTGAAATTTTTGAGCTGAAATGATTCTCATCACCATTTTGAAATTCTTATTAATGAGTGAAATGATTTAACCCTTGAAACTAAGTTTAAATGAATTCTGAAATGACTTTGTTTAAAGTTAAAATATTTAGTAATTTCATGAAAAGTACACTGAATTTTGAATCCCATGCCACATCTCACTGTCTTTATATTTGAAATCACATTCCTATGAGGCTTATGAACCATTATTTTCATATTCTTTACATTCACCTCACTTATTGAGAGAACCAAACCATTCTTGATTTAACTAGCATTTGATTTATTTCTGTCAAAACTTGAGGGTTTGAGGTACTTATGTTTAAATGATTGAGGCATTTGTTTGATATTAAATCCCCTATTTCAAAGAATCATTTTTTATAATGGATTACCTTGAACATTTAATCCTTGTAGCCCTTAGATTCCATGCACATCCTGTTAGGTTGGCCACATTACAAGCCAATTTTCCATATCCAACCAACTCTTGAAGCGAAATTGCATAATCTAGTTGAGCTTAAGTGTGGGGGAATCCATCTTGTGTTGTTATACCACAATCTTTGATACTTTGGGTGGAAAATTAAATTTTGAAAAGATGTGTTTTCTACTGAATAAAGTAATTATATTGAAAGTTGTGCCTTTTATGGAGATTTCAAGAAAATCATGTTTGAGATGATTGACATTTTTGATACTGAAATGATGAATGGTGTGAAATTTTCATGACTTTTCACGATAATGTAGCTGAATTGATACTATTGGGATTGAGGAGAAGACCACATTTAAGTGAGAATTAGATTAATGCAATTTTTCTTCAAAATGAGTCAAGCCCTCCTCATTCAGCCTCAGAGTTTTTCACATCTTAATCCTACCAATCGAAAGCCATAGAACAACCCTAAAAAGTTCTCATAATAAAGATACATCCTTGACTCACACGGGGTGGCAATATAGGAATTTATCAAGCCTATGGTGACCCTTTTATGAGTTTGGATGAGAAAGACATTGCAAAAAAATGACATTTGTGTGATAAGAGAAAATTCATGCGAGGTAAGTGTTTTGTGCATGAGAGGATAAATAAAGTAGAAATATATTGAATGATATAAATGAAGAACATGAAATAATTGTTTTTTATGAGGCATGATATCTTTTTTTTCTTGGTGTGTATTTTTTTGATCTGAAAGATATTTGGTTTAAAATTGGTTTGGATTTGATATTGATGTTTACTTGATATGAGATTTTGGTCAGGAGTGAAATGGGTAAGTGTGGGGGAGTTGATAAAACACTATTTTGTTTAATAATTTATTGATAATAAATGAAATAACTCCCCCACATTGTGTTAAATATGTTTATTTATAAAATATTTGGGATTTGGTCATTAATTTGAAAATTTGGTGAAAATTACAGTTTTACCCTTAGTAGTGCACTGTAGTATTTAAAAGATAAATATTTTCATATTCATTATTTGAAAATGATATTTTGTAACAGTGTTACTAACTTAATTTTCTACAACTTGTATTCATACACTAGATCAAAATAATGCATTTGGATGGGGTAATTAGGCCATAGAGTCAAAGGTGGGCTGGACACCCCAGAATGGAAAAGATTATGTATTTCGGCCATAACTCCTTCATATGGGATTTTATTGAGCCCATATGATTAAAAGGGATATAGGACCCATATATGAACATATGATCCTTCTGGAAGGCTGGCCAATTCACGTTTTTGGGGGTCAAATGGGCGGTGCAAGTTGGCATAAAATATTTGGTCGAGATTCCCCATTCACACTTGAAACAACTTTGAACCTGGCCTCCCCACCAATCTATAAATTAGTTTTTTTTCTTATTTGGTGGGGTTGGGACGTTCATTGGAAAGTTTAGGGTATAAGAGAATAGGATCCACTCCAATTCTCTATCATTTCAATAAGGGTAGCTCTTGAAGCAAGGATGCCTTCGACGAAGCCTTCTTCTTCTCCTTTATGCTGTAATGATTTTGTTTGTGTAATAAAATTCTTTGTTCTTCTTTTATTTCTTATATTTTCTTCTGTTTTTTTAAATTTCTTCTTCTCTTAATCTTCCTATTTGGTTTGGAAATCTTGAGTAGACGCATTATTGGGTTATAGCCATTATAAACCTTTGCACATGCAGAACGCATCTACGATGATTAAACCACCCATGGAAGAGTAGTTCTTTTTAGTAATCGATCGAACTATATAATTCTTCATTCATTTAATTTAAATCAATAAGATACTGTAATACACATAATATGATCCATGATTTTTGTTTTTAAATTACAAGAAACTAAGCAAGAAATTGAACAATTAAAACAAAACATGTGAGGTCAAGATTTTGTGTCAATTGTGAGAGCGCAATCTTAATCGGTAATACAAGACCACACGGGATAAATTTTTAGATTTAAAATATAATAACTAAACACAATTAATCCTAATTTACAGAGTGGATATGTTCTCTAATTAACAACTGACCAGAAGCTATCCTTAGAAAAACAATCAAAGCAGGGTGCTGTGATTGCGTGTTCCGAAGCTAGCCTAGGGTTTAAGTAATTTCATCTTTGTGGTTAAGTTAACTCTCGTAGGGTTCGAGGGATAAAAAATTATGGGATAATAATTAAGTGGATATTGATTTAGATGATAATTATAAATAAGTAAAATACGAGGTAGAGTTAGATCGATTACACCTTTTAAAATAGATTTCTAAAAAAACATCTTTTTGTTCTGTCATTTTAATCGAAATTCATTTCAAAACTAAAAACAAAAAATATAAAATCTTCTTCTAGCAAACTTCTTCTAGATTCATAAACTATATCCAACCCCCATCCTTTCAAGTAGTGTTTTTATTCTATTTATTTTATTTTTAGAATACCTTTAAAATTTTGTTTTAATATGTACTTCTTCCTTTGAGAGACGACCATGGTCATCCACTCTGCTTTACCTAAGTACCCCAAAATCACACTAATCATATGAGGGCGCCCACGATAGCGCTCTACCAATAAACACAAATATGTCTCAATAGAATGTATGTTGAGATTAAATCCCTTACAACTACAGTAATAAATGAATTGGATGACAAAAAATTAGTAATAATAAAATAAAACATTCAAATACAATGAAGATAATATAATTCAGGACATTAAATGTCAATTGTTTAGTATTTACACCATATTTCATAAATTAGGTGCACAAAAATTATTTATTCCTCATGGAATGAAATGTGAGACAATAATCCCTTACCATGAGTTTCTTTTCAGGTGAACGTCCTTTAACTTCATGTATAATAAACTTATATTAATTTTATACTTTATTGAGAACCATTTTAATTTTTAGCTTTAATTTTATTTCACTTAATAATATGTTGTGTAAAACTACTTAAAGAATTATGTTTACATCGGGTGTTTTGACCAAATTTGGTTTATGTGTCAAAACCAAGTCCGGTAGGTGAATTATGGCAAAAGGGGTCATTATATAACGTATGAAGAATAATAATAATAAAATATTTACCATATTTATATATAAATTATAATTTTAAGATCAATCATTGAATATGTTTTTGAAAAATGGATCAACGTTAGAATCATGAAGTTGGTAGGCTATATGTACGCATGAGTAACATTCCAATTTTTCAATGATCGTTATGGAAAGAAGGTAAGTAACACCACATCATTAGTGAAATATAATTTTATCATAAATAAAATATTATTTAATTATTTATACTTATATATATAATTATTGTGATTAAAAATTAATCTCATCATGTTGAGAAGGTAGTAGTCCACACATCCATGAATAACTTTATCACTTTTTAATTGTGTGAAATAGTAACAAAGAAAATGATATGTTTATATAGTATATTTAAATAAAGTTAATTATTCAATTAATATCATACATATGTTATTTAGGTCTCAAATTTTTAATTATAATCATATTTTATATATTCCATGAATTGTGCGAACGAATCACATCGCTTTTAGGGGTGGTAGTCCACACTTCCTCAAAGATGTTATCATATTAACACAAAAGGGAAAGTATTAAAGGTATGTGTTATAAAAGGATTAAATAAGTATAAATATAAAATAAATATTATATATATCATATATAAACATATTTTACATCACAATGGATAACATGATAGTTGGTAAAGGAAAAATGAACAATCATCATTTCGTGAGGTAGTAGTTCACCATACACAGAAATATTATGTTCATTACCCATTAGATGGAAGTGTGAATATGTGTGGTTCAAACCCTTATAATAAAAAAATATTACTGTATTAAGTATCATTTTTTATACAATAATATAATAATAAGTGGTGAGGGTTTTGATAGTGGAAATGAAACTTGAAATCTTAAATAATGTTATTACCTCTTAATGAGGAAACTTCTTTTAGTGTGTACCAAAAGGCTTCCAGGGAAGGAATTATTCCCAAAATGAGGATTCAAGGATTAGGGGGGGATTTTGGGAATATATTATTATATATCATTTTTTTAAAAATATGTTTATAGGTGTGATAAATGGAGAGAGGTGGTGGCCTTTTATAGCGAAGGAAAAGGAATCACTTGGAATATTTGGAAACAAGTTAGGTGTACACAAGTTCTTACCTAAAAAAGTCATAAAAAACCAAAAACGCTAAATTATATAATGTTAATGGAAGTATAATTGACATAAAAATGTTTTTGGATAAGTATATAGGTCATTAGGGCCCTTAAATTAATGGTTTAGTCCTTTATTATGCTTGCTTTTACCTAATTACTTGTAATTAATTTTAATAACTATCACTAATATTTTGGTAAAAAACAAAATTGGTGTTATTATTAATTATAAATTATGAGGATTAAAAATATTGAATCCAATTTTCTAAATTCCTATCATATAAGTGGCATAAATTTATGTAAATTTAATCTGGCAGGTGGGACGACAATGCATGTTTTTTAAAGTAAAAACGTTTGAAAGTTTGCTATGTTTTATAATAAATTTCAATGTGAGATTAATTAAAATTAAATAAATTGTATTAATTGATAAAAATATTATATAATTTAAATTTAAAACTAATATAAAAAACATATTCTTATAATTAAATTATATGAGAAATCAATTTTGAACTAAAATTTAGTATTTTTAACTATTTGTTAAAAAATGAAATTATTCAAAAAAATATCAAAAATTTAACCTAACTAAATTATTATATTTGTCTTAGAAATATTAACTTTATTTTTACATATTAAATTAATTAATGTATGAAAATTCATATTTAAAATGGGTTCCCCCTTAAAATGTGGTAAAATTGTATTTATAATAATATGGGGTTTTAAGTGAAAAATAGAGTTTGTTTTTATATTATGAATTTTAAACCAAATGTACGAATATAAAAAATATTTTATTGAATATTTAACATATATATTCTATTAATGTAACACCCCAATATTCCATGGTATGTTTCCCTTTGAATAATGGTGTAGCTTGCATTGTACGTAACTTGAAGTTTAACGCAATACAACTAATCAAACTAGTCGTTATAAATAGTAATAACCTACTTTTGAAATTTTAGAAATTTTATTTTTAAAAATCGACATCATTTTTTTAATTGGGAATATCAAAATTATCTTAGGGTGAATTTTGGGTACTTTTCTTGAAAACATTCAATTTTTGGTGAATTGTGAAAATACTAAATTTTAGTTAAAAACAATTTCTTTAATAAAAATAAGTTTTAGTGTTAAATTATAAATTTTATTGGTTTTAAAGTATATTTATATTAAATTTTTATAATTTAATATAATTTAGTTCATTTTGTATAATTTCACATTTAAACTAATCATAAACAAGGGTCAATATTTTGATAGTTATTATTTCATAAAAACACGCTTTTGGTTTTGACAACGTAAAATAATTTTAAATTAATTTCAGCCACTTATTTGTTTTGAATATGGAAAAATAGATTCCATATTTGGAATCATGTGGTACAAATTTTTTTAAAAAGTTAAATTTAATTTTTAGACATTAGGAATAATTACATCGGTAATTATTTTATTTACCATGGTTAAAGGGTAAATCTAGTAAATAAGGGTAAAAAATTATATTATAATTGTATTAAATTAACTTAACCTATTTCATATTTCTATTGGTTGATACATGTCCTACCATGGGTATCCTTGGGTCGATTTTGGGACCCCATGGAGCCACTTGAGAGTGATAATGACACTTTATATTAATTAATTTAAAGTAAAGACAAAATTGAGATAAACATATATCTTTTAGTAAAACAATTTTTAAATGGGGTTATATAAGTTATATTTTAGGCTATAAATACTCATTAGAAATATAAAAATATTTCCTACATAATTTTTATTTATTTATTATATTTTGACATTAAATAATTAAATTTATCTATGACACAATGGTGATACAGTAATTACCTTATTAATGATAGAATCAATGAAATTGTATTATAAATATTAAATTAAATATAATTTAGAAGTTTTTATGACATCAATGAATTTTATATGTGAATTGGAAATGTTAGGGTTGATTTAATGTATTTTTTTTTGAAGTAATCAACTTTTGATGAATTTTAAAAAAAACCAAATACTAAATTGTATCAAAATTGACATAAATGAGTTTTTAAAACAAATATTATATTATTAAATTATATAATAATTCAAATAATATAAGGTTCTGCCAAAGAACTTATATAATTATTGGTATATCATTAATGAACCACTTGAGTTTATCTTGGAATTTTATTGTAAGATTATTAACTGATTATTATAATAACACAAGAATATACAGTAAAGGTTAAACTATATAACTAAGAGTTAAATATATAAGATAAGGTAAATATGGTGACTCAAAACAGTCCAAAACCAACGTTTTGAGCGGTTTTCGACCGATACCCACCTTATCCTAGAAATAAATCATTTTGGTTCCATTAGAAACCGAATCTTATTTTATTATAAAATAATATTTCAATCTTTTCCTAAGGTTCCCATCACCTCTCTTATAAAAGGGCACTTCCCCTTCTCTCAAAATCACACCTCCAAAGCCATTTGAATCTGCCAATCCCTACCCACATATCCTAAATATTTTTATCAATTCACACTAGAGGCCTTATATTGATCATAAATCCATCCTATGTATCCCTTTTGATCAACTCTAAAAGAAACACCGGAATAAGAGGTAATAATTTCACCACTTTCTTTCAAGTTCTTTTCTTTTTCCACTTGTTCTTTCTTTGTTGATTACATTCTAAAATAATAACTCTAGTATATTCTATATATTGTGATGTTATTATAAAAATGGTACAACCATATTAATTATTCTATCTATCATAGCAATGAAAAAGTCACCATACGTGCGTATATACGGCTTACTGTCTCCACGTTGTGGTGTAGTTTGTTATTCAAACACTTCATTATTTGAATGGGTAGAATAATGAGTATAACTTATTTAAATAAAAAATATAACATTTTAAAAATAATATATATATTATATACCATCCCATTACATATTATTTCACCATAAATATAATTATATTGTCGCTCGTGCGCACGTACGGATTACCGTCTCCTCGAACGTGATGTGATTCATTACCCATTGTAATCATTCATAAATAATATTATTTTTAGGATTAAAAATAATGTTTAGTAACTTAATATAATTCTGGATATGAATAAAATACATCCAATCCATAACAAATAGGGTTTACATAACTGATCATATAAAGGGAAACATATAAGTTAACACCTGAAATGATGATAATACTAAAATATTATTAACAAATCAATATTAGAGAATCATATATGATATAATATTTAAGTAAATAGTTAATATATAATTTAATAACAATGTTTTAAATATTATAAATTAGTTTAACATACCATAAACAATGATAAAGTACAAGTTAAAGATTAATTTCTCAATCACTTTATTATCAGAGGATGTTTTACTTAAGTATCTACTAGGACCTCTTTATCATCCACATCCATGTTTCATAAAAATTTATTTCAAAACATTTTAACTATTTACCCGACTGTGGTTTAAATTCATTTATACCATAGTTTTACTTTTTATAAAATGGTTTGAAAGGAATCTTTCCGCTATTTTTCAAAGAAGGTACTTTATGACCTTTTCAAAGAAATTAAGGTAAGAATGGTTTTTTAACTTACACAGTGGGTGTGGATATTTTCTGATGTTATATCATTGTCTAAGCTTACCATAAAAGCTTATAAAAATATTTTCAAAATAAATGTTTTATTTTATAATTATGTGACTTTTAAATGATTTCCAAAGAAAAAGAGGTATTTATTTCTAAAGGTTTTAATTTCATCTTTGTCAACATCCTTTGATAGATTTTAAACGTGTTTGATATTGATTTATTATGATACAAATCTTCCATACTGTATTGAAGGTTTTGTGATATGTTTTATTGTGGATGTGTTATTTTTACACCAGTCATGGTTTATGGATATAGAATTGACATTTCATATGCTAGATTTAATAAAAATGTTTATTTTATGTTTAAACCTTTTCATACGAGGAATGAATTGGACTTAGTAAGTGACGGTTGGAGCCCGTTATAGCTCCATGATGCATCGGTATATTTCATCAGACAAACTAGTTTCTTGGCACAACACCCTGAGAAAATATTATTTATAGTCTTCGCACAAGGCCTTGACTATGTGGTTATTAAGTCTGGCATTATGCATTCTATCATTATGAATGTGGCTATTGATATTGCATGTGATTATTATACTAGTATAATATCCATGTGATTAATTAAATGAAATTATTTGATTTTATCATTCCCATATTATGTTGTAGTTTAAGTTTAAACGGCTTTTGTTTTAGTCTTATACATTGCCTTTAATGTTTTTTATTATTTATGAAAGTTTCTACTATATTGTTATCCTTACTAAACATCTGAGCTGACCCCTTTCTATGTTTTAGTTTTTCTAGGATGTGAAGAAGTATTTTATGGTTCACCTAAAAGGATATGCTAAGCATATAAGTGTGTTCAATAGAGGAAAAAAATTTTTGTTGTTTCTATTTCATGATGTAATGTAAAACTTATGAATGTATCTAGTACTTCCATGGATACTAAACTGATCATCCATTAAAGACATGATTCCTTGTATCATGCCAATGTTATGTAATAATGCACCGACTCTAGGTAATTAGTGTCGAGGCATTATAGTTGGCATCATAGGATGTTTAGTACAATCCTTGGAAGCTAGATTTAGAAAAACTCTAATTAGAGAACATTACCCTAAGATAGTATTTGGGGATTAGTATAGAAGAACTTCCTAGAATTTTAGAATTGTAGAGATATTTTGAGTTTTCCCAAAAATAAATACTTTTCTAGATACGAGCAGGTAGAGGTGGCTCTGGCACAGATGTACCTCGGGGTAAAACCTGAAAACACCGCTTTGAGCTAGACTCGAATGGGAACTTGTGCATGACAATGGGCCTTACTGCATTCTTGGTTACGACACTCCCAGGGGATATTCTTATGATATTTCTAATTTTCATTACAAACCATTATGAAGGGATTATAAGTGTATACTTACTCAAAGAAAAGATTTTTATGATTATAGATTATATCCAAAAACTGGTCTATTTATTTTAACTATTTTACATGTTTGGAATTATGTATTGTGATTCATTAACTAATCTTGTGTATCCCATTATTTATAAAAGTAACTTAGTAGAAGGAATGAAAACTGTTTCAATGCACATAATCAATGTAGGGATTTCCCTCCTACTCAAGATAATTATCATGGAGCTGGTGATTCAACTGGTGCTGATCAGCTTATCACCAAACTCAGACAACTCACTCAGGTTATGAATAATAACCTTACACATATCGAGCACCCTGATCTGCAACGCGGATGATCAATTTTAGACAGATTCATGAGGAAAAACCACCAACATTAAATGGGAGTAAAAATCCATTAGTAGCTATGAAATGGATAAGTTCTTTACAAAAAAATATTTCATATTGTAGGGAGTAACGAAAGGGAAAAAGTTTTCATGACAGTTTATCACCTCATGGGAGATATAGATCAATGGTGGTCATTAATACAAAACAAAAATGAATATTAAGAAATATAAAAACTGGAATGAAGGTAGTTTAAAGATATTTTCATAGAAAAATATTTTCCTCGTGACAACTGAACATATATGGAATGAAAATTTCTGAGTCTAAGGAAAAAGGAGGGTTAGAATGTCACAAATTATGAGGATAACTTTATATGGATACCAAGGCATACACAAGATTATATAAATAACCCAATGAGTAAGATTTATCGATTCTTTTATGGGATAAATCCATTTCTCCATTTATAATTTGTCTAAAAATCCTTCTCATCATACGAAGATATTGTCTCATGCGCTATCAAGACAGAAAAGGAATTATCTAAGTATTATGACATCAAAGTAAAGCCTTAGAAGAAGAGATCTATTGAACACTATGGAAATGGAAGTAAGTGCAATAAGGGAAAATTTGAATATTTATCCTATGGTAAGTGTGGGAAGAAACACCACGATAGTTTCTTTATGGGAATGAAAATCTGTTACAAGTGTGGTGACAAAGGTCACCAATCTCATGATTGAAAGGGGTAGAAAGACGCTATCAATGATGAATTCTATAATTGTAGAGAAAAGGGCCATTATGAAAATGAATTTCATAAGCTCCAAGGGAATGTTCCTCAGAAAAGGCCAAGGGAGAAATTCCAAGCTTATGTGATCAAAACTACTGAGGTTGAAGCTCCGGAAGGAGTGGTGGCATGAAATTTAACTTTTTCCTCAGGTTTAGCCAATACTTTATTTGATTCAGTATCATTGAATTTTTTATATCATTCTAGATTGATAAGAAAATTAATTATTTTTTAATTTTAATTAATAAGGGAGTTTTCAGTCAAAACACCTAAGGGAAGTATCATATAAATAATGTTTTGTTAATCAGCTCCCATTAGGGCACATAAATGTTCTTTATATACTGATCTAATCGTCATACCCATGATTTAATTTGATATATTCCTCAATATGGATTGGATTTCAGACCATGATGTGATAATTTATTTTAATAATAAGGAGATTAAAATTTTCAAAGATGATAAAGAGTACCTTACCTTTAGATCAGAAACGTCACCACCTGATTCTTATCTAGATCCACCCACAGTAGGTCTACTGAATTCAACTATTGGGGAGAAAGAGAATGAAATGACTATGGGTGAGGAAAATAATGTTCAAAAATAGGACGTACATGTTCTTCATGAAAATGTTGATGTGTTTCTATAGGATTTACTTAGACATCCTCCAAAGCGAGAAATTGAAATTTCCATTGATTTAATTACTGATTCAAGGCCAATATCAAAAAACCCTTATAGAATGGCCACTGTGGAATTAGTGGAACTAAATAAACAACTATAGAAATTTAGTAATAAGGGATTTCTTTACCCTATTGTTTCTCCATGGGGAGCCCCTTGTTCATTATGTTATGAAAAAAGATGGATCTACGAGGTTGTGCATTGGTTATAGGGAGATCAATGCTATAAAAATAAAGAACAAGTAACCCCTACCTCACATTGATGATTTATTCGACCAACTTCATGGAGCTCAATATTTTTCAATGATTGAAATTCGATCTGTATATCATCAGTTTTGTGTGAAGAAGGAAAACATTCCTAAAATAGAATTTCAAACCAGGTATAGGCATTACGAGTTTAGAGCAATGAATTTTGGATTGACTAATGCGCACTCTATCTTTATGTATCTAAGGAATAGAGTTTTTAAGGAACATATTTATGTATTTTTAGTGGTATTTATTGATGATATTTTGGTATATTCAAAAAGCTACAAATATCATGAAAATCCCTTTCCCATTATCCTAATGACTCTTAGAAGAAATGAATTATATGAGAAATTTAGCAAGTGTGAATTATGGTTTCAAGAGATTTCTATTGATGGCCATATTTTCTCTAAGGATGGAATCTATGTTGATCCTTCAAAGACCAAGGAAATCTAAGTATGACCAACACTGATGAGTATAATTGAGGTATGTAGTTTTATTGGTATGGAAGGTTATTATCGTAGTTTTGTCCAGAATTTTTCCCAATTGGCTAACCCATTAACCAATATCACTCGTAAAGGGGTAAAATTTGTTTGAAAAAATGAGTGTGAAGAATGTTTGGAAGAAATGATTAAATGATTAGTTAATGATCCTATCTTGACTCTACCATCAGGGAATGATGGGTTTGTTATTTATAGTGATGCTTCAAAGAAAGGACTTGGTTGTTTCCTTATGGAGAATGATAGAGTTATTTCCTATGCATCACAACAGCTAAACATTCATGAGAAAAACTATAATACTCATGATCTTGAGTTATCAGCTGTAATATTTTCTCTAATGATATAGAGATACTATCTCAATGGTGAAAAAAATATGAGATATATAATGATCACAATATTTTGGAGTATATTTTCCCACATAAAGAATTCAACATGAGGAAAATACGATGTCTTGAACGACTCAAGGATTATGTTTTCACTATACACTACCACCCGAGGAAGATAAATAAGGTTGCAGATGCTTTGATTAGAAAGGATCATAGTGTTTTGAACAAGATAAGAGTTGAAAGGGATCCTATTTTAATTGATCTAGTAAATATGGATATGGGAATAACCATGGAAGGTGAAACAACAATACTTCTTCAAATGGATGCCAAACCATCATTACTAGAAAGTATAATGAGTTCTCATAATGATGATGAGGAGTTTCAAATGAAGATTAATGCAGTGAATGATGGGAGATTCAGTGACTTCATATATGAAGTTGAAATTTTTAAATTTGGGAAGAGACTTTGTTTTTCTAACATACCTGATGAAAAAAAAATTGTTGAATGATGTTCATAGCTCCAATTTCTCTATACACCTTCGGAGCACCAATATATATAGATATTTGAAATAAAATTTTTGGTGGGACAACGTAAAAAGAGATATTTATGATTTTGTGTGAAGATTTATTGTTTTTCAACAAGTGAAAGCGAGAAGACAACAAACTTGAGGATTAATTCAACCTCCTCTCATAACTTAGTGGAAATGGGATAATATTATGATGGACTTTGTCATGGAGCTATGAAAGACTCCTAGAAAGAATGATGCAATATGGGTCACTGTTGATCATCTTACCAAGTCATCACATTTACTTTTTATAAGAGAAGATTTACCACTTAAACGTATGGAAATACTATATATTAATGAAATTGTAAGACTTCATGGTGTACCCCTATCGATTATTTCTGATTGTGATCCCCGTTTGACTTCCAGATTGTAGATACGTTTTTAGAAATTAATGGATATAGAACTTCATTTGAGAACTGCCTACCACCCTTAAACCCATTGAAAATCATAATGGACTAATCAAACCTTAAAACACAAGTTGAGATATTTCTCACATGACTTTGAAGGTATATAGGATCAATATTTACCTCTGGTAGAATTTTCCTATAAAAATAACTTCCATTCAATTATTCAGATGGCACCATATAATGTGTTATACAGAGAGAGATGTCGCGCACCAACTTTTTGGGATGATGTTGGTGAAATAAAACTTGTAGGCCCAGAAATTTGTGAGGAAAAATGGAAAAAGTAATGATTATCCAAACCCACATCAAAGAATCTCAATTTAGGAAAAAAAGCTATGTCGATAACCGAAGAAAGGATTTTTAATTTCAAGTAGGAGATAATGTTTTCATGAAAGTACCTCTATAGAAGGGTGTTATAAGTTTCGGTTGGAAGGGAAAATTGAGTCTTAGGTACATTGTAATTTTTGAAATTCTAGAAAAAATTTGAGTTTTATCTTATCATTTGGGAATGCCTTCAACACTCTCCAAATATCATGATGCATTCCACATATCACTGTTGAGAAATGCATGCCTGGACCAACGCATGTACTCATCTATGAAGAATCTGTACCAAAACACGATATGTCTTATTGTGAAGAGCCTGTCCAAATTCTTGATACCCGAAAACATGTGCTGAGAAACTGGATGACTCATCTTATAAAGGTTCCACGGAGAAACCATAAGATGAAAGAGGCAACGTGGGAACCCGAGGAACATATGATGAATAACCACCCAAATCTTTTTATGTGGTAATATCCTAGAAATTTCTTGGAAAAAATTATTTTAAGGAGGGGAGAATGTAACACCCCAGGATTTCATGGTACGTTTCCCTTTGAATAATGCAGTAGCTTGCGTTGTATGCAACTTGGAGTTTTAACACACCACGACCAATCAAACCAGCCGTTATAAATAGTAATAACCACTTTTTGAAATTTTATATATTTTATTTCTCAAAATGGACATCATTTTTGAATTTTGAATATTGAAATTAGATTAGGGGGAAACTTTTGTACTTTTCTAAAAACTTTCAATTTTTGAAAAATAGTGAAAAATACTAAATTTTAATTTAAAACAACTTTTTAAAGAAAAATAATTCATAGTGTTATATAATAAATTTGAGTGGGATCAAAGTATCATTATATTTTAATTTTATAATTTAATATAACTTTTTTCATTGTATGTAATTTTCGATTTAACCTGGACATAAACAAGTGTCAATCTTTTGATAGTTATCATTTCTTAAAAACACACTCTTTGTTTTGACAACGAGAATTAGTTTTAAATTAATTTATTCCACTTATTTGTTTTGAATCTAGAAAAATTTATTCCATATATGGAATCAGGATGTCCAAATTGTGTACATAGGTAATTTTTATTTTTAGACATTATGAATAATTACTTCGGTAAATATTTTATTTATCATGGTCAAATGGTGAATCCAGTAAATAAGGGTAAAAAATAATATTATATTAGTATTAAATTACCCTAAAATGTGTACAATTCTTATTGGTTGATACATGTCCGACCATGGGAATCATTGGGTCGATTTTGGGAACCCATGAAGACACTAGATAGTGATAATTACACTTTATGTTAATTAATTTAAAGTAAAGACAGAAATGACATAAACATATATCTTTTAGTAAAACTATTTTTAAATGAGGTTATATAAGTTATATTTTCGACTATAAAAACTCATTAAAAAGGAATAACTAAATCCTACATAATTATATTTCATTTACACTTTATATACATTAAATATTTAAATTTATTTATGACAAAATGGTGATGCAATAATTACCTTATTAATTAAATAATGAAATAAATGGTATTATAAATATTAAAATAAATATAATTTCAAAGTTTTTATGACATCTATGAATTTTCTCGGTGAATATAACAAGTTATGGTTGATTAAATGTATTTTATTTGAAGTAATAATTTTGTGATGAATTTCACAAAAAACAAATACAAAATAGTGTCAAAATTGACATAAATGAGTTCTTGAAACAAATATTATATTATTAAATAATATAATAGTCTTAAAAATAAATAGTTCTGGAAAAG
Organism: Viscum album; assembly: GCA_963277665.1. Lineage (NCBI taxonomy): Eukaryota > Viridiplantae > Streptophyta > Magnoliopsida > Santalales > Viscaceae > Viscum > Viscum album. The sequence continues at coordinate 1,172,172,864 of OY728128.1, read as the reverse complement.
AACATATATAGTTATAGTAATATCATTAATAAACCACTTGATATTTTCTTGACATTTTATAGTAATTTTCCTAACCAATTATTATAATAATACAAGAATAAATGGTAAAAGTTAATCTATTTAAGTAAGAGTTAAATCTAAAAGATATGGTTAATATTGTGACACAAACCTATTTAAAACCTATTGGTTGAGTGGTTTTTGACCCATAACCACCTTATCCTAGAAATTAATTATTTTGGAGCCATTAGAAACAGAAAATGATTTTTTTTATAAAATAATATTTCAATATTTTCCTAAGGTGACTCTCGCATCTCTTATAAAAGGGAACTCACCCGTCTCACCAAATCACACCTCTAAATCAATTTATCTTGGCCAAACCATGCCCAAATATCCTCCCAATTTTCCTCAATTCAACCTAAAGGCCTTATTTTGATCATAAATCCATCCTAAGGAGCCCTTTTGATCAACTCAAAAGGAAACACCCGGAGAAGAGGTAATAATGTCACCACCCTCTTTCAAGTTATTTTCTACTTCCACTTCCACATTCTTTGTTGTTTCCATTATAATATAATAACACCAGTTTCTTCTATATATTATTATGTTATTATAAAAATGGTACAACCATATTCATTATTCAATCCATCATATGAATGACAAAGTCACCATACGTACGTATGTATGGCTTACCCTCTCCACGTCATGGTGTAATTTTTTATTCAAACACTTCATTATTTGGATGGGTATAATAATGAGTATAACTGATTTAAGTAAAAAATATTACATTTTAATGATTATTTATATTTGATATACCATCCAATTACATATGATTTCACCATCAATATAATGATATTGTCGCTCTTGCATACATACGGATTACCGTGTCCACGAACACGATGAGATTCATTCCCCATTGTAATCATTAAAAATTAATTTTAATTTTATGATTAAAAATAATGTTTAAAAACATAATATAATTCTGTATATGAATAAAATTAATCCTATCCATGAAAAATATTGCTTATATAACCGAGCATATAATGTAAAATAGATCAATTAACACCTGAAATGATGATACTACTGAAATATTATTAACAAAGTAATATTAGAAGATAATATATGATATAATATTTATGCATATAGTCATTGTATAATTTAATAACAATTTTTTAACTATTATACATGAGGATAAAAAACCATAAACTAAGAAAAATTACAAGGTAAGTGTTAATTTAATAATCTCTTTATTATCCAAGGTTGTTTTTACATAAGTATCTACTAGGACCTCTTTATCATCCAATCCATGATTCTTAAAAATGTATTTCAAAAAAAATTTACTATTTACTAGACTATGGGTTAAATTCATTTATACCCATGTTTTACTTTATATAAATTGTTTTGAAATGAATCTTTCTGTCGTTTTCTAAACAAGGAAATTTTTGAACTTTTCAACAAAATTAATGTAACAATGACATTTTTTATACTTATACAGTGGGTGTAGATATTTTCCACAATTATATCACTATTTAATCTTCCCATACAATATTATAAGAATATTTTCACAATAAATGTTTTCTTTTATAACTATGTGACTTTTAAATGATTTCAAAATAAAAGGTGGTATTTATTTTAAATAGTTTTCATTTCATCTATGTCAACATCCATTGATGGATTTTAAACATGTTTGAAAATGATTTATTATGATAAAATTCTTTCATATTGTATGAAATTTATTATGATATTTTTAATATAAATATTTATGTTATGTTTAATCCTTTTTATATGAGGAATGCATTGAACTTAGTATGTGACGGGTAAAGCCTACTATAGTTCCTCTATGAATTGGTATGTCTTGTGAGACAAACTAGTGTCTTGGAAAAAGGCCTTGAGAAAATATTATTTGTATTCTTGGCACAGTGCCTTGACTATGTGGTTATGATGTCACGCATTATGCATTCCATCATTATGAAAGTGGCTGTTAATATTGAATTGATTATTTGACTTATAGAATATATAGGTGATTATGTAAATGGAATTATTTGATTTTATCTTTTCCATATTATGCTGAAGATTATGTTTAAAAGTCTTTTGTTTTAGTCTTATAAATTTCATTAAATGATTGTGCTTATTTATGAAATTTTTTTCTATATTATTATCCTTACTAAGCAAATGAGCTCACCCCTTTCTATGTTTTATTTTTCCCAGGATGTGAAAGAAGTATTTAATGGTTGACCTACCAGGATAGGCTAAGGATATAAGTCCGCTAAAAAGGGGACACAATTTTGTTGATTTTTTTATTTCATGATGTAATGTAAAACTTATGAATGTCTCTACTACTTGCAAGGCTACTAAACTAATCGGTACTTCAAGAAATGATTCCATATATCATGACCATGTTATATAATAATGAACCTACTCTAGGTAACTGGGGTCAAGATGTTACAATTAGAATAATTATCTAATTTTAATTAATTATTATGATAAAACTTCTTTGTAGTCATAAAAATAAATATATTTCTTTTTATATCTGATTGGTTCTTCTTTTCATTTCCCATTACTTGGTAACCTTTGAATTCATTTTATATTTATTTAAACCATAAATTTTTATAAGCTAGTAGACACTATTCATAATGGTTAGTTTATATCTTATTATATTATATAATAATATTATAATAATACATTTCTATTTGGTGATACTCAGTCTTGCAAGTAATGAAAGCGATTGTGGAAGGTCGATCTTGCGTGTAACGTAAGCTATCGAGGAAGGTTTCTCTTGAATATAAAACACGATAAATTATTATTTCATTCATTGAAATATATATTTTCTATTTAAAATAGTGAATATAATGTAGATTATTGGGTTATTATATTCCCTTATGAGCTCGGTGTTACGTGTCATACATGATATCGAATACAAGTTTATTACATTAGATTTTTAAGGAATCACATTATCCCCACCGTATTTAAATTTTATCCATGAAATTTATGTAGGTTCTGGTGACATATTTTTTTATTCTTTATATGTTTTAAATCCCACATATTTAGAAGTTTTCATAAGTAATACTCTATCAAATAGGGAATTAAAAGTAAAAAGGTCATAGGAAATAGCATGAAACTGGGTCTCTATGTTGAAGAACATCAGTACAATGTAGAGATACACACTTTAAGGAAAAGAATAAATATTTATAAGGAGTGATTGAGGTCATCAATAACAAATAAGTGAATAATCAGTAGATAGTTTAGGGCCTCAAAACCATAAATCCACAATGATCTAGTAGACCATCGGTTCAATAGAAATTAAAGTATTAGGAAAACATTTTATTTCTATGTAATTTTATCAATGTTGGGTAATAATTTTACTGACTTTTAATATAATTAAATATTCATACCTGATAGGTTTCAATTTCATGTGGAAATTCTTATATTTTGGTTGTGCTTAGATAAAATTCTTATTCATCCCTCTACTCCATGAAATTAATTACCATTAATGAATTTTTTTATTCCTGATGCACTAAAATATAATTTTAAAAGATTGTAAGTCCTATAAAAGAATGTAGAGTCTAACTATATGTCTTTTACTATATTTCAAAACCAATATGGTTCATAAATAAACCTATAATCCTCCAAATTGATACTACTGGTTCATCATTATCATTTATTCATTAAATTATTTAACTAAAACAATAAAAATTTCACTAAGACATTATGTAGGTCAGTGGTTAGTGTTAAACCTTTATCGTCATTTGTTAATGGGTTCAATACCGACAAATTTTACGTATTTTATTGGTTGTGACCTGGATTACAAGTTGTACTTTTATAAAACCAAATTAATATAATTTCCAGAATAAATCATTAAGGAATCCTTGAAATAAGGTTAATTACAAAATATCCTTAAAACTATGGTTTTCAATATAACTCTAATACATAAATACATTATCAATTTAGTTCCACATAAGTCCATAGTTGTTACAGGGTTTATCGATAATATCATTTATAAGATTTCTACATCATGAAACTTAATCTTCAATCTAAAACATATTTGGTTTACCTAGTTCCATTCAACATCAATATATATCCAAATACGTCATAATAGTTTGTAAAGAAAATGTAAATTATCCTTATCATATCCCCCAAGAGTGTGCAAGTAGGTGCGCAGCAAGGCCTGTTGTCATGTACTAAGTTACCCTGAGTCAGGATCAAAACACCTTATCAGAATTATTACGCCAAGGTATATCTTTTCCAGAACCACATCAACTTGTAGTATCCAGGCAGGGATGTATTTATAAAAAGTCCCACATAATCTATACCATAAAAAATTATAGGATGTCCATTTATATTTATCCTCAAATGATAACATAGGTTTATGTTATCTGACATACGATTTCTTAAATCAAGATACTGAGGTTGCTACTAGACTTCCTTTGATACCAATTGTAGTGACCTGACCCCAGATAGCCTGGAGTCGGGGCCTGCTATCAGTTAAATGGGCATGATTATAAGGTATCAATCAATGAAGGACCGATAATATTAGTATTCTTGGTAAAATAGATACGTAAATGAGTATTGTTTTACAAATTAAAACACTAATTACAACATAAATTTTTTATTCTATTTTAATAAATAACATTTAGGATAACTATAATCTCTCTAGTAAATACCTATATATATTTTATAGTGCACTTCATGGATACGTAGGGAACGAAACATAATAAGTGTGAGATCAAATACTTGGTAAGGAAAAATACAGAATAAACAATAAATAATCAATAGGTATAGACAACATGGATGGTAAATAGCTGAAAAAACAAACCATCCAAATAACAAGATAATGAAAATAAATATGGGAAGGTAAGAAACTAAAACACATGTCATCTAAAAACATTAAAATTTAATGTACCCATAGATATATCAATGAAAAATATCATGGATAAATAATAATAAAAATATGAGGAAAATGTTGGTTATTTGATTCCATGAGAAACATAATCCCTTTACGGGTAAGATCTTTCACTATACACATTACAAAATATCATGTAAAACCCCATATTAGGTAGATATAAAAATGACTCATCCCATGAGATTATCGACGCATCAAGGGGATATCTATAACCCGGCCCACATGAGTTTTACCAATAAAAAATATTCCTTATAATGAATAATAAAAATAAATAATATTCGTTATAAAATAACTATAAACAATACAAAACTATCAATATTTTCCTAAACAATAAAATAAGAGTCAAATTAGACATTTTATGTAAAATTTTATATGATTTAAAAATAGTAATATCCATGATCAACGACATGGTTAATTAGGGGAAATTCAGTATCAAATGATAATAGTACATTGAATATTTCAAGTGGTTTCAAAAAGGAAACAAGAATGTGAATATAAATATTAACCTTGACCAAATGAATCAAAAACCATAAAAGGGGAGGATAATTATGATATGAATACATCATATCCCAATTAAATTAAAAATATAGGGTTTCTTCCATTAATGAAATAAAAGAATAAATTCAAAAAAAATCTTTAGGAAAATAGCCAATTATTTTGAAAAACCATTTGAAAATATTTTTGTATTTAAAATACCTTTTAAAAAAATTCATTAAAAATAATCCATTTAAATTTTCATGGGAATATTTAGTGAAATGAATGCTAATAAATATGTACATGTTATACAAGGTAAAAAGAAACATTCATTTTGTAAGGTAAAAATGGTTGAAAAATTCCTTGTCCAGAGAACGATAAGAAGATTCCATTGAAAACATTGGTAATTGAAAAAATGGGTAAAAATTTCTTTAACGAGTCATTATAAACATATTTTTGTAACCATCTTTATTAAAAATAGGGATTAGAAGAAAACAGGTTTTCGAACTAAAGAGAGAAATGACGTGGGGGTTTTCTTAAAAACATTTTAACACTTTGACTACCAAATAGTGGAAAAAATGGTACTACTACTTGAAAAAGGTAATGAGTACATAGAGGAGATAAAAATTGGTGGTTTTATTGGACAATGTTCATGTAATTTTCTCTAGTGTAAATACCATTGATATATCATTAATGTTATTTTTGACAAAAATAATCCTTAAAAATTCCAAATTGTCTCATACCTCTTTGAAACATTTTAAATTATTGAAATCGGGAAGGAATAAAATTAAATGAAGGTTATAATATTATTAGAGTATGGAGATTCGTAATATATCGTATAAAAGGGTAGTATATACACCTTATAAAGAAAACTAGGTGTATAACTACAAATAAGTCTCAATATAATGTAAATTCAGACAAAATTCATTACAACTTCGGTAAAAAATAAATTAGAAACACCAAAATAGTAATCATAAAATAAAACATTTAAATATCATTCAGGTAATATAATTAATGATATTAAATTTAAATGTGGTATTTTTTACACCATATATATGAAATTATGCGCACAATAATAAATTAAGCCTCACTGAATGAAAAGTGAGACAAGAATCCATTACTTTGAGATTCATTTTGGATGAAATCCCTTTAACTTATTATATAATAAACGTATGTTAATTTTAAAATTTCTTGAGAACATTTTCCATGTTTATAATTACTTTTATTTCACTTACTAAAATTTTTATACTACTACTTAAACAATTATGTTTTCATCAGGTGTTTTGACCAAATTTTGTTTATGTGCCAAAAAAACATTGGAATGTAAAATACGGTCAAAGGGTTCATTATATAACATCTCCAGAATAGTAATCATGAAATAATTATAATATTTATTAATAAAATATAATTTTAAAATAATTCGTTAAATATGATTTTGAAAAATGAATTACTGTTACAATCATGGAGTTGGTAGGTCGTACGTATGTATGAGTAATGTTCCCATTTTTCAATGATTGTTAAAGAAGGAAGGTAAGTAACACCATATCCTTCGTGAATGAAAAATATATATTAAATTATATAATCTTATATATATAATTATTGTGACGAAAAAGTAATCACGTCTTGAAGAGGAGGCAGTAGTCCACACGTCCATGAATAACATTATCACATTTTAAGTGTGTGATAGGGTAAAAAAGAAAATGTTATATATATATATAGTATATTTATACAATTATAATTATGTAATTAATATCATATATATGTTTTTAATGTCTCAAATATTTAATTATAATCATCCTTTATACAATCTATGGATCGTGTGAACGAATCACATCTCTTTGAGGGGGAAATAGTATACACTTCCTCAGACGATGTTATCGTATTAACGCAAAATATAAATAATTAAAGGTATGTGTTATAAAATGAATCAATAAGTATAATTAAATAATAAATATCATATATATCATATATAAATATGTTTTCCACCATAATTTCCATCATAATAGGTTTTAAAGGAAGAATGAACAATCATTATTTTATGAGACGGTAGTTAACCATACATAGAAAAAATATGTTGGTTACCCTTAGATGGAAGTGTGTGTAATATTAGGTCAAAGAATATATTCAAAATATAATATTATATTTATTATATGGGTTTTTTATACAATAATATAATAATAATATTTTATGGGTAGGAGAATAGAAATAAAACTAGAAAGCATAAAGAAAGCTATTACCTCATAATCATGTAACTACTTTTATTGTGTATTAAAAGTATTACTTGTAAGGATTTATTCCCAAATATTGGATTCAAGATTTAGGGGAGGGTTTTTGGGAAGCTATTTGGGAATATTTTGGATGAACAAATGTTGGTTAAGATCTGTAATGAAATGGGATAGGGGGTGGCCTTTTGTAGGGATAGAAAATGACTCACACAGACTTTTTGGAAACACATTAAGTGTACACATTTTATTACCTATCCAAAGTCATAAAAAACAAAAAACTCAATAATAGAAGATTTTTTGATGACATATTGACATAAAATGGGTGTTGGACAAGTTTATATGTCATTTTGGCCCTTAAATTAAAGGTTTAGTCCTTTATTAAGATTAATTTTACCTTAATAATTGTAATTAATTATAATTAATCTGGCAAATATTTTTGGGAAAAAACAATGTTAAAATTATTAGAAATTATAATTTATTATTATTTAAAATATGGAATCTATTATTTCAAGTTAATATTATATAATTAAAAAAATTGATTTAAATTTAATCCCATATGGGGGATGACAATACAGGTCTTTAATGTAAAAACATCCGAATGTTTTCACGACTTTACTAATAAATTTAAAATTGAAATTTATTCAAATTAAATACATTTTATTAATTGATAAAAAAATTCTCTGATTAAAAATTAAAACTAATATAAAAAATTTTAACTTTATCATTCAATTAATGGGAAAACAGTTTTAAACTAAAATTTAGTATTTATAACTATTTATTAAGAATGATATGTTTCAGAAAAATATCAAATATTCACCCAAACCTAATTATTATGTGTCTATTTGAAATATGAATTATATTTTTACATGTTAAATCAATTATAATATCAATATTCATATTTATAATGGGTTCTCTATTAAAATGCGTTAAAAATGACTTTATAAAAATATAGGTTTTAATGTGTAAAATAAGGTTTGTTATTATATTATGCCTCTAAAACATAATGGATGAGTATAAAAATTATTTCATTGAATATATAAAATATAAATTTCACTAAAATAATTAACTAATTTTAAATAATTATTAATATAAAAGTATTTTGGTGGAATAATAATAAATACATTTCTTTTTTATCCAATTTGTTCTTATTTTCATATTTCATTGATTGGTATCCTGTGAATTAATTTTATATTTAAATAAACCATAAATTTAGTAATTTATTTAATACTATTCATAATTAATAGTGTATATCTTATTATATTAAATATTATTATTTTAATATTAAATTTTTATTTGGTGAAACTCGGTCTTGTGTGTAGCATAAGCTATCGTGGAAGGTCACACTTTCATTTAACCCAAGCTATCATGGAAGGTCGCTCTTGTGTGTAACACAAGTTTACTCGATGTTAGGTGAATTAAAATATATAAAATCTATTTTAAATAGTAAATACATACTAGAGTCTCAAGATATTATATTCCCTTATGTGCTTGGTGTTGTATGTCACACACGCTATCTAATACAGTGTTCTTACATTAGATTTTAGGGGTGTGACAATTACCATTCTAGGGAATAAATATAATTTTTTTGGGATTTTTGTTCTTTATTTTTTTAACAATGCTAATTAGTTTATCCCTCAAAGAAAAAAAGGACGAGCACCAAATTTTCTTTATCTGAGAAATGGTGTACATAGAATATCTTCTCAATGGATTTAATCCATTTTTCCGTGATAAGGATATAAAAAGATCTATTAAAGGCATGATGTTTTTTTCTAATAAAATACTTGACTATAACTTTATATCTCTTATGAGGAGTCTGGTGTTTCATATGATTCATGTTATGATATATAACATGATCTAGTTGATCCATTACTACCATGGAGTTATCACCAACCACTCCCTTAAGTTTATGCATATAATTGGGGCAATAATCACATTGCCTATCCTATTACTTGTTGGAATGGTTTCTCCTATTTCATAACATTAACTCTAAGAAGAAGAAAAATATCAGAACACATTAACTAATAAGCATACGAAACGAATATTTATAAACATTTGTGTAGTAACTTCAAAATAATAAGTATATCCTAACTTATGAATCGCTAAGATTAAATCAAGGTTATCCATATTAATTTCTTTATTATTTTTTCTAACCTAATAATTTGTTCAATTCCATCACAATTTTTCATAAATATTTTTTGAATTTTCATAATATATCCCTCAAGAGTTTCAACCAAGTGTATAGTAAGGATCATTTTCATGCAGTAGGTGACTATAAATTCCAGATCAATGAATCATTTTTGTGGTTATTACCCCTAGGAGGAACTATTCCAGAGCCACACCCACTTGTATTATATTGATCAGGATGTATTTTTTTGGATCCCACTCACTATATACTTCACTAAAATTCCAGGATATTTTTCTATACTTAGTATTATTATTATACTTATCCTCGTACTTATCCCTTGGGTGATCACTTAATTTTTATCATCCTAGAATATAAAGGTTAACTAAACATATACTAAGATATAAACTATATAAACCAATTACTTTTACACATATTATTACATGATTTTTAAACTTATGATTCCAATTAGTACATCCCAAAATATCATGAGTCCTGGTGTATTTGGAAGACTTGATTAACATTACATCAAAAGGAAACTAAAACATCACATCCTTACTTCATAATTAATAATGAAGTCATAAATAAATTTGAGATCCTAATGATTCATAAGATAATTTGGGTCATACACAAACAAAATGGGTGAGATAAAAATCTTAGTGAGGGAATAAACATGATAAAGAGGCGTAATAAGTGACTCAAAGGTATAACATGATATCATAAAAGATAAGGCCCTTGAGTAATCACATATAATAATAACATAAAGTATATGGTATCACAATATAATGGTATCATTTGAAACATCGAAGAAAAATATAACCTGACATAAATAAATGTCAACGCTAACAACCTAGACAATATATCATGGTGGAAAAATTCCCTATAATGGATTGAGACTACTCTATAATCTCATAAAAGATATATCATGAGACTAAAATATTTCCTAGTGAATTGGATTTCTATCTGGGCACACCCACCATAAAATTTTCATTATCTATGTGTTACAAATAATTTAATTTTGCCATAATTCATTACATAATAATTACCCATGGATAGAAAATGTGTTTCATAATCTTACCTCATATCATAATGAAGGAATTTGATAAATGAACATAAGGAATTTATTAACCCATCAAAAGAATAGATAATAATATAGGTATATATGTGAAAGAAATATATTTAGAATTTATAAGCATTCCAAACCTTTAAATATGGAGAAAAAGTGAGTTAATGAGAGATTGGTCATAACCTAAAGAAAATGGTGGTTTGATAGATCCCTTACCTTGATCCTGATTCATCATATGTGTTATTTATATTCTTAAATAATAAACTTATATTAATTATTTACATTATTAATAACCTATTTCATGTTTATTATTCCTTTTATTTTATTCGTTACCATATTATATATAATTACTTAATCATTTAGGTTCAAGTCGAACGTTTTGATGATGTTCAGCTCATATGTCCAAAATCACTTTAGAGAGTTAACAAAGGTCAAATAGAATATTATTTATTCATATTTAAAATAATAATATGGAAATTATTTTAACATTTACAAATAAATTATACTTTTAAAAATAATTGTTAGTTATGGTTATGAAAAATGAACTATGTTACAAGCATGAAGATGGTAAACCATACATGCGCACGTGTAACATTTCCATTTTTTAATGATCATTGTCGAAAGAAGGTAAAGGTTATTTTATTATTACAGAATGATAATTATAACATTAATATAATATTATTTCTTTAAATACACTTACATATACCACTCATGTAATGTGGTAATAAGAAACGAATCACATCACTTTGCGAGGTGGTACTCCGCCATACACAAGAACGACATTATAATTTTTCAATGGAAGGTAAGGTAAGAAGGTATATGATATATTAAATTTCAATAAAGGTTAATATGTAATTAATATCATATATATAGAAATTAAATATATCATCATTAATGATCATTAGAGGAAATTATGGAAAAAAATACATCGGGTCGTGAGGCGGTAGTCCAACATACACATGAACGATGGGTTCGTTTTCCATTTTATAAATGTGGATATGGATTTATGTTTTTACATTAACATAATAAAAAATTAGTATATGGGATATTATTATTTTATTATATCATCAATAATGAGTACTATTTTAGGGATTTGCAGGAGTAAATAAAATAAAGATTCTTGGTTAAGAACGACACCTCTTTTTCGGACCACCTATTTAGGATTACACCTAAAGCCTCCCTAGAATGGTTTTTTGATCCCAAAAAAAACTATAGGGGAGATTTAGAGGATTAAAGAATTAATTTGTGATATATTAGGTTGAACCAAAAGTATTTATAATTATACATTGGATATGATACGGTGTTCCCTTTTATATGTGGGGGAGAGTATACCCTTGTAATTTTTGAAAAGAAAAATTTATAACCAAATTTTAAAAATGTCAAAAGGCTCCAAAATGAATTATTATAAAAAATTAGATGATATAAGGTCATAATATGTCTATAAAATAGGAGATGAAAATGTTTTATGTTTATTTCAAACATTATCTTTTCAGGTTAACATCTTGTAAAAGCATTTTAACCTTTAACTTGGTAATTAATTTTTACTATTTTTACTATTCATTGTTAAAAAATTGAACTTATTATAAAATATAAATTAATATTATTACAAATATGTAATATTTGTTTCAAATATAATTCATACAAGAAGAAAAATTTAATTTAAAATATAATAAGAATACATGACGAAAAAATGATTTTCCAATGAATATGTTTCCAGAAGTATAAAAAGTTTTTATATAAAAATTAATCATGAAATTGAATCCAGTGAAATTAATTTTATTAATAATAACACAGTGGAACTAATTTTACTTCTAAACCATTTTAAAACTATAAATATATTTTTAATTGATTTAAACAAAAAAGTATGTTTCCATAAAAACTAGTATTTTTCTTTATTCATTAAAAAAATAAAATTTTCCGAAATTTCAAAAAATTAATCCTAAGCTAATTTTTACATATTGATTCTAAAAATAAATTTATTTTTTTTGGATAAATTTTCTAAAAGTGGAAAATGTGTTTTTATAATTTCTTCTCAAAAAGCAATAATTTTATTTTTATATTTGAGAGAAATTTATTGTGATGCCTATAATGAATTTTTAAAAAATTAAGTACTTATTTATCAATATATTTTATTTATACTTCATAATTTTTTTTTAAAATTTGGTTATTTTTATTCATACCTCCAAATATAATGACTGGTTATAACGGTTATGATTAAATAATAATATTAATTGTATATTGATGTTCCTTAAAACTTTCTTCTGTGTGTTACAAAAGCCATCAATATAAATTTTATTTAAAAAAAGTAAATAAATTACATATGTATCCTCCATTATACTTGGTCCCAACTACTCTCATTCTCTCACTTCCATCTAACACAAGGGTGATCGGAATTGACAACTATATAATGCCTCATATGGTTCTATCTGAATAGTCTTCTAATAACTGTTATTATAGGTGATATCAATGAGTGATAACTATTTATATGAAGTTCCACTAAAATATAGGATGCATTCTCTCAACATGTCCTCTAACTCCTGAATAGTATACTCTGACTACCCATATATCTACGGGTAAAAATCCATTCTCAAAAACACCTAGGTGTGAAGCACCTTATATAATCTTTTCTTAAAACATGAATTAAAACAAGGGTACCTATATGAAAAAAAATAATCTAGGGAACCCTATGAAAAAAAACAATCCCAGGAACATACAAGTCACCCTGTAGATCATATGTGAAATTCTATCTGGTTAGTATGAAACATCACACTTTTTTTAATCGATCCATAATTACCCATATTGTATCATTATTCTGAGGATTCTATAGAAGAAATACCAAAAAAATCCATAGTAACATAATACCAATTCCTCTCTGGAATAGAAAATGAATATAATATACCAGTAGGACCTTGATGCTCAACCTACACCTACAGATAGGTATAGCATTTCCTTAAAATACCTATGATAAATTTCTTCATCCCTGGCCATCAATATTGGATATAAATATCACAATACATCTTGGTCAACCTAGGGTGCACCACCCACTTTCAGGCATGAAAATCACACAGTAGATCCCCCCATATACATGTAGACACAATAACGTGACCATTAACATGGATAATATCATCCCCATTAATAGTCTAATTGGATGGTAGATCCACACCATCAAAAGAATCATTCAATGAAAGGAAATCTATATTGTAATACTATATCATCTTGATGTTGTTCATAAGAGAGGTCTCGATGGATAGAGGCATGAGGGTTATCTTTTTATGATCCTCATGAACTTCTATGTGCATTTCAGTGAACATATCCATCATATTCCTCTCGAAACTAGACTAATGAACTAAATGAATCTATGTCATCCGACTCAATACATCAACAACATTATTTCCCATTCTTAGCATATGAACTAGCCCAATATCAATGAATTTAATATAATAAACCCACCTTAATTTTCTAGTATTTAAATCAAGATAAGAATATTTTTATTTAAGGCTCTTAGGATTAGTAAAAATAGTTAAACTTTCATCCAAAAGATAGTGACTCGAACATTTAAGGCCTAAACCACTGTGACCAGCACACGGTTTTTCATAGGATAGTTCTTTTCATGAGGCCTAAACTATCCTGATCCATACACCATGACACAATCTCCTAGTATAAACCCATACTAATTCCAATACCAAATGTATCATAAAATAGAATATACTATATACCTATTTAGGTAAGACCATAATCAGTGATGTGGTCAAATACCTCTTTAACACTTGGAAATGATTCTTATACACTCCATACCATTCAAAACTCACACTGTTATTTTTTAGGCTTTAAATTAGCTCTAAAAAATGACAAAATTTCTTTAATGGGCCTTTGATAATTACCCACCAGACCCCAAAATAATCTTATATTAAAAACATTATTTGAATTCTCTAAAGAAACCACTGCTTGAACATTCTATGGGTCCACTATTTTTCCTTCCTCTAAGATTATATGGCCAAATAAATTTACCTTGTTAATAGAAAAATAAAACTTAGATATATTGGAATATATGCAATGCTCTCTTAGCATACTAAGTATTTTGTAATTTTGTTTGAAATGATTGTATTGAGTTTGAGAGTACATAAATTTTTCATCTATGGAATGAATCATAAACTGGTCCAAGTACGAGTGAAAGATTTTGTTCACCAAATTCATAAACACTATAGGAGTTTTTTATCCCAAATTTAATCACAAAAAACACATATAGGCTACACCTAAACCAAAAAGTTGTCGGTGGTATACAATAAAGACTCACCATTAGCCAATGATTGCCCAATCTCAACTCAATTTTATATAACACACAACAAACCGTCAATTTTTTAAAAATAATAATCGATATGTGGAAGTGGATACCAGTTCTTAATCATCACTTGGTTTAAATTCCAGAAATCAAAACTTAAACATAAAGTTATATCTTCCTAATTAACCAAGAAATACTAGAGATTCTCAATGTGGCATACTTGGATGGATGAATCCCTTACTATAAAATTCCACCAGTTGATTTTAATCCCTTGAAGCTCATGTGGTTCAATTATGTATGGAAAAGTGGAAACTATCTCAGCTCGAGGTACCAACTCAATTGTAAACTCAACCTTTTTCTTTGGTATTAAACCTATAATGTCCTTAGGGAACACATATTAAAACTGATCCACTATAGTAGGGAATATATCATTCTCTACTCCCCCATTATCAAGTGAAAATATTCACACAAAGTTCATGATATCAGACACATTTTAATGAATTTTCATAGAATAGGATTATTGGAATTTCTATTCTCTATGATGGATATAAGTGTCACATTCTGGATATGTCAAACCCTCCTTCCTTTTATAGTAGTAAATATGATCCTTGTATGGAACCAACCACTCCTTTCCTAGTATCAAGTTAAAAATTTACATCTATAGAATGTACAATTCCCAAAGGAAATGGAACCCACAGACAGTGAGGTTACACTTTTTACAACGTCGAATACCCTTGAACCAAACCCCCAATGGCCTATAAACCAACATTAACCCAAACATATACTCCATCAACAAGCCCAAAATATTCAAAAAAATATTAGATATAAACAGGTGATAAATCAATGTATCAAATAATCAAATTGAAATCTTGTAAACTATAAGAATCATACCTCGAACTGTTGATGGTTTGGCCCCACAACCATCCTTAGCATGCTAAATAGAATGAATCTACTTGTTCCCTTAACCTGGGATCCTATATGAGTACCCTATATTTATGTACACTTCTAATATGGACATTCTTATCCTGAAGTACCATGTCCATGACCTCAATTGAAATTTCCAATGGAACCCCAACTTCTAGACTGGTAGGGAGTGGAATACCCATTTCCCATGCTCTGCATCAGCCTAGGTCCTCTATCAATACCCCTATACCACAATTTTCTATAGAACCTCTATAGATAACTCATCCATCTTCAATAATAACACTCCACTTATGGTTAGATACACTAACCTTTCATGTGATCAGGTCCACCACACTAATAGAATATTGTTGAACTACATGCAGGTGTGCGTAGCCCTCTCCCCTATTTATTATATCTGCCACTTCCCTGTTTAAATTTATCATAATGATGCTTCATACAATTGGAATTTGCACCTCTGTATCACCCGTCTAATCATGTATTTCCACTAATTTAATCCTTTTTCATGTTCCACTCAGAAATAATATTCTAGTCCACCACCTTTTAAACCTCTTCAAATATATGATATTTACTTACGACATAATCTTCTACCTAAGCCCATCCTGAAAATATCCCACAATAACTAATTCATCCCCTTCCAGTGTTTGGAAAAATCACATTAATATGTTGAAGTGTCCATCATAATCCATCACTTTCATATTTTCCTAGTTCGATCGCATAATCCTAGAATCTCTCTCTGGTCCCGGGGTATCCAGAAAAAAACGTTCAAATAACTTACCTTATAAGTACATCCAAGACATTTCCTCTGTTTTCGTAGTCTTTACCCAAATATCCCACCATCTCATTTCTAGTCCCAAAAACATATATGATTCCATATTGACCCTTTTCTCCAAAGGGGTCTCTATGTTATCCAATATGTTCTGGATATAACAAATATGAACTTTGTTCTCATTTGTCCACCCCCTTTGGAAAACATTGGAGTGTGCTGCAACTGAAACTTTATCAACCTATCAAACATACTTAGAATTATTCAAACACTATATCATTCAATTAATTGTATCAAACAAGTGAATTTAACAAAGACATTCACTTCCCACTATTACCACAAACCAATAGGGGTTCTTCTCCCATAACTAAAGGTGCATTCTCTACAATGTCCACCTATCTCTCTATCGGTAAAATATTTCATGATGTCGCCTCTCTATATTTTCAAACACACATTTTAGGAAACATAACAATTTATTTCATAGTTAAACAAATGTGTGGGAATAACTAACCATAATAGTTTATTAAACATAAATTATCCCAATGAATAAAAATTCATCACTATCAATACCTTTAACCATACCTAACATGGGTCATGGTTAAATCAAGATAAACCAAACATTGAAAATCCAATTCACCCATTTGAAATCATTTAAACATATTTAAAAATTAATAAATATCTAAACATCCCCATTAGGAACCATCTAAACTATTCAATTTTACAAGTTTTAATTTAAACCAGTAAGAATTTTTAATTAAGTGATTTTCCTTAAAAACATAGTGAGATGTAGAATAATTTTCTTTTTTTTCATATCCCAATAGTAATATTATCTCTCATGTGTTCCAAATAAGATTCATACCACATAAATTCATATGTTCTATAAATATTTCATGCATACACAACTTTGTTCCATATTGTCCTGTTAGTAAAATCTCAACAAATAATAATACCAAAACAATTGTGAATCATCCAAGCTGAAATAACATCCAATTGTAAAAAGATAACATTAATAACCTAAATCCCACCCTTGGTAATTGGGTTTCCCCTATAAAAAGTTTATATTCTCTAATGAATGATATACTTTCCATGTCTTGGTTCATCCTAGTCTCATGTATACTTTTCCCTAATAGTAAATAAACAAAAAATTAACCCAATGATACCATTTTGTAATGTCCCTGTCCAGGTTCCAATAAACAGGTGCCCCAATCTGGTTCTCCAGATGAACTCGAGCACACATTCCCCTATTCTAGAGGCTTCTGACTAGAAATGATGCCCTAATGGAAAATTTGGTTAGAATATAACCTCTTTAACATAGTAAACCATTAGTGAAAATAATAATAAACCTTATCATGCAATAATAGTAAATAACCTTTCATCCAATAACCAACTCCCGATAAAATGTCTAGCCCCCTCACCCATTCTCCATCTCCGGAGAACCATCTACCATAGGTCCTTTATCCTTATCCTGACCTAAAATAATGATGTCTTCTCGGGTACACAATAGAGGCCTGATAAGGGTTTGAATACAACTTTATATGCCACAACCAATGATGTATGAAGTAATATCTATTCTATAACAATGTACACAAAAGTATAGATGAATAATAGACAAGAAGTTAATAAAACAGTCTATATAAATTAATAGTTATCAATTAGTCACGTTTTCCCTTAGTATATAAATGACACTCAAACCCATTAAACCTTTTTAATACCCTAGTTTTTATCTAGACCATATGAAAAATACATCAAAAATACTATACATGATGCGACGGTCCATGTATACAAACTATGGTGTGGAATAGCATGACCAACACCCATTCCTCAATGTGAACCACTATGAATAACATCATTACCATGTTATTGAACACCATAACCAACACCCTTTATTTTATGTGGAAGACCAAGACCAAAATCATTACCATGGTGTGGATATCCATGACCATCACCTATAACTATTTAATCAATAATCATTTCCATGGTCTAACACTTGACTATTTTAACACAACAACAACAAGTGTTTACCATTATATTTAACTATATTTTCATGTTTCATTACTCACAATACATATAAATCAATCCCATAATAGTTCATTTTAAAATTTATTAAAAATCACCATTATTAAAAATAATTTCAACCCATATATAAACAATGAAATTCCAACTTTAAGAATTTATCACCTTTCACCTTAAATATCTCATTACCCATTTACCTTTACATGTCTTTCCAAACAACCCCTTATATCATTTTCACATGATAAACCTAAAAAAATTGGTCTAATAAATTATAGCCCTTTAATTTTCTAATCAAAAACTCCATTCCCATGCTCAGGTGTATGAAACACCACATGGGTGGCCTTTGGTCCAGTTTACTCATCATCGACAAATCCAATTAGGTCTGTGAGAGGTTCAACACATCATATAGACACACAATTTTATATTCCATAATAAATAATAAAATTTTCCGTGAAACTTCATGAACAAAAAAAAACTACATACACATGAATAAACATCAACACTATGGGAAATAACTTGTAGAACACCTACCTCAAACTCATGGAAACACACTCACTCAACGTTAACCCATGATTCACGCGTAAAAAACTGCAACCCCGAATTCAAGAATTTTCTATAAAAATCATTATTATATTTGTAAAGAGGTAATACAACCCACAAAAATTATTCAAGAAAAGGGAAGGAAACAAAGTTGAAGACATAATCAAAGCTTAAATTCACACTAAACAAAACTACAAACACATAAATATAAAATAATAATAACCCTTAGAGAGATTTGGAACTCTTTGTTTAGACCCTACGTTCTTGGACAATAAATGGGGGAGAAATAGGGTAAACATCATATATTTTTTGGGAGGGAAAATGGATAATTATCCACTTTTAACGAGGTATACAATTTAGATGCATGGTTTTACAAAATGTGAACAAACCATACAGTTTCCCTTATCCAAGATGAAACTAAGCTATGATGTTTTCTAGGGCACCCATAGGGTTTGATAAACCATGTGGTATTCATGCACTTTTATTTTCCAAAGGGGAACTTTTTTTCATGTTCTCCTAGGCACCACTTGCATGGTTTTTAAACCATGCACCACCCACCTCCAGGATGCACAGTTATGTGAATAGTTCTTACTAAATGGTTTCCAACCCTAAAACATGTACTCGATGGCCACTT
The DNA here is from genome assembly GCA_963277665.1 of Viscum album. Lineage (NCBI taxonomy): Eukaryota > Viridiplantae > Streptophyta > Magnoliopsida > Santalales > Viscaceae > Viscum > Viscum album. The sequence continues at coordinate 1,172,152,930 of OY728128.1, read as the reverse complement.
TCGACCATTTTCATGTTACAAACCTCCAGGAAACCATTGACATCTTCCCTGGTATTAGGAAGCATCCCATTAAATGATTTAAAAGGAGTTAAGTCAAAATTTAAATAAGAGCATACAAAATTGAAAGGTTAGGATCTTCAACATGACTTATAATCATGATAAAAAATATTTATATGGAAATTGTAAGTTTATTTTATATTTTTTATAAATTGCATAATATATATTAAAAATATAAAAAATACTGCTAAATTTAATTCTTTGAAATTATTATTGATATAAAATTTATAAATTAAATGATTTGTTTGAGAAATTATTTCAAACATATAAACTGGGATTTATTTATTAATATGATCAAAGTTTAAACAATTTTAAATATGTGATATTTATATTATGTAGATTTTTTTCAAAAGATATTTGATATATAAAATATATATTTCATTTAATATCATACATTTTAGTAAATTTTCATATAAATAATAATATAAAAGAATCTATATTATAATAAATATAATGTTTTTATTTTAATTTGATTATGGAATGTCATTATTTCATTAGTAAATTTTATGGTGTTTATAATTTCTTAGATTTACAAAATGTTCATAAATTGTTTTTCTCATGTTTAGTTATATGATTTATTCATTTATTTATTGATTACATTATTTATTCATAAATATAAATTGTTATATTATGAATTTTTATGTATTCTTTTGATTTAAGAGTTGAGCCTCTTGAAAATCCATACATGCATCTAAATGGAATACAAGAGATAATATAGTAATGTTAAATCCTATTAAAATAATACTAAGTCTTAAATTCTTTCCAATGCAAACACATGTCCTGACCTCGATCATCAAACTGCATAGTTTTATTCTAAAATTGGGTGCCCATAGATCATCTAGTGATTGACATTATGGAAATGGATAACCTTGAGAGTCAAGAAACCAAATAAAAATATGATAATTAGGTTACACCTACCTAGAAAACCATACAAGATAGGATATCATAGGAATATAGTGGGGGGGGGGGTTATCCATATGATGGATTTGGGAAAAGGATTGTCCACTCAACTATCCAAGATTCATATATAATATGATTAGAAATATGGCTTACCTAAATAGGTAGGTGGTGATAGGAAAACTAAAGTATAAAATTTACTTAGTTAAATATGTATCTAGACTCTCTAATGGATATGATAAATTTAAAAGGCTTCATCATTTTAGTGGGATCACATTTAATAAAAGTGAATATTAAATGGGTGTAAACTATGATACTCATATGATAAACGATTTTATTGTATATATAATGGAACCGTCATCATTAAATATGGATTTGAGATCAATAGTACTAAAATAAATATTTTAATGTAATAAACTTATTATACTGGTACAAATATTAAGATATTTTCTAATGAAAGATGAGATAGATTATATGATAAGAGAAATCCCTTCTAGAGTATCCTACACTCAATGTGGTTCAACAAGGGATACTATATACTTTTGAGAATTATACAAAAATTCACTTGAGGTTTAAAAGTTATGAAATAGATGAAAAATAACCCAAGTAACTTTAGTCTTTTAACATATACTTAATATAATTGGGTGTCTATGAGTGGGAGTGACTATGATTTACATTAAATATTTTTATAGCTATTATATTTATTATGAAATGAATATTGGTAATGTTCTTCCAATGTGAACGAGTTCAATAAATATTTAACATATTTTATAAAAGTGTTGAGGATAAATGAATTGGGCATGTGATGACCAAAATCCAGTGTTTTATCAACAATACATGATGGAATATGTTTTAAAAAGTAGATGAAAACTTAGTTTGAGAGTCTAAAAATGTCTCCTTGAATATCCGGTCATTTTCGATAAAACCTAAAGGTTGGGATTGGAATGAATGAAACTTTTTTCAAATTATTGAATCATCTAAAAGAACTAAATGGGTTTGTGAGACTCCATATAATTTCTATATTAGGTATCAATGTAATAGAAATAAATTCATTGTTTTTAAAGGGTATGTGATACAAAATGTATACTATACCAATGTTAAAAATATATAAGAGTGAAAAATATAATAAATAATTGATGATATTATAGTTTTTATTAAAATTATGTATGAAATAGTTGTTTTATCATAGATTTGGATGTAAATGAACACATCAAGCTTAGATTAATCTTATTAAAGGATGTGTCTAGTTATCTCGCTTATCTTATGTGATAGAGGATGTTTTTATTAAAAATTAGTTTTTATGAAAATTACTATATGATGGATTTAATACATATGGTTTATCATTCATTAGATTCTATAACATACTTGAGAAGAAGATAAGATAATGATATTTTATCCAGGATAAAGGTGTTTATCCAGATGTTTGTTAAAATATGATGGATGTGATCCCACCACCCTTAAGTGAAATATTTTAAATAATAAATATTTCTTTTTAAGATATTTCTCTAAACTAATATAATACCATTTATGATATTGAATCAGTAGTTTTGTTTTTAAATATTTCACTACAAAAAATAAGTGTTTTTTCCTAATCCAAAATAATTTTTTTCAGCTCATCAAGATATTATGAATAAAATATCGTGTCTGAAAGACTACTTGGAGTATGTTAATACTTAGATAAGTTCAAATTTTAACAAATTAAATATTATTCCAGAAAAAATACAATGTGAATAAAACTTATTATACTAAAAGGTTTAGGTAGTTTCAGTAAAGGATTAGTGAAAATAGTTACATTGTTTACCAAAATTTTTCAAGGAAATTTTTTTATGGAAAAGTTCCAACAATGATGGTGATTATGAACTTATGAAGAGTTATAATTAGTAAACATGGATTATTAACATCAAAAAAAATTTTTTGGGAATTTTATATGTTTGAATACTATGTTCAAAGTGTTAAACATTCAAAATATGATTTCTAAGTCTCAAAATTATTCATTTTTTGTTTCTTGGTAGATGATAATCACTAAATATTTTAATGGGAGGGTTTTATTAGATGCTCATATAGAGATAAGATAGGAATTTTATAGGGATTTAATGAGTTTAACAGAACCCTAAAAGTGTCATAAATATAAATCTAATCTAGAAATCTATCATATATGATATGATGATACATAATATTATGTATGAATTTTCTAAAATTATTAAAAAGAGTATAAGAATGAAAAATGTATAATGTTATAAAAAAGGAAATATTCACTTTTTCATTCATTCACATTGGATGTATATATTATATGAAGTGAAAGGATAATTATCAAGTGAAAGTAAAACTTTGAGTTATCTCTAAACAATGTTAGTCATGGAGTTTTATTGTTATGATTAAATATTAATATTAAGGTGAGTATTAATTTTTTTTTGTATATGGAATATGATCAAGGGGTAAAAATCAGTTTTTTTTCATTGAATGGACTATAAAGTATACTGCATAGAGTTACTTATACTATTTCTTTTGTATAATTGGTGTAAAGGGACATATTTGGAGTCCCTAATACCCAAGGTTCATGAGATACCTATTATTAAAACCTTTATACATTGATAATTAATTTTCAAATTTTTTTTAAAACTTCTTGTTCCATATGGGATCTCACTCATATTTATTTTACAATGTGTCTTTGAAGTTAGTGTTAATTTGTGTTTTATAAATTTATAAATTTTTATATCATCTATAGGAGTTGACAATGACATCAGATGTGTCAGTACACTACACTATAAAAGTTTAAAAATTTATTAGGGCCTAAAAGGACTTTTTAGATACTAAAAGTGTGTTGAGAAATATGGTTCTAAGAAAGAGAGGGTGCTTTTTAAATTCGTTTTTATCAATGAGAAAAAGGTCATTTCTTAGTACTTTTTTAGAATTGACAAAAATCCATTCACACCACCACAACAGGTAATTTTTGTTATGGAAGCCCAAAAAAATAATCAAATATAGTACCGTTGATTATTATTAGAGTTTACATAATAAAATAAATAAATAAACAATATTATAATGGAATAATATTTGTACATTAAATATTTATACAAAATTAATTAATATAAAATTTATATAAATACACATTATGAATAACTGTTCAATGAAACAAAAATTCTTGGACTTCTAATAAGATCTATACATGTAATTGAAATGAATAATACATGTGTAGTAATAGAAAAAAATGTTTATTAAGAACAATTAATAAATTTGAAAATAATTTGAAATAAAAAACACATTGAAGGTAATTATGATAACATCACGAGTCAGAATCCCGTGAGGTTCATTCTTACAAGGAATAAATGTGGAAATGGTTATTTTCCTATAGTTTCATGACATTTTGAGAGTTTTTTCTTATAATTGAGTGTGTGATGCATGTTTTAAACTAAAATATTTATTTTAAATTGAAAATATGCAATTTTAGTCATTCCTGCAATCATGTAAGTTGAAATGATGTGAGAGTCATTCTTACATGTAAAAAATGTGTCAATGGTAATTTTCATAGATTTTCCTAAAATTTCTATAGTATTTTTTTTAATGAATTTATCATGAACTACATGTTTTTTCATGAACAAACCCATATACCCTGGTAACCTGAAAACCAAGATAGTCCTAACATAGTCCAAAGGACGCTCTCGATCCCCATGGGTTATCAACTTGCACCGGGCATCATATAATATGAATGTGGGGATGAATTTTGAATAAATAAAATGGAAACAAGATAAATAAGTTGGTATGCATACTTGAAAAACACTATAGGGAGAACTATAATAGAAGTCAAACAAGCACAAATGACCAAATGTACCAGAAAATAGAAAAAATAACCCATAACCTATTAGTCACAGCTCTCCAAGCCCAACGATCGATAGTTACTACCACCTTTATATTATGCCTTACCCTTGCTCAAACATGGAATATGATAATATATAAAAACTTGATGGTACAGGTAGGGTGTGATCTAAAAGCACAGTATGGTATGACAATGGATTCTATTATAAGATTACAATATTTAATTAACCAAATAAATCTGTCAATTTTAAATAAATAGTCATGGTACATAAATATAATGTTTAAAAAAATCATTCTTTTCATCTCAAATGATGTAAATAATTTTAAAAAAATGGTTTAATAAATATTTTATATAAAATAGTTTATATAAATTCATAAGGCATGTGTAAAATAGTTTACAAGCAATGGAAAATATTTCATATAAAAAAAATGAAAAACTTAGTCATCTTCCAAATGGTTTGATAGTTATATTCTTTGGTACTCCCATACACTCAAATTGTTAGTAGGCGATATTTGTACACAATCCCCCCAACAATGGAAAATGAGGAACCCATCGCCATCCCATCAGGGATGTGACCTACTGCATATATATCGTTAGTGTTGTAAATCTTAAATAAAGTTTTGTCTCAAATAACTCACTAACTACTTGGGATTGCATGTGATCTAATAAAACAATTATGGGAAATCTGTTTTAAAACTATTTAAAATACAATTTATCTCACTCTCCAATTTCTAACATGCCAATATTCTTTTTAAAACCCAACACATGGGTTTTCAATCAAATAATATCGTTTCCAAGATAAAACCACCATTTTTCTATCAAAATAATTTTAATCCACTTTATTGAATACCATTTTGAAATCAATATCATGATTCAAATTCCAAAATTAAATTTCACAATTTAATTTAGACATTTTTTATCTAATTTCACAACACACCCCAATTCAATGGAATTGGGGGTTTTACCAATTTCATGACAAACACAATTTGAAATATAAAATTCAATGGAATTGTGTTTTTAATAAACCAATTAGAAGAAAGTAAATTTAAATCAAATAATAGATTTTATATCAAGCAATTTATGGTTAATAAAAATTGTCCATCATAACAGAACCCCCTACTTTGGGATCATGGGATCTCGAAATACAATTCCCTAATCATGAAATAGTAAAAACGAATGTTGGTAATGAGGATATGAGAAAAAAACCTACATTCAAGATCAGAAATAGTTATTATTAGATCCTCCAACAACACTATGATCTAGAAAACCCTTGTGAGGAAAGAGGAGAGAGTAGGAGAAAGAGAACGGGAAAAGGAATCTTACGTAGAAGGGATTTAATGTCTTTCTCCTAGCTTCTATCTAATTATAAAGGGGTGTAGAGGTAAAAATACTCTCTTGGGAGCCTCCAAGAAAGAAAAATGTTCTATGTGGTCATAAATGTCCTTTGGGAACCTAAAAAGAGGGGTTTGGGATTTTAGAAATTAAATTTTGATAAAAAAATATCTTATGAACAAATTCCAAAGAAGAGTCGCACTGTTAAACAAACTCGGAACCCTAACCATGCAACCCCTTTTTCCCTGGTGCATCAATTTTAATATATTGGTTTTTGGGTTTTCAAACAATGTGTTAACCACCAAACCATCACTATTTTTGTTTGGATGATTTTAACTAGTAGGGTGTATGGTGTGGGAAAACCTTGCGCCAACTGTGTGCAACCCAATAACATAAAAATTCTATAAAATTTGACCCAAAGATCCCTTAAAACCCCAAAATAAATTGGTAAGAAATATTGGTTTGGGAATAATTAAATACAATAATAGGATGTTACATAGTTTTAACTAAAAAATCTCTTTAAAATTTAAAAAATCAATTTTTATTCATTCTGAACACATTGTAAGGAAGAAGGATATGAGGCTCACTCCTACATACCAAAAATGATTTAATGGCCATCTTCCAAGAATTTCATCTCCTTATGAATATGTACGACCATAATTGAACATGTGATGCATGTTTTAAACTAAAATATCACATTTATGTTGAAAACATATGTTTTTAAATATTCTAACAATATTATGAGTCAATATGATGTACACTTATTTTATAATTGTTATAACTGAATTAGAGAATGTATGTGTATAATTTAATGAAAATATGAGCGTGTTTTCTTATTTTTGAGTATGTGACATTTATATTGTACCTTATAAATTATTAAAATGAAAAATACCTTTAAGGAAATTTAAACCACACCGTAAATCAAAATGAGATGTGGTTTATTCATATATTCTAAAAATTTATCAACATTGATTTTCATAGAGTTTCATGATAATGCGTGCATGTTTTCTTAGAATTAATCAAGTGATGAACATTTTGAACAAAAATGTAGCTTTTAAATTGAAAAAACTCATTCTCATTCATTATGACCACACTAAATGTTATAATGAAACAAAGTTCATTCATATATTCTGAAGATGTGTAATGAGATTTTTTTTCTTATATTTTTTTTGACATTTAGAGCATGATTATTCAAAATTGATCATGTAATTTGAACTAAAATGTTACTTTTAAATATAAAACACATGTTTTGAGTCTTTCTGACCACATCATGTGTTAATATGATGTTTATTTAATTACTATATGACAAAAATTCATCATTGGTTTTTAATAGTGTTTCATTACATTCCAGGAAAATTTTATTAGAATTGAGCATGTGACGTTCATTTTGATCTAAAATTTCACATTAAAATTAGAAACATGTGTTTTCGATCATTCTGACTACATAATTTGTCCTAACGATGTGCTTTTCCTTCCTACCTTCCAAAAATGCATCAATGGTATTTTTCTAATAGGTTTCTAATATCATGAGTGTGTTTTCTTGAAATTGAGCATGTATCCCACATCTAGAACTTATTTGACACTTTTAAATTGAAAACCCACAATTTATGTCACTTATAACACACTATTATTCAGAATGTTGTGTCATTTATTACTACATTCCATAAATACATCAATGGTCATCTTACTAGATTTTCATGGAAATTTGAGTGCATTTTCAAAGAAATGATCATATGACACATGTTTTGAACTAAAAAAATACTTTTATATTGAAAATAATCATTCTCATTATATTCATTCACACCATGAGTCAAAAAGAAATAAGGCCCATTTATCTATAATAAACGTGTCAATGGTCAGTTTCATACAGATTTATGTCTTTTTAAGTATAGTTTCTAGGGAATTTATCATGTGATGCATGTTTTGAACTAAAATATCACTTTTAAATTGAAAACCTACATTAAATTTCATTTTGACCATGCCATGAGTTAGAATGATGTTAAGTTCATTCATACCTAGAAGAAATACATCAAAGGTGATTTTTTCATGTGTTTCAAGATGGTCAATGATTATTTATCTCATAATTGTGTATGGGATGCATGTTTTTAACTAAAATGCCACTTTTAAATTGAAAGCACATGTTTTCAATCATTCCAACCACACCGTGAGTAAAACTAATTTGTAGTTTGTTTCTACATGTTAAAATTTAATTATAGAATTTTTATGTAAAGTTTTATAACATTTCAAGTGTGTTTACTCAATTTTTAATATGAGATGTGCATTTTGTACCTTATTAGTTCTTAAAACGAAATAACTAATTTAAGAACAATATAAACACACTGTGAGTTAGAATGATGTTTGATTCATTTTTATAAGAAAAAATGCATCAATGGTGTTTTTACATGACCTTCATGTCAATCAAAGCATGTTTTCTTAGAATTGACCACATAATAAAACATTTAAATTGAAAACATGTGTTCCCATTCATTCCAATAACACTACATGTAATAATGTTGTACAATTAATTCATATATATCAAAAAAGTGTTAATGGTCATTTTCCTAGTATTTTATGAAATTTTGAGAAAATTTTATTAGAATTGAGAAAGTAACTCATGTTTTGAACTAAAATGATATTTTTAAATTGAATAATTTCAATTTTAGTCATTTTAATGACACCTTGTGTTATAATGATAGGGGATTTATTCCAATATTTCACAAGTGTGTTAATGGTCATTATCATAGAATTTCATGATATTTTGACTGTGTTTTATTTTTACTCATGTGACACACATTTTTAGTCAATCCAAACACATATTAATGTGTAGTTCATTACTAAATTATAAAAAATAATAAATGGTTATTTTATAAGAGATTATTGAAATTCAAATCTCTTTTACTTGGAAACATCTAGGGTTGGAGGCCGACCAGACCTGCATGGAAGTGGTAGTGCGCTTCTCTTAAGTGTATTTGTTTCTAGCCTTAAACTCTTCCAGGGAAGATCCGGATGATGGCTTCGTGGCAACAGCTTCCAGATTCATAGGGATACCATATTGGAAGAAGAAGAGGGTATGGTTTCTACCATCCGTACCAGGCACCATGCAACTATGCATTGGGAATTTCTAGTTGGGAAGACATGTGTGGTTGGATGCTAGGTTAATTGTTAAAATATGCATGAGAGGATTTCCTCTATTGGTTTTAGGTATTTGGGGCCTTTGGGTAATTGTTTTTTCCTACGTTTGACTAGGATTATGAGCCATGTAAGGATACCCCTCACCCCAGTTTGAAATGGGGGAAATAAAGAAAAATTTATGGAATTCGTGCTTAGAAGTAAGAACAATGAAAATTATAATAAAATTTTTATGACATATGTTTCATTGCTAAAATTTTGGTATATATCTCCAAATAGATTACCATATATAGTAGTCTACTAGTTTCCTCTTGGTGTTAATTTTCATTAAATCCCTTACTAATCGACACATTAACATTACACTATCTAATAAAACATGAAAGTTAACACATATTATATAACTTATAATTGAAAAACTATAAAATATTGAAAACATAATGTTTATAAGTTTACAAGTGATATAATTTATAATAAATTTGACATAAATAAAATAATTTAATCCAAAAAATAAATCATTTGATGAACTATATTTATTAAAATTAGTATATAATGTATCCTAAATAAATTAAACATTAATGATTACAACATATTAATAATGATCGATTATCATTTTAGTAAATAATATATTTATTTATACCCTTTCATGGTAAGTATCATGAATAACATATCATTAATTGACATTGCTTTGAAAACGTTGGAAATTTGTATTAATTTTTGTATAAATTCATCATCTTTTATCACTATTGATTCCAATGAATGAATATGAGGTCTTGAAAATATTAATTTATGCTTTCATTCAGAATCAATTATAATTTTATTATAGAAAAATATATAATAAAAGATATAGTATTAAAATTGTAATAGAAATAATTTATCAGTAAATATAAATATAAATTTTTCCCACATACCTAATATATACATATATATCAGATACTTCTAACCATTCACACTTAAAATTTCTATTAACTCTATGAAAATAAAAAAAAATCAGAAAATATAAGTTGTACATTTCTATTCTGAAATTGAATTTTAAAAAATACAATCATTAAAATATGAATTCTCAGGGGCCATAAAATTTGTATGATTTTCAATGAATAGTGGTGGAATGCAATTTGGGTCTATATATTTTATCTGTGATGTAGAAGCTAATCCCTTCTACTTCCTTAATACAGATGATTTTTTAGCCTCCCGCAAAAACATATTATAGTTTACAATTTTTTTAGTTATCATGTCATTAAATGAGCATAATATAAGATAAAAAGTCCATACCACTTCACCATTGGGGAATCAATAAGACTAATCATCCTTGATGCATAAATTCGAATAGAATGTTTTATAGTTTAAACATCAACATCATCAAAGAGAACAAGTACTGAAACTCTCGGAGAATATGTTATCGAAATCCCATCTCTTAAATAACCTATTGATAACGGTGAAGAATGAATCATGTCATGTTTAATATTGTGCACCAAAACTCTAGAAATAATTCAATTTATGGGTTTCTATTGATTTAGGTCTAAAATAGTTTCACCCTAAAATATTTTCAAACTATTAAGTAGTCAATACTAATTCACTGCTCAAATATTATAAATAATTATTAAAATAATTAGCAACTATAGCATGTAACATGTCTTTATAGAATAACTACACTCAAAAAATTGTGTTTTTGGTTCTGGTTGTGGTGTTTGATTGTAACACCCCAAGATTCAATGGTACGTTTCCCTTTTAATAATGCAATAGCTTGCATTGTATGCAACTTCAAGATTCTAATACACCGCGACCAATCAAACTAGCCGTAATGAATAATAATACCCACTTTTTAAAATTTTATATATCTTTTTTAAAATGGGATTCATTTTTGGATTTGGATTATCAAAATTAGCATAGGGTGAATTTTTGGTACACTTCTGGAAAATTTTCAATTTTTGATGAATAGTAAATAATACTAAATTTCAATTAAATACAACTTTTTTAATCAAAATAATTTATATTGTTAAATTATACATTTTAGTGGTTTTGAAGTATCATTAGATTATATTTTTATAATTTAATTTAATTTAGGAACTTGGATGTAATTTCACATTTAAATTGAACATAAACCAGTGCCAATCAATTGATATTTATTATTTCATAACAACACGTTTTTTGTTTTGACAATGGGTATTAATTTTTAAATTAATTTTTTCCACTTTTGGGTTTTGATTTTAGAAAAATTTATTCCATATTTGGAATCAAGAGGTCCAAATTGTGTAAATATGTAACTTTTATTTGTAGACATTATTAATATTTACTTCAGTAAAAATTTTATTTACTATGGTTAAAGGGTAAATTTTGTAAATAAGGGTAAACAAATTTTATAATAATAATATTAAATTATCCTAACTTGTGTCATATTTCTATTGGTTGATTCATGTCCGACCATAGACATCCTTGGGTCGATTTTGGAACCCCATAGAGCCACTTGAGGGTGACAATGATACTTTATGTTAAATAATTTAATGTAAAGAAAAAATGACATAAAGATATGTCTTTCAGTAAATTAATTTTTACAAGGGGTTAAACAAGATATATTTTCAATTATAAACATTCATTCAAAATAAAAAAACAAATTCCTACATCATCATATTTTTTTATAATTTGTAGACATCAAATAAATAAAATTATTTATGAATCAATAATGATGCAGTGTTAACCTCATTAAATAATGATTTAAATAAATGAGATTATAAAAATTAAAACAATATCCAAAACCAGTCCAATTCTTATTGGATGATTTTATTTCTAACATTAGTCATCTTATCTTCTACTTTAATGAGTTTTTGACCTTTAGAAACCGAAAATCCTTATATTATAAAATAATTTTTTCAAACATTCTTAAAGAGCCCTCCTCCTTATAAAAAGCACTCACCTCTAACCCATTTCTCACACCTCTCAAGCCCCTTGGTGTAACACCCCGAGATTTTGTGGGAACTATTATTTTCTAATTTATTTGATGTATTCTGTTTTACCCTACACCAAAAATAGCTTTTTCTATACACAACACCATATTAGCTTGTATTATACGCAAACACTATTCATGGTTTGTGTTGCGTGCAAGAGCGGCCATCCTCAATAGCGTGTGTTATATGCAATACCGATATTCAATAAACAACGATATATTATTATAATATTATTATGAACTAGCCGTTATGAATAGTATTAACGAAATTCTAAATTTTATAACTTTATCATTCATCTTACACATATCCTAGAAAATGGTATGAGAACAAAATAAATTTTTCAGGTAAAATATGTATTTTTCAAAAAAAAAAGAGTTTTCCCACCTTTTGATGGCGTAGCCACCTTAAATATAGTTTTTGACCTGTTTATAAGTTCAATTAGACAAAATAAAATTATTCATTTTAATTAGGATATAAAAATTTAATTTGGATAAATTGTTGACATTATTCTCATAACCTTTATATTTTGATGAATAGTAAAAATATGCTATATTTTAATTAAAATTAACTTTTTTCATCGAGATAAATTATATGGTAAAATTATAATATTTAATGGTTTTAAAGTATTATTAGATTATATTTTTACCATTTAACATAATTTAAGTCATTAGCATTAATTTTACACTTATTTCATACGTAAAAACATTTAAATCTTTTGCAACATTTTATCTTTTAAAACTCGTTTTCTTAACAACGGGATTAATTATTAATTAATTAATGCAAATTATGTGTTTTGAATTTTGAGAAATAGATTTAATATTTTTAATTAGTTCCAAATTATGTTAATATAGTTTTTTTATTTTGGGGAATTATGAATAGTTACTACGGTAAATTGTATTTACCACACTTCAAGGTAAATCGGGTAATTAAGGGTAAATATAAAATTATAAAAATTTTCTAAAACTTGTCTTAATATATTTGTATGATTACATTTTTCTCTAAATCATACTTGAGTTGAAATGTAATCTATTGAAACCCACATGTACGTGATTAAGACCATTAATTTATTTTATTTAAATGAAAGTGAAATATGTCTCACTCAATCTTTAATAATTAAATTATTTTTAATATAAAGTTATACAGAATATAAATTCTATTATAAATACTCATTTTGAAGATAAATTTTTTTTCATTTTCATGTTAATTTAATTGTAATTTTTAAAAAATATTTAGTTACCTAAATATCTTATACATTACTGATGTCAGAATTATTTATTTAGTGAAAAATAAAAAATATAGTTTTTATTCAAATAATAATACCGCTAAAAGTCCCAAAAACATGACAAAAAATTATTGGTCATGCATATCTAAACCTTAATCATCAAATGGTAGAATTGTGGAAAACATGGATCCTTATAAAATTCATTGTGACACTTATATTATTTTATTTTAAATAATGTCAAAGTTGTCACCTTCAAATTTTAATAAATATAAAAATTTAAATATTGTTATTTTAAGATGATAAATTCGAGTAAAAGTATTATCATGAAATATATTAGATTTACCTTTATCATAGGATTTTTTAATTTTTATTTTACAAATAAGTAAATTAATTAATTATTCAAAAATATTGTAGTAATTATTTTATTAAGAGAAATATCAAATAAATTATTATAAAAGTATTATAATAAATATTATATAAACTAATTAATGTTCTCCATGATTTTTCAATATTAATATGACTGGTTAGGAATCTATTATATAGTTTTTTACGAAAATATATTTTGTGTGGATTTTATTTAAATTCAAATAAATGAATTGTGTCAAAATTGACACTATTGAAATTTTATGAAAATAACATATTATTAAATTGTTTAAAAATCATAAAAATATTTACAAATTACAAATTAAAATTAATATGGTCTACCATGTTATAAAGTATAAAATTATGTACAATTTTCAACAAATAAGTAAGTATTTATAACCATTTAAAATTTATAACATTATTACCATATATAAAATTAAATAGATTAAATAAGGATAAATCAAAATGATAAGGTTTAAAATAAAATAAAAAAAATGTATAGATTTGATTGGTTGATAATATTACAACCCTATGTTGTCTCATATCCTAATTTGAGTCACTTTGGTAGTTTTTAAGTGGGTTTTGAGTTTATTATAAATTAACATTTTTGAGAATTCCAAAAGTGCCCCTCACCCCTCCAATATAAGAGCACCTCCTTCCCTCTCCTCCCCACACCATTTTGAGCATTCAATATTGGCCAAACCTGGTCCATTTCTCTTCTACACTTCCATATAAACATACTAGAGGTCCTGGTCTTCTTCAAAGACCAACTTTATTTCCATAAGAGGAGGTTTAGAAGAGGCGCGTAGAAGAAGAAGTAATATCCTTTACCGATTCTTTCAAATTCATTTCATCTTCTTCTTCCTCTTATTTTGTTGTTTCATAATATCGTAAAAACATCAGTATAAATTTTATACTGTTATGATATTATAAATATTAACCAAACCTATTTCACCTTCTATATATACTACAGAAAATGAAATCACTGCGCGTGCGTACGTATGGAATACCGTCTCTACGCTGCGGTATAATCTGTTTTCCACCACCACCTTACTTGGATGGGTATAATGGTGTAACTAATAACAATATATGATTATTATAACATGATATTAATTCTTATATATTCAATGATCCAATCCAATACAATTCAATAACTATGGGAATGATATCATCGCCCGTGCGTACGTATGGATTACCATCTCCACGACGCGATGAGATTCATTTTCCATGTAAAAAATTCAAGAATGATAATAAATTATATATATAGTAAATAATAATGAGATATATGAAATAATAATTCTACTGGATTTATATATATATATGTGTGTGTGTTTGTGTGTCATATACTTACTTCCATTCAATTCTATAAGGAAATGAAAACAGCTTTCATGCGTACGTACGGTCTATCGTCTCCACGAATGGTGTATTTAATTTCATTTTTCTATCTATTATATATATATACTGAATATATATGATATATAAATCGTTTTTTACATTTGGAAAGTAAGTAAATCATGATATAAGTAATAATAATATCAAAAACATGAAGTCCAAACATGTACGATAAATTAAACGATTTTACCCAAAACGCGACATTAACATGGAATTGACAAATGAACGGGTAATATAAAGTCGTAAGTGAATCATATATGATATCATAATTATTATTGTGGTTCTGTTACAGGTTAATTATATTTCTAAACCCACTATATAGGAGTTTCGAACACAAACGGATGAAATTGGACTTAAGGTAAGAGATAATTATTCCAATCTCGTTCTTATCCGAGATTGTTTATTTGTAAGTATTTACTGGGGTTATATTTATCATCCATGTCCATGATTTCTACAAATGTATTCATAAAATGTTGAATATTATTCCAAGTATGTTTAATGTCATTTTTTTCTTTTTTTTTACTTTTACCACATGGTATGGAAGGAATCATTATTGTGTATACCATACGAGGTACTTTTTATCTTTTCCAGTAAAAGTACGAGGAAAATGTATTTTCAACTTATACGGTAGGAATAGATTTTTATGGTTTCAAAACGCCTTATTTCCATGAACCATCCTATGCAATATTTCATGATTTTGTTTTATCAAAATTCATTTCTTTTAAAATTCAATGTCATTTTGAGAAAAAAAATTATTTTGAAGAAGAAAGGATATTTTCCTCAAGAACTAAGTTCAAGTGTTTTATCAAAATTATTTTCCATATTATATGATATAGGGTTATGTTTCTATACATATTATTACATTTATTTGATGAAGTAATGATGGAATTATATTTTTTAAATCCTTTTATCTTATTTGGATTATGTTATGATGGCATGAAGTTTAATACTTGCATTTTTATTACATGGGTTCTGCTATGAAGTATGATTTATGATTTTGTGGCACACATAAGAGTAGTTTCATTGTGATATCGATGGGACATATATCTCTCCCCATTGAATTGGGTAATGATTTATATCTCATGAGATAGACACAGATGGAACAACAAGAAAATCCAGTTCTGTAATACAGGGCTGGAACTGCAAGTAAACCCGGTTCAATAAGGGACTTTGTCCACTATGATGGTCTTGGAAGCAATACCTTGGCTACTATAGAAATTATTTCATGTGATTAATGGGTTTCCAAAATTACATGTTTTATTCCCATGATATTTTATCATGATTAATGTTTCTTTATGCTCTATTCCTTACGTACTTCCATGATTTATTTCACGACTCATGATTTTGATGTTTAAACTTTGTGTTCATGTTTCTAAGTTCAAAAGTATATGGTTTGTTTTATTTTATCCATTCTTACCCTTACAAGGAATTTGATCTCACCCTTTATATTTTTTCATTTCCTCAGGATATAAATAAATGTTTTAGGTAAGAAAAAAAAGGTGAATATCATTATGGGAGATGTTGAAGATATTTCACCATGAATAGAAGATTATGTTACCAGTTTCCAAAGACACTAAACTATTACGGTCCATGGGTGTCTATTTTTATTATGTGTTAAATTTTTATCAGAAGCAATGTAATGTTCATGTACCTCATGCTTGGGTATCTACAGTTTATATCAGAGGATAGGTTTACTTAACCTTTGGAAACTAGGATGCGAAATCTTTAGTGAGATACCTAGAGATATTTCTAAGGTATGTATTGTAGGTTCCGGGCGCACCAGAAGCGCGTTGGTGGGTTTTCCCAACTTTAATTTTAGCATTAAACAACATTCAATCCAAGATCCATCAAGATATAAAACTCTGGATCTTTGGAATAGAATAACGAATGAAAAGAAAAGAAGAGTCCCGGAACCATTGAGATAGGATCATCATAAGTTGGTTGTAATTAATTTAATTAATTCATAAGAATTGCCTCGGTGGAATTCATTCTTCATCGATGTATCTGGTCACGATCCTGCGATCCATCGTTGCGTCATATAAACCAAGTATATGATTCCTCTATCGGTGATCCAAACGTGCTCCACATATCTCTGGACGTCGCCGAAGGGATCTCCGGGTGCTAGCGTGGAAGAGCCTTTGCTTGCGATGTCCGCCATCAACTACCTAGATCCGGTGGAGGATCTTGCTTACGTAACTTGAAAGCGTTCTTGGTGGAAAAAGAATTCTCCCATGGCGTGAGAGTATTTTCCAATCGGTTGTGCACAACCATGGCTCTTCTATGCGAATAATGTAATTAGGATTATAATACATATAATAATAAAATGAATTAATTGCCCGAAATAATTTAATCATTTCATTTAATTCTTAGTAATACACCATGTATTAATAATTACAGTTGACCATCATTATTACTTGACATGAGCCCAACGCATTACATTTAATATCATTTAATTAAATAAACAATATTTTCTCACGAATCCCGAAAAACAAACTACAAGGAATGTATATAAATATACACGGCGTGTACATTTATTTTTTCATTTTATTTATTTCCTATACCATATTTGTTAGACCTTGAGTAATGGATATTTATTTCTTAAATAAATGTAACCACATTATTTGCTAAAAAATATATTATTTCTCCCACAATATATTATCTCGAATAACCAGTGTCGAAATAAATGCAATCAAGCATCCTTAAATAATTATTAAATGACAGTCGGGAATAATCATTATTTAAATTGTTAAATTAATATTTAACTGAGATACATGGACACACATAGTGTGTGACCCTATAGGCCTCTTTCTCAGTGGCATTAGGCGGAGCCTGCCTAAAGTCCAAGGTTAGGGTCTAGAAACACACCAAGGCACCCATAGAGAAAGTAGTTAACTCCTCAATGATGTGTCACCTCCTACAAATGCTTACCGAGTAATATAATCCCTTTGTCTCGATATATCCAATCAAGCTGGTTTCATGCTAGTGCCATCAATCCTTGTGCTCGATCATTCTTTCTTTGACTTTCCAAAATTGAAGTTTCCCATTCCTTACCATGGCCATGTATTTACACAGGCTATATCAATTCCATCAAAGGGCCTGAGATATCCACTTCCATTATGGAAGAGAAGGGACAAATCCTTTCTCGCATTATCTATTAATGCGATATTACTCATGACGCACCCAACGTATCCTACCTCGCTGCGAACAGTGTGTCGTCACAGTTTTCATCAAAACATCTAAGTGCGTGAGTTGTAATACCCATTAATAATAATCTTAAATTCTAAGGACCAATAAAAATGTCTGTAGATAGAAACATCCAATGACACTATGAAATGTGTATTTCCTACTGGTGGGTCTCGTTCTCATAATATCCTCCTCGATATTACCAAGGGCGCACACGATGAGAAGGGGCCATAATGTTATATGAGTTCTCACCCCTAATGACCTGTATTATTTGTGTCCCTCAAATAATATCATCCATCCATAGAACATATATTCAAGAATAGTGTTATGGAACTTCCGGGTTCTCATCATAGCAGGGATCTGCTATGACCCATTAATTCAATAGTTGTCCTTAGGACATTTTCACATGCATTGTCACGCCGAAGAACAATCAAGATGTGTTAAGGATTTTATTAATGAATAAAGTACAAAGTAGTTGGTTCTAGACCACCAACTCCTACAGACTCCCACTTGGACTAGAGCCAACTTCTAACAACGTTTAACCAACTAGATCTCACATGATATTCATGCTTTTGCTGAGATAGGCTTTTAGTCATGGGGTCCACGACGTTCTCTTCTATGGACACTCTGCTCACTGCAACTTCACCCCTTTGATAGAAGTCCCTCAAGAGGTGATACTTCTGGAGTATGTGCTTTTTCCGTTGATGTGACCTTGGTTCTTTTGAAAGAGCCACCGCTGCAGTATTATCACAACACAATGTAAAGGGATCTTTACTGCTAGGAACCACATCAAGCTCCTGGACAAATTTTCGAATCCAGACGGCTTCCTTGGATGCATCAGAAGCCGCTATATACTCGGACGCTGCTATAGAATCAGCGACAACTGGCTTTTTTGAACTCTTCCAGCTCACAGCTCCGCCATTGAGACATAAATAATCTCCAGATTTCGACTTTAGATCATTCTGATCTGTCTGAAAACCAACATCAGCATACCCTCTGATGACATGCTCCTCCTCTCCTCCGTACACTAGGAACATATCCTTAGTTCTTCTCAGATACTTAAGGATAGTCTTAACAACAGTCCAATGCTGTTCTCTTGGATCTTCTTGATATCTGCCTACTATGCTTAGTGAATAGGCAACATCAAGCCTAGTACATAACATGGAATACATGATGGATCCTATAACCGAAGCATATGAGATCTTACTCACTATATCTTTCTATTGTTGTGTCTGAGGACACATTTTCTTAGAAATATGTAGGCCATGTGACACTGGAACCAATCCCCTCTTAGATTTTTCCATAATTAATATATTTAGAATCTGGTCAATGTATGTACCCTGACTTAGTCCAAGCAGCCTCTTGGATCTATCATGAATGATCTTGATCCCTAGAATTTAGGCTGCTTCTCCCATGTCCATTATGGAGAAACACTTGTTCAACCAATCCATAACTGACTGTAGGACTGGTACATCATTTCCAATAAGTAATATGCCATCAACATATACTACTATGATAAAAATCACATTCCCATTAAAATGCTTATAAACACATGGCTCACATTCGTTCTTAATGAAACCAAATTCCGTTATGGCTTCATCAAATCGAATCTTTCATGACATGGATGCTTTCTTTAATACATAAATGGATTTCTGCAACTTTTCAACCCATTTGGCTTCACGTTGTGTCACAAAACCTTCTGGATGAGTCATATAGACATCTTCTTGAAGGTTCCTATTAAGAAATGCTGTTTTTACATCCATTTTCTAAATCTCGTAGTCATGGTAAGATGCTATGGCAAGTATGATTCTTATGGATTTAAAAATGGAAACTGGTGAGAAGGTATCATTATAGTCAGTTCCTTGATGCTGTCTGAATCCTTTATCCACTAGCCTTGCTTTATATGTGCTAACCTGACTTTCCATGTCTAGTTTTCTCTTGAATACCCATTTTCATCCAATAGGCTTTACATCAACTGGCTCATCGACCAGAACCCATACTTGGTTCTGATATATGGAATCCATCTCATAATTCATAGCTTTTAGCCATCTTGCAGATTTTGAGCATTCTAATGCTTCCTTGTAGGATAGAGGTTCATCACTGTCCAACAATAATGATTCACCATCATTGGTGACTAGGAAACCAAATCTCTCTGGTTCCCTTACCTCTGTTGAGCTCCTACGCAGTACTTGTTTTTCTGGAACCTCTTCCACGAGGACATGTGGAACTTGTTCCTGTTCGAACTCCTTTGTATCTTGACCATCAACTTTGTCGAAGTCAATCTTACTCCCACTATCCTTCTTAAGGATGTGCTCCCTCTCAAGAAAGATGGATTTTTTGGCGACAATCACTTTCTTGTCTGAAGGGTTATATATGTAATATCCTTTCGTTTCCTTGGGATATCCTATAAAGATACACCTCATACCCCAAGGAGCTAGTTTGTTTCCTAATAAGGCCTTAACAAATGCCTTGCATCCCCATACAGGTGTGTGCGACAAAGTGGGTTTCCTTCCATTCCATAACTCGAATGGAGTTCCATTTTCCGCCTTACGTGGTACTTGGTTTAATGTGTATGCTGCAGTTTGTAATGCATATCCCCAAAAGGATAATGGAATATCTTCATGAATCATCATCGACCTCACCATGTTCAACAATGTGTGGTTCCTCCTTTCACTAACACCCTTCCACTATGGTGTATTAGGAGGAGTGAGATGAGATAGAATCCCAGACTCTCGTAGAAGATCGATGAACTCTTGGTTCAGATATTCTTCTCCTCGATCCGATTGATGTTTCTTTATCTTCTTACCAAGCTTATTCTATACATCATTCTTGAATTCCTTAAATTTCTCTAAGGCTTCTGACTTATACCTCATTATGTAGACAAATCCGTATCTACTCAAATCATCAGTAAAAGTAATGAAGTAAGAATATCCACCTCTAGCTTCTATTGGAAATGGTCCACATACATTCGTGTGTACCAATCCTAGAAGCTTTGTGTCCCATTATCCCTGTCCACCGAAAGGTGGCTTGGTCATTTTACCTTGTAAACAAGTGTGACATCTATCAAGTGGTTTTAGCTCAGCAGAGTCTAAATAGCCATCTTGGCAGAGCTTTGTCAAGAACTTCTCCTTTACATGACCGAGACGGTGATGCCACAACTGGGTGATGTATGAGTCATGTGAGTTCGATTCGTTATCGATTTCCAGCACTTGGTTTTCGTAATTTAATACACACAAACCATTATTTAAATATGACATACCATAACATACATTGTTCTTATAAAAGAGACAAACCTTATTTCCAAACTTGATAATAAATCCATCCATATCCAAACAAGATATAGAAATTATGTTTTTGGTAACATTAGGAACATAATAATAGTTATGTAAAACCATGATCATCCCAGTCGGTAATGAGAGATGGTAGTCTCCAATAGCCAATGCAGCCAACCTTGCGCCATTGTTAGCTCGAAGATCCACCTCTCCTCTGGAATCTTTCTAAATCTACTTATTTCTTGCATTTGAATACAGATGTGAGCCCCACAAGGTGTATCTAATACTCAATGTGTAGAAATAGAAAGATTACACTCAATAACGAACGCACCATCAGCATCCCGATGCTTCTCAGTGTAGTTCCTCTTCTAGTGGCCTTACTTGCCACATGCAAAACACATTGCCTCCTGTTCCTTGCCTTGCCTCTGGATCTTCCCCTTCTTGGAGGGACGACGCTCAGGGGCTTCAGACTATTTATAAGTCTATGGCCCCTTTGCCTTGTCCTTCCTTTTCTTGTTCACCATAAGAACTGCGTGTTTGTCATGCCCCATGTTCTTGTCTACATGGAAAATCATGGTCAGATGCTCTGAAAGACTCTTCTCATTGCCGCTCATGTTATAGTTGACAATGAAGCTAGATAAGGTATTGGGCAGTGATGACAGGATGATATCTGTACGCAACTCATCCGGGAATTTAATCTGTAAGATGTCCAGGCATTCAATGTAGCCAATAATCCTGACTACATGAGGCCCAGTTGGCGCAGACTCATCAAACTTCTTGGTAAAAAAAGCATTGGAGATATTATACCTCTCTTGTCTCGCCTTCTCTTGGTAGAGATCTTTAAGGTGAGACGTCATGCTATATGCGTCCATGTTTCATGTTGCTTCAAGAGCTCATTAGACATGGATGATAGCATGAAACACTGGACATCTATGGCATCATCCATGTGTTCCATGTAGAGAGATAATTCTTCATCACTAGCCTCTTTCCCAGGCGCAACTGGAATTGTCTCTTCTATCACATACAATTTCCTTTCGTGGCAAAGGACGACGCGTAAACGCCTCTGCCACTCTTGGAAATTGGTGCGGGTGAGAAGGTTTTATTTTTTGAGTAAGGTGTGCAATGATATGTTTGAATTATTTTTCTTGCCGTTTCTACAAATTAATATGAGGAATAGTTTAGTTCTTTATTAAAAAAATTGAGACAAATAAATAAATTAATACTTATTATTCTCCCACTATTTTATCGAAATCCAATAGCCCTCGCCATTTGACTTTGGAATATTCTATTGCGTGAATATTCTAGTGGAAAGGATCCATATTGCCCTTCACATTACCCCAACTAGGGTTGGTCTAGCAACATTAAGGGTTTTAGGTTGGCATTCCAAATTCCAACTACATTAACCTGCAGCTCCTTGATCCGCTGAGTGGACTCCCCAATCCTGAAATCCTTTTATTTTGTATTTCATCAACCTTTTCCTATTGGTCACACCATTTCCTATTGTGGCAGTCAACCCTTGATTGAAACCAATTAAAGACAACCCAAAACCTTGAATTAGAATTCCCTGATAATTGAAAGCACCCCAACTAGGGTTGGTCGAACACTTTGAACTACGGTTCGATTCTGATCAAGATTATGGAAGGCTATGCCAACTTAATATTTATTTTGAGGGATTTTATCCTTATACATAAATTTCTATTTTATTATATTTCATTACATGCTTGTTAATATTAATTGGGATATACTTAAGTGATTAACCATGTCTAAGATAATATTAACGTATAAGACGATTTTATTTTAGTTTCATCTTGCATTCTCGTTTAATTCATTAATTGTGTGATCGTGAAAACACACCCACAATAAATAAACCATGAAACTGACAGAAATATAATAAATGGTATGATCATGAGCTTTTCTATTGGTTATTTTATCTAGCGGTTGAGAAACTAACCCAAGACCTAGGGGAGAAACACCTTGAACCTTTCAGGTTCGTGTTTACATCATTCCACCTGTCCACCTTTGTATCTCCTTGGATTGGTTTCACCTTGGCTCCTGACTTGAGCCACCTCCACTAGATTGGGAGCGACATCCATTACATATGAATTTATCTCGCACGCAGGTGAGGGGTAAAAAGGTGTTTTTACATGAAAGAATCCTTTGGCGTGTAGACCCTACATGTTAATGAGGAGATGGCTCGCTGGCCAAAAAATTTAATTTAAATAAATAAATTAAAAGAATCCATTCACATACAAAGGTCTTGGTCTATCTCCTGATCATCCATACATGAAACGATATTTATGCATAAATAAAACTAGCATTCAATTCATTAATCGTTTTTGTTTAAGATAAATCACGCTCAAATTAATTAATCATCTTTAATTAATCAATCCTTTTATCGTAAAACATTTTTTGAATTTCCTTGAGATTTTCAGACATCATAATTTTAAACAAAGAAATTTATTTAAAATTATCCTTGTACGTAACTTGTACCTTGGAGGCAACGCGGTGAATTCCCGTTCATTACACAGATGATAAATTAAACACATATATATTAAAAACCTATCATATGTTGTGCCTCAGCTTTACGCCTGCACTGTGGTACACGTCTCAAGGGTTTGTATAATATAATAATAAATTTTAATAAATCTGTGTAATTTAGGTGAGTACCCGGCATGTAGTTCTGACTACACAGAGTGTACTTTTCTTCACCGTCCATCTGAACTACATTCCTGAGGACAAGGCGTGTCAATGTACTTCGGAAATTTTCAGAATACATGGCGTGTTTTGTGGGACACACGCCGTGTAGTTTCTTCATTACACGATTCCCAGTTGGGCAAGCCGTGTACGGGGTACACGACCCAACCCTAACCTAAAGGGACTCCACGCCATGTTCATCGGACCACATGACGTGTAATTTGGAAACCGTGTGACACATGTTTCTGGTCTACACATGGTATCTTAAATTCATAGAAAGAATCAAATACATGGCCTGATTTGGCGGATCAGTCAGTGCATTTAACCTAGACTACACGGCATGTACTTCCGAATACATGTCGTGTATTCTAGTGTTGTACGGCCCGAAACGTTTGGCTCCTCCAGATGAGTTCCTCTATTTTATTTTAATCAAAATTAAAAGAAGAATTCGTTTCTGTGAGGTGAATGAGAAACGGGGGAGGAGGAATAGATCTCGAGATTCAGATTTCCAGAATGATTCAACATGAATTGAAATAACTAAATTTTTAAATGTGTAAATCACCAACAAAAAAACAAAATAATTATAATCAACGATATGACCCCTCTGATACCACTTGTAAGTTCTGGGCGCAGCAGAAGCACGTTGGTGGATTTTCCCAACTTTAATTTTAGCATTAAACAACGTTCAATCTGAGATCCGTCACGATATAAAATACTGGATCTTTGAAATGGAATGAAGAACAAAAAAAAAAGAAGAGTCCCAGAACCATTGAGATAGGATCATCGTATGTTGGTTATAATTAATTTAATTAATTCACATGAATTACCTCGGTGGAATTATTTCTTTGTCGATGTCTACGGTCATGATCCTATGATCTGTCGTTGCATCGTATAATCCAAGTATATGATTCTTCTAGCGGTGATCCACACGTGCTCCACATATCACTGGACTTCACAGAAGGGATCTCCAGGTGCTGGTGCGGAAGAGGCTTTGCTTGCGATGTCCGCCTTCACCCACCTTGATCCAATGGAGGATATCGCCCTTGTAACATTAAAGCGTTCTTGGTGGAAAAGGAATTGTCCCTTGGCTTGAGAGTATTTCCCAATCCATTGTGCACAACCATGGATCTTCTATAAGAATAATGTAATTGGGATTATAATACTTATAATAATAAAATTAATTAATTTCCCGAAATCATTTAATTATTTCATTTAATTCTTAGTAATACCCCATGTCTTAGTAATGAAAGTTGACCATCATTATTACTTGACATGCACCCAACGCATTAAATTTAATATCATTTAATTAAATATACAATATTTTCTCATAAATCCCAAAAAACAAACTACATGGCATGTATATAAATATACACGGTGTGTACTTTTATTTTTTCATTTTATTTATTTCCACTACCAAATTTATTAGACCTTGAGTAATGGCTATTTATTTCTTAAATAAATGTAACTACATTTCTCGCTAATAAATATAATATTTCTCCCACAATATATTCTCTCGAATAACCAGTGTAGAAATAAATGCAATCATGCATCCTTAAATAATTATTAAACCATAGTCGGGAATAATCTTTATTTAACTTGTTAAATTAAAATTTAACTGAGATACATGGACACACCTAGTGTGTGACCCTCTAGGATTGTTTCTCAATGGCATTAGGTGGGGCCTTCCTAAAGTCCAAGGTTAGCGTCTAGAAACATGGCAAGGAACCCATAGAGAAAGAAGTTAACGCCGCAATGATGTGTCACCTCCTACGAATGCTTACCGTGTAATATAATCACTTTGTCTCGATATCTCCAATCAAGCGGGTTGCATGCTATTGTCATCAACCCATGTGCTCGATCATTCTTTCTTTGACTTTCCAAAATTGAACTTGCCCATTCCTTACCATGGACATGGATTTACATAGGCTATATCAATTCCATCAAAGGGCCTGATATATCCACTTCCGTTATGGAACATAAGAGACAAATCCTTTCTCTAATTATCTATTAATGCGATATTACTCATGATGCACCCAACATATCCTACCTTGCTGCGAACAGTGTGTCGTCACATTTTTCTTCAATACATCTAATTGCGCGAATTGTAATACCCATTAATAATAATCTTAAGGTCTAAGGAATGATACACACATCTGTATATAGGAACATCCAATGACACTATGAAATGTGGATTTCCTACTGGCGGGTCTCGTTCTCATAATATCCTCATGGATATTACCAAGGGAACACACCATGAGAAGTTGCCTCAATGTTTTATGAGTCCTCACCCTAATGACCTGTATTATTTGTGTCCCTCAAATAATATCATCCGTCCATAGAACATATATTCAAAAACTGTGTTATGGCACTTCCGGGTTCTCATCATAGTAGGGATCTACTATGACCCATTAATGCAATAGCCGTCCTTAGGACATTATCACATGAATTGTCATGCAGATGAACAATCAATATGTGATAAGGATTTTATTAATGAATAAATTACAAGTAGTTGGTTCTAGACCACCAACTCCAACATGTATAGGTCTGTCGCTAAGGTTAAGTATGATTATAGGTTATAGTCATAGAATTCTGACAATGATCATGAATTAACTAGGATTAAACATAAGATATTAGAGATTGAATGTAATCCCCTTGATTATGTTGTTTTTTAGTATGATTTTTACCTCTCACAGTATTCTTTTTGGGTTTTAGATAATTCTTGGAACCTGAAGGAACCGTGTAAATGATCAATGCACTGTGCAATGCAATTATTTTTCTTTCTGAACAAACAAATGTTACAGAAAATAGAGTGAAAAATAATATTGACATACTTACACAAGCTATGAATCATTCTAGACCTCCAAATGAGCAGAGAAAGGAATGATATTCTATTGAGTCCTTCATGAGGCAACGTCCAACTTCTTTCAGTGGCTCTTCTAATCCACTTGTTGCTGAACAATGAATCGGCACCACTGAAAATATATTTTCTATACTTCACTATTCAGAACATGAAAAATTCATTTTGGTTGTTTACCGTTTAGAAGGTGAAGCAGACCAGTGGTGGAATCTAATTAAGAATACAAGGCCCCATGATGAAATTGAATCCATGGAATGGGATGAGTTCAAGAAATTCTTTTTCAATAATTATTTCCCTCATATTCTTTGAAAAAATATGGAAAAGGAGTTCCTTGAGATTAATCCAAAGGATGATGAATTTATTGGTATGTACGAGGAAAAGTTTACAAGGCTTGAAAGGTATGCATCTGGCTTTGTCATCAAACATTAATGTAAAGTTGATTGATTATTCAGTGGCTTAAAACAAAGTCTTCTAAGGGCATTGGCTATTAGAGACTTCAATAGCTATGGAGAAACTGTGCATTGTGCAATCAAGGTAGAACTGGAAGTTTGTGTTACATATCCATATAATAGTATTGACAAGAAACAAACGATGGATTTCAAGGAAAAATCTCCAAACAATGGAGAAAATATGATGAATGTTTCGTTATGCTCAAGGTGTGGAAATAATCATGGTAGATATTGTCTTAAAGGGACTAGAAAATGTTTTAAATGTGGAAAATAAGGTCATCGAGTAGCTGAGTGTTGAAGTAATGGGAAAAAGGTAGCTAATGATATGAATAGAGAAAAGACTACAGAGAACACACCACCAACAATTCAATGCTACAAGTGCAAGAAAATGGGTAATTATGTTAACCAATTCCCTAATATAAGGGTTAATGATGATCGACATCAACAACCATTTAAGGGAAAGGGAAAAGGGAAGTCACATGCGATCACTATTGGTGATTATGAACATGAAAACAATGTGGTTGAATGATTAATTATATATAGAACAGGATTCTAAAATAGTGTTGTGGGATATCATTTATAGTATCATTAAATTTTGGAATATCTATGTATTGGTTTACGGTTGTTTTCAATAATTATATGGTACCATTAACCTTGAAAAGTGATTGAAATATTTTTGGAAAGCAGATGATATGCACATAATGAAGTGATAAGGATAAAATTATATGTTTGATAGTATTAATGAGATCATTATTGATATAAGGAAAAAATGATACCATGATTTGAGTATATAAAATTTTTGGGATTTTGGTATGTGGAAAGAGTTAATTGTTGACAACATTCATGTTTTTACTACGGTTCTATGGTAATTTATGTTCTAAGAATACATGATTAAGGTATTCACATGTTTCGAATGTGACCACCGTGATATATGTTATGATATATGGGGGATAAATGATGGTATTCACATGTTTGTTATATGACCTTTCTAGTAATCATTATTTGTACACTGTGAGTTTGGACATATGTATTTTGGATAAGCCTAAAGATTGGAATGGATTAAGTTGGACATCAGATATTATCGTTTATGTCTAGAAGTTTTTGATATTATGATGGTATAGTTTTATAAAAAGTACAACCTGTATGACGGGCAACAACCCATCGCGTCGGACAAGGATGCGGGAATCGCACCCACAACCAAAGGTTGGCAGGCCTTTATCGGCTATAACTGGCCTACAGGAAGTTCCTCGGTAGTTGAAATTAGATTTATTTTATTATGTGGTATGATAGTTGAAGTATAAGTCCATTTTTTGAATCATATACGGTTAATATCACCATTGATGGACTTATGTATATTTAATAATTTTTTCTAACTTTTTGTGATAGATGGAATAACCAATCATTTTATCACATGATCTGGTAACATTTCAAGAAGTACAAATTACACTTCATTTATTTAAATAAGAGATGAAGTGGAAATTGTACATATAATGACCAGTGATTATATTAAACTGAAAATAATTAATTATTTATCCTTATTAAAAAATTCATTACCTTTAGGGAAAGGATCTTGGAAACCAAAAATGTTGTCCTAGTACCCTCATATCCGATTAATCAGATGGTACCATAGATCATCACAAATTTATGGCTTTGTGATAGTTGGCTTTTTCATAGACATGTTCTCTACCACTATCAATCAAAACTTGATGGTTATATTTCTATTCCATATCCATATTTTCACTTATGTTCTCCTATGTCGAATCCCAGTAATGACTTAATTTAGGAAATCATTACGTTTCTTACTTTACTTTTTAAAATTAAGTTATAGTATTTTTTTATGATGTGGGTTTCTATGAAAGAAATGTTCAAGTAGTAAACCATTTTTATCTGTGATGAATTTCGAGGGCGAAATTCATTTTAAGGGGGGTAGAATGTAACACCCCAAGATTTTATGAGAAATATTATTTTTTAATTTCTATGATGTCTTGTGTTCTATGCTACACCAAAATCATCTTGTTCTATACGCAACACCGTATTATCTTCTATTATATGCAAACATTATTCTTGGCTTGTGTTGCATGCAAGTGCATTCATCCTCAATAGCATGTGTTGTACGCAATACCGAGATTCACTAAACAATGATATATTGTTATAATATTATTATGAACTAGACATTATGAACAGTATTAACAAAATTTTCAATTTTATAACATTATCATTCATCTTACACATATCCTAGAACACGGTATTAGAACAAAATAAAATTTTCAGGTAAAATAAGTATTTCTAAAAAATGCAGTTTTGCCGCCTTTTGATGGAACACCCAATTTAAATATAGTTTTGACATGTTTATAAGTTCAATTAGACAAAATAAACTTATTCATTGAAATTAGTATATAAAAATTTACATTGGATAAAATTTGGACATTATTCTACTCATCTTCATATTTTGATAAATAGTAAAAATACGCTAAATTTGAATTAAAAACAATTTTTTTCATCGAGATAAATTATATGGATAAATTATAATATTTAATGGGTTTAAAGTATAAATATTGTATATTTTTACCATTTAATATAATTTATGGTAATATCAATAATTTTACACTGAATTCATAGGTAAAAACATTCCAATCTTTTGAAACGTTTTAACTTTTAAAATCCATTTTCATAAAAACGCGATTATTTTTAAATTAATTACTAGAACCCTTGTGTTTTGAATTTTGAAAAATGGATTTTATATTTGGAATCAGTAGGTCCAAATTATGTTTATAGGATACTTTTTATTTTTGGGCATTATGAATAGTAACTACGGTAAATTTTATTTACCACACTTAAAGGTAAATCAGGGAATTAATGGTAAATATAATATTATAAAATTACCCTAACACTTGTCTTAATATAATTGGATGATTATATGTTTCCCTAAATCATACTTGGGTAGAAGTTGAATCTATTGAAACTCACTTGTATGTGATTAAGACCTTTAATTTATTTTATTTAAATGAAAGTGAAATATGTCTCACTCAGACATTAATAATTAAATTATTTTTAATATAATCTAATACAGAATATAAATTAGTTTATAAATACTAATTTGAAAGCTAAAATGTTTTTATTTATCATGGTATTTTTTTTAATTTTTAATAAATATTTAATTACCTAAATAGATTATAAATTAATGATGCAGAAATTATTTATTTAGGAAAAAATCAATAATATTGTTTTTATTCAAATAATAATACCCATAAAAGGTCCAAAAACCTGACGAAAACTTATTGGTCGTGTATATCTCAACCATAATCATCAAATGGTAGAATTGTGGTCTATTTGGAGTCTTATAAAAGTGATTATAATAGTTATATTATTTTATTTTAAATAATGTCATAGTTGTCAACTTCATAATTTTATAAAAATAACAATTTAAATATTGTGATTTTAAGATGATAAATTAAAGTAAAAGAGTTATTATAAATTATATTAGATTTAAATTTATTATCATATTTTATATTTAATTTTTATTTAACAAATAATTATATTAAATAAGTATACAAAAATATTGTAGTATTTAATTTATTAGGAGAAATATAAAATAAATTATTTTAAAAGTATTAAAATAAATATTATATAAACTAATTAAGGTGCTTCAAGAATCTATAGATGAATATGAGTGGTTAGGAGTCTATTAAATAGTTTTTTTTTTCAAAAATATATTATGTGTGGATTTTACTTAAATTCAAATAATTGAATTGTGTCAAAATTGACACTATTGATATTTTATGAAAATAACATATTATTAAATTGTTTAAAAATCACAAAAATATTTAAAATATATAAATTTAAATTTATATGGTCTAAAATGTCATAAAGTATCAAATTATGAATAATTAACAACTCATAAATAAGTATTTATAACCATTTATAATTTATAACATTATTACCACAAATTAAATTAAATAGATTAAATAAGGATAAATCAAAATGATAAGGTTTAAAATAAAATAAAAACATGTGAAAATTTGATTGGTTGATTAGATTAAAACCATATATTATCTCATATCCTAATTTGAGTCAATTTGGAAGTTTTTATGTGGGGTTTGAGTTTATTATAAATTAATATTTTTGATGATTCCAAAAGTGCCCCTATCCTCTCCTATATAAGGGAACCTCCTTCCCTCTCCTCCTCACACAATTTTTAGCCTTCATACTCAGCAAACCCCAGCCCATTTCTCTTATAAACT
This sequence comes from Viscum album, assembly GCA_963277665.1. Taxonomy (NCBI): domain Eukaryota; kingdom Viridiplantae; phylum Streptophyta; class Magnoliopsida; order Santalales; family Viscaceae; genus Viscum; species Viscum album. The sequence continues at coordinate 1,172,121,089 of OY728128.1, read as the reverse complement.
TTCCTAGAAACATACTAGAGGTCCTTGTTATCTTCAATATCCATCTTTAGTTCCCTAATAGGAGGTTTAGAAGATGCCCTTCGAAGAAGAGGTAATATCCTTTATTGACTCTTTCAAATTCATTTCTTCTTTTACATCATATTATTTTGTTTTTTCATAATAAATTAACAACATACGTATCAATAATATATGGATAAGTTATTATAAATATGAACAAAACATATTTCACCTTCTATCCATCCTACGAAAAACAAAATCACAGTGCGTACGTACGTATGGAATACCGTCTCCACGTCGTGGTGTAATATTTTTTTCCTCCACCACCTTACTTGGATGGGTGTAATGGTGTAACGAATAACTATATATGATTATTATAATAGGATAATAATTCTAATATATTCTATCATCCACTCCAATACCATTCAATAATTATGGTAATGATATCATCGCTTGTGCGTATGTACGGATTACCGTCTCCATGAAGCGATGAGATTCATTCTCCGTGTTAACAATTCAAGAATGATTATAAAGTACATATATAATAAATAATAATGAAATATATTACCTAATAATGATATTTTATTTATTTATATATATGTGTGTGGGTTTCATCTACTTCCATTCAATTCAACAAGGAAATAAAAACAGCATTCATGCGTAGGTACGGTCTACCATCTCCATGAACGCTATATTTCATTTCATTTATCTATCTATTATATATATACTGAATATATATGATATATAAACCATTTTTTACATTCTTGATGTAATTAAATTATGATATAAGTAATAATAATATCATGAATTACAAGTCTAAACACGTACGATAAGTGAAACGAATTTACCCAAAAAATGCTTTAACTAGGAATTGACAAATGAACGTGTAATATAATGTCTTAAGTGAATCATATATGATATCATAAATATTAATATGGTTCTGTCACAAGTTAATAATATGTTTAAACCCACTATATGGTAATTTTGGACACATATGAAATAAATTGGACCTAAGGTAAAGGATAATTATTCCAATATCATTATTATCTGAGATTATTAATTTGTAAGTACTTGCTGGGGTTATATTTATCATCCCTGTCCATGCATTCCAAAAATGTTTTCTTAAAATTTTGAATATTATTCCATGTATGTTTAAAGTCATATTTATCTTTTTTTACATTTACCACATGGTATGGAAGCAATCACTTTTTTGTTTACCATACGAGGTACTTTTTGGATTTTTCGACAGAAGTACGAGGAGAATGTTTTTTAACTTATATGGAAGGAACGAATTTTTATGGTTTCACAACGCCTAATTTCCATGAATATTCCAATGCAATATTTCATGGTTATTTTCAAAAAAATCATTTATTGAAAAGTTGCATGTCATTTTGAGAAAAGAAAATGATTTTGAAGAAGAAAGGATATTTTCCTCAAGAACTGAGTTCAAGTGTTTTATAATAATTATTTTCCATCATAGATGATATGGTTATGTTTATATCACTTTTTTTATATTGATTTGATTATGTTATGATAGAATTATTTTTATGAAGTCATTTTATCTTATATGGATAATGTTATGATGGAAGATGTTTAAGAATCCCATTTTTATTACATGGGTTATGCTATGATGTATGATTTATGATTTTATGGAACACATAAAAATGGTTTCATTATGAGATGTGTGGGACCTATATCTCTCCCCAATGCATTGTATAATAATTTATATCTCATTAGATAAACATGGCTGGAATGGTATGTAAATCCAGTTTAGTAATACCGAATTGGAATGGAAAGTAAACCCGGTTCAGTAAGGGGCTTTTTCCACTATGATGGTCTTGGAAGCAATAACGTGGATACTATGGAAATAATATCACGTGATTAATGGTTTTCCATAATTACATTTTTCCTTCCGATGCTATTTTATCAAGATTAATGTTTCTTTATGATCTATGCCTTATGTACTGCCAGTATTTATTTCACGACTCAAGATTTTGACGTTTAAACTTTATATTCATGTTTCTATGTTCAAAAGTATGTGGTATATTTTATTTTCTCCATGCCTACCCTTACTGAGCATTTAAGCTCACCCTTTATATTTTTTCTTTTCCTCAGGATATAAAGAAAGGTTTTAGGTAAGAAAACAAAATAGTAATATCTTTATGAGAGATGTTGAAGATCTTTCACCATGATTAGAAGATTATGATCCCAGTTTCCAAATACACTAAACTATTATAGTCCTTGGGTGTCAGTTTTTGTTATGTATTAAGTATTCCACAAAAGTAATGTAATTTCCATGTACGTCAAGCTGGGGTCTCTAAACATGGGTTATCCAACCTCTTCCCAATAAAGCTCCCAAAATCCCTCTCTTCCTATTAGAAGCCTTACCTTAAGAATAAGGCACTTCCAGGAACCATTTTGGTTCAATCCAAAAGGAAGTTACTCGATTTAAAGGTAACATCTCCTCTTAACTTCTTTTTTTTATTTTACATATCCAACCCCCTAAACTCACTTTATTCATTTTTTTTATAAAGAAACCAGTATCCTTAATATACTAGGTTGTTTTTATGAGAATTATTTTAACTACACTTACACACACCTCCATCTAATGGGTATAGAACATAATGTTTATGTGGACGGAGAACTACTGCCTCATGAAATGATGATTGTTCAGTCTTCTACTACCACCTCTTATGGTGGCCATTATGATGGAACTGTAATTCTATATTATATTTATGATATTTATATTATCTATAATGTTATTTAATTATCTTTTATATCATACCTTTATTCTTTTCATGTTGTATATATATACGATAAATGCATTTGAGGAAGGGTGGAATTCCACCCCCCTAGAGTGATATGACTCGTTCATACCATACATGGAACATATAAAGGATAGTTTTAATGAACATAAGTAATGTATAAAAAATATTATATTATACTAGAATAATAATATACCAATGTATCATTTGGTCTTCATTCCATTTAAAACAAAAAATGAAGTAGAAGTAGCGTTCGTGCGTATGTATGGATTACCGTCTCCATGAACGCGATGAGATTCATTTCCCATCGTAACCATTCAAGAATAATTTTCATTTGATTATTAAAAATAATATTTAATAACATTATATCATTCTAAATATTAATCAAATACATCATATCCATAACAAACATGATTTACATAACAAAACAAATAAAGGAAAATGAATCAGTTGACATCCAAAACAATGATACTACTAAAATATTATTAACAAAGCAATATTAGGATATCATATATGATATCATATTTATGTATGGGTTTCTTGTATAATTTAATTATTTAAATATTATACAGGATGTTAACGTACCCTCGACCAAGGAAAAGTACAAGGTTAGGGTTAATTTCACAATCTCATTATTATCTGAGGCTGTTTTTACATAAGAATATACTGGTACCTCTTTATCATCCACAGCTATGTTTCTTAAACATTTATTTCAAAACATTTTAAATATTTACTAGAATATTTTTTAAATTCATTTATACCCTTGTTTTACTTTTTATAAAAGGGTGTGAAAGTAATCTTTCTGTCGTTTTCCAAACAAGGTACATTATGACCTTTTCGGCAAATTAAGGTAATAATGTTTTTTTAAGTTATATGAATGGTGCGGTTATTATCCACTATTATAACACCTTTTAAGCATAAATTATAATCTTATCAGAATATTTTTAAAATAAATGTTTTCTTTTATAATTACTTGACTTCTAAATGATTTAAAAATAGAAAGAGTTATTTCACTCAAATATTTTTGATTTCATCTATTTCAACATCCTTTAATGGATTTTATACTTATATGAAGTTTATTTCATAGGATACAAATCTTCCATATTGTATTGAAGGTTTTTTGATGTGATTGAAAATGGATGTGTTATTTTTATACCATTCATGGTTTATTGTTAATGTATTAACATTTCGTATCCTAGTTTTAATACAAATGTTTATGTTATGTTTCAACCTTTTCATATGAGGAATGAATTGGACTTAGTAAGTGACGAGTGGAGACCACTATAGCTCCTTGATGCATCGGTAGGTCTTAAGAGACAAACTAGTGTCTTGGAACAAGGCGTTATCAAAATCTTATTTGTAGTCTAGGCATGAGGCCTTGACTCTATGATTATGATGTCCAAAATTATGCATTCCATCATTATGATATTAGATATTGATATTAAATGTGATTATTCTACTAGTAGAATATACATGTGAATAAGTAAATGGAATTATTTGATTTATCTTTGACATATTATGCTGAAGTTTATGTTTAAAATGCTTTTTTTGTTTTATACATTGCCTTAAATGTTTATTCTTGTTTATGATGTTTCTACTATGTTGCTATCCTTACTGAGTATCTGAGCTCACCCATTTCAATGTTTTATTTTTCTAGGGATGTGAAGAATTATTTTATGGTTGACCTACATGGATAGGATAAGGGATATATGTGTGTTCAAAGGGGACAAAATGGTGTTTTTTTTCTCATGATGTAATGTAAAACTCATGTATGTATCTAGTACTTCCAGGGAAACTAAACTAATTGGTCCTTAGGGACATGACTACATGTATCATTACAATGTTATTTAATAATTCATGACTCTAGGTAACTAGGTTCAGGGCGTTACAGTTGGTATCAGAGGATGTTTAGTACAATCTTTGGAAACTAGATTTAGAAAATCTCTGATTAAACACATTACCCTAAGATATACTTTGAGGATTTGTATAGAAGAACTTCTGAGAATTTTGGTAATGTAGAAATTTTGTTTATTTTCCATGAAATACATCCTTATTTAGATACGATTAGGTAGAGGCGGCTCTGGCAGAGAAGTACCTATGGGTGAAAACTCCGAAAATGAGTTTTGGTCTTGACCAGGGGTATCCTAGTACACGACAACTGGCTTTTCTGTAGTCTTTCCTTTGACACTCTTGGTGGATATGCTTAGGATAATTTATATTCTCTTTAAAAACCATTATGATTGATTTATGATTATATACATCCTCAATGAATTTTTGTTATTATTATGGAATATATATATAAACTGTTGAATTTATGTTCAGTGTTTTACAAGTTTGGAATTATGTATTGTGATTTGTAAACTAATCTAGTGTATTCTATTGTTTTTAAATAGTGTCTAGTGGATGGAATGGAAACTGTATCAATAAACATAATCCATGAATGGATTTCCCTCCTACTCAAGATAATTATAGTGGAGCTGGTGATGAAACTAGTGTTGATGGTCATAGCTCCAATTTCTCTATAAACTATAGGAGCACCGAGACGTATAGAGATTTGAAAGAACATTTTTGGTGGGATAAATAAAGAGGGAGATTTCTTATTTTGTTTAAAGATATATGGTTTGTCAATAAGTGAAAGCTAGAAGGCAACAACCTGGAGGAGTCATGAATCATCTTCTCATACGTGAGTGGAAATGGTACAATATTACGATGGACTTATTCATAGGGCTACCAAAGATTCCTAGAAGGAATGATTCAATATGGGTCATTGTTGATCGTCTTACCAAGTCAGCACATATTCATTATATGATAGAAGATTTACCACTTAAATGTATATAATGACTGTATATTAATGATGTTGTAAGACTTCATGGAGTACCCCTATCGATTGTTTATGATCACGATCCCTATTTTACATCAAGATTCTTGAAAAGTCTTTAGAACGTTTTGGATACTGAACATTGTTTGAATACTCCCTACCACCCTCAAACCGATGGATAATCAGAATGAATTATTCAAACCATAGACGACATGTTGAGATATTTCTCACTTGACTTTAATGGTATATGGGATCAATATTTACCTATGGTAGAATTATCCTATAACAATAACTTCTATTCATTTTTTTAGATGGAGCCATCTGAAGGATTATATGGAAAGAGATGTCGCACCCAAACTTGTTGGGATAATGTTGGTGAAATAAAACTCGTAGATGTAGAACTTGTTTAGGAAAAAATGGAAGAAGTGAAGATTATCCAAACCCACATCAAAGCCGCTCAAAGTAGTCAAAAGATCAATTCTGATAACTGAAGGAAGGATTTTGAATTTCAAGTTGGTGATCATGTTTTTTTAAGGTATCTTCACGGAAGGATGTTATACGTTTCAGTAAGAAGGGAAAATAGACTCATAGGTACATCAGACATTTCAAAATTCTTGAATGAATTGGAGTTGTAGCTTATCATTTGACAATGCCTCCAAGTCTTTTTAAAGTTCATAATGTGTTCCACATATCACTATTGAGAAAATACATGCCTAACCAAATGAATGTACTCACCTATGATGAAAATGAACTGGAACTCAAGCTTCCTTATTATGAAGAGCATGTAAAAATTCATGATACCATAGAAAATGTGCTGAGAAACTGGATGACTCATCTGGTAAAATATCTACGGAGAAACCATAATACAGAAGAGGTAATGTGGGAACCTGAGGAACTTATGATGAAGAACCACCCGAATCATTTTATGAATTAAAATTCTAGAAATGTATATGTTGAAATTATTATAAGTAGGGGATAATTAACACCCCCTGTTTCTACGGTATGTTTCCCTTTGAAGAATGAAATAGCTTGCATTGTGCACAACTTGGAGTTTTAACACACCACAACCAATTAAACTAACCGTTATAAATATTAATAACCACTTTTGGAAATTTTATAAATTTTATGTTTCAAAATGGACTTCATTTTTGAATTTGGATTATCGAAATTAGCTTAGGGTGAATTTTTTGTACTTTTTTGAAAACATTCAATTTTATGAATAGTGAAAAATAGTAAATTTTAATTAAATACAACTTTTTTAATCAAAATATTTTATAGTGTTAAATTATACATTTAAGAGGTTTTAATGTATAATTAGATTTTATTTTTATCATTTAATATATTTTTTTTTGTTTTTTTTATAATTTCACATTTAAACTTGACATAAACAATTGTCAATCTCTTGATAGTTATTAGTTTTTAAAAACACGCTTTTTGTTTTGACAATGGGAATTAATTTTAAATTAATTTATGCCACTTCTATGTTTTTTAATTTGGAAAAATGGATTCCATATTTGAAATCATGAATTCCATATTGTGTAAATAGGTGACTTATAATTTTAGAAATTTTTAATAATTACTTCAGTAAATATTTTCTTTACCATGGTTAAAGGGTAAATCAGGTAAATATGGGTAAAAAATAATATTATAATAATATTAAATTACCCTATAATGTTTCCTATTCCTTTTTTGATACATTTTAAACCATTGGAATCCTTTGGTAGATTTTGGGATCCCATGGAGCCTCTTGAGAGTGATAATGACACTTTATATTAATTAATATAAAGTAAAGACAAAAATGACACAAACATATATCTTTTAGTAAAAAAATTTATAAATAGGGTTATATAAGTTATCCTTTCGACTATAAATACTCACTGGAAATCTAAAATATTTCCTACATAATTTTATTTTATTTATATTTTTTAGACATTAAATAATTAAATTTATTTATGACATAATGGTGATGATTTAACTACCTTATTAATGAAAAAATAAAATAAATGGTATTATAAATATTAAAATAAATAAAATTTCAAAGTTTTTATGAAATCCACAAATTTTATATATGCATATTACATGATAGGGTTGATTAAATGTATTTTATTGAAGTAATCACGTTATGATGACTTTCAAAAAAACCAAAACTAAATAGTGTCAAAATTGACATAAATGAGTTTTTAAAACAAATATTATATTATTAAAATATATAATAGTCCTAAAAATATAAGGTTCTTCCAAAAAACATACTTAATGATATTTAAATCATTAATAAACCACATGATTTTATATTAAAAATTTTTAGTATGTTTATTAACCAATTATTATAATAATACAAGAATACATGGTAAAAGTTAAACTATTTAACTAAGAGTTAAATCTAGAAGATAAGATTAATCTGGGGACCCAAACCTATATAAAACATACTGGTTGAGATTTTTTACCCCAATAACCTTTTTAGACTCTAAATAAATCATTTTTGAGCCACTAGAAACTGAAAATTATTTTATTATAAAAGAATATTTTAGGTTTTCCAAAAATGACCCTCACCTCTCTTGTAAAAAGGTATTTCACCTTCTCTTAATTTCACACCTCCAAAGCCATTTAGATTGGACAAACCCTGAAAACATATCCTCCCAACATTATTAAATTCATCCTAGAGGCTTTACTTTGGCCATAAATCCATCTTATGGAGCCCTTTTCATCAAATCAAAAGGAATAACATGAAGAAGAGGTAAATACTTCATCACCTCTTTCAAGTTCCTTTGTTCTTCCACTACCACTTTCTTTGTTGATTCCATTCTAAAATAATGAATACAATATATGATATAAAATTTTATGTTATTATAAAAATTTTACAACCATATTCATTATTCTATCCATCATATGAATGAGAATGTCACTATACGTGCGTACGAACGGCTTACCGTCTCCACAACGTGGTGTAGTTTGTTATTCAAACATTTCAATATTTGGATTTGTATAATAATGAGTAAAACTGAAATAAATAATAAATATAACATTTTAATTATTATTTATATATAATATACCATCCAATTACATAGGATTTCAAAATCAATATAAGGATATTATCGCTCGTGCGTACGTACGGATTACCATCACCAAGAATGCGGTGAGATTCTTTCCGCATCGTAATAATTGAAGAATAATGTTCATTTTATGATTAAAAATAATGTTTACAAACTTAATATCTTTCTGGATATGAATAAAGTACATCCTATCCATAACAAACATGGCTTACGTAACTGATCATATAAATGAAAACAAACCAGTTAACATCTGAAACGATGATACTACTGAAATATTATAAACAAAGAAATATTTGAGGATCATATATGATATCATATTTATGTATATAGTTATTCTATAAATTAATAAATAAAAAATTTAACTATAATAAATTATTTTAACATACCATCGGCTAAGGAAAAGTACATGGTAAGTGTTAATTTCACAATCTCTTTTTTATCTGAGGTAGTTTTTATGTAAGTATCTGTTGGGACCTCTTTATCATCCACAGTCATGTTTCCTAAAAATTTATTTCAAAACATTTTTACTATTTACTAGACTATGGGTTAAAGTCATTATACCCATATTTGACTTTTTATAAAATGGTTTTAAAGGAATCTTTCCATCGTTTTCCAAACATGGTACTTTATGACCTTTTCAACAAAATTAAGGTAAGAATGTATTTTTTTAACTTATATGGTGGATGTGGCTATTTTACACTATTATATCATCGTCTAAGATTCACATACAAGCATATAAGAACATTTTCAAAATAAATGTTTTCTTTTATAATTATGTGACTTTTATATTATTTCAAAATAGAAATATGTATTTATTTCAAATAGTTTTCATTTCATCTTTTTCAACATCATTTGATGAATTTTAAACTTGTTTGAAGTGGATTTATTATGATACAATTCTTCCATAATTTATTGAAGGTTTTGTGATATGTTTGACTGTGGATGTGTTTTTTTATACCATTCATGGGTTATGGATAAAGTATTGACATTTCATATGCTAGTTTTAATATGAATGTTTATGTTATGTTTAAACATTTTTATATGAGGAATGCATTGGACATAGTATGTGATGGGTGGAGCCCGCTATAGCTCCTCGATGAATTATTCGGTCTCATGAGAAAAACTAGTGTCTTAGAACAAGGCCTTGACAATATATTATTTGTAGTCCTGGCATAAGGCCTTGACTATGTGGTTATGAAATCTGGCATTATGCATTCCATCATTATGAAAGTGGATTTTGATATTTCATGTGATTATTCAACTAGTAGAACATCCATGTGATTAAGTAAATGGAATTATTTTATTTTATATTTTCCATATTATACTGATGTTTAAGTTTAAAAGGCTTTTGTTTTAGTCTAATAAATTTCCTTGATGCTTTATGCTTATTTATGAAAGTTTCCGCTATATTTTTATACATACTGAGCATCTGAGCTCACCACTTTCTATGTTTTATTTTTACCAGGACGTGAATAAGTATTTTATGGTTGACCAGCAAGGATAGACTAAGGATATAAGTGTGTTCAAAGTAGGACACAATGTTGTTGATGTTTTTATATCATGAAGTAATGTAAAACTTATTAATGTATCTAGTAATTCCAAGGATACTAAACTGATCATCCTTTCAGGAAATGGTTCCTTGTATCATGAAAATGCTATGTAATAATGCACCATCTCTAGGTAACTGAGGTCAGGGCATTAGAAAATATCATTCAGGTTTAATGTATAATTAATTTATTTAGATCTAAAAAAAATAAATACCTTATCTTAGGATTATTTCATCGATGACATTGTTGATCTTCCAAAATACCATTTTTGAATTTATTTCACTGTGATTTGAGGATATAAGGGTAGAATATCTCTAGTGGTTATCTATATGTTCTCATTTGATCATGAAGAAATGAAAATTTATTTTTGGGTGCTGGAATGGTGAATAAATTTCCTTGATGCATTGATCTTGATTACCAATCCTTTTATCTTGATGGAACATCTTTTGTCTGTCTTGTTCTTAAGGGGGGATTGAAAAAGAAATTTGAGATAGAATTTATTGTATGCAAAAAATATTTGTATCTCAAAAAACACTATATAATAGAAAAACCCATATATTAATATAGTTATATTTTAGGTTAAAATATTAATTAATTATGTACCAAACCTCAGAAGGATATAAAATCAGTCACGACACCTCATGCCATGAAATAATAATATTATCATCGTTATTATTTTATGGTGTATGCTAACTTTCGCAATGATGAATATTATTTACCAGCTTTTAGGTAAATATTTATAGCTGGATAGTATCTTGGTATATTCTAATTCCTTTAATTTGTAGAATACCTGAATAAAATATTTCATTCTCTTAAATTGATATTTTATTCACAAAAATGTAAATAAATATTAATTAAATATTCCATAAAATAAATAAATATATTTTATTCATGATCTAATGAATAAATATTTATTAAATTTTCATTAACAATAAAAAATGAATGAAATTATTCCCTAATATTGATATTAATATTTATTCTAATAATTAAATTCAAATTGAATTATGTCATGTTCAATGGAAACACATAGTGTGTGGCCCTCTATAATTCCATCAAATCAGAATTATGCAGCCTACCTATTGTCCAAGATTATTGTCTATCAATGGGTCAAGAAACCCAAAATAAATAACTTAATGATTCAATGATGATGCCCATATAGAAATACTCATTGTGTAATATAATCCTTTTGTCACAATATCTCATCAAGCAGGTCTCACATCCATGTCCTCAACTTATGTGCTCGATTAATTTTTTTACTATATAAAATAAACAACATTATTCCACGTACATGGAATTTAATGATTTGATTATATTTCAACCAAATAGAAGATATATCAAATTCCCTAAAGATGAAGAGGCAAATTCATCATGGACTTATTAATTAACAATATTTCATTCATGATGCACCCAATATATCCAACTTATACATGAATTTTTATCCACATAGATTATGAAATAAATCTAAATTCATGATTTATAACATGAATTAATAATAATATTAAAGTCTAATAACCATTACACATGCTCATTGGTCGGAATATTTGATGACACCAAAACATGCAAAATTTCTATTGGTTGTTATATTTTGATAATCATCCATATTGAATATTATTTAATGTGAATTTTATGAGAAGAAGACTCATCTTCTTATGGTTACTCACACTTGAAAGTCTATTTCCTATGTTACATATAATATATTGTTATCTAACTATATAAATGCATAATATATATATATATATATATATATATATATATTCATCGCATCTAATGGTTCTCATCATAGTAGGGAACTATCATAGCCTTATCAATGTGATATATACTATTGGAAACTATCACATCAATGTTATGATGAATAAAAATCAATATGTGAAAATATAATTATATTAATAATAACTTATTTGAATATTAATGCTTTCTAATGTTCATAGTAGTTGGTTCTATGTAACTAACTCCTACAAACCCCCACTTGTACTAGAGACAACTACTAATTGATGGTTAGTCCTTATATGTTAAAAATGCTTCTACTGAGTAGGGAAATAACTACCATCCCTATGACATTTCTATAGATAGTGTTGGAAAACACACATGTCTTTGTAGTGAATATGTTTACTGAAACATTACCATCTTTATAAAAATCCATCAAGTAGTGATATAACTTTGTATAATCCTCTTGTCCCCATGTCATTATCCTATAATCCTTTATAAATACATCATTACATATTACCATAAAATTATAAATCTATTTCCTTTGGTATAACCATATCTTTGAACAAGATTATGATAAACCACATCTTAAGATACATCAGAAGCCAAAATGAACTCGAATATTTTAGATATAGTAACCACTAGTTGTAATATCTTTTTCTTGTATATTACATTTTTACCCTTGTTATGATACAATATCAAATTGAGCTAACTATATACATGAGTTCAATTCCCTTGATCACTAGTATTACCACTTCTCTAGATACCATGAACTAATCCAGTAATACCTTTCCAAGTACTATCAGATAGTTATAACTACCAGTATATGCAATTATTTTGGATCTATTTGATATCCACCCTTTATGATTTATTCATATTTATGATAAAAATCAGTATATATCATGAAACATTAATTGATTTATGAGAATTAAGAAGGCGAAATAATTTTAATATCTATAATCAATTCCTATTCTCATTCATTTTCTATTAGAAGGATTATATGCCAATAACAATTTCATATTGAATTTTTTTTACTTGCCTTTTTCAGTACATTGTTAACATATATATTATGACTAGATTAATAAAACTCATAGATCCGTTATATATATATTGTTCCCTAAAACACATTTTATATTTCATGTAATACATAGATAAATATAATTCCTTAGTATTAACAAACTAGTAACACATAAAAAATATCCATATTTTATCAACATATTTTTCTTGAAAACTAATAATGCTTCACTAACCAGTTAGAAACACATGTAACTATTTTGTTTACAAATTAATATTATATTATCACTATATATGATTTATTCATAAATTAATTAATTTAATTTTCATATCTTATTGGTATTTATTAAACTCACCACCCCTTTTAGTTATTCCTAGTAGACATATACCATAGGATCTCCTTTTTTGGTGGTGTTAGACAGACATATTTTATAAGTTTCATCTAAAGAATGTGGCCTTGAAAATTAATTTCCAAATATTATGATCATGTAAATATTATTTGAAAAGTACAATTGAAACATTATTTTTGCCATGATGAGAAGTGGATAAGTTTTTTCATAGGCTAAACCGTTAAATAATCAATCACAAATTATTAGTACCATCTTGTACCATCCATTCTAGTGTATTTTATATACTCACCTGTAGTATGAATTATTATAAACATTGAAAATAAAAATTGCTAAATCATGATACATGGGGTCTATTAATTAAACTTTTTATATATAATTTTCTACCTCAGCATATTACCAATTTCTAATTATTTTTATGAATTATTATTATAAAATAATAATATATTCATCAACATTTATGGTGAAAATAAACCACTAATTTTATTATAAATTCCTATGTAGTATGTGTCTCAGGAACTACTCCTCCCACTAAGATCAATGGAGTCTAGTATTAATATTCCAATTTATGTGAATCAAGAACCTTAACCTATAGAATTTAAGTATTCTCCCACTATAATCAATGAGATAGGATTAATTTATAAAAATATAGACGATCTTGACTAGTCATTAATATCTTTAGGAGCTATAGGATCATTTAATTGGATTCACCTTAGTGTTTTGATGTTTGTTTGTAGATAAGGATGAATTTTTACAACAGTTTTTAAAAAACACTTTTTGTAGTATCCAAATTAATTCTTATCATATCACAATATATACAATATAAAATTAAAAATTTAGTTGTCTTATGGTTAGTTTTATAACTTTTATTTTGAAAATATATCATGGAAGGAATACTGGAATATTTTCAATATATAAAATACTCATAATTGATATTCATTTTACTACCATCATGACATTGGTGTATAAAATAAAATTTGAGTTCAGGATAACCTTTACATAATATAAATGATAAATTATTACTTGGATAAGGTGTACTCTGATAAGCATCTCAGATATTCCTTTTACCAAGTGAACTCGTATACTGCACTGAGCATTTCTAAAATATCTCATGAAGTATATGAAGTTAACATTTTTCCATAGAATTGTTCACATTTCTATGATAAACAAACACTAAAATTTTTATGACATACCATTATTAAAAATAGTTTTATTTACCTAAAATATGTTAATTATTTTGTTTGTATATCCAATATCTTATCTAAATTGATATAAAGTACTTTAATGAAAATAAATAAGTCAAATACTATTTGTTTTATTTGAAAAAGAATTATCCTACCATAATGGGGTAAGAGTTTTATTTTATATTAATTATTTTTTGTAATGGATATCAGTTATTCACGAATTACTAAACCAATAGTTTAGTATTAAATTAAAATAATAAAATTTATTTCAATAATATATAATGTATTTTTGTGTCTAGATTGACACTGAGATAATATTTTTGGTAAAAATTATTGAAAACATGAATCAATGAAAAATGGAAATGAAAAATAGTGAGCCCCCCTTAACTAATATATGAATCACCCTTTCTCAAATCCATTATTGTTCACTCTGCAAACTATTTATTATTGATCTTTTCAAGTATTTAAAAACATTTAAATTCTAAGAATATTGTATTAAATAAACAAGTGGAAAATATAAACTTGATGAATATACCAAAAGTTGGTGAAACTACTTTCTTCTTAAATTCATTGAATATTTTTACTAGTTTCCATTATTTCCATATAAGAAGGAAATAGTCTCTTCTTCATTCTTATACCTTTGAATATTTTTTCTTTTTTAAAGACATTGAAAATGATATTTTGGTTTTATAATATCCATGGAATATTTTTCCTTATATTTAAAACTCATTACCACAAGGGGTGGAGAAATAGGTTTCAACCAATCCTTATCAACTTGGTAAGGTAAGGACAAAAGCTTCCTAGGAGGCTTATCCATTTAATATATCCAGGATTGGAAAAATAAGTATAATTTTGGTGGTAAAGAGAATAAGATAAAATTAATGGATAATTTCTTATCCAATTAGAAGTCCAATTTTTCTAATTGATAAATACCCCCATCATTTTAAAAGAATGTTCTAAAACTATATTTCCTTATTCCAATTTTCACTAATATAGTGCATTGATGATCTTATTTGTTTTAAGAATTTACATATCATTTTCAAGAGAAATAAGATGTGATATTTTGGTGTAAGAATCCATATCTTTATGTGGTATCATCTACTCTCCATACATGGTTGATCATATAATAAAAAAGACAAAATAAGCTTCCTCAATATCTCTCTAGTAGACATCCTTTTAACATTTTCTTATCTGTTGGGGTGGAATAATAGGAGTAGGGTATTATAAAACATAATACAAAATTTATAATAATAATTCATCGCATTACCGATTATACTATATCCAGAAATTTGTATTTATAAGAACATAAAATCATTTAAGGAATGATTAATTTTTTTCTTTTTTATTTCCATTTTCTATTATAATTATAATTGATTATTACTACTTTACATGATTAAAAATTATGTTAAAATTATAATAATTATAATTTTATTAAATCTCATACTATTTTATAACGTTCTAATATCCCTCATAATTTAACTCATAGTTTCTCATTAGTAGGATATTCTAGTGTCAAGGGTCCATATTCCCTTATGCATAACCCCAAAAACGGTGGTTCAAGTTACTTTTAGGTATATAGGTAGGCACCCATTCTTCAGCTATAGGCTTGCAGCACCTTGATTCATTGAATGGACTCCCCAATCTAGAAATCATTACTTATATTTTCATAACAATTTTCTCCCAATTACACCTTGTCTAAAAAGGGATACTCTTCTTGATGTGAAATGGTTAAGTCAACTCAAAAACTTTATATGAACTCCCTTTATAAAAGTAATTGTCCCAAAAAGGGTAGGTCAAACACTTAGATCATTTTATTTTCAATCTTAATCTTGTAATGGAAGGTCAAGTCTGAATAAATATTTATTTGTGTAATTTTATATTATTATGCATAAATTTTATCTTGTTTCATCCTTTACATAAATTTTTAATATTAAGTTCATTTTAATTAATTAATTAACCATGATGGATAAAAAATTTATGCATAATCAATTTATTTAAATTTCTTTTTTTCACAGAAATTTATTTTTTTATGTAATTGTGGTCTTTCATTAATAAAATAAATAATAAATGGAATGAAAAGGCATAAATAATTAAAAAAATAAATAATTAAATGTCCCATTGATGGGAATATCTAACGGTTGATTTAATGAGCAAACATTAAATCAGCCTTTGACCTAGGGGAAATTCCATTAGTTGGTCTTTGAATGATTTACATCATTACACCTATACACTTATGTATCACCTAGGATGGAATCATTTAAGTTCTTTCTTGAACCACCTCCACATTCGATGGGATAATATATTAATTATAAGTATTTATAACTGACACATCAGTGTGGGAAACCAATGGATTGGTTAATGGGGATTACATAAATAACCATGGACACACCTTTCCTACATGATAATGTAGAGAGGTATGAATCAAGGGCTATAAAGTTTTTTTAATAATTAGTATATCAAACCCATGAAATAAATTAAATTAAATAAATTCCAACATGTACACTAGTCTTGGTTTAGCCCATTAATGGTCATACAAGCAACAAATATGGATAAGTAAATTGGTTAACTTTAATTTTTCATTCATTCATTATTATTAAAATAAATGTATTTAAATTAATTAATTTAGTAATTTATTTTATTTAATCTTAATGACTCTCCATATTCTCTTGAAGATAACCATATTTATGTAATTAATGAAAAATAAATGGTAGAACTAATTTTTACCTATTATTACAATAAATTAGTTGATAATTTAATTTTTGTAAAACCATTATTATGTTTTCAAACACAAGAGGTTCCAATAAATAAAATGGCGTGTTAATGCTATAATTATCAATTTAAGGTAAATTAATTTTTTTTACTTGGGAGACTACATGTTGTTCACTATCCAAATACACATTTTGTACCATAGTTTTCATGTATCTGTGTCACATTCCTAGAGAATCAGGGTGATAACTCAGAGAGAATACCATGAATTTACATGCAAGCTACACACCATGTATCAACTTTAAACGTGGTTGGGATAAACGCCTAGGAATGGGAAGGTATCTCAGATGGACTACGTGACATGTACAAGCTAGAAACATATCATTTATCCCTTATAATGTGTGTCGTATGTTCTCACTGAATGGGTCGGCATGTATTTTGGATGTGGGAAATGATGAAAAACATATCCTGTACACTCTATATAAATTATTTATATTATAAATTCTCTATAATATTAGTCTCACATAATTTTATCATATATAATGACCACATGGATTTTCTTATTTTCACTACAAACCTATTTAGATTACACAACATGTACACCATCTACACGCCGTATAACCTGACATCTCGTGTTCCAAGTTGGACCAGTCTACACGTAATGTGAAATGAATACATTGTGTGTAATTAATTGATCAGAGTTTCACGTATCATGTGATATTTCCAAGGGTAATGCACATGGGTACATGACCTGTAATTCAACAATGAACTATGTAACCTAGTTTCACCATTCGAAAAAATTGGCACTTCCCAATGGAATCTCTCATAATTCTTCATCTGTTATTTGACCTTTATGAAAATGAAACACAGAACGTACATGATCAATATTTAAATAATATTTTAACTAAAATAAGATTAATAAAATGAATAATATTAAATGAATGAAATCAATCATGATTGTGTATTGATCAATAATAAAATAAATAATTATAAATTTAAAACATGACCACTCTAATACCACTTGAAGGTTATGGGAATAACAAAAGTGTGTGGGGGTGGGTGATATATTAAAAAATCATTTAATATTTATTATCTTAAAACATTGAGTGATGATATTTCATGTTAAATTTATAATTAATTTATTTTTATCTAAAATAAAATAATATATTGTCTTAGGATGTTTTCTTCGATGATGTTGTTGATATTTTGAAAAATCCTTTTTGAATTGCATTCATTGCAATTTGAGGATCGAAGGGTAGAATCCCTCTATCCGTTATTGACACAAACCCCTTTGAGATTCAAAAATATACAATTGATTTCTCGGTTATAGAATGAAAAAAATTGTCTTATTTCATTAGTATTGATCGTGCATCCTTCTATGTTGAAGGAATATCTCTTGTGTTTCTTAGCCTTGATAGGTAGAGAGAAAATGGAATTTGAGGGAGACATCATTGTTAAAAAAATTTCCTTATATCTCAATTAAACCAACACAATAAACACAAATATCTATTTATAATAAAATTATTACTATTATCATTTTAAGGCGGGTGCTAACTTGCAAAATAATGAATATTATTTACCTTCTTTTAAATAAATTTACTTCACTGGATGTAGTCTTGGTCAGTTCAAATTCCTAGAAATTTAATGAATAATTGAGGAAAATGTTTTATTCTCTTAAATAAATATTTTATTCAAAAACAACTTAATACATATTTATTAAATTTTCAATAAAAAAATAAATATATTTTATTGACGATCTGATAAATAAATATTTATTTAATTTATAAAATCTATAATACTTGAAAAAAATTATTCCTCGATATTGAGAATAATTTTTATTCTATTAATTAAATTAAAAAAAAATCACGATAAGTTGAAACATTTAGTGGGTGACCCTCTAGGATTATTTCTCATTAGAATTATGTGGGCTTGAATAAAGTCTAATATTATTGTCTAGAAATAGGTCAAGGAACCCAAGAGAAAGAACATAATGTCACAGTTAAAACATCAAAATGTGAATGGTCACTGTGTAATATAATCCCCCAATCATAATATATAATCAATAAGATTTGACATAATGTCATCAACCTATGTGCATGATACACCTTTATTTGACTAATAGAAATAAAATCATTAAACCATGGCCATTGAATTTAATGTGAAAATTATATTTCATCTGAAGTTCCATGATATTAACATCCATAAATACATAAGAGAAAAATCCTTACTCGACTTATTAATTAACAACATTTCATTAATGACACACCCAATATATCCAACATCTCCATGAACTCTTGTAATCATGGTTAAAAAAATACATCTAAGTGAATGATTCATTACATTTGTTAATAATAGTCTTAAAGTATATGTACTATTACACATGGTCATAGATATGAATATATGATGACATCAAAATATGTGGGATTTCTACTTGTGATTCTGTTATGAGAATATCTAGTTTGGAGATTAACAAAATCAAAAGTCATGAAATTAAGCCTCATCCACTTATGGGAACTCTCACATGACAGTATATGTATATATTCCCTATAATAGTATGTTATATGAATTTAGAACTATATTTAATATATATCATCATATCATATAAATGTTCTCATCAAATCATGGAACTTATATGAACATATCAATAAAAAAAATACATTGGTACATTATCACATCAACATTATAGATGAGAAAAATCAATAGGTGATAATAAATATAAATTAATATTCACTTCTTTGAATATACATATAATCTAAATAAATAGTTGTTTGTTCTAGGGAACCAACTAAAACAATATTTTTTAAGACGATTTAATCTCTCCATCTCATCTCATGAATTCGCATAACATGTATTCATGCTTTTAATGATTTAGTTTTGAAACATTTTCCTTCCACTAAATCAATGTGTTCAACCCATATTGATGTGTAAGTCCATAAAAAACTCTTATATTGTGTTACTAACCCAAATTAAAATCCAAATATATTAAAACATATCAAAATGAATACCATACATGAGGTACATGAAACCCTTCCATATAAAGTCATAGAAAAATTAGAAAAAAAATTTATATCTTGGCTATTGTTCAATGACAATACATAATTAAATAAATATAAATTTTTATATTTATTTTTACAATATGAAATCTTTCAACATTTTAATTACATATTATTTTTAATAAATATATGATATTATATGAAATATAAACTTTTTATATTCGTGTTCTATTATGTAAACAATTTACTTAATCAAAATATCATATATTTAATTTTATTTAAAACATTATCAAATCAATTATCAAAACATAGTTTTATATTGTTAAAAAATTTTATCATGAAAGGCCTTTAATTTGAAGAATTAAAATTAATTTTTTATGATAGATGAAATTACACAAAACAAAAAAAACACACGCCCAAGAACCCAAGTGGGCCAAGCCTCATCCCTACTCACAAGGAATGAAATGTACCCACATAACCAATTTTATTAAAATACATAGACCAAAAGAACAGATGCACAGACGTATTAGAAAATGGGTGGTATGATGGACCAATGGTCCAAAATAGGAATACATAGTTTTCACCCAAAATAAGAATCCAAAATCATACTATTTCTCAAGTCTTACATCACACTGCCATTTCCAATAATCATTAAATTGTGTTATTAGTTTGAAAGTTGTGGCACCTCCTTTCCAAGAATAATTATATTTAGTTTGACTCTGATGCATCATAAAAATAGAATACCTTCATCCCACTCCAATGAAACATGTGGGAAGAGGACCAGATGATAGGTTCCAACACACCAATATCTATTTCAACTATCCCAGCTGCTGATTCTAGTGTGCCTCCCAGTTGCATTATATGTATGTTGCATTGCACCATCTGACCAATCCCACTACATTAATAGTTATGTGGTAGGGAACCCATATATCTCATATCATAAATACAAGATAAAAATTGGCTAGTTGATATGATCTAGTGCACCCATCCCCCTTTTGAGTCCTCCAACTCGATAGTAATTTGGGTGTCCATGTTGCACCACCTACCTATTGTGTTGAGACATTCATATTGTCCTTCCTTGTTACCTGGTGCACACTAATGATGTCATGGAGGCATAAATTCATTTTGTATAGATGGATAAATTAAAATCCCATTGGCCCATTGGCCCATTTTTTCATGAAATCCCATTCAATAAGAATAGTACAACTGTTATAGAAACAATTCAAATTATTTAGTTATGAAAAATTCAAAATTTTAAATATGAACCCATTTATGTTTATTACTTGTTTTATCATTTATAAACCCTTTATAAACCACACTTATAATTTCAATAAAAAAATAGTCTCTAAATTATAAACCATTCTATATAATAAGAAAAAGTCCTTTTAATTTTAACAATTAATATTATAGAATATTTATTTATTAATTTTTTCATTAAAATATAATTAATTAATTACAGAAATTAAAAATTAATTACTGCATTCAGAAGATTATAAATTGAAAATATCCCAAACTACCATTTTCAATGTTTTATAGAGAATTTATAAACCATTTAAATAAATTCACAATTAAATGTTAAAAAAATAATTATATTTTATCATATTTATAAATATACACTGTATTTTACAAAAAAAATTATAAAGACATAGTGCACCAATACTCTTTAATCATTGTGAATAGTAAAATATGATTGATAACTAAACCTGTGTAAGAAAAAGCAAGTTGTGGGTGGGATTTGTGAGATTAAATCAGCAGATCGAGGTCTGTGTAGGATTAATATTTTGCACCCACTAATCATACCTGATAGTATTTCTTCTCCATAAGGTTAATCCTACATGGTGTGGCCATCGTGGGATTAATATAGTGAACCTGGATAACACTTCTTGTGTTAAAATATTAATTTAACTCAATTAAGACCTACATAAAATTAATATTAGGTACCTATAATCATTTTTTGTGATACACAATAGTATAATATTAACCCCATGTTAGCAATAATTTTTACGATATCACATATATGATATTGAAGATGCAACACATTGTTTTCCACATGGGGATTGGTGATATCAAATGATAAAATATCTTATATTTTATGTTATTATATAGTTAAAAATTAAAGAAATGTGTTGTATCTCTTCTTATGATATCATATATCAGATCGTCCGACCCCAAACCATATTATTTTATCACAGAACATATTGTTATTTATAATTCCAAATTCCAATCATTTTATGATGATAGAGAATATAAAAACATTATGATAATATATACTCTTGATTTTAAACATGATTTAGAGAATCAAACAATATATTAATGATCTAAAATAACTTATAGGTCTCTTCATATTGTTCAACATTTACTTAACATATTGGAAACAAAAAATAATCCTCATTTCTCAAGGTCAACATTGCATGGATCTCAAAACCAAGGATATACAAAAACTAAAAAAAAGCATCCTGATACATATCATTCATGAGTTGATCTATTGTGTCATATTTAATAGAGTGATCTTGATGAATATCACATAGAGGAATCCAAAGGACTCCTTCCTCTATGATAAATCCATGAGTTGATATTGAATCACACATCACATGGGTGGGACTCTCTTGCCTTCCACAACATGTTAGTGTCTAGGTGATAAAATAAGAAGGACAAAAGATATTTCAGCGATGGAAAGAATCTATAATACCTTGTTTCTATATGATCATTAGATTTTAAATTGAATTTTTAATTTTCAATTAATAGAGGGGTCATATTTTGAACCAATATTTAGAGAAAAAAATCATATATCTTGAACCACTCAAAATATGTGTTTTGGACATTGAATGAAGGTCCAAAGGTGGATGGGAGCAGCAGAAGATCTTTAGAGGGAAGGTGGGTTGTTCATCCTACAGAATGAAATCTCCAACTAGCTAGTGGACCTATACCTTCTTATAGGTGAGTTTTTATGTTTTTTAATGTGAAGTGGGATGGAAATTTTATTATATATCCCCATTATATTTTTAGATAAAATGGATTATGGGGGGATTCTTTTGGAATATCACCCCCCCCCCTCTATTGGCTCCTTGGATCCCCATTATAGTTGTATAATTTTGTGATGTTTTTTTTGTGGTGACCTAAGGTAGGTTTTTTCATATTTACTCTATTTTTGGATTGTCTCTCTATTACCTCTGATCTCAATTATTTTTTATATGTATTATTAGATGATTACACTGGAGCATGGTGGAATCATCCTGAAATGAATGGTAATTCATCAATACCTTGAAGAGGATATTTTGATATAGTTCTCGAGTGTCTCAATTTATTGTAACATTGTAGGTATGTTTTTTCATGGTTTTTTATTTATTTTATCATTAAAAGCTAAAATTTTTAGTGGTTTTTAGATTATTAGGTTTGGTATTTAGCTATATTTGGGGTGACGGGTCTGTTAAAGGTGTTTATAACCCCATTTCATTAAGGATCAATGATATTTGTATGTTTTTGAGGTTTTTAGAATATATTAACATTTAAATCAGATTGTTTAATTAATTATAAATGTCATAAAATATTTTTTGGATTTTTTTCTTTACATAGGAGACTGAGCCATTGATATGAGCTATGTTAGACATACATAAGGATTTAAGTGCCTTGAAAAATATTTTATTCCTTTGGAAAATAATTTTAAAATATCAAATTGAGTTAGGTGATCTTGTGTAGAAGTTCATGGTATTAATTGTTATGACATATTTCCTAAAATGTAATATTGTGCACTATTTAGATGCTCTCTATTGTTTAATTGGAATATTAACATCTATATAAATGTTTAATTTTATTATTATAAATTATTTTAAAACCTTTTAAAATAGGAATGAGATTTTAGTTGACCTTGGTATAAGGGTCTAGACATGACGCCTCGACTGCTGATGGTTGTGGCCTTGACCCAAGTCATTTGGACCCCCATGAGGGGTTTTCTTTTGATGAACCAAATAAGCATGTCTTAGTTTCCAATACTTTGGATCCTTGTAAACCCATTTAGGGGTGAGTTATGAAAAAGGAACTCATTGCTTGGAAAGGACATGTGAGAACACTATGACCCCTTGGAAACTTAGGTCTCATGGAACTAAACTTGGAGGTGAGTGACCATGACCATTATTACATGACCAGGGCTTGGTAGAGAGGAAATAGGTATAAAATGATGGGTTGTATGAGCATACCGACCATGGATACATTATAAGAAATGATGGGTCATGATACATATTTTGTCTATTTCCTATATGGAAAACAACATGTTCATGTTAGGGTCATGTTTCTCTATTGATAATGTCATGGTGTGTGATGTCCATAGAGCATCCAGTGTTGACCTTGGACCTAACTAAGACTGAGGACCCATGTGAGGATGAAACTACTATAATATGATCTAGGGGACACTTGAGGTTACCCATTAACAGACCAACCTAAAGTGGGTATGTATAGATATAGGTAGATATCTTTATGGGTGAAAACCTAGTACCTTAACCTATATATAAGTGAATGGAGTTGAGGTATTGATGATGATAATGGAAGGTCATATTGGAGTTTGTGTCCTAGGACCAACTGTTTGTACTTTGGTTACTTGTATATTTGATTATTTGAATATTTATAACAAATTATTAAATATTATTCATTGTTCTACATGAATTTAATTTAATAATTTCTTAGGTTATATGTCACATTGATAAAGTAATTGAAGTTCCCTGTTATAATGAGAACCTTGAAGTGAAAAAATGATATTATTAACTATAGTTTTATGGTCAGATAATATTATATGATCGGATATATATAACATTACTATTAGGTGTGAGTACTCATAATAGGATGATGATTATTCTCATGAAGTTCAAACTTGGTAATCTCTGAGATGGGAGATTATGGGAACATACTCACTAGTAGGAGTTCTACTTATTTTGGTGTCATCAGGTATTCCTATTTACGAGTGTGGGTGATGGTCCTTATAGATTAATATTGTCATTGATATATATCATGACTCTCACACTTAGATTTACTAATGAAACCCATCATGACATATATTGTTGGGAGGTAGGGTACATTGGGTGCACCATGAATAACATTTTATTAATGGATAATTCGAGGTAGGATTTTCCCTTCCATATTAATGGAATATCATATCTCATCCCTTTTATTAGAATAGAAACATTTCATTAAATTCCATATCCATGATGTAATGATGTGTTTATTTTAGATAGTCAGATTAATACATAGCAAGCATATAGGTTGATGAAAAGGATAAGGAATTTTCTTTTTGAGATATTGAGATTAAGGGATTATATTAAATAGTGAATATTAATATGTGGTTGTCATCGTTTCAACATTAAGTTCTTTATCTTAGGTTAATTGACCCATTAATAGATAGTAATATTGGAATTTAAGAAAACCCTCCCAATTCCAATGACAAATAATACAAGAGGGTCACACGCTATGTATTTTCATTGATCTTGATTAAATTATATTTGAATTAATTAATTGAATAAATATTATTTTCAATAATGAAGAATAATTTTATGCATGTATTATCTAAAAAATATATATATTGAGGAATAAAAGATTTAATATATTTAAGTTGGTGTTTTATAAATGATAGATGAGTTCAAATGGACCAAGCCTGTGTGTGGTGAAAAATATTAATCTACAAAAATTTTAAATAATATTTTTTATTTTGAATGTTAGCGCGTTCTCCATAAATTATTATTATAATAACTATTTTAATGGAATTTAAAAAAGATTACTATATTATTTAAGGGTAGAAATTCACTAAAATGATGTTTTAACCAAACCCCTAGATCTATAAATATATGATTATGTCTATTGTGATGACCTAATTGAGATAAAAAAGTTCATTTCAAACATCATATTTCTCTCTCGAATTCTTATTTCTATCTCCCTCCCAATAATGAAAAATTTAAGCGATGTTATTTCAAGATTAAAAGATGAGATATCAACACAAAAAATGCAAGACAACTGTTTCAATATTCTAACACCCAAAAAAATGTTTGGCATTGCTTATAGATCAAAGGAGAACATCTGGATTACCACTATAGGGATTCTACACTTTAATCCTTACAGTGCATTGATGGTAATCCAAAAAAAAATTAGAAATATAAAAATTGTTATCAAAGAAAGGATCCTAAGGAAAGTAAATTATTTCATCTTTATATAAAACAATTAATTATAACTTTAACATACCAGTTTTTCTATTGGGGTTTTAGGAAACTATAATTTTTTTAAAAAAGTTAATGCCCAACAAAGGCTCTTCAGCTGTGCCAAAAACAAATACTTAAACCATCCTTATTCCTTAATTTTTTTTATAGAAATCACCAAAATAATTGATGATTTTTTATGGGATACATGGTTGGTCTGTTATGTTTTTTGATTTGGGTACTTTTTTGGAGATTCAATGGATTTGTATCTTGGTGTTGGAGTTGCCACAGATTTGGAGCTCGGTGTTGGAGCTATCATGGATTTGGAGCTCAGATTTTGGACTCTCGTGTGATGGGTTCCCAAAGTCACAAGGATAAGGTTATGTCTAAAATGGATTTAGATCTAGAAATTTAGTTGGGATACTATAGATTTGGAGCTACTATACCAATAGAGTAGTGATATATTTAGAGCTAAAATGTTGGATTATCATGGGATGGGTCCTTGAATTCATGAGAATAGGGTTGGGGCTACCACAATCTGGACCCCTCATGTTAATAGGTTAACAAAATTAACATGATGTAATCAGAAACACTCTAACATCGGTATGAAGTAGGTATGGTTTATTTTTATCACAAACCTAATGATCTATGTTGGTGTATTACATGGGTTATGACGGTTTATGTGACATGATCACAGTCACTCCGGTATTAAGTCAAAGTTGGTATTTTTTGTTTATTTTTTTTATGATAGAGTTTATTTTTAATGAGTATATCACATAAAAATATCACTATGTTTTTTGGTTAGTATGAGATCACATTGGTGGTATCCTACTGAGTTTTATACTCTTACCCTACTCAGTCATCCATGGCACTTGGGTACTTTATAAGCCTTCACATACTTATTTTAGGCACAACTAGGGATGAATCCCATGGTCATGCTTAGAAAGGTCGATTGGGGAATATCATAAGATAACCGGATATCGAGGCATAGTGTGGATCAAAGTGGTAGTAGAGAACCTTGTTTTAATTTCCTTTCATTATCATCTATATAGTTAATTAGCTCATTTGGCGGTCATTTTTATGTATGACATGGATATTGGGGCCTTACTTCATTTTATTTATTCAATCCTTATTTAAATTAATCTACTTTTATTTCTAGCATACACTAATACTTATGATTATTACTTATATTATCTTGGATTTGAAACTCTAATAGAAGAGTATAACCTCCCCATGGTACCTCCTAGACACTCGCTACTAATTGGAAACCTTGTTCATTTGGAGAGGCATGCCTGAAGTCGCATGGCAGTCCCGTCCGGTAACTATTCATAGAGTGAGTAAATCAGGATGTTACAAAGTGGTATCAAAGGATTGTTTTTATATTTTTTTAATAATTAAGATTTGATAGAAGATACACATAGGAATGTTTTATAACTTCTAATATAACCTGGAATAGTTCAACATGAATAACTTTTCTAGTGGAATTCAAGGATTCCATGATCATGGTATTGTTGTACCAAGCTTGCACTATTATGATTATTTATTATTTTCAACTAGTGTGATGAAAACGATGTTTTTGATTTATGATTTATGAGTTATTGGACTTTATATATTTTCCCATTGGAAATATAAAAGCTGTGGATTTTGGTTCTTTTATTTTAGAGGCAAAAGGTGTCTCATGTATCATGTCAAGACATTGGATTCACAGGATATTGGCCCATTTGGGTGATGTTTCTTACTAAAAACTGATGCATATCTATTTAAAATGTTACACCAGCTGATGAAATGTTTCCAGTATAATTAAATGGTTAAATTCTACTCACTTGAACCATTTTGTATACATTTACATTATTTTAGTTGCTGATATTCTGGATCCTATAGAAAGATTCTTGTAAGAAATGATGATGTAGCCCCTCAAAGTATGGGACTTCCAGTGACCCTAGTGAGTTGATATAGTCACATTATTCATAAATGTTTAACCCCTTTCAGATCATTAATACTTATCTTATATTATTTAAGGTTTTAGTAATAGTCTATATGGTGGTTTTCCTTATATCTTGGAATGAAATTTTACATAACTAAGTCGATGATCATGTTTTCCATATTATGGGTTGTTTGAGATAATTCCATTTATAATTTGTTTTAGGATGGGTGATTTTTAAATATTTAGGGGGTATTCTAACGTGGGTATGCTCATGAGAATCAATTTCATTTTGGGTGGATGATTTGGAATGTGTTGTATTCCATATGTCAGGGACTTATAAATGGGTTTTTGGCATGTTGATATCATGTGTAGAGATAGTAGTGTGTATTGAGTTTTCTGAGACATGACCACAGTGAAAGGTGTGAGTTGTGGGATAGGTGGTCAATACTAATGATCTTTATGTTAGACCTGACTAATTGGGCTATGTCGAAGGACCTAGAGATACCTTGGGATATGAATCATTTTTTAGTGAGTCGAATATTTGTGTTTTATGTGAGGAAAATCCATAAGAGTTTTTGTCTGGGATTGTGGGTTCCTCTAAGTAGGGAAGCACATGTGGGGTTATTTGAGTTATTTGATTGATGCATGGAGGTGAAATTGAATGTATGATTTGGGTATGGGGATGCTTTATATTTCTTCAGGAATTCACATTGAGTGATAGTGATTTGGTTGTGTTGTTATGCATAGTGGGAGAGTGGGTAGATTCTCATGAACTATAATAGTTTTATATGGGTGTTAAACATGTTTTTGGCTTCAATATGAATGGGATGTCAGGAACTTCGATGAGAGAATTTTTGATGATCTTGTTTTGATGGGTTGACATGTCATGAAGCATAGTCAACATAGTTTGATTATTTATGACTCATAGGATCATAAGTCATGTGATGGATTACATGGTATGGGATTATACACATACAAAGTAGGATGTCCTGGGGATTCTATGTACTACCTACACATGATACTCGTTTAAATTATAAATTAATTAGTTTCTATATGTTATCCAAGGGATGACAAGTTTTACTTTTATTCATAAGGGAATGATGTAAAGGGGCTTGAGAAATGAATTAGAAAGGTCCCTCCATGGTAAGTGGAATTTGGACATTGATTCTTTTGGAAATTTAATTGTATGGAATTCTCAGTGAATGTAAAACATGGATCTGGTTATGGTGTTAGTTGGAATCTGAGCATTGGTGTTGGGAATTCATGAATAGAAGATAATCTGAGGGCGATTAGAATGGGAATGTGTTGATTCTTGAAATAACAACAATGTTATTTAGATTTAATGTTGGTATAATCATGGAATTTCATTGATATTCAGTTATGGACTTTGGTAATCATGTACGAAAAATAAAGGGGTATCTCTTGGAGTGGGGGAAACAAGATCAGGTGTTTTGGAAATGCATTAGCTGTTGAGGCTGATCATATTTCCTACAGAACATCCCAAGGATGTATGGATTGCAGTTTTATAGGTTTTTTGGATACAGTGAACCCAAACCGAAATGGCTTCGTTATTTTGGATTCCATAGATATGTTTAAATCATTGTCCAAGTCTTTCCATTGAAATCCAAAATGTTCAAGGACCTCTTATAGGGGAAATGAGTCCTGTGATTTTTGTATATAATTTTGCATGAGTGTTACCATAGATGTCTAAACTATGTATTCATATATTATTGGGTTTGGAGAGATAGTAACTTCATTAGGTGTAATGTAAGATGTAATAATTGACTTTTGACAATAAATTCTTATGGTGTGGAGTACCACGAGTGAGAATTTTTCAAATGAGATAATACCCATAATGGGTAGCCACATAGGCCTCATGGTGGATTTTATGAAATTATTATCCTTTTATGTGATAAATAGTCTTGGGAAATATCAATCACAGTTCTTGAGTAATGTTTTAGAGCATTTTCCAATTGTTTGGTGGCTTAAGTGCCTTAATTTTGAGGTTGAATTTTAGAATTGTATTTGGAATTTTCACTTGGGACTTTTCCAGTTAGTCATATTTTAGAATTAGAGTTTTTTGAGAGATATGGATGGATGACCATCATGAATTATTGGGGATTAAAATTCATATGATGTGGAGTTTTTAATAACTCATGTCTGTGTGGGTGTAAAATGTTCAAGTGGATTTTTAATTTTTAATTAATGAAGAAGTTATATTTTGAAAAATCATTCGAAGGAAAATTTTGAGAGGTTGATCCACCGAAAATTGGTTTTATAGAAATATAATGAAGGACAAAATGTGTCCTGGATTGGAATAATGGATTCATAAATAATCAAGGCTAGTCTGGCTATAGTATGCAGCCACTGACATGCCTATACCAGCCCACTGACTTTAAAATGGGGTGGGTAGTGGCCTAGTGAAAAATATGTTTTAATAGATATATAGTGCATCTTTATAGACTAGATAGTGATATTTTATGTTACTTTTTAATTAAGGGGTGTTTAGTATTTTTACAAACCAAACACGTGTATATTTTAATGAAATTGGAGTATAGAGGGAGACCAATCAGCCAATACACCCCCTATCTTTTCTCTGTTGAATCCCTTCAAGGGGAATGATTTGGTGTATTTTTTTGAAGTTGATTTTAGTTATGTTATTCCTCATTCAATTTTTCTTGATTTTCCCTATATTCTTAATTATCTCCCTTCTTTTATCTTAGGGAGTTTTAGATGATTCCACCAGGGAATAACCTAATCATCCCAAAACAAATGGTTTTTCTTGAAACCCTAATAGACAACATCCAAAGATGATGTCAAAGTGATTATATTTATTAAATCAATAAAGGTACACCACTTCATAGGTTTTATTTTGTTTCTTATTAAAAACTCAAAAAACCTTAGTGGCATTTTGAAGAATAGGTTGGGTATTTGGATTTATTTGATTTTAGGGGTGTATCGGTGGTGGCCAGCACCCTATTTCTAGAAGAATAGATGATCAGTGGATACTGGTTAGGTTTTGGTTCATTTGGCTTGAGTTAGAAGATCATTCCATTTTGATGAGCTCGGCTAGACATGGACATGGATGGATGGACTTTCGTAGTTTTTTCAATCATTTGTAAAATGTTTGAAAGTATCAAATTGTAGAATTTGGTCTCACATAAAAAACCATGGAATTATATTTTTGATATATGGAATATGATGTGTGGTGTCTCCCCATTTTGAAATTCCATATAGTTTAATTGGAAAATTTAATTCGATATAATATTTTTTTATGAACAATTAGTTAAGAAGCATAGGAAAAATGAACGAGTTCATAGTTCACATTAGTAATAGAGAATTATAATTATACCCTGTATAGTTTTGGTTGAGTCTTTGACACAATTCATTTGGACCCCCATGATGGGTGTTCTTATAATGAGATGAATAAGCAGGGATTAGTGGTCCATGATTTGATCCTTGTACACCCATGTAGGGGTCAGTGATGACTGTGACACCCATGGCCTGAATATTCCATGGGAGAACCCGATGACACCTTAGATCCATTTGGGTCATTGAGCTAACATGGGGGCGATTTCCCTTCCCCCGTATAACATGACCAAGCCAAGATGGAGATGCCTTAGTCAAAAAAGGAAGTGTTGGGTGAGTGGACGGACAAAAGAGACCTTGGAAAACATGATGGGTCATAGGATTTATTTTTTACTATTTCATAAATGGAAAGATCTATATAGCTAGTGGGGCCATCCTACTCTGTTGGTGATTCTATGGGATATGATTTCCATAGAGAATCATGGGTTAAACCAAGACCTAGATGAGACTGAGCACATATGTGAGGGTTCCACTATTGTACTATAACCTAATAGACTCTTGGGGTGCCTCATTGAAAACCCACCCTTAAGTGGATACATATGGATATGGGTAGAGATGGTTGAGGGTGTCACCCTATAACCCAAAGAGATGTAGAAACTGATGGAGTGTAGGATATTGATGATCATTTGGAGCATTCATCAAGCCCTTGTTCCATACTTTTATTTTGTATAGAAAATACCAAAGGGGATATTATTTTTTATGAAATACATGGTTGGGATACCATGTTTTAGAGTTGGGTACATGGTTTGAGCATATAAAGTTTTGGAGCATAGTGTTGGAGATACCACAGAGTTATAGATTGGTGTTAAAGTATCAATTGATTTGGATCTTGGATGTTATATTAATTTGGTATGGGTCCCTAGAGTCATGAGGATACAATTATGGATTCCATTAATTTAGATGCATACATATAGTTGGGATTCCACAAATTTGGAGTTGGTATACCATTAGAGATACTAGGGAATTGGAGATGTTTAACTGCCATGTGATGGGTCCTCAAAGTCGTGAGGATACAGTTGGGGTTGAAATAGATCTAGATCAAATAGTTTATTGTGTTCTCACTATTATCATGACATGATAAGAAACACTCTGGCACTGAGTCAAAGAAGGTATGATTGATCAAGGTCACAGACATAAGGATCCAAAAATGGTATGGTACATAGGTTGGAATGGTCCATGCGAAAGGCCCAGAGACACTCTAACATTTGTTCAAACTAGGTATTACTAGTTTATTTTATTTATTTTCAAAAAAAATTACTTACCATGTCACATAGAAATATCACATACACATATAAAGTTATATACTTGTTATTACAATACCACGTTGTTAGTTCCCTACTGATTTGTGTAGTCACTCCTTGCTTGGGGGACAATGGAACATGGGTGCACAATCATCCTTTTTATGTTTATTGAGGGCGCGAGTAGGGGTGATGCACGAGATCATGTTTAGAATGGTCAATTGGGAAAATTCAAATGAGATCATCAAATCGGATATTGGTGTGGCTCAGAGTGGCAGTAGAGCCTCCTGTTTTTATTTCCTTTTATTCATTTATATATATGTAACCAACCAAATGGTTATTTAGTTGTATGTATGGAATGACTATTTGGGCCTCACTAAATTTTATTTTATCTAATACTTGTTTAGATTTATTTCCTTCTATTTCTTGCATTCTCGGATGTGTATGATATTCATTTATTTTATCCCTGATTTTTAACACTAATATATTGGGTATAGCCTCCCAACGGTACCTCCAAGATCCCCATTGCTAGTCAAAACCATATAAAATTTGAGGAGGTGTCTGAGAGGTCACATGGTGGTCCAATATTTTTACTATTCATTAAGTGAGTTGGTTTGGGACATTAAAGAATCGGTCAGGAACTTCGAAAGAATCATCACATGCTAATCTTTAATGGGACTACATCCTTATACATCCCTTGAATAACTTCATTATTAATTAATATTTTCATAATGTATGAGTTAATTCCTTATATTTATAATATTTTTAACCCATTAAATGATATATTCCTCCCATTTATATCATCTTATGAAATGATTATTTTATTGACAGTTGATGGATGTGACTTTAATGTTTAACCCTTAATAATTCTCCTTCTTTAAATAAAATATACATTTTAAAAAATATTATTTAATATATCAAAATCATATTGAAAATTAATATAATAATATAAATATCATACCACTTATATCAAAACAAACGACACACCCAAACCATTTACAAAAAAATCATTGTTTTTTATATGGCGTACAACATGACATAAAAATATTTTACATTATGATATAACACTTTAAAGAATATCTCCAAAATAAAATTCCTTGCGATATTATATTGAAATTCTTATCTTTATGAGACTTTCAAACCCACCCATATAACACATTCATACTGGATTAAAATGATGAAAAAAAACAAAAAGTATTTATTTTTCATCTTTGTGAGATGGATCATCTTGTATCTAGACTAGATGAAGGAAAACATAATATATGTTTTTATTATTAAAAATATAGTAATAATAACCATTATTTAGTTCATACTTACACATTCATCCCATTTATTTTGAGTGCTTCCATCAACTAGTTTCCCCTTCATATTAACATGGCCCTCTTTCCGCACCACATAACATAATATTGAGGTAGTGGGGGTTCTAATTTGTGAATCTATATCTCAACACATACATTCTAATCATTTTTTATGTTAAATATTTTGTGATAATTTAATAGAATGAACCAATTTTATTTTAAGTGCAACATACACCATTCTTGATTTATAGAACAAGTATTGCGGCTTTTCTACAAGCTACTTATTCATTGCATTACTTTTCAATTTTATTAAGTTACAAATATGATGAAGAATTTATCATAAATGTAATTATATTTAAATTAAAATAAATTATAATTTAACTTATAGATATCATCCTCATGTTTTTAAATGAAATTAAATAAATATTCATGAGAGATAAAGCTAGTGTATAACACTGGTGGGTAAAGATTGAATTTCCCATCAATATCTCTCATGTACCCATTGTTAATATTTTTTATAAACTAATACAAGCCTCTCAATCAACATTAAAAAAAATTGTAAAATGTTTTATAATAAATTAACTCTTAAAAAGGAAAAATATAATTGGAATTTCATGACTTTATCTCAATGTAATGGAATAGACAATGTAACAATATATTACATGTCCACCCAAACAATGGCCTTAATTATAAATACGACACTATGAAAACAATCTATTTTAAATGGAAAAATAAATATACTACAAAATCCAATATAACTAATTAATATTGATATATTGGTGTCAATGGGTTGATGAAATTCATTCCATACAACCATTATTTTTTTGACTTTTTTATTTTTCTCAAACTATTTTTTTTAATTAGTCACCTGATACTACTCTTGTTTTTAAATTTTTTTACCAAGAATAATTTCTTCCCAACACTTGGAATCATTAAGATCTTATTCATTGTGATGGGGTGGAATATTGAGGGGGAGAATTAATTATCTTCAACATAATTTAAATAATTAATATAAACTATGTAGTCCTCTAATTAATTATTCATATATTCTCTCTAATATTTCTGCTAACATACAATTCATCATCTCCAAAATGTTCCTTATGATATTATTTCAATGTAAAAAGTTTTTCCTCCAATTAATTGTCACTTGACTTCATATTTCATTTCATTATCAAATAAACAGAGTAAAAAATATGTTTTTAGTAGTATTTATCATCGATGAAAAACAAGGTATAACCTTGTATATCTTTGATTGATGATAAATACTATGAAAATGAGATTTGTTCGTAAAAAAATCCAAGCTACATTGTGTGGTGATTTGATTAGACACACGCGCGCATATTTGTATGTATATATTAAAAAGACAATATAATGTTAGTCAAACGTCTATATAATATATTTAAAAATATTATATAAATAATATGTATAAATTAACACTGTAAATTCACATACAAACATATAAAAAATATACACTTGAAAACATATATATAAATATAAGTATTTAATTATAATCCATAAACATATATTATAAAAAAAATATAAATTATATATATACATTTTTGAAAATATTCATTTTTGAAAATAAAAAATAGATTTAATTAATAACAATTTGAAGACTAGGCAATACAAGAGAGGTCATCCAATTTAAAAATCATCAAACAAAACTTGTGGACCCCCAGAAAGACCTCGGGTTTCAAATAGGTGTTATTTTATATTCCCCTTTATTTTTATAAAATAGTAGGAGCATGAAAAAAAGTTAAATCTTGGATAGTGAATATTTATAACTAACAAACCAACTAGTTGAATAGAAACCTTCATAGAAGGGAAATAATTGAAAATGGTGAATAAATCTAACTCCATAATCGAATAACTCTAGTATATCTCAATCACGACCTCTGGACCAATAATAATTTCTTAGTATTCAACCATTAGTGGAACCCGGTTTTCATAAAAGTAATTTTGGTATACCACTATAGCCAATATATGTGATTCTCGAATGACCACACTAGCACCAGTGAAATATCCATCTTGAAGAGATGCATCCACATTTATTATCATGATCTATATAAGGGGTGGGTTACAAATTCATGAACCAAGTACTGGAATTTTACCATCATGTTGTAGATCATTATGTTTCCTAGTAGTCAACCAATGAGTAGCATGATCATCCTAGTTTGATCTTTTAATTACAACATGATTAAAGATAAGGTAATTTATTCTAACCCAAATCATTGGTTCCATTATACACAAGGTACTTACATATGTTGTGGTGAGGGATAATGTCCATTTCCACAATAACACTTCGAATGTAGAGGAATATCGAATATATTATTAGATTTTTTATTTCATATTTTCTCAGCATCCCTATCATTGATATAATGGATGATCACATGCATAGGGGATTTTGGCACATATTGGAAAACTGTAAGGCTGGCTCATTAGTCACATTGAGGAAATCTAGAAACTTCTATATGGGAGGATACCAATGCAAGATTACCATCAAAATTACTATTCCTTGGGTGGGATCGAGAGGTTTTATAGAGTTTTTCATCATTCACTAACTCCCAGAATCTGCGATTCAAGTGGCATATTATAACAATATTTTAGAAATAATTCACCAATACACTCTTAACTTCTAAAAAATTTGATATGTTCCCATATCCCTAAAACATGGGATTCCCATGATAATTTATTTATCCATATCAATGAACTAGGAATATAATTTATTTGTGCTCCATACATTAACCACTTCATTAAACAAGTATTTTACCCTTAAATCTTCTACACCAGTAGTAGTGGGGGACATCGCCTTAGAGACATCACTATTGACAAGCCACATGTTCTTCCAAATGTAAATAGTGGATCTATCTCAAATTCATTAACAAATCCCATTGATGAGAATATAACGTGACCACATAGACTTCTCAAGATGAAGTTTGGGCAAGGACATAAAAACTCTTCAGATAAGTAAAAATGATGGAATTATTTCGCATGGAGCAACATCATACCCAAGGAATTTGGGTAATGAATAATCCAAAATGCCTTATTCACATAGAGAACATTGTTGAAGTGATGTGAGTCATAGAATCCCATTATACTATATGATTTAAGGAAGAGAAGTTTGTCCAATGATATCCAATATATTTTATTTATAACATTATTTAGTCATTACTAAAAGTTATCTAGTCACAAATGAATTTAGTCTACAATGAATCCCATGTGTTTAAAAAGATACATAACATAAGTTGATATTTATTGGACCACATACTTGGTGAGAACCTCCTTTACCTTTGTAAAACCCCTTATAATGGTCCATCCCAATATATTTTTGTGACCCAATCCAAAATACATGACAAGACATCTTTTTCAGAGTAAAAAAATATTGGGCACCCTGATATAATTATAGTGATTATCCACCATCCGTATATATTAATATTTATGAAGGCCATTCTTCCTTCTCATAGGAACACCAGATCTGAATTCGATTTAATATTTTCAGAGGATGGCTGACTACCGTGAGAACATCTGATATTTTTGAATGAAATGGAAAACCTAGTCGCATTCTCCCAATATGTCCCTAAACAAAATTAATAATTATTAGGGAAAAAAATATGAGAGGTAGATGTTCCCCCACAAAAAATGTTGCACTTTGAACAAGGTTATTATTAGTTTCCATTGAAAAAATAACAGTGAAAACATCATCATCTGAAATAAAAAATAATAGGGAGAGTGGGTCCCACAGAGAACATCCTTAGAGTGGGTAAAACATGGAGATAAGAATATATTCATCTAATTATTCAATGAAACATAATTAACACATTTCATGACCACCTTAATGTTTTTTGAGAAAAACCCATTTTTCATCACAAACTAATGTAAAGACCATTCCACTATTTCATAGGTTTTTTCATATCAGGTTTTCATTCCTTGAAACCTATTTTGGATATATGGCACATTTTCATTGAGTACAAAACATTATTTGAGATAATATAATTATTATAAATAAGCCTTTTGGGAAAAATAACTTTTATTCATTGAGATATCAAAAGGTATCCAAGTGGGCAAGCAGTTGACAAATATCATAAAAAATATTTTATACATAACAATTAATAAACTTATGGTCAAGAAGATTGAAATGAGGGAATATATTTTAATCTTAGGAATGAGGGTAATAAGATTTTCATTGATAGAAAATAAATTTTATTTACCTTTTAAAATATCTCTCATAATTCCTAGGATATCAATCCCAATCATGTGCGAATTGTTTTAAAAAATAAGGATTGAAATCTATCGGGGCCTGGTGTTTTGGTAGAATGGATTTGAATGAGGTCCAAAAGGATTTAATAATTTATAATACTAAGAAACATTTATTGAATCATTACATCTTGGATCACTTGGATGATTCAAGAGACTATATGTAAGGGTATGGAAAGTTCCCCATCTAAATAATGCTTCTTGTAAAAATGCAGAATAAGTCATGGATATTATTCTTGTTCAAAAAATATTATACCATAACCGGTAGAGATACATAACATTAGAATATTAGGATTTATTTTTATTCCTTTTTATGGATGTATAACATGTTTGAATTTCATTCTTTAATGTTTTCATCGTTTTCATTCATAGAATAAAAGCATTCTTTAATTCTGGTAGTTTTATTCTAATCATACTCAAGGGTTGATATTATGGATAACACCACATATAATTTGGGGGTGAGATTGAAGTTAAACTAGGCTCATTTTGATAGCATCACACTAGATGTCAGAATAGTAAAACTTATTATCACTCAAATATTTCAACTTATCCGCAACTTAATGAATTTCCGTCTTCACATTGTAATCCCGCATTAACCAACATGATCAGATCAGGTATTCACATTACTTATCTCTATCCTAGAATCCTTAAAATATAAAGAGATATTCTTGTCAAGATCTTCTGCATTCGTGAGTATTTTTGATGATGATGTGGAAATGATCTAACATTGGGGGAGAGGTGGGACATGTGGAAAAGGTTGAAGAGGTTCATCGAATTTAGGTGAACCCAAGAAACTATATAAAAACATTTCAATGTGAGTTTCTTTATAATTCTTCAGGATCCCTGCAAATGGTTTACCCAAATATCCCAAATCATAGATATATATAGTTTGTATTTCATGGATGAATATCATCATTACCATTCTAAGACTATTAGACCCCCCTCTCTTTTTATTTCGGAAGAAAATTTCTTAGAATTCCCCACCAATTAGAAGTTTGTCAGGAAGACATTCCCACAAATATTTTAGGAGTTCCCATGATTTTCATTTTCTTTATAATAGTTCTATACATATAAATCAAAAAACTACTATATAGGTGCATCATGATGGTGATTTTTACCACCCTGACCCCAAATCCACTGAATCGGTGCTCCGAGTCAATGGGACGGTGGGAATTAGTCACACCTCCACATATTCCAAAGGCTAATGACTAGAATAGATGATCTATTAAGTGATTGTGGGTATATTATAACATCTATTGATGATGATAATAATGGTCATATAATTCCAAAATTGTGGAAGAAATGAAAAAAATCAGCATAATCAATAATAAACATTAGAAATAATGAACCAAATGAAACAGAGTCATACATATCAAATTAAGTATACACATTTCGTATTATTCATAATAAATATTCAATATTTCCTAGATTTTTATCACATAGGTGCTTACTCAAAATACCAATGTAGACTTTAGGTTGATGTATAAGATCCCTCACTTTTCATCAACCATCTATCCCATGCACTTGCACATGACTACTCACTATGTTATAGTGTTCAATCCAGGATACTTACCTATGCTCAAAGGCATAAAGTTTTCATGCATTCCAACGGGATTGTGTAGGGTTTGAGTATGAAATTATTAAGAGAAAACCAATTTATTCCTATCTTACATCCATACATATAAATTTTTATCCATAT
This sequence comes from Viscum album, assembly GCA_963277665.1. Lineage (NCBI taxonomy): Eukaryota > Viridiplantae > Streptophyta > Magnoliopsida > Santalales > Viscaceae > Viscum > Viscum album. The sequence goes on along the minus strand of OY728128.1, from coordinate 1,172,081,009 downwards.
GTAAATAAATATTGTGAACTCACACATAAAAATACACAACCATAATCACTTGAGCTCAAAACCCATAAGGAAGAATTTACCTACTTTAACTAATGTCAGCATGGAATGTTATGTCTGTTGTCATTCATACCATGGGAAACCCTTCTTCTACAACCATTTCTATATAAAAGTCACTTATCACCTCATGCCAATAAATATTATTATTTTTACGTGTTGAGTCAACCGATGTCCCATCGGTATACCATAATAATATGTCAAAAGTCCCTTGGTTTTCCATTTAACTATTCACCATATTCATATTTTCATGATGTTCCATGGAATGGTGATGTTAGTTCTCCCTTATATAAGGATCCACCTTTGGCTTGACAGCCTAACATTCTAATGAATAATGTTATCCTTCCTAAAAAAATAATGTCCCATCGGTCCCAACATATATGGAATAAATTATCCCCATACTGATGGTGTCACTCACCAATAATCATGAATTTAAATCAGAATAACCTCCTCCATAACTAATGGTCAACAACATACACTATGCTCCTAAATCTATGGAATCCTCCACCCACACTGAGTGGTAAACACCACATCAATGAGTATTTTCCAATTTTCACATGGCTCCAATGACCCTATCGTCCAATCATGGTGAGTGAAAATCACTAACCATACATAAGACACACCATCTGGTGGAACTCCATCACCACATGCGAATCATGACACTCATCAACATCAATTTCATCTTTATCTTCCTCACCCTAATGATCACATTTCCTCAATTTTGATGGTCAACACCATCCAATATATCTTGAGCCATACCCAACTTGTTCCCATGGAAACAATGTAATGAAAATATAATTTATTTAATTTATTAACCATCACTGCATACCCAATCCAAATCAAAGACCCCATTTCACATATACCATACCATACCTAGCTCAACATATTTATAGAGATATGCACATGCCCATCAACATCAAAAAAAAATAAAAATATTATTTAATATTAAGAATTTATTTATAAGTGTTTCTCTCAGAAAACAAAACCCATGAGTATTTAATTACACATCTCATAACATTCGTAAAAACTAAGAAAAATCTAGTTATCACCTACATTATTAATTTTGGTTCTCACTCTTCGAATATGGTCCTCTAATCGGTGCCGATATTGAAGGAAATGAAAAATATGAAAAATTCCATGGAAATGGGGTAAATTAGCTATGATGGAAATATAATTTCAAATGGAAAGATAAAATAATAAATTGAGAAATATGACAAGTATCCTCAACACTATCTATCCAATGAACACGATAGAACTCAAATTGTAGCCTGAATGAAGGAAATAGGCGAAATACTAGATGTGGAGGGAGAAGAGCTCCACGACATGAGGGTGGTGCATGAAATTTGAGATGAAAAATGGGTAGATAAAGGTTAATGGAGAAAAGGTCAAAAACATTATTTCAAACCCTTTAATGAACCTCATAGTTAGGCCGCATAGTTTAGATAACCATGAACCAACCACGTGGTGACACTGTCCCAATGCACCCACCTCACATGACTACGCATATAGTTTTTCAAACCACATTCATCCAAATTTGATCACCTCTATAAATTAATGATGAAGATTCACATGACTATAAACCCCACTACACACGATTATTCCAAACTATGCTTCAATACATTATGGTCCACACAGTCTCTCCTAATGGTTCACACAGGTTGAACCAACCATGTGACCTTTCCCGTACATTCATAAAATGAGTTTTTGAGGAACAACGCTCCCAAAACTCAACCAAAGCCCTGAGGCACTCACTAATTCGTAAACCCCGTCTTAAAAAACACCACATATTTTTAAATCTATTATAATTAATCTCTAATGTACATAATGAAACTTGTCCCTCTCACCAAACTCAAAATTTAAATTTACATATAAATTATGACACACTACAATCCCTAGGTTGTTACCACTTTCCCACCTAATGATAGATCATAATAGAGATATATGGTATCATGTGTGGATGATAAAAAACATAACTAGACCATAAAACCCATCTAGATCTACCCCAATCACAACTCATAAGCTAGTTCCTCTTGTGGTTCTCTCCACCTTAGGAATTACCTAATCTGATATTCTTGACCCAACTGATATCCAAATGGTTCCTCTGACCATCCTCTAGACATACACATACCCACATGATATATAATCATTATATCACCTCATCATATTCTTAGTTCATAAATGCATCACGCATTATTCCTATCATGGTCCAACATCACATTGATGCTCCAATCCTACCAGCATCACTTATAAGACCCACAATTCCATGCATCACACACGATTTCCTAAAACCCATTTATTATAGTAGATTCCATAAATACCGTATCACATATATAGATCATGTCCATAAAAGTACTTAGATTCTTGTACACACCATACAATCCATGGATCATTCTCGAAGCTCACATATTAACCAATAACTTGTTAATTACATTATCACACACACTCCTCATGTGCCCATAGTGAGAAATATCGAAAATAAAATAAAAAAATCAGATCAAGGCATACCTCTAACCATCATTGAATCCCTTTCATACTCTAACCATTGAAAATCAACTACATGCACCTGGCCTAAATCCTAATTTCCATAAGTGTGTCCTCATGAAATTACACCCGCTACCAGCCACTAAACCCACTGTCAGATATTTATCCCTTTCACAACCTACATTCAAGGTAGAATCTCTATTACTAGATCATGTAACCACTCCCAATCCTACCTAAAATACCTATTTATGACCTTATTTTTGTCTCCCAGATCCAAAGAAGTCTTCTCGTAGAACCTCTCTAAGTTCCCAATCGAGCCAAATGCTCATCACTTCTTCATAGGTGTCACAAACCATCCCACGGGGCCCACATCGTGACTACCCCAAGCCCACCTTGCATAGGAAATGGGCTGGCGACAAGCACCAAAGGTGTAATTACCTTGAACTGGGAAGGAATTGCCTTTATATAACATAAACACACACAACCAGAGAAGAAGCGGAAGCAAACACTATGTAAAGCAGTATAAAAACTGTGCTGAAAGTACAAAGGGGCCGGAAATACAAGCCCAACAGAAAGATACAACTACAACTGAAGGAAACTACATCTAAAAAGACAATCATTTGAATGGTGAAGCAGCTCCTGGATTGTTTTTCGGGTTCCTACCTAAAGGGTATGTACAGATGTCCTCCTTAGTATTATGCGTCTATCGGTCCACTCCATGTGCCATCATGCCTAGTGTCCACCTCTGGGTACCGTCCAGTCCTCGCACACTCTGCCTCAGTCAGCGCTGTCCTTCATCTGCATCCAAGACAATGAGGTGCAGTCATAGCCCGTGTAGGGGTGAGTATAACGATACTCATTAGGGACCCCGAGACCCTCAAGGTCTAACAAAATCCAACAAGGATAAACCACAAAGAAAAATCTCAACAGATAACCTTTACATAGGAATATGCCCATACATATACCTAAGTTATCAAATAACCCATCTCAATCATGTGGAAAACACAATGTTCATTGACTCAGCTCAAACATGTATACATATTTCATAAAGTGATAGAGATGATCAGATGTAGTCAATAATTCAACTAAGCTGGCAGACCCACGTAGGATACTAGGCCATCTAAGCTGTCAGACCCACGTAGGATACTAGAACAGCTACTCTATCGGACCCATGTAGGATACTAGAATAGATGTCAAACTGTCGAACCAATGTAGGATACAGGAACAATAATTTAACTGTCGGACCCACATACGATACAAGTACAGTAGTCGAACTATCAGACCCACGTAGGATAAAAGTACAGTAATCATCACCATAAAACCCATGGATGATTCCAGTATGGTAGTCATTGTTGGTGGACCCACGGAGGATTCTAGTATGGTAGTCATCGTCGCCAAACCCACGAAGGATTCCAGTATGGTAGTCATCCTCGCGGAACCCATGGAGGATTCCAGTATGGTAGTCATCATAGTTGTAGCCAACTCTAGGGTTTCTGCACACAGCATGCTCGATTCGAGGAGGGTCTGCTCCTCGAGCAAATGGGATGATACATCAACTGTCATGAAGTCCAGAGTTGATATATCCTAATGTTCCATCTCGTCAAACAGAACTCGACGCGATAAACGTCGCGTCAATCGGACGCCCGGTCTGAGAGTTATTGGATTTTCCGTTCCAGGGGCCTGGTTGGATTTCAGGTACAATCCAACCCGGCCATACTCCAATCTCATCTGAATCCTGCATGGAGAATAACAAAATAATCGTCTCATCAAAATTAAACCAACGTAGTAGACGACACGACATTTGAACATCCGGTCCTTAAGTTATAAGTGATTCCTCTCCGAGGGCCTGGTTGGTTTTGAGTTCAAACCAACCCAGCCGTACTCAAACTTCACCAAAACATTGAGTTTAATATAATGAAACGAACATCTTGATCCTAGGAATCCAAAAAAAATTGAAGGTGCATCGATCGCAGTTCCGTAGCTCAAGTTATGGGTGATTAACCAAAAATGGTCTAAAGAGGGGGGGTCTGGGCCCGATCCGACCCTGCCCAACCCACCCTGGGTCAGCCTGAACTGGGCCGACCCGACCTTGGTCCAGGTCCGGCCCAGAAGGGCATGGCCTGACCCAGAATGTTGGCCCGACCAAGGGAGTCAGCCCGGCCCGCGTGGCGCGGTGGCCCTGCCCAAGTGGTGCGGCATCCCGGCCCGCGTGGCGCGGTGCCACAGTCCGCGTGACGAGGTGGCCGAGCTGCGTGGCTAGGCCATTGAATCCTGCCAAGTCAATGTGACCAGAAGGGGGCAGTGCCCTTCGGGGCCCGCACTAAACAATTTAGGGGGCGGTTTTACGCACCCTTTCTCCCGTAAATGAACAGGCCAACCCCGGTTTCTCTCTGTGGAACCCGCTGGGTTCTTCCCTGGCGCACCCTCACCAGAGGCCGAATCAACCGACTGCCCTCCTGCCTATCCACTATGGCCCATCCGCGGCTTCCCCTTCTGGTGTGGCGGACGTCGCACCGATCTATCTCCTACTACCACGGCCCATGTGGGCGGGACCGCTCTACCGCGTGGCGCCATGACGCCATGCTTTCTTCTGACCACTATGGCCCTTCTAGCCGCATTACTCTTTCCATGGAGCAGTGCGATGGCACCACGCCTCTCTGGCTTTGTCATGGCCCGTGGTGGTCGTGGCCCCATTCTTCGCACAGCTCCGGTAACTGGTGTCAATTGCGCTGCCAGTTTATTCTGTTGTTCTCTCTATTGATTGTGCCATTGTGCCACCACTATCATCAATCCATCAAGATCCATCGGAGGGACATCGGGCCATGTTTGTTTCGCCCGCACCCTCCGTGTATGATAATAACAATTTGGCTAACAAAGAACCACAAATAAAGATGAGGTACGAGGATTCAAATTAAACCGAAACGACCCATACCTCGACCGATGTTTATTGACGACGTCACAGAAAGTAGGTGAAGATAATGATGATCATTGCATCCACTTCGCACTTCGAATCTGAGTTCTTGCATCGGATATTCATCGGGATCCGATCTCTGTTGAAGGATTGTTCTTCGCTGGGGAGAATGTCGTTGGAGAACTGTTCCACTTCCACCCAACCCTTTCCAACCTTTTTCCACCAACCAATCATGTTAAACAAAAATATTGTTCATTAAATGGGTAGTTACACAAATTGGGTTACCACACATTTAATTCCCCTCATTAAATGAGATGTTTTAAAATTCCATAATTCACTTAAAAATAAAATACAATGTTTATTTTATTTTTATCCCTTGAAACCTCAAAAAACCAACATTCACCCTAACTCGATTGCGATCAAAGCGATGGTCCTATTAAGTGATTACCAATGCTAGGAGTTCAACGGTGTCCTCAAATTTTAATTCCGAGCACTGGTTCAAAGGATAGAAAAACTTGCCCGTACATTTACTGAACGTACATGAAAAAAACATCAAAAATTGATTTCAGGCACACCGGGCCTCCAAATCTAGTGCCGTCAGAAACCACAGACTTGTAAAATTCTAAAGTATTTAAGAAAAAAACTTCTGTGAATTTTTTGGGTCTTTACATTACTCCCACCTCAGGGATTTCTATCCCCATAAAGCTAAAACACGCACTAGGGAAACAAATGGGGGTAATGTACACACTTTTGAGCCTCCCGCTCCCAAGTTATCTCCCGGTGGTTCTCGTGCTACCAGCGAATGCACACCAGAGGAATCAACCATCCACGTAGGACCTTCTCCCATCGATCCTCGATCTCCACTGGGACCTCCGTGAATGTCACCCCATCATCAATTTCCATCTCCCCGTGGTCGATGATGTGGTTCGGGTCGTCAACCTATCTCCTCGGATGAAATACGTGGAAGACAACATGCACCCGGTGTAACTGAGGTGGAAGGGCCAGGCGGTAAGACACCTCTCACACTCTGTTGAGTACCTAGAAAGGTCCGATGAATCATAGAGATAACTTCCCGCCCCGACCAAATCTCTGTAGACCCTGAAGAGGTGAGACCCATAAGAAGATGTGGTCTCCATCCACGAACTCCAGTGGTCTCCGTCTCTAGTCAGCATTGTTCTTATGTCTTCCTTATGGAGTCTTCATCCGCTCCTGGATGATCTGCACCTCTCTTTCATAGCCTGAACCATCTTTGGTGATACAAGTGCTGACTCCTGAGTTTCAGTCCAGCATATAGGTAATCTGCAAGGTTGGCCATACAGTGCCTCGTATGGTACCATACCTATGATGTAGTGGTAGTTGTTGTTATACGAAAACTCCACCAAGGGTATGTGATCCTCCAAACTATGACCAAAGTCAAGAACACATGCACATACAATGTCCTCGAGAGTCTGAATGGTCCTCTCTGTCTGACCGTCTGTCTGAGGATGGAAGGTGGTGCTCAGACGTAGCTGCATCCAAAAAGCCACATGTATCCCCTTCCATAGATGGGAAGGGAAACAAGAATCATGGTCAGAAACGATAGACAATGGCACACCAGGAGTCTGTACGATCTCCTGAACGTAGAGGTATCCCAATCTCTCTACTGATCTCTTCTCTCTGATCGGTAGGAAGTGGGAGGACTTGGTGAGTCGGTCAATGATGACCCAGATAGAGTCGTTCCCTCTGGATGTACGTGGAAGACCCATCATGAAATCCATGGTTATCCCATCCCACATCCACTCCGGAACCTCTAAGGGATGAACCAAGCCTGCTAGTACCTAGTGCTCTACCTTCACTTACTAACAAGTGAGGCATCGTGAATCGAACACTACTACTGCCGTCTTCATACCAGGCCACCAGTGCAGTCGCCTAAGGTCCTGATACATATTTCTCACTCATGGATGTACCACTATAGGGGATGTGTAGAACTCCCATAACACCTCCTCCTGTAACCTCATGTTGGGCGCACTCGTCAACCTCTGCCTCAGCTCCTGAAGGCTCTGCTGACATCTCTCAGACCACACGAAGGGATGCACCTTCTTCATCAATGCTGAAAGAGGTGCTGCATCTCTGTAGAAGTATGACAGAATGGTAAGTCTGGCCAACTCCTGAGTGATCGATTTCACCCTCTTATGCATGATTCCATCCTGTGCTGCCTGGGTTATCCTTTTTGCCGACCATAGAAAAAAACCATCCAATCATTGTAGATAAAACACAACCTTTTTTCCTAATATAGTAAATTTTTGTATGAACTATGGTTTCCCTGTACATACCCAAATTAATTTCATAAGGCCTCGATGCTACCACTAGGAGGTTCCAACCGAAACTCTCTCCTCAAGGGTAAGATCACACCGTCCGCGTAAGTGTGATTATCGAGTCTCCCCCCAAGGCTATCTCCAGACATGAGGATCAAGTCAACAACTTAACCAAAAACTCTAGGTCTGGGACAAGATTCATGGAATAAAGGAATGATTAGTATTTATGTCTATTCATACGAAGTTATTGGTAGACACAAACCGTACCTCGAATCATTCATAGAGCCCTTGGGTCACACTCCTGGACCGCATGTAGTTACTCTCTCCCATTGCCTTCCAGCTTATGGAGCCTAGCGGGGACTACAAAGGCGGGTGGTTGAAACATGTCAAAATGTTTACCACCTCATGCTGCTCTCCTAGCTTTGCTTACATGTCTTCTGTTGTGCAGATTCATCTTTCCTTAACACTTCCTCTTCGAAACATATTACACCCTCATGTCTCTGAGACTGGAGCCAGTTTCATGCTTACAACTGCTAACAATCACAAGCTGTTACCACTCAACGAATGAACATTCAACCACAAAGGTTCTCTCTAGCACCCTTACATAAGTAGGAATTCATAGAGGAAATAGAACTAGCTTGGATATCCTAAAACACACATTACTCAGAGGTTAGAGCTCTAAAACACTGGTCGTATCATATCTATTGAGTACTAAGGAAGATCGGTATGCCTCAATGAATACTCAGTTACCAACAAGTCATCCTGTTGAAGCTATATAAGTTCTAGAAAACATTCTGCCACCTCCTCAAGCCATTCCTCAATCGCCTATGGGTTGGGATCACCTCGGAACATGAGGGATATCTGGTTCTGAAACACATGTAAGGCACTAAGCCTACAAGTGCCCTCTACTGGTATCATCGGTAGTGTCTGCTGACCAATGGATAGTGATATAGTTGGCACACTGCCCAATGGTACCATCTCAAAAATGGTCCAAGTACCAAAACCTCATCACTATGTAGACCATCCTCTTGGTCACTCACTGAAAATAATTAGTAGCTATGATCAACATTGATTCTACTAGTGTCTCAACTAGGCGGAAAACTCTAGTAATTGCCTCCATCCAGTCCTCTGCTGCCTGGAAATCTGTCTCGCCTCGAATCCTCGGAGGCCTTTGCCGCTGGAACTCATGCAACGCACTCAGTTGGCATGCTCCTTCCTCCAATGTGGCTGGTGTTATCTGCTGACTATCTCGTGGTGGTGCTGCTGGTGCACCACCCGAAGGTGCCAACATAGTAAGAGGGCCCTACACCGGAGCCTCGTCTCTCGGTGGGCCATCATCATGTACTCTCTTGGGAACCCTAGCTGGTTGTCTTCATAGCAGCATCCTGATAAGGAACAGATGCACCATAGTCAATAAGTTATAACTGGTGAGCTGACTCAAAGAGGCCACAAAGGATAATCTTGAAACACACACGCAATCAGTGTTTTCGTGCACTGAGTCGGAAATCAATGGTCAGGGTCATGGTGTATGGATATGTCTGTCATCACACCAACAATGAACACCTTGGACTGAAAACCACACTCAATACTCTTATCATTATTTTTTCATAGAATGGAATGATCAGAGTCCTATGTTCTGCGGTAGAACCGACTCCTCTGATACCAATTTTTCACGACCCGTACCCTGGGTCCCACATCGTGACTACCCCAAGCCCACCTTCCATAGTCCAGGGGCTGGCGACTAGCACCAAAGGTGTAATTCTCTAGAACTGGGAAGGCCTTGCCTTTATATAACGTAAACACACACAACCAGAGAACAAGTGGAAGCAAACACTATGTAAAGAAGTATAACAAGTGTGCTGAAAGTACAAAGGGGCTAGAAATACAAGCCCAACAGAAAGGTATAGCTACAACTGAAAGAAAGTATAACTGAAAAGACAAATACCTGAATGGTGAATCAGCTCTTGGATCTTCCCCCAGGTTCCTACCTGAAGGGTAGGTACAGATGTCCTCCTCAGCACTCCACGTCTATCGGTCTGCTCCATGTGCCGTCATGCCGAGTGTCCACCTCTGGGTACCATCCAGTCCTCGTACACTCTACCTCATTCAGTGTTGTCTGTCGTCTGCATCCAACACAATGAGGTGCGGGCAAAGCCGGTGTAGGGGTGAGTATAATGATACACAGTAGGGACCCCAAGACTCCCAAGGTCTGACAAAATACAACAAGGATAAACCACAAAGAAAGATCTCAACAGATAACCTTTACTTAGGTATATTCCCATACATATACCTAAGTTATAATGTAACCCATCTCAATCATGAGGATAACACAAAGGTCATTGACTCAGCTCAAACAGGTATACATATTTCGTAATGTGATAAAGATGATCAGATGTTGTAACTACTTCATCTAAGCTGGCGAACCCACATAGGATACTAGTCTAGCTAAGTTGTCAGACCGACATAGGATACTAGACCGACTACTCTATCGGACCCACGTAGGATACTAGAAAAGAAGTCAAACTGTCAGACCCATGTAGGATATAGGAACAACAATCGAACTTTTGGACCCACATAGGATAAAACTACAGTAGACGAACTATCAGAACCACATAGGATACAAGTATAGTAATCATCGCCATCGAGCCAATGGAGGATTCTAGAATGGTAGTCATCATCGCCGAACCCACGGAGGACTCCAGTACAGTAGTCGTCGTCGCCGAACACACAGAGGATTCTAGTATGGTAGTCATCGCGGCCGAACCCACGGAGGATTCCAGTACGGTAGTCGTCGTCGGCGAACCCACAGAGGATTCCAGTACGGTATTCGTTGTAGTCGCAACCGTTTCTAGGGTTTCCGAACACAACACGCCTGATTCTAGGAGGGTTAGATCCTCAAACAAAGGGGTAGATACATAAACTGTCACAAAGTCTAGAGTTGATGTATCCCGAAGTTTCGTCTCCTCAAAAGGAACCCAACGCGACAGACAGCGTGTGAATCGGACGCCTGGTCTGAGAGTTATTGGCTTTTCCATTCCAGGGGCCCGGTTGGATTTCTGGTACAATTCAACCCGATCATACTCCAATATCATCTGAATCCCACATGTAGTATACGAAATGAACCATCTTGTCAAAAGTAAACCAATGTAGTTGACGACACGTCATTCAGACATCCGGTCCTTAAGTTATAAGCGTTTCTGCTCTTTGGGATCGGTTGGTTTCGAGTTCGAACCAACCTGGATGTACAAAAATTTACCCAAAAACTTGAGTTTAATATACCAAAACGACCATCTCGATCCTAGGAATCCAACGCTACTAACGGTGCGTCGATCAGAGGTCTGTAGCTCATGTTATTGGCAACTAACCGAAAATGGTCTGAAGAGGGGGGTCTGGGCCCTCTCCGCCCCGGCCCAACCCACCCTGGGTCGACCCGACCCGGGTTCAACATAGAAGGGTGTGGCCCAGCCTAGAGTGTCGGCCCAACATAGGGCGTCGGCCCGGCCCGCGTGGTGCAGCGCCCTGACCCGCGTAGCGCGGTGACCCAGTCCGCGTGAAGTGGTGGCCCAACCGCATGGCTGGGGCGGTGAAGCCCGCCTGTTCAACATGACCAGGCGACGTCGGTGCCCTGAGGGGCACACCCTAAACAATTAAGGGGGTGGTTTTACACCCCTTGTCTCCTGTAACGGAATTGGGAAGCCCCAGTTCCTCTCAGCGGAACCCGCTGGGTTCCCCCTAGTGCACCCTCACAGGCAGCGGGCTCAGCCGGCTGCCCTCCTGCCAATCCGACATGGACCAGCCACGGCTTCCCCTTCCAGCGTGGCGGCTATCGCGCCGCGCCATCTTCTACTGTCACAGTCCATGTGGTCGCGACCCCTCTACCGCGCAGCGCGATGGCGCCACACATTCTTCTGGTCACCGCAGCCCTTCTGGTCTCGGTCCACTTCCTATGGAATGGTGTGACGACACCACGCCCCTCTGGCATTGTCGCTGACCCTGGTGGCAGTGGCCCCATTCTTTGCATAACTCCAGCGACCTGTGTCAATTTCACTGCCGGTTTTCTCTTCGGTTCTCTCTACTTATGGCATCGTTTCTCCACCGCCGTCAACAATCCATCAAGATCCATCGTAGGGACGTCGGGCCATGTTTTTTCCGCCCGCGCCCTACACATTAGATAATAACAATTTTGATAACAAAAAACCACAAATAAAGATGAGGTATGAGGATTCAAATTAAACAAAAACGACCCCTACCTCGATCGGTGTTTGTTGACGACGTCACGGTAAGTAGGTGAAGATGACGACAATCATTGTGTCGGCCATGCACTTAGAATCCGAGTTCATGCGTTGGAGATTCGTTGGGATCCGATCTCCGTCGAAGGATCGTTCTTCGCAGGGGTGAACGTCGTTGGAGAACCGTTCCTCATCCACCAAAAAATTTCCAACCCTTTTCCCCCAACCAATCCTGTTTAAAATAAATATTTTTCATTAAATGGGTGGTTACACCTCTTGGGATACCACACATTTAATTCCCCTCATTAAATGAGATGTTTCAAAATTCCAAAATTCACTTAAAAATAAAATACAATGTTCATTTTATTTTTATCCCATGAAAACTCAAAAAACCAACATTCACCCTGACTCAATTGCGATCGAAGAAAAGGGCCTCTTAAGTGATTAACGACGCTAGTAGTTCAACGGTGTCCTCGGATTTCAATTCCGAAAAACGGTTCAAAAGATAGAAAAACCCGCATGTACGTTTACTGAACGTACCCGAACAAAACATCAGAAATTGATTTCGGGAAAATCGGGCCTCAGAATCAAGTACCGTTAGAAACCACAGACTAGTAAAATTATAAAGTATTTATGAAAAAAACTTCCGTGAAATTTCCGGGTCTTTAAAAGAGGTAACTAACATTGGGTCTGAACATGACATGTATTCCCACACTAGATGTACACTATCAGTGACCCACCCCTTGGTGGTATTCCTATTTTTCTATCTTTACATCCCCATTTAGACTCCTCTAGGTCCTACTTCTAACTACCTGAGTCACCACTACCTAACTCAACCGGTACCTTTACCTAGTTTGAATATGTATTTTCAATAATATTTCCCTCAGCTATCAAGGCATAGTTCACTAACTCCACGAACAAGGTCAACCTGGAGATATTTTCCTAAATCTTGATGGCATTCCATAAGGTATCCCTGAATTTATTCACCCTGACAATGATATCCCTTGTCATATTAGGAACAAATTGAGATACGTCTATGAACCATCCATTATAGACCATAATGGATGTATCTCCATATTGCATGTTCATGAACTCATGGGACCGGTCATCCCTAAATGTCTCTGAAAAGAAATTATTGATAACTATAGTCTCAAAATAATTCCATGATAGTCGCTCATGCCTAACATCTTGTACTTATACATCCCACCTGTTATTTTTCATTATTCTGATCATATATGAATCCTTATTCACCCTCTATCTTCGGTGTGTCTCAAGCTGGTCAAATATATTTGTTAAAGACTTCTTCCAATTCTATTATACCTATGGTCCACCAACACCCTGAAAAAATGGTGGGTTATAAGACTAGAACTCCCACATTAGATAATCCATTGATGCATCAACTCCCCTAGTTCACCAGCCAATACTCTGTATGAATCATTCCAAGCTCACCCTAAGCATCTCTTCTAGAAATGTCCTAAAATATTTCATCTTCTACAATTTACTCGCTTGTCTCGAATCCTCTACCTCAGTATTATGATCATACTACCCCTAATTGGTCTCATCCCAACCCTCTAGGGCCTTATACTGTGAAGAATCTAGCATCACCTCATCTCCACCCTTCTAATACTCAATTCTATCCCGTCTAGGTAACATCACATTGAAGACCAAATACCATGGTCAATAAAAATTATAACAATCACATGCTAAAAATAGGGAATGTTGTAATAGTAAAAACATATCACCACCCTTAAAATTCCCTACCGCTCCCACAAAACATATAATCTTGCCTCATGACCCCCTACCTACCCATATTAGGGTTTGGTCTCACAGATCATGCATATCAAAAAACTCCATACCAGGGTGGACAAGTAGAATGCCCCAAAAAACGATACATTAAAGCATTTTTTATCATGTTGTTGATATCTTATGATGATAACCCCTTTCCTTTATCCCTTCCTAACCATATCAGAGCCAATCCATCATGAAACCTACACATAGAATCCCATGTAAATCCCATTAATAATCTCATACCTAGGCTAGATGAGTATAATTTCAACAAAATTATATACAAGAAAATATTGTTTTTTATTGAGACATTAAATATCCCAACCCCTTTTTTCATATTCCATGTTTATAGTGACTGTCAAAAGCATGTGTGCACGCGCGCACACACACAGAGATATATATATATCATGTGAAACTATGTTCCTATCATGATGCATGACTACTCTTCCATTTCCATAGTTGTATAAGGATCAACATTTCAAAATCTAATAACATCACACCCAAGTAAACCACACAAGGTGTAAAATCAATCAGTTGTTAAATATAAAAATAATAACATCATTTACCACCCTTGTAAACTCAGTCTATCCTCCATTCATGGTTCTACATGAACCCAAACATGATCTCCTAACCCAATTTTGACTTGGTCCAATTCTATAATATACCATAAAAAAAATATCATACCAGATTAAAAATTATCCTTTAATACCACTGAGAATCCATCAAAACATTATTTATAGTTTCGGTTATCCAAGGATCCTAGGCATGATCCTACATTGATACAATTTTTTGCACCTCAACCTAGGAGAAACTTAACTAGTGATTCAGGATAGAGGGCCACTCGGTATTATGCGCTTCTCTCCACATGCCAAAGGCTGCTGACTAGAAGCACGAGTCTATTGAGTGATAGAGGGGAAACCACACCCTCTGATGATGATGATAATAATGTTCCTATAATACAATCACTTTGAATGAAATGAAAACAACCATTAGAAGAAATAATAAACAATGGAAATGAGGATCTTAAAAAATATTCATATATATCAAATAAAGTATAAACGTACCATATCCTTCATAAAAAGCATGAAAGATCTCCTGAAGGAAGATCACATAATTACATACTCAAAATCCCAAAATAAAATCAAGTTCAATTTAGAAGAACCCCCATGACCCATCTCTCATCCATCCCATACACATGTCTATCCATGCTCACTATGGCCTAGTTCATAATCATGATTCCTTACTTGATCTAAATGCTTTAAATTATACAAGAATACCAAGGGACCAGGGTAGGGATTACGTATGAACTTAGTAGGCCACCACAAACATACATATATCTTTCGTCCAGACATATACCAGTGTATTAATACATAAACAAATAACATCACCTCACATAAAAATAAATATCCTAATTCACTTATGCTCAATAGCCATATGGAAGACATTACCTATAGTGGATAATTCTAGTGTGGAATGACATATCCATGATCTTTTATATCATGGAAACCTTCAATTCCCCATCCATTTCCATATTCAAGTCACCAGACACCTCATGCAAACCAATATTGCATGTGTCACATTCAAGGAAACCGATGCCCCCATCAACATGCCAAAATAATATATCATAAGTCCCTTGGACTTCCTTTAAACCATTTACCATCATCATATCATCTCATCATCCCAGGGCATGGTGATTTCCATCCAACCATATATAATTTACCAATGTAGGATTGACATCCCAACATCCCAAGTCACAACGTGATTCATCCCTCAATAATCTTGGCCCATCAAACCAAATATATAGGGTGAGACTAATCCCCTAACCAATTGTCTCAATCACCATCAACCACGGATTTATATGGTAAGTACATCCATGATAATATATTATCAAAACTATCCCCTAAGCCACTAAATCTAGGGAGTCCCCCACCTATATCGAGTGGTCAAAACCTCCTCACTGAGTCCTTTCTTGTGTTCACGTGACTCCATCGACGCTTTCAACTAATCAATGTGAGTGAAAATCATTAACCAATACTAAGACATACCATCAAGATAAAATCTATCCCCATATGAAGACCTCATCCCTCAACCACAACATGGTCATCACCATCCTCCTCATACTTATGATCACATCACCTCAATTCCAATGGACAACACCATCCCACATTTCTTGGTCCATTCCCAACATATTCCCAATGAACCAATGTAATCACATCACAATTTATTTAATTGACCAACTAAAACATAATCACCTAAGAAAAATAGAAACCTTGTATCACATATACCATGGAATAATCTGCTCAACATATTTAAATACACATGAACATTCCTATCAACAACTCACAATAATAGTAAAATGATTTAAAATTAAACATTTACTAAAAGTGTTTCTCCAAGAAAACATTATCAACATGTATTTAATTACATAACTCATAGAAATTGTATAAACTAGGATAAATCTATGTGTAACCAAAGTTATTTTTTTTGGTTCTTACTTTTCAATTATCAACCTCTAATCCAAGCCAAAATAGAAGGAAATAATGAATTTGAAAAACACCTTCGAAACATGGTATAAGAGATCAGATAGAAATAGCTTTCAAAATGGAACGATAAATGGAGAAAAGAATAAAGTGGATTATTAGTCTCACTACTACCTATAAAACACACCTAACAACACTTTAATGACTTCTTAAATGAATTATATATGACAAATCATGGAGGAGGAAAGAGATTGTTTCCACAGCTAGAGGGAGGCGCATGAAATGTGAGAAGAAAATTGGAGAAGAAATTTTAAATGAGGAAAGTTAATAAAGTAATTCCATACCCTTTAATGAACCACAAGGTCGGGTCACATGGTTTAGATAACTATGAGCCAATTGTATAATGCACTATCTATAGGTTCCTTGCCTCCCACAAATATGTGTATTTTTTGTTAAATCGTAATCAACCTATGAAGATCAACTCTATAAATTAATCCATACATTTTTATTATCTTTTTCTTCATATATCATGGTCAGACTTAATAATTATCTAATACATTATGGACATCACAGTTTCTTTTAATGGGTTTCATGTTTCGAACAATCTTTTTTCCCATGTCTGTCCTTTTGAAAATTAGTTTTCAGGGATCGACACTCTCGAGAATCATCTTTAACCTCTAGGCCCTTGTTAGGCCTTGAAACCAATCTAATAACAACACCTAAGTGCATTAAAACTCTCGTAATTAACCTCTAATTTCCATAATTAATGTTTTCCACTCACCAAAATCAAAATTCAAATTTACCTAAATATTCCAACCCACTCAAAATCACACCACATTAAATGAATATAGGACACAATGTGATTTTAAGCAAATCTTTTAACCCTTATAACCAACTCCCCATTCCATAGATGGAATATGCCACCCGAATGTACATGGAGAGCAACTAGAATACAACTTTGAAGGCCTACCTTTGTATCAACTCCACATATATCCTTTCTTTATAACATGGTTTCAAATAATAAAACCATACTAGCGACACTTTTAGTGCATCAAAAATGGATCATTTAAATTTTTTGTGGTTTTACAAGACTTTGATAGTTCAAGATTATGATTTTTATTAGGATAGATGAGGATACTACATTACAGCCTCTGCCTTCGTGTATTCAATAAAAGGACCACCCCCACCATTTTTCATCTTTTAGAATATTGCTCGATATCTTGCCGAGTTTTCGCAATTCTTTTGCAGTGGTTGGGTTCCTCTATAGAAATATTAGTGTCATAGTGCCATATAACATTCCTCTTATATGACCAATGTTTTTAGGGCTAGTCTACATCGCCTCATTTAGGCCATCATCTTCCAGGGTGGGGTGTGGGGGTCAAAATCAAAATAGAGATCCTGATCATGTGGGTTAGAATGGATACATTTTGGGACTCTTGAAGACTGATTTTACACTTGATGGTTCAGGGAAATCATGCATGATGGGTGGTGTTTATCATAAGAGGTTCAAACTAGCTTTCATGAGTTTTCCCAAATTCACTAGACACAACACAATTCACCTATTTATTAAAGTCCATTGACCACCCATGGTTATTTTTGTTTATAAAAAAGGTGATTTCCCCAACATGATGAACAAATTTTGTTCAAAATTCAATTCTACACTTAGAGATTTGACAATTTTATCTCTATCCATTTATCATTCCAATACTAAGACGAAGAAAATACATTGTTTTTTTCTTGAAGAGATGGCCCCTAATACATGATATTGTTTCCTTCTCCATATTTAATCATTAAGGTGCATCCTTTGTTTGTATTCCCATATTGTCTACACAGAAGGAGACTAGAATTTTCTCATATTAGAATGAAATACAAGCATTGTAATCCTCCATAGAAAGGAACATTCTCCACATTTGTGTTTGTGAAATGTCGACCAAGACCTTGATGTGCACAAAAAGTTCCCCAATGAATATGATATGAGTGACTCCATTCATCATATTCTCTAATACGACCTCTAATATAATTCATAATCCATTCTATTTTTTCATAGAATGTGAGACCTTTTATTTGAACCCAAAAGGCTTTTTATGAAAGGTGATGTTTGTAATGTCCTCGCTATTTTTTGATCCTCCATTGAAATATAGTGATTATTTAATAACCATGGTCTCTATTTTTGAACTTTATATATATCCTTGTTTTTAAATATTTCAAAAATAAGATGCTAAAATCACATTTCTCTTATAGGCACACCATCATCTACATGCCATATAGTTTTTAGTGTAATTTTTGGGGCGTTCATATTAAAGGGAAAACCAGTGATGGATTTTCCCATGATGAGGACAGACATTCGATGTACCCAAAATGGTTCTTAATATTTTTTCTGAAATAATGGCAACTTCTCTTTAACTATAAGTGATAGGTTCCACCATTGATTCACTAGATATCCTTTCTTTTCACTAAGTGTTAAAAGAGAAGTGGACCAAAATCATTGGGAAATATCAAGGATGGCCTCAATGATCATAACATCACCACCATGTCTGTGTGTGTGTGTGTGTGTAAAACACACACGCCCACACGCACACACACACATATCCAAGTATATATAAAAAATAATCAAGAGATATATATGTACATATATATATATAAATATACAAATTCTAATATATATATATATATAATATATATAAGTATGTATATATATATAGAAAATATAAATAAATAAATATATACATGAATAAAAATCTGAATATATATATATATACACATATACATATATATATCCAAATGCATATATATATACACACACACATACACAAATATAATCCAGTGAGAATGAAATCATTAACCAAGATGGATGATGAACAACAAAAAACCGAAAACACTAGTGATTTGAAAAAAGAATCTATATCATTAGAAGTGAAATGAAAATAATAACCAAGAAATATTGTGTTGTTTTTGGGAAGACAATCTGAGAATTAGGTGCATAGGAAGTGGGTTAGGGAACAATGTCACATACATAAAGAAGAATAGAGTGTAATCATATACTTTTTAGAAGCACTACAAAAGGCATCAATCAATAAAGTCAAATCCGGCATAGTGCTACAAAAAAAGACTTATATTGTATGAGATTAATTATTTACTGAACTGAAAATTGGATTAAAAATAATTGAATAATTTATGTAAATTCATTTTAGTGAATTTGACCTTGGTTTTGATGAACAAACAATATTTTTAACATAATTTGTAGAAAAAAAGTATAATTTTCCAAATTATGTCTATATTTTTATAAACTAATATTATCAATTACCTAAAATATAATTTAACATGAAAAACTTCCAAGCATTTAGAAAGTGTTATAAATATAATCATAAATCATCTAAACTTATTCAATATTTATTAATTCTATTTTATATCCAATTTAACCAAACTCTAATCATGAAGAAATATAGGTTTATATCATTAGAATGAGAAAAAAATGGGATTTTCCATTGAAGAAATATTCCCAGGGATCCCAACTAAAATGGTGGAATCATATTCTCCAATACAGTTGGTTTGAACACCTTCCTAATATCCCACCATCGAGCCAAAGATAAGAAAAGTGTTTTCATCATGGGGATCATATCTCACTGTGAGAAATATTTTCATGATGAGTAATGAAATGGACACATTTCCACACAATTGAACCCATGTAATGATCCCCATATCACTATGTGGGTATATTAGCATTTGTTTATAAAAAATATATCCTATTTACAATTTTTTGAGAAGAAAGAAGGATACAATTAATGACAATGATCAGCAGCCGTACATAAGTAGAGACATGGAGGGAAATTGTCCAGCCATAACTGGTTGACATCGAAGGGGCCTGAGGCCGTCAGCTGATGGGCCGTATTGTTTCCTTCTCTTTTGGTAAAAGAGAAGGTGCAACAAGAGAAGCCTTGGCGCAGCAAACAAATTCTCATGATGATGAAGCCAAAGGGCTGGAGCCCGATGTCATTGTGGGCAATGGCATTGATAATAGAGAGGCAGTTGGACTCAATGATGATATATTCCCATCCACGTTCCACAGCGAGCATCATGCCGGCAAGGATGGAAGAGGCCTCAGCAACTGTAAGTTCCCTGAAAGCCTGATGGGATTCATATTTTTCTGCAATAATCTGCCATATAATACGAAATTCAAGGACTATAAAATAAATCCAAATTATAACCACATTATTAAAGTAAAAATATGTAATTTTGAAAATATAATAACATATATAAGTAATATAAAATTACCTTTTCTATATATAAGTTATAATTATTTGAAATAATTTGAAAATAAAAAAAAATAACTTTTAAAAATCCAATTACACTTTTTTGGGAAAAATTCCCTTAGGTAACATTGAATCATTTTTGGGTTGGTTTTTTTGGTTGACAATACATCTTTTAATGGTGAATTATCAAGTTACAGATATTTTTTGGACAATCAATGTTGACAAAGAACCATGAAAAATGAATGTAAGATCTGGAGGCGGTACAAAAAGAGTAGATACAAGGTGGCGCTATTTTCCAATGCTGGCCAAATTTTTGGGGTCAAAAATTTGGAGTTTAGTGAGCATTGAGAAAAGTGTATTTACTTGAAAATATTATCAAAATATAGAAATGTCATGGGTTTTGTGAAGATGGGCTTCTTGATGTGGTTTTCGTGAAGACTGGATGAATTTTGACAGTGTTCTTGGCGATTGCAACGAGCATCGCGAACGGTAGAGAAGAAGATCATAGAGAAGGAGCATTGTAGTGGTAAAGAGCATTGCGAGTGAAGAATCACAGCGGCACAAAGGAATTGATGGAATTCATCATGATTATGATGATATTTTAGAATCTTTAAAACTACAATGGTGATTCGTGGAATAGACTAAATTTTGGCAGAAATTTTGGAGATTTCCGATTTGAGCTGACGTGGCATTGACTTTGCAAGAAATGTTCTTGAGTTGGTGGAATCGCCTTTAAATAGACCTTGACCCCCTAGAGATAAGTAGATAGTTTTACAAGAAAAATATGTTTCTCTCAAATATCTAAGGAGGTTAACGAAGTCATTATTCTTCACGAATGTCAGGAGCTTTGCGGTGGCTAATCTAGCTTCATGAAAGTGGAGAGTTCTGCATTGGCTCAGTGGGCTTCATGAAGGAAGTCACATTGCAACGACTTGATATCTACGATGACCTAAGCATTAAGAAGGATTTATCTTTATGAAGGATTGATCTTTTCAAACAATTGATTTCTATGAAGTAGTGTGCGTTGCGAAGTTGTGAGCTCTACTATGGTGTGTGCTTTGCGAAGAGGCGAGGACTTCACAAAGGCTGTTAGAGCTTAGCGAAACAAGGATCTTTGAAAATTAGGGTTCTTAACAAAGATATTTCCAGTGGTTTTTTCCTAGTAACTATTGGAATGGGTTATTCATTAGTGGATGAAATTTGGACTTTAACATTGAATTTATATATAGTGAAGGATGCACTTATTATAGAAAATTTAAGGACCTACTAGTCTTTAAAATGTAAGTGGATCTTCTGAAGAAGTAGTGAGCTCACTTAAGTGGAGAGAGGAATGAGTTCTCAAACTGTGAATGGTTGAAAAACTGGACGAAAAATGAGTCCACTTTGAACTTGTAAACAAAAGTGCACTTATAGTGGATTTAGTAAATTGACACATAGCTGGTGTATTCTCTTTGGACGTAGCCTAGTTGGGGTGAACGAAGTAAAATTGTTGTGTCTTATGCATGCTTAATGATTAATTCATACTCTACAACAATAAGGAGACAGAGTAGAGAGTTTTGTCTAACAAAAAAACAAGACCAAAATAGAAAATTGTGTTAATTTTGTATACCCTCATTCACCCCCTCTCTAGGTATCTAGGCTAGTGGACCTAAGACACTTAAATTATACAATAAAATCAATATGAAGAGCATAACTAAATCGATTATTTTAAGTGATAAGTGTTGTAATATTTTTTTAAAAAAATAAAATTTTGTTAACTTTATAAAAAATACACTACCAAGAATTTTACTTTATCAAGTGCTATCATTTATCTATGCTAAAATAATGAGGTGATAAAAGGGGTCACATTTATGAGCATTTTTTCTTAGCCCTGATAAATGTATGTCTTTTATCAAGGCTAAAACAATTGTTTTTAGTGCTGATAAAATGTATATTTCAAAAAAATAATTATATATCATTAAAAATAATATATTAATATAGAAATATAGTTATATAGATATAAAAATAATATATTTTATAAAATATGATTTATATAATAATAAATATTCAATCAAACTTAATATATAAAATATTTAGTTGAAAATGGTTTAAAAAAATTAAAAGATAATATTAATTAAATATTTGATAATTATTATTTTGAAATATTCATTTAATAAAAATTTGAAGATACAAACATTAATAAATGATCTAAAATAACTTAAAAACGCGACTCAAACATCAAACGGTCATAACTTTTGATCCTAGTGTCTATTTGAGCTCTACCACATATCAAATTGAAGCACGTGAAAATATCAACACCATGATGATAAGATAGAACCCCACTATCATTTGAGGGAGGGGTAAGAAAGGCCTGAAGGGCCTCTAAAATTGAGTTTCATGTTGGTGTAGCCAAATTTATACCCCCAGAAATCACGTTTTAGTTAGTGGTGGGTTTTATCAACACTAAACATGAAGCAATGATAAAAGGGTATCCTTTATCAATTATAACTAAAATCACTAATTATGTAAACTTTTATCATCACTAAAAAAGTGATGATAAAAGTTTAGCCTTTATCAGCGCTTTTCTTAGCACTGATAATAACATTTAATAAAAATGTTATTAATATATATATAATTATCATATTTATATTCAGAAAATAATTTTTATTTATATAAATTAAATAAAAAACTCATTTATATAATTAATATATATACCATATATTAATATATATTTTTTAATCATTCAAGAAATTATATAAATATAAATGATATATTCTTAATATGTGATATTTGAACTTATATATTTAGATCAATATCTATGTGCATATATGTTTATGCATTATGTTGTGTGTGTGTGTGTTTTGTGTGTGTGTGTGTGTGTATAGATTTTGGATGTTCATAGATGTATGATAATGTATGCATATATATATATATATAGATACACTTGTACATGGGATGTACACACATATATAAAACATGTGTACAAGTGTATGTATGACATGTACTAAAATAGTTAATTATACAATTATGAATAAATATAATGATTAAAAAAAACCTATTTATAAAATTACAAGTAATTATATTTATATTTAAATAATTATAAATTTATAACAAATATATTTAAATAATAAATATATTTAATATATTTATAATATATATATTTATATATTAATACATATATATAATTATATAATTATATTTATAAATATATATATTTATAATTATATTTATATATAAACATATATTTAAATAATTAAAATATTATATTAAATATCTTTACTATACTTATAATTATATATTAATATATATATATATAATTATATAAAATTATATAAATATAAATAATTATATACATATATTCATAAATATATTTATTTATAATTAGAATAATATATAAATAAAGGTAGATGGAGGAAATGGAGAAAAGGGAGTCGGTGATTTCTGTTGATGGTGTCATCCCCGAACACCTGAGAAGCTTGAATATATAATCATATACTTCGGATTACCATGTTGGGCATCTGTGGTAGATTGATTCCAAGAAGATCAAGGATTGTGAATGGGAATCCCTAAAGGGATTCTAGTCTTTATCTGGATTCTCATGAGGTTTTTGTCACATTTATAATAGATTGTGTCTTATAGAGAATCATTACGAAAGAAAATAATGATCATGAATAGGCACTTATGGAACTATCTCACAGTGGATTGATCTTTGTAAGTACTCATTTTTTTCTCGAATTCCTCTAATTAAAGTCATGCAACCCTGGAAAGTATTTGACCCCACATAACATCTATATGTGGTTTTATGATTTCAAATGTATCTCTATTGGGAGATAATTTTTCCAAATAATATTCCAATATACTGAACTAAAAGGAAGATCCTAGAGTATGGGTTTGGTGAATCTCAAGTCGGGCACCCTCAGGGTTCACAATTGTAATCTGAATTTTAGTTTGAATGACTTTAATGAAACTAGTTGTTAGGTTTGGGTAAAAATTCAATGATTAAATTTTGGTTTATGGTATCCTGATATTTTGATTGTTATCACCTCTCCGATTTTAATTTCAATTACAATTGATAATTCCACTTAAACAGTTAGTTTGTTCCTTTTTTCAAGGGTACTATTTGATATAAATCTTAGTAATAATATTATTGAAAATGTTTCTCTATACACAATGAAAGAAGAGGTAAATGTATGAATTTTGTGTGAGAAAAAACCCCCTTTCTACAACTCCTATAGAGTAATTGGGCATTTGAAGTATAGTTGTAGGGGTGATCTGATTTTCTACAACTATCAGTTCAGAGTCCATGATTTCCTCCAAAACCACTGAAGAAATAACAATGGGATTATCTTCCCCCCTATAATTTAGGAAGAAGGTTATATGGTTGTTGATGGTTCTGAGCACAACGGAAGCATGCAATATGCCACGCCCAATATTGATTTTTTCCATGATCAATGAACAATATGAGATTTAAACAATGATAAATTTCATGATCTGTATAATTGAATCTAACAACCCGAGATTTTATGATAAGTATTCTTTTTAATTTATTTGTTGTCATGTGTTTTATGCTACACCCAGATTATCTTTCGCTATACGCAACACCGTATTAGCATGCAGTATACGCAACACTAATCTTGGATCGTGTTACACACAATTTCATGTTTGTTTGATAGTAGTTATTCTACAAAACATTGAGTATATATATATATATTCAATGTATTTTGTTATACTCAACAAGAAATGAGTCGTGCACTACACGCAAACCTGACTTGGCTTTCATTACAAGCAATCACGACCTTCCTCGATAGCGTGTGTTGTACGGAATACCAGGTTTCACTAAACAATGATATATTGTTATAATATTATTATGGACTATCTGTTATGAATATTATTAACTAAATTTTGAATTTTATAACATTATTATTCATCTTACACATTTTCTAGAACATGGTATAAGAACAAAATAAATTTTTTGGGTAAAATAAGTATTTTTAAAAAATGCAGTTTTCTCACCTTTTGATGGTGCATCCACATTAAATCTTGTTTTTGACATGTCAATAAGTTCAATTTCAAAAAATAAAATTATTCTTTGGAATCAGGATATAAAAATTTACTTTGGATAAAATTTTCATATTATTCTGATAAATTTCATATTTTAATGAATAGTAAAAACACGATATATTTTAGTTAAAAATAACTTTTTTCATCGCAATAATTTATTTAGATAGATTATCTTATTAATTGGTTTTAAAGTTTAATTAGAATATATTTTTTCCATTTAATCCAATGTTGGTCATTGGAATTAATTTCACTTTGAAATTGGACATAAACAAGTATCAATCTTTTGGTAGTTGTTGTTTCTTAAAAACACACTATTTGTTTTGATAATGAGAATTAATTTTAAAATTAATTAATTCCACTTATATGTTTTTAATTTGGAATAATAGGCATCAATTATGAATTCATAATATCAAATAATTCTTAGTCTGAATTTTTGGTATTTTTCTGAAAAACTTCAATTTTCGATGAATAGTGAAACCACTTGGTGGTAGTTAAAAAAATGACTTTTTTTAATTTAAATTAAATTTTACCACTTCTGTGATTTGAATTTCAAAAATCCGAGAGACACAGTTAATATCAAGGCCTAAAATGTGGTTCAATGAGATGAAAATAATTTTTGGTGAATAGTAACTTTTTACTTTTATTTACCACGGTTAAAAGTAAATAGGATAATTAAGGGTAAAAATGATTTTATTATTAACCTAACACATGTCATAATTCTATTGAATAAGTGTAATTCGACCAAAAACAACCTTAAGAATAAAATATGACCATTTAGGCCCACTTGGATTAGATTAGTACATTTAATATTAATTTATTTAAAGAAGGGTTAACATAGTTGAAATCAATGTTTAATAACTAATTCATTTTTAATATAAGGTTATACATAAGTTAAATTAGACTATAAATATTAATTAGAAATATTAAAATATTTCCTACATAATATTATTTTGTTTATAATTTTTAGATATTAAATTATTTAATTTATTTACGACACAATGATGATGCAGTAATTATCTTACTAATGAAATATTGACGTAATTGTTGTTATAAATACCCAAATAAATGTAATTTGAGACTTTTTAGGACTTCAAATCATTTTATAGGTTAACATGACATGTTATTATTGATTTAATCATCTTTTTTTGAACTAATCACTCTTTTATGAGTTTCACAAAAATCTATTACCAAATAGTGTCAAAATTGACATAAAATAGTTTTTAAAACAAATATTATTTTATAAAGTGTTATTTTATTCCTAAAAATCTAAGGTTCGGCCAAGTTACTTACATAATTTTATATATATTAATAATACACAACTTGGGGTTCGTTTGTCTTGTTATAGTATGTTTATTAACCTTATAATGTATGAAAACAAGAAGACGCGGTAAAAGTAAAATTATTTAACTTAAGGTTAAATATAAATGATAAGGATAAAATAGACACCTAAACTTGTCTAAATTCTATTGTATGAGAGTATTGCGACCCATCCCCACATTAGCTTCGAAAAAAATCAATTTGGAGCTATTAATAACCGAATATTACTTTATAATAAAATAATATTTTTAGTTTTTCCAAAGGTGCCCCTCTCCTCCCTTATAAAAGGGCTCCTCCTCCCTCTCTTCCTCACACCAATTTGAGCCTTCAAGCTCGGCCAAACCCTGCCAAATTCTCTTCTCCACTTCCATAGAAACATCCTAGAGGTTCTTGTCTTCTTCAAAGACCAATTTTAGTGCCCTAAGAGGAGGTCTCAAAGAGGCGCTTCAAAGAAGTGGTAATGTCCATTAACGATTCTTTCAACTTTATTTATTCTTCCACTTCTTCTTCTTTAGTTATTTTATTACAAAGTAATAAAATCATTATAAATTATATAATGATATGTAATTATAATTATGAAACAACCCTATTGCACCATCTATCCATCCTACGGAAAACAAAATCACCACGCGTGCGAACATACGGAATACCGTCTCCACGCCGTGGTGAAATCTATTTTTCCACCAACCCCTTACATGGATGTGTATAATGGTGTAAATAATAACTATATATGGTTAGTATAACATCATACTGATTCTGATAAATTATACCATCGACTCCAATTCTATTTAATAATTATGGGAACGATATCATCGCTCTTGCGTACGTATGGACTGTCGTCTCCACGACGTGATGAGATTCATTCTCCATGTTAACCATACATGAATGATCATAAAGTTTATATAATGAATGATAATGAAATACATGAAATAATAATTCAACTATATTTATTTATATATATATTCCTGTCACTTATTTAGTTTCATTCAATTCAATAAGGAAACGAAAACATCGTTCATGCATACGTACGGCCTACCATTTCCATGAATGGTGTATTTCATTCCTTTTATTGATCTATAATATATATATATGTATATGATGAATATATATTCTATATAAATCATGTTTTAAATTATGTAATTATGTAAATCATGATATAAGTAATAATTTCAAGAACAACAAGTCCAAACATGTACGATAAATGAAACGATTTTACCCAAACCGCTGCTTTAACATGGAACTTACAAAAGAATGGGTAATATAATGTCATAAGTGAACCATATATGATATCATAATAATGAATACGATTCTGTAATAAGTCAATGACATTATTTAAATAATTATACAAGAGGTTTGGATACGTACGAAGCATATCAGACATAAGGTATGGGATAATTTTGCAAATCTCATTTTTATCTGAGATTGCTTATTCGTAAGTATTTACTGGGGTTATTTCTATCATCCATTTCCATGTTTTAAAGAAGTGTTTTAATGTATGTTTAATGTCCTTTTTACCCATTTTCAACTTTTACTATATGGTATGTAAGGAATATTTCTTTTTTTTTTACCTTATGAGGTTCTTTTTGAATTTTTCGACAAAAGTACGAGTAGAATGTTTTTTAACGTATACAGCATGAAATGATTTTTACGGATTTATAAAGCCTTATTTTCATGAATCTTCCTCCAAACTATTTCATGACTATTTTCAACAAAATCCTTTTCTTTTAAAATTGCATGACATTTTGTGAAAATAAAATTATTTTGAAGAAGAAAGGATATTTTCCTCAATAATTCATTTCAAGTGTTTTATGAAAACCATTTTTCCATCTAATATGACATTATTTCATATGTGTATGTTTCAAGTATAATGTCCCTATGATTTACATGGTTTCACTTTTCTTATTATGAAATGATATCCATTTCTTTTATATGGATTATATGATGCTGAGATGATGTTTATGAAACCCATTTTATTCTCTGGGTTATGATGAATGTTTTTAGTTTATTTTGTGGAGAAAGTAAGAATGATTTCAATATGAGATGGGTGGGACCTATATCTCCCTCCAATTCATTGGGTATAGATTATATATCTCATGAGATAGAAATGGATGAAATGGTAAGTTAATCCGGTTTAGTGATACATGACTGAATTGAGGAGTGAACTCGATTCCGAAGGGGACTTTGTCCACTAATATGGTCTTGGCAGCAATGCCCTGGCTACTATGGAAATCATAACAAGAGCTGAATGGTTTCCACAATTAAATGTTTTATTCTGATTCTATTTTATCATTATTGATGTTCCTTTATGATAAATGTCTTCCTTACTTCCAAGATTTATGTCTTTGCTCGAGGTTTTATGGTTTAGATTTCATGTTCAAGTTTTTTCTTTCAAAGGTTTATGGATTGTTTTATGTTCTCTATGTTTTCCCTTACTGAGCATTTGAGCTCACCCTTTTTATGTATCATTTTCCCCAGGAAATAAAGAATGGTTTTAGGTAAGGAAATGAAAAGGGAAAGATCTGTATGCGAGATGATGATGATCTTTCAACATGATTAGATTTTTATATTCCGAGTTTCCAAAGACACTAAACTATTACGGTCCATGTGTGTATATTTTTGTTATGTATTATGTATTCTGCAAAATTAATGTAATGTCCATGTACTTCAAGCTTTGGGTCTCTAAAGTTGGTATCAAAAGAAAGGTTTAGTTATCATTTGGAAACTAGGATTCGAAAACGTTAGTGAGATCCCTAGAGATATTTCTAAGGTATGTCTAGGGATGTACCTAAGGATAAGTAACGTATAGGATATAGTCCTAGAACTACAGTAACGATCATAGAATTTAACCTAAGATGTTAGATATTGATGGTAATCCCCCTTTACTATGTTTTTTTCCCTAGCATGATTTTTGCATCCCACACTATTCTTTTTGGGTTTTAGAAAATGGCTGGAAATAGGAATATTCATGATAATGGAGGATATGGCGGAAAACGGAATGATATTCTTAATGAGAAACCAAATGAAACGGGATTTGGAAGTCCAAACATCATTATTATGAATAATCAGCAATCTCATAATATGATCAATAATCTCAACTTTGGTGTGTTTCCCGACTCATATAATAAGAGAACGATGGAGTTTCATGATGATCATAGAGGAAAGAAAGTTCAATTTCCCTCATTAAATCATGTGGGAAGAGGCATTGGGGAGATTGTTTAAAAGGAACTGCAAGATGCTTTGGGTGTGGAAAAAAGGACACAAAGCCAGTAAGTGAAAAGGAAAAGGTTCAGTTAACACCACAGGTGAGGATAATGATATTGCTACGACATCAACAATGGTTAAATATTTAAAATGTGGAATGTACGAGCATTATGAAAACCAATGCCCTAAGGTAATGTCTCATAACGAGAATCAATATGGTCATATGGGTAGTATTTATGTTGTTGATGATGAAGAGACTACAAATGATATGTGAGATAAAAGAATTGTTGAAGCTCAGTCAATGGTTTAAGAAGGTAGTGGAATGATTACATGTTTATCAAGTGTAATTTTGTATAAGTAATCTCATGGTACTATGGAATAAAGAGACATCTAAGGATTTTTACACTGTTGTCTTTCCTTTTGTTTTGAAAGTATATGATGAATGGTACCGGTGACCATGAAATCTTATTCAGATATTTTTGGAAAGTAGATGATCTGGACATAATGAAGGGATAATGATAAAATTAAATGTTTGATATTATTCATGAGCTCATGACTGATATAAGGAAATAGTTATTTCATTGTTTGAGTATATAGAATTTTGGGGTTTTGGTATATGTAAAGAGTTAACTTTTGACAGCACTCATGTTTTCACTACGATTCAATGGGTATTCATTTTTCAAGAGAATACATGATTAAGGCCTTCGAATCTTTATAATGTGACCAATAAGACATATCTTATGATACATGGGGATCAACGATGGTATTAACATGCTTGTTATATGAAATCTCTGGTAATAATTTTCACTATAATATGAGAGTGGATTGCAGTATTATGGATACGCCTAAAGATTGGAAGGGATTATGTTGTACATAAGTTAGTATTGTTTAATAATAGACGTTTTTTTTGATATTATTGATGGGATGTTATAGTAATGTAGTTTTAGAAAAAGGAAAACCTGCAGGATGGGCAACAACCCATCGCGTCGAATAAGGCTGTGGGAATCAAACTCACAACCGAAGTGCGACTAGCCTTTATCACCTACTATTGGCCTACAGGAAGTCCATGTTTAGTAGAAACTAGTTTTATTATATTAAGTAGTATGATATATGAAGTATAAGTCCATTTTAGGAACCATATATGATTAATCTCACTATAGATGGAATTATGTATTTTTTAATAACTTTTATAACTTTTTGTTTGAGACAGATGGAATGACCCATCATTCTATCACATGATCTGCTAACACTTCACGAATGACATATTCAACTTCATTTCCTTAAGAGATGAAGTGGAAATTGTCTAAAGAACGACCAACGGTGAGACTGTACCAAAATCACGAAAGTATTTATTCTAATTCCAATTTCATCAACTTTAGGGAAATGATCTTGAAAACCAAAAATGTTTTCCTAGTGCTCTTATATCCGATTAATTAGATGGTACCTTAGATCATCACAAATTTATGGCTTTGTGATTGTTGGTTTTTCATAGCCATATTCTCTACCACTCTCAATCAGAACATGATGGTTAGATTTCTCTTCCATATCCATATTTTCACTTATGTTATCCTATGTAGAAACCCAATGATTAGTTAATTTGGTTAACTATTACATTTCATACTATAGTTTTTAATGTTATGTTTTGGTATTTCATTTTATGATGTGGGGTTTAAATAAATAAACATTCAAATAGAAAACGTTGTATAACCCTGACGAATTTCGAGGGAAATATTCATTTTAAGAGGGGTATAATCTAACAACCCGAGATTTTATGATAAGTATTATTTTTAATTTATTTTATGTCATGTGTTTTATGCTACACCTAGATTATCTTGCGCTATACGCAACACCGTATTAGCTTGCGGTATACGCAACACTAATCTTGGATCGTGTTACACACAATTTTATGTTTGTTTGATATTAGTTATTCTACGAAACATTGAGTATATATATATTCAATGTATTTTGTTATACAAAACAAGAAAGGAGTCGTGCACTACACGCAAACCTGACTTGGCTTGCATTACACGCAATCGCGACTTGCCTCGATAGCGTGTGTTGTACGCAATACCAGGTTTCACTAAACAACTATATATTTTTATAATATTATTATGGACTAGCCATTATGAATATTATTAAATAAATTTTGAATTTTATAACATTATTATTCATCTTACACATTTTCTAGAACATGTTATAAGAACAAAATAATTTTTTTGGGTAAAATAAATATTTTTTTAAAAATGCAGTTTTCCCGCCTTTTGATGGCGCACCCACTATAAATCTTGTTTTTGACATGTCTAGAAGTTCAATTTGACAAAATAAAATTATAATTTGGAAAAAATATATAAAAATTTACTTTGGACAAAATTTTCATATTATTCTGATAACTTTCATATTTTAATGAATAGTAAAAACACGCTATATTTTTGTTAAAAACAACTTTTTTCGTCGTAATAATTTATTTGGATAGATTATCTTATTAATTGTTTTTAAAGTTTAATTAGAATATATATTTTTACCATTTAATCCAATGTTGTTCATTAAAATTAATTTCACTTTGAAATTGGACATAAACAATTATCAATCTTTTGATAGTTATTATTTCTTAAAAAAATCCTATTTGTTTTGATAATGGAAATTAATTTAAAAATTAATTAATGCCACTTCTATGTTTTGAATTTGAAAAAATATAGATCAATTTTTAATTCAGAATATCAAATAATGCTTAGGCTGAATTTTTTGGTATTTTTCTAAAAAACTTCAATTTTTGATGAATAGTGAAACCACTTAGTGGTAGTTAAAAACTGACTTTTTTTTAAATTTAAATTAAATTTTACCACTTCTGTTAATTGAATTTCAAAAATCTGAGAGACACGGTTAATATCAAGGCCTAAAATGTGGTTCAATCAGATGAAAATAATTTTTGGTGAATAGTGACTTTTTACTTTTATTTACCACGGTTAAAAGTAAATAGGATAATTAAGGGTAAAAATGATATTATTATTACCCTAACACAAGTCATAATTCTATAGGATAAGTGTAATTCGACCAAAAACATCCTTAGAAATAAAATATGACCATTTAGTCCCACTTAGATTAGATTAGGACATTTAATATTAATTTATTTAAAGAAGGGTTAAAATAGTTATAATCTATGTTTAATAACTAAAGAATTTTTAATATAGCTTTATACATAAGATAAATTAGACTATAAATATTTATTAGAGAGATAAAAAATATTTCCCACATAATTGTATTTTATTTATAAATTTTAGACATTAAATAATTTAATTTATTTACGACACAATGATGATGTAGTAAATATCTTATTAATGAAATATTGATATAATTGATGTTATAAATACCCAAATAAATGTAATTTGAGACTTTTTATGAATTAGAATAATTTTATAGGTTAATATGTCATGTTATTATTGATTTAATAAACTTTGTTCGAACTAATCATTCTGTTATGATTTTCACAAAAATCAATTACCAAATAGTGTCAAAATTGCCATAAAATAGTTTTTAAAACAAATATTATATTATTAATTGTTTTTTAATCCAAAAAATCTAAGGTTCGGCCAAATGACTTAGATATGGTTATATATATTATTAATAAACAACTTGAGGTTCGTTTGGCTTGTTATAGTATGTTTATTAACCTTATATTGTAAGAAAAAAAGAAGACACGGTAAAAGTATGATTATTTAACATAAGGTTGAATCTAAATGATAAGGTTAAAATAGAAACCTAAACTTGTATAAATTATATTGGATGGGAGAGTTTCGACCCATACCCACATTAGTTTCAAAATAAATCAATTTGGAGCAATTAAAAACCAAATATGACTTTATAATAAAATAATATTTTTAGTTTTTCCAAAGGTGCCCCTCTCCTCCCTTATAAAAGGGCACCTCCTCACTCTCTTCCTCACACCAATTTGAGCCTTCAATCTCAGAAAAAACCTGCCAAATCCTCTTCTCCACTTCCAAATAAACATTTTAGAGGTTCTTGTATTCTTAAAAAACCAATTTTAGTGCCCTAAGAGGAGGTGTCAAAGAGGCGCTTCAAAGAAGAGGCAATGTCCGTTACCGATAATTTCAACTTTATTTCTTCTTCCACTTCTTCTTCTTTATTTGTTTCATTATGAAGTAATAAAATCAGTATAACTAATATAATGATATGTAATTATATGTATGAAACAACCCTATTTCACCATCTATCCATCCTACAGAAAATGAAATCACCACGCGTGCGTACGTACGGAATACCGTCTCCACGCCGTGGTGAAATCTGTTTTTCCACCAACCCCTTACATGGTTGGGTATAATGGTGTAAAGAATAAATATATATGGTTATTATAACATCATAATAATTATGATATATTATACCATCCACTCCAATTCTATTCAATAATTATGGGAACAATATCATCGCTCGTGCGTACGTACGGACTACCGTCTCCACGACGCGATGAGATTCATTCTCCATGTTAACCATACATTAATGATCATAAAGATTATATAATGAATAATAATGAAATATATGAAATAATAATTATACTGTATTTATTTATATATATATTTATTTCATCTATTTAGTTTCATTCAATTCAATAAGGAAACGAAAACAACGTTCATGCGTACGTACGACCTACCATCTCTATGAACGGTGTATTTAATTCCTTTTATCGATCTATAATATATCTATGTGTATGATGAATATATATTATATATAAATCATGTTTTACATTCTGGAATTATTTAAATCAGGATATAAGTAATAATATCAAGAACAACAATTCCAAACATGTACGATAAATGAAATGATTTTACCCAAAACTGTGCTTTAGCATGGAACTTACAAAAGAATGTGTAATATAAAGACATAAGTGAACCATATATGATATCATAACAATGAATATGATTCTTTAATAAGTCAATTAAATTATTTAAATCATTATACAGGAGGTTCAGATATGTATGAAGCATATCAGACCTAAGGTAAGGGATAATTTTTCAAATCTCATTTTTATCGGAGATTGCTTATTCATAAGTATTTACTGGGGTTATTTCTATAATCCATGTCAATGTTTTGTAAAAGTGTTTTCATGTATGTTTAAATTCCTTTTTACCCATTTTTGACTTTTATTACACGGTATGTAAGGAATCTTTCTTTTGTTTACCATACGAGGTACTTTTTGACTTTTCTGACAAAAGTATGAGAAGAATGTTTTTTTTAACGGATACGTCATGAAAGGATTTTTAAGGTTTTATAAAGACTTATTTTCATGAAGATTCCTCCAAAATATTTCATGACTATTTTCAAAAAAATCATTTTCTTTTAAAATTGCATGACATTTTGTGAAAATAAAATGATTTTGAAGAAGAAAGGATATTTTCCTCAAGAATTCATTTCAAGTGTTATATCAAAACAATTTTTCCATCTAAGATGACATTATTTCATAAGTGTATGTTTCAAGTATAATATCCCTATGATTTACATGGTTTCAATTTTATTATTATGAAATGATATCCATTTCTTTTATATGGATTATGTGATGACGAGATGATGTTTATGAAACCCATTTTATTCATTGGGTTATGATGAATGTTTTTAGTTTATTTTGCGGCACAAGTAAGAATGATTTCAATATGAGATGGGTGGGACCCATATATCCCTCAAATTCATTGGGTAAAGATTATATATCTCATGATATAGACATGGCTGAAATGGTAAGTTAATCCGGTTCAGTGATACAGGATTTGATCGAGGAGTGAACTCAATTCAGAAAGGGACTTTGTCCACTAAGATGGTATTGGTAGCAATGCCTTGGCTACAATGGAAATCATAACAAGTGCTGAATGGTTGCCACAATTACATGTTTTATTCCCATGCTATTTTATCAGGATTTATGTTCCTTTATGATAAATTTCTTACTTACTTTCAAGATTTATGTCTTTTCTCGAGGTTTTAAGGTTTAGATTTCGTGTTCATGTTTATTCATTCAAATGTTTATGGATTGTTTTATGTTCTCTATGTTTCCCTTACTGATCATTTGAGATCACCCTTTTTATGTATTACTTTCCCCAGGAAATAAATAATGGTTTTAGGTAAGGAAACGAAAAGTGGAAGATCGTTATGGGAGATTTTGAAGATATTTTAACATGATTAGATGTTTATATTACGAGTTTCTAAAGA
This sequence comes from Viscum album, assembly GCA_963277665.1. Taxonomy (NCBI): domain Eukaryota; kingdom Viridiplantae; phylum Streptophyta; class Magnoliopsida; order Santalales; family Viscaceae; genus Viscum; species Viscum album. The sequence continues at coordinate 1,172,044,760 of OY728128.1, read as the reverse complement.
CACTAAACTATTACAGTCCTTGTGTGTATGTTTTTGTTATGTATTAAGTGTTCCGAAAAAGTAATGTAATGTCCATGTATGTCAAGATTTGGGTCTCTACAGAATCAATGAAAATAGAGAAGAGATAGAACACCAGAACAAGATAGAGGATCATCACATATTATTTAAAATCAATTTAATTAATTATAGAAATTCCTTGTTGGAATTCCTTCTTCATTAATGGTTCTTGAAACATATCTGTGTTGTACCATCATTGTGTTGTAGGAATCAAGAGAATATTCCCTTTAGCAGTTATCCATATGTGATCCACAAATCTCTGTATGATGTTGTAGGAATTTATGGGTGCTAGTGCGGTAGATCCGATCACTTCCATTGTCTTCCTTTGATGGCCTCGAGAACCACTTCCAAATCATTCTCCTTAATCACTCTTGACATATGAGTGGGAGGTGGAGGAAAATTAATCTCCATTCTAGGGATCATTCTTGGAGAAGTGAGCTTTCTAAGGATACATAGGATTCTCCAAATCTCTTGTGCAAAACAAAACAAATTAATGTGCTCTCTTGGAAAATAATATAATTTGGTTTATATAATGTTAGGGTCAAAATAAAATAATTTTACAAGTTCTGTTTATTATATTTTTAATCCCTTTATAAATCCATGTCAAATAATAATAATATTTATCAGTATTATTTCATGAAATGCGCTTAACTTGATAATTAAATTAAATATTATTTAATAAAATAAAATAAAATATTTATTATTTCTCACTGGAACATTAAACTCAGTTATCCATTCCTCTACAATATTTATCAGTCCTCGAATAATGACTATTTATTTATTAAATTAATATCACTACATTATTCTCTAATAAATAAATAAATATTATATCCACTAAATAGAAAATAAATATTTATTAAATATTATTCTATCATTATATTCTCTCTAATAAATGGTGATGGAATAAATGCGATCAAATAAACATGAATAATTACTAAACCACAAAGTAGACTAATATTTATTCAATTTGTTAAATATTATATAATAATATTATTATTTAAACGGTATTTTTGATACACTTAGTGTGTGGGCCTCTAGGCCACATTCTAAATGGTATTAAGTGAATTATCCTAAAGTACAGGGACAGAATCTTGCAATGCACTAAGGCACCCATAGATAAATAAGTTAATGTTTCAATTAAATAATACATCATATAGATGCTTACTATGTAGTATAATCCCTTTATTATAATATCTCAAATCAAGTAGGTTTCAGGCGGGTTCCATCAACCAATGTGCTCGATGCCTCTTTCTTTGACTTCCTAGAAATTGAATTTTCCTATAGAACACCATGGCTAGGGATTTATTTATTCTATATCATTTCCATCAAAGGGAATGAGATATGAACTTAAATTAATGAAAAAAGGGTCCAATCCTTTATCAAATTATTCATTAATCCAATATTACTCGTGATACACCCAATATATCCTACCTCACTGCGAACATATATCGTCCCAATTTTCATCAATTCATCAATGTATGTAACTCATAATACTCATTAATAATAATCTTAAAGTATAAGGATCAATTCATACATCCGTAGATAGAAATATTAAATGACACATATAAATGTTGATTTCCTACTGGTGCATTTTTTCTCATAATATCTTACTAGATATTTCCAAGGGTGTACACCCTGAGAATATGCCTCAATTTCCTATGAGTATATATCCCCAATAGCATGTATCATTTGTGTCTTTAAAATTATACCATTCGGATATAGAAAATATATTTAAGAATATCATCATAACACGTTCGGGTTCTCATCATGGTAGGGAAATATTATGGCCTTTCTATGTGACAAAAACTTTTAGGACATTTTCATATAATATATTACCAAGAAGAACAATAATGATGAGATACAAAGTTTATTAATATTAAAAAATATGACTATATGTTATCATAAATTAAACAGTTTTTGGTTCAAGGGAACCTACTTCAACAGACTCCAACACTCACTAAAGTTAACTGCTTACAATTGTTAGTCATCTAACTCTCACATGATACTCTTGCTTCAACTGAGATAGACATTTTTTCAAGGGGTCTAACATGTTTTTATCTATGAGAACTCTACTTTCTGTAATTTCACCCCATTAATAAAAATATCTCAAGAGGTCATACTTCTAGATTATATGATTTTTCTATCAGTTTGACCTTGGATATTTTACAAGATCCAAAACTATAGTATTATCACAATATAATGTGATGGGGTATTTACTTCTAGGTTTCACATCAAGCTGTTATATTTATTTTAATCCAAACAGATTCCTTTGTTTCATAAGAAGTTGTTATAAACTCAAACTCAACTATAGAATCAGCGACAACTGGCAGATTTGAACTATTATAGCTCACAACTCCTCCATTGAGATATAAAACATATCCTGCATGTAAATTTATATTATTCTGATCTATATAAAAACTAGCATCCATAGAACCCAAGACGATCAGGCCCTCATCTCCCCCATACACCAAGAACACATCCTTAGTTCCTTTAAGACACTTAAATATATCCTTAATAATAGACTAGTGTTGTTCTCCTAGATCAGCTTGATATATTCATACATAAATCAATGCATAGGGGAAATAAAATCTAGTATATTACATGGCATATATTATTGACCCTATCATCAAATCATATGAGATCTTACCCATTCTCTTTTTCTCATGTTCTGTCTAAGGATTCATTTTATTAGAATTATTTAAACCATAGGACACTAGAACCATTAATCTCTTGAATTTTTCCATAATAATTCTATTTAGTTTCTAGTAAAAAAGGGTTCTTCAACTTAGTCTAACCATCCTTATAGATCTATCATAGATAAAAAAAATTTTAACTGGTCCTTAATAGACTCTAAGAATGGTATTTCTTATCTAATAAGTAATATTTCATCAACATATACTACTATTATAATGATAATATTCCCACTAAACCTCTTGTAAACACACAACTCATATTCATTCATAATGAAACTAAATTATTTTATGGATTCATTGAATCGAATGTTCTATGACATAGATGCATGCTTTAGTCCATAAATGGATCTCTTCCACATCTAAATCTTTTTGGGATCACCTGGATTCACAAACCCTTCCATTTATGTCATATAGAAATCTTCTTGATGGTTCACATTAAGCAATTTATTTTTTACATCCATCTAAAAAATCTCATAGTAATGGTAAACTACAATATCAAGTAGAATTATGATGGATTTAAACTTGGAAACTGGTGAAAAGGTTTCATCATAGTTAATTCCTTAACACTATTCAAACCCATTAGAAAATAGAATTTCTTTATAGGTATTTACATTACCTTATGTTCCCGGTTTCATCTTTAATACTCATTTTCATCTAATGGGAATTACATAAATGGGTGCATCGACTAGAACAAAAACTTTGTTATGATACATGGAATCAATTTCGGAATTCAGGGCTTCTTTCAATCTTGTAGCTTCTGAGCTCTCTACTACCTCATTATTGGAGGTAGATTTGTCATTGTCAGCCAATAACGAGTCACCATATTTTGTGGCTAAAAAACCATATCTCTATTGTTATCTTACCACTCTTATGCTCAATGCATTACTTGTGTTTCAGGACCTACTTCTTCTACAGAGACCTATGGAATCTATTATTTTTTCAACTATTGTGCATGTTGAGAATAAAATTCACAAAATTCAATATTTCTCTCGCTATCCTTTTATTATATGTTCTCCCTCTCATGAAAGATGTATTGTCTGGTGACAATCACTTTCTTGTTTGAGGAGTTTTATAAGTATCATCCCTTTGTTTCCTTGTGATACCCTATAAAGATCCACTTAGTTCCCTAGGGTTTTAGCTTTTTTTCAGATAAGGCCATAACAAATGATTTGTAACCCCATATACGTGTGTGGAAAAAAGTGTGTTTCTTTCCTCTCTATATCTTGGAGGGAATTCCATTTTCCACTTTAGTTGGTGCTTGGTTTAATGTGTATGCCTCAGTGTGTAATGCATATCCCCAAAAAGATTATGAAATATTTGCATGACTCATCATCATCCTTACCATGTATAACAAGGTATGGTTCCTTCATTCACTAACACCATCCCACTATAGTGTGTAAGGTGGAGTGGGTATTAATAGAATCCCAAACTACCATATAATGTCGATAAACTCTTGGTTAATATATTCACCACCCCAATTCGATCGAAGCTTCATTATCTTCTAACAAATTTTATTATTTACTTTATTCTTTAATTAATTTAAATTATCAAAAGACTTGGAGTTATACCACACCAAGTAGACATATCAATATCAACTTAGTTCATCAGTAAAATTTATGAAGTTTGAATATCCACCTGTATCTTCTACTAGAAAAGCCACACAAACATCAGTCTGTACAAATCCTTGATGCTCTGTGGCCCATTCACACTATCCAAAAATGGTGGTTTTGTCATTTTCCCTTCTAAAAAATAATGACATATTTCATGTGGTTTTACCTTAGTAGAGTCTAAATAACCATATTCATAGATATTTTTCAAATTCTTATCATTTACATGACAGGTATTTTGATGACAAAGATGGGTGTTATATGAGTCGTGTGAACAAGATTCATTATCAATTTTCAATACTTGTTTTTCATAATTTAATACATAAAGATTGTTATTTAAATGGGTAATATCATAAAATATGTTGCCTTTATAAAAAATGTTATTTATAAACATTAAAATAAACCAATTTGGATATAAGCATGATACATAAATTATGTTCTTAGTAATCGTAGGATCTTAACAAAAATATTTTAAATAGAAAATCACTCTCATTGGAAATGAAAGGCGGTTGTCGCCAATGGATAGAGTAGCCAACATTGCACCATTGGTAGCTCTTAGATCCTCCTATACTATAGAAAATTTTCCGAATCTACCTGATTCCTACATTTGGATACAGATGTTAGTACCACACAGTACACAAAAATTACCTTATACCCACATATTAGAATTGTGCGTGTAGCCTATAAAACCATGGATATAGGATACACCCTCTATTCAATGACCAAGGGGATCTTAAGTTGTCAGTATAGTTATGAGATATAGTCATGATTTGAAACTTATTTACCCACGGTTATGAACCGTGCAAATATGTGTATGGGAAATATTCCACCTTGTCAATAACCCTAACCCAAGGTTCTGAAACTATTGGTATTAGATTTAAATAAAATGTACGCCACTGGATTTGAATCCAAGACTGACTCCATACAATCAATATTCCTAACCACTGCACCACTTCTATTATCGTTATATAAATATATATTTACTAATATTTATTTTTTAAAATCATGGATATGGTTGTAAAACTATGGTTATAGGTTTTCTAGAATTTTTTTTTGTTCCACATTGATTTTTTCCCCACACTTGTGCGGGAAATCTATACCCACAGTTTACCAAAATAGTGGGTATAAGATGGACCTATACCCATAGTTTTTTGGAGAACCATGGGTATAGATATGAACTAAAACCTATACGCATGGTTTTTTCGAAAAGAATAAATATTGAAAAAGTGCATAATTCACCTATTACACGCCAGGACTCGACATTACACGTCATGTAGTAGGAGTTAACAACATGTGAGAAGTCGTGATCCAAGATGTGAACCAATCCATGAAGCCATTACACATCGTGAATCCCCATCACATGACGTGACTTCATTCAATGAAATTACATGAGTAATTGTCTCCAATACATGTCATGAGTCCCCCACACATGACATGAATTCTATCAAAGTAGTTACATAATAAATTATCTCCATTTCATGTCATGAATTCTCATTACATTATGTGTAAGAATTCAAACATCATTAATCTGTTCAGATACTCATGAGGCACATGGGAGATTCCAAAACCACAAATATCTATGTGGATTAATGATACTTGAAGTGTACCTCTAGTAAACATTGTGACCCAATTCTCTTATATATACAATAGCTTACTAATGAATTTACAAAAAATCTTGGATGATATTTCTATCTATTTTTCATCCCATTTAAGTTACTTTGTCTATTTCTTATCTAAAACCCAATATTTCTTCATGTTTTTCATTTTATATCAATTCAAGAGTCGTGGATCATGTTTCCATTAACAATGTCAAATTATTGTTACATCATTTTCTGATGTTCATATTCAATTACTAATGAACACACATTAGACTGATTTCCCCTTTCTATTTAAAGTAAGTATTTCATCAATGTTATGATTCATCTTTCGTAAAACCCCGAGTGCATGTTTATTTCCCTTTTTTGAAAATCCATCCCATTACATGATTAGAAAATATTCCCTTTCAAATTCTAATAGAATGTTAAGAATGAATTTCCAAATTTATTTGATTTCATCTCTACCCACTATGAGTAGCTAAACTTATTATGGTTAGGGATCAAGATTTTATTTAAGTGAACCCATAATCAATCATTAAATCTAATTTTTGAAACCCAAATGAATTATAAATGAGGATAAACAACCAAAGTCTACCAAATTCGTGCAAACATCCCTGACCACAGGATATTCAAATGAAAGAACCAATCCTTATTAAATTACACAAAACTAAAATCACTATCCTAGGATACATTATCCCAAAGAATCCAAAATTAATGTACTTAGGCTATTACTATCTCCCGATCACGAAATAGTCACTTTCTTTGTATAACTAGGTGTCTTGATCAAAATCTACTAGTGGCTGCCATTTTCATTGAATCCTATGCCTTTGTAATCTTCCAAGATTATAATTAAGGTCCTACTTTCTCTATATATGAGAAATTTATCCTGAACCTCCTTAAATATTTAAAGTCACACAAAGACCTAGAATTAGTACACTCCCAAACACCTATACAATTTGAAATAACTCATACCTAAGGGCCTCAATCTAGTGATCCTATATTGATCACGATTTATCCTCATGTGATCAACCTCGCACTCCTACTACACTACACCTATGTAATAAGTATTGTTTTGGCCATAATAAATTCAATCTGACCACATCCCATATGAACTAAGGATGCATACAATTGTCTCAAATTCTGGCACCATTGTTAGGGAGAAACACTGTTCTTTTTGAAGAACCATGGAAAATGACCTAGGATTACCTTCCCCATATTTATAAAATAGTGTATATACCAATGACCTTTGACTTGTTCAAGAAACCATGAGTCATAAGAACATCTTACCTTCGATCGTGAGATCAAAAAGTATATGTTTTAACTTCTCTAGAATGCAATGGATTGTAAACACAATCAAGTGGGACCCAACCCACCAAACTATCATCATTTGTTTCTAGGAGAATTAATTATGTATGAAAAATATACTATCAAGGATTATGGATTTCCATCAATGCATGGTGCAACCCCAAGTATCATATGTCACCCCATACATGCACACACAATCGAGATTAAACCTGGAATCATTCACATGATCTATAACCTGGTACAATTCAGTGGACTCTAGAGGAAAGACCCACATGAGAACATTGAAAACATCCTGGTAGATTGTGATATATTTCAAAACCAAAGAGTCTCTTTAGATGACTTTAGACTATGTGACATACCATTCACCGTACGAGATAGAGATAAGGACTGGCTCAAAATCCAGGATCTTTGGTCAATCATGACTTGGGAAGATCTTGGAAAGAGGTTTTTGGAAAAATAAATTCCACCAATTATGACTTGGAATAACTTGAATGACATCTAAAACATTACCAAATATGATGTATAAGAGGCATGTGAAGCGTGGGAACGATTCAAGAATCTCATGAGAAAGTGTACACATCATGGTATGGATACATGGATTTAGTTGTAGAAATTTTATGAAGGACTCTAGCTAGCTGCATGAATTTATTCGATGATTCTACAGATGGAGGATTGATGTTTCCGACCCCTAGAGCTGGAAGATCAATTATCAATTATGTCCCTCACAATTACATCCTATGGAAATGTGATCATAGAGCACCACAACGTGGTATACACCTGATAAATTACAACACTAGACTAGAAGAACATGTGTAAGTGATAGAAAAAAAATTGAATCTTTTCAGATGCCAGCTAGACAACTTCAAACTCAACCCCCTCCTACACCTGTAATAGAAATTCAATAATGATATATGGACCATATCCCACATATTTACAAAAATTACATGTTAGGATATTAATAACAACATTATTGTAATTATGTTAATTATAATAAAAAAATAAATTCATTCCAACAACATAAATATTACCCACAGAGGCCTTCTTAATAGAATCCTTAGATTAGTCAAGGATATATTCAACCACAAAGTGTTCAAGAACAATTCTTCAATCAAGGACCACCAAGGTATCCTCTAATTAACCTGATTCCAATACCTAAGAAATAAGTGAAACAACAACCCTCCCAACAAAGACCTCAACAACAATTCCAACACGCCCAACCAAAACCTCAACAACCACCTCCCCCTCTTCCAATTAATTTGGAAAACCACCTAGATACTTTCATACCGAAGTAAAATCATAGAATTAAAACATGAGAAATAGAAATTCAAAAACAAATTACATCTTTGAGAAATATGTAGATTCAAATGGGTCAAATATCGAAGACCTTACCCAATAGATTACTAGGTACTTTACCTAAAAACACTGATACATACCTCATAAAATAATTAAAGGCAGTAATGCTGAGAAGAAGGAATGTTTTGGACTTTTAACAACCAAGTAGTAAAGATGAATTGTAAAAACAATATCCTAAGAAGAAACCGAGAGAATATGGAGAAGCTGATAAAACTACATGAGTCGCCCCTTAAGAATTAGTACCAGCGGAATGGAACCAAATGCTTGAGAAATAAAAGGAACATGTTTAGGATTCCTAACCTCTATACAAGCCACCTATTCACTTTCTATAGAGATAAAGATAAGTTAGATATAAGTCACAATACAAGAAGTTTTTGTAGATGTTCATGCAACTGCACAAAAATATACCATTATTAGAATTCATTTCTCAAATTCTAGTTTATGTGAAATTTCTCAAGGATCTACTATCCAGAAAAAGTAAAATAAAAGATATTCAGGTTATCTATATAAATGAGTAATTCTCTATTATTGTGAAATAAAAAATTCCCCCAAAAATGAAAGATATGGTAGGTTTTTCCATTCCTTATGCTATAGAGTAATGAAAATTTGGAAGAGCACTATGTGATATTGGATCCAAAAACAATTTAATACCGATAAGTATTTTACATAAGCTCATACTCCAAGAACTCAAAACAATAAGATTTGCACCGCAGCTAGCCGGCCAACTAGGGAAGTACATGAGAGGCATTATTGAATATGTCTTGGTTAAAGTCAGAAAAATCATCTTTCCTATAGACTTCCTATTACTGGACATGGAAGAAGAAGGTGATGTCCCACTCTTTCTTGGAAGGCCATTCCTCAAAATAGAAAAGGATTTGAGAGATGTAAATCAAGGAAGTATGATGTTTAGAGTTGGATAAGAATAGGTGGTGTTAAACCTGATCAAATCTTCCCAAATATATGATGATTTTATGGATTGTAACACCATCCCTCTTACCCAACAAGAAGATGAGTACATGGAAATTGAAGAATAAAGGTATGATTTAATTTCAGATAAAGAAGAAGTATATGATTTTGAGGAATTAAACTTCATTGAACCAATCACAAGGGAAACATTTCCACATTTCATCCCCTCCATCATTCAACCTCCCCAACTACAATTAAAACCTTTACCCAATACACTAAAGTACACATACTTAGGAGTATCATTATATATACTAATCATTATCAATTATAAACTATCTCAAAATCAATAAGAGAAATTTTTTGTTGTTTTGAAAATACAGAATCAATCAACTTCTTAAGGAGTAGAAGACATTAAGGGAATAAATCCTCCTTAATACACTCATAGAATTCTGATTGAAGAAAGTGAAAAGACTAAATGAAAACCTCAAAGGCGGATGACAACTCTGATACAGGAAGTCTTCAAAAAGGATATGCAAAAACTCTTAGATACATGAATCATTTTTCTTATATCAAATAGTGAATGGGTGACCCCCTTCATGTTGTTTTAATGAAATGAGGACTCATAGTATAAAGAATAGATGAAAATGGACTAATTTTAACATGAACCAACCATGGATAGAGATTTTGTATAGATTATAGATGCCTGAATTCAGAAACCCTAAAGGATCATTATTCCTTACATTTCATGGTATAGATACTAGAAAGACATGTGGGGCATGAATTATACTATTTCATGTATGTATATTCATGATACACCTTAATTTTAGTTGACCCCACTGATTATCCAAAGGCCACATTCCCAAGCCAATATGTATATTTTATTAGAGACAAATGTTATTCGAAATTTTCAATGCTCCAGCAACGTTTAAAAGGTGCATGATGCATATTTTCGATGATATGGATGAATAATTCCTAGAAATATTTTTGGATGAATTCTCAGTATATGGAAGATTATTTGACGTCTGTTTAAGCAATCTGGAATTGGTCATCCAAATCAATGAAGAGAAATTATTAGTCCTAAATTGGGATAAATTCCATTTCATGGTGCAAGGAGTAATAGTCCACGGTCATTAAATCTTCAAGGAAGGAATCGAAGTCAGTCCAGCTAAAATTAAAGTCATCAAGGATATGCCATAAACCTAAATAGTTTATGGTATCAAAAAATTTCTCACCCATGATGGATTTTACAAATGATTCGTGAATTAGTTTTCTAAATCCCCCCCATTGACACATTTTTTATAAAAAGTCATTTAGTATAAATTAACTGAAGACTGCAACAATAATTCAATACATTGAAGAAAATTCTGATATTATAATAAGTCAGCATTTCACCCAATTAGGATAACGGATTTGAGTTAATGTGTGATGCTAGTGACCTTGTTGTAGGTGATGTGTTAGGACAATGCATTGGAAACTTCTTCTGTCCCATTTATTATTCAAGCCACAAGTTAAGTGAGACTCAAATCAACTACATGACTACAGGGAATGAACTCTTAACCATTGTATATGCCTTTGATAAATTTCATTTATATATAGTTTTATCCAATGTGATTGTACATACTGATCACGCAACCCTCAGGTACTTAGTGAGAAAAAATAATGTGAAAAATAGGTTGATACATTGGATCCTATTGCTGTCGTAATTTGATCCAGTGATCAAGGAAACAAAAGGGAATGATAATGTGATTGCAAATCATATATCCATACATACTTTACTCATCATTAAGGAAGATTATGAGGATAAAATTGAAGTCTATTTTTCAAATGAAACCCTATTTAGTATCAAGGTTCAGTTGTGGTTCTCAAAAATTTCCAATTATCATTCCATATGATTTTTACATCAAGAACTGTATTACCAATGGAGGAAGATATTTTTATTAGATGCCAATAAGTATTAACGGGATGGACCATTATTGATCAAGAATTGTGCTGATGGCTTATTAAGACATTGTATCCCAGACGTGGAAATATACAATGTGATTTAGATGTGTCATATGTAACAAACTGGTAGACATCAAGGACCCAAGTGTACAGTAACCAAAATTCTTAAAAGTGTATTTTTCTGTCCCACACTTCACTAAGACACAAGAGAATTCTGCCGATGATGTGACAGATTCCAACAGACTGGAAATATAAAAAAAGATATTAGAATCCAAAAAATCCCATTATAAAAGTCTAAATATTCAACGTTTGGTGTATTGACTTCATGAGACCATTTCCGGCATTATATGGAAAACCCTACAATTTGGTTGGCATTGACTATGTTTCTAAATGGGTTGAATCTGAGGAAAATACACAAGAAAAAGAAGTAGTTGTAAAATTTCTATAATGAATGTGTTTTCAAGATTAGGATTTTCAAGATTACTCATTATTTATCAAGGAACACACTTCACAAATCCAGTAGTGAGAATAATTTTAGAGAGGGATGGCATCAGATAAAATAGAGGAACTCCCTACCACCCACAAATGAGTGGGAAAGTAGAACTGTAAAACAGGGAGGTAAAGAAAATTTTGTGAAAATCTACGAATGCCAAAAAAATTGATTGGAGCCTCAAATTAAATGATTCACTTTAGGCATACTAAACTACCGACAAGAAACCCATAGGAATTACACCCTTCAAATTGGTTTATGGGAAACAATGTCATCTTTTGGTTGAGTTGGAGCACCGGTCATTTTGAGTGATCAAGAAATTAAATATAGATTCATAGAATGATGGAGAATCCATGATATTGATATTGACCACCTTAGAAGAGATAAGAAGAGATGCATATGAAAATACAATAATCCATTAATAAAATATGAGTAAATTGACTAATAAATGTATAGAAAGGCGTACCTTTGATCATAGAAATATGTTCTTGTTTTTCAACTCAAGATTGAAACTGTTCCCAGTTAAATTGAAGTCTCAATGGTCAGGTCCCTTCAGAGTCACTCAAGTATTTCCTTATAGTACAATTTAGATTCAGAGAGATGGTGGACTTCCATTTAAAATTAATGGTCAATGATTAAAGATTATTCAAGAGCCATTCTAAAAATGTTGTGTCATCAGCCTTAAATTCACTTAATTTTTAATGGATTCAAGGTCTCAACTTAAACAGAAGCTCTGTCTGGGAGGAAACCTAGGGTATGAAATATTATACTAGGATAGAATAGGATTTTAATAGGAAATTTTCGGGTAGGCTAGGAGATGAATACAAGGTAAGAACAATTTTTGGTAAAAATTGTTCAGTACATGTCATGTACTAGTGGTTCATGACATGTACCATTTTCCCCAAAAATATTTAATAATTTTTTAGTACATGAGAAGAACCAAAATTACACATCTTTTACTGTGTAAATATATATTTTAGAAATAAATGTGGTGAATCCATGAGTCACAACCCGATCCCTAAAATTCACAATGATAGCATTCTAGAAGTCTATAAGGAGGCCTTTTGGGAGATTTTTGGAGTTTTTATCCAACTTTGAGATATCCATTGACAACCTTTGGTTCCATCTCGGTGGACAAATCCATAATATTTCATTTGTAGAGTCTATTCTTGGGTTGGGTATTTACAATGAGGAGTTTATCATTTCAGAAATTTATCAAGAACTTCAGGTGCAACCACCTCACAAAGCTTCTCTACAGTTGTGGAAAATGATAGCCTACGACGCACAGTCACACCACCACCATCACATCATAATGAATACTCAGATGTGGGGTCTGAAAATTCATATCCTACACATATTCATAGACCAAGGATGGTTTACCTGAGTTGATTCTCATGGTAGTGTCATCTAGGTGGATGTGATGGTTCTCACAGTAGCCATGGGAGGCTCGTCCGTCAACATGGCTACCCAGTTTTCCCATCATTACAATAAATAGGGAAAAAGGCAGTGCAGTACATCAATGTGAAACTCTTTTATCACTCTTTTAGTATGTAACATAGATGTGTTCGATTAAGAACTTCCCCTAACCTCCTTGAGACCTATGGAGATTATCAATCTTGTTGTTCTACACAAGATAATGGTTCTAGTGATGGAGTATAATGAAAAATTTTGGTCTCCATGAATCCAGAAGGTTGCCCCACATGAGCCACAACCACTAGAATTAGTAGTAGTAGATACGCTTGTTTAGACACACTCCTCCTCCGCACCTATACCTCCTTTTCCTCTAACCACAACTACCACCTCTATCTCTAACGCATTACCAATTCAGACACCCTCCCACCCCCCTGAATGGAATCTGGTCCACCAACAGTGTTTCTTGGTGAACCTACATCAGATAACCACTCAACTTCATCTCCAATTCATTGATCCCATGATATATACCACACTACAGCAACCCACCACAATTGGTCCCTCATCTTCCACCATTCCCCCATCCCATTATTTTCACCCCAACTATCCTCCTGACCTTATCGACCCAGCTACCTAGTGGGATTACATAGTGGAGTAGGCCTGACTGGGTATGGGGTAACCAATGAATCCACCTCAGAGATTCCTTTTGTGAATCTAGCTTCCACAACCATGTCCTCATTACGGATCTAGACCTATCCATCACCCACTCCAACCCATGTGCCACCTTCGCAACTCCACCCTCAACCACTGATGGTGATCAGAACCTGCATATTCCTTCACCACTCTAGGGTTCCCTTACGATGGAGGATATCATTGGACCAGGTGCCTAATTTTTCCTTCATATTTATTATTGGGATTTCTGGAGTATCTTATGATACGGCTGGGAATTGTTTTGTCACTAGGATATACCCCCTTTGTACTGATATATATATATGGGACTTCACTTTTTCATTAGCTTTGAGATGGATTTTCATTTATTTTCTATTTTTTTTACATAGTAAAATTTCTGGATCCTATGAGTTAACTGCCATTCTCAATGGTCCAATACCACCATTTGTTTTGGAACAAAGGGCACTCCAGAACGTCAGATTCAATACCTTTACATGGACATACATGCACATCAGTTGCTACCAAAACCTATCATATCTTTCCTACCTTAACTCATTCACACTAATGCTGCAGCAAAAAAATCATAAAAATAAAAAAGTGACCTCAATACATGGAAGACAGAAAAACCAGTATCTACTAGTGGAAAAGGAGAAAATGAGCTGATAGACCCACTGCAGGATATCTTGGTCAATCTATCTAGATGACAACGTCATGTAAGAGCTTTATGGGAGGCAACCCATATTTGATCTTTTGTTTAGAGATATTTGTCATTGTTGTGACCTTTTCATTTCTTATTTGGATTATATGATTGAATAGCATTGTAAAAAGTTTAGTAAATTCAATAAAACCTGGTTACCTCTAATTTTTATTCTATGAAGCTACCGTTTATTCTTATATTATAGGGATTTTACCTATTGGATAATATTTTATGTAGTGAAGGATTTGATATATATAACATTTTCTAGGTTCATAGATGTAACATTCTGATAGTCAAATTCACCCATGGAACACCACTTATTTAGGGATCTCTGGATTCCCTACATTAAATTTTTTCAAACCTTCCATTTCAAATTCATTAACTTTTTTTTTTCTATATCACCCCCATAAAAATATCCTAGAATGTTCAGATAATGTCACATTATTAGTGGGTGGGTCTCGTGACTCTCACTAATGATACATTGACATTATTTATTGTTCTCACCGGTCTAGGAGACATTTTTTGAAATTATACTAAATCATTTAAACCTGATGAACTTTAAAACCATGTAGATTAAAGAAATAAATAGGTTGGAAATTGTTAGAATCCATGTATTATATTTGTTTAGAATTTTTAGATTGATTTCTATGTTTATAAATTTGATTCAAATTAATTTTTTTTTGAAATTAGGATTAATTGACCCATTACATAGTTTTATTGCTATTGTAATTTTCAGTTTCTATGTTTTTCCCATTACCTGAGAAGATAATAAGCCTTCAATTACACATTATTTTCTATGAATATTTCTTGAGAGATACATGGGATATGTACGACTACCATAACATGCACTGAGATCTTATCTAAGTGATTAATGAAAATGTACAATTTTAAAATGATTGAGGAAATCTTTGTTATCCATTTTAGCTAAGACTCACCTTACATCTGTACTTCGTTTATCCCATAGTTTCCATAAATGAACATATATGATAAATCTATTTCATAGCTATTTTCCCTTCCTACCTTGCTCTTGGTATAATGTATGATGTTACTTTTGAACAAGTTTAGGGGAGGTATTCATATAGATGTGAAGATTTTAATGGACATAGATGTTTTGTGTACTCATCAGACTACTGAGTTGTGATCCATATATACATTATTGAATATAATTTTTTTATTCTGTTCCATTGAAAAATACAAAATAATAGAAATAGTAATATGGGTTGTGTACTAGGAAGGTAAAAAACCACTATTTTCTATACTGTTTAATCCCTTGAGGATCATATGTGGTTAAGGGATGTATATGAAGCCCTTATGATTAAATTATCACTTGTATTTACTATGTGGGTATGATAAAGCCAATGCAAGACTATGGTTAGGAAAGGTGATTATGTTATGACCAAAACTGCAATTCCATTTTTCCCTGACTTGTGAGAAAAAATTCATTGATAGGTAAAATAGAAATTGATATAGGATTAGAGTAATAGTTAAAATATTATAATTAAATGATTATAATTTGTTTTAATGAACAGAACTATGAGTCCTAAAAAAATTTCTATGCCACGCTAATTCTGAAAGACCACAATTTTCTACTTACACTAAACCTTAATTACCTGGACATGATAAATATTTATTGTTGTAAAAATTTCTCTACTCATTTTGAAATAATTTTTAGACCTATTTTCTTAAGGAAATGATATTTTACATGAGAAGGGGGATTCTATAAACCAAACTCATATATAATTTTTCATATAATTTACTTATGGATTTTCATTTATTTGGTAGATAATATTCTTGGTATATGCTCAATTTTGTAGGAATGGGGATTTATGAGATTCAAAGTATGAAATGAGGAAAATGTGCATAATTCTTCAATTACTTGTAATGACTTTGCATTACACGTCTTGTAGTAAGAGTTCACAAGATGCGACAAGTTGTGAGCCAATCCATGAACCAACCCATGAAGCGAGTAATGGTCATGAGTCCCCAGCACACAATGTGACTTCAGTTAAAGTAGTTACATGATAAATTCTCTCCAGTACACATTTTGAGTCCCCATCACATGGCATGACTTCAGTTAAAGTAGTTACATAATAAATTCACTCCAGTTCACATCGTGAATCCTCAGTACACGACGTGTAAGTAGTCAATCCTCATTAATCGGTCCAGATATGCAGAAGGCATGTAGAAGATACAAAAACCACAGAGATCTAAAAGGATTAACAGTACACGACATGTACATCTAGTACACATTGTGACAAAATTTTATTATATAAAAAATGGCTCGGTAGCGCATTTCAAAACATTATAGGATGAGATCTCTCCTTTTTATCCATTAAAATTCCTCCATCCTTTCCCTCGATCAAAATCAATTTTTCATTATGTTTTACAATTTATTTCAATTCTAGAGCTACGGACCATGTTTCCTTTGATGGTTTCAAATTCTCATTACATCATTTGTCAATGTACATATTCTCTAACCAACTAACACGCATTTGATCCATTTCCCATTTCAATTTCAAGATAGCATTTCATTAATGTTTTGATTCATCTTCCATAAAACCACAATTTCCTATTTATTTCACTTTTTAGTAAATCTAACCCATTGTATGACTAGTAACTATTCTATTTCAAATGAAAACAAAATGTCAAGAATGAATTTCTTTATTTATTTAATTGATTCTCCATCCACTATGAGTAGATCATCCTTTTGGGGGTAGGGATCAAGAGTAGATTTAATTGATCCCATAATCAATCCTTAAATATAATTTTGGAAACCCTAATGAATTATTAATCATGTTAAATAACCAAAGTCTTCCCAATTCATGTGAACATCCCTGACCATGTGATTTTATAATGGAAGACCCTATCCAAATTAAATTGGACTTAGCTATGGTCACTATACTAGGATAATTATTCTAAAGAAGTAAAAAAATTAATGTAATTAGAATGATAATATCTCCCGATAAAGGAATATTCACTTTCTAGGTAGAACTTGTTGACTTGACCAAATTCAACAAGAAACTTCTATTTTCTTCATAGCCTAAGCCTTAGGACCCTACCAAGATTAGAATTAAGGTCATCCTTTCTCTATATACATGGAATTTATCTGGACCCCTCCATAAATATTTGAAGTCACTTCAAGCCATAGAATAAGTACACTATCAAACACCAATACTATTTGAATAGACTGCATCCTATGGGTCTCAAGCTGGCGATCCTCTATAGAGAAATATTTCTACTCATGGGATCAACCCCACACATTTATTATACTATGACTATATAGTGAGTAAATATTGGGACAAAAAAATTAAATCGATCTATAGCACGTACAAACCCAACAACAAGTATAGGTGCATCAACATGGGTGGATAGGTAGAAAGCTGCAACACGAACCAAGTCATGGTTCAATATGTTTTTAACCTTAGTCGATGGTTAGTTTATCATCGCCTAAATAAAAACCTAGTAGTAAAAGCTCAGGATCATACCACTCTATTAATTTATTTCTATAATGTTTCATGGTTAAAAAAAGAAATTTTAACATACATATAAAAATAAATCGATTATATATATTATGTTAATATATCCTTCCACTACTTATTATTAAATTAACCAATAGTTCAAAGTAATTGGGTTGATTATGTTAAGGTACTATCAATTATGAAGGAATACTAACTTGATTTTTTTTGTCAAAAAATCTTAATTAACATCAAGGTTTGAAAAACCATGTAGTATTTGGTGTAACTAAGAGGAAAAGGTTGAGGAAATACAATTTAATGTTTTTGGGATTGGGAAAAACACTCATTTGATCAAGGAATTATGAGTTAATGTAGTTGGAAATTATATTCCTACCTAAAACACTTCATGTAAAATTTTAGGCTCAATTATCAGTTTTGAGACAGCAAAAAATGGGTTATTTTTTACTAAAATATCTAAGCAACAGGATCTTACAAATCCAATAGTGAGGGATATTTCATTTTAATAAAATAGTGGGATATTGATTAATATATTTTTTATTGTTTAAATTAGTAGATATAGTTATAAAATTATTCTCTTCATATTTGTAAAAATGACATAAAATATAAATTAATCCAAATCAATGTGATCTATACTTGATAAGTATAACCTTCTCATTAATACTAATTACCAAGAATGGAAAATTAACATATGCATTATCCCATTCCCTGAAAGGATATAATATGTTCTTGAAAACACTATTCATAAATCACATAGAAAAGATGATAGGGAGGAAGTATTCTCTCTCTATGAGGAACATTTTGAGGATTCCATATATGTCCAAAGTTTCAAACTATAGTCCCTGACCAATGGGATTCTAAAGAAACATGAGGAAATGGTTTCATATAGCATGATGTATCTCCTTCTTGATCTATATTAAGAGAGGGTGATACATGAGATATATGAGTTCTCTAAATTCTTTTTTACTTGAAATCATAGAGAGTCGGTTCCAAATTGGTCTCATGTAGTCAAGCATATTAGCTATATAGAATGCTTAGACATATAGGGAATTCAATTACCTAATGAGTTGCGTAAGAATATCATCATTTACTTACTACCCAATTCATTCTCTAGTATTATTATTAATTATAACATGGTAAATAAAGATAATATTATTTCAAAACATATTACTCTCATTTTAAAAGTTGACAAGGATATGGGGTGTGACAAACCTACAGTACGTTTGGTGAACAAGAAAAGGAAGAACAAGGAAAAGTGGCCCAAGAATCAAAACAAGTATAAATACCCTTATCATAATCCTTTCAAGAAGAGGAGTATCCAAAGTCATTTGATGAGAAGAGAAGAAATATGTTTTTTTATGGAAAAAAATTCCACTGGAAGAGGAACTGCACCCGGAAGCAAATGGATGAAAAAAATGCATTCATTACCGAGTGTAGTCTTTATGTATCTATACATTGGGTATTCGATAAAACTTATGGTGATCAAATATGTATCCAAATATAGGAACCAAGTAAATTATAAAATATTTCTAGAAGATAGGTGGATTTCCAAAATTTTAATTACATGAGGCTAGATGATCTAGCCATTGGAGACCACCACCATCCATTTCCAATAAGCTAATATTGGTTTTAAAAGATTTTTATTATATAAATACTTTAAAAAAACATAATTTATATATCTTTCCTAGATAATGATGGTTTTGTTTTCTTGTTTTGATGTAGATGTCTTTTCTTTTATAAATATAACATATGTTATGGTATGAAACATTTAAATAACTATATTTATGTATTAAATTATGAAATCCTTGTATGGTAAATTAATAATGAATGATGTTCACATGACTCATATATAACCCAACCATGGAATCACTATCTTGGGCATGTAAATGAGTTGAATTTGAAAAATCTCTATCAAGAAGGATATTTTGAATATTTTGAGCTAAATCCCCTTGAAATATGACTTTTCAGTTTATAAGAAAATATGAATAAACCACCATTCAGTGGACAAGCTGAAAGGGATATAATTATTCTAGTATTATTACACACTAATTTGTGTGGAAAATATTCTTTAGAATCTAAAGGTGGAAATTCTTAATGTATAAATTTTTTTAATGACTTGAGAAGATATATTTATTTTGACATGATGAGGTATTTGTCTATGTCCTTTGAGAAATTCAATGAATTCAAGAATGAAGTAGATAATCAACATTGAAAAAAGATAAAGAATCTTTTATAATATTTAGGTGGTGAAAATGTTGACCAAAAATTTATTAGACATTTATAAGAGTGTGGGATTCTTTCTCAAATCACTCCCCCATACACACTATAGTGGAATAAATTTAGTAAAAGTAGGAATCTTACCTTTCTATATATGGTAAGGTCAATTATGAGTCATAAAAAGATTCCATTATTTTTTTGGCATATGCATTACAAACTCTATCATTCACACTAAACCAAGTACCATATAAAGCGACAAAAAATTATATTTGATTTATTGAGTGAAAATAATATCTTTTTTTCACATACACATGTATGGGATTGTGAGGAATTTGATAAGGCCATATCAGGAAACAAACTAGCACCCTGGGGCACAAAGTGTATCTTTATAGGGTATCCTAAAGAAACAAGGAGATATTAGGTATACAAACCCTCATATAACAAAATTATTATTTCTCGATAAGTCATATTATTGTGAGGGATGAAATCTTCTATAACGATAGTGGTATGAATATTGTATTTTATGATGTGTTTTCTAACGATACACAAATAATAATAGACTCCATTACACCCCATGACTGAATTTTATTTTCTGAAACACAAGTACAACATAAGAGAACCTAAGAGGTAAGAGAAACCAAGAGATATGGTTTTCTTATCACCAAAGATGGTGACTCATTATTGACTGAAAATAAAAAACATCTCTCTTATAAATAGGAATTAGAGATATTAGAATATGCAAGATGGAATAAATTGTTGAATTCTAAAATGTATTCCATGTGTTGGAACAAATTCGGGGTTCTGGTAGATCTTCCAGATGATGCATGTTTTGTTGGTTGAAAATGGGTATTATAGAGAAAACTGGACATGAAAGGTAAAGTATGTTACTAAAAATCAAAGATAATGGATAGAGGGTTTAAAAAACATTAAGGCATTGACTGTGATGAATACTTTTCTCTGATTTCCATGTTTAAATCCATCATTATTCTACTGGAGAAAATTTCCATGACTATGAAATTTGGAAAAAGGATTTCTAAATAGATTTTCTCAATAGAAACCTTATGTAATAACTCTATATGATATAAATCTAAGGGTTTGTAAGTCCAATTGATTCCGAAAATATTTACAAGATACACAGATCCATTTATGGATTTATAAAAGCATTTTGGTCCTAAAACATTTATTTTGATAAATTTATAAAAGAATATGGGTTCATTAATGGTAAATGTGAGCCTTGTGTGTATAAGTGATTTTTTAAGAATGTGGTCATTATCCAAGTAGTATATGTTCATGATATATTACATATTTGAAATGTCATACCCATCAAAAGAATATCATAAGGGATGGTTAAATAAATTCTTCTCTATGAAGGACATAGGTGAATCAACCTATATTCTAGGGATCCAGATCCATTGTGAATGATCTAAGAATATTCATGGACTATGTCAAGTTAAATAAATTAAACATTTAATAAATAGAATTAGCATGGAACAATCTAATAGGGGAATTGTTCCAGTTTCACATGGTATAAATGTTTCCAAGAAAATGTCTCGTCAATCAAAATAGTAGAAATAGAGAATTAGTAAGATCCAATATACATCAGTTGTGTGATCGATCATGTATATTTTGTTATTTTATAGACTAGATGTATCTTATGAATTTATTATGGTAGGATGATATCAATATGATCCAAGTGAACAAAATTTGTCTTATGTTAATGTTATACTTAAGTATCTAAGAAGAACTAAGGATATGTTCAGGGTGTATGGAGGAGATGTGGAGTTTGACATTTGGGGTTATACTGATGATAGTTTTCAAATAGATCAAAATTAGTTAATGTCAAAATTAGGATATTTATTGAACTTTAATGGAGGATTTTTGAGATAGGCATATCTAAAATATACCTTTTGTTGATTATACATTAAATTCCAAGTATATAGTGGGTTCTGATATATCCAAACAAGCCCTTGGGATACAAAACTTTGTCAATGAGATTGATGTGGTATATATTAGTATATAACTTATCACATTATATTGTGATAAAAATACTCTAGTGGATTAAATATTAATAAAATAATTATGAAATCCTGATTTTTTTATTGTGACATAGTGTGTGATAATGTCTTAAGAGTAGTTGTCGCACTGAAAGCTCATAACAGTACCCCACTATGATGAGAACCTATATATTCCAAGATAGTATTCTGAAATAGTTGTTCTATAAATATATGAAATAATTTGAGGTACATTATTTATATAGGATATCTAGGTTGGATACTCATAGAACTTTAAATTAACTTTTAATGGTGTTATCTAATGGATATTTCCACTTTATTAGATTATTAGAATGAAACTCGTTAGTAAGAAATCCACAATTATATGGGCCATTGGATGTTCATATCTATTTCTATGTTTGTTGGATTGTAAATATTCCATCACTAGTTATTGAAGAGAATATGTTTTCATAAAAATATTTAAAAATATTTATTTTCTATTTAGTGAATATAATATTTATTTATTTATTGAAATTTTTTCAATGATATTTATTTATTAAATAAATTTTTATGATTCAAGGATCGATAGATGTTGTGGAGTAAGGGTGGAAGAAGTTTTAATTATGGTGATAAATAATATATATTAAATATTATTTTAATAAATAATATTTTATTAATTTTATATTTTATAGTTGGTCGATAAATAATTATAATAACAATATTATTATATAAATGGGGTTCCACATGGATTATAGAAATAATAATGGTGCATGTAAATTTTTTATTTTCTATGTTCGGTAATATTTAAACCCAATTATATAATTTCTTAAATGGGTTTCCATTTGTTTTTTGTGCAAAATATTATCTAGAGAATTATCTCAAAGCCCTTGAGTTCTCTCTATGAAATTATATATAGTATTATAATGAGATAGAGGTAACTGAAATACCTTTTTAGTATTTATAATACAATTGAGATCAATAGGGAATGCCGTAATGATTCTTTTAATATCACATACTATCATGGAATATTTTTTAGAGATAGAAAACTTGTAATTTTTTCTATGGAATTCCAATACTACAATATTGATAACCATCATGTGGTAACTGATTATGTATAATAATACATATATATATCTTACCTGAGGTAACATTTCTATGATTAGGACTACTTAATAATAGATCATTGTCATTTTTACTATAAAAATGTTAACTAAATATAAAAAAGAAATAATTTTGAGAAAAAATGAATAATTTAAAATCGAATAACACTTTAGGGAGATGATGGTGTGAAGATTATGCTATAATAAAACTATCCTTCTTGAAGGAACTAAAGCATGGTAGATGTTTTTATATTGGTATTTAAAAAATTCAAAATATTGTGTCAAAATAATATATTATATTACATAATAGTGTTTGGATTAACTTATGTGTCATGTGAAAAAACATATTACAATGAATATAAACTAAACACTACATATTTCATTTATACAATATCGGTATCATCTTATTGATGTTGGACCATTATAACTGAAAGGACCCATTTTAAAAATACCTCTAGATCATCCAAAAATTCACTAAATCTCCCGGTATATTGTTCTATATACATTATGTTCTAGTATAAGATAACAAATTTCTTTATGATTCCCCTTTGAATTCATGAATGATTCATGAAACAGAATCAATTGAAACTTGTTCTTATTTGATTTTCTCACTTTATAACATGAGAGAAAAAATAGGATAGAAAAAAATTCATTTAATTGATTACATTATGAGATTTGGGGATAAAATATGTTATGATTCCTTAAGGGGAAATTGAGGAGAATTTAATGATTTGGGGTAGTTGATACTTCTACTATTTTAAGAGATATTGTAAAGTGAATTGATAAAGGGGGAGGTATTAGTCGATCTAAATTGAAACATGGTGTCACAAACTAACCTGTGCTAACACCCAAACCTGGAATTTGAGTAATCCTATAATATAGATGAGGTTCACCCCCAATCAAACATGGTGAGAAACTAGTTCTATAGAATGAAAAATAATAATTCAGGATGATTTTTCCTTGATAAATCAATATGTGTCACAGATCTTCCACCCGAAAGTCCATCATGAACAATTTGTATGTTAGAGTCCATATATAGTGGGAATAAATAGATAAAATGTATAGAAAAACCAATCCAAGGAAATCCAAAATAAACATGCAATCAAAAATAACATAGAGACTCAAAATAAAACCGAAAATAGAGGAAAACATACCTCAACCCAAATCAGGAGGCCTAAAAGGATGATACGTCATTTATATAAAAAAATAAAACTAGAAAACCCACCATGATATCCATATAAACTCTTGGATTACATTAATAAATAAAAACATACATTATATAAGAGTGTTCTAAAGCTAAACATAAACTAAAAAAATAAACTCAGTTCTACCAATGCTAAGTGGAACATGTAGGGTATAAGAATAACATAGATCGTTAGGAAATCACCAAAGAGTCCATGTGTTTCCTTTTTTAAAATGAACCATAAGTTCTAGTTTAAAATCCAAATAGAAAATATCTTTGGTTATTTTTATAAAAATTAATCATATAACTTTCAAAAAAACCTTTCAATGATCAAAAATATGTTTTAAAATAACATTTTAAATACCATTATTGAACATTCCTTTTCAAAAAAACATTAAAATACTCTTTTGAAATCACTATCAATCCAAACTAAGGAACCAAATAACAACCACTAGGAACATAATCAACAAAATAAACCATTTTTATTGAAAAATATCATAATATAAAAATAAAAATAGTGAGATAACTCATAACATAACCATAAACTAGTGAATCAGTAATGTAATAAAACACATTAAGTAGGAAACAGTAAATGATAGATAATCATGTGTAATTCTTGACCATCCTATGATGATACACAAGATGAAATATGTATTTAAACATATATAAGCCTATAAATCAATTATTATGTCAATAACCAACTGAATTTCCACAATTATACCCACCAATGGCACTCACCTATGGACTTTCCATACCATAGGGGATCTGGTCCATCTAATTGAGACTAGGTAGTAACTGTTTCTCATCCCTCACTAAGATTCATAGGATCCCCATGAATAATATTGATAGGTGAAAAGATATCATAAGTTATCTATCAACCATAATTGAATCAAGAAAATAATATAACGAAGTCTTGTATCCACACACATACCAATGCAAAGCCCCTATTAATCCAATCTATCATAATTGCATGAACACTTGGGGGCTACCATTGGGGTTCATCTCATTTGTAATTTTTTATGAAGGTTAAAACTGATCCTTAGGTTTACTAACCAATAATATATTTTAAAAATCACTTTTAAAATCATATATAATTGAATGTCACTTTAAAACACCATTAAAATTGTAAAATCTGGCCATAGTGATATTGAGAAGATCTCATTTGAAATCCAATTGTGAAAGTTACATTGAAAATAATCATACAATTTAAGAACCTAAATTTCAATAACTGAATCCTATGAATTCTCATATATATCTAGCAATACACATAAATATATATTAATATACATACATATATATTATCATTACCTTAGGCACATATATGTCGACATTCATAAGACATACCAACAAATCCAATAAGAAAAACCTTTTTAATAAATTATTTAAAATGCATGGATTCAATAACATAAACCTACCAAATTACACAATAATTATAAAAACATGTTATAATATAGTTAAAACCCTTAGAAAAATCATATTGAATTACCAAAAATCAAAAAACAACAATTAAACAATCAAAACCAGATAAAACCCCTTATAGGTATTTTTTTCAAACACATGGCATATTACTATTTATTAGAAAAAAATCATGGGTTTATATGGTTTATATATATATATATTTATAATTTAATTAAAACCTTCTAAATAAAAAAAACATAGGAAGTAACACATTTATAAACCTCTAGAATTCATGGTGTTTGAAGAAAATAGAAAAGGCATTTAACCACTTAATTGGAATTCATTACATTAAAAAACCAGAGTGTAAATCCACCCAAACTATACCAAAGGGAATTTAATATTAAAGAAGGATCCTAAAACCAATGAAAATCGTATGAAAAAAATATCATGTGGTATCAATCCATTGGCCAATGGGACCATTATTGGGATTGAAAAAAAGAGGGGAATGAAAAGTGAAAATGTGGATATACATTAAAAAGATCAACAATAATCTATGGAAGAAAACCCAAATCATAGGTAAGAGGGAGGGATTTCATTTGGATATCTCATCTTAGCTGGTATCATGTGAATTAAGTGAGGGAATAACCACAACGGGGTAAAAACCCAATAGGGTAAAATCGTTAAACACCATTTATACAAATTACTACACACAAAACAAGTTTCATCCTTACTGTCTGTGGTGTGATGTCCCTCTCTTAGAAACCCTTACAACATATCCAAATAGATATGGTATGGTGGATCTCATATTAGTAGGGTCCACCACCCCTATAACCCTTATAACCCTATGTTTTAGCCTCTCATTCTATGATGTAGAGTCCTTTTCCAAATTCCCTTTATGGAATAGCCTTCATCTTGAGTCATAGAGAATCTAAAATGGCTAGAACTTTGCACTATACCACTATGGCATGGCCTCCCCATCTACGGTGCATGCCTTCATTGGAAGCACCACCATAGATCAATGATTTTTTTGTGTCTTACTCCACCATGGGAAGGGGTCTATGAAGTGCCTTCCTAGATGCTATGTGACCAAATATATTTGAAATTTATATATTCCCCCCAAATGTGCCAAACCGCATGAAGACAACCATATGGATAATAAACTAAAAGAAAACACTAAAATAATTTGAATTACATGGAATGTGAGGTTAATTCATGAAAATTCTCCCAACAATCACTCATTCACCTCCCATTAACTCACTAAAATTTAGTAAGGGGAATAAGGCATAAAAAATAAATCCATCCAAGTTACGATATCCAAGTAAATTCCTCTAAACCACCATGAAAGAGTACATACATAAAAACCAAAAATGGATAAACAAATCAAGAACCAGCCTGGGTACCCTAGTAACCTGATAATCGAGCTAGCATTAACAAATCCTAAAGGGATTTCTAGATCCCCATGGGTCTACGACTAGTACCATCCATCTTACAAACTAAAAGTGGGAAAGATTTTTCCACATATATTGAGGAATTAAAAAAACAAGACAATATTCATATCCAATGAAACTCTATTGCAAGTATTGCACCAAAATTCAAATAGAAATTAAATCCCAAAGTACTACAACCAAAGTACCAAAATAGGGTAAACAACCCAAGTCAAAACTTATATGAAACTCACAATGTCCAAGTTTCAGTATTTAGATCCCCCTCTAAACGATACTTTACCCTTGCTCGAACCAGGAAGAAGATAATCTAAAAATAAATTATGGCACATGTATGTTTTCATCCAAATCCAAATAGTATTTCTCCATAAGATTCCATGACAAGATTACAATATCTAATTAACCAAGAATGTTCTTTCAGTTTTGAAATAAACAGGTTTGGCATAATAAGAGTATATTTAAAAAATCATGTATCATGATCAAAAAAATAATACTTTAAAAATTAATACTTCACATTTCAAATGATGGGAATATAATTCAATATATGGAATTTTCCTTTTACCAATGGGAGCTTTTAAAAAAGTCACTTTTCACAATAATGGATTAAATAAACACTTTTATATAAACCAGTTTATATAAATTCTCTAGGCATGAAAAACATTATACAATAATGGAATATATACATTTGAATTACAAAAAAGAGAGAAACATGGTCACGTTCCTAGTAAGGTACAAAAGTTCCAATCTATAAGGATACAACACTCATCGTGAACGACAAATATGTACATACACCCCTTCGAACTGAGGAAAAGGAGGACTAACCACCGCCCCCTAAGGGATATGATGTGATGTCATGATGTTTCAAAATATTGTAAGTAATAATTTGATATCCAGAAAAATCACAATATAACTAAGGCTTTCATGTGATCAAGTACAAAACAACTATATGAAATTTAATTCAATACTTCTTAAAATATAATTAATCCCATTCTCCATTTCAAATATGCCAATATCCCCTTAAAAATACTTAATATATTTTTAATAAAAAACCGGAATTCATTCCAAGATAAAACACTAAGGTTGTCAAGAAAAATCAAGCATTTTTGCATTAATATTTATTGGAAACCAATTCCGGGAATTCCACAATCCAATCTCATAATTAAATTCATCAATTTATTTTTCAAATAAATTAACAAACCCCCAAATTAATTTAATTGGGGGGTTTTCTCAATTTTACATAAAATTAATTTCATTGATTAAATTAATAAATTTAAAAATTTATGATTTCCATAACCACAACCCAATTCACTAGAATTGAATCTTTACCAATTTCTTTCCAAAAACAAATTTCAAAACCCCAATCCAAAAGAATTGGTTTTCAACAAAAAACCAATTAAAATACATTTTAATGAAAATAAAAAAATTTAATTTATCCCAAATTGCTGAAATTAAACAATCAATTTGAGGTTCATATATGATGGGAATCTAGATGGAACAAGCTACCTTTTTTTCATGAAAACACATAGTCCATGACGTACCCACCAACCAAAACGAAGGCCCATAAGATCTAGGAAGTAAATCTAGAAACTATATTTAACAAAATGGAGTTTATATCCATCAATTAGAAGATTATATATAAATATGCAAGGAATAAAAGAGAAAGAGATAGCGACACAGATTGAATCCTTATCTAGTAAGCTACTCCAAAACAACGAACGAATGTTGAACAAAACCATCAAGATGGGAATTAGGGCTAGAATGTTTCTTGGGAAATCCTTTAGGGTCAAGAGAAATAATTTATAGATATGAGGAATAATATTTTCATTTGATATAGCTGTTTAAAATAAATCCTTGGTTTCTACATGGCGTGTAACCTAGTTACACGTCATGTAATTGAAAAATTTCATATCTTCCAAAAAAACACATCACCTTTTGTTTAAAATGAATTATTTTTATTTTGGTTTTACATGACATGTAACCATATTAAACTGTGCGTAAATCTCCAACAGTATGAAGAAATGATCAGTTAATGGTTAGAATAAAACAAATATGTGACATCACCATAATAATTATCCTTATAATTCATTCTTTTCCCTATTTAGACAATGAAAAAGGAAAAACATGACATGGTTAAAGACGTTCTTGATAGATAAGTAATAGGATTTTAAAATATCCCCAACATAAAAACATTCTATCCCTAGAATGCCTGAAAAAAAGCTTCAATGACAAAAAGATGAGGCCACTGCTTTCTCATCAGTGCATCACATTACACGTCTCCAAAAAATCCAAACTGTTCTTCTATAACACTCAAACCAAAGGTATTTTCCTCCAATAAAGTACCTAGGATTTAGAATCAACTATACTTACAAACATTTTAGTCAATGATAATTAGGTTCAATATCAAGATCACACTATCTCAAAATGTGATATGGTTCAGAATGATACTTCCATTTCTGAGATACATCAAACTTGTTATGTATCAATGTCAACTGTTGTAGAAGCTCTAAATGATAAAAAACCTTCCATACCTGCTCAAAAACCTCAAAATGTCTCAAAAAAGGTGGAGAAAGTTTACCTAAATTACCAAGCCATCGATGACCCAACCGGGGTAAAAATCTCATGAAAACAAGGTCACCAAATGAGAATTATAAAGGTCTATAGTGACGATAAACATAAAATTTATATCGACTCTGCATAATCAAAATTTTCTTACAAATACAATGAATAATTCTCATCATCTCTTGTACCAAGATACTTCCAGCCATGAAATTTTCATGAACCTTCTACCAACACATCATAGATATGCAAGGTTGTCCATAAAACCCCTCAAAAGGATCCACTCTAATAGTAGAGTTCTAACTATTCTTATAAGAAAATTCAACCATACCCAAATGGTCATCACAATCCCCACAAAATTCAATAAATCAAGTGAGAAACATATCATCAAGATTCTATATAGCTGTTTTTATCTAGCCATCCAACTGTGGATGATATTCCATACTTAAATAGATGTGAGATCGCAGGGCCTCCTGAAGGCCTCTGTAGAAATGAGAAGTAAACCGAGGATCCCTATTAGAGACTATAGAAGATGAGACTCCTTGAATCTGAGCAACATCTTTCACATATATATTTATCAACTTCTTAAATTTGGATGTATATCGAATGGGTATAAAGTGATTCAACTTTGTTAGCCTATTTATCCAAGCCCATATCACATTATTCTTTCTCTAGGTACACAAGAACCCAATCAAAAAGTCAATTGAGATCTCATCTCACTTCCACATAGGCACTAGAAGTGGTAGAAGTAATCTCAAAGGTTTCTGGTGGTTGGAATTCACCTGTTGGCATGTATATAAATGTGAGAAAAACTATGAAATGTCTCATCTCATACCTAGGCACCAGAACTACCGCCGCATATAATATAATATCTTGGTGGTTCATGGGTGCACTTCCCCTTTGGATTTATTAAAATATCCCCCCATAGCATTCCATACCGTTAAAAACACAAGAAATTGATTCTGATATCAGATAATATCCTATTTTGAGAACAAACTTTGGGAAAATCTCTCCCTATAATAAAGAGAGTATATAATTCTATAGAACTCATAATCAATATGCTAATCCAAAAGAATAATTTTGAGAAGAGCATATCTTAACTGAACACTGGCTATGGAAACCTTGGACCCTGATTTCTGGACTCTAATATGCAACTATGAAAAAAGAGACATCATGTTCCACTCTTTCATAGATTCATTTCAGTTATAGTTTAAAATTTTCCCACATAAAGAATCTACAATGACATTACCTTTCCCTGAGGAATAGGTGATGTTAAGATCGAAGGAGTTCTAGTATTCTACCTAATTCCCCAGGTGAAGATTCATATTTTTTTAGAGATGTAACTCAAACACTTGTGGCCTGAAAACATATTAATCCTTTCTTTGTAATGGTAATCCCACCAAATATTAAGTGTGTGTATCAAAACTATAAGTTCAAGATCATGGGTCAGATAGTTCTTCCTGTGTAGCCTTAGATGATGAGATCTATAGGCAACAATATGTTTACCTTTCATAATAATGAAACCTAATCCAAAACCCAGTGCATCACAGAAGACCACATAGACCTAACTGAACTATGGATGAGTCAATACTAGAGTATTAGTCAAAATAGGTTTCAACTTAACAACAAAAATTTGATATCGTTAATCCCAAGAAAACATTACTCCCTTTAGAGTTAGTGTAGTCATTTGAGAATCCAACTTTGAGAAGTCCTTAATGAACCAACGATAATAACCTACTAGACCCAAGAAGCTCACAATTTTGAAAACATTCCATAGTTATTCCCATGTACTAATAGCTTTTA
Source organism: Viscum album (assembly GCA_963277665.1). Lineage (NCBI taxonomy): Eukaryota > Viridiplantae > Streptophyta > Magnoliopsida > Santalales > Viscaceae > Viscum > Viscum album. Next base: position 1,172,012,874 of record OY728128.1, on the reverse strand, counting down.
ACTTTTTCAAGATCAACTGAAATACCATGTTTGGACTCCACATTTCCTAAGAATTTAACCTCATGAATCTAAATTTTTTAGTTCAAAATATTTGAATAAATTTAGTGCTTTATCAGCAAAATAAAAACTATTATCAGTTGATAAACATGATCCTCCTTGGATTTAGAGTTAAAAATAATGTCATATATGAAGACTACCACAAAGTTATCTAGATAATAATGTAAGATCATATCCATTAATGCCATAAATACTATAGAAAAAAATCTTAAACCAAACAGAATAACAAGGTACTCGTAATAATCCTACCTACTCTTATAAGAGGTTTTATAAATATAAAATTATTTTATTCTTAATTGATGTTAATAAGACCAAATATCAATCTTTGAGAACCAATTTTCCACTTTCAACTGATAAAATAGATCATCAATCCATGGAAACAAATATTTTTTCTTTACTATAACTCGATTGTGCTTTCAGTAATCAACATGTAACTAAAGTGAACCATTATCTTTCCTTAGAAAAGAGAATTGGTAACAACCAAGGTGACACACTCAGGTGTATAATGGATTTCTTTAATAGATCATCCAAATGGGACATCATATCTTTTAATTGAGCTGGTTCCATGAAGTAAGAAGGTATTGAAACATGTTGAGTACCAAACATTAAGTCAATGGTAAACTCAACCCCTCTTACCGATGGAAACTACAGAAGTCATATGGAAACCCTTTGGTAAACTCGATGTAAACTGGAGGGAGATCACCACTCAAATATTTCCACTCCAGATCAAAAGAAAACATTAATAATACATTCCCCAACTCTGGAAAAGAAGGTTCGGCCCTGCTCGATCTTAGATATCGTTCTCCTTGAATAAAAAGATACACACCACCGGGTGTAGTAAGCTATACCCTTTGAAGATAAAAATAAATCCAGTATTTATTGGCAATGATCCAATACAACTAGAAAATTATGTTAAGTGGTTTTATTTTGGGAACCAGAAAACTCCACGGAATCTCAAAATATGATAGAGAGAAGACACAAGTAGAACTATGGAGCACATACTTTCATTTCACACCAAGCGGTGATGTAATATTCATTTCACAAGATAAATGATCCATGTGTATATTTTTAATATTGATAATATTCATTGAAATAAACAAATGATATGTACCATTATAAAATAGAGAAGTCTATAATGATAAATATTTAGTAATGGTACCTCTCACAGTTTCTAGTCTCATGTCTGCTTCCTCTGGAGTATCTTCCACAATGTGAAGTAGATATGTTCTAGATTTTTATAGATGGAACCCTTCTATATGTGAAGAATATTATCTCCTTATTGTTTTAAGAGGATATGAAGATCCCATTTCACTATATAAAGTAGAATAGATATTGTAGAATCTCTGTAAGTACCCTGAATGTCCACATGAGCCGCGATTGTTTAGTTTCTCAGCGCATACCCTTTTTGAATGTCTTGGAATTCCACGTTAGTAGAAAATAAATTAAATTTTTATTGGCATGGTCAGAGGTCAATAATGACCCTACTATTAAGAACTACCTCAAGAATCACTATGATTCCTCTTTCTATTGAAGGAACTGACACTACCACTGGAAGAGAATGAAACTCTGGATAACCCTGACCATCCAAAAATGTTCATCTTGACCATCAGTGCCCTATCTAGTACATACATGTAAGAATAAATATTCATCAAGAAAACATAAGGATTAATATCCTGAAAAAGTACCAACTCTATCCTTTAAGCCTTCATATTCTCGTTCGATACAATCTAAGGTGAGAAATGCACAAGATCAGAAAAGTAGTTTTCATAATCTTTCATAGTCTTTTTAGCCTGATCAAGCTTGAAAAAATCTATAGATTTGTATAACATCAGCTAATGTAGATAGGAATGGCCAGTAAAAATATACTTGAATTCATTCCACAGTTGCATCCTGAATAGTAATTGGAGGTGGTGCTTATCATAGAGCTTGGACAATGCACACAATTACCTCAAATAGATTATGATCTACTACTTGATTCTATCACTAAGGTTCAGTAGAAGCCTCCTAATGGTTTTTATTCACACGAATTCTCAGAGGAATTATGATAAACAATTTCATTATACAATGAGAAGACCTCATATTACACTCAAATAGAGAAACAAGGAAGATTAATCCAAACAGATAGAATAAACAAGATTTGTATTTCACTATATCCAAATAAAAGTAGGGAAAATACTAGAATTAATCCACAATACATCTTTCCCAAACCACCCCTAGCGACGTAAATGTAGAGACCCAAAGCTTAACGTACATGGACATTACATTACTTTTTTCGGAATACTTAGTACATTACAAAAACACACACATAAGGACCGTAATAGTTTAGTGTCTTTGGAAACTCGGAATATAATCTTCTAATAGTGGTGAAATATCTTCAACATCTCCCATAAAGATCTTCCTTTTTTTCTTACCTAAAACATTTCATTATATCCTGGGGAAAATAAAACAAAAAAGGGTGAGCTCAAATGCTCAGTAAGGGTAAACAAAATAAATATCAATCACATCATATTCATAAGAACATATCTTTTGGAAATCTTAACCTGCAAAAGAGATCATAATTTCATAACATGGGATAAATCATAGTAGTGAAATGTTATCCCAATAATCATAACTTAAAACATGAAACTTTGTGGCATACACACATAATCATAGAGAATCATTTCTTGTTAGTCAGGACTCATTTCCAAGACTATCTTAGTGGACAAAGTCCCTTTCTGAACCGAGTCACCCTCGTTTCAGTCCTGTTTCACTGAACCGGTATAACCTACCGTTCCAGCCATGTCTATCTCATGAGATATATAATCTTTACCCAATGCATTGGAGGGAGATATAGGTCCCACCCATCTCATAATGATACCATTCTTATGTGTGCCACAAAATCATAAATCATACATCATTTCATAACCCATGAAATAAAATGGGATTCTTAAACATCATGCCATCATAACATAATCCATAAACAATTGATATCATTTCATCATAAGAAAATTTAATCCATTTAAATCATAGAGAAATTTTACTTGAAACATACACATATTAAATAATGTCATCTTAGATGTAAAATAGTTTTGACAAAACACTTGAAATGAATTCTTGAGGAAAATATCCTTTCTTCTTTAAAATCATGCTCTTTTCACAAAATTCCATGCAATTTTAAAAGATAAGGGTTTTATTGAAAATAATCATGCAATTTTTTAGAGTAAGCTTCTTGAAAATGAGGTGTTATGAAACTGTAAAAATCCGTTCACGCCCTATAAGTTAAAAACAACATTCTCCTCGTACTTTTGTCGGAAATGTCAAAAAGTACCTTATATGGTAACCAAACAAAAGATTTCATTCATACAATGTGGTAAAAAGTAAATAAAGGGTAAAAATGACTTTAAAAATCCATGGAAGAATAGTAAACATTTTATGAAATCATTTTTAGAAATCATGGTCATGGATGATAAACGTAACCCCAGTAAATACTTACGTATAAGCAATCTCGTATAAAAATGAGATTGAAAATTTATCCCTTACCTTAGGTCCGATTTGCTTCGTAAGTGTCTGAAACACCGGTATAATGATTTAAATAATGTCATTGACTTATTCCAGAATCATACTAATTGTTATGATATCATATATGGTTCACTTATGACTTTATTTTACCCGTTCTTTTGTAAATTCCATGTTAAAGAGCGTTTTGGGTAAAATAGTTTCATTTGTCGTCCGTGTTTTGACTTGTAATTATTCATATGATTACGTAGATCATGATTACTTAATTCCATAATATAAAACATGATTTATATATAATATATATTCAGAATATACATATATATAATAAATCAGTAAATGGAATGAAATACACCGTTCATGGAGACGGTAGGCCGTACGTACGCATGAACGCTGTTTTCGTTTCCTTATTGAGTTGAAAGGAATTAAGTAGATGACATACATATATATAAACATAAATCCAGTATCATTCTTATGTTATATATTCCATGATTACTTATTATATGTACTTTATAATCATTCATGAATGGTTAAAGTGGATAATGAATCTCATCGCGTCGTGGAGACGGTAGTCCGTACGTACGAACGAGCGATGATATCATTTTCATGATTATTGAATTGAATTGGAGTGAATGATAAAATATAATCAGAATCAGTATGATGTTATAATAACTATGTATAGTTATTCTTTACACCATTATACCCATCCATGTAAGGTGTTGGTGGAAAAACAGATTACACCACGGCGTGGAGACGGTATTCCGTACGTACGCACGCACGGTGATTTTGTTTTCCGTAGGATGGATAGAAGGTGAAATGGGGTTGTTTCATATTTATAATAACAAATCAGTATATTATTGATACTGATGTTATTACTTTATAATGAAATAACTAAAGGGGAATAAGTTGAAAAAGAAAGAAGCTTGAAAGAATCGAGAGAAGAAATTACCTCTTCTTCGATACGCCTCTTTGAAACCTCCTCTTAGGGTACTAAGATTGGTCTTTGAGGAAGACCAGAACCTCTAGGATGTTGCTAGGGAAGTGGAGAATAGAATTTGGTAGGGTTTGGCCGATATTGAAGGCTCAAAGTTGTGTGAGGAAGAGAGGGAGGGGGTGCCCTTTTATAAGGGAGGAGAGGGGCACCATTGGAATAAGTAGAAATATTTTTTTATTATAAAGTCAAGTTCGGTTTTAAATAGCTCCAATTGATTTATTTCGAGGCTAAAGTGGGGATGGGTCGAAAAACTCTAATACAATAGAATTTAGACAAGTTTAGGTTCCTATTTTAACCTTATCATTTAGATTTAACATTAAGTTAAATAATTTTACTTTTACCATGTCTTCTTGTGTTCTTACACTATAATGTTAATAAACATAATATAAGAAGCCAAACGAACCCCAAATTGTTTATTATTAATATATATAAATTTATCTAAGTTATTTGGCCGAACCTTAGATTTTTAGGAATAAAATATAAATTAATAATATAATATTTGTTTTAAAAACTATTTTATGTCAATTTTGAAACTATTTAGTAATTGATTTTTGTGAAAATCATAAGAGAATTATAAGTTCGATAAAAGTTAATTAAATCAATACTAACATGTCATATTAACCTATAAAATTAGTGGAATTCATAAAAAGTCTCAAATTATATTTATTTGGGTATTTATAACATCAATTATGTCAATATTTCATTAATAAGATAATTACTGCATCATCGTTGTGTCATAAATAAATTAAATTATTTAATGTCTAAAAATTACAAATAAAATACCATTATGTAGGAAATATTTTTAGCTTTCAAATGAATATTAATAATCGAATTTATCTTATGTATAACCCTATATTAAAAATGTTTTAGTAAATAAACTTTGATTTTAACTCTTTTAACTCTACTTTGAATTAAATAATAATAAATGTCCTAATCTAATCCAAGTGGGCCTTAATGGTCATATTGCATTCCTAAGTTAGTTTTTGGTCGAATTACACGTGTCCAATAGAATTAGGACATGTGTTAGGGTAATAATAATATCATTTTTACCCTTAATTACTCTATTTACTTTTAACCGTGGTAAATAAAAGTAAAAAGTTACTATTCACCAAAAATTATTTTCATCTCATTGAACCACATTTTACTTACTGACATCAACCGTGTCTCTCGGATTTTTGAAATTCCACTCACAGAAGCGGTAAAATTAAGTTTTATGAAAAATTCAGTTTTTTTAACTATCACTTAGTGGTTTCACTGTTCATCAAAAATTGAATGCTTTCAGAAAAATACCAAAAATTAGTCCTAAGCTATATTTGATATTATGAACTCAAAAATGATTTCTATTTTACCAAATTCAAACCATATTAGTTGATTTAATTAATTTAAAAATTAATTCTCGTCGTCAAAACAAAAGGCGTGTTTTGAAGAGATAATAACTATCAAAAGATTGACACTTGTTTATGTCTGGTTTAAATGTGAAATTACATCCAATGACCAACATTGTATTAAATTGTAAAAATATATTCTAAATATACTTTAAAACCACTCAAATTAATAATTTATCACTATTAATTATTTCGATTGAAAAAATTGTTTTTAATTAAAATTTCGTAATTTTCACTATTCATGAAAATATGAAAGTTATCCAAAAATCACCAAAATTTCACCCTAAGCTAATTTCGATATTCCGAATCCAAAAATGAAGTCCATTTGTAAAAATAAAATTTAAAAAATTTCAAAAAGTGGTTATTACTATTCATAACGGATAGTTTTAATAATGTTTTAATAGCATATCGTTGTTTAGTGAAACTCGGTATTGCGTACTACACACGCTATCAAGGAAGGTCGCGATTGCGTGTAATGAAAGGCAAGTCAAGGATGCATGTTGTGAAAGCTCCTTTTGGTGTAGCATACAAAAAAAGACATTAATGAAATTAAATAGAATATTTTTCATAAAATCTCGGGGTGTTACATTCTACCCCCCTTAAAATGTATTTCGCCCTCGAAATTTGTCGGGGTTATAAATGGTTTACTATTCAAAAGTTTCTTTAATCAAAACCCACATAGTAAAAAGGAATAACAAAATCAATCTTTAAAAACAAAAGTATGAAACGTAACAGTTACCCAAATAAACTAATCACTTGGTTTCCACATAGGGGAAAATATGGATATGGAAGAGAAATCCAACCATCATGTTCTGATGGAGAGTGGTAGAGAACATGGCTATGGAAAAGCCAACAATCACAAATCCATAAATTTGTGATGATCTAAGGTACCATCTGATTAATCAGATATAAGAGCACTATGACAACATTTTTGGTTTTCAAGATCGTTTCCCTAAACTTGAAGAATTTGAATACTTACTTTATTTTGGTAGAATCTCACTATTGTTCGTTCCTTGAACAATTTCCACTTCATCTATTAAATAAATGAAGTTGAATTTGTTATTCGTGAATCGTTAGCAGATCATGTGATAGAATGACGGGTCTTTCCATCTCAAACAAAAGGTTAGCAAAAGTTATTAAATATAAGTCATTATATAGTGAGATTAATCATATATGGTTCCTAAAATGGACTTATACTTCATATATCATACTTATTAATATAATAAAACCAGTTTCTACTAAACAGGGACTTCCTGTAGGCCAGTGGTAGGCGATAAAGGCCAGTCGCACTTCGGTTGTGGGTTCGATTCCCACAGCCTTGTCCGACGCGATGGGTTGTCGCCCGTCCTGCAGGTTGTCCTTTTACTAAAACTATATTACTATAACATCCCATCAATAATATCGAAAAAACTTTTATCCTTAAACAATACTAACTTATGTCTAACATAATCCATTCCAATCTTTAGGCTTATCCATAATACTACAGTCCACTCTCATAACATAGTGAAAACTATTACCAGAGATTTAATATCATCGTTGATCCCCATATATCATAAGATATGTTTTTTTTGGTCACATTCCAAACATTCAAAGTCCTTAATCATGTATTCTCTTGAATACCCATTGAACCTTAGTGAAAACATGAATGTAGTTAAACGTTAACACTTTCCACATACCAAAATCCTCAAAATTCTATATACTCAAACCATGATATCACTTAGTCCTTGTATCAATCATGAGCTCATGAATACTGTTAAACATTTCATTTTCTCGTTTTCCCTTCATTATGCGCATATCATCTTATTTTCAAAAATATCTCAATCACTTTGAATACCACATTAGACCAATACATAAATATTCCAATACTCCATGATACAACATTATTTTTGAATCCCATTACACAAACACTTAATCATTCCACCACATCATTTTCATATTCAACATCACCAATAGTGATTGTATGTGACTTCCCTTTGTCCTTTTCCTTAAGCAGTTGCTAATGTCGATCATCACTAACCCTTGGATTAGGGCATTTATTAGCATAATGCCCCATTTCCTTGCACTTGAAGCATTGTAGTGTTGGTGGTGCATTCTCTACAGTGTTTTCTTTATTCACATCATTAGAAACCCTTTTTCCATTACTTCGACACTGAGCTACTCGATGACCTTGTTTTCCACACTTAAAACATTTTCTAGTCCCTTTAAGACAATCTCCACCATGCTTCTTTCCACACTTTGTGCATAAGGAAACATTCATATTCTTTTCACCATTATTCTGAGATTTCTCCTTGAACTCCATCTTTCGTTTCTTGTCAAAACCATGAGATGGATATGTAACACCAACTTCCATTTCTACCTTGATAGAACAATGCACAATTTATTCATAGCTACTGAAGTCTCTTATAGCTAATGCCCTTCGAAGACTTGGTTTTAAGACACTGAAAAATCGATCAACTTTACTTTCAGGTTGGATGATAATGCCAGATGCATACCTTGCAAGTCTTGTAAAATTCACTTCGTATATACCAACAGATTCATCATCCTTCTGCTTCAGCTCAAGAAACTCCTTTTCTATCTTTGTTCGAAGATTACGAGGGAAGTACTTACTGAAAAAAAAGTTCTTGAACTCGTCCCATTCCATGGACTCAATTTCATCTCTTGGCCTCGTATTTTTGATAAGATTCCACCATTGATCAGCTTCACCTTCCAAACGATATACTGCTAACATGACTTTATCATGTTCAGAACATTGAAGAACTGAAAATATCTTTTCAGTGGTACAGATCCATTGTTCAGAAACAAGTGGATCGGAAGTCCCACTGAAAGAAGGTGGACGTTGCCTCATGAAGGACTCAATAGAATATTGTTCCCTTCTCTGCTCGTTTGGAAGTCGAGAATGATTCATAGCTTGTGTAAGTATAGCAATAAGATTTTTCACTCCATCTCCCATAACATTTGTTTGTTCAGGAGGGCAATCATTGCATTGTCCATTGCATTGATCAACACGGTTCCTTCGGGTTCCAGCCATCGTCTAAAACCCAAAAAGAATAGTGTGAGAGGCAAAAATCATGCTAGGGAAAACAACATAATAAAGGGGGAGTACCTTCAATATCTAACATATTAGGTTTAATTATATGATCGTTAGTGTAATTATAGTACTATAACCTATACGTATACTTAACCTTAGGGACATCCCTAGACATACCTTAGAAATATCTCTAGGGATCTCACTAACGTTTTCGCATCCTAGTTTCCAAAGGTTGACTAAACCTTTCCTCTGATACCAACTGTAGAGACCCAAAGCTTAACGTACATGGACATTACATTACTTTTTGCGGAATACTTAGTACATTACAAAAACACACACACAAGGACCGTAATAGTTTAGTGTCTTTGGAAACTCGGAATATAATCTTCTAATCATGGTGAAAGATCTTCAACATCTACCATAAATATCTTACTTTTTTTTCTTACCTAAAACCTTTCTTTATGTCCTAGGGAAAAGAAAACATAAAAGGGTGAGCTCAAATGCTCAGTAAGGGTAAAAAAAAATATCAATCACATCATATTCATAAGAACATATCTTTTGGAAATCTTAACCTGTAAAAGAGATCATAATTTCATAACATGGGATAAATCATAGTAGTGAAATGTAATCCCAATAATCATAACTTAAAACATGAAACTTTGTGGCATACACACATAATCATAGAGAATCATTTCTTGTTAGTCAAGACTCATTCCCAAGACTATCTTAGTGGACAAAGTCCCTTTCTGAACTGAGTCACCCTCGTTTCAGTCCTGTTTCACTGAACCGGTATAACCTACCATTCCAGCCATGTCTAACTCATGAGATATAAAATCTTTACCCAATGCATTGGAGGGAGATATAGGTCCCACCCATCTCATAATGATACCATTCTTATGTGTGCCACAAAATCATAAATCATATATCATTTCATAACCCATGAAATAAAATGGGATTCTTAAACATCATGCCATCATAACATAATCCATAAACAATTGATATCATTTCATCATAAGAAAATTGAATCCATTTAAATCATAGAGAAATTTTACATGAAACATACACATATGAAATAATGTCATCTTATATGTAAAATAGTTTTGACAAAACACTTGAAATGAATTCTTGAGGAAAATATCCTTTCTTCTTTAAAATCATGTTCTTTTCACAAAATTCAATGAAATTTTAAAAGATAAGGGTTTTATTGAAAATAATCATGCAATCTTGTAGATTAAGCTTCTTGAAGATGAGGTGTTATGAAACCATAAAAATATGTTCACGCCATATAAGTTAAAAATAACATTCTCCTCGTACTTTTGTCGGAAAAGTCAAAAAGTACCTTATATGGTAACCAAACGAAAGATTTCATTCATACAATGTGGTAAAAAGTAAATAAAGGGTAAAAATGACTTTAAAAATCCATGGAATATTGGTAAACATTTTATGAAATCATTTCTAGAAATCATGGTCATGGATGATAAACGTAACCCCAGTAAATACTTTTATATAAGCAATCTCGTATAAAAATGAGATTGAAAATTTATCCCTTACCATAGGTCTGATTTGCTTCGTAAGTGTCCGAACCTCCTGTATAATGATTTAAATAATGTCATTGACTTATTCTAGAATCATACTAATTGTTATGATATTATATATGGTTCACTTATGACTTTATTTTACCCGTTCTTTTGTAAATTCCATGTTAAAGAGCGTTTGGGGTAAAATCGTTTCTTTTGTCGTCCGTGTTTTGACTTGTAATTATTCATATGATTACATAGATCATGATTACTTAATTCTACAATATAAAACATGATTTATATATAATATATATTCATAATATACATATATATAATAAATCAGTAAATGGAAAGAAATACACCGTTCATGGAGACGGTAGGCCGTACGTACGCATGAACGCTGTTTTCGTTTCCTTATTGAGTTGAATGGAATTAAGTAGATGACATAAATATATATTCACATAAATACAGTATCATTATTATGTCATATATTTCATGATTACTTATTATATGTACTTTATAATCATTCATGAATGGTTAAAGTGGAGAATGAATCTCATCGCATCGTGGAGACGGTAGTCCGTACGTACACACGAGCGATGATATCATTTTCATGATTATTGAATTGAATTGGAGTGGATGATACAATATAATCATAATCAGTATGATGTAATAATAACTATGTATAGTTATTCTTTACACCATTATACCCATCCATGTAAGGTGTTGGTGGAAAAACAGATTACACCACGGCGTGGAGACGGTATTCCGTACGTACGCACGCGCGGTGATTTTGTTTTCCGTAGGATGGATAGAAGGTGAAATGGGGTTTTTTCATATTTATAATAACAAATCAGTATATTAGTGATACTTATGTTATTAATTTATAATGAAACAACTAAATAAGAATAAGTAGAAGAAGAAAGAAGCTTGAAAGAATCGGGAGAAGAAATTACCTCTTCTTCGATACGCCTCTTTGAAACCTCCTCTTTGAGCACTAAGATTGGTCTTTGAGGAAGACAAGAACCTCTAGGATGTTTCTAGGGAAGTGGAGAAGAGAATTTGGCAGGGTTTGGCCGAGCTTGAAGGCTCAAAGTTGTGTGAGGAAGAGAGGGAGGGGGTGCCCTTTTATAAGGGAGGAGAGGGGCACCTTTGGAATAACTAGAAATATTATTTTATTATAAAGTCAAGTTCGGTTTTAAATATCTCCAAATTGATTTATTTCGAGGCTAAGGTGGGGATGGGTCTAAATCGTCTCATACAATAGAATTTAAACAAGTTTAGGTTCCTATTTTAACCTTATCATTTAGATTTAACATTAAGTTAAATAATTTTACTTTTACCATGTCTTCTTGTGTTCTTACACTATAAGGTTAATAAACATACTATAAGAAGCCAAAGGAACCCCAAATTGTTTATTATTAATATATATAACATTATCTAAGTCATTTGGCCGAACCTTATATTTTTAGGAATAAAATATCAATTAATAATATAATATTTGTTTTAAAAACTATTTTATGTCAATTTTGAAACTATTTAGTAATTGATTTTTGTAAAAATCATAACAGAATTATAAGTTCAAATAAAGTTAATTAAATCAATAATAACATGTCATATTAACCTATAAAATTAGTGGAATTCATAAAAAGTCTCAAATTATATTTATTTGGGTATTTATAACATCAATTATGTCAATATTTCATTAATAAGATAATTACTGCATCATCGTTGTGTCATAAATAAATTAACATATTTAATGTCTAAAAATTTCAAATAAACTTCCATTATGTAGGAAATCTGTTTAGATTTATAATGAATATTTATAATCGAATTTATCTTATGTATAACCCTATATTAAAAATGTTTTAGTAAATAAACTTTGATTTTAACTCTTTTAACTCTACTTTGAATTAAATAATAATAAATGTCCTAATCTAATCCAAGTGGGACTTAATGGTCATATTGTATTCCTAAGATCGTTTTTGGTCGAATTACACTTGTCCAAAAGAATTAGGACATGTGTTAGGGTAATAATAATATCATTTTTACCCTTAATTGCCCTATTTACTTTTAACCGTGGTAAATAAAAGTAAAAAGTTACTATTCACGAAAAATTATTTTCATCTCATTGAACCACATTTTACTCACTGACATCAACCGTGTCTCTCGGATTTTTGAAATTCCACTCACAGAAGCGGTAAAATTAAGTTTTATGAAAAATTCAGTTTTTTTAACTACCACTTAGTGGTTTCACTATTCATCAAAAATTGAATGTTTTCAGAAAAATACCAAAAATTAGGCCTAAGCTATATTTGATATTATGAACTCAAAAATGATTTCTATTTTACCAAATTCAAAACATATCAGTTGCATTAATTAATTTAAAAATTAATTCCCGTCGTCAAAACAAAAGGCGTGTTTTTAAGAGATAATAACTATCAAAAGATTGACACCTGTTTATGTCTGGTTTAAATATGAAATTACATCCAATGACCAACATTGTATTAAATTGTAAAAATATATTCTAAATATACTTTAAAACCACTCAAATTAATAATTTATCACTATTAATTATTTCGATTGAAAAAGTTGTTTTTAATTAATGTTTAGTAATTTTCACTATTCATCAAAATATTAAAGTTATCCAAAAATCACCAAAATTTCACCCTAAGCTAATTTCGATATTCCAAATCCAAAAATGAAGTCCATTTTGAAAAATAAAATTTAAAAAATTTCAAAAAGTGGTTATTACTAATCATAACGGCTAGTTTTAATAATATTTTAATAGCATATCGTTGTTTAGTGAAACTCGGTATTGCATACTACACACGCTATAAAGGAAGGTCGCGATTGCGTGTAATGAAAGGTAAGTCAAGGATGCGTGTTGTGCAAGCTCCTTTTGGTGTAGCGTACAAAACAAGACATTAATGAAATTAAAAAAATATTTTTCATAAAATCTCGGGGTGTTACAGTAAAGCTCATTATGGTGAGAGCTAGATGGACACTCAATCACAAATACCTCCTAAGTATCAACAAGATTTTAAAAATACATACTGATTTCAAGAAAAAAAAATATCAACATGGAGCTCTAATACCACTTTTTCACGAACCAACCTAGGTACCCTGGTAGCTTGATAACTCAGCTAACACATGAATCTCTCACTAGGAATTCCCGATCCCCACAGGTTGGTGACTAGTACCTAGCATCATAAAAATGGAATATGGGAACGATATTGCCACAATCATTACAGATGTATGAGAAACAAGATGGTATTATTATCTTAATAATCTAAATTTGGAGTAATTTACCAGAAGTCTAATAGGAATCAAATCCAAAATTTATACAAACAAATTATGAAAAATACATAAATAGCTAAAGTCCCAACTTAGATGCACCTCACAAAGTCCTAGGCTCAACAGCTAGATCCACCTCCAAGAGATCCTTTAGCCTTTCTTGAACTTGGAAGGAGATAATATATAAAAACCCAGAGGAAAAATTAGGGTGTGATCTAAAGAACAAAAGGATTTCAAAAAAAATCCATAACAAGATGCCAATATTGAATTTACCAGAAATGTTCTTTCAATTTTAAAAAATTGTTTTGGCATAACAAGAGATTATTTAAACAAATCATGACTTATGATTTAAAAAATGGAAATAATTTAGAAATTCATGATTCAGATTTCAAATTATGTAAATACATTTCAAAATATAGAATTTTTCTTTAACCAAATGGCTCTTTATAGAAAATGAAATTTGAACAAAAAAGACTTAAATAAACACTTTTATATAAAATATTTTATATAAATTCTCAAGGCATGTAAAACAGTTTACAAAAATGGAATATATATACCTAAAATAAAAAAAGTGGGAAACATGGTCATGTTATTAATAAGGTATGAATGTTCTAATCATTAAGAATCCCACACTCATAGTGAACAAAAAAATAAGTAAATACACCCCTTTCAACTTAGGCCAAAGAGGACTCATCAGCATTGTCTATTGTATGTGATGTGATTATATGAGGTTTTAGAACGTTGTAATCCATAACGTTCCATCTAGATAACTCAGTAACTACCTATGTATTTCATGTTATCACGTAAAAAACAATTATGGGAAATTTATTTCAATACTGATGAAAATATAGTTAATCATATTATCCAATTCAAATATGCTAATTTTCACTTTAAAACCCATAATGGGTTTTTAATAAAAAAACATACATTTTCACATAGATAAAACCATAAGGTTTCAATAAAAACATTTTTAATCCATTTTTCATATGTAAAGATTTAATACCAATTCATGAAATTCCACAATCCAATCTCACAATTAAATTCATCAGATCAATTTTAAGATAAATTCCATCAATTACATAACACACCTCCAAATAAGTGGTATTTGTGTTTTTCTATATATTACAACAAACTAATTTCACAATTTAAATTATAAAATTTAATCTATTTCAATTTCCATTACCATATTCCAATTCACTGGAATTGGTGGCTTTTAAATTTCATTCCAAAAACTCATTTCAGAACCCTAATCCAATGGAAATGGTTTTTTTCCATCAAACCAATTGATATCCATTCTAAAATAAAAAAACACATTCATTCAACTCCTGTAATTTATATTAAATAAAAAAAATTTAGAATAATATAAATTGGGAATCAAGATGGAACCACCTACCATTTTCTCCCTAAAACATAAAGCTTGTGGCGTACCTACCTACAAAAATGAAGGCGCATAAGATCAAGGAACAAAATCTAGAAAAAATATATGACAACATAGATTTTAGATCCATAAATTGAAAGACGATATATAAAACCTTGAGGAGGAAAAGATAATGATACATAGATATAAATAGAATTTTTACCTGATAAATTACTCTACAACTGAAACAATGACCAAATGTCAAATAAAACCACCCAAAAGGGTTTAGAGGCACCAAATTTGTTTGGGGAAGCCTCTAGGATTTAGAAGAAGTATTTATAGAGAGAAATAATGATATTTTTATCTTTTATTAGTATTTAAAAGAAAATCTCAAGGTTTTATATAGTGTGGAACCTAGTTACATAGCATTTAATTGAAAATTTTTATACCTACTAAAATACTCATCGCCTTTTTCTTAAAAAAATATTTTCATTTTAGGATTAACATGATGTGTAACTATATTAACTAAAATTTAAATATATAAAAGGCTATTGAAAAGACTAGTTAAATATCAGAATGTAAAAAATATGTGACTTTAACATTATAGGTATCCTCTTAATTTATTGTCGGCCCTATTCAGACAATGAATAAGGAAAACCATGACAAGGATAAAGACATACCTGGCATATCAATAACAGAATGTTACAAAACCAATGAAAAAAATGATAATGGTATATCCATAAGGGGTAACCCCACCATTTAGAAATCTTGTAACATAGTGTATCAACAGAATAGAATAGGTTCATAAGAAAAAAACAAACACGAAAACAAAACCAAAATTTTCCATAGAAAAGACTCACTCTCCAAATGAGATAGAGACACTATACATCGCAAACAATAATATAATAAGTATAACTAAAAAAAATTAAATATAATGATAGATGATGGAATAATAAAATAAAAAAGATACAACTCACAAAGCTTCTCAAACCACTATCAAGAGTAGTATATTGACATGGTATTCCTCCCTATGTGGTTTTTCTTCATACAAAACATTTATAGAAGTCCCAAATAACAATAATATCGAAAATTATTTTGGATATGAATTCCATTGGGATTGGAATGATAAAATTGATGGAACTAAAATCATACAAGATATTTATTTTTTCATTGATTAATTGAAAAAAATAAGATTCATCTAGAACACATTCCCCTAGATCCCAATCCTCATTTGCTGGGGAACCTACACTAGCTCCGAAAGAGATTGGATTACCAACCATCATAGGATACCCTCTAGAGACCAAATCTATTAAGAAATTATCATCCCCAAAATCAAGAAACATGATGAGAATAGTATACATAACTCTATTACTAATACCCAAATCAACACCCTTAACGAGTAGGCAAGCCTTTAAGGAATCACTTGATATGATCACAAAAAAAAAATTAGATTATTAAAATCTTTCACATACTCCTTTACCATTAATTGACCCTACTAAAGAATCATAAGCTACACTAGCTTCTTCACCTTAAACTAAATATAACGGAAACATTGTATGAATGTGATCTTAAAAAATTCCCACATGATCTCATATTTCAATTGATTTAGGTTGATCGTCTTCAAATAATCCATACCAGGTCCCTTGGAAAACCCAAATTTACCCTCACTCTCAAAGAATCAAGAGTTAACAAAGATTTATACACTTTTTCAATTCTATCAATCCACTCTATATAATATAGAGAACCAAGATCACAATAAAATATATAAATTCACTAAAAGGAAGCATGATCCACCGCCCTACCATGAGTCTGGGTGGTGTTGTCAATTAACATGGCCAAAATTGAACCTTTATGGTTATTTAGAAATTTTCTGGGAGGAATTCTCTAAATAATAAGGAAATCAAAAATCCCTATCAATAAAAATTCAAATACAATAAATATCCATCTATAACAAGACATAACTCAAAATAGTTTCTAAAGTAAATTTTCAAAAATCACTCAGTGTTATTTGAAAATTATCCTCTAAAATCATTTGAAAATTTCCTATTTTTGTTTGAAAACCTTAAATCTCTTTTTGAAAACCAAATTAAACTAAAAAAAATTCTATTTTAAACATTAATTTTAGACTTGAAATATTTTTCTAAACCACAAGAATCTTTTATTTAATACCATTAAAGGAAATTGAACATGAAATTTTCAATTTTATTTCAAATCAACATTAACCCTTTTGAAAACAGGATGTCAATTCCATAATCATACCTCAATAAAACAAATTTTCTTCAATATACCATGAAAATATCTTTTAAATCACAAAAACTATCATCTGAGAACAAAATTGAGGAATTTTGATCAAGGTTAGATAAAACTGACATTTCAATAGAGATTACTGGAAGTGCATGGTTCATATACAAGGTTTAAAATACCTTATGAAACTATATGGAATGTCATTGGGTGTAGATTGAGCCAATTTCACAGGCACCACATAGTTTTCCTGACCTTTCATGTGAAATGGGTAGTGCATTTATTCCTTAATTTTTTATATCTAACACATATAAAATATTAGAAACACTCAAAAATCATTGATACAATTGAAAATAAAATCAAACTAAGTCAAACAAACAAAAAAATAATTATAACTCAAAAATTTCAAGACACACTACCCAACATTACCTGGTAAATTGAGGCTTCAAATGGGAAAGAGCTCACTAGTCTCTCCCTACACATACATCTCATGTTCTGAAATCCTTATCTCTGATCTACCAGTGTCCCAAAATAGTGAATGAAAACACCAAGAACATAGGTCAATGATATTTTCTAGGCTTTTATGCCATTTTTTCATGAAAAAACCAGTCTAACCTCTAAACCCGGAACATCGGTTGGAAAATGACATACTTGAGGCACATTCCTGATCTCCCCGCACTAAAAACTAGTACCCGTACATTAGAAGAAATTAAAATGGATTATTTGTCCATAATAATTCAATAAGAGACATGAAGCTTCCGCCTGGAAGTTTGACACGAACAATTTGTATGTCAGAGTCCATGAAAAAAAGAATAAAAAATTACAACACATAACCAAACCAAATCGAGAATTTAAAAAATAAATATCTAATAAAACATAACCAGAAGACTCAAAATAAAACCAATACTAGTAGAAAAGATACATCAACCTTAATCTAGAGGCCGATGAAGATGATATATCCATTAAAAAAAGATAAAAATAACTTGAACTTATATCCATGTGGCCTCTTCATCAATTTACATCCATAAATACTGAAAATTTACCAATAGATATATAAATATTAACATGAACCTTCAAATCAAAATCGATCCTACTAATTCTAGGTAGTATAATTATGGAATGAGAGTAAAAAATTTCAATAACAAATCACCAAATGGTTCATGAGTTTCCTTTTCTAAAAAATATAATTAGTAGTTTAAAATTCATATTGAAAATATATTTGATTGTTTTTAGAAAACTCATCATTTTCATTTCTAAATAAAACAACATTTAAAACTCAAAATATGTTTTAATAATTCATTTTAAAAACCTTTATCAAATAATCATTTTTAAAACACATTTTAATATACAATTCTGAAAACACTCTCAAACTATACTAAGGAACCCAATAATAACCATGAGGAAGATAAACTAATAAATAAACCATGTCAATGGAAGTATTGATGTAATATATAAATAAAACCAATGAGATACATAATAGAAGAACCATATAAAAATGAAGTAGTAATGGAACCAAGTATAATAAGAAAAAAATAATAAAGCATTGATAATCTTGGGTAATTCATAAACATCCTATGATGATACTCTATAAATATTCTTATTGGAATCATCTGTAGGCCTACCGATGCATTCTTATTTGAATAACCAATCAACTACCCTCGACAAGCCTCACTAGTGGAACATCCCGTTATCCTTTCCATACCATATTGGATATACTCTATCTAATTGGTATTATGTATTCACCATCACTCATCCCTCAATAAGTTTCCTAGTTTTCCCATGAGTAATAATGATAAGAGACGATATAACATACATCAAGTGCTAACTATAGTCAACTAATCACAATCACATAACCATATCCCACCTCCATACACAAACTATTTTCAATCCCCTCTGAATCTAATCTATCATGATTATAAAGACACATGATGGATTATATTAGAGAATATCTCATTTATGGAATGTTTTAATGTTTCTAAATGGTCCTTGGATTTAGAAAATAATAATAAATTTTCAAATTCCCATTAAAACCCATTTATAATTTAACGTAACATGAAAATACTTTCCTATGTGCCAAAATGGAAAAAAATTTCTCTTGAGATTATCATATTTATAAAACATTATTTAAAGTCACTTTGAAAATTAAATGGTAATTTAAAAACCCAAATTTAAAGAAATTCATCGTATGAATTACCATATATATATACATATACATATATCCATTTCACCAAAGTTTTAGAGTAGAGGTTAATGGATAATGTCTCAGAAGAGGATAATGCTTCACAAGAGGGGGACATACCCTGAAGAAATCACCAAGAATTGATGGATGAAATTAAAAATCGAATGTAAGAGGGAGAGGGTTTCACTTATATATTTTCCCATGGTTGGTCTCATGTGAATAAAGGTAAGTACAACCCTAAAGGGGTAAAAATCTAATAGTGAATAAATGGTAAAACATAGTTGATAAAAAACTACCACATATAGACCATGTCGCTACCCCGATGGATATGACAAGGTGTCCCTCTCTTAAGAAACCATATAGAGTATCCAATGGGATACAACATGGATGTGCCTAGATTTTAAGGTACACCACCCCATTGAGTCTCTAGAAACCTATGATGTAGCCTCTCATGTTACGATCTGGAGTCATTCCCTAGCTAACCTACCCCATGTAACCTACAACCTATAACATAGAGCACCACAAATGGGTAGAACTAAACACTAAGACACTATGACATGGTATCTATTGATTTATTTTACCCCTTCCTTGGTATCACCACCATAGACCAATGACATCTATTGAGGAGTGGTACACTAGGGGAAGGGGGATATGACATGACATCCCAGCTAGAACGTGGCCCAATAAAGTCTATAATTTATACATATTGACTCAAAAACTCTCCAAAACAATCTAAAAAACTCATAAGTCAAAGAAACCATAAGAAAATAGAAAATTATTTAAATTGAAATGGAAATTAAAGTCATAAAGCGACCTGTGTTCAATGTAGAATTGATCTTTAAACCAAGAGTTCAAGAATTCTAAAAAACGGTCAATATTATGAAATATTATTTAGATAACTTCACACAATGATCATGTTATGAGTTTTTTCTAAATATAATTCATTAATGATACTTAAATGTGATTTTTTTGTGTTTATTGAAATAAAATTCATGGATAGGTTATAGTCCCATTAGAAATGGGTAGGATGAAAAGGAATGAATATTACTTGGGTAGGATCAAATCACAATGTGAAGGGTACTTATCATTCCATAATGGAGTTGTATAAAAGAAGTGTTTTACTCTTACCCAATATATCACATCATAACCTTAAGAGTTTCACTGTGAATATTTCCCTTGCTCAATTATGGGGTTAAAATTATTTCATAATGAGTATCCATGAGAAATAGATGTGTGGATTTCTATAGTAGATTAACAGAGACATCAAACAAAATATGAATCACATTTTAACATATTATTTAAAACCTCCAAGCACATTTCTAGGAATTTTTTTTTCTAAAACTGTCTTGGAAGAAAAACATATTATGACTCGTGGCTTGAGGTCAAGAAAAAGTTGGTCTTCTATAGATATGAGTAGTTGCAAAGACCATATCATAATGCATAAAAAAACCACAATTGAGGAATTATTTTTGTGGATATATAATCAATATATTTAGTTGTTACCATAAATCTATGACAAGAATAAACACATCATAATGTATGTTATTTATTAAAGCATAAGGTGTATCACCGAGAAAAAAGAGTGCTGGATCTTTAGATAACTAACCACCAATTATAGGGATAATTCCAGTGAGATTTTGGCTAGGATTGAGGGGAAGAACAAGGGTTACCACTTGATCTAAATTCTAGAGGAAATTAAGGTGGAAATAAAATATTAATCAAAATTTTAATTTCCTTCATTCTTTTTTATATTTAGGGTTTAGTATGTTATTCATACTCCATTCCTTATTCTTGTTGATACAAAGATATGAATGTTTTTGTAGAATCACAACCACTATTCACCAAGTATAATAAACTCAATAACAATAGTGAGTAAAACATGTAAAAACTCTAGTGACATGTGTGTTCATTCTTGTTTTATTTGACATCATTTCTTCATTTCATTTATAATCATTTTAACTATAAAAAATATGAAAAAGGATTTTTAGATTGGGTGTTTTGGTAACCACTAATTCAACTTCATCATAGTGATGTTGTACTATCACATGGTCCAAACACATGGTATCATGGTGTTCTTAAAGTGGTTCAATGTATTTTATTAAGGAACTGTTTTTTCACTTTATTTATAACAAATTTTTTATTGAAGTGATTCATGGAATGGATGAAAATATTCAACAAAAAATGAGTTACGAAGGATGTTTATTTAGGTGAAAAATATTGTTAACTCAATTTGAAGTTATAGAGAAATTCATTAGGATTCCATGGTGGTGAATAAATTAATGAGGATTGTCCTAGATAAAATAGAAATAAATATTTATTCCATAGAGAATCATGACTTGGATAAATAAACCATAGAAAATATTATCAATTTATTGATAGACTATGACATGGTGAGAGGACCATCCTTTAAGTGAAGAGGAAAATTTAAGAAGGTGGAAGATTTCGAAATTTGAAAGGTTCGAAATATTTTGATCCTTAGAGGTATCACAAGGAGGAAACCAATGTTGGGGATGATTTGATGAATTTAAATGAATTTAAAATCATTATTGTTAAAAGGTGTTTACCAACAAAAATAAAAATAAAACAGTAAAACTCCTTTAATGTGTTTCAATTATTTAAATACTAAAAAATTTCATCTAGTTACCTCAAGAGATATAATATAGATTAAGAGGATGATCAATATAGAATATAATTAAATAATAGGGTTTTATGTAGAAATTATAGTGTAAATGTATTTAAAGGAAAGGGGAGGTCAATTATTTAAATAATGTTTTTAAATAAATGAAATTTTCTCTTAAAACATAATGACACATCTTGTGATGAGGAATGTTAAATTTATGAATAATACTCTGAGGAAGAAGGTCTAAAATTTTTCATTGTAAAATCAATATAATCAAAGGTTTCTTCTAGTGAAGAAGAAGGGAATTTTAAATAGGGGACTAGTGATGATTGTAAGAACCTAGTTTTTCTATGAGGTACAATTCCTATAATTTTTTATTTAATTATTTATCTTGGACCTGTAATGAAAGCCGAATGATGTCACATAATTTTCATCGGTTTATGGATATTTTTCAGAGCATGAAACATCAGCCAGTGGATGAAAGAACTAGGTTGCACGGTTATTAGAAACCATGCATCCGAGCCCACATGGTTTCTCCTGACCATGAAGAGAATTTAAGAGGACAAAGCAGGGTGCACAGTTTGACCTAACCATTCACCAAGAGCTGCACACCTGTGCGGGCCATCTTCAATATTTAGCATAGCCATATAGTACATTTAGTACATTATTTGTCAAACAGTGTGTCCAAAACATGAAGGTTTACTCTTAACGAATATCATGGAATGTTGTTGGTGCATGGTTTGGCCAACCGTGAAGTCAAACTAGGAGACCCATATTTTTTGGGTAAAATGGCCATTTTTACCTTAAAAGAATTATTAAAACATATATTTATTTTCATATCGCCTCATTTCCACAATGTAGAGGCTTCCTATTTCATTTAAGAGCTTCAAGCCTCTTATTCTAGGCTCTTCTATATCTCTACCCTCTAGAATCTGATTCAAATGTAGTCAATCTCATTGGATAGTCGCTGGTTTGTTCTCTAATCCTTTGGTTCATTTTTTCCTTTGTCTTCATCTCTATGATTATATTTTAATAAAGGATCATCTTCCAAATTTTCCTTTCATCGATCCATTTTTCCATTTTCTTCTGAACAACGTCAAACTAAGGGCTAGTATTGAATGAGGATTGTTTTATAAGAATATGGTTTTTAGTCTATGACTTTTTTTAAAAGTAACTTCGTTTATAAATTTATTTCAGTGTTCACATACTGGTTTCACCAGGTGTTTCTTCTTAAAATTCATATTCCATTATTACAATTAATTTTTCCACCTTCTAGATTCACATTCATACCTTTTATTCATTCCATTGGAGGTTGATACATTAATGCCCTCCACCCATTTAGGTCGCATAACTTGTTATTCCAGGATTCCCTTTTACAGACACTATTCAGGTGTGTTGTCTTGACTCTACTAATGGTAAGTTCTTAATAATTAAAATAGAATCTTATCTGGAAATTTCTAGCATGTGTATGTGGTATACATTTAACACTTGACCATTCTAAGGTAATTTCTACAGTTTAATAAATAAATCTTAAATGGTTTAATGGAAATTATATTTATAGATATCACTAGAAATTATTAAATGTTTATAATGGAATTGATATTTGTTTCATATCTTTATCATGCCTTGTTATGATTATATAAGGTAAATAAATGATCATAATAAAATAATTTGTAATTAAAATGATAAATGGGTTCATGTATTTGATTTACCTTATCTCATTGATGAATGACATTGTAGTGAATCAATTAACTTATTAAAAAGGAATGGGTATTACATGGCCTAAATTAAATAATGATATATATATATATAAGGTGCCTATTTTATATGGGCCTTTTCATCTTTATAGGGATGGTCAGACTTGACCCATCCATGTATTCTTCAGGGAATTATTGAGCACTCGTATGACACCATATTGTTTCAAGGATTCAGTTTCCAAGGGAGATGTTCACCTTGGAACATGGTCCTTATCTATTAGAGGATGTCTTACATGATGCCAAAGGATCCCCTTGCTATCTATCTAGATAATAGGATATATCAGACACACTCTTTAGATCCATCGTCATGTCTTTGGACATGCGACACCATGGATTAACCCCATAAGGACCATTCATGCTTATAATGAGATTACAATGGAAGATCTCCATGGAATTATTTATAATCACTTATAGTGGAATTCCTTGGGTGTAGTCCCATAGATTTCACTCAAAACCATTTATTTCTAGATTATATGTGATAATTCTCTGAGTTGGCTGACCCATGAGGTCATGAATTCCATAGTGTTACCTTGGATCCTCTTTCAATATTATTCTGATTTATTATAGTTTTGTTGACACATTCACTTGACATTTCATATAATACGAACATAACTGAATTAATTATATGATCTGATGTCTAGAGACATTACCAACTGAGGCTGAAGAATGTACAAGTTATTATTTTAAAATTACTTTATATTTATATATAACTACACATTACTCATTTTATATTCAAATAATAGATTGAAAATATGTAATTGGTGGTTTCCTACAAAGATTTATCTCACACCTTATCTGGGCTTCCATTGGTACCCAAGATGATTAAATGTATGTGGGTGTTGATAAGTGGAAGTGTCCCACTTTGGACACCCAACTTTCATGCTTCATTTAGGATGAGGGATTGGTGGAAAATGACGGAGGTAGTGCTCAGGATACTAGATTGCTTTTACCACTTTTTTATTCTTTTGTATAGAATTTATTGACTACTTCCATGTATACATGTTATTCTTCTTTTTAGAGACATGGAATTACAACATAATATTTTGTATACCATACTATTAATCTTTTGAGTTGATTATTATTGATGTTTGTTTATACTAATCTTCCACGTCCATTTTTATTTACTCATTATTATTTGTCCAAATTTTATTGTTAAATATCTTTTTTACTCCACTCTTACCAGAGAGCATATTCTTTTTATTGTCCCACCCTTGGCCCTATCTAATTGTCAGTAGCCTTTGGAATATGGGGAGGCTTGCCTGAGGGCATAAGGCCCACTAGATAAGGGCGCCATTGAGTGGCACTGAGTTCATGAAGTCGCAAAGGGGTATTAAATGTATCTTTTTTTATTTTGTTATATTATATGGGAATATAGAAGGGATATTGAGAAAATATTGTAATTTGGTCATGAGTCATTACTGGGAGTAGATAACCCATGTTTGGGGTAAATACCATGTTTCCTAGAAATTTGAAATTATTGCTTTGTATTTCTTTTATTAGTATTGATATGATTTCACCATTGGGTGATACACATGAATTATGGTCTTTCATGTCATTTATGCATATTTTACTTTGTCTTAGAATGACCAAGATCATTGTAACATGCATCATTATAGGTACATATAAATCACATTCCATGTATATATCATGCCATATATGTGCATTTGACTACTTTTAATTCTTTTTCTTCATGTGACTGTTAAGTGATCTATGGTTTCTATATTTATTTACATGCTTTAAAAATATTTTCAGGTTAAGGGATTTTTTTGTTTAAACTGTCATGATCAATATAAATAGTGTTTTTCTTTATTGGTTGATGGTGTAATATTAAATTTCTGGTTTCTACATATGTTAACTATATACCTATGGTTATATGATATACCCTTTGGATGTGATTAAGTGACTAACAGTTTCAATTTATTATGTTTATGGGCCCTTGGGAATTTGAAGGTCTAATTATCCAATCAGGACATTGTATATTACCTACTACATTTTGAGACTGAATATAGAGGGAGTTGAATGAAATTAAATTGGAGTAACTTTTAGTTATAGAGTGTATGGGACCTTGTTAATTGGAATTGGTAATCAACTAAGTCGATTCATTTTATATTACCCATTACATTCTACGACTGAATTTAGAGGGGGTTGAATGAAATTAAATGGGAGTCTCTTTCAGTTATAGAGTGTATAGTCCTTTATTAAATAGGAATGAAGAACCATTTAATTGAATCTTGATATATGTATATAAGAAAATAAAAAATTCAAATATAATTCTTAATATGGTTTCCAGTAAATGAAGAGGAAAAGTGAAATTGACCCTTCACCCATGGGAACCTCTGTAAATGAAATTTGAACACTTACCAATACCTTGGCTTTCTAAGAGGGTTGTTGATGTACTATACCTTGAGTAGTGATACCGTTTTCTTATTATATTCATATAATAATATTTATATCTAATTTAATATATAATGAGGTGTTTTCATGGAATATTTTGATAAATTTCATAGTGAAGTCCTCTAGTTTTTCACTAGGAGGGTGGCGATGATTGTGCTCTGGAGGTGGTGGGTCATGAGCTTCTAGTGATCCCTCCAGTAGTACCACCCGAAACACTATGTGTTAATCTCTATATGGGTACTAATTATCATCTTCAAGATAGTTTCTTATGTCTAATACATTCCATATAGGGTTCTCCATAACCTTCTCCTATTATGCCTTATTTGACTTGACAGTTCCAGCAGTAGCATCCTCCCATGATTTTAGAAGATGGAGGTCCTTAGGCTACCAAGTCTTAGATAGAATAAATTATATCTATTTTTGAGATTCTTGAGATTCCTCTAAAGATAAGGGTAATGTTTTCCACCTACATGTTGCGTGATTCAGATAAGAATATGTGGGATGTGATTACTCAAGCTAGTCACCATCTGATCATGGTCTAGGAAGACTTCCAGGATACATTCTAGGAATAATTTCTTCCCTCAGAAACTGAGATCTAACCATTATAGAGGGTTAATGAATTTGGAGTAGGGTGTATGTTCATCATGGACTCTTCTATGTGTTTTACTGAGTTTTAATGATTTTCACCACTTCTATCCAGAGATGAGATATTATGAGTGAGACGTTTCAACAATGGGATCAAAAATTACATCCTCTCTTAGATGAATGTATTTTACCTACCTAAATTTTTTGAGACATTAATTCATGTTCTTGTCACTAAGTGAATCTTTTGATAATCCTATAATACCCATAATATAGGATCAATTCTGAGTTAGTGAATTAGTTCCTCTAGTAGCAAGAAGCATGGCCTTGAGGTTTCTCATCATAACAGTGATGGACAGAGTATCTGTACTGGCATCTCTGTTATATTACATAAGTGTTGACAATTGGTGAATATAAATCCTTAATGTGATAAAGAACCTATTGAATTTTGTGGTTGCAACCATATGAGTCAAATTTATATATTTTATCATACATTTCCACATACTCCAAATCGAATAGGATCTACTCCAACTCCACCATAATGTGTATTATCAGTTATGACACGTCAGGCAGGGAGTTCGATTAGCATCAACCTAACATTATGAGGAGGTGGTTATAGCCATGGTTTCCAAAATTTTGATTATCAGTGCCAACAGAGTTGACCTTATCAGGGTAGTCCAGCTGTATCATAAGGCCATTTATTGGGGCAATTTCATGACTTACAGCTAATACCCAAGGAATATAGTGCAGGACCATCTACAGTACAAGGTACTATTCTAGTAGCCTTTACTATCATAGATGCTTTATATAATACCAGTGCTTTTCAATCATTTATATCTTTTTCGAATGTGGAAAGTCTCAGTCTGAAAACTTAGTACTTGTGTGGGATGATGACCTTGGATAGACCATTGGGAGTGTGGTCAAAAGGAATATTCCAATGCAAGGACTACCCCTTGGGGTAGGAAATTATCATTTCCTATGGTAAAAATTCATACTCAATATTAATGGTCTTGATTTCATTTTCATAATAGATTGGATTGTTTGATATCATGCATCAATGGAATGTTATTGTCATCAGTTGTCATTTACTTCACCATTGGGTGGAAGTTATCTCTACAAGGGTGAGTGGAATTTCTAGGCTAGTAGATATGGACCAGTTCATAATTGGATAGCTGGATTAACCACACATATTTCTAATTTTTAAATAGAGTATCAATGAAATCATCTGATATATTTTACTCCCATAGTAGATCGGTTTAGGGACATTTTTCCATATGAATTTTCCAGCATACCTTCTATGAGAGAGGTAGACTTTACAACCATGCTTGTTCCAGGAGTACTGAAAGTATCTATTCATCTATATATATTGACACATAATTAGCTCTAGGATCTCAAGATATAGTTTAAAGATTTATAATATAAGGGTTTTGTTTCAACCAATACTTTTTATCGGGGTTCACCCATGTTTTTCACCAAGAAGGACAATGGGTCCCTCAATCTATGTGTGTATTACATACGGTTGAACCTGATCAAAATTAAGATCAAGTATATACTTTATTGAATAGATGATCTATTTGGATATTACTAAAGAGCTAATGTATTATTAAAGATCGACCTAAGATCATGTTATCTCATTATGTGAGGCAGGACTTTAGATATACCACATATTCCTTTCCAATGTCGATATAGTTTATATGAGTATCTAATAATGTTGTTGGAAATTACAAATGGACCCACCTTTTTAATGTCTTTTATGAATATGTATTTCCATCCCTATATGGATTCCTTTGTTCTAGTTTTCATGGATGACATCTTTATGTATTCTCAAACTCATAAAAACCACGCTAAACATCTCAAAATCTTTTTAGATATTTTGAGAGAGAATCATCTGTAAGATAATCTTACCATGTTCAACATTTGGATCAAAAAAGATAACTTCTTGGGTCATATTATATCATAATCAAGAGTATCAATAAACCTATATAAGGTGAGTGTTTTGGTTTCCTGGGAGTAACCCCAATAATTTTTTTGATATACAGAGATTCATAGGGATGATTGGATATTAAATATATTTGATATAGGAAATATCGCATCTTCATACACCTCTTAATGGTCTTAAAAAGATGATTGTGAAGTACCTGTGGTCTAAAGCATTTGATAAGGCCTTTCAAGAGCTGAATGGAAGGCATAACTCAAATCCTATTTTGATTCTACTAGAGATTGATCGAGCCTATATAGTGTTCTATGATTCATATAGAATTAGGCTAGGTTTAGTTATGATATATGAGGATATAGTGGTTTCATAAAGGTCTCTTCATTTGAGACATCATGAACATAATAACATGATCAACAACCTTGATCTAGAAGTTGTTTTCCAGGCCTTATGCATATAGAGACACTACAAGATGGGTGATCAATTTTTGGTGTATACAGAACACAAGAGCCTCAAATATATCTCTAAACATAATGTCTTGAATCTTATATAGTGAATATAGGTCAAATACCTCTAGTACTATGGCTTTGAGTTGACCTATAAACCTAGAAAGGGAAATGAAGTAGATGACGCACTAAATCAGAAGACTTGGGAATGGGTTGTTCATGAAGCCAACAATGAATGGAAATTTATGTTCTTATTATTTGAGTTGCATCTAGAGTTTCATGAGAGTCATGAGAGGAATTTTCTTATAACCTTAAAGGTTTCCACTTTACTCCTTGATATGGGGAAGTGTGTTTATTTTTTAGATCACGAGGGGTTTGTTCTCTGATAGAGTATTTCTCGTGAGGACCTGCCTCTAGATTTTTCTTTGGATGGTGATTAAATCCTATGTATACATGGTCATGTATGGGTTACTAGAGATATGAGAGAGGAACTCATGTAAGAGTATCGTTATTTTTAGTGTTTAGTTCACCCAGGAATCTCCAAAATTTATTTTTATGTGCATCAGCATTATATGTGGCTAGGGATGAAATGTTAGATAGTACGTTTTATCACTGGGTGTTCAACTTGTCAGCATGAAAAGGTTGAGCACTAATGAATTAATGGATTTTTATAGCCATTAAAAGTCCCGTAATGGAAATGGTAAAATGATGTTGTTGATTTTTTTAGATGGAGTGATGAGTTTTCCTCAAGGTACCAATGTAGTTTGGGAGGTCATGGATCGACTGATGAAGGTATCCTACATCCATTCTATCTAGGAGACATTATATAATAATGAATTAGGAAGGTTGTATGTCAGTGAGATCATATTTCTACAAGGGTCCCTTTAACTATCATTTTAGATAGAGATTCTTATTTCACATTGAGGTTCTGGAAGGGATTGAAGAGAGATATGGGTACACAGGTGATTTGGATCACTTCTGTTCACCCTCAAATAGATGGTCAATTGAAACTGACAATACATGTGTTGGAGGAAATTCTCCAAGAATTTTTCCTTGATTTTGGTTTTTCTTCGTAAAAGCATATCCATATCATTGATTTCACCTATACTGATAGCTATCGTGTGCCGATTCATAGGGATCTATATGAGCCCTTATATGGTAGGTTGTGTTGTTCTCCCCTATATTGGTTAGACGTAGGAGAGGTAGCATTACTATGTCCTTGTATAATTAAGGAATTTTGAAATAAGGTTCATAAGATGAGGAGTCTTATGTTTAGTTCTTAGTAATGAAAATAATATTATGTTAATCCTCGTTTATGACCTCTAGAATTTGAGTTTCCAGATCATTTTATCTTTTGGGTATCAACCAGGTTTGGGAAGGGATGTTTTCAACTCATTATATTTTTTTATTTAAGATCATATATAGATTCATACCTATATCATATCCGTTTCTTTTACCTGAGAGGTTACATTCCATGCATGTCATATTCCATGTTTCACACCTTCACCGTTATCATGTCAACAAATCTCATAATTTTGATCCAAAGGAGATTTTGTTATATGTTGACGATTGGATTGAGGAGTATCTTATATGCATCATTAACCATGGAATGAAGGCTCTCTAAAGCTAGTCTATCCCTTTAGTGTAGCTTATTTGGATGCATTACCATGTACAAGATGGTACTTGGGAGTGGGAGGTTGATGTATGTTCTTAGTGGCCAAATTTGTTCTCAGATATAATTTTTTTCCTTTGTAAGGGTAACTCGGGGATTAGTTCCTTTATGAGGGAAGCTTATAAAGACCTTATTTTTCTATGAGGTATGAATCCCATAAACTTAGGTCCAATTCTTTATGCTGGACATATTATGGATTCCTAACATGGTCAAAAAAGTTTGTGGGGGTGTTTGGGGCTTTTTTGGAGCTCAGAACCCCGATCGGTGAAAAAAAGAACTAGGATGCAGTATTAATTGAAACCATACTACCTAGCCCGCTCAATTTCTCCTAAATGGGTGGGATGTTTCATAGGGAAAAGTGGGGTTCATGGTTTTACCTTACCATAAACCCATTTCCACATTTATGTGCATGTTGTCTGCAATATGTTTCAGACCCAAATAGCATGGTTGGCGAATAGTTTCTCAAATACTTTCACCAAATTGTGCAGGTTCCCTCTTATGATAGAGCCTTTCCCACGATTGTTGCACAATTTGGCCAACAATGTTATCAAACAATATGAACAAAAAAATTGGTTAAAATGATCATTTTTTCCTTAAAAATTCATAAAACCTATATCTCTCTTCCTACCTTCTCATCTATAACATGAAATGTATCCCTCCTCTATTGAAGAGTTCCAAACCTCATTAGATAGTTTTTTATATATCTCTACCATCCAGAATCCAATTATAATGTCATCGATCTCATTCAATATCCAACAATACATTATCTAATTCTTTTTCCCAGTTCTTCATTTGTCTCTCTATTGAATACACTATTTTTTGTATGCTTATATTCCCTATTCTGAGGTCGTTGATCATTCTTCCATTTTATTACGATACAGGAGAGACTAAGGGCCGATACTAGATGAGAGGTGTTCTATAAGAATAAGGTTGGTGGTCTATGACTTTTCCCTAAAAGTATCATCATCTGTAATTTTCCATCATTGTGCACAAAATAGTTTCTTTGGGAATTACTTCTGAAAATTCGTATTCCATTATTATAATCATTGTGCTCGTATTCTATATCCCTATTAAAATATGATCTTCATTACTTTGAAGGTAGATAACTCAACAACATCCACCAATTTAAGGTTCATAACATTTTATTCCTTTCCTCTAATTTTGAGACACCATTTGAGTGTGTTGGATTGACCCCATTAATTATTAATCAGTTATAATTAAAATTAATTTGGAATTAAAAATTCCTAGAAAATGTATGTTGGATACAATTATCACTTGACCCTTCTATGGTAAGTGTTACAAATTAATAAATGTATCTTCAATGGTTTAATAAAATGATATTCATATATATAACTTTTACTTATTAAATGTTTATAACATAATTGATATTGGTTTCATATCCTTACCATGCCTTGTTATGATTTTGAAAGGTAAAGGAATGAACCTAATAAATCAATACATAATTAATATAATAAATGGTTACATGTATTTGATTCACCTTTTCATATTGATAATGGTATTCAAATGCACCAATTGAATTTTTAAAAATGAATGGGTATTAAATATCCTAAATTAAATTATGTCATATGTATATCGTGCTTATTGCATATAGACCATTTCATATTAGTAGGAATGTTTATACTTGAGCTAGACTCAGATTCTCGAGGGAATGCCTTTAACACATAGAGGATTCCATTTTGATTCAAGGATCTGGTTTCCAAGGGAGATACCAATCATGAAACATAGTACTTATCTATTAGTATATTCTCAACATGATGTCGTAGGATTCCCTCACTATCTCTCTAGATATTAGTAAGAATCTGATACACTCTCTTGATCCATCTTGATGTCTTTAGACATGTGGTGCCATAGATTAAACCCATTGGGACCATTCATGATCATCCTGAGATTACTATAGATGAGCTCCATGGAATTAGTTATAATCACTTACAATTTAATTACTTAAGTGTCTCCCCTTATATTAAACTGAGCCCCCTTTATTTTCAGACTACATGTGATACTTCTATGTGTTTTTAACCCCCTGAGGTCAAGGATTATTTGGCTTCACCTTGGATCCTCTTTGAGTATTATTTTGATTTATTATAGTGTTTTTGACACTTTAACCTGAAATATCTATATAAAATGAAACTAAATGAATTAATTAAAGTATCTAATGTCCATATAAATAACTATCTGACGGTGAAGTTAGAATGTGTCACTATTTTTGAATTTATTTACATTTATATATACATGGACACTGCTAAAATAATATTAAAAAAATGGATTATATTGATGCTATTGGTGGTGTCCTACTGAGATTTTTATCAAATTCTATATAGGTCATCATTGGTACCTGAGAATATTATATGTATGTAGGTGTGTGCCTATATTTGGACACCTGAATTTATTTCTTTCTTTAGGATGCGATCATGGTAGTATATGAGTGAGTCAGCGCTCGGGATGCTGCATTGTTTGTTTTCTTGTTTTTGATATTTTTGTGTAAAATGTATTTCGTACTAACATGTTTAATTGTTTTACTACTTTTTATAGACATGGAATTACATCATCATCTTTTCTATAATGTAATTTTCAGCTTTTGAGTTCATTATTACTGACGGTTGTTTATACTTATCTTCCACTTCCATTTTTATTTACTCATAATTATACTACTTCTATTTACTATTATGTATTTTTTGTGCTCCAATATGACAAAATGGGATAGTATTCCCACTATCACACCCCTATCCCTAAATGATATTCGGTAACCTCAGGCATAGAGGGATAAACGCTTGAGTCCATGTAGCCCACCAACTTGGGAACCATTAAGTGGCACCCAGGTCAGGACGTCACAATGATGAAAATAAAGATGAATGGAATCCAAAATAATTCCAATTGATAACATTAAGAGAGTGATAGAATCATCTATGAACTAAACAAGGAGAATCACAAGAAAATCCTTAATAGGATATACTATTTATATTTCCCTCATCCATCTTTAATTCACTAACATATACATTCATAATGAATGAGTTAATTCTTTATGATTATAATGTTTGTAACCCCTCAATTGATATATTCCACTAATTTATTTCATCTAATGAAGCAGTTATATTAATGATAGATGGTGGGATTGATTTTAATATTTAGCCATTAAACATTCTCCCACCTTGATTGAAATATGCATATCAAAACATGTAATATGATATAGCCAAATAAAATAGAATAGTAATAAAGGTGGCGAATGTGATATCACTTATATCATATAAAACCATATACCCAATCCCTGAACACAACATGATTTGGTTTATATATTTTATTTAATATGATATATCAATTTTATAAAATATGATAAAAGGATTTAAGGAATATCTCCAATATAAACTTCATTATTTTTCTTTTTAAAATTATTCTATTGGTAAGACTCCATAACTCACCCCTCAAACCCATCCATACTGATTTGGACGATGTAAAACCCATAAAAGTAGTTTTTTCATCTCTTCGATATGAATCATCATGTCTATAAAACATAATAAGAAAAAATTAGTATATTTTACAATGTTTAAATATATAAAGTACAATTAATTTCAGTTCTTTCATACTTACAAATTAATTCCATACTTTTTGAGTTCTTTCATATACTTTTCATTCTTACTTATTAACAAAGGCCTCCTTCCACACTACCTGAAATTAGATTGAGGTTTGGGGGGGGGTCTAATTTATCAATTTCCATCTCAAAAAATATACACTAATCCTTTTTTATATTAACTATTTTTATCATAATTTCTATGATTATACTTGTGATTTTTCAAGTGCAATATACCCCATTTTTGAATTATAGTTTGAGTTTTGAATCTTTTTTACACATTACTTATTATCTATAATCCTCTGATATTTTTAATGAGTAAAATATATGAAAAGGAATTTATCGTAAACATCACTATTGATAAATTAAAATAAATTATAATTTACAAAAAAACTTTCACACTCTTTCATTGAAATGAAGTAATTCTAAGATGTCAGGGAGATGAAACTGGCATATAATGTTGGGGGATTAGGATTGAATTTCCTATTGATATCCCTATTGTACCTTTTAGTACATATTTATCAAAAACCATTAATGGTCCGTTCCAAAAAAAAATTAGAAACAAATACATTCTAAAATATTTTATTATAAATGAAATATTCCAAAGAAAAAAGTTGTATTTTATGAAATGATCTCTGGGGAATAAAATGGAAAGTGTAATAGTTTGTTACCATAATGTCCTCCCAAAAAAATGACCTTTATTGTAGGTACAAAACTATGTGAACCAAACATTTCTATTGGAACATCAAATTTGGTACTAAAACAAATGTAAATAAATTATATTGATCTATTGGGGTTAATGGGATGACGACAGTCACCCCATCAAACAATGATTTTTGAAATTTTCTTATTGTGTTAACTACTTTTTTTAAAAACATTAATCTAACAGTGCTCTTGTTTTTATAACTTATTTTCAGGGATAATTTCATCCTCACCCTCAACATCACTAATATCTTCCTCATGAGGGTGAGTAGCATCATGAGGTTCCAAATACATTATTTACATCACAATTTATATAATTAAAGTAGAATATGTAAAATTCTCATTGATTTCCAAAATTCTATATCTATAATTATCTTTAACATACATGACAGAATCTTCAAAATATTTACCCCAAATTATTATGATGCCTAATGGACCATGCTTCAATGAATTAACACACTAATTTTCTTTCCTTACTAAAAGTGAAATGAATAATTCTATTCTCTATAGTATTTTTCATCGATTAAAAGAATAGTAAAACCTAGTATATCTTTCATCGATGATAAATAAATTGTCAAAGAGATTTTTTTCATATAAAAATGAGATCAATTAACATAGTGTGGTTGTTGGATTTGACAGACAGGCACAAAAATATATTAGAAACACAATATAATGTAATATATAAATATGTATAATATATAAAGAAAATTATATAAATTATATACACACATTAAAACTATAAACATGTATGTGTGTGTCTTGTTAAACATATATAATAATATACCATACAAAACATAAATATAAATATATGTATTTAAGTATTATCTATAAACATATATTATAAACACAATATAAAATTATATTTATGTTTGTGTGTATGTTTGTATATCATAAATAATATATATAGATAATATTATTGATATTTAAAATAGGTAGAGGAAATCCTTTTTTTAAACCAAGGAAATCCCCTATTTTTTCTGGGCATAAGGGAACCCATAACATGGCCCGAAATCCTAGTGTACAACCTCCCCGCATCTCAACTCAAAGGATACCACCATCCATCCCATGACTATGCTCACAGACCTATGACACAAATGGATACCCTCTATTTCTCCCTTGCACCTTCTCCCCACAGATGAATCTCCTGAAGACCATCGTCACTGGCCTCCCATACATCAACCACTGCCGAACAACCACCTCGTAATCACTACCATTGGAAAGAATACTGGTTGTGCCCAAATTTACCCTACTGGTAAAAGCGATCGATGTTGTACATGTAGGGGTCGAATCCACATGGACAGAAGAAGTAACCTTGAGATGCTACGATTGTGTGAAGGATGGGCTATGAAGTAGCCGACTTTGGGTTTGATTTTGGATGGTTTTTAAAGAACACTAATAAACCTAAGTGAATTAAATTAATTGGAAATGGGTTGATCTTAGGATTATGCTCGGGGTGGATTGAATGAATTTTACTTCATTAGACAATTTTGGTTTTATTAATTTTTGATGAATCCATTTTTCAAAAATAACATTACATTCATCATTTTCTGGTTTTGTGCTTACTAAACACAATTACTAATCCCATATACACTTAGAGAACCAGATTCATGAACTCTCCAAGGTATATGGTAATTTAGTAATTGAATTTAGTTTTCTCAAACACAGTAAAGATGAAGAGTAGAAATAATTGAAGAATGGATGTCTTAAATTAATTATCCAATTAACAACAATTAGTTCATAAAATAACATTCAATCCATCCTTTGCATCCTCCTAAGATCATCCCATTAAGGTTTTAGCCCTCCATTGATGGTATACTCTCAATGGTTGGTGGAAGATGGCTAAGAAGAATTGGATTGAAGAAATTAAAACTGCGGAAATAAAGAGCACTCCTCCGTGTGTGTGAAAGAAATTCACACCTATGTGTGAACTAATTCACAACAACACAGAGATATCACTGTGCTTTGTGATAATAATGTTTTAATAAAATAAATGGAAAATATAGAATATAATGAAGTTGATTAAGAACATAAAGATACAAAAAAGAAACTTACATGGAAATGGAAAACATTACAAAGGAAATTTGGAAGCATAACCTTACAATGAACAAGCAACAAAAGATGATATGAAAAATATCCACCCCTATTCAATTCACCAATAGCTCGTTATATAGGCATATTAGGAGCCTTAGGTACATCCCCCAACAATTAATTCACCCCCAACAATTAATAGAGTCAAATGGAGGGTGAATAATCAAAAGTAAATTGATGTTTTGAATTTGACCCGGAAAACTGTCCAGATTCGTCCACCATATTGACGTGTGAATTCGAAATTGAAGAAGGCCGAATACGGAGGGGTTTTAGAAGAGAAATATTTTATCTCCTGTATCTTATAGAATCTATCAAAATTTCAGGAAATTTGGATCATCCGTTTGGAAGTTATGGTCGAAATGGTAGGACGGATTTCTGTGCATTAATGTCGAGTCCACCATTTAAATCTCAACTTCAGATCCCTTTATCATCCTGAAAACATCAGAATTAGCTCCGGCCAGAGTTTAATAAAATGATCCTCACATTTTTATCTTTCTACTGTATAAATGTGAGTGTCATTGGTCTTGGTTTCAGGGCCCCACATTTGTTTTATGGGCCTTAGGCCCATTATGCTTTTTCCAGCAAGTTTCTGCCTTCAGGCGCAAAATTATCCATCTTCCTTTGAGATTCATCCAGCGGACCTAAAAGATAAAATGTTCCAAACAATGTTATCAATCATATACCAAAATTTCAAATTCCGAAAAATAATATAATATTGTCAACAAATAAATGAATGATTGGGACCAAATTTGCATTTTAAACATGAATTGTATTTTTGATGTGAAATGAAGTTCTATTTATGTAATGCACTAAAAACAATGTTTATGGACTTCGGAAAAATGAATATAAAGATATTAAAAATTAATATTAGCCACTTTCAGTGACTAATCACACCCCCCAACTTGAGTTTTTCTAGTCCCGAGCAAAATAAATTACAAATATGAAATTCAAATCCCCTTTTCCAAAAACATTTTAATACACATTGCTCACCCAAATATCTAATACCAAAAAAAATTATGAAAACCCATCAAAATCATTAAAAACAAGCTAGTTCCATAAGCATATCCCAAGCCCAAGACCATTCCTTTGTTCAAATTCATCGCCACATTTCATCCAATTCCAATTAAGCATGGTAAAGTGTTGTGCATCATAATAGATATGGGGCCCATTTTATTGTTCAAGGGGAAAAAAATGGAAGCACTTGGTGGGAATCACATTAAACTTTAAGATGAGTATCCTTTTTTTTATTTTTAATTTTTTTTATTTTATTTTTTTAACCACAATAGATATGAAAAGACTAACTCTGGGCAAGAAAACTATGGAGTCACGATCCCCAAGTGCCAGACGCCACACATATTGTCAATTTCATGCTCTACAACAGATATATAAAGCCTAACTCTGGGCAAGACAACTATGGAGTCACGATCCCCAAGTGTCGGACGCCACGCATTTGGAAAAAACATTGCTCTATGTGGTCATTTGTTTTTGTTTTTTTTGTTTTTTTTTATACTCAAAT
The DNA here is from genome assembly GCA_963277665.1 of Viscum album. Taxonomy (NCBI): domain Eukaryota; kingdom Viridiplantae; phylum Streptophyta; class Magnoliopsida; order Santalales; family Viscaceae; genus Viscum; species Viscum album. The sequence goes on along the minus strand of OY728128.1, from coordinate 1,171,974,034 downwards.
TAAACTAAAAGTGGCCCCAGAACCCTATGCTATAATAAAAGGGACCCAAGAACTCAAATTTACACCCACGATCCAGTAGACGTGCATTGTGGCATTTTTATTAAGAGGATGAAATTGTAAACATTGAAAAATCACATCGGACAATCGCACTTTCCAAAACTATGCTCATGAACTTAATCATGCATTAAAATCAGAATCAAGGAATGAAAAATTTATTTGATATCCAATTTTAGAGTTTGGAATGTGTGTTTATCATGTTTATGGTTAATGGAATTTTTATTTTCGTGCATGTTTCTTTTTAAAAAATCATTTTTTATCTCCCCCCAACTTAGAATGACACTGTACCCATTGTTTAAAAAAAAGAAAAGTTAGAAGGGGGTATGAGAGGAGTTCAAAGAAGAAATTTAAAATGAAAATCATGGAATGAAGTCACCTGGTGGTTGATGATGATAGTGCATGACATAGTCTCCCTTCAATCCTGGATTTGAGTCTCAGCGTCTTGGATGGTGGTGAATGGATTTTCCTTATGGCTTAAGACATGTCCTTTTATTTTTTTAACCTATAAAAACATAAAAATAAAACAAAAAAAATAAACTGATGATACATTGTCTTCTTTATATTTTCTGGGTAAGGTATTACTCAGAGATCACACCACGTGACACAGATGAATATGGCGCTCCCCTTTCATACCCATCCTTACTCATAAAAGAAGAACATGTCAACAACTTATTGTAATTTATTATATGAAAAATAAAATGATTCAAAATGATTGGAAACATGAAAACCACGGGTTTCCTCCCATGCAACGCTTTTTTTTAACGTCATTGGCTCGACTTGTACCCCCCAACTTATCCAATTCCAACATTCAAAATTTTAATTAACCCATCTTTCTCCACTTCAACAGGATTGAGATTGATTGTTTTTTTGAAATTTTTTTCATATGAAATCCTATTTTTTACAATGATTGGTAAAATCCAAGGAATGTCTAAAATGGTTGATCATGTTTTATCTGGAGTATTTCCTAAGATTTCAAGGTTCATTCCTACTTGGTGAGATTCTTGATTAAAGTTGATGATAATTGAATGGTCTTGGTTATCATAAATAGAGGGATTATTGAGTAGGGAATAAAGTATTAAAACATCGTGTTCAGTTTGATTGAATTTTCCTAAAGTAGAATGATAATTTGAATAAAAAATTGTTTCTTCTTTAAAAACTTTTGAAAGAATTGGTTCCTTTTGAAAAGATGATTCATCTCCAAAATTTTCCATTTGAATTTCATGAGTGGGTATAGACACAATATTCGTTATATCTCCCAATGGTTCAATGATCGGTGATTCAAAAAAATTGTTTTTGGAGCAATATTCCGAACACTCAATCCATGAAGAATAATTTTCCCCTTGTTAATATATAAAATTAATTTCCTCTTAATTTAAGCACCCATCAACAATTCCTTTATTATATTAAACTATCCCAAATCCAATGCTTGTTTCTTCAATAAATTCATGTGAGGTTTTTGGAAGACAATATTCTTGTATTAGTGATGAGGAAGAGATAACCTCAGTGGGAATGGGTTCCACAACCATTTCAATGCTTTTAAGTTCTACTCTTAAGGATGAAACCTCGGAAGTCATTATCTCCATTTGATGACACAATTTCTCAATGATTTTTAGAGGATTAGGATGGAAAATAGTTTGAACATCTTGGACTTCCTCATTATTTATCTTTTCAATCATTCTTGATAGGTATGGAAATTGATCTTTTAAACATTCATCATTACAAATATCGTTCATGTAATCAGGTGTGGGGTATTCATTCAATGGTTGGTTAAAAAAGGTTGGTGATTCCCAATTTGGATTTTCAAACTGATTCCATCCTGAGTTTGTGAAGGGATATTGTTGATTATACTCTATTGGATTCATTTATAAATTTGGAATCGTGATTTTCGGAGGTCAAAAAAATAGAAAGGGGAAAAGAGAATAGAAATGGGGATGAGAAAAGAGAATTTGGGGTGAGAAAAAAAAGTGTCTAAGGTACTTACTCGATCCCCGACAACGGCACCAAAATTTGGTTGCACCCAAATTTACCCTACCGGTAAAAGCGATCGATGTAGTTCATGTAGGGGTCGAATCCACAGGGACCGAAGAAGTAACCTTGAGACGCTACGATTGTGTGAAGGATGGGCTATGAAGTAGCCGACTTTGGGTTTTATTTTGGATGGTTTTTAAAGAACACTAATAAACCTAAGTGAATTAAATTAAATGGAAATGGGTTGATCTTAGGATTATGCTCAGGGTGGATTGAATGAATTTTACTTCATTAGACAATTTTGGTTTTATTAATTTCTGATGAATCCATTTTTCAAAAATAACATTACATTCATCATTTTCTGGTTTGGTGCTTACTAAACACAATTAATAATCTTGTATACACTTAGAGAACCAAATTCATGATCTCTCCGAGGTATACGGTCATTTATTAATTGAATTTAGTTTGCTCAAACACATTAAAGATGAAGAGTAGAAATAATTGAAGAATGGATATCTTAAATTAATTATCCAATTAACAACAATTCGTTCATAAAATAACATTCAATCCATCCTTCGCATCCTCCTAAGATCATCCAATTAAGGTTTTAGCCCTCCATTGATGGTATACTCTCAATGGTTGGAGGAATATGGCTAACAAGAATTGGATTGAAGAAATTAAAACCGCAGAAACAATGAGCACTCCTCCATGTGTGTGAAAGAAATTCACACCTATGTGTGAACTAATTCACAACAACACAGAGATATCACTGTGCTTTGTGATAATAATGTTTTAATAAAATAAATGGAAAATATTGAAGATAATTAAGTTGATTAAGAACATAAATATACAAAAAAGAATCTTACATGGAAATGGAAAACATTACAAAGGAAATTTGGAAGCATAACCTTACAATGAACAAGCAACAAAAGATGATATGAAAAATATCCACCCATATTCCCTTAACCAATAGCTACTTATATAGGAATATTAGGAGCCTTAGGTACATCCCCCAACAATTAATTCACCCCCCAACAATTAATAGAGTCAAATGGAGGGTGAATAATCAAAAGGAAATTGATGTTTTGAATTTGACCCAGAAAACTGTCCAGATTCGTCCAACATATTGACGTGTGAATTAGAAATTGAAGAATGCCGAATCCGGAGGGGTTGTAGAAGAGAAATATTTTCACCCATGTGTCTTGTAGAATCTATAAAAATTTCAGAAAATTTACATCATCCTTTTGGATGTTATGGTCGAAATGGTGGGACGGATTTATGTGCATTAATGTCGAGTCCAGCATTTAAATCTCAACTTAAGATCCCTTTATCATCATGAAAACATCAGAATTAGCTCCAGCAACAGTTGAATAAAATTATCCTCATATTTTTATCTTTGTACTATATAAATTTGAGCTTCATTGGGATTGTTTTTTGGGCCCCACATTTGTTTGATGGGCCTTAGGCCCATTATGCTTTTTCCAGCCAGTTTCTGCCTTCAGGCGCAAAATTCTCTATCTTCCTTTGGGATTCATCCAGCGGACCTAAAAGATAAAATGTTCCAAACAAAGTGATAAATCGTATACCAAAATTTCAAATTCAGAAAATGAATATAATATTGTCAACAAACAAATTAATGATTGGGCCCAAATTTGCATTTTAAACATGAATTGCATTTTTGAAGAGAAATGAAGTTCTATTTATGTAATGCACTAAAAAAATGTTTATGGACTTTAGAAAAATGAATATAAAGATATTAACAATTAATATTAGCCACTTTCAGTGACTAATCAAATACACATGCCTGTAATGGGTCCTCATTGATTCACCTCCTCCTATAATCGGTGTTGATGTTTCACCTGTATGACTCACCGACACCCTACACACATAACATCCCCACAATGGAGGCCATCAGTGGTTGAACATGGGACCACTAAAAAAAGATTCCATAGACAGGTGTTGGTAACCACTTGACCACCACCCCATTGGAATAATAATATATATAACATTACAAACATATATATAAATATTTTAAAACACACACACAAACACACACATATATATATATATTATAACCAAAATACATATTATATAAATAAATAATGTAAATACAAAAAAGAACATTTGTAAAAATATGTATAAATTCAAATATATATATATATATATATTCCTTACTAACAATTTGATATATATATATATATATATATATTATAAATGTATGTATATATGTATATATATATAAATATAAAAATCCAAAGATATATATAACATATAAATATATATATATATGAAAATCCTAATATATGTACTATATATATATATAGAAATATGAATATATATACATATACATATATGTCTATACACTTATGTAAATATGAATATATATATATATATGTGTGTGTGTGTATATAATCGAATGAGAATGAAATCGAGATCAAAGATTGTTGGAGAATTACTCAAGCATGAAAGAACTAGTGATTTGGAAAAAAATTCCCTTTAAGGAAAGTATTTTTGACTTCCATCTACCAAATATCATTATCATTGTAAGATACAATAGAAAGTATAATTTTGATGGATTTAAACATGAATTCTATTGAAAAGGATTCATTGTAGAAAATTCCTTTACATTGATTAAACTATTTATCCTGCAGCCTTTCTTTAAAGGTATTTTCATTACCTTCCATGTACAATTTTCTATTGAATAAAATTTTTCACCATATGGTCTTTACATCAACTATTTCATCGACTAGATTCCAAACATGGTTCTGAAAAATAGAATCCAACTCATAATTAATTGCTTCATTCCATATTATATATTTTGAGCTCTCTACTACCTCTTTATAGATGATATGTTCATAATTGTTAACTATTAATGAGTCATAATCTTCAATGAATATAAAACCATATCATTCTGGTTATCTTATATATCTTATAATCCTACATAGCACTTGTGTTTCAGTAACTAGATCTTCCGCATGGAATTGCGGAATCTATTCTTGTAACAAATCTTGTGTAACTAGAGCATAAACTACATCAACTTTAGTCTTTCTCCCACTATCCCTTTTTATGATGTTCTCCATATGAAGAAATAAATATTGTTTGGTGATAGTCACATTCTTGTCAGAGGGGTTGTATAGGAAGTATCCCTTTATTTTCTTAAGATACTATATAAAGAAACACATTGTGCCCTGGGGTTCAGTTTTATTTTTTGAGAAATCCTTATCAAATGCATCATAACCCCATACATGTTTATGCAAAAAAAAAATTTCTTTAAACTCCATAACTCAAAGGGAATTCCATTTTAATATTTATTTGTTACTCGATTTAATGTGTATGATGTAGTTTTTAATGCATATCCCAAAAATTATAATCTATGATATGCATGAATTATCATTGACCATCCATTTATAACTAGGTATGGTTTTTCCTTTAACTAACACTATTCAACTATCATGTGTAAGGGGGAGTGAGTTGAGATAGAATCTTAAACATCCAGAATAGTTTGATAAACTCTTGGTTAAGATATTCACCACCTTGATCATATCAAAGATTCTTTGTCTTCTTTCTGAGTTGATTCCATACTTTTTTCTTTAATTCCTTGATTTTTTCAAAGGAATCAGACTTATACCTCATCAATAAGACATAATCATATCAAATACAGTCATCAGTAAATGTTATAAAATCAGAACATCCACCGTTATCTTCTACTATAATGGTTCCATACACATAAGTGTGACCCAATCCTAGAATATCTTTGGACCATTACCCTTGTCTACCGAATGATGGTTTGATCATTTTCCCTTGTAAGAAATCATGGAATATTTCAATTGGTTTTATCTCATAAGAGTCGAAATAAACATATTCAAATATTTTTTTCAAATGAATATCATTTACAATGACAATATGGTGATTTCATAGCTAGGTGTTATATGAGTTGTGTGAAAATAATTCATTATAAATTTTCAATACTTGGTTTTTATAATTTAATATATAATGATCATTATTCAAAATTTTCATACCATAACATACGTTATCTTTATAAAAGAAAAAAACATATTTCCAAACTTGAAGATAAACCCATCAACATATAGAAATGATACAAAAATTATGTTGTTGATATCAATTGGTATATAATAACAATATTTTAAAATAAAAAACATTCCTTTTGTAAATGAAATGTGGTAGTCACCAATGGCTAGAGTAGGTAGCCTATACCCATTGGAAGCTCTTAAATCCACCTCTTCTCTTGAAATATTTTAGAATATACTTGGTTCCTATATTTGGATATATATGTGAGTACAAAAATTTGCATCTAATATCCAATGTGTAGATATTAATATATTACACTCAATAAAGAAGTCACCTTTAGCATCCCATTTCTTTTGGGTGAAGTTATTCTTCTAGTGTAATATCTTTCCACATGAAAAATATACTACATCTTATTCATTGCCCTGCATATATATCTTCTTATTATTAGAAATACGATGCTCGGAAGCTTTAAACTTGTTATGAGTCCTGGGCCCCTTCTCCTTATTCTTCCTTTTCTTATTCATCATAAGGATCGAAGATTTATCTTTATACATGTCCTTATCCACATGTAGAATTAATGTAAGAATTTATGAAAAACTCTTCTTAATATTTCTCATATTGTAATAATAATAAAACTAGAGAAGGTCTTGTGCAGTGAAGAAAGTATGAGATTCTTGTGAAACACATCTAGGAATTTAATCCCTAATATGTATAATCATTCAATGTAGCCAATAATTTTAACTATATGAGGCCAAGTTGGCATAGGCTCTCTAAGCATAGTTGTAATTTAAGCATTATAGATCTGATATCCTTCTGATCTAAACTTCTATTAATAGAAATCCTAAAAGTGAGACATCATTCTATATGTATCCATGTCTTCATGTTACTTCAAAATCTCATTGGACACGGAGGATAACATGAAACACTGAACATTTGCAGCATAATTCATATGATCTCATTGGGAGATAACTCTTTATCACTAGCCTCATTACGCGGTTCTTTAAGAATTAGTTCTTCCATCACATACAATTACTTTTCATGGCGAAGGATAGTGTGTAAGCACATATTACACTCATATAAATTTGTACTGGTGGTAAGGTTATCCATGTCAAGAATGGTTTACAATGATATATTTTTTATTTCATTTTTATTGTTTATTATACCGGTAATATGAGAAGATATTTAGTACTTTATCTGATAAAATTTAGAAAGATAAAAATTTATTATATTTATTAATCAGCCATTATTTTATTGAAACCTTATAGCCCTTACCATTGGCTTTAGAATATCCTATTTTTTGGACATTCTAGCGAAATTATTCATATTCCACTTCTCATTAACTCAAATTTGGTTGGTTAAGAAAGATGAATGGTTTTAGGTAGGAATTCTAAATTCATACTGTATTAACTCAAATTTCCTTGATCTATTTACTAGACTCACCAATCCTAAAATCCATAAATTGGATTTTCTCAACTCTTTCCTCTCATGTACATCAATTCCTTCTTTCTTCAGTCAAACAATGATGTGAAATAAGTGATGTCAAAAAAAAAATTCAAGTTATAAATCCCTGATAATTTAAAGAACCCCAACTTTGGCTAGTAAAGCACTATGAACTATGGTTTGATTTTAACTGAATCAGTGGAAGGCTATACCTAGTTAATATATATTATTGATGTATTTTCTATTTTATGTGTAATTTTTTAATTACTATATTTATCCCATGCTTGTCCATATTACGTGGTTTTACTTAAGTGATTAACCATGTCTTGGATAATATTTACACATCATCCAATTTATTTTAGTTATATCTTGCATGTTTGTTAATTCATTAACTCTTGTGATCATGAAAAAAAATCCATAATAAAATAACCATGAAACCTTATAGAAATAAAATAACGTTGTGGTATGATCATGATTTATTACTAATTGTTAGTTTATTTACAATTTGATAATCTAAAAATTGACTAAGGGGACAAAAATGAAACAATTAAGGATTGAGTTACATCTTTCCACTTATCCACCTATGTATCTCTCTTGGATTCATTTCTCCTTGGCTCAAAACATGAATCAGCTCTACTAGATTGAGATTTTTATACATTACATATAATTTTACTCACACGTTGGTGAGGGGAAATGTTTTTAAATAAAAGATACCATGAGAACACAAGCCCATACATAAAGATATGAGAGAAGGAAAATAGAAAAATAATTTAATTAAATAATAAATTAAATTAAATTCGTCAAATAAAAAGATCATATCTATGGTTTTGATCATCCACATGGAATGAATTAATAATTTAATAAAAATAGCACTCAATTATTAATCATTGTATTATAAGATAAATGACACTTGAAAATTTTAATTATCATCTTTAATTAATCAATTACTTTATCTTAATTCTGATCCAAATTTCCTTGAGATTCTTATTCATCATAATTTTAAACAAATTAAGTAACATTATTTGACATTAACTATGTATATAAATATACCTAAGGAAACTTGTAGAATACCCTTCTAAATCTACACAACATGTATTATAGTCATATATTATTCACTCTTGTGGAACATGGATACACAAATTATCACATACTTTCATGAAGTGTTCTATTAGCTTAATGATTACATAAATTACATGATTTTTCAATAATGTATTATTAATCAATAAATATAGAGTAATATCTTTCATATGACTCCCATGTGATATGCAGATATAAAGATTACGTATAAATTAATTAAAATCACACACACATAGATATATATATATATATATTAATACCCATCACATGGTGTGTCCTATCAACTTAATAACCTCATGAAAGAACATATTGATAAGGTTTACAAAATATAATAAATTAATTTTAATTCTACATAATTTATAATAAGTTCATAGAATGTACAAGTGAGCTACACAACAGTATGTCTATCACCATCTATTCAGGGTTGATGCCTAGGGACTCGTCATGTAAACCATGCCTAAAAAAATTGGAGTACACGATCTATACAAGGGATACATGATGAGTGGTCTCTATGTTACATGGTCTCCAATCATGTATGTCGTGTATAAAAATAAATGGATCGTCTATGAATTAAAAAACTACATTTCATGTTTGTGGGCTACATGATGTGTACTCCGGATGATCGTGAACCAGGCTATCCAGGTAAACACACACTGTAATAAACATAATGTACTACATGTGTTCAATGCTCATGGTTTGCATGATTTCCGAATTAATTCCTTGTGCGTTGAACACTAGTACATGGTGTGTACCTCCAAGTACATGGTGTGCTATTTTGTTATCTGGATATAATTTGCATCACCTCTAGATGAGTTTTTTGATTCCATTTAATTCATGAAATTAAACGATTTCTTTAGATCTGTGAGAAAAAAACTGAATAAGTAGATATCTTAATTCTGTTTAAAGAATTAATAAACATTAATTGATAAAAAAAATGAAAAATTTTTAAACAATAAATGATATTTAAATAATTATGTTAATGTTATGATACTACTTGTAGGTTCTGGGAAAAGCGGAAGCATGTGGCGGGTCATGATCTACTTTTATTTTTTTTCATGGTTGATGATAAATATGAGAATTACACAATGAAAAATATCATGATCAAAAGAATTTAATAAAGGTAAAAAGACAAGGCGTAGAATGTTTTAACCATTCATAGGATCATAACATATTATTTATTTTTAAATTTAAATGAATTAAATAATTACCTTCTGTAAATTCATTCTTCATTTATGGATCTGAATATAAATCTACGTCGTACCATCATGGTGTTGTAATAATCATGAGTAGATTCCCTTTATCAGTGATCCACACATGTTATACAAACCACTTAATGTTGCCATTGGAATCTCTTAGTGCTAGCACAATAGATCTTATTTCTTACATTGTTTTCCTTTGATCACCATGAGTATATCTTCCAAATCCTTTTCTTTAATCTCACTAGACATGAGAGTGGGAGGAGGAGGAAGAAAGCTCTCCATTCTTGGGAGCATTCTTGGAGAGGGAACTCTCTAGTTCTTAAGAGGATTCTCTCCTTTTTTCATTGTGCACAACACAAATGAATTAGCTTATTTGAACGAAATATATAATAGGAATTAAATACTACTAGGGTTTAGAAATAAATATTTTCACTAGTTCTATTTAATATATATTTTATCTCTAATGAAACCCCATGTCTGAATTAATAATAATAATAATAATTCCTCTAAATACCCTTAACTTGAGAATTAAATTAAATATTATTTAATAAAATAATATTTAATATATATTATATCTAACCAGACCTAAAAAATGGTCCTCCATTTCTCCGCAATTATTATCAGGCCATAAATTAATGAAAATTTATTTGATAAATAAATATCTCGACCTTATTCACCAATAAATAAATAAATATTATATTTACTAAATTGAAAATAAGTATTTATTAAATTTTCTAATCATATTATATTCTCTAGAATAAATGGTGATAGAATATATTAAATCAAGAAAGCCTGAATAATTATTAAACCATGTTCTAGAATAATATATACTCACATTTCTAAAAAATAAATAACAATATATCATTTAAAAAATATTATGGGTGAACTTAGTGTGTGACCCTATAGGCCTCTTTCTTAGTGGTATTAGGAGAAGCGGACTAGATTATAAGGATAGCTTATAAAAATTCTCTAACACACCCATAGAGAAAGAACTAAATTCCAGAATAACATAATACCTCATACATATGCTTATTATGTAATATAATCCCTTTTTCATGATATATCTAATCAAGAAGGTTTCTTGCTAGTACCATCTACCTATGTGCTCGATATCTTTTTATTTGGATTTATGGAAATTACATATTCCAATAGAACACCATGACCATGGATTTATTTAGGAAATATATTTTCCTTCAATGGTCTTGAGATATTAACTTCATTTAAAAACATAAGGGAAAATCATTTCTCACTTTATTAATTATTGCAATATTACTCATCATTCACACAATATATCCTACATCATCGCGAACATATGTCAAAATAATTTTCCTCAATACATCAATGTACGCATCTCATAATACTTAGATATTAACAAGGGAGTACACCATAATAAGGTGTCTCAAAGTCCAATGAGTGGCCAATCCTAATAATCCTATATAATTTGTTCCCCAAAAATGGTATCATAGGGATATAGAACATATATTTATGAATAATGTTATAAAACTTTCAGGATATCATAATAGTGGAGAACTATTATGACCTTTTGGTGTGGAAAAAAAATCATAGAACATTATTTAAATGCCTCATACCCAGATGCCACTCAACCATTACACAACCCAGTTGACCACATGACATCATGTTCATCTCCCTAAACATGAGAGGCTAATAACTATTAGTGAGGGCCTAGGGTGTGTTTATGTGGTGACTATTCCCTCATTACTAGAGTGAAAACAATAGATACATAGAAAAATATATGTTGTGGAAGAATTAAAACAATCATAAATTAGAAAAATAACCAAGATACTTTTAAATAAACAATTACATAGGTAATCTCATATAAATATGATGTTGATACATGTCATGTCTCTACAATGTTGCCAAAATAGATAAACCTAGAATGTGTACAATACATATATCAAAATTCAAAAAATTCCAAAAAAAATATTATCTCTAAATAGAAACATGAGCCTCATCTCAGTCATATAATCCCCGAATCCTAATCATGTTACAAAGTCTACTATTGAAATATTGGATCTTTCCCCGGTCCCTAGATGCATACATATAGTGTGACTGGGTACCCAAAGCTATCCCGGACAGGGTGTGAGATACAATCATAGTATGTCCTCAACAAAAGGTCTATAAAAACACTTCCTCTGTAATATAAAAAGCTAAATCAGAGTGAAATATAACAGGTATCAAAATAATATAAGTAAAGTTCCCATAGAGATAGAAAGGAAGTATGTGATCTTGTATATCCATCCATGGATCCCTATAAAACAAGTGTTAAGATCCTATCACAAGGCACCTAAGAAATGAGAATTAAACACAGTGACCATTTTATATACATAATATTACATATAACCCATTACCTTTTCATACAACCTATAATACCATATAAACCATGGATGAGTTGTGTAATCATAATTTTCATATCTTCCATGACCGCACCGTACAACCATGAATATCACATTTACCATGGCCAAGTCAGATAATAAAATTTTCAGATCCTCAGAGCCAGACCCATGGAATATAATACCAAGGAATTATCTATCAGTCCCATGAACATCTCGATTAAAAATATATAATGAAATTGGTAGATTCTAAAGATCATGTCAACAGACCATGTAATTAATTGTAGAAATTCCCTTTGGCATCCAATGTAATTAAAATCCATGGATCATAAAGTTCCAAGGTACCTTCTGTTGTATAATAATATCCATGGGTGAAAAATCCATGACTTCTAAATGAAAACAAGATCCATGGTTTACCAACCAAGGAATACAATACCATTTTTATTTTCATCTAACAAAACTCATCAATTAACATGAATTCAATTCCATGATTATATAAACTAATATATAAATTCAGATTCAAATATAATAAATGAGTCTACCCACTCATATAACAAATTCATATAAACATTCAATCAAAAGAATCAATATTTAAAGTATGAAACCCATATCCTAACAATCAATACAATTAAATTCATTTATTAGAGGTCTTCCTATAACTAGGAAAGCACTGACTCTCGCCATGTGTGGTTTAACAAAGGAATAAGAAAATGAAACTCACTTGACACACCCCATGGGTGGCCTTGATTGGGGAAAAAACCTCCAGCACATCTCAAGGGAACTAAATGTATCCTTAAGAGTTTACATATCATTTAATTACATTATTATATTCAATTTAGTGACCTATCTAGAATTTTTTTTATTGGTGGAACAATGAAAACTATCTTAACAAAGCACCAAAATATTCTGGAAAAGTATAGACCACTTACCGTAGGTCTGTAGTAGAGTGATCATCTAGTATCAACACTTGATTCAACTCAAATCTGATGTATAATGAAGAATGGATGATGGACCTGAAAAAAATGGAATTTTAAATTCCATCTAAATAGCTTAATCTATATGATGTTAAGTAAATAACAAAACAAATAGATTTGATTTCTCACTAATGCGAATCAAATGAAAGTAATGGAACATTATTCCAAGTTAGAATGGGGGAGAGGGATCAAAATATATGATTTATCTTTAAGAGTATATCTATAATAACCACAGTCTAATGAATAATAATAAATAAAATGAAATTATGATTTAACATTAAGTAAGAAAAAATTGTAAGTGTCTAAAAAATCCTTGGGATGCATGGTTTGGCCACATAGTTGTCCAAACCATTCACCGATCATGAACCCACTTTTATAAGGAGGAGAATCATGCATGGTCATTTCTCATGGATTAAATAAATGTACACAAATTGTGCAAAACACCTCTTTCAATACGTAGAGGTGAACTTTCATGGAAGTGCACCTCCATCCACATGGTTTCCTCAAATTGTGTTGCCTATAGCACCCCAATGTCAATCCCCACATGGTTAGTAGTAGCTGTGTGATCTACCCAAGATAGTTTCTACTGACTGTGTGACCTACCTTGATTTTCTAAAAAATAAGAGCTTTGGGATCAGAACAAGCCCAAGGTAGCCCCCCCAATACTTGTATGACCTCAAATGGTATTCAGATTAGGCTATAAAAAAGAATTTAAACTGAAAAAAACGTGATCCATACAACATATAAAAACCATAAATCATACAATCATCTCCCTTTATATCAATTCATCCCGGAGATTCCCTCCCAATGTTAGTCATGAATAAACTGAGAATACATCCAGCCATTGAGCACATACGTCAGCATCCCGATCCACAGTCTTGGCCAAAAAATATCCATGCTCCCATAACACTTGTATTATAAGAACTAAACACCCTCGGAGAACCTCTTTTCTCTTATTAATGATACAAATAATATTTTCCTCAAAGTACACATCTACCAGTAAATCCACCTCCTTGGGATAAAGAGTATAAGTTGAGTTTTAAGGATAATTGTATAACTGCGATACATAGAAGATGTTGTGAATGGCCTAATACATCTAAGGTAACTGCAACTGATAGGTTAATGGAACATATCCCTCTACAATCTCAAATATCATAACATTTCTCAAACCTCAGTTATATACATAAATGACTTGATCATCCGACCACAAACTCTAGAGCCCATCTGTGGCGATCGATGTAATATTTCTATCGAGACTGTGGAGTATCCATCTTCTTTTGGATCAATAGGACCTGCTTAAAAGTCTCTTAAATAATACATGGTCCCAATAAAGTTACATAACTTGACTCTAACCTGTATTTGGGAAATCAACATGGCCTTTAATATAAATCTTCATAAGGTTATATCTATATAATATAATGATAAATATTATTATAGGTAAAATCAACCAATGGAATATGCCTCTCCCAAGATCTCCCAAAATGAAGGACCATTCACACAACATGTCCTCAAGCAATTATATCATATGCTTTAACTGACCATCAGTTTGATGGTGGTATTCTATGCTCAGAAGCATTTTCTTACCCAATACCCTTTACAAAATCTTCCAGAAACGAGACATAAACTGAGTTTCCCTATCTAAAATGATAGAATAAGGGACCCTATGATGGAATAATTTCTAACAGATATAGAACCTTCCAATATCATCTACTCTTATGGACTCCTTAATTGGAATAAAATGGGAAAACATTACGATCAATGGCTCGTAGAGATTTTGAAAAATCTATCACAAAATCTATTTTTAAATCTTCCCATTTCCACATGAGAATATGTAACTACTATAAAATTTCAGCTACTTTCTGATTATTTTTCCTTCACCTACTAATAGTTGTAGCACCATGAAACCAAAAAAACTGCGTCTCACTTCATACCCGGACACCGGTACTAATAAAGTAAGTCACGGTTCATATTGGTGACACCAAGATGAACTTACCAAACTGAGGCATGAAACTACAGCATCAACTCTTCACATATATCTACTGAAACCCAAGTGTGACAACGAATACACCAGATATCATTTGATCATATCATCTAATAAGAAGGTATGTCATCACCTACCAAACTCTCCCATAGAAATAGGCCCTCATAATCTGTTAGTTTCTTCATCCTCACTCTATCAAGTAGGGTAGAGGTAACAACTAATAATGAAATATAAGTGTACCCCTTACAATCTTACAAATCCAATTGCATCTCAGTTAACAAAACCATAAGCTACCACTCGCTACTATCCTATTGAACTACTAGTATTTGAGTCAACCTTCTTAGTACATTGACCAATAAATTTTACATTCTAGGTGTATAGAAATGATGAAAGTCAAAATACTATAGGTAATCAACCCATATTCACTACCTCTGATTTATATCATGCTGTGTAAATATATACTTGAGTTTTTTTGTCCATCCACACCACAGAATTCTCTCCAAGTATGTAATGTATCTAATAGCACAAATCATAGAAAAATGAATTTTACTCGAGATCACGCGTCAGGTAGTTCCTCTCATTTTTCCTCAACTGCAAATACTTATACACTATGACTATATGTATAGGTATTAGAAATACTCCCATATCAATACCTGATGGGTAACAATAAAAATTGTAGCTCCTTTATAACTGTAGAAGAATTTGGACTAGTATTGAATCCAATCTACCATTCCACAACTGAAGGGATCTCTCATTGGTATTTTTCCATGAAAACGTGAATCCCTTCTTTGACAATATCATAAGTAGAAATTATAGACATGATAAGTCCTGTATAAAATTCCTATAATATCCAACAATCCATAAGAAACTTCATATGTAAAATAAGTTCTTAGGATGCTCCAAAAAAACTACAACTCTCACCTTATATTGGTCAATTAATACTTCTGTCCCTAAGATAATGTGAACTAGGAAGTGAATTTTACTTATCTATTAGTGGAACTTTGTTTGCTAAACAAATAAATAATTATCTCTTAGTGTATCCAAAATGATATCAAGATTATTTTACTAGTCGTGTCGACTATACGAATACCCCAATATATTATCCACAAAACTACCCCAAATGAATATAAATAAGGATGAAAGCTCAGTTCATCAATGCTATAAAAACTTCTACCACATTTAAGAGACCAAAAAATTGAACCAGATACTCCAATAGACCATATATTCTATGAAAAGCTATACGATGTATGTCTGCATGCTGAACACTTACATGATGATATCTAAAAGTCAAATCAATTCTCAAAAACACCTAAGATCCTCGAAGCTATTCAACAAAAAGATCATCTCTTTGTGGAAAGGGATACTAATTCATAACATTCCTGTGGTTCAATTTCTATTAATCCATACATATCCCAAGGGTATAATCCACAATTTTTCAAAAGGGCCGTTGAACCCCACATTGAAGTACTATGTCAAATAAACTCATTTTCCTCCAAATCCTCTAGATACTTACTGGGATCCTAAAAATATATTTTAGCTATGCTGCAATGAGGAATGAATATCAGTGTAGCTCTTGGGACTCGATCTATGAAGAAATTGACTTCTCTCTATAGGTGTAAAATAGAAAAGTCGTCCAAGAAAACATCCTTGAAATGATCAACCACTGGTGTAAACCATGTGGATTCACTCCTTGATCATCCACATACAAACTAAATATCTGGGATTTCACCCAACAGATTCCATGATTCAATAGTCGATCTCATATTTTTTATACATTTCATTCACCCATTTTAATATAAACTCCACCCTATGGTAATGTGAAATTCTCCCTTCGATTATAGTAATCAACATTGGCTCGATAAGAAACTAGCCATTCCAAATAACGTATGATGTCATACCCATTTATCTCGACGAAAACATGATTCCATAGGAAGGGAAAATCACCAATCTCAAGGGGTAACTCAATACATGAACTATAAAAACCCCAACACCAGTTCCCTAGAGTAGGTTTCTTCATCAACAACATTTAAAACAAGGAACATTATCTTGAAAGAATGAATAGAGTTTTATTATTGGTAAAATAGATACATACATGAAAAAAAAATTACATTTCAAATATCAAATAAAAAAATATTTTATTAGAAAACATTATTTTCTCCTTAGTATAACCCTACATAATCATTCACAAAACAGTTCTTGGTATCCTGGTAAAAAATAGAACATAAGAAATGGGTGATCTCAAATGCTTAGTAAGGGTAAGCGTACAATGTAATATAAGAGTAGATAAGGTATAACAAACATGGAAAGGTAAATAACTAAAACATATACCATTTAGTCAATAACATGAGCATAATATGATAAGAATAAAATATGAGAAAATAATTTCATTTAAATGATCACATGAAAATGAAACATAACCATGTATATTCTAAGTAGTCGAATAATCATAAGAATATCAATAACTGAATTCATAATGATGGGATGCATAATTTGGAATTTATGAAACATATGTCGATACTTCACACCTATAGTCTAATACATTCAAGGAATCATGGTAAGTATCTAACATAATCAAGGATTTGTACTAAGAATATAATAAATTGGTAAATACTTTGCCAAAACCTAGACCATTTTGTCTCAAGATGCCTACCGATGAATCAAGGGGATATATAAGTCCCCTCCCATCACATACTATATCCAATTAATTCCTCATATGAATTAATTGAAACATAAAATTCATAAACATTCGTATTAAAAACTACCATACGAAATGTGAATACTTTAACCATAAATAATGATCAGTATCAAAATATAACTCCCACATCCAAACTAATAAAAAAACATCTGATAAAATATAATAGATGATATAATAAGAGATCAAACTCAATTAAGCATAATATTTAAACAAAGGGTGATAGAGTAGATGAAAACAATCTAATAAAATCATTGATTTTTTTAGATAAATACCCCTTTATACTTTGAAAAAATTTATTTAAAAAACAATTAAATTATAAAAGGAAAAAAATTTCACTGAAAAGAACATGAAAACATTGAAAGGTCTACCAAAAACATAATGGCATAATTATGATTGGAAAACCCACCCATTTATCATAAGTAAAAAAACATTCCATCTATATTTTTTTCATAAAATTTCATAAAGTACCACGTTTAGAAAACAACAAAAAGATTCTCTTCAAACCATTTTATAAAATATAAAACATGGGTATGAAAAGAAATTAAAAATTTGTAGGATATTAGTAAAATAAAATATGAAAACATTTTTTTAAAACATATTTATGGAAGATTAACATTCCCTAGTGTTTACATAAACAGAAAAAATCCCTAATAATGATAATATTGTGAAATAACCACTAACACTTTGCAATCGGTTGAATTATATGACCGTTAATGTAAAATGAAACATTAAATACCATTAATATATGTATATTAATGGTATTACATTAAACTGGTTGTATATACACCACAAAAAATAAATAAGTGGTGAATAAGGCATATATCAAATAGAAATAAATTTGAGACGAAAATACATTACCTCACACTTCCTCTTAGGTGTACCTGATTTAACCTCTAGTATAATGGTTTAAACAATGTTATTAATTTATACCAGGAAAATTTTAATATTTTTTATATTTTATATTTTCCTCTTAAATCATTTTATCACCCACTTATTAATAATATTTCATTATTACTGTTTTTTTTGGTGTTAACTGCTTCATTTTCCTATGCATGTTCTACCATGTAATTTTTAGTTCTCGTGAATAAGATATAGTTACATAATCTATAAATTGATATTAATTCCATATATTCCACATTTATTTATAATATACATTTGTATAATTATTCTTGAATGGTGAACATGGAAATTGAATCACATCGTATCGTGGAGATAGTATGTTGTACGAACCCACGAGTGATGGTATCATTCCTAAACTGGTGAAATAGTAAGCAAGTGGATGGTATATTAACATTTATAGAATAAATATAATGTATTAATTATCACATACACACTCATATATATATATATATATTATTTCCATCATTATACCCGTCCAAATAATGTGGTTATGAAAAATATATTACACCAACGCTTCGAGACGGTAAGTCGTATGTAAGCACATGTGGTGAATTCATTTTTCATAGGATATATAAAATGTGGAATATGGTTATCAAATTATCATAATAAAATATTATAATATATATAATACAAGAGTTATTACTAAGAAAATAACACCTAAAGAGGATGTTGAAGAAGAAATGGACTAGGATGAGTGGGTGAAAATGATTAACTCTTCTTCATAATACTTCCTTTAGATCTCTGCTTAAGGGATTTAGGGTTGGTATTTTTGGAAGAAAAAAAACATTATAACTTGGATAAGTATTATAATAATAGAATATTTTGAGTTTTTTCAATATTTAATTCTCAATGTAGTGTGAATAAGTGAGGGAGGAGGTTCCCTTTTATAATTAAGGGGAGGGGTACTTTTGAAAAGTCAAATAATATTAAATTAATATAAATTATTTTTCAATTCCTAATGAAAAAAAGTGAGAAATTTAGATCATAATATTAGTATGGTTATAAATACTATCACCAAATAATTTTGAGATAAGTTTAGATCACATTATTACCCTTATCTTTTGGCCTTAACCATCATTTAATCCCTTTAACTCTTACCATAGAAACATGTGTTTTTACTCTTGGAGGGTTAATATAATTACTATTAAATACAAAATATCTACAAATGGATATTTTAGGAAATTATAATCCTTATCACAATATTTTTTTATGAATTTTATATTTCTACTAATTTTATATCATTTAATAAAATATTATTTATTTTTATATAACATTAATGTAACTTTTTATAGAAAAAGATATATTCTTAATAACTAGATATTAGAATTTTAATACTTATTAACATGAGTATGGAATATTTTAATTTTCTTAAAATAAAATTATATTAAGGGATTAGAGGCATCAAATTGGCACCAACATGCCATCAAATAGGCCCAAGGTTGATTTCTATGACACACACCAATATAATAAAATTTGGACAAATATTAAGGTAATTGTTCTAATATTTATAATATTAATATTTTACTCTCAATTACATAATTTACCCTAAACTAAGGTAATAAAAATTACTAATGTTACTATTTATATTAGAAAATAATAAAACAAAACTATTTACTAAATTTTAACCTTATAATTCCAAATATGGAACAAACATTCCATAATTTAATTCACATAATTTTCAAAAAATAATTTAAAATTAATCTTAAAAACAAGATTAAACAACGAGTTTTTAAAGAAAAAATGTATAAAATATTGAAAAATTTTTATATCCAATATAAAAAAACATATAAAAAACCAAAAACCAAAAACCAAAATGTGTACTATCACAATGTTGTAAAACTACCTTTAGAAAAATATATCTTTTTTGTGTGAAAGCTAGATTTATTTTTCTATTATATATAGATAACACATTGGATGAATGTTAAACATTAGATTTCATAATATATATATATATATATATATATTTAATTAATATCATTCATCGATAATAATTAATTTAATTAATTAGGATAAAATACCTTTGGAATATAATAATAGTTTTCATAAAAACATTTCCTTCATATTAAATGGGTTTTTTTATATTTATTTATAATTAATTTCTAATAAATGAATTAGAAAATATATTTGTGTATGTTATTTTATCTTATTCGTAACCATCAATTTAATGTCTAAGAGACAATTGGATTATAAATAATATTAATAGTATATCATTGTTCACATAAGATCGATGTTGCGTACTACGTAAGCTATCAAATAAAATAATTTTAAAAAGTTACATTCCAAGAAAATTTTTGGTGTTACATTGCACCCTCCTAAAATAAATCAAGTCCATGAAATGTTGGAATATGGGATCAATAAAAACGGGTTGAATTTTCAAAATACCATTATTAGAAACTCATGTCCAAAATAGTTTTAATAAATATTCACTTAAAATAGAGAAAGGAATGTATGATGGCCAACTGAGATAATACATACTATGATTACATGTATTAAAATATAGACATGTAAGAGAAATCTAACTCTCAAATACTAATAGAGAGTGATAGAGAAAAAGATCATTAGAATGTTAACCTTCACAAAGACACAAATATGTGGTGGGTTAAAAGGCCATTGATAAAAGTAAATGGATATAATTTTTGTTTCAAAATCATTTTCTTAAAGTTAATGAATTAATTAAATCACTAGAGAAATAAAATAAGGAAACAAAATTACTTGACAATAAGAGCTCCATCCTTTAATCAATTTCCACCATAAACTCGTCTTTTTCTCTAAATGGTGAGTATTTAAGATGAATTTTACATGATTGAAGGATATAAATGAACTTCTATGGATCAAAAAATCCACAAAAGTATATACTAGGTTCACTTGGTTTGATACCCTAATATGGAGGTAAATTAGGGTATGAAAAATTAAAACAAATTCCCTTGTTGATCTTGTTTTGCTATTAAGAAAAACTCTCTTCTCTCTCTTTCGTGTAGCCAAGTATAAATAGAAATTAAGACATGCACATGACACAATAATTTTTACTTGGTTCACACTCACAAGGCTACATCCAAGGTGAATACACTTGAGATATGATGATGTACCAAATACACTAAAATAACACTTCTATTTACAATGTTCGAAGGAGACTCACAACCCCTCTTGGATTACAACCACTCACAATTTGAAAGCTCACTACTCCCTCAACTGAACTGTGCTCACTAATTTTCTAGAAGATCCACTCACAGTTTAAAGGATTTCTGGTCTCTTAGTTATCAAAAATGATTACATATTCCTCTGTATTTAGTTACTCTGTTTATGTTCCACTTTCATCCACAGATGAATAAAACGTTACCAGAGGTGTACCAAGAAATCTTCCAACTTTCACCCAACCCTAGAATGATTGACACACTTCTCTAAGCCTGGTGCACAAGTATTACCAAACCGCTTACATGACACTCCCTTCTTCAATACAAAAAATGAGATACCCACACCCTTTTATGCCAAAACCAATATTGTCATGCAACTATAAACCGATGCGCAACTTATGAATAACTTTATACTAGTGCACCCAAAACATGACTTGTGCGCCCAAACCAACTTACACAACTAGAGATCGAATTTTCTATAAGTGTTGAGATTATTTAGAAATAAGGAGGGTTAGACCTCTATTTATAATAATTTTGGGCACCTTGAGTGTTGTACACATGTCTCCTACCGGCGCGTAAGTCCAGCCGTCTTACCCTCTGTCGCCCTAGTCAACTTGTTCACCCAAACCAAAACATGGGAGAATCTATTTTGTTTTCCATATTTTTTTGTTCTGATATTTAAAAAAAATATTTTATGAAAAATAATAGGGCTCTAAGAAACTAGAATTCACGTCTTTTTTCCAAAAACACATTTCTCTATTTGTTGATTTTGAGGACCAAAAATTTGGAAGAAACTGGAAAACGACACCACCATGTATCTGCTCTTCTTGTACCTCCTCCGGATTGTCCATTCCTTTTTTGAGGTTCTTCTTTCAATCATGTATTGTGAAAAACATACCTTGAACTCGAAAACTCACTATTTAAACCCCCTTTTATCAATAAATTGAACATCGTGGTCTTATTTGTCAGCAACCAGAACATGGAGGCCCACTTTTTCAACAAACACAATCACCTCAAATATTATTCAATGATACCTTGAAGGATTTTTTACCAACATTATAAATACATATTCCTATTATATTTATATAATAACTAAAGCCAAAATTTATTGTATAAGATAATATAATTCCACAAAATTAATTAACCTTTATATATTGAAAAATATTTTAATCTCAAAAACTCCATAGTAATACACAAAAGTTCAACATTCATCATTCATATTTTAAACTATCATTTCAAAAAAAATTATAGAAAATGATTTATAAAACAAAATTTTGAAGGATTTGATTAAAATGTCTTCCAAATAACATATATTACACTAAATTTCTTATAAAAAAAATTAATTTCCCAAATCACATAATCTATAAGATATTCTAACCATTTCTATAATTAACATTAATCACCATAAGCCAATAATAAAATAATATTTGATAAAAAAGGAAATTAAAACATTATTACTCATAATGTTATGTTTCACTTAATGTTATATCATTTCAATAATGGAGAACATCTTCCAAAATAACATTAATCACCAAATCAAGAAATAATTTTCCAATCCTAAGATTCTCTATTTGATAAAAAATGTCTCTAAAATAAAAATAATCTTAATCCATGAGATATTTTAACTAAAAAAATTCATGTTAACTTGAATTTTACATTGGATAGTGGTAGGAACTGCACCCTTATCACCTTTTGGTTGTCTGTTCAAACCTTACGACCTTGTCAGACCTGACGATTTGTCACCCGAACTGCAAGTTTCCCATTTTCAAAAATTATATTAATATTATCCTAAAATGTGGTTAGAATCCTAAAAAATAAACTAAATATATTCAACATTAACCAAATGTTTTAACTACAAAGGTTATCTCATAAATTTCATTTATTATTCCCGGTAATATAAATACTCTCAATTACCTTAAATTCAAATATCATATAAACCCTAAAGGTTATCCTTACCATTAAATATATGTCTATAAAATACAAAGGCATTAATCATTAAATAATTTTTTATGCATACTAAACCAATGGGTTCTGTTCAGTAATCTATGTTTTCTTATTTTTTTTCTCATTGTTTTTAATAAACTTCCTTTAATAAAAATTGAAAAAACATCAACCCCAGAAGCCCAGAGTCGGTGGTTACTTTATTACATTGGCATAAGAAATAAAGAATCATATCTCGAAGGATATAATAATTCAGTAAGGGTAATCATACAACATAAGATATGATCTAATAAGACATAAATAATATGGAAAGGAACATTACTAAAACACATTCCATTTAATCAAAAAATTGAGCATAATATTACTAGAATAAAAGATGATAAAATAATTCCATATAAACAATCACATGAAAATGAAACTTATCCTTGGATATTCTAACTAATCTAATGATCACATGGAATATAAATAACTAAATTCATAATGAGGGAAAATATAATGTCGAATATCTGAAACATATGTTGAGGATCAGTACCAAGAATCTAATACTGTCAAGGCTTTGTTACAAGAATCAAAAAATATCAAGGCTTTATACCGAGAATATAATAAATGGGAAAGGCCTTATCCAAAACCTAGTCTAGTCTGTGTCATGAGACCTACCAATTAATCAAGGTGATATAACAGGCCCCACCCATCACTTAATAAGTCCAATTAATTCTTTATATGAAATTAGTGAAATATAAACAACATAAAGATTAATATTTAAATCTCTTATATGAAATGTGAATAATTTTACCATAAACCAAGAATGGAGTCAAAATAGTGCATACATAGTAAAAATGGTCATAAAACATTAAATAAAATATTTTAGATGATATCATAATAAATACAACTCAATTAATCATTATATTACAACAAATTGTGTTTACATTAATGAAAACACTCTAATAAAATCATTGAATTTGTTTAGAGATAAATACCCTTTTATATATTGAAATCAGATGTTTTAAAATCCACGCAATTATAAAAGAAAAAATATTTATTTTAAAAGAACATGTAAATATTTAAATTATAAATTAAATCATTAAGGTGTCATGATAGTAGGAAAATCCTCTCACGCCACATAACATAAAAAACATTTCTTTCCTATTTTTGTTGAAAAAATTCATAAATTACCTCATTTAGAAAATGAAACAAAATACTCCTTTCAAACCATTTTATAAAAAAATGAAACATTCCTAAATAAATACTTTAAAATTTTATAGTATGTTTGAAAAAATATTTTTCAAAAGATTATTAAAAAACAAGGATATGGAATTGAAACGTTCCCCAGTGGAGACATAAATAGAAACAATCCTGAATGATGATGAGATTGTGAAGTAACCCTTACCCATTTGTAATAAGATGAATATTATGCCCCATAACATCAATTGAATCATTAAATACCATTAATATATGTAGAGACCCGAATCTTAACGTACAAGGACATTACATTACTTTTGCGGAATACTTATTACATAAAAAAACACACACACAAGGACTGTAATAGTTTAGTGTCTTAGGAAACTCGGAACTAAATCTTCTAATCATGGTGAAATATCTTCAACATCTCCCATAAAGATCTTCCCCTTTTTTTCTTACCTAAAACCTTTCTTTATATCCTGGGTAAAATAAAACATACAAAAGGGTGAGCTCAAATTCTCAGTAAGGGTAAACAAAATAAATATCAATCACATCATATACATAAGAACATAAATTTTGGAAATATTAACCGGCAAAAGAGATCATAATATCATTACATGGGATAAATCATAGAAGTGAAATGTAATCCCAATAATCATAACATAAAACATGAAACTTTTTGGCATACACACATAATCATAGAGAATCATTTCTTATTAGTCAAGACTCATTACCAAGACTATCTTAGTGGACAAAGTCCATTTCTGAACTGAGTCACCCTCGTTTCAGTCCTGTTTCACTGAACCGGTATAACCTACCATTTTAGCCATGTCTATCTCATGAGATATAAAATCTTTACCCAATGCATTGGAGGGACATATAGGTCCCACCCATCACATAATGATACCATTCGTATGTGTGCCACAAAATCATAAACCATACAGCATAGCATAACCCATGTAATAAAAATAGAATTCTTAAACATTGTGACATCATAAAACAATTCATATAAGATAAAGGAATTCATAAAAATAATTCCATCACAACATAATCAAATCAATGTAATAATAGGTATAAAAACAGAACCCTTTATTATCTTAGATGGAAAATAATTTTGATTAAACACTTGAACTCCATTCTTGTGGACAATATCCTTTCTACTTCAATTTTTTTTTCATTTTTTAACATGTCATACAATTTTAAACTAAAGGAAGTTGATTAAAGATAAACATGAAAACTTTTAAAGGAATCTTCTTGGAAATTATGTTTTAAAAATCCATTCATGCCGTATAAAAAAACATTCTTCGTACTTTTGTCAGAAAAGTCAAAAAGTACCTCGTACGAAAAACGACAAAATATTCCTTTCATATCCTTTAATAAAAACTCAGCTAAGGGTAAAATTGGATTTAAACAATTTTAGGTGTATGGAAATAATATTACATATTGAGGAAACATGGATGTGGATGATAAAATACACCCCAGTAAATTTCAAAGTATAAACAATCTCGGATAAAAATGAGATTGTGATATTTTCCCTTACATTATGTCCGATATGCTTTGTACGTATCTGAACCTCCTTTATAATGATTTAAATAATGTCATTAACTTATTACATAATCATATTCATTGTTATGATATCATTCATGGTTCACTTATGACTTTATATTACCCATTCTTTTGTAAATTCCTTGTTAAAGAAGTGTTTTGGGTAAAATCGTTTTATTTATCGTAGGTGTTTGGACTTGTTGTTATTGACATTATTATTACTTATATCATGATTTACTTACTTATAGAATATAAAACATGATTTATATATCATATATATTCAGTATATATATATATATAATTGCTAGATAAATGAAATGAATCACATCGTTCATGGAGACGGTAGTCCGTACGTACGCATGAACGCTGTTTTCCTTTACTTATTGTCTTGAATGGAAGTAAGTAGATGAAATACATATATATATATACATAAATCCAGTAGATTTAAAATGTCATATATTTCCTTATTATTCATTATATATACTTTATAATCATTCATGAATGGTTAATGTGGAGAATGAATCTCATCGTGTCGTGGAGACGGTAGTCCGTACGTAGGACGAGCGCTGATATCATTCCCATGGTCGTGGAATTGTGTTGAAGTGTATTTATACTATTTCAGTATCAATATCACTTTATAATAATCATATATAGTTACTCATTACACCATTATACCCATCCAATTAAGGTGGTGGCGGAAAATAGATTACACCACGGCGTGGGGACGGTATTCCGTACATACGCACGCGCGGTGATTTCCTTTTTCCGTAGGATGGATAGAAGGTTAATTAGAGTTGTTTCATATTTATAATAACATATAAGTATATAAGAAATACTTATGTTATTACTTTATCAGGAAACAACTAAAGAAGAAGAAGTTGAAGAAGAAATAAATTGAAAAAGACCGGTAATGGATATTACCTTTTTTTGACGTGCCTTCACTTAACCTCCTCTTAAAGAACTAAGGATGGTCTTTAAAGAAGACCAAGACCTCTAGGATGATACTAGGGAAGTGGAGAAGATATTTTTCCAGTGGTTGGCCGAGCATGAATGCTCAAATTGGTGTGAGGAGGAGAGGGAGGAGGTGCCCTTTTATAAGGGAGGAGAGGGGCACCTTAGGAAAATCTCAAAATATTATTTTATATTAAGGTAAAATTCGGTTTATAATGGTTCCAAAGGGTCTTATTTAAAATATAAAGTGGGTATGGGTCGAAATCCTCTCATCCAATAGGATTTAGACAAGTTTAGGTTATTATTTTAACCTTATAAATTAGATTTAACTCTAAGTTAAATAATTTATCTTTTACAGTGTCTTTTTTGTTTTCTTACACTATATGGTTAATAAACTTACTATATCAAGCCAAACGAACCCCAAGTTGTTTATTATTAATATATATAACCTTATCTAAGTCATTTTGCCGAACCTTAGATTTTTAGGAATAAAATAACAATTAATAATATAATATTTGTTTTAAAAACTAATTTATGTCAATTTTGACACTATTTGGTACATGATTTTTATGAAATTCATAACTAAATGATACGTTCGAACCAAGTTACTTAAATCAACAATAAAATGTCATATTAACCTAGAAAATTAATTTATGTCATAAAAAGTCTCAAATTACATTTATGTGGGCATTTATAACATCAATTATGTCAATATTTCATTATTAAGACAATTACTGTATCATCTTTGTGTCATAATAAATGATAATTATTTAATCCCTAAAAATTATAAATAAATTACTATGATTTATATAATTGTATTATATTTCTGGATACTATTCATGTTCGAAGTTTCATGAAGTTTATCACTAAATTAAAATTATTATACTTATAAGATTTAAGAAAGTGACATGTTGTCACATTCTTTGGTTTTAATAATAATTAAATTATTTTCATGGACAACAGTCCATAAAATGAATCTAATCTGACCCTTAGGTTATATGGGTCTACTTTTATCCATCCAATAGGATTTTTCCAAGTGTTAGGGTAATTTTATAATCTTATCTTTACCCTTAATTACCTGATGTACCTTTAACTATAGTAAATAAAATTTACCGTAGTTACTATTCACAATGCCCAAAAATAAAAAGTAGTTTATTAACATAATTTGGACCCACTGATTCCAAATATGGAATCCATTTTTCCAAATTCAATACAAAAAAGATGCAGAAATTAAATTAAAATTAATCCCGTTGTCGAAAGAAAACGGGTTTTTCTTTAAAACATTGCAAAAGATTGAATTGATTTAACCTACGAATTCAAGGTAAAATCAATGATAATGACGTAAATTATATTAAATGGTAAAAATATATTCTATTTTTACTTTAAAACGATTAAATATTATAATTTATCCACATAAGATATTACGATGAAAAAAGTTGTTTTTAATTAAAATATAGCGTGTTTTTACTATTCATTAAAATATGAAAGTTATTGGAAAAATATCAAAACTTTATCTAATGTAAATTTTTATATCCTGATTCAAAAGAATAATTTTATTTTTTCAAATTGAACTTATAAACATGTCAGAAACTAGATTTAATGTGGGTGCTCCATCAAAATGCGACAAAACTACATTTTTTGAAAAATACTAATTTTACTCAAAAAATTTATTTTGTTCTTATACCATGTTCTAGAAAATGTGTAAGATGAATAATAATGTTATAAAATTAAAAATTTAGTTAATACTATTCATAACGTCTAGTTCATAGTAATATTATAATAATATATCTTTGTTTAGTAAAACCCGGTATTGCGTACAACACACGCTATCGAGGAAGGTCGTGATTGCATGTAATGCAAGACAAGTCAGGGTTGCGTGCTGTGCAATAATCCTTCATTGTTTCATATAACATAATCCAACCATATTTCAGTTATAGATTGAATATATATATATATATATATACTCAATGTTGCGTAGAATAACTATTATCAAAATTGTGTGTAACACGATCCAAGAATAGTGTTGCGTATACTAAAAGCTAATACGGTGTTGCGTATAGGGAAAGGTAATCTTGGTGTAGCATACAACACAAGAAATTAATGAAATTAAAAGAATATTTTTTCATAAAATCTCGGGGTATTACATTCTACCCCCCTTAAAATGAATTTCGCCCTCAAAATTCGTCAGGGTTATAAATGGTTTAATATTCGACAATTTCTTTAATAGAAACCCACATCGTAAAAAGGAATACCAAAACCAATCTTTAAAAACAATAGTATTGAAATGTAACGGTTACCCAAATAAACTAATCACTGGGTTTCCACATAGGAGAAAATATGGATATGGAAGAGAAATCTAACCATCATGTTCTGATAGAGAGTGGTAGAGAACATGAATATGGAAAATCCAGCAATCACAAAGCCATAAATTTGTGACGATCTAAGGTAACATCTGATTCATCAGATATAAGATAACTAGGACAACATTTTTGGTTTTCAAGATCATTTCCCTAAAGTTGATGAAATTGGAATTAGAAGAAATAATTTCGTGATTTTGGTATAGTCTCACCGTTTTTCATTCTTTGGACAATTTCCACTTCATCTCTTAAAGAAATGAAGTTGAATTTGTCATTCGTGATGTGTTAGCAGATCATGTGAAAGAATTATGGGTCATTCCATCTATCTCAAACAAAAGGTTATAAAAGCTATCAAAAAATACATAAGTCCATCTATAGTGAGATTAATCATATATGGTTCCTAAAATGGACTTATACTTCATATATCATACTGCTTAATATAATAAAACTAGTTTCTACTAAACAGGGACTTCCTGTAGGCCAGTGGTAGGCGATAAAGGCCAGTCGCACTTCGGTTGTGGGTTCGATTCCCACAGCCTTTTCCGACACGATGGGTCGTCGCCCGTCCTGTAAGTTGTCCTTTTTCTAAAGCTATATTACAATAACATCCCATCAACAATATCAAAAAAGTTTTATCCTTAAACAATACTAACTTATGTCCAACATAATCCATTCCAATCTTTAGGCTTATCTAAAATACTTCGGTCCAAGATCATAGTATAAAGAAAATGATCACGTGAATGCCATCATTTACCCCATATATCATAAGACATATCTTGTTGGTCAAATTACAAACATGTGAATTCCTTAATCATGTATTCTCTTGAAGAATGAATACCCATTGAACCTTAGTGAAAACTTGAATGCAGTCAAAAGTTAACTCTTTCCACATCCCAAAATCCAAAAATTCTATTTACTCAAACCATGATATAACCTTCTCTTTATATCAGTCATGAGATCATGAATTTAATTTTCTCCTTATCCATTCATTATGTGCATATCATCTACATTCCAAAAATATCTGAATAACCTTTCATGGATACTTGTACCATTAATCATACACTTTCAAAAATCAAGGAAAAACAACAGTGTAACAATACTTAGATGTGTATTTATTCCATAGTACCATGATATTACTTATAAAACATTACACATTATAAACATGTAATCATTCCACTACATTCTTAAACCATTTATTGAGCTTCAACAATTCTTTCATCTCACATATCATTTGTAGTCTCTTCATCATCATCAACATAAATACTACCCATACTACCATACTGATTCTCTTCATAAGACTTTCCCTTTGGGAATCGGTTTGCATAATGCCCGTACATTCCACATTCAAAACATTTAACCATTGTTGATGTCGTAGCAATACCATTATTCCCATCCCTGGTGTTAACTGAACCATTTCCTTTGCACTTACTGGCTTTGTGTCCTTCTTTTCCACACCCAATGCATCTTCCAGTTCCTTTGAAACATTCTCCATGATGCCTCTTCCCACATGATTTACATAGGGGAAATTGAACTTTCTTTCCTCTATGATCATCATGAAACCCCATCTTTCTCTTATTAGCTGAGTCAGGAAACTTACCAAATTTTACTTTATTGATCATATTATGAGATTGCTGATTTGTCATAATAATGAAGTTTGGACTTCCAAATCCCATTTCATTTGGTTTCTCATGAAGAATATCATTCCATTGTCCATCATATCCTCCATTATCTTGAATCATCTTGTGTCCAACCATTTTCTAAATCCCAAAAAGAATAGTGTGAGAGGAAAAAATCATGCTAGGGAAAGCAACATAGTAATGGGGGAGTACCCTTAATATCTAACTTCTAAGGTTAAATTCTAAGATCATTACTGTAGTTCTAGGACTATATCCCATACATATACTTATCCTTAGGGACATCCCTAGACATACCTTAGAAATATCTCTAGGGATCTCACTAACATTTTCGCATCCTAGTTTCCAAAGGATGATTAAATTTTTCCTCTGATACCAACTATAGAGACCCGAAGCTTAACGTACAAGGACATTACATTACTTTTGCGGAATACTTATTACATAACAAAAACACACACACAAGGACCGTAATAGTTTAGTGTCTTTGGAAACTCGGAACGAAATCTTCTAATCATGGTGAAAGATCTTCAACATCTCCCATAAAGATCTTCCCCTTTTTTTCTTACCTAAAACGTTTCGTTATATCCTGGGGAAAATAAAACATACAAAAGGGTGAGCTCAAATGCTCAGTAAGGGTAAACAAAATAAATATCAATCACATCATATACATAAGAACATAAATTTTGGTAATCTTAACCTGCAAAAGAGATCATAATATCATAACATGGGATAAATCAGAGAAGTGAAATATAATCCCAATAATCATAACATAAAACATGAAACTTTGTGGCATACACACATAATCATAGAGAATCATTTCTTATTAGTCAAGACTCATTTCCAAGACTATCTTAGTGGACAAAGTCCATTTCTGAACCGAGTCACCCTCGTTTCAGTCCTGTTTCACTGAACCGGTATAACCTACCATTTCATCGATGCCTATATCATGAGATATACAATCTCTACCCAATTAATTTCAAGGAGATATAGGTCCCACCCATCTCTTAATGATACCATTCTTATGTGTTCCACAAAATCATAAACTATACATCATAGCATAACCCATGTAATAAAAATGGAATTCTTAAACATTGTGACATCATAAAACAATTCATATAAGATAAAGCAATTCATAAAAATAATTCCATCACAACATAATCAAATCAATGTAATAATAGGTATAAAAACAGAACCCTTTATTATCTTATATAGAAAATAATTTTGATAAAACACATGAACTCCATTTTTGAGGACAATATCCTTTCTACTTCAAAAACATTTTTCCTTTCTTAACATGTCATACAATTTTAAACTAAAAGAAATTGATTAAAAATAAACTTGAAAACTTGTAAAGGATTCTTCTTTGAAATAATGTTTTAAAAATCCATTCATGCCGTATAAAAAAACATTCTTCGTACTTTTGTCAGAAAAGTCAAAAAATACCTCGTACGAAAAATGACAAAAGATTCCTTTCATATCCTTTAGTAAAAACTCACCGAAGGGTAAAATTGGATTTAAAAAATTGTATGTGCATGGAAATAATATTACATATTGGGGAAACATGGATGTGGATGATAAAATACACCCCAGTAAATGTCAAAGTATAAACAATCTCGGATAAAAATGAGATTGTGATATTTTCCCTTACCTTATGTCTGATATGCTTTGTACGTATCCGAACCTCCTGTATAATGATTTAAATAATGTCATTAACTTATTACAGAATCATATTCACTGTTATGATATCATACATGGTTCACTTATGACTTTATATTACCCTTTCTTTTGTAAATTCCATGTTAAAGAAGTGTTTTGGGTAAAATCGTTTTATTTATCGTAGGTGTTTGGACTTGTTGTTCTTGACATTATTATTACTTATATAATGATTTACTTACATCCAGAATATAAAACATGATTTATATATCATATATATTCAGTATATATATATATATAATGGATAGATAAATGAAATGAAACACACCGTTCATGGAGACGGTAGTCCGTACGTACGCATGAACGCTGTTTTCCATTCCTTATTGTCTTGAATGGAAGTAAGTAGATGACATACATATATATATACACATAAATCCAGTAGATTTAAAATGTAATATATTTCATTATTATTCATTATATATACTTTATAATCATTCATGAATGGTTAATGTTGAGAATGAATCTCATCGCGTCGTGGAGACGGTAGTCCGTACGTACGCACGAGCGATGATATCGTTCCCATGGTCGTGGAATTGTGTTGAAGTGTATGTATACTATTTCATTATCAATATCACTTTATAATAATCATATATAGTTACTCATTACACCATTATACCCATCCAATTAAGGTGGTGGCGGAAAATAGATTACACCATGGCGTGGAGACGGTATTCCGTACGTACGCACGCGCAGGGATTTCGTTTTTCCGTAGGATGGATAGAAGGTTAATTAGAGTTGTTTCATATTTATAATAACATATCAGTATATAATAAATACTTATGTTATTACTTTATCATCAAAAAACTAAATAAGAAGAAGTTGAAGAAGAATGAAATTGAAAAAGATCGATAATGGATATTACCATTTTTTGGTGTGCCTTCACTTAACCTCCACTTAAAGAACTAAGGATGGTCTTTGAAGAATACCAGGACCTCTAGGATGATACTAGGGAAGTAGAGAAGAGATTTTGGTAGGGGTTGGCCGAGCATGAAAGCTCAAATTGGTGTGAGGAGGAGAGGGAGGAGGTTCCCTTTTATAAGGGAGGAGAGGGGCACCTTAGGAAAATCTCAAAATATTATTTTATATTAAGGTAAAATTCGGTTTATAATGGTTCCAAAGGGTATTATTTCGAATCTAAAGTGGGTATGGGTCGAAATACTCTCATACAGTACGATTTAGACAAGTTTAGGTTATTATTTTAACCTTATCAATTAGATTTAACTTTAAGTTAAATAATTTAACTTTTACAGTGTCTTTTTGTTTTCTTACACTATATGGTTAATAAACTTACTATATCAAACCAAAAGAACCCCAAGTTGTTTATTATTAATATATATAACCTTATCTAAGTCATTTGGCCGAACCTTAGATTTTTAGGAATAAAATAACAATTAATAATATAATATTTGTTTTAAAAACTAATTTATGTCAATTTTGACACTATTTGGTACATGATTTTTATGAAATTCATAACAGAATGATAAGTTCTAACCAAGTTATATACATCAACAATAACATGTCATATTAACCTAGAAAATTAATTTATGTCATAAAAAGTCTCAAATTACATTTATTTGGGCATTTATAAAATCAATTATGTCAATATATCATTGATAAGACAATTACTGCATCATCTTTGTGTCATAATAAATGATAATTATTTAATCCCTAAAAATTCTAAATAAATTCCTATGATGTAGATAATTGTATTAGATTTCTGGATACTATTCATGTTAGAAGTTTCAGGACGTTTATCACTAAATTAAAATTATTATACTTATAAGATTTAAGAAAGTGACATGTTGTCACATTCTTTGGTTTTAATAATAATTAAATTATTTTCATGGAAAAAAGTCCATAAAATGAATCTAATACTACCCTTAGGTTATATGGGTATACTTTCAGCCATCCAATAGAAATTTACAAGTGTTATGGTAATTTTATAATCTTATATTTACCCTTAATTACATGATTTACCTTTAACTATAGTAAATAAAATTTACCGTAGTTACTATTCACAATGCCCAAAAATAAAAAGTAGCTTATTAACATAATTTGGACCCACTGATTCCAAATATGGAATCCATTTTTCCAAATTCAATACACAAAAGATGCAGAAATTAAATGAAAATTAATCTCGTTGTCGAAAGAAAACATGTTTTTCTTTAAAACATTGCAAAAGATTGAATTGATTTAATCTACGAATTCAAGGTAAAATCAATGCTAATGACATATATTATATTAAATGGTAAAAATATCTTCTATTTATACTTTAAATCCATTAAATATTATAATTTAACCACATAAGATATTACGATGAAAAAAGTTGTTTTTAATTAAAATATAGTGTGTTTTTACTATTCATTAAAATATGAAAGTTATTGGAAAAATATCAAAACATTATCTAATGTAAATTTTTATATCCTGATTCAAAAGAAGAATTTTATTTTTTCAAATTGAACTTATAAACATGTCAAAAACTAGATTTAATGTGGGTGCACCATCAAAAGGCAGCAAAACTACATTTTTTGAAAAATACTTATTTTACCTGAAAAATTTATTTTGTTCTTATACCATGTTCTAGAAAATGTGTAAGATGAATAATAATGTTATAAAATTCAAAATTAAGTTAATACTATTAATAAAGGATAGTTCATAAAAATATTATAATAATATATCATTGTTTAGTAAAACCCGGTATTGCGTACAACACACGCTATCGAGGAAGGTCGCGATTGCGTGTAATGCAAGCCAAGTGAGGGTTGCGTGCTGTGCAAGAATCCTTCGTTGTTTCGTATAACATAATCAACCATATTTCATTTATAGATTGAATATATATATATATATACTCAATGATGCGTAGAATAACTATTATCAAAATTGTGTGTAACACGATCCAAGAATAGTGTTGCATATACTACAAGCTAATACGGTGTTGCGTATAGCGCAAGGTAATTTTGGTGTAGCATACAACACAAGACATTAATGAAATTAAAAGAATATTTTTCATAAAATCTCGCGGTGTTACAATATAGGTAGAATAATGATATTATATTAAAAGGGTTGTATATACACCATAAAAATGTTGTGAATAAGGGTTGCATCATAGATAAATAACAGTCAGACAAAAATCTCTTATCTCACACTTCCTTTTGGTTGTATAGGATTTAACCTTCTGTGTAATAGTTTAAATCATGTTATTGATATATAAAACAAAAATTAAAATATTTATTATATCTTTTATTATCATTTTATAAAATTTTATCACCCTCTTATTAATAATATTTCCTTACTACCGTTGTTTCAGGTGTTAACTGCATCATTTTCTTATACATGTTTTGTCGTGTAAGCTCCGATTATTGTGCATGGGATATATTTCAGTCATCTATATAATTATATTTTTATCATAGATATCATATTTATTCAGTATATATATTTTCATAATCATTATTTAATCATGAACATGGAAAATGAATCGCATTGCGTCATGGAGATAGTAGGTCGTACATACACGTGAGCGATGGTATCATTCCCTTATCAGTTAAAGGGTAAGTAATTTTATGGTAAAATAATTTTATAGAATAAATTAATATCTTAATTATCGTATATTTATATTATTTAGATCAGTATACCAATCCCAATAAAGTGGTGTTAAAAAACAGATTACACCATGGTGTGGAGACGGTAAGCCGTATGTACGCACACACAATGATTCTCTTTTTCATAGGATGGATAGAAAGTGGTATATAGTTATCTCATTATCATAATAAAATATACTAATATATATGATAATGAATTTATCACTAGGTAAAAAACACTTTAATAGATATTCTAATAAAAAATGAACTTGGATTAGTTGGTAAAAATGATTACCTCTTCTTCGACAGACATCCTTTAGATATCTTTTTAAGGGATCTAGGGTTGGTATTTTTGAAAGGCCAAAACCTCCAAGACATGTATATGAATTTTAATAAGATAAATGGGTAGGATTTTTACAATATATAAGTCTCAATGTGGTGTGATGAATTGAGAGACGAGGTACCCTTTTATAATTGAGGTGAGGGGGAACTTTTGGAAACTCAAAAATATTAAATTAATATAAATTATTTTTCAATTCCAAATTCATCCAAAGTTTGTTATTTTGAAGTTAAAATTACGATAGATCTAAATCCTCTCAAAAAATATTTTTTATAAGCTTAATTCACATTATTGACCTTATCTTCTGTTTTAACCCTTATTTACTCCATTTAACTCTTACCCTGACAACGCGTGATGTTACTCCTTCAGGGTTAATATCATTACTATAAAATACCAAACGTACAATAAATGAAATATTTATAAAATTTTAAACCATATAAAAATCAATTTTATGAATTTTATATTTTTATGAATTTTATATCGTTAATAAAATATTATTTATTTTAAAATAACATTAATGCCAATTTTGACACTATTCATTACTTTGACTTTTACATAGATCAATAAAAAGGATATATTTAAAAAAAATTTAAAATAAGAATTAAATTTCGAGGTTATCTATAAAATTCATTTATGAAAAACATTATGTCAAATTGTATGTATTTTAATATTTCTAATATAATTTATTTTATATTCTTAGTAAATAAACAATTATTACATCATCATTGTGCAAGCCATTATGTTACTTATTTATTTGATAAAAATTAAAAAAAATTAACATGATAAAGGTAAAAAATTTATTTTTTAAATATCTATTTATATTGGAATATATATTCTTATTAAATACATATTAAAAAATAAATACTTATTAAAAATATAAGTATGACATACATGACTTTTCTTAAAATAAAATACTATAAAAGTATTAAAGTCATCCAAGTGAATCCAACAGAAAATAAAATCATACCAAGTATTCTTTTAGTAAAAATTAACTCATCCAATAAAATTAGTTCAAGACTTAGGGTAATTTTACTAGTATTTATAATATTATTTTTTTATGCTCAATTACCCGATTGACCCAATAAAATGGTAATAAAATTAGTAATATTACTATTATTTTTGGATAAAAATAAAAGTGAAATATTTATTATATTTTTATATTATTATTAAAATTTTGTAATCCATTTTTAATAATTCAATTCAAATAATTTTTAGAAATTAATTTAAAATTAATCAAGTAAATACGATGAAACAACGAGTTTTTAATCTAAAAATGTTTAAATGATTGAAAAGTTTTTATATCAAATTTCATGGTGAAATTGCATAAAATGAACAAAAGTTTACTAAATTATATAAATTTCTCAAATAATAATTTATAACCAATAAAAAATATAATTTACCTCTATAAATTATCTAGATGAATATTATTTTTTCAATTAAAATCCAGTATTTTTAACTATTCATCAAAACATAAAACTTATATGAAAAATACAAAAAAATTAACTAAAGTAAATTTTTATATTCTTATTCTAAAAATGTAGTTTATTTTTTAAAAAATTATTTATAAAAGTTACACAATTTTGTTTTAATATAACCGTGTCATCAAAAGGCTGTAAAAATGCCTTTAGAAAAATATCACTTTTTATGCATACAAATTGTATTTATTTTTATATCATGTATAGAAAACACAAAATATGATTGTTAAAAATATTATATATAAATTTAATTAATATCATTCAATGAATGTAATTAATTTAATTTATTAGGAAAAAATGACCTTTGTTACATAATAATAGTTTTTATATAAACATTTTTTATATTAAATTATATATATATATATATTTCTAATTAATTGGTAACCAATTAATTCAAAAATATATTTTCATAAGTTAGTTAAAAATATTCCCTACTAATAATTTAATGGCTTGGATATAATTTCATTTTAAATAATATTTATATTATATTGTGGTTGGTTTAAGCTCATTGTTGCATGAAACGTAAGCTTTCAAAGATATGAAATTTAAAAAGATACATACCATAAAATCATGGGGTCTTACATTTAATGAAATCCTCTATTCTAATACCTAATAGAGTTTAAACCATCGCTACACACTAAAAACAATATAACAAGAACAAGTCTTTCCACCACTGGTACATATTTAAAACTATGTGATGCACCTGTATCAAAAAGTGTAGATACAAGAGTATAGGAAACTAAGATCATATCTCTCACCATAGATAGCCTGATGTTATTATCCTCAGGGATTTTATGTATAGAATATATATGACATGAACCATGACCCTATGACACAACCTCACTACCTAGAGCAGGCCCACTGTATTGTCTAGTTATAACTGGTGTTTGGATGCCTCGACCACGACCTCAGACACATCATCCTGAATGAACAGTGCAACTCATGTTCTCTACCTGGTGTGGATATGTGAAACCTGATCCCAATCCTTGTTTTGGAGATGACCCCCTTCCACTCACTGTTAGGGGGAAGGTCCTGCAGAAACATTTTCATGTGGACCATCCTGTCGCCAGGTCAACACTTTAGTGGTGTGAGACCGTACTAATTCCTCATACATAACTATCTACCAAAGGGATGATAGAAAACTAATATAGCAGTAGTCACATCATGGATGGTAATAATATCATAGGATACCATAAAATGGTACGTTATACATGAAGAAGTGGAGCCACTGGGTCAAGAGACTACACTATTTTTCTCTACTCCCCCAGCTTCCCTCATGTTCCACTCTATAATTAGCACATGGTTAACTATCTATGTAATATTCATCAGCTTGAACATGTTGATTCTCGATTGAATGACATATTGGAGACCTTCCTCAAAGTTACACACACTCGTTGCCTTGTCTGCATGGTATATCAATGAAGAATGGAATATCACTATAAAGTGTGTCAAATACTCTATAATTGTCAATGTACCCTGCTCCAGACACAGGAAATCAATTTCCTATTATACCCTTAGAGTCTCAGGAAAAACAATTATTCATAAAATCTTGTTTATAAAATCCTTAAATCCATACCATGTTGCACATCATCCGAGTTCATAATATCCCACCAGTTATTTACTGCTCTACAGAGCATAGATGTAGCGAGCTTCACTCTCATCTCATGAAGTGTCTCAAGATTATTTAATATAGAAAGATTACTATTAAGATATAGCATAGCATAATGTGGACCTAAATCCCCCAAAAACAGGGGAGGATGTTGCCGCTACAACACACGCGTCATATAATCCATATATAAGGAAGGGTACAATCTCCCCTAAAAATCCCACTTAAAGAGAAAAAAACCTTGTGGATCTTTTCCTCATTATCTATGTCCAAAAAAACCATTACTTCTCTAGGTGGGACAAAAATAGGATCCACCTATATACGATGGACCATGGAACCCAAATACCATAATTAATATCACATACATATGATTATGATACATTTTTGTATCTACAAAGAAGAAAAAATAGGTATACATGGCATGTGTAAAATACATATATCAAAATACCAAAAAGTTTGAAAAGTATTATATTCATATTGCATTATGATCCTTATCTCGGTCACATTCTTCCCTTCTCTTAAGTATGACACAAAGTCATGCATCGAACTATGGACACATTCCCTAGTCCCAACCTGTAATCATATATTATTTCTAAGTTCCCAAAAATGGCATGAATAGGGTGTGAGATATAATCCAATCAGTTCATCACCCAAAGGTCTATAAGAAATCATCTCTATGCAATATAACAAGCTAAATTGGAGGTAAATGTAATGTATATGGAATTATTGAAGGTAAAGTTCCCATACAGAGAGTAAATAAACACATGATCCTATAAAACCATACATGGCTCCCTAGAAAACAGGTTTCTATCTCCCGCGATAAGGAAGATAATAAAATTGGAAGTAAACCCTATGAACATTCCATAAAACAATTAATCACATATCAACCACGGATGATCCGTATAATCAGAATTGTCATATCAACCACGGTCGCACCGTACAACCAAGCATAACAAATATACCATGAACATGTCGTATAATCAAAGTGGAAGACACATCAGGTCTAGATACAAGGTATAGAAGCCCTAGTAATTCTCATTGAGTCCTATGAGAATCTCAATGGAACCTAAATAATGACACTAGTGGAGTCCAAGGATCATGCCAACAGAGCATGTCCTATGTGTGTCCAGCAACCCAGATCTAGTGGGTATAAATTTCCTTGGTATCCTATAGAATCATGATGCAAGGATCTTACAAGTCCAAGGTATATTCTACCATATAAAAATATCCATGGGTGAAATTTTCATGGAATATAAATGGATTCAAGATCCAAGGTTAAACAACCAAGGTATCCACTACCATTTCAGCTCACATCTCATTTCATTCATTAATTCATAAGAATTTCATTCCATGAGTATACTCACATATATAAAAACTATTATTCAAATAAAATCAATGAGTCTACCCAATCATAAAACAAATTCATAAAACCATTCAATCAAAAGAATCAACATTCACAAGAGTCAAACCATATACTAAAAATAAAACCAATTCAATTCATTTATAACCGGGATTCCTCTAACAAGGAAAGCACTAAATAACCCCATGGGTGGTTTAAAAAAGGAATAGAAAAATGACATTCAATTAGAATACCCCATGGATGAAATTGGTTGGGGAAACAATCTCCAACACATCTCAAGGAAATTAAAGGAATCCCTAATATATTTCATTTCATTTAATTCAATTATTCAATTTAATGATGGGGTCGCGCCAGAAAGTCTATTTGGAGAAACAATTTGAACTAGATTAATAATACACCAAACCATTTAGGAAAATTATATACCACCTATAGTAGGAAATTATTAGGGTGCTCATCCAGTATCAATATCTGATTCAACTCACATTAGAATACAAAATGATGAATGGATGAATAACCTTGTAATATGAAATTTTAGATTACACCTAAATAACTATGTCAAACCAAAGTTAAATGAAGAATGACACAAAAGGAATTTATTACTTAGCATCACAAATCCTATGATACCAGATGAACTTGATTCAGAGTTTTTATGTGGGAGAGGGATCAAATTCTACAATTTTTCTCTAAGAATAGATTTCCAATGGATTCTATCCAATGAAGAAGAAGAAATAAACTGAAATTAGGTTTTAACATTAAGTAAGTGGAAATGGTAAATTCACCCAAATTCTCGGGGCCACATGGTTTGGCCCCATGGTTAGAAAAATTTTGTTCTAACCATGCACCCCCCATAGTAAGATGGGTAATATCACATGATCACTATGCATAGTTTTAATAACTGTGCATAACACCTCTATCAGAAATTGTAGGTGATCCCGCATGTGGGTGTGCCTCCACCCATATGGTTTCTTAAAACCATTTGGCTTCCCATTATCAATCATCACATGGTTAGTGTTATAAATTTGACCTACCTTATAGTGTTTCTAAAAATTGCGATGCTTGACCTTGATTTTCTAAAAAAATATAGGCTCCAAGCCCTAAATATTCACCAAACACCCTTGATACTTCCATGATCTCAAAGGGTATTCACATTAGGTAGTATGAAATAATTTAAACTAAAACGACAAGATCTTTACCTTGTATAAAATCCCAGGATCATATAATTATCACATATTATGTTACATAGAAGAAAAATCATGATGTGATAAAAAGTTTATTAATATTAAAAAATACTAATATAGGTTATCATAAAGTACAGAGAAGTTGGTTCTAGGAATCCAACTCCAAATGTGGAAACTAGCGTACCTTTTCCAGATATCCAATACAATTTTCATTAAAATTCTATGTCATAAATATTATTATAATATCTCCCATTAACATGTAATATTTGATAGAGACAAACAACTTGTAATTGTGTTTCAATGAAATTGCATTATTATAATGTAGATAACCATTAGGCAGAAAACATTATGTATATTACCACTTATATGTCCTACCAGAGGATGGATTTTTATGAGTAGGTCTACCTAATAATAAATCATTATCAGTTTCACCATATAAAGGATAACTAAAAATGAAAGGTAAATAATTTTGAGAGAAAATTATATAATGAAAAATTGAACATTGCTTCAAAGAGATGATCTAGTGAAGACTAAGACACAATAAAATAAATGATCTTGAATACCAATGTGTGCATTCATCCACAGATCATGTGGAATGTAGAGACCCATACCCCAGTAACCAATAGTTAG
Source organism: Viscum album (assembly GCA_963277665.1). Classification (NCBI taxonomy): domain Eukaryota; kingdom Viridiplantae; phylum Streptophyta; class Magnoliopsida; order Santalales; family Viscaceae; genus Viscum; species Viscum album. The sequence continues at coordinate 1,171,930,745 of OY728128.1, read as the reverse complement.
TGTCTACATTATTAGACATTCATAACATTAAATCAATCACATCCCAAAGGAATGAATATTTTATTAGTTTTTGTAAAATAGCTACATATTCAAGATTTAAGTACATTTTCAAACAAAAATTACATCATATTTTATTCTTATAATAACATTAATCCTTCTATAATATCATTTCACATCAATCATAGTAAACTTTATGGATTTGAGGGGAAAGGGGAAAAAATAAGGGTGAGCTAAAATGACCATTAAAGGTTAAGTACACAGAATGCTATAATGAACCAATAAGAATAATCAACATGAAATGGTAAATAACTAATAACACATTCCATTTAAACAAAATAATTATCATGAAAATATTTGGAATAATCAACATTTAATGGTAAATAACTAAAAACACATTCCATTTAATCAATAAATTTAGAATGAAATTCAGCCAGAGATAATATCATTTCGAAAATATCATGGATAATAAGAAAAGGCATTACAAATATGGAAATGTAAATAACAGAAAAAATATTCTATATTATTAATATATTATGAATTAAATATATCTATGGATAATATCATTGTAAAAATATAATAGAAAATAAGATAATACATAATTAATATTGCAAGGTAAATAACTAAAAACATTAAATTTAATCAATAGACCAAGAATAGAATGCATCTAGAGATAATATCATTATTAAAATATCATGGATATTAATAAATAAATTCAAAATGAAGAATATTCTTAATTATTAGATGTCATGATCCCATGAATCATGATACAACTACCATCAAATCGTTCCTCATGACTATTTAAAACGGATGGGCATGTATACACTGGATTCCCATTTAACTAAGGATAGAAAACAAATTCATCTCATGAGACAATCGATTCATTTAAGGGATTTATATAACCAGGGCCCACCCATATAATCATATCCATAGAAATCCTCATATATTGAATAAATTATTTAATTCATAAAAAACATGCCATTTCAACAAATATCCATATTGTGTAGAGAATACAGATTTCTTCATATTTACTAAGATAAAAAAAACATTCTATACAAAACACCAAATGTATAACTGATATAAAGTTTAAGAAATAAATATATCCATGATAAATAATATTGATATTTAGGGGAAATTTAATGTCTAATGATCATATGAATGTGAATATTTCAAGGGAAAGTTAATGACTACAAAAATGAATCAAGAAGGTGAATTTAAAGGATTTCCTTAGTAAAAATGATCATATAAAATCCATATAATGAATAATGATAGTATCAACCCGACATATATCCATCTGAGTAAAAAAAGAGTTTTCCCCATTGATGAAACGAAATACATTAAAAATATATTTATAAAATATTATTGAGAAAAATATCATTTTCATTTTAAATTCAACTTTTAAAATTAAATCTTCACAACCAAAAAACAGGGCAAGGGAAGCGCTGACCTTTATCATTGCTAAACAGAAAGCACTGATAAAGGGGTCTTCCTTTATCAGTGCTATATAAAATCACTGATAAATGTTACATTTATCAGTGCTAAAATAAGTGATGATAAAGGTATCTCTTTATCAGCGCTAAAAAAGCGCTGATAAATGAATGTTTTATCAGCGATTTTATTTTAGCACTGATAAAACATTCCTTTATCAGTTCTTTTAATGAGCACTAATAAAGGTTCCATCGGTTTTTATTTAATAACCCTAACAGGCCATCCTCGCTCGCATGCAGTCAAGATTTCGCGGAAGCTGAACCAGGACCCTTGCCGCCGTGACCTCGTCCTCCTCCTCCTCATCCTCCTCCGCACCCGCCACCGCCTCCGCCCCCGCCCCCACTGCGACGACTGTCGCTTTCTCTGCCACCTCCACCCCCGCTTCCGCGACTGCCTCCACCTCTGTCGCTGCCGCCGGCTCTGCCTATGCCACCGCCTTTTCCCTCGCTGCCGTCGCTGGTGCTGCCTCCGCCGTCACCGCTACCATTATTGATATTTATTTTCAGGTAATTATTTTTCTACCTTTTGAATTGAACGTTTGAAATATTGATTTAAGGTGTTATTGCAAGAGTCAATTGATGATATAGTTGATAATTTTTTTGGATTCATGGTTCCTTATATATTATAGAATTGTGGAGGAGCACTAGAGACCTGTGTGGTTGTTTTAGGCATTAAACATTAAGGTATAGAAAGAGATGGTGCAGTTGATGTAGAAGTATTTAATCATTACATAGAGTCATAATAAATTCAATATGAACTATTGTAATAAACTGCTGGTGTTTTAGGTTAGTGACTAGGTATTTATCGTAGTTTCACATAACTTGGGACATCGGCGGCTAGGTTATCAATTTATGTTTGCACTGAGTAATGGGATAAACATAATGATTTTTGGTCACTAGGGAGTATTTATTATTGGTTCTAGTTACCATCTAGATTGATAGCTATCTATGATGTGTTTAATATTTTCCATTTGAGTAGGTATATACCAAATCATTGACATGTGACTAGACGGGGGATGTTGATCTTGATCCTGATAATACTTTGGTTCCCCAACCAATTCAAATTATGAATCTGGAGTATAAGGTACTACATGATTAAACGACCCAGAGTCTAGTTAATGTTGTAGTTCAGAATATATATCCATGATACATGGGGGAATTACTCATTGATGAGGTAGTAGTGTCCTTCTTCATTATAGGATACATGATCTTGGGGGATTTTTGGGGGGAAATCATTTATGGTTTGGAGATTATAATGTCTCATTTCATTTTATGTGAGGTATTTATTAACATTTTTTTTGGATTTTTTTTGGTCTAGGAATGCTGAGAAAGGATTTGGAGGACACATATATTGGTAAATTTAGTGATATTTAGGGAATTTTTAGAAACAAAACAGAATTTTTTACTATATTATGATAAATTACATGACGTGTAAATAGAGTACATGACATATAATGACCTCCAAAAATGACACATTAATTTGATGCACAATTTGACAATTTTAAAAACTTTGTAATGGTTACATATCATTTAAATAAAAAATATAATGTTTTAAATAAAAACTGACTTTTTTAAAACAAAGGGATTAAAAGATGTGTAAATGTATTATATGTAGTGTCAATGTCATAGAAACGGTTTTCTGGGGTCCATAGAGTTCTTGAGGATTCATATTTTTTACAAAATTATCCTCTTGGATAGATCTTTATCCCAATTATATTTTGGGTCACTGCCTCCCATCTATTTCACATTGTTCTATGCTTGATCACTATTATGGTTCAATTTCTTTTCTTGAGGTATATATGTGATCCTTCTGATTCCTATTTGGATTTGTTTGCACCTATGGTTTGGATAAAAATTAGTGATTAGATAGTGATTTCTATCAATAAATTTAAATTTATTTTCATGCATTGTCTTTTGGGGTTTGTGGGATGTGGTAAACGGTGTACTCGGTTTTAAATTATTTTATTCTCATGGATTTCCCTCTATTTTATGTTTTCTTTACAGTTGGAAATTTCCTCTTCTATGCTCCTCTCCTCTTCCACGAATGCACCTCTGTCATGTTCCTAAAGACACCTTCACGGTGAGTTTTCCTATGTTACTCATTTGTTTTCTCTTGTTTGCATGTTATTAATGTTTGATATTGATAGTTATAATGTGAAATGTATGGGCTAAACGCCCTATTGAAAATCGTAGCCATTGTTGGTCCTTGTTTGCACACTAAATGAATTGAATGTTGGTTGGTTCATGTTGAACATTGGAATATAAAAATTGGTTATTTACGTATACATGACCTATGAATGAACACCCCAGGATGATAAAACTTTTGCGAAAACCACTGAATTAACAAAAAAAATTGAACAAGGGATGCTTTGAAAAATCTAAATTTTTGATTGTTTGGTTTGTATGGTGTTGCGATTGTGATCGCGATCGTGTTTTTGTATGGTGTTGCAGTTTTTGGAATGATTGATATTCCATTTGTTTTCCATTTTTTAGTACTTCCACCATTAAATATCAATCCAAGCATTACCCATTTCAATGGCACCACCACATTGTTACCAGTGCAATTCCACTGAATCCTAGAAAACCACTTATAGAGGACTCTATGAGACACTTTAAAATACATGGAACATGCTTCAACATACATGGATTTCATATAGATTTTAATTCCACCCAACATTTATCTCCAAAATTTACACCACATGACTAATCTTCTGACTCAAACTTGGAATAAGTTTCATTTTAACTATTACATGTCATGTGAACCTAAGTCACACAAAATATATCTCCAAGACATATATATCATCATGAAACCATGTACATGCCATGAAATAATGGTAGAACCATATGACATGTGTTTTACTTCACTCAAACCATGTATATATACCATAGAGACTTGATGTGTATAGACTATACACCCCTAGTGGTCATGTAAGGACTACACACTGTGTATTCCACAAAAATGTGATGCATAGCTAGTGAGGTGACTCAATATGTATCTAATGTACATGCATTTAGCTCAAGTTATTCTAAATTTCATGTATTTTCAAAGGCATCATTCAGTCTTTGTAAGACTAACTTGGAATAAATTTGATATATGTTAGATTAAATCAAGTATCATATACATGAAAGATGTTCACCCTACTAGACACACCATGTATATGGATTTCAAATGAGTTTAAAGTCATTTATACCATGATTTGTTTTTATAAAACCCAAACAATTATACCTGATTAATTAAAACATAATATTAGGCAAGTTCGAGATCAAACCCATAAAGACGATGAATATTAATAAAGAATGGATGAATGCCAATCGGTTGATAAAAGAGTATGAAGATGGCATGAAAGAGTTTATCAAGTTTGCAAAAGATCATGCTTGTGACCCTTCTCAAATCCTTTTTCCATGTTTACGCTGTTGTTATTCAAGACAAATTAGCCTAGAAGAGTTGGAAGAACACCTGATCTGTCACAGAATAGATCGAAGTTATACAGGTTGGAATAAACACGGGGAAAAACGAATGTAGGTAGTGGCTTAGAGAACACGACATTTTATAGATCATATAATAGGATTAGATGCGTGAACAGTGAAGATGATCTTATAGAGGGTGTGATTATAGATGTGAATGATGCTGAAGATCGAATTGAGGAAATGACAAGGACAGTTGAAGATGAACCTCGTGATTGCCCAAAACTGTTTGAGAAGTTAAAGAGTTGTGCAATAACGCCATTGTATGCTGGTTGAACTAAATATACAGCATTGTCAGCTGTATTGAAGCAGTATACTTTGAAAGTAGGCAACAGGTGGAGTGACGCCAGTTTTACGGAACTACTTGCTCTTCTGAATGACATGCTCCTAGATGATAATGAACTCCCATGCCAAACCTACAATGCCAAATGAATGCTAAGATCGATGGGTATGATCTATGAAAGAATACATGCTTGCCCAAATGACTGTATATTGTTTCGCAAGGACCAAAAATCACTTATTCCCAAAGTGTGGTGCTTCCTGATACAAGAATGATGATTCTAGTCCTATACAAGTTGTATGGTACTTTCAAATCAATCCTAGGATTGGATGCCTATATGGAAGTGAGGAGACTGCAGGAAAATTGACACGACATGCAGATACAATAATTAAAGAATGGAAACTACGTCACCCTCTAGACTCTCCTCAGTGGAAGAGAATTGATCACAAGAATCCTGAATTTGGGAATGAGACGAAAAACCTTCATCTGGTGTTACCTACAAATGGGGTGAATCCTTTTGGTTTTCAAAGTAGTAGTCACAGTAAATGTACGGTTATGTTGGTAAACTATAAATTACCACCGTGGTTATGCATGAAACAAAAATACAACATGTTAGATATGCTTATATCGGGACCAAAACAGCCAGGTAATAATATTGATATTTATTTGGCCCCATTGATCGAGAATTTGAAAATCTTGTGGGATTCTGGTGTTACGTTGTATGATGCTTACAAAAATGAATATTTCAATTTGAATGCCATGTTATACGGGATGATCAATGACTTTCCTGCTTATGGAAATTTTTCAGGATATATCATTAAAGGAACTCAAGGGTGTCCCGTTTGCGAACATGGTAAACAATCAATTAGGTGGAAACATACATCAAAAACTGTGTTTCTAGGACATCCTAGATTTCTACCCCAACGACATAAGTTCCAATCTCGGACGACATCATTCAACGAAAGTTTAGAAGAACGTACAACACTGTCTCCACTAACAGGAGATCAATTGTTTGAGAAAGTAAAATATTTGTACACTACTTTTGGTAAACCGTTTTTGAAGAACCTTACAAAAACTGCTTCAAAAAGAGATCAGTTTTTTTTGAATTACTATATTTGAATTTTCTGTATGTCAGACATTTTTTTGATGTTATGCATGTTGAAAAAATGTATGTGATAGTGTCATCAGCACATTGCTAAATTCACCCAGAAAAACAAAGGATGGAATTAAGGCTAGATTGGGCATGGTTGAGATGGAAATACGAGAAAAGTTGGCACTAGTGAAGGGTGAAAAATGAACATTTCTTCCTACTGCTACTTACATTCTTTCTAGGAAGGAGAGATATCAGTTTTTCACATTCTTGAATGATGTAAAGGTTCTTGAGGGGTATTCATCAAATATCAATAACATCGTGTCAATGGGCGATCTAAAATTAAAGGGTCAGAAATCACATGACTTCCATGTTTTGATGCAAGATCTAATTCCTATAGATTTATTTTTCATTTTCCCATGAATTTCCGCCATAAATTAATGAATCTTTGTTTCTTCTTCAAAGCTATATGCAGCAATGTTATAGACCCATTGAAATTTCCAACTATAGAAAGAGAAATTGTCATCATATTCTGTGAATTGGAAATGTTCATCCCACTGACACTTTTTGATATGATGGTTCATTTGATGGTTCATCTGGTGAAAGAGATTCGACTATGTGGTTTTGTACATTATAGATGGATGTACCCCATTGAAAGGTATATTATGATTTTGAAAGGGCTTGTCAAAAACTAAAGTCGTCCAGAGGGTTGTATTGCGGAGCAATATATTGTTGAGGAAGCTGTTGAATTTTGTACCGAATAACTGTCTCATGTGGAAATTGTTGGCCTACCGAAATCTCATCACACTGAGCGGCTTGAGGGTGAAGTAATTTCTGGAAAAGATATTGTCACAATCAATTTTATAGATTGGGAGCATTCCCACCTTTACATTTTTCATAAGAGTTTCGACGTGGACCCATATGTTCAAACCCGCAAAGAAATTTTTAGGCATTTGAATCCTTCTAGGGATGAAAAATGGATTTTAGATACACATAATTGATAGTTTTTAGAATGGTTTCGTGACCATATTTTTAAGCAGATAGATGAAAATTTAGACTCAATTTCAGAATGACTTCGATGGCTAGACATAGGAGAAAGTGTTTACGTATTATCTTACAATGCTTATGCAGTTAATGGTTATACATTATATACTAATGAACATGATGAAGGAAATACCATTCAGAATACTAGGGTTACACTTGTGGCTGAGGCGATGCATGTTTACGGTGCTAAGGAAAAAAATCCAATTTATTCGAATATTTCATACTTTGGAATCATCAAACGAATATGGGAGTTGGATTATACGAAATTCAAAGTGCCGATTTTTCAATGCAAGTGGGTTGATAACAGGAGTGTTGTTAAAATTGATGAGTTAGGATTCGTGAAATTTGATTTCAGTAAGGAAGGGGAGAAAGAAAATCCATTTATAATGGAATCATAGGCAGTACAAGTATTTTATGTTCCAGACCCCGCAAACCAAAATTGGTTAATTATTCTGTTATCGACCAAAACAACTGAAGGGTCATATGAAAGTTCAATGGATGTTGGCCCTTTTCTAGGTACTTCATAATCATTTCACAGAAGTCCCAATGTAGACAGTGTTTTGTATGTCAGAGGAGACTACAATGAAGGGATTTACATAGTCTATAGAGGAGTCAAATCACTTCATCTTTTAAAGAAAAAACGAGAGTACAATAATCTGGTTATTTGTTTATTGTATCATACATTGTGTTAAATTTTGTGATTATCTGTTCGCTGTTGTTTTTATGTAATCTAAATTAAATATTAAACCACTTCTATAGATAATGACTTCTGCACCTGCTGATGCGCCCAATCCCGAGGCACAAAAGGTCTCCCAACCAGCAGTTGGTGGCCCACTACAGAGCAACAACATGTTTCTCAACTAGATGCTGGTGGTCCCAGTGCTGAGGTACAATAGGTTTCTCAACCTATTGCTGATGGTCCCTTTGCTGATGAAAGTGCTCTGGGGGAATATATTGGTGCTACTTCTGAGGAAATGGTAGGAAATGAAACCCTGAAAGCGGAAAAAAAAGTGCCTCATAGTTGGACAGTGTTAGCCAAAATCCTAAAGGCAATATAAAAAGGCATCAAATTTGAGGTTGGATGGAATAAGCGAGGCAAACATATTAACCCCAAGAGAGCCGTCTTTAGTAGCTACATTGGAATTTTCACTCGGCAACATGTGTCGATTGATGTACAGTCGTGGAACCATGTTGTCACCGGGCTGAAGACACTAATGGGGGAAGAGATTACGGTAACATTATAATATCATTTTTTTAATTTATTAGAATAAAATAAAATACCAAAACATTGACTTAATCTTCATCATCCATTGCAGATTTCATTTATAGTAGATTCCTCGCATAAGGAATATGTATTATGAGTTTCAAGAATTATTAATAGAGGTTTCCACACAATTTTAACGAAATATCATCTTAAATATGCAGAAGGAAAAAATCAAGCCGCACCCACCTCCTATTTATGCACACTTGATATACCAAGGAGGGTGGGATGCGTTTATCAACCATCATGGGGAGTAGAATTTTCAGGTAAATTGTGTGGGGTAATGCGTTTTTTTGACATTTTCTTGTATTCATCACTTTGATTGACATTTTTTATTTATGAAACAGCTACTGAGTGCTGAAAATAAAAAACGCACAACAGAACTAGTGTACCCTTACCGTATAGCAAGGATGGGGTATGCTGAACCTAAGAAAAAAATGGCACATCTTTTAAATCTACCCTACTACTATTATGTGACATAAAACAACACCATAACCATGTTTCTTTGTTTATAGGCAGATTGATGAATCTAAATTGAAAGTCATATCCATCCCACACCATGTGCTATGGAAGGAGGCTCGTGTAAATAAAGAGGGGATACTAATAGATGAAAATACACAAAAATTGTGGGAAACATGTGTATGTTTCGCATAATATAAATTTTATTTGCTTTAAATTGTTATTAAATTACAATAAATACTTATTTTTCTATATTTTCTATCTGACATAGTCACAAGAATCAACAAAAACCGCACCAGATGCAGACATACTTTCAGCAGCCTTGAAGCAGCTAGAACAGTATGGACGCATCAGAGGTGCGGGTTTGGGGGTGACACCCCGAACATATTTTCAAAAAAAAACAAGCATAGGATCAAAATGAAAAAATATAAAATTTGTAAGAACACTTATATATTTTTCAAGAAGAATTACAATACCATAGAGAGATGATAGAAAAATTGATGGGGGAGAGGCAAAGATAAGAAACCACTCAACAACAACCCATGCGTGATGATCCCACCCCACCCCCCATCATTGAGGCGAGCCATTCCCCTAAAAAACCTGAATTAGATGAAGTAATAAATGTTTTATTAATTGTTTCTGTGAAATGTTATTTACATAGACATTGATACATTTCCTCTACTAATATTCTACATGGTGAAAATGACTGGGATTTATATTTTTTAACTCCCACCTATCGCCTTGTAGCGAATGCTACGGTGTTCAATACACAAATTGACATGCTACACAATATACAGCTTCCAAAAGATCATCTTAGAGTGTCAATTAACGTAGATAATGAGTTGAGTGCCGAGCTACCTGTTCCAAATGACGATGATGACATTCATACAGTTGAATAAGTTGTTGGAACATTCATTGCATGGCTGACAGTTCTTGTAAAAAAACATGTCGACAAAAAGGTATCCATTTCCAATTTATTTTTAAACCTGGACCATTAACATTTAATGAAAAAATTTCTAAACCGATGAATGTAATTAAAGAATGATAGAGATTGGGGTGAAATGAAATATCAGCTCAAAACTATCTCAAGGATCAACCAACCGATTGAAATGGTCTACTAAGAGCACCTTCACCCCGCCTGTTCTATATCCACAGTTAATATCATTTCAGGCTCATTTGGATACAAAGTTGAAAGATGGCACTACTCAAATAGTTGATTTCAAAAAAGATATGTATGGAGAGGAAACATCAGATTTCAGTAGTGATGAAAATGTAAATGAACTCCTCAAGTATGAATGGCTAGGCGCCTCAGTTGTAAATTTATACATGAGGTATGTTTTCATGATTTGATTTTGCAAAAGCTGATATACTCTGATAATTATGACTAAATACATTTTATATTTGTCGTAGGCGTATATATCAACAAAAATTGAAGGGATATCCCCATGAATTTTTTTGGACATGTTAGTCCTCACGTCCCCTCTTCAAAAGATGAAATAGATTCTGATAAAGAGGCTGCAATAATTTTATCCCTTCTCAAATCGTTAGAAAACAAAATTACGAATGACAGACTCTTTTTAATACTAATGATGCAGAGGTAAAACTCTACAATTTAATCATATCAACTATAATTTCATTTTGTTCTTTACTTATTCCTTTTTGTATTTTTAAGAACCATTGGATGCTGATTGAAGTCAATTTGGATACTCCAAAGATTTATTTTCTAGATTCAATTCACGGATATCCAACAAACCGACCACACATGGTGGTGTTTGTTAATTTTTAATACACTTGATGAATCATTTTAAAATGAAACATATAATTAAATAATTTTTGTTATATTTTAATGAGTATTCTGTTATGATAGGGCGGTGCATCAATATCATCTAATGCATAGAATGAATCCAGGGGCTAAGGATAATAACGCCTACAAGATCTAAAACTAGAAAAGTATCCTGGTATGTATAATAAAATTACACTATCCAAATACATATAAAAAAATTACTTATTGTTTTCAATGTTTCTGCAGTGTCCAAAACAAAAAAACTGAAAGGATTGGGGGTATTATGTTTGTAAATTTATGAATGAGATCATATTTCATCAACAAACTAGCATCCCTGATGATGAATTTTTGAAAATAATTACGAGTTCATTAAAAATATTTATTAATCCTTTGTGTATTTATATTTTTTCATTACTACCATGACTATTGCAAAAAATCATATTCAGAAGATGATATAGATGTATTTAGAAACGAATGGGAAACATACCTGATGGAAGATTATACACAAATATGATAATGGTGAATTACTACTACTTATGTTATCTACAAATGATCATTGATTATCCTCCAACCATCTTTGGTGAATAACCTTGGATGATGATGAAATGACATATTAGAGCAGTTTGAGATACAATGAAGACAATAATTTCCTTCAATCATTAGCACACATGATTTTTTATGAAAAATGATCCAATATTCGAGTAGGAATCTTAAATTTTATGTTTACACCTTTAATGATTGAATAGTTTGATAAGATCGATCCCTTCGATGGATATGTACCAATTGTGGAATGAGAATGCTCCGATGTATTGAAATCTTAATTTATTACTCAATATTTTCTATCCCTAGATTCATATTATTGATCTTTGACCAAATCATTATTGAAGTAAGGCATGATGGTGTGTAGTGAGTATGGGGTGAACGACTAAACCACCGAGGATCAAAAAAATTCATTTTCCAACAAAAGATGGATGGAAACAACAAATATGGTCTATATCCACCATTTTCAGTTAGATATGAGGCCTAAATATAAATATTGCTGAAATTAAAGTAGAGGGATTAGATTCAACATGTAGAGATAGTATTTGAGCACATGTGTACCCCGTGGTTCATTTTCTCCATGTCATGCCTCTAGGAATTAAAAATCCCCCTTTTCCTATAAATAGTTATGCCCCCTCATAATCATCATTACCCTAACATTTATCCTTCCAAGCTCCATTTTTTTTATCCCTTAATCACTACGAATTCAATAGAAAAATGAATCCCCCTAACCTCAGTGAAGAACCTAAACATCACAAACATCCTCCCTGTGATCCGCCTATATTTGTGAGCCCCTCATCCTTACAACCTTCTATGATTGTACGTAGAGATTTTCTAGTCCCTTGTATGGTTTTCCTTGTTTATTTTCTATACCTAGTGCTTTATCACATAGGAACACATTTAAAGGAGGCTATTAGTAAAGCAAGTAAAACGGATGAGAAGTGAGTCCCCCATGTCCAAGATTCCAGATGAATAACTTCCGAGAACCATCGTCCTTAGAAAATATTGTTAAAATTTATCCTCACCCCATGAAATACACATGCGGTGTCACACATCAAGTATTGTCCATGCCCATTAATATTCATGGTAGTGAGATCCTGTTTACCCTATCAGTAGATAATGACACCCTCCTTACATAGAATAACATCCTATTTGGGAATCACCCCTCGAGTTAGCCCCAATCTCCATCTTCGTGGGTTACTTCTACACGTAATCCCCACACCATCCCTCATTGACAGAACATTCATGACACAGTAATTTATTCTACTACTTCTTCTTGTTTATCACAATGAGAATTAATCAAGTGGTCTTTGAGGTTTATAGTTTTTGTGACACCTCTATTATGAGAATCCATCATGGATTAAGCCCCATCATCCAACACCCAAGCCGCTAAACATGCATAATCCTAAAACCACCTAACTACATAGGTTTTTATCCCTATATTCGAAATAAGTGCTTATGAATCCTCCCAGAGGTTCAATGACAACCATTGGTAAACCCTTGTACCCTCCTCCTAGGGGTGCACGTCCTGGATATCTGTATCCATCATCATCCATTCCCATTCTCTCCTTTCCCTTGAGCCACTATAAATCAAGAGGATCATGACCCACTCGAAGGTCACATATCCTTTGGGTCCAAATGTGTGGCTAACAATGCATAATCCCCAACCACATGTCCCATTTTTATTGGGTGGATAACCATGCATAAGACCCAAATTCCCTTATAATAACTACATGGACATTGATTCCTAGCCAACTAGGGTGCATCAGATGCCCCTCAAGGTTCAAGCCCAACAATTTCATCTTCACATCGATTCTATCTCATCCATTCCCTTCCACATTAATACTTCCCCAATTTCCATCCTAATTTTACTCAGGATACCACATCCTGGTAGAATCACGCCATTAAAATGGTCCATCTTAGCACGTATGTCCCATTCATCCCATTGCTACTCTTAGAAGAACCTAGGAATCTGACAATGCATAAGCCCTACAAAACCCATACTCATCCAACCAAGAGTATTCCTAGTGTGAAGGGAAGGTAACCATGGGTAATTACCACACCATACCTATTTTAAATATATGGGTTTTGATCCTTGTATTCTAAATAGGGTGCGTAGGAAGCCTCTATGATGTTAAATCCCAACCAATGGTAAACCATGGTGACCCCCTCACTAGGGTACACCTTTACATATTTTCCCTCCTGTTTTTCCCTTAGTGGGTTCCAGATAAGTCTTCAAAATGAGAAACCTTACCTTTATGGGATGCACCACACTTGGGTCAGACCTCATTGGGCGTTTTGATCCATCTATCAGGTAAACTTTTCAGGTGCTCCCTCCTAGAGATGTACCTACCTGATCCACCATTATAAGTGTTTTGATCCACCCATTACATCTCTGTAAGATATTAAATCATGACCCTCTATCCTTGTGGTATGTTAAACTAATGGAATACCACAAGTTAAACATGGGTTTCCATTTCATTGAGAATCCCTTTGACAATGATGAGTACATGTGACTAATGTTCTAGTCTATATACATTCCACTGATTCCCAATGTGAATACTTTACTAACCGAAGTATTAGGCCCTGGAATGCCCCTTTAGAATGTCCTGATATAATCATTGTAATTAACCATCATCCATAATGAGATGGAACCATGAACAAGTTTCATGAACAATGTCTTATTCTATAAGGGAGACTCATACTAGGTAATGAATTCTGAGAGGAATCCACGGATGGAATGAACGACATCCCATCACCTTGTTTTAATCAAGGAGAAGACATCTCATTATATTTTATGAATTGCACTCACCTTTGTAACGAATTAATGTTTGGTACAATGCACCGCCATCGAACGTCAACATTCTCCAGGCAACGTGCCCGTGCAGAAAGTGTCAGAAACATATGTCATGCTCAATCATACATGGCATCCCATTTTCTCATAGGGACCTCTCTAAAAACAAGATGTAAAATGAGGTTCCCTTTAAATTACTATAGTATAATTAAATCCATGTAAAAAGATAATCTCAATTAAATATTGAATTTTGATTTTCTTATTATTTTTTCACATAAAATGTATATAAATTGAGATTATTTGGTCATCCAATTGATCAAAACCCATATTTAATTCTTCCATCGAGGGTTACACAAAAACCTAACCTAATATCCCACAGAAATCATGTCCCACTTCCATGTCAGAACTGGAAGTAGATGAAGAAAACCTGAAGGTCTCTAATGCTCGGATTTGATGTGTTGGTATGTATAATAATGAGATAAATTTTCATTGATATCTAATCTAATACATGGACACAATAATATTCATGGTATATCATATAAAATATGATTAGTAAATTTGTACACTTTCAATGGGGAATTATTTAATTCCATAATAACAAAGAAAATCATCGAAAAAGGTACAATATACTAGTTCTAATAGGTGTTTCAGACATGTATTGGCAGTAGAGGGATGTCATTGGGTTATGGGAGGATATCAAGGATGACTTGGTAGCCATTATATTGAAATGTAGTAGCATTAGTCTACACATAGTTTGAAAGGTTAATTCACAACATTAATTCATTTAATTGGGTGATAAAGGTCGTGAATGGGGAAAAGGGGTCAAGTAAGGGTTTGGACCCAAAATATAGTGATGTCGCCACTTGGTTCATTTCATGTAACATGTTTGAAAACTTATTTTTTTGTTGGTGATGGTTTTATAAAGTATAACCCTCCTCAAGTTTCTTTGTTTGGGCACCATGTTCTTAGGGGGTGGTAAACCCCATTCCCCTCCTTCCTTCCCCATAGACCTGAGTGGATTATCGGTTGTTCGTCATTTCGAATCAATGTGGTATCTTCCCCCTACATATTCCTTCCTTCTATAACTTCTTTCTCAAATATCTGAATTAATTTTTTAGGGTTCTAGTTGTAATTATTATACCATGGTATGGATAAATCCTTATTCATTATGGTAATTTTATATATGACTCATAGAGCATGTCTCAAAATTTCATAAACTAGTAATCAATCATTATTTGATGCAGCTTATATTTTGTGGAAGATTTATTTATGGGTTTTAAAAATTTTAGGCTTGTTTTTTCATAAATTTAGTAATATAGATTGGGGATTTAGTGTTTTTTAGGCTTAGGGGTGTGTCAGGAGTGGATCCCAACTAGTTTCTCAAGTTTTTGGCTTTTTTTGGATTACACGATGAGTTTGGCGCCTATTATACCATGATGGATTTTTGGTTAAAATTAACTAATTATGTAATTTAGTTTTTTTGGACATTAATACATGTGATAATGGACTCATTTTTGTTTTTTATGAACTGAAGATATTTTATTGGACTTCTGGTTTTGGTAAGGGCATTGACCTAGTTGTGTCTCTTGGTAAATTAGTTATTTTATGTTTTGTGCCTCACTAGTATAAATCCATTTAGAAACCCCATTCTTTAAAACATATTATTAGATTATTTTTAACATAAACATACATTATTTACAACCTAAATATCTTGAGGTCTAGTGTCTTTGTTTTATTTCTACCTAGAAGAGATCAACAATAGCAACCTATCATCCTCTATCTGGTCGCCTTCTGTTTTATAGTTCCTGAAGGTCTCTCTTATACATTGAAAATATAATTTTTTATATCCTCATTATGTTAGGTAGTTTTTACGTCCTGTAAGAATATTATAAAGGTTTCTCTCCTTCATACCCTTCTATGGCTGGTCTAAAATCAGGTGTTGAAAGACCTCTTCATTCTACAAGGGGTGGGCCTTACAAAAGGCATAAATTCAGTGACTTTCTAGATGGGTATCCTGGTCGAGTATATTTACATG
The DNA here is from genome assembly GCA_963277665.1 of Viscum album. NCBI lineage: Eukaryota > Viridiplantae > Streptophyta > Magnoliopsida > Santalales > Viscaceae > Viscum > Viscum album. The sequence continues at coordinate 1,171,914,510 of OY728128.1, read as the reverse complement.
AAAGAGTCTCTTCCAGAGAGAAATATCAATATAATTACGAGCATTATATCGGATTCCATAACTATTTTTTACCAGAAGATGTATTTCTTATCTGATCCCAACTGAGCTCCCCAATTCCTCCATCTCATGCTGCTATTCTGGAATAGAGTGAGGTGAATCATGTATGTGTGCTAAGTGATTCCATTTATATTATCTAGGTATCTGGCTATTGAGGTCCTTCCCTTCCCACCGATCTGAGTACTGAAACGATTGTGTAAGAGTACTCATGCTTCTTTCTCTATGCTATCTTTTATAGGCATTAATTTGTGCATTTACATTGTAGGAATTCTCCCCTAGTATCCACCACTCTTTTTAGACAATCTCTTTTGGAATATAATCTGTTTTTGAATATAATAGGATGTACATATCCCAATATTAGCAAAAAGAAGGATGAAACCATCATCTCGGTATAACTAGAGTGAGTCCTCTTCTACTATCTAGGCATCCTGATAGTTTGGTAGCAATCTGAGTAAATAAGGGTACCGTTTCATGAGTGTTTTTCATTTCTTATATAGACTAACATGAGCGCATATATATTGTGAATGTTCTTGGGTCCCCTATGTGTCATCATATCCTAAAATCCTCATGAAAGTCCCCACAATCCACAAAACATCCCACAAATATTTACCTACCTAGGTGATCACATTACAATAGGGAATAAACTCACTCTCTATAGTCATAGCTCCTAGACCTATGAACTAATGAAAATAAATGTTGTAACAGGTAAAAATTGACATTTTATTAATGTATTCTTTCATATTAATGTTTAATTTATTTTATTATTGTATTAATAACATAATATTTTTTTTCTTATGTAGGTGAAATCATTTTCCTCAGTTCGAATGCTTTGTTTGGAAACCGCCACCATAGACGACAATTTTTTAGAGCCGATGGATGAAAAAAGGATGGAACATCATTGTTTTTTAACTGTGTTGGATAATTGTAATTGTAACCAAATTAAACATTTCTTGAAATTGATATAGCAGTGTGTTGTTTTGTATTCATGATTTCCAATAAATGTATGTAGAAATTTTGTTCTTATGTGCTTTGTGTGTGGGTGTGGTTTGTGTTGTGTGCATGTGTTGTTTGTGCTGTGTCCAGGCGCTATAATGTGTGCAGGTTCTGTGAAGGTTCTGTGTAGGTTTTTGTTTTGAACAGGATCTTTGTCCTTGATCAGTTCTAGTTAAGATCTGATAAATGGATAATATATCAGTGCTATTTTGAGTACTCATAAAGGTATTTTATTTCAGCGCTCAAAATAGCACTGATAAAGGTAGTTTTTATTAGCGCTATTTTTAGCGCTGATATATTATACTTTTATCAGGGATAAAAAGAGCGCTGATAAAGACTACCTTTATTAGTGCTTGCTTTGCGCTCATAATGGAGAAGTTTTATCAGCATTTTTTAGTGCTAATAAAGGTGACCCGTTATCAGTACTAGTTTTAGCGTAGATAAAGGGGACCCCCCTTTATCTTCACTGAGATTAACAGCGCTTTTTTAGCACAGTTAAAGGTGGTTTTTAGCACTATTATAAGCCATATTTGTCGTAGTGCTTCACAAAAAGTTTTGAAAATAATTTTATTTGAAAATAAACATAGAAATTTATAAAAGAATATTTAGAATATTGGGTGGTCATAATGGTATGAAATACCATACATGACATACTCGTTATAACAAATATTATTTTATCTTTTTTAGTAAAATCAAAATGTTCCTTTTTTTAAAACAACTTGAATATTCCTTTGATATTTTTTAAAAAAATGGGTAAAGTTTTCTTTAATAAATAATTTTTAAATATTTAAAATAATTATTGAAAACTTTTTTTAGGAAATATGGCTTCTTAAGAAAATGGATTTTCGACCAGAGAGAGAAATGAATTTGGATTTTATTAAAAATGTTGTATCAATCATATTAAGTACCAAATAATAGGAACATTGTATAATTACTTGAGAACATAATGAATTACTAGAAGAGAATAAAATAAGGGTTCTATTAGATAATTATAAAATAATTTCATTCAACGTAAATTTAAGAACAAATAATCTCAACTAGAATGAGATTGTGTGATAAACCCTTAAAAATATCATAATATTGAAGTGATAATTAACCAATGAATCTATTATATGCATAAAATTTAAATCCACATAAAATGAGTGGATATAAAACATAATATATTGAAAATTAAATACACATATAAACAAATAATTTAAAATACAATGAAGAATTAATAGAACCTAATGAAATGAAATTGAGTTATGAAATTATTTACCACTTGGTAACTTTCATGTCAAATACCCTTGGATGAAATTGTTTAAATTAAAACATAAAAAACATGATTTATTAATAAATCATGATTTTACATGTCAAAAAGGTGGTATATACACCATATAAAAAAATTAATTGTATTACATTACAACACAACCCAATGAATAGAAATTGAGATGAAGTCCCTTACCTCATACATTATTTTTGTTGAATGTTATTTAACAAGATGATTAATGGTTTAAGGAATGTTATTAATTTATAAAACAACCATAATAATATTTATAATATCATATATTATCCTCTTGAAACATTTTACCACATTTTTATTAATAATATTCTATTATTTACATTGTTTTGGGTGTTAATTCCCTTGTTTTCTCATACTTGTTTTGTAATGAATGTTCTGGTTCTCATACATATGATATAAGTAATCCATCTACAATATGATAATAATGGTTTAAATATAATATTTAATTATTATATACATTTCAACCACCTCTCTTAAAAGTTGTCCATGGAAAATGAATCACATCGATTTGTGGATACAGTAGCCGAAAATATAGATGAGTGACGATATTATTTACTTAATGTGTAAAATGGTATGGAAGTGTGATATATATTTATTTTACATAATAAATATCATCTGATATATTTCAAATATATTAATTAATCGTATCCTTATTATATTCCATATAAAACCAATGTGAAAAATGAATAACTTTGCTTCATGAGGTGGTAGTTTTCCACACATACGAGTGTTGTTATAATTTTTGAAACGAAATAGAATATAAAAAGTTATTTGTGATATTATAATTCTATAAGTATAATAACATCATAAATATAATACACATGTGATAAATTCATCATTATATCCATACATTAATAGTGGTTATGGAAAATAAACTACATCATTTCATCAGGCGGTAGTCTTCCATACAGACAATCAATGATTTCATTATTCCATTGATTGAAGTGGAGATGGATAATTATTATGAAATAAACCACTCCAAAAAATTTAGTTTTAATAATGCTAAAAAATGAACTTTTTTGTTCATAAAAGTGTTGACTACTTATGTGATATTAAAATCCCTCATCTTTTATTAGTGCTTTTTGGAAGCATTGATAAAGGTTACCTTTATCAGTGCTTTTTATTTAGCTACGATAAAGGGAGGATTTATAAGCGCTAGATAAAGCACTGATAAAGGACATTACAACTTTTACACCACTAAAACCCTACATTATCCATGAATCATCACAATTAAATCAAACCCAAACAAAATATATAAAATTAAATAAAAATATACAAAAAATACAATATAGAATATATAATTAAATTGAAATACAATTTAATACACAAATACAAGAAAAAAACATTTTATTTAGATATATCTAATATTGGATTGTAAAATTACACAATTAAGTAAAAATCATCACAGAAAATAAGAAACATCATTGTTCTATTGTTTTTGGCTCTCGAACCTCAATAGTTCTATTTGTTTATGAAAAAACCACCTAATATTGTGAAAAATAATTCATCTATATAAAAAACAATAATTATGTTAGTACTACTATAAAAAAATAAATTAGACACAAAGTGTAAATTTTAAACTAAAAATATATACATTGAGTCATATTGGGAAAATCGTGTATTAGATTGAGGTTTGGGTGATTTTTGCACATCACCAATGACTTATGAATCATTTTCATAAAATATCAAATCCAACCAAATGCATTATCTTGGTTTGTAGTATGTCACTTTTCTTTTTTTACATAAATGTCGATTTTAAATAAAAAGACACAATTGGATTCATACAGCTCACACCATTTATTGGATTTAGGTGAGGCTAATTTATAAACTTAAGAAATGACTTATGGACCATTGAAATAAAGTATCAAAACAATCCCAATTCATTTTCATGGTTTTGGGTATGCTTCTTGAGTTTTAATTAAATTTTCATTTTAAACTGAAAACCCACACTTTAACTCATACTGGTCAAATCATGTTTCATTTTGAAATGATACTAATTAATACATGTTAAAATTAGTTATTAATCATTTTACTAAATTATTAAGACAATCAAATCATTTTTTTCTCATTTTCCAGTTAGTGACACATGTTTTGAACTAAAATGACAAATTTAAATAGATAACTGAAAAATTGAGTCATAAAGAGGACTCTGTATAGCATATTGAGGTTCTTATAATTCCTATATGTCAAAAATTACATAAAATTCATTTTTATTAAGTATCAAAACAATCTGAATGTGTTTTATTAGTTTTGAGTATTTCACTTGTCATTTTTACTAAAATTAATCTCAATATTAAATAAAAATACCCACTTGATGTCATGCCAGTCACACTGTGTGTCGGATTACGGTGCGTATTATTCCTACATGACAATAAATACTTATGGATCTTTTTCATAATTTATCAAATCAATCCTAATACATTTTTCTCAATTGTGAGTATGTCACTTCTGTTTTTACTAAAATTTCATTTTAATCTAGAAACACAATCATTGGCTCATACGAGTAACATAGTGTGTTAAATATCATTTGATACTAATTCCTATGTGTGAAAAATTACTTATGAATGGTTTTTCTAAATTAACAAGAAATAAGAACATGTTTTTGTGGTTTTATATGAGTGCTAGATGTTTTCAACTAAAATTTCAATTTTAAAATGATAACAGACACTTTGGGTCATACCGGGAACATCATGTATTAGATTGAGGTGGGTCTGATTCCTACATATAAATAATGACTTATGGATACTTTTAAAAATTAATCAATACAATATGACTACTTTTTCTTAATTTTTAGTATTCACTTATGTTTTTTACTAAAATTTCATTTTAAACTGAAAACACGAACTATGAGTCATAATGGTCACATCATGTGTTAGTTTGACGTGGGAATGAATATTATACAACTAAAAATTACTTATAAATTGTTTTTATAAATTATAAATATAGTCATAGTGTTTTGAATGAGTTTTGCGTGAGTGAAACATTATTTGAACTTAAATATCAATTTTAAACTGATAATAGCCACTTTGTTTCATATCTGTCACCTCATTTATCTGTTTTATGTGATACTAATTCCTACACATCAAAAAATGACTTATGAACCATTTTAATAAATTATCATCACACACATAGTGTGTTTTCTAATATTTTAGTTAGCGATAGAGGTTGTGAATTAAAATGTTAATTTTAAACTGATAATGGACACTTTGAGACATATTGAAAACACCATGTATCAGATTTAGGTTTCAATAATTACTACACAAGAATCATGAATTATGTGTCATTTAACTAATTTATCAAAATAATAAAAAAATGAATTTTATTGTTTTAGAGTGTTTCACTTGACACTTTTACAAAACTTAATATCAATTTTAATTAAAAAAGACACTTTTGGAGTCATACTAGTCACACCATGCATCTAATTGAGGTGATTTCTTATTCTTATACATAAAAAACAACTTACGGTTCATTATAATATTGTATCAAAACTGTCCTTGTTATGTTCATCGATTTTTATTATGTCCCTTGTGTTTTTAAATAAAATGTATTTTTAAATAAGAAACACACACTTTGAGTCATACCGGTCACATCATTTGTTAGTTTGAAGAGAGACTAATTCCATCACATCAAAAATAACTTATGAATCATTTTCATAAATTATCAAGAAAATATGAGCATGTTTTTCAATTTTTTGTCAGTGACACACATTTTGAACTAAAATGTCAATTTCAAATTGATAACGGAAACTTTGAGTCATATCAGGAACATTGTGGGTCGGATTGAGGTAAAAATGATTCCTACAAGTCAAAAATGTATTATTGATCATTTTAATAATGTATTAAAATAATATGAATGTGTTTGATTGGTTTTTTGTATGTCACTTGGTTTTTTTAGTAAAATAAATGTTAACTTAATATAAAAAGACACTTTTGGAGTCATACTGGTCACACCATGTGTCAGATTGTGGTTAAGATAATTCTTACACATCAAAAATGAATAATAGATTATTTTCCTAAAGTATCAAAATAATCAGATTTTTTTATTAGTTTTGAGTATGTGATGTTTTATTTGAACTAAAATGTAAATTATAAACTAAAAACATACAGGTAGTGTCATACCAAGCACACTATATACCTGATTGAGGTGTGGCTAATTTAGTATCTGATGTGTGTTTTGATTTAAACAATTTTCAATAATCTATAAAAGAAAGAACACGTTCTATTTGGATATAAAATAAAACCCCATTCTTCTTGAAACACATCACATTTTATGCAGCATGAGGTTTTCTCTTCCATAAAAAATGAACATGTTCTCTCTTTTCTAGCTTGTTTTAGATAGTTGAAAGAAAAATATGAATTAAAAAAATATATGTGAATAAAACTAAATAATCTTTAGATAAAAATGATAAGGAAATATAAATAAAAAAATGTATAAAATGATGATAAAATTAACTAAATATGTAGTAGAAAATTACCTGTTCATGATGTTTGTATTCATTCTTAACCCCTTTCCATATTTCCATTATCTTAGTTGATGCCTTAAATTCCAATTTCTAATGATCAGAAGCAGCTTCAAAAAAACCACCCAAACATGATAAAAATAATCCACCTATATAAGAAAGCCATTATTATGTTTATAATACTATAAAAAATAAATTAAAAATATATATTAGATAATATAACAATAAATCATCAATTTAAAACTTAAACCACACAATTTGAGTCATATCGAGAACACTCTATATCATATTGTCGTGTGGTTGATTCATATATGTGAAAATTGATTATGGATTTTTTATAATGTATCAAAACTGTATGAATGCGTGTTTGTTGGATTTTGAGAATGTTATATTTCCTTTTTACTAAGATGTCATTTAAAATGAAAATAATCACATTGAGTCATATCGGTCACATCACATGTCAGTTTAAAATGACCCTGTTTCCTACACACCAGAAATTAATTACTAATCATTATTATAAATTATCAAGATATTTCAAGCATTTCTGTATGGTTATCAATTATTAACACATGTTTTGAACTAAAATGTCAATTTTATACTGATAGAGGCCACTTTGAGTCATATCAGGCACATCATGTATCCTCTTGCGGTGAGGATCATTCTTAAATGTCAAAAATGATTTTGATATCATTTTCTTAATGTACTAATGCAATAAGAATTCTTTGTCTCGGTTTTGAGTAAGTCACTTTTCCTTTTTACTAAAATGTCAATTTTGAACTCAAATCACACAATTTGAGTAATACCGATCACACCATGTGTCAGGTTGATGTATGGTGTAATCCTATACAAGAACAATAATTTATGGATTGTTTTTATAAATTTTGAAAACAATTCATGATCATTTTCTTAGTTTTGACAATTTGAAATGTCTTTTACACTAAAATGAAACATTTTTATTGAAATAAGTAATTTAGGACATATGAAACACATTGTGTCCTGGATTTATGTTTGGTTAATTCATACACATGGAAAATAAATTTTTGATAGTTCTACTAATGTTTTAAAACAATACGAGATAATTTTATCAGTTTTTACTTTTTGATTTATGTTTAAAACTAATGTTACACTTTTGTATTGAAAACACGTACGTCGAGTCATACCAAACATATAAGGTTTCAAATTGACATATGGTTAATTTGAACACCTAATAAATAAACTATGGATCATTTTACTACATTTTGAATGTAATATGATACTATTTTCCCATTTTTGAATATTTGATGAATGTTATAAAATAAAATTACATTTTAATATTGAAAACACATACATTGAGTCATAACGACCACATCGGGTATCAGATTGATGTGAGGTAAATTCCTACATGTGAAAAATAAGTTATGGATCATTTTACTAAATTTTGAAAACAATATAATATCATTTTATTGGTTTGGATTTTTTGATGTGAATTTTGAACTAATGTTTAAATTTAACAAAATATGAATTTGATAAATAATGTTATAGAAATTAACTAAAAACAGATAATGTGAGGAAAATTTTACCTAAATAATTAGTAGAAAGTCACCTATCCATGATGTCTATATACATTCTGACACTATATATTTTTCTAATAAATTTCTAAAAAAATTGATTACCTCTATTATACTTATCCTTGGGAAACATATGAAAAATAATATATAATAATTCTAATACTAATACCTCACACCCCAAATATATTTCTATAGTCATAACACATACTATATTACAAATATAGTATGTAATCACCTTAAATTGACATTGTAAATAATTTTGACACCATTTACACTACCCACTCAACTATAAACAAATTTACATCTTCTTTTGAGTACATAGATTGTTGAAAATATTAGTAGTACTAAGAAAATATAGACAAACTAATAATTAATATTTTTTAATGAAATTGTAATTAAAATTGTAAATTACCTATTAAGGGATTATACTATTCTAATGGGTTATGATATCATTCATAAATTTTCAAACATAATATTCAATATCATTATTGTTTTCTTTCTTCTAACATTGGAGAAGCATTGAAAATAATAATTAAATTTTTTTAAAATATGTTTTAATAGTAAATTTTATTTTTATATACCGTAATATGTTTCCATTTGATGAAATATATAGGGTTCTTATATTCAGTCACTATCTTCATACAATGATTTATCTTATATTTAGTGAAATCATGCTCATAATTTTTTTTTATTAAAACAAATACTTGAGGTATCCAAATTGATTTCAATCAGCATCAAATTCTTTATAAAAATAAAAATAAATAAGTGATGAATAACATAAAAATATATTTTATAGGTCTTTATTGCAGAGTTTAACCCTTGCAATATAGGAATCAAAAAAGAGTCTATCATCTTTTATTTTCTTCCAAAACACTTCATTAAGATCATCTCTTTTTATCAATTTATTTTCAATGCAATATAATTTCTTCAATAGAAATGATTAAATGATTAATTAATCCAAATAGTGATTCATAAAATTTTCATTTTATTCATTATAAATATAAATACCAGTAGAAAATATGAAACGTTATTAACTTTAATGAACATATTACATCATTTTTGGACATATGTATTATGAAAATGTACCTTATGTATGTATTCAGAACCAATACTCCCAGTCATTAAAACTAGAGAATTTCATTTATACTCTCCAAACCAACTGCGTCTATAATTATACTTCCAAATATTTTTTCTTTATACAAAATGTAGAAAACATCTCCATCCTTGAATATAGTCTACGCATGATGTTTTAATGATAATATATGTTGCAATGTAACTAGAGGGGAGAAGGTACTCCTATTATGTATTTTTATTTTATTATTTGATTCACTATATTTTCTTGATCTAACTATTTTTCCTCATTTATTTATTAGTTTTTAGTACCACAAGTCACTTAAAAACATTGTTCATAAACTACTGTAGGTTTTAATTTGATAAAATTTTGTACGGACATACCAAATTTATCTTTATTAGATTATATGGTCATGTTATGAATGATCTAATAACATCAATGGCTATTGTAATATCTGGATCATTAAGTGGAACATACAACTCAATAGTCTGCTATTTATCTACCTCAATCCCCACTCTAATGAGATATTTTTGGGAGTTTTTTTATATTTTAGCATGTCTCCTAGAATATTATACACCATACTCATCGCAACAAAGGGGTGTGTGGGTGCTGATGGATAGAAATAACATATGACTATAACCTCCAAATTTTAGTATTTTAATGTTATTAGATGCTATTTGATTCAAATTTAGGAGAAAGAGTAATGATAAAATTTATTTCCTTGAGTTAGATATATGATATTAATAATGACTATCCTCAAAACTAGTAGGGTTGTTTGGTTGTTTGTGTGTTGATATTTGTTCTACTTCCAGTTCTATTTGATCATTTCACATATATTGGCCTTACAAACCTATCTAGACAATAATATATTACAAAGAATATATTTTCTCCTTAAATCCATTCATCATCATATATTTATCCTTTTTTGGTTTTTTCATCTTTAAATTTTTTTAGGAGACACTCTAAAACCTACACCTCTACACAGCCATATTGTTCTGACTACTTCAAATCTTCAAAAAACAGTTTGTCTTCCAATATAGTCATATTTAATTATTGTTCCTAAACCATATAAAAAAATATTAACCTAAATATATATTTTTTCAGTAATATTACAAAACATAAAGAATTAGTATTATGTCATACATACACGTGTTTCCCAAACTACTTTTGTTTTTTCATCAGTAAGTTTATCCTCATTATTTACATGATTATCCTTCTATACCACATTATGTAGAATAGAAGTGGATTCAGATTTTAATTCCTTGATATGTATATAAACAAAGTAACATATGTTGTCTCATATCACATTAAACATTTATTTTTGATATAAAATACATACAAATATAATCTCTGCTAAATCATAATCCATCTTTGCTTTGAAGTAGGGGTACAATGGTTTTGATGCACATTTTTTATTTTTAACACTCGTTTTCCTATTATAACTTAATAATTTTGAATGAAATTTAAAAATAATAATGAAAAATAATTTATTATCGAATATAATGAACATTAAATTATTTCTCATCGTGATGACTGATGAAATCATTCTATGTTTACTACTTTATAATTATTTCATAAGTAATTTATGGGTGGGGATTTACTTTCCCAACAATATAACTAAAATGAAACATGGAACGAAGATTCTGAAAAAACTATGGTATTTTTCAATGGATAATAAGACATATTTCTTCTGCAACCATCTAAAATAAATGAACTCTGTAAGGAATAATGAAAATCTAATAAATGTTTTATTATATAATTTTTCTATAAAATAATAATGTATTTGGTATCATTACCTTCATATATTTCCAAAGGGTATTCTTCATTAAAATATGGACATGGAATCACATATCGTTATTAACCGACACATTCATCCTCACTGTGACCCCAACATAATTAATAGAAATTAACTTATTGGGTTCAACAAGTTGGTTGTGTTACTTCTAGACAGCCTAAATTTTATACCATTACTTCTTACCACGATAAGTTCAGTCAACACTATGATGTTGCATTGTTATTTTTTTCATCAACAAGATGTTGATACCATAATAATTCTATAGTTTCAGCATCAACTACTTATTCTTTATTGAGATTGGAAACATCATTATGTACATAAGATATTATCAGCATGAGTAGTCAAACATTTAATTTATATTATTTTAATATAGAAGAGAACACATAATATTATATGGAATAAAACAATATATTAAATAAAACATTAACATTATTATTAATCCAACGTATTTTTAAATGTTCTAGAGATTTGTATCCAACATAGAGCTTCCAAATCTCCTATTTGTGGTCCCCTATAACATTAAAAATATATTGTATATATTGGAACCACCATTAATTGACTGTGATTTCCAAATGAAAGGGTGACACTCGATTGAATTTTTATTTGACCATATAGTTGTTTTAGTTACTAGCTGGAAAATTGACAAAATAATATTTTCTAGATCTGATACATAAAATACTTTCACTAAATGTGATGAAATTATGAATGACTCGTCCTTTTTACCTTCTATACTGAAATTCTCCATCATGAAGCCCATTTCAAAAGCTTTCTCTGCACTCTTATTGTCAACCCATTTGTAATAGAAAATAAGAAATTTAAATATGATATAATCTAACTCATATATCTGTTTGATAATGTATAAATATGAAATATTTACATAAATTGAATTTTTTATTCTTGGAACCATATATTTTCATCGATTTCACTAAAATAAAAACTAATTCTTATTCATTGTACTATTTTTATGGTGTTATTTTGTATAGAAAATATAACCATTTATTACAAAACCATTGTGAGATAAAACATTTTTCATTCGGTCCCTTAGTTATCCATCAAATTTTTTCGACAATTTAATTTATATTTTAGGATAAATCCTTATAAAAATAAAGTTTGAACCATCCAATAAACTATTGATTATGATTACATGATATCCATCCATAATCCATTTATGGATTCAAATATCTAATAATTAAGTTGTGAGATTCAACAATTGGATCAACATTATATAATATGTAAATGTGTTCATTCTCTTGATATGTGATGGAAATTGTAACAAAATATATTTCTGAAATACCTTCATCTATAAGACATCTTCTATGATTAGACTTTCGGAGACCAATGCTATCAACAACTGATAGGTAATTGATATAAAATTTAATAGCTTCTTCAAAAATATATCTTTCTACAAGATAACCTCATGGATTAATTTGATTATTGACACACCATTTAAGAATATTTATATACTATTCAATGGGGTACATCCATCTGTAATGGATAGAGCCACATACTTGAACCCCTCTAGCCAGGTTAATGATCAAGTGGACCATTATATAAAATATTGATGGTGGGAATAACATCTCTAATATGCAAAATATGACAGAAACATTCTTATTAACGATTGGAAACTTCTCTAGGTGTAGAACATTACTACATATGGATTTTAAAATTAAGTAGAGTCTCATTAATGTATATCATAAATTTTAAGGCTTAATGTAATGTAAAGGTATATGATTCAACTCTTATATCTAAACATGAAAGTCATGTGATTTTATTCCCAATAATTCCTAGTTATCCATTGAAAAAAATTCGTTATTTTTTATAAATACCACCTTGAAATTTTACACCATTGAAGAAAAAAATTGTAATTTCTCTTATACAGATAGAGTGTATGCTACTGGAAGACAAAAAGACCTCATGTTACCCATCATCAGTTTCAACACTTCCCTTATCCCAATGTTAATAATTTCCATCCTCGACTTGATTTTATCTTTTGTTTTATTAGGAAAATTTATTAATATTCCAACAACATTACTAAATATTATTTTTCTATATTCATGACATCAAGAAAATTTCTGACATACAAAAAATTAAAATACGGTAATTCAATGAAAATTGATCTCTTTTTCCATCCTTATTTCAAAAGGTTTTCCAGAAATGATTTACTGAAAATAGTTTTAATAAATTATAATTTATTGAATAGTTGATCACCCAATAGTGGGAATGGTGTTGTACCTTGTTCGATATTCCCATTCAATACTATCATCTAGGATCGTTAGTTTTGTAATCAAGGTAAAATTTTATTATGTAAAAAAAAGTCTTTGAGGAATATTTAAACCAAATTAAGTGTGTTCATTGTTCTCAAATGGGACACCCCAAAATTATTTTAATGTTATAGCCTGAAATATTTCCATAAGCAGGAATGTAATTTATCATACTGTACAATATAGTCCTCATTTAATTTCATCACATATATGAGCATCATATATTGTAACACCTATATCCCACATCAATTTTTGATCTTTGATCAATGGATCCAAATAGAAATCAATATCATTACTTGTTTGTTTTATTCCAGATATAAATAGAGACAACATAATGTATTTTTTCTTCATGAATAACCATGACAACATGTTATAATTTACCAACTTGATGGGCCATTTACTATGTGTACTACTCTAGGTTACAAATGGATTTTTCCCTTTTTGGATAATACAATATGAATGTTTCTTGGCTCATTTAAAAAATTGAGGATACTAGTAATAATTTTTTTTCCATTGAGGAGATTCTATTAGATGATGTAGTTTCATAACATTAATTCTTTTATCTATATTCCATGCCAATTATATAAAATTTTCATTTCATCCATATAGTATTATAATCCATGGAATAACAGGAATGTGCCATAAAAAAATTTAATTACTTGATTCATATTTCTTATATTGATATATGCCACATGTATCAAATTTTATTAGTGATTCATCGTTGTTGTGAAACAATATGAAATCATTTAGAAACGTATTTATTTGTTTATAGATCATTCATATTGATCGTTTCATTTTTTTTAAAATCATATGTTTGAAAATGAAGTTAATTTTCTTCTAGTAGTATATCATCTAATAGGCCAAGTAGTTTTTTAAAGCTTTAATCACTCTATATACTACCATCTTTAAAATTATATAACTTCAATATAGCTGACAATATTGTGTATTTTTTATATCCATTATAGAATGGTTTCTAATCACATTTATTTAACTTCTCAAAAACTTTTTTAAAATCATGAAGGTAATACTTAATTTCCATTTTCATTTATTCCATATGATCTCTATCATCATTTACAATAGAATTCATATAAAATGATCCATAAACTATATTATCATCCCAATCGATGTGCTTATTCAGTTTTTCCCATGTTTAGTCTGTCATTTATAGATTTTATCTATTTATTTAAAATTAAAATGTTATTCCAAATATTCAAGACTAATTTGTCTATGATAACTACAATTTAAATGTGGAAAATGTATTTGGGAAGGGTTTTATGAATTATCTATTACAAACATGATGAACTATTTAACTCCATATTCACACTCATTTTTCATTAGATTATCATGCATCCATTTTTTATTCATATTCATCCTATTAGGTTCATTAAATATTAATTTTTTGCAAAAACATTGATAAATATTGATAAGATATTCATAATGAAAGGATAATGTTATAGATAATTATGACATGGGGAACCCAACATTTGATTATTTCAAATAATTTGAGTATGGTTTGAAAGAGTTGTGTAATTGAATTTTAAAAAATAATCACTCTACTAGTGGTAGGTTTCATCCTCTTAATTCATCCAAAATTATTACTAGTATGCATTATTAGATAATTTATACTAAAAATGGTCCAAGAAACATAGGTACATATCAAGAAGAGATTAGGGACGAGTCTTAATAAACAAAATTCAATAATAGATGTTTTGGAGATGAATCTAATGAGGATAGAATTTCCCCGTTAAATCTAAATGTTCCTGGTATGGGAGTCGAAAAAAACTGAAAACATTTCTTATTTTGTTTTCTAAAGCTGAAAAAACAACATTTGTAATCTGATTCCTAAAATGGGATCTTTGATTGTTGTAACCATGAGAAAGATCAATTGGATGGTCTTACAGACCCTCATGCTGAGACAAAAATTTTAGTTTACTGATTTAAATTTATCCTTTAAATAATCCATGAAAATGAAAAGACCATTGGTGTGAGGATTGAATTTCAAAAGTGTGTAGCTTACCATGGCTAAAGGATGTTCTTCTAGGACTTTTTCTATAATCTTTCTAGGTGGGGATCCAACAAGTGGGATGAGTTTATATTCATTCATTTCTTCAATTTATATGTGGTAGACAAAGTGGTTTTTCATTAATAGTCTATGTGGTGATTTATAAGAGTGATAAGGTTCAAGTGACTCCCAGATTTCAGTGAAAAATTTTCACATATGATTAATTAAAATATCTAGAAAAATTAAGGAGTAGTTGAAATTATATCGTACATTTTACCACTAACAAGTATCTATCTATTTTTGATTCTTCATTCCTTTAGTTATAACATCTTACCAATGATAGGTATCAACTTCCAGAATATGTTTCCCCTATCATTTATTCCCATTTACCATGTTCTAATACACATTACAAAATATACCAAGATTTTCATATCATTATTTCATGTATAATTATAAAATATATTATTAACAATGTTAATAAAATGGATTTATTACTCATATGAAATTCATATAGATATATATAAATCTAATCATCACTAATAAATATATTTTAAACAAAATTTATTTATTATTAGATGGAAGACATCCCTTGTAAATTATTATTCTTTCTTCCCATTTAATTGTGACCAAGATTTCTAAATTTGTATAAAAATATCTTTCATTGGATCTTACAAGGTCATTTAATCACCAAATTTTGAATCTGGGTCAAGGAGCTTAGAATTTTATGGAACCAATGGATGAAAATGTTATTTTTCGTAGAAGTAAACACAAAGAATAGGGTGAACCAAAAATTACTTAAGCCATGAGATATTGAGTGGATAATTAGTGAGGTATGTCTAGAAAAAATAAGATCGCTTGCGTGCACGCTCTTCAAATTATAGTAGGTAACTGATATAACCTTTAGATGTGAAAACTGCACTTTAGAAATTATCAAATTTATTTTTTATAGAATATAAATCATCATGTGATGAGATATTTATTAATTATTTAGTAATTTGAAATCACAAAGCTAGTTGGTTATATGGAACTAACTCCAACAAACTCCCACTTACACAAAAGACATCTACTAACTAACTTCTTGTTGTTATAACATTATAAACATGATTATACTAAGTTATGACTATATAAATTGGAAAGAAACATTATACTATAGATATTATATGTTTGGGACATTACATATCATAGTAAAACTCATAATGCATAATATCCATGACTGTTTTACTTTTTCCTCCATCCAAAAATTAAAATGTTTTCAAACATCATAGTCATACATTTCTCAAAATTTATTTTATGATAATAAATTATCAAATTTTAAAAATTTGAAAATATAGGAAATTTCATTAGATATTTTATATATATTCCCATCTATATCAAAAGACACAACCTACAAGGTATTTTTAGAAATGAAAACCACTAAATTCAAAAGAATTTTTTCCTTATTTCCTGAAACTTATAGTGATATATATGGGTAAATTGATCTAAAGGAAACCCAAATTTGTATCACCTTCTCATGTAAAATTCACATTTACCTAATTATATGGAACTCATCTATAAAACTCTACAAAGTACTCTCAGATAGTTTTGAACACTACCTCATGCAGTTCTCCATGTTTTATTTGATATTTTCCCACCATGATCGACATAAAGAAAAGATAAAATCATTGTACATATTATGGTATATCTGATAAAATTAAAAAAATTATCATAAGAAATTATTTTAATCATAAAAATTTTATCATTTGTTTTAACACATAATCTTGAGGACATTTTACACAATGTGATAATAAAAAAATTCTCTTGAATTGTTCCATCTTGATTTTTTAAGACATTTTAAGTGTATGTACTATGAGAAGTCCTATGAGACTACCTAGATCTAACTTAGTATATATTTTTCCGTAGAACATTGGCTGCTAATTAAATTAATTCTTGAATAAAATGATTAAATTTTGTATAGTTTATAATAAAAATTTTTCCTAGTTTTATTACTTGGGTTTGAAAATAAAATCAGTTCAAATATTATCATTGGGATCGGTTTTACAAATTAGGCACAAGTAGAATTCAAATGGATATATAACAAAACTATTTAAATAGTATGGGAAATTATTTTATACTCAGGGTGATAAATTGGGTAATTTAACTATTAGATGAAGTTTTTCAATCTAGAAAAAATCTAAAAATCCCTCACCCAAATACCTAGAATATTTTCTACACAAAATAATTTATCTCCCAAATGGATTTTCACCCGAGGGATTTTTCACACAATGGGTTTTTTCTCAAAGGATGCGATAATGAATTCTATAGGTGTGGAATCGTATCCAATTTTTATGAAAATTTACGTTCTTAATTTCACATCTTTGAAATTTTATATGAGATAACACATGGGAAACACCCCCTTTTTCTTATTTTCCCTCAATAGGATACTTCTCCAATGTTGCCTCTCTTGAAGATCATTTTGAATCTACATTTAGGGGATCTATGTAATCATATATCTAATAAATGTGGTCTTTATATTTTTTCTCCTCATTTAGTATATTGAACATATTCTAACTTAAAAAAATTTAAGGAAAAAGTTTTTCTTTCAATTATGTACATATTCATATGTTACGTTAAAATCCCAAAAAAACTCCACCTTGACATTATATTTGAATTAATTTGAATAAATTTATCTTTCTTTATTACCTCCACCATACCCAAAATCATATTCATTAGCTCCACATGATCTAAACTAATCATTGGAAAGTAAAACTATAGGTATTTTGTTTTATAAATTATTTATAAAATTCAAGATTTTTCACTTTTCATTCACCCATTTCCATTATTCTTAGAAACTTTCCAACCCTCGAATCATATCCTAGCTCTGATATGAATTTTTCCGAAATTGGGGAATAAAAATCAAAATCAGAAAGACATTGAACACCATGATCTACTTGGTTCAATAAATGTGCTTATATATATATAGTGAGAAATCAATAAATTTAACTATTAGGTGGTGTTTTGAAATAATACAAAAAATCTATTTGTCACTCCCAAATCTACATCCCTAGGATTTTACATCCAAAATTCTTTAACTATGACATTTACCTGATATATCTATCTTAAATATAACTTAAACACCCTACAGATCAATAAATAAAAGTATAAAACCTAAAACCCACTAGGTTTCACACAATAGCTTGAATTTGTGAGGGAGGAGAAAGAAGAACATGGATGGAGAATAAAATGGAGGATAAAGAAATTGTGGAACCCATAAGCACACAAACCCATGAAAATGCCACACTAACATACACTGAGAAACCCAAACAAAAAATCAATGAGAGAGGAGGAGAAAAAAATAATATACTTTATATTTGAGGCTTGATTCATCTAAGGGAAAGTCCATGGGGAGAGACGACAACACTATACTTCCGCAAGAACTTGAGAGGTAAAGCTGAAAATGTTTTGAATATTGTTAAAAAATCAAAGAGAGTTTTATTAGTACTACCGAAAAAGCACTGATAAAGAGGGGTTTTATCAATGCTAAATTAACAAGCACTCATATAAATATATCTTTATTAGTGCTGATAAAATCCCTCTTTACGAGTGCTAAAACAATAGTACAAATAAAAATCGATTTTGGATAAAAAATGTAACACCCCAAGCTTCTACGGTACATTTCCCTTCGAATAATGTGATAGCGTGTGTTGTACGCAACACCGAGTTCTAACACACCATAACTAATCAAACTAGCCATTATGAATAGTAATACCTACTTTTTGAAATTATATATATTTTATTTTTAAAAATGGACTTCATTTTTGGATTCGGAATATCAAATTTATCCTAAGGTGAAATTTTGGTACTTTTCGGATAACTTTAATATTTTGATGAATAGTGAAAATTACTAAATTTTAATTAAAAACAACTTTTTTAATCAAAATAATTAATAGTGATAAATTATGAATTTTAGTGGTTTTAAAGTATATTTAGAATATATTTTTACCATTTAATATAATGTTGGTCATTGGACATAATTTTACAATTAAACCGAACATAAACAAGTGTCAATCTTTTGGTAGTTATTATCTCTTAAAAACACGCTTTTTGTTTTGACAGCGGGAATTAATTTTAAATTAATTTCTGCCACTTCTGTGTTTTGAATTTATGAAAATGGATTCCATATTTGGAATCAGGATGTTCAAATTGTGTAAATAGGTAACTTTTATTTTTAGACATTTTGAATAGTTACTGTGGTAAATATTTTATTTACCATGGTTAAAGGGTAAATCCGGTAAATAAGGGTTAAAAAATAATATTATAATAATACAAAATTACCCTAAAACGTGTCCTAACCTTATTGGTGGACACATACCCGACCATGGGCATCCTTGGGTCAATTTGGGGACCCCTTGGAGCCACTTGTATGTGGTAGGGACACTTTATATTAATAAAGTTAAAATAAAAATAAAAATGGCATAAGCTTACATCTTTTAGAAGAACAATTTTTACATAGGGTTATACATGTTGGATTTTCGATTATAAATATTCATTAGAAAGCTAAAAAGATTTCCTACATAATGATATTTTACTTATAATTTTTAGACATTAAATAATTTATTTTATTTATGACACAATGATGATGCAGTAATTACTATAATAGTGAAAAATTAAAATAAGTGATATTATAAATACCCAAATAAATATAATATGAAACTTTTAATGAATTAAACTAATTTTATATGATAATATGATATATTAGGATTGATTTAATTGACTTTGTTCGAAGTAATCAATCTGTTAGGAGTTTCAAAAAAATCAACTATTGAATAGTGTCAAAATTGACATAAAAGAGTTCTTAAAACAAATATTATATTATTAATTGATATTAAATTCCTAAAAATCTAAGGTTCGGCCAAGAGACTTATATTATGATAGGTTCTTCATTAATGGACCACTTGGGGGTCGCTTGGATGTATATAGTAAGTTTATTAACCATATTATATAAAAATACAAAGAGACATTGTAAAAGTGAAACTAATTAACTTAGAGTTAATACTTAAAGATAAGGTTAATATAAGTACCCAAACCTGTCTAAATTCTATTGGTTGAGTGGTTTTCGACCTATCCCTACCTTAACCTTTGAATAGTCAACTTTGCAGCCATTAGAAACCGAATATTAATTTATTATAAATTAATATTTCTAGCTTTTCCAAAGGTGCCCCTCACCCCTCTTATAAAAGGGCACTCCTCCTTCTCATTTCTTCACACCTCTAAAGCCTTTTGGTTCGGCCAAACTCTGGCCAAATACTCTCCCAACATCCCTCAATACAACCTAGAGGCCTTATTTTGATCAGAAAGCCAACCTAAGGAGCCCTTTTGATCAAATCAAAAGGAAGAACCCGAAGAAGAGGTAATGATCTCACCACCCTTTTCTAAGTTCATTTCTTCTTCCACTACTTCTTCCTTTGTTCTTACCATTCTGAAATAATAACTCCAGTATCTCACATATACTGTGATGTTATTATAAATATGGTACAATCATATTCAGTATTCTATCCACCCTTTGAATAACATGTCACCATACGTGCGTACGTACGGCTTACCGTCTCCACGTCGTGGTGTAATTGTTATTCAATATAATATTATTTGGATGGGTATAATAATGATGTGTAACTCATGTAAATAATAAATATAACATGTTAATGATTCTGTATATATGATATACCATCCATTTATATATTATTTTAATATCAAAAGAATGATATTGTCGCTCGTGCGTACGTACGGACTACCGTCTCCACGAACGCGATGAGATTCATTCTCCATCGTAACCATTAAAGCGTAATTATCATTTTATGATTTAAAAATGATGTTTAAGGACTTGATATCATTCTGGATATGAATAATATACAACCTATCCTTTACAAACATGTCTTACGTAACAAAACATATGAAAGAAAACAAGTAAGTTAACACCCGAAACAACGATAATACTAAGATATTATTATCAAATCAATATTAAAAGATCATATATGATATCATATTAATGTATATGATTCTTGTATAATTTAATAACAATTATTTCACCATTATACAGGAGGTTAACCTACCAAAACCAAGGAAAAGTACAAGGTAAGGGTTATTTCACAATCTCTTCTTTATCCGAGGTTGTTTATACGTAATAATCTACTGGGATCTCTTTATCATCCACATCCATGTTTCTTAAAAATGTATTTCAAAACATTTTTACTATTTACAAGAATATGGGTTAAAGTCATTTATACCCTTTTTTGACTTTTTATAAGAGGTTTATAAAGGAATCTTTCTGTCGTTTTCAAAACAAGGTCCTTTTTAACCTTTTCGACAGAATTGAGGTAAGAATGTTTTTTTTAACTTATACGGCGGGTGCGGTTATTTTACGCCGTTATAAAATCTTCAAAGCTTTCCTTACAAGCTTATAAGAATATTTTCAAAGAAAATGTTTTATTTTATATGGATCTTAAATGATTTCAAAATAAAAGGAGATATTTCTTTAAAAAGAATTTTGATTTCATCTATGTCAACATCCTTTGATGGATTTTAAGATTATTTGAAGTTGATTTATTATGATACAAAACTTCTATATTGTATTGAAGGTTTTGTGATATGTTTGACTGTGGATGTGCTATTTTTATACCATTCATAGTTTATTGTGAAAGTATTGACATTTCGTATGCTAGTTTTAATACGAATGTTTATGTTATGTTTAAACCTTTTCATATGGGAATGCATTGGACTTAATAAGTGACGGGAGGAGCCCGCTATAGCTCCTCGATGCATCGGTAGGTCTCATGAGACAAACTAGTGTCTTGGCACAAGGCCTTGAAAAAATCTTATTTGTAGTCTTGGCACGAGGCCTTGGCTATGTGGTTATGATAGTCTGGCATTATGCATTCCAACATTATGAAAGTGGTTATTGATTTTTGCATGTGATTATTCATTTAGTAGAATATCCATGTGAATAAGTAAATGGCATTATTTCATTTTATTTATGCCATACCATGTTGAAAGTTCGTATTTAAAAGGCTTTTGTTTTAGTTATACATTGCCTTAAATGTTTATTCTTATTTATGAAAGTTTCCACTTTATTGTTATCCTTACTGGGCATTTGAGCTCACCCCTTTTTTTTATGTTTTATTTTTTCCAGGATGTGAAGAAGTAAGTTATGAATGACCTGCAGGGGTTTTATGAGGGGTCAATAGTGTGGATATGAAGACTTTGTTGTTGTAGTAGTTTTTTTTCACTTTGAAATGTAATGTAAAACTTTATGATTATATCTAGTGTTTCCAAGGCTACTAAACCAATCGGTCTTTCGAGATTTGATCTTTCTTGTGATCATGCCAATGTTATGTAATTAATGCACCGACTCTAGGCAACTGGGGTCGGGGCGTTACAGTTGGTATCAGAGGAAGTTTAGTACAAACCTTGGAAGCTAGATTTAGATAAACTCTGATTAGAGCACGTAGACCTAAGATGAACTTTGAGGATTAGTATAGAAGAACTTCCTAGAATTTTGGTATTGTAGAGATTTTGTGAGTTTTCCGAGCAATACATCCCTGTCTGGATACGAGAAGGTAGAGGCGGCTCTGGCACAGATGTACCTAGGGGTAAAACCCGAAAACACCGCTTTGAGCTAGACTCGAACGGGAACTGGTGCACGACAACGGGCCTTGCTGCACTCTTGGTTACGACACTCCCGGGGGATATGCTTAGGATAACTCTCATTATCTTTACAAATCATTATGAAGGGTTTATGAGTATATACTTCCTCAAAGAAAAACATTTTTATGATTATGGATTATATCCATAAATAGTTCAATTTATGTTAAGTGTTTTATAAGTATGGGATTATGTATTTTGATTCATAAACTGATCTAGTTTATGCCATTGTTTAGAAATGGTGCCTAGTGGAAGAAATGGAAACCGTATCAATGCGCGCACTCCATGTAGGGATTTCCCTCCTGCTCAAGATAATTATAGTGGGGCTGGTGATGCAACTGGTGCCGATCAGCTAATCACCGTACTGGGACAACTTACTCAGGTTATGAATAATAACCTTACCCGTATGGAGCACCCTGATCCGCAGCGTGGAGGATCAATGTTAGATCGATTCATGAGACAACAACCACCAACGTTCAATGGGAGTACAAATCCCTTAGTAGCTGAGCAATGGATATTTTCCCTAGAGAAAATATTTCAGGCTTTGGGGAGTAGTGAAAGGGAAAAAGTTACCATGGCAGTTTACCGCCTCACTGGAGATGCTGATCAATGGTGGTCATTGATTCAAAACATGAAGGAAGATGATGAAGTATCAAACATGGAATGGAGGGAGTTCAAAGATCTGTTTTTAGAAAAATACTTTCCTCGCGACCATCGAGCAGATATGGAAAGGCAATTTCTGAGTCTGAGACAAAAGGAGGATGATAATGTCACAAAGTATGAGGCTAACTTTACAAGGTTAGCGAGGTACGCTGGTGATTATATTCGCAACCCAAGAAGTAAGATTGATCGTTTCTTTGATGGGTTAAAACCATTTCTCCGTCGAGCATTAGTCTCACAATCCTTTTCATCGTACGAAGACATTGTCTCATGTGCTATCAAGACCGAAAAGGAATTCTCTAAGTCTTATGACTTTAAAGCAAAGCAAGAGAAGAAGAGACCTGCTGATCAATCTGGGAATAGAAATAAAGGGAAGAAGGGAAAGGTTGAATATCCATCTTGTGGTAAGTGCGGGAAGAAACACCCCGGTGCTTGCCTGAAGGGAATGGGAGTCTGTTACAAGTGTGGTGAAAAAGGCCACCAAGCTCATGATTGCAAGGGGAAGAAGGAAGCTACCAATGTTCAGTGCTACAATTGCAGGGAGATGAGGGAATTTTGCAAATGCATGTCCTAAGCGTCAGGAGAACTTACCTCAGAAAAGGCCAAGGGATCAAGGCCAGGCTTATGATATCACTACTGCTGAGGTAGAAGCTCCGAAAGACGTGGTGGCAGGTAATTTAATGGTTTCCTCAAGTTTAGCAAATGCATTATTTGATTCTGGATCATCGCATTGTTTCATATCTTCCCAGTTTGCTAAGAAAATTAGATATTTCCAATTTGATTTAATAAGGGAGTTGTCAGTTAAAACTCCTAAGGGAAGTATCGTTGCAACAAAGTTTTGTGAATCAGTCCCCATTAGAGCACATAAATTTTCTTTATCTGCTGATTTCATCGTCATACCTATGATTGAGTTTGATATAATCCTTGGTATGGACTGGCTTTCGGACTATGATGCGAAGATTTATTGTAAGAAGAAAGAGGTTACGATTCTCGATGATAATGATAAGGAACACCTTATTTTTAGAGCAGAATCGTCACCACCTAATTCTTATTTAGACCCACCCCCAGTAGCTCAACTTAATTCAATTATTGGGGAGGAAGAGAATGAAATAACTGTCGGTGAGGAAAGGAATGTTCAAATAGAGGATGTACCTGTTGTGAAAGAATTTGTAGATGTATTTCCGGAAGATTTACCTGGACATCCTCCAGAACGAGAAGTTGAGTTTTCTATTGATTTGATTCCTGGATCAAGGCCTATATCGAAGACCCCTTATAGAATGGCCATTGTAGAGTTAGTCGAACTAAAGAAACAACTAGAGGAATTGAGTAATAAGGGATTTATTCTCCCTAGTGTTTCTCCATGGGGAGCCCCTGTTCTTTTTGTTAAAAAGAAAGATGGATCTATGAGGTTATGTATTGACTACAGGGAGATCAATGCTATAACGATAAAGAACAAGTATCCCCTACCTCGTATTGATGATTTATTTGACCAACTGCATGGAGCTCAATACTTTTCAAAGATTGACCTTCGATCTGGATACCATCAGTTGTGTGTGAAGAAGGAAGACATTCCGAAAACAGCATTTCGAACCAGGTACGGGCATTACGAGTTTACTGTAATGCCGTTTGGATTGACCAATGCACCCTCTGTATTCATGGATCTGATGAATAGAGTTTTCAAGGAGTATCTCGATGAATTTGTGGTAGTATTTATTGATGATATATTGGTATACTCCAAAACCTATGAAGATCATGAAAATCACTTGCGCATTATCTTGAAGACTCTGAGGAGGCATGAATTATATGGAAAGTTTATCAAGTGTGAATTCTGGCTTCAGGAGATTTCTTTTCTTGGCCATATTGTCTCTAAAGATGGAATCTCTGTTGATCCTTCTAAGACCAAGGCAATCCAAGAATGGCCAGCACCTACGAGTATAACTGAGGTACGTAGTTTTATTGGTTTGGCAGGTTATTATCGACGTTTCGTCCAGAATTTTGCCCGATTGGCAAACCCATTAACGAAGCTCACACGTAAAGGGGTTAAATTTGTTTGGACAAAAGAGTGTGAAGAATGTTTCGAAGAACTGAAGAGAAGATTAGTCAATGCTCCTATATTGACTCTACCATCGGGGAATGATGGGTTCGTTATTTATAGTGATGCATCAAAGAAAGGACTTGGCTGTGTCCTTATGCAGAATGATAGAGTTATTGCCTATGCATCACGACAGTTGAAAATTCATGAACAAAACTATCCTACTCATGATCTCGAGTTAGCAGCAGTGATCTTTGCTTTGAAAATATGGAGGCACTACCTCTATGGTGAAAAATGTGAGATTTATACTGATCACAAGAGTTTGAAGTATATTTTCTCACAAAAAGAACTCAACATGAGGCAAAGGAGATGGCTTGAATTACTCAAGGATTATTATTGTACGATACACTACCACCCAGGGAAGGCAAACAAGGTGGCAGATGCTTTGAGTAGAAAAGACCATGGAGTTTTGAACAATATGAGAATTGAAAGGGACCCAATTTTCATGGATCTAGTGAAGATGGACATGGGAATAACCAGGGAAGGTGAAACATCAATGCTTTTTCAAATGGTTGCCAAACCATCTTTACTAGAAAGGATTAAGAGTTCTCAGACCAATGATGAAGAATTCCAAAAGAAGATTAAAGCTGTGAATGATGGGAGATTGAGAGACTTTGTGTATGAAGATGGAACTTTGAAATTTGGAAAGAGACTTTGTGTTCCCAATATACCTGATCTAAAAAGGGAATTGCTGGATGATGCTCATAGTTCCAATTTCTCTATACACCCTGGGAGCACCAAAATGTATAGAGATTTGAAGGAACATTTTTGGTGGGACAACATGAAGAGGGAGATTGCTGATTTTGTATCAAGATGTATGGTTTGTCAACAAGTGAAAGCTGGAAGGCAACAGCCTGGAGGAGTCATGCAACCTCTTCCCATACCGGAGTGGAAATGGGACAATATTACGATGGACTTTGTCATGGGGCTACCAAAGACTCCTAGAAGGAACGATGCAATATGGGTTATTGTTGATCGTCTTACCAAGTCAGCACATTTTCTTGCTATAAGAGAAGATCTACCCCTGGAACGTCTAGCAAGACTATACATTAATGAAGTTGTGAGACTTCATGGTGTACCCCTATCGATTGTTTCTGATCGTGATCCCCGTTTTACTTCAAGATTCTGGAAAAGTCTTCAGAAATCCATGGATACTGAACTTCATTTGAGCACTGCTTACCACCCTCAGACAGACGGACAATCAGAACGGACTATTCAAACCTTAGAAGACATGTTGAGATCTTGCTCACTTGATTTTCAGGGTATGTGGGATCAATATTTACCTCTGGTAGAATTTTCCTATAACAATAGCTTCCATTCGAGTATAAAAATGGCACCATATGAAGCGTTATACGGAAAGAGATGTCGTACACCAACCTGTTGGGATGACGTTGGTGAAAGAAAACTTGTAGGCCCAGAACTGGTGGAGGAAACGGTGGAAAAGGTTAAGGTAATCCAAAATCACATCAAAGCAGCTCAAAGTAGGCAGAAGAGCTATGCCGATAATCGAAGGAAGGATTTGGAATTTCAAGTCGGTGATCATGTTTTCCTGAAGGTATCTCCGTGGAAGGGAGTCATACGTTTTGGTAAGAAAGGTAAATTGAGTCCCAGGTACATCGGACCTTTCGAAATTCTAGAACGAATTGGGGCTGTAGCTTACCGATTGGCAATGCCGCCAAGTCTCTCCAAAGTTCACGATGTGTTCCACGTATCTCTGTTGAGAAAATACATGCCTGACCCAACGCATGTACTCACCTATGAGGAATTAGAACTGGAACCGGATCTGTCTTATTGTGAAGAGCCCGTCAGGATTCTTGATACAAGAGAACAAGTACTGAGAAACCGGACGACGCGTCTGGTAAAAGTTTTGTGGAGAAATCATAAGATGGAAGAGGCAACGTGGGAACCCGAGGAACTTATGATGAAGAACCACCCGAGTCTTTTTATGCAGTAATACCCTAGAAATTGCGAGGACGCAATTATTTGAAGGAGGGGAGAATGTAACACCCCAAGCTTCTACGGTACGTTTCCCTTCGAATAATGTGATAGCGTGTGTTGTACGCAACACCGAGTTCTAACAAACCATAACTAATCAAACTAGCCATTATGAATAGTAATACCTACTTTTTGAAATTATATATATTTTATTTTTAAAAATGGACTTCATTTTTGGATTCGGAATATCAAATTTATCCTAATGTGAAATTTTGGTACTTTTCGGATAACTTTAATATTTTGATGAATAGTGAAAATTACTAAATTTTAATTAAAAACAACTTTTTTAATCAAAATAATTAATAGTGATAAATTATGAATTTTAGTGGTTTTAAAGTATATTTAGAATATATTTTTACCATTTAATATAATTTTGGTCATTGGACATAATTTTACAATTAAACCGAACATAAACAAGTGTCAATCTTTTGGTAGTTATTATCTCTTAAAAACACGCTTTTTGTTTTGACAGCGGGAATTAATTTTAAATTAATTTCTGCCACTTCTGTGTTTTGAATTTAGGAAAATGGATTCCATATTTGGAATCAGGATGTTCAAATTGTGTAAATAGGTAACTTTTATTTTTATACATTTTGAATAGTTACTGTGGTAAATATTTTATTTACCATGGTTAAAGGGTAAATCCGGTAAATAAGGGTTAAAAAATAATATTATAATAATAAAAAATTACCCTAAAACGTGTCCTAACCTTATTGGTGGACACATACCCGACCATGGGCATCCTTGGGTCAATTTGGGGACCCCTTGGAGCCACTTGTATGTGGTAGGGACACTTTATATTAATAAAGTTAAAATAAAAATAAAAATGGCATAAGCTTACATCTTTTAGAAGAACAATTTTTACATAGGGTTATACATGTTGGATGTTCGATTATAAATATTCATTAGAAAGCTAAAAAGATTTCCTACATAATTATATTTTACTTATAATTTTTAGACATTAAATAATTTATTTTATTTATGACACAATGATGATGCAGTAATTACTATAATAGTGAAAAATTAAAATAAGTGATATTATAAATACCCAAATAAATATAATATGAAACTTTTAATGAATTAAACTAATTTTATATGATAATATGATATATTAGGATTGATTTAATTGACTTTTTTCGAAGTAATCAATCTGTTAGGAGTTTCAAAAAAATCAACTATTGAATAGTGTCAAAATTGACATAAAAGAGTTCTTAAAACAAATATTATATTATTAATTGATATTAAATTCCTAAAAATCTAAGGTTCGGCCAAGAGACTTATATTATGATAGGTTCTTCATTAATGGACCACTTGGGGGTCGCTTGGATGTATATAGTAAGTTTATTAACCATATTATATAAAAATACAAAGAGACATTGTAAAAGTGAAACTAATTAACTTAGAGTTAATACTTAAAGATAAGGTTAATATAAGTACCCAAACCTGTCTAAATTCTATTGGTTGAGTGGTTTTCGACCTATCCCTACCTTAACCTTTGAATAGTCAACTTTTGAGCCATTAGAAACCGAATATTAATTTATTATAAATTAATATTTCTAGCTTTTCCAAAGGTGCCCCTCACCCCTCTTATAAAAGGGCACTCCTCCTTCTCATTTCTTCACACCTCTAAAGCCTTTTGGTTCGGCCAAAATCTGCCCAAATACTCTCCCAACATCCCTCAATACAACCTAGAGGCCTTAGTTTGATCAGAAAGCCAACCTAAGGAGCCCTTTTGATCAAATCAAAAGGAAGAACCCGAAGAAGAGGTAATGATCTCACCACCCTTTTCTAAGTTCATTTCTTCTTCCACTTCTTCTTCCTTTGTTCTTACCATTCTGAAATAATAACTCCAGTATCTCACATATACTGTGATGTTATTATAAATATGGTACAATCATATTCAGTATTCTATCCACCCTTTGAATAACATGTCACCATACGTGCGTACGTACGGCTTACCGTCTCCACGTCGTGGTGTAATTGTTATTGAATATAATATTATTTGGATGGGTATAATAATGATGTGTAACTCATGTAAATAATAAATATAACATGTTAATGATTCTGTATATATGATATACCATCCATTTATATATTATTTTAATATCAAAAGAATGATATTGTCGCTCGTGCGTACGTACGGACTACCGTCTCCACGAACGCGATGAGATTCATTCTCCATCGTAACCATTAAAGCGTAATTATCATTTTATGATTTAAAAATGATGTTTAAGGACTTGATATCATTCTGGATATGAATAATATACAACCTATCCTTTACAAACATGTCTTACGTAACAAAACATATGAAAGAAAACAAGTAAGTTAACACCCGAAACAACGATAATACTAAGATATTATTATCAAATCAATATTAAAAGATCATATATGATATCATATTAATGTATATGATTCTTGTATAATTTAATAACAATTATTTCACCATTATACAGGAGGTTAACCTACCACAACCAAGGAAAAGTACAAGGTAAGGGTTATTTCACAATCTCTTCTTTATCCGAGGTTGTTTATAAGTAATAATCTACTGGGATCTCTTTATCATCCACATCCATGTTTCTTAAAAATGTATTTCAAAACATTTTTACTATTTACAAGAATATGGGTTAAAGTCATTTATACCCTTTTTTGACTTTTTATAAGAGGTTTATAAAGGAATCTTTCCTTCGTTTTCAAAACAAGGTCCTTTTTAACCTTTTCGACAGAATTGAGGTAAGAATGTTTTTTTTAACTTATACGGCGGGTGCGGTTATTTTACGCCGTTATAAAATCTTCAAAGCTTTCCTTACAAGCTTATAAGAATATTTTCAAAGAAAATGTTTTATTTTATATGGATCTTAAATGATTTCAAAATAAAAGGAGATATTTCTTTAAAAAGAATTTTGATTTCATCTATGTCAACATCCTTTGATGGATTTCAAGATTATTTGAAGTTGATTTATTATGATACAAAACTTCTATATTGTATTGAAGGTTTTGTGATATGTTTGACTGTGGATGTGCTATTTTTATACCATTCATAGTTTATTGTGAAAGTATTGACATTTCGTATGCTAGTTTTAATACGAATGTTTATGTTATGTTTAAACCTTTTCATATGGGAATGCATTGGACTTAATAAGTGACGGGAGCAGCCCGCTATAGCTCCTCGATGCATCGGTAGGTCTCATGAGACAAACTAGTGTCTTGGCACAAGGCCTTGACAAAATCTTATTTGTAGTCTTGGCACGAGGCCTTGGCTATGTGGTTATGATAGTCTGGCATTATGCATTCCAACATTATGAAAGTGGTTATTGATTTTTGCATGTGATTATTCATTTAGTAGAATATCCATGTGAATAAGTAAATGGCATTATTTCATTTTATTTATGCCATACCATGTTGAAAGTTCGTATTTAAAAGGCTTTTGTTTTAGTTATACATTGCCTTAAATGTTTATTCTTATTTATGAAAGTTTCCACTTTATTGTTATCCTTACTAGGCATTTGAGCTCACCCCTTTTTTTTATGTTTTATTTTTCCCAGGATGTGAAGAAGTAAGTTATGAATGACCTGCAGGGGTTTTATGAGGGGTTAATAGTGTGGATATGAAGACTTTGTTGTTGTAGTAGTTTTTTTTCACTTTGAAATGTAATGTAAAACTTTATGATTATATCTAGTGTTTCCAAGGCTACTAAACCAATCGGTCTTTCGAGATTTGATCTTTCTTGTGATCATGCCAATGTTATGTAATTAATGCACCGACTCTAGGCAACTGGGGTCGGGGCGTTACAAAAAATTTTAATTATATTTATAAATACATATATTTATTAAAAAATTTATATAATTATTGACATATTTATATCACTATATATATTTATACAATGATATATTTATTTAATATATAAATTTATATTAAATATATTTATTCTTTAAATATATATATTATAATTTTATAATTATTTAAATATGAAATTATTTATTTATAATCATGTGAATACTTTTAAAACAAATTATATTTCTTTACATATAATTATAAATGTATAATTTTATAAATATAGTAAATATAAATTTATAAATATATTAATAAATACATATATATGTAAATATATTTATAATTATTCATTTATAACTACAAAATATATTTATATAATTATATATATTTTATAAATAAATATAAATATATTCAATATATTCATTATTAAATACATTTATTATAATTATATAATTATATATATTTTAATATAATTATATATTTATATAGTTAAATATATATTTAATTAATATATATATATAAATATAAATATAGTAAATATATTCATCATTTAAATATATTTATTACATTTTTATAATTATTTATTTTTAATTATATAAATAAATTTTTAAATTTTATTTATTTATTTATAATTATAAATATTTAATTTTATAAATATAGTAAATATACATATATATATATATATATATATTTATTTACAAATAGATT
Organism: Viscum album; assembly: GCA_963277665.1. Taxonomy (NCBI): domain Eukaryota; kingdom Viridiplantae; phylum Streptophyta; class Magnoliopsida; order Santalales; family Viscaceae; genus Viscum; species Viscum album. Next base: position 1,171,882,142 of record OY728128.1, on the reverse strand, counting down.
TTTAACATTATTAATGAATATATAATCTTAAAGGCATGAATGTAAAAAATGAGTGAAATTGAATAATTAAAATTGTGTAGCTATTAAAAATATGGAAAAATGGATATGTTTTTTCAATTATGCTAATTATTAAAAAAACTAAAAGATGGATATATATTGAAATTTATATGAATACATATTTAAAATATTAATGCATAATAAATAAATATGTATAAAATAATATTAGGAAAAAATTATATATCTATATATATATTAAAACGAAATAAACAATACTTAATTAAATAATATTAAAAATGAATAAGTAAAATTTACCGATAAAAAATAATATTTTAAATATATTATGTTACTAAATGAAGTTATTAAATGAAGTTAAAATTTGAATAAACTGTATAAATATTAGATGTATGTGATCCTATATAAGATTTCATTTATTGTGTAAATATTTGTGTGTGAAATCAGTATGTATATATATATATACTTGTTTGATAGGTGTTAAATTGAACAAAAAAATCATATAATATGAAGCATATATTATTGAAATAAATATTAAAAAGAATGAATAAATTTAAAAATTGAACAATTGTTATCAATTTTATAGATAATTTTGAAAAATTTAAAATGCATATTTATATATGTTTATTAATACATATTAATTATATAAAATAAGACCATATTAAAAATATTAAATGTTTATGAATAAACATGTATAAATAATTATTTCAAATGGATAAAATTTAAAACATATTGAAAAGTGAAAAATTGAAAATGAATGAATTACCAAAATATTGAAAAAAATTAATATTATTAGTGAATAGATAATATTAAAAATGAGTAAATTTAAAAAAATATTAAAATATAATAAATAGTATATATTGAATAAAAATAATAAAATTTAAAAAAAAATATCGATTAGAAAGAAAAAAATATATTACATATATTATGTTAATAAAAATAACTCCAGAATGAATATTAATAATTGAATAAATTACAAAAATATTATGTTTTTGTGTGTTTAATATAAAAATGCATTAATTACACATTTGTATGTGTGAAATCAATGTTACACACATTTGATATATGATAAATTGAAAAATTAAACTAAATTCATTTAAATGTCCATTACTTAATACAATTAGTCAATATTTTTAATTATTATTATTTTTTAATTATGACCCATTTTTCAAGAATATATTACTTATTTAATGTAAGCATAAATATTTTGTATTATATAAATCATATTTTAGGGAATAATATATATTGATATATATATATGTAGAAATATTTAAGAATATATTTCAATATTAAAAATATTAATTATATTAATGGATAATTATGTTTTAAAAACATTAAAAATGAATAAGATAACAGTATATTTTTAATTATAACATTTTATTCACATTATAAATTTGTATTTAATATATATTATTTATTACTATTTATAATTAATATATATATATATATATATATTAAATTTATCTATTTTTATTAATAGTTGTTTCATTAATAAATTTTTTAAATTTATTCATTTAAAATTTTCTGTTTAATTATTTCATGTTTGACATTTAATATATCTATATTTAATATACACTATTTATTTATATTTATAATTTATATACATGTATATTAAATTTATTCATTTTTATTAACAATTATTTAATTGATAAATTTTTTAATATTTTTTTAAAATTTACTAATTTTTAATTTTTATTTGTTTAATTATTTCAAGTAATTAATTTATATATATATATATTTAATATATATTTTTTATAAATATTTATAATATATATATATATTAAAGTTATTGATAATCATTTAAATAATAATTTTTTAAATTTTTTGAAATTTAATAAATTATATTTTATATATTTTAGTTATTTCATTTTGTAATGGTTTAATAATTGTATTTTTTTTCTTTTTTATTTTAATTTATTCATTTTATACAACTATATTTAATATATTTTATTTATTAATATTTTATAATATATATATATATTAAAGTTATTAATAATTAATTAATTAATATTTTTTTAATATTTTTTTTTAATTTTCTGTTTTTTATTTTTTATTTGTTTCATTATTTCAATTATTTCAATATTTTAAATTTTTTGATTTTTTAAATTTTATTGGTATATATTAAAAAATATGGCTTATGGGCTGCATGGGCCGGGTTAGGTTGGTCCCCGCTGTTTGTATGGAAGTGGGTTAAAGTATACGAGAAGCCTAGATTCGGAAAAGGCCAGAGTAGGCCTGTTGCCCCAAATGATTGGGTGTATATTGTATGTGGGATCACATCCTCATAGTACGCACCTAATCATAGCTTCCAACAAAATCTTATATAATGAAGTGGCTGAATAGATGGTATTTCGGCGTGGGACTCACTCATGTGATCAGGCCCTTTATTAGCACTAGAAAATGCTTCGTCAAATGCGCTCTTTATCAGCGCTAAAAAAGTGGTGATAAAGAGAACCTTTTATTAGTGCTTTTTGTATCACCGCTAAATGGTACCCTTTATCAATGTTTTTTTAACGCTGATAAATGAGTCTTTTATCAACACTTTTTTCTAGCATTGATAAAGGATAACATTGTATATAGTGCATTTTTTAGTAGCGAACATAATCAAATCTATGTATATGAGATATATTATTGTTATTATATTAGAAGTGTTAATACATAATTGTATATGGAAAATGAAAAAAGAAAATAAAAGAGCTTTGTTAATATAATTACATTCTCTAAGAGAAAACTCATTTTGATCTCCTCTTAAAGACTTGTGGGCTGATCTTTTGGGAGTAACAAAAGCTCTAGAATGTGAATAAGGATATTGGGGAGAGAATTTTATAGGGTTTGGTTTATCCAAATGTCTTGAGAGGTGTGAAAAAGTGAGAAGAGGGAGTTCCCTTTTATAAGTACGTAAAGGGGACCCTCTTGGAAATTACATGAAAAATACCAAAAATAGTCCAAAATGATAAAGTGATTCAAATGTAAAATCTTAAAAATGACCTTAGGTTTGAGTTTATTATAGTATAAGGTAGAAATATGTCAATCCAATAACATATTTGAAAATTTGTTTTGTCATTTTAACTGTTATCTTCTTAGTTTAACCTCATGTGTACCAATTATAATCATAACCATAAAAATTAATTTTTATTGTTTTCACTATTAATTTTGGTAAAAAATGAAGAAATATTTTTTATATAATTATGATTCCAAATATGGAATCCATTTTTCTGAAATCCTCTCACATATGTGGTAAAAGTTAATTTAAGAATAATCTCATAGACATGATGAGAAAGTAAGTTTTCAAAGTGACAATTTTCAAAATTTTACAATGTTTTTATATAAACAATAAATATAAAAATTATTCTAATTAACTAAATTGAATTAATATTTATATACTTGATCTAATTTTTCTTTTAAATCAATTCAGAATGCAATTTATCTTTATAAATAATTAAAATGAAAATGTAGTTTTCAATTAAAATGCAGTATATTTCACTATTAAAAAAATGAAATATTTTAGGAAAACAAAGAAAATTTCCCTAATATAGTAGTTATATGATTATATAGAAAATTATGTTCTTTTTATCAAATAAATTTTATAAAAGTGGTAAAATTTAATTTTAAATTATGTGTGTGAAGCGTAACTAATCCGTCTTTTAGAAAATATATAGTTTTTAAAAAAAATCATTGTCCTTTAAATGATACATATTTAATTTTAATAAAAAGATTACCACAATTTTTATAATTTAGTTAGTACCATGCATACCCACCAATTTAATGGATAGGTTATAACGGCATACTATATTAAACTTCATTTAGACTCAGGGTTTAATTTTCTATGATCTATAGAAGAGATTAAATTTAAAGAAATATATCCCATGTGTTGTTTAATCCTAGTGTCACATTTCACATACACTATTGAATACTTGGTTTTTATTTTAGATTTTTGTGGGTGTTATATTCTACCCACCTTAAATGAATTTCATCCTCGCAATTTAAATTTGATCTCAGTAATCATCTGTTTGATATTTAAAAATTGTTTTGTTAAATACCCACATCGTAAAAAGAGTTAATAAACCATCCTCCTAATAAGGGATAAATGGAAGTATAAAGGTCATATAACTTGGTTTCTATGTCAAACAACATTATTGGCATGTGAATATATAGAAATGGTAGAAAAGTATAAATAATTATAGATAATGATAGATGACATTAATCACAAGAAAGTGAATGATAAATAGAATGTTAGAGACCAAAAAACTCTAAATCTATGATGATTTAAAAGGCCATCTGATTCATCAAATATGAATGTAATAGTATAATTTTTTTTATTCAAGATTATTAACCTAAAGTTTAACAATTGTTTTTCTATTTATGAATATAATAAAATATACTTAATTTATACATTTCTATTTCCTAATAAAATTTTCATCCACTGGATATGGTTTGATCAATTTCCAATTCATCGCTTACTCTACGAAATGAGAAAAATGGTTTTGTTTTCCTAAAGCACTAGAATTCACTTTTAATGGATTATAAGGTCCATAAAATGGTTAAAATTATTTCCTTATATCACTAACTACTTTATAAAACCAATATGGTTATAAAATGTTATCCAATATAATACATTAATCTATAAACATATACAATATCACCACTGGTTTATCATTAATATTTATTTTTCAAATTTTTTATCTAAAAAAATGTCGTATTAACCAAAACATCATGTAGTCCAGTGGTATGAAATAAACCACTATGTTCTTTTAATTGTTGTTCCCTCCCCATAACCTTGCAGTACATGATGGGTTGTCACCCAACATACGGGTTGCACATTTTCTAAATCTATATTAACATAATTCCTATTAATTTCCAAAAAAATATAATGGATATACATGAAATAAAATTAATCATAAATACGGATTTTACTAATGTTTTAAATAAATCTTATTTTTTTACAATTTCATATAATCTTATTTGAGTATAAGTACAATTTATTTGATGATTATATTATCTCTAATGGTTATCAATAGCTATAAAATTATGTTTTTAAAATTTAATTTCATTATTCCTCAAATAAATTTCCCACTAGAACATATACTTGCCAAACTTTTCTCCTAAAATATCCTTAATCATCATAGAATCCCATGAAATACATCCTAGAAAGGGGTGTTGAAGACTTTGAGCTTATGATCAATTTAAAACTCATAAACCCATGGTGGTATCCATAACTCTTATGTCAATGAATACATCTATGATTCTAAAATTTAATAAAATCCTCAAATGTTTAATGATTCTTATATATAATATAAATTTGGTAAAAATTCTTCTATAATTCAATTCTTGATTCCATGTACCTATATAATTCCTCCATTTTATTTAAACATAGGTCCTTCCTTGGTCTAGGGTTCAACCTTTATAATAGGGAACTGAATTAGATAATTCTTAGGGCCTCCACATTAAAGACAAAAACTTTATTTAGATCCCGAGTAAGATATTTATGTCCTCCTATTGTACTATTCATTTTTCCTCTGTATTTATTTTATTTATTCCCTTCTTTTGCACTCAAAATTTATTTTCCCATTCTATTGAGAAACCTTATTTTAAATCTAAGACAACATAGGTTTAAGATAGTTCATTCATTGTCATCATCTATTCAAATAATATATGTTGGTTTATATTAGAAATTTGAATTATCCTAAGCATATCCCATGAGATTTTCAAACTAGGTTCTTAATAAGCCTCTTTGTCGTGCACCAGGTGATGATCAATTCAAGACCAATGTGCCCTTTTTAAATCTATTTTCTCTTGGTACAACTATTCTAGAACCTATAAAACTTGTAATATTCATAAAAGGATGTATTTATAGGAAAAATCACATAATCTATTCCTTACCAGTACATTATGATGTTATTCTATACATATCCTCAACTTCTATCATAGGTTTATGATCCCTAATGTATGTATTCCATAATATAGTTACCAAGGTATATATTAAATATCCTATGATACCAACTATAGTGACCCCAACCTCAATAACCTAAAGTATTTTTCTACTATATGCCATTGGTATAATATATAAAGAATCATATTGAGAAGGACTGAATAGTTTAGTAGTCTTTGTAAACTAGATACATACATAGGTATTGAATTTCGGTTGAAGACACAATTTAAAACATATGATTTTATGAATATCATTATCCACTCAATCCAGTCATTTCACATCAATCATAGTACACTTCATGGAATCTTAGGGAATGGAAACAAAATAAGGATGATCTCCAATGATCAATAAGGGTTAATTAAAATGGAACCTATTATTAATTAATAAGCATAGTCATCAAGGTTAAGAAAATAACTAAAGACACATTCCAATTAAACAAATTGACTATCCTGATATGATGATTCATAATCAATATAGAATTGTTAATAACTATGAACACATTCAATTAAATCAATAATATGACAACTAAATTCATCTATAGATAATATCATTGTGAAAATATCATGGAAAATAAGATAAGGAATAATAAATATAGAATGGTAAATAACATAATACACATACCATTTAATCAATATGCCGTGAGTGAAGAGCATCCATAGATAATATCATTGAAAAAATATCACTGCTAATAAAAAAAGAGTTCTCAAGGAAGGAAATGATTAATTATTGGATGAAATTATCTTAAACAACATGACAGCCCTACTCTAACATCCTATTACTATTTTAATTAGCATGACCTTAAAATCATTACATTTTCACCCTCCTTTGGGATTGGTAGGAAACCTATAATGGTAAGGTCAAACATTTGTTGGACTTTCACTAATAACTATTCGTTTTTGCAGGCTGCAGAGCATTTAAACATTGTATAACTATGTTACACGCCAGGTAATGAGTGAAAAATCTATATCATGAATGGAATGATCATGTTGGGAATTGGTACAATCCATGAATGGTGAGTTCATGTCATGTATGGTTTAAATGATGGATTTTTAATCTAAAGTAAAATATTATTCAGGGTATATGGGACGTGGTTGTTACACTTCATGAACCAAGGATACACATAATGTAATGGGCCACATTTAGTTTTTAAAATACATTATTGATTGTTTTTTTCAATCTATTCAGCCGTTCTTTATAGATAGTGACCTAAGGTACATCTGGCACATTTTTTAGAGACTCAACCCCTTCTAGATCAATTGTTTTGACGTATGATCTCTATTGTGATTGTGGTTCTTCTCTCTAAGTATGTTTTCTTTAGATTTCTTCATTTCTTTTGATCATGGTATCACCATAGGGTTGTTTTATTGGATAATTTGGTTTATATTTGGTAGTTATTCATTGTTTCTTCTAGATTTTTTGTGTCATCTCATTCAAGAGGCATTTTATTCCCCTGGTCATAGTGCATTAGACGTCTGCTTGTGAAGTATGTAGGATTACTCTCTTCCAATATCCCCATGTCTTCTAAATTGAATCAATATTTATGTTGATTTCATTATATGTCCTTCATTTACATTTCTGGATTGCATTTATTTTGGATTTCATTACAGGCCTGTGAGACCTGAGTTTTAAGGTAGGTGGTTTTGTCTCTATCTTATCTTGATGAACCTAATTGTTTTTCTTTTTAAATAATTTTTATATTGATAATGGCATGATTTTTTTATGAGTGTTAGAAATGGGTTTTAATGAAAAATGGGTTTCCCATGGTTATTTATAAATGGATATAAAATGGGTATTTTCAGTTCATTGAAATGGAATTTGTGAAATGGTTTTCAATGAAATGGATTGAATTGAGAAAAATAGAACACAAGTTACCTAGGGTACTTAAGTAAATGGTTTATCATAGGGACATCATCTATTGTTTTCTGATTATAATTGAGGTTTGTCTTTGGGATTTACAGTGTTTCTTATGTCTATTGTTCTAGTGGATATATTGACATTTTGGGGGGTTTTCTTAGGGGGTATTCCCCTTTTTTCCTAGGCTTGTGTTCTAGTATATAAATTTTTGCAATTGAATGATTTATTGTGGTACAAGTAGTCTACATCTTTGACCAATATTATTCCATGGTGTTGTGATATTTATGATTTTGTTTTTTACTAGTTGGAATTATAATTTATCCTTGATGTAATGTTTTTACTTATGGAAAATGATATAGAAAATGTTCTTTGAAATTGATATATCTGCTTTCTTTTAAAACTGTGGAAAAGGGGAAATGTTTACCATGTTTTCTATAGAGCTAATTTACTATTTATCATGCCATGTTTTTACTTAAAAAAGAGAATACATGAATTTTTATAAAAAGACTGGTTATGGAACACCTAGGTGGGATCCTGCTGATTATGTTAGCTTAAACCTTACGCACCACAATGATAGTGCATAGACTATTGTTTTTCCTTTTTTAGGTAAAGGGAATCACTATAGTGATGTGGAGAGTTTTATGTCAGCTAATTGGGTAGATGGTGGTGAGATGTCGGAGTCTGTCCCTACAATCATTTGAGTAGCCCTTTGGTTTTCAGTCCTTTTTAGTTTCATTTTTTTGGAGTTTGTAGCTACATTTCTAATTTTTTGTTATTTCTGTTTTATTATGGTTATACAATATTTTTATTCATCATCATCCATTGTTGATTCTTATTTTCTGTGTCTGTGTGTGTAAATATACCATGTGGTTGTTCTGGTTGGGTGAAATCATTCCCTCTATTGTGTTGTTTGATACCTGGGTGCTTGTCGCCAGTCCGTGGGGATCGGTAACTCGCTTTGGGTATGTGACAGATCAGGTCAGGATCCACGTTTTAGGTTCACCCAGGTTGGTTAATCACTATTTGGTATCAAAGGAGTTCTGTCCTCAGAAGTCAATGATTTGTGACATCTATTAGACGGGATATACGATTTTTGAGACCGAAGAGATATGTTATAGTATGTTCCTAGAAAGATCAAGTCATAATGAGACTCGAGATTCTATTTAATGTTGAGAGGTGTGTCTATAGTATTTTATTTTGTTTTAAAAATCCATGTTTTATATAATGGATTTTACATATTGAATTGAAATTGGATCTATTACTTCATCGTTCATATGTTTTGGTACACAGTAGTATGCCTTCGAGATGTCTTCTACAGGTTCCTCAGGATGGTGAAGATGATTCTCCTCAAGGGAATACTATTATATATCAATTTCTCATTGATACTATCATACATGCAGTATGAGTTATTGATCATGATGTTCTATGTGATCAGAATTTAGTTTCTGAGGCACATCTAGGAGATGGGGGAGAGAGAGATTTATCGTGGGAGTTCTTGCAAGAAAAGCCACTTTCATTTAAATTAAAAAAAGACCCTTAAGTGGTGGAGGAATGTCTATAAATGATCGATCAAATATTCAAATTTTTTGAGACACCTAAGAATACCATGGTGAAGTGTGTAGTGTTCAGACTCAATGGTTGCGGAAAGCAATGGTCTGATTCAATGGTCCAATGTGGGCTTGGATTGGAAGGGTTTCAAAATCATGTTCTTTTAGTAGTTTTTACTAGAGTCTTTGATTTTATAGAAGTCTCTATAATTCATGTATTTAAAACTGGGAGAGTTTTTATTGTTGTAATACAGCAATAGTTTTTATGAGCAAGTCCATTTTTCAAAAAACATGTTGAAAAATTACCAACTGAAGGCATATAAGTACCTATTGGGTTTGAAAATGTATATCAGATCACAGGTGTTTATGATAAATATTTGTACATATGTTGAGATGGTAGGTAGATCAATGATGTCTAAAATTAATATGGTAGTCAATTTTGAATTTTACACCTCTTTTCTTTAATCAGTTAGAACCTTGAGTTGTGTACAAGCGAAGAAAAGAAAGTGGCAATATCATTAAAGGAGTAGTGGAGGTGGGTCTCAGCAACAGGCCTCCTATGAAGCATATGTTACAACAGGTAACGTGCCTATGACTTGATATCAGTGTAGAAAGGGAGGAAACACCAGCTGTTATTTCCTATGCCCACAAAGAAGTAGAACAATTGTGGACATATTGGTCACTTACAACACTTCTATGATGCTTTGAATACGCCTCATTATGGTAAGGTTTTGTCAGCTTTGAAAGATACTACGGTGCAGTCAGAAGCATCAAAGACAATAATGCTCCATCCACTAGACTCAGGAGAGAATAATTTTCACATATTAGATGACTGTCCAGTGGAAGTAAATGCATGTATGGAAAAATTGAGAGGTATTATACTTATTTAATATTCAGTAGAAATTGATTTATTAGATACTCTTTCCTCCAACTCGTTTATATTTTCATGTTTTGTTGATGTTATTAAACTTCCAATAGAACACATTTCCATTACAATGGAGTTATCAAAACCTCTTAGTATGTGTAAAGAGTATGATTTCTAGTGTCTTTCTTATTTTTTATTAATGTCTGATACCAAGTTGGGGTGGGATTTTCTCATTGTTGATTTAGATCTGTTTGACATCGTAATCTGTATGAATTTTCATGTCCCTTATCATGCATTGGTTGATTTTTATTATCATTTTGATTAATTGTTTGTTTTAAATGGGATATATCATGTGTTTTATGGGGAGTGGGAACTGAGGTTTAGTTGTTTATGACCTTCCCACCCAGAGTTTATGAGTTTGATGTATATTGTTGTGTTTGAGCCCAATGATGTTTCCTCTATCATTGATTTTCTCATTATTATTTGAGACATTCCTAAAATTTCCCCAAATGATTTTTAGGACCTCCTCTAGATAGAGAGGTAGAGTTTACAATCGATCATGTTCAATGTATGTATCTAATATCAATACCTTCCAATCATATGGAACCAGTGGAGCTGAAATTCCTCATGATTCAGTTAAACGACGTATTAGAAAATGGTTTTCATCACCCCATCATTTCACATTGGACAAACCCTATTCCCTTTTCTATAAAATTAAATGGTTCAATTCATTTATGATTGAACAATAGAATGTTGAACTAGGTGACAATTAATAGAAAATATCCTCTTCCTCATGTGGATAATCTGTTTGATCAGTTAAAGGGGGGAATGTGGTTTTCAAATATCAATATTCAGTCATGTTACCATCAAATTAGAGTTTTGGAGTATGATATACTAAAGATATGATTCAGGAGAAGGTATGACCATTACGAATAACGTGTTATGCATTTTGGTCTATCTAAATATCCTTCAGTTTTTAGGTCTTTCATGAATCAAATTTTCCCTTAATATCTTGAATCTTTTTTTATAGTGTTTGTGGATGATATTCTGGTATATTCAAAATATGAAAGTGATCATGATCACCATATGAGTTTGGTTCTAGAAATTTTGAAAAGTCACCCTTAGTAGGGAATGATTTTGAAATGTTTTTTTTCAATTCTAGATGTGATGTTCTTGGGGAACAACATTTCTGAGAATGGATTATTAGTTGATCCATAGATGGTAAAGGTTGTTTTGTTATGAGAAAACCCACATAATGTATATGATATAAAAAGATGCATTGGTCTTACTAGACACTACTGATTGTTTTTTAAGGAATTCTCAAAGATGGAATCACCTTTGAATTATCTCACTATGAAAGAGGTGAAATTCACTATGTATGAGAAGTTTAAAACTACTTTCAACGAACTAAATAGGCTTATGAAATTGGATCCTATTATTATCTTACCTGAGCCCGATACGAGATATGTGTTGTTTTGCGATGCTTATGGTGTTGGTTTGGGATGAATTCTCTTATAGTATGACTATGTGGTGGATTATGTCTCTCTTCATATTTGACCTCATAAGAATAATTACCCCACTCATGATTTAGATCTTGTTGCAGTCATGTATGCACTATTGTGTTGGAGACACTGTATTTTTGGGGAAAGGTTCACTGTTTTCTCAAATCATAAGAGTCTGAGTAATATATTTTCACATAAGTACAAGAATATCATATAGATATGTTGGTTAGAATACCATCAGTTGTTTGAATTTGATATCACCTACACCCAAGGAAAGGGTAATGTTTGTTGTAGGGAATCTTAGTAGGAAAGTACCATCACAGGTTGTTATGGAATCGAAGGAGTGGAAAATTATGGGTATTTTCACTTATTTGAACAAAAATGCTTAGGAGGATGTTTGATGAATGGTTCTGTTCAGTGTTAAATTATCATCATATCTCTAAGAGTCTATCTTGTAGAGTCAGCAATAGGATGATGAGTTTCAAAAAGCTTAAAAAATCCTTTATGGTGGAGAGATCATTTTGGGTAGGTCTCTTTCTTTAGATGGTATTCTTAACTTTGGGGAAATGATTTTCATCCCAACATATATGAGGTGTTCAGTCTTGGTTGATTATCACATTTCTTTTTGGTCGGTACATCAACGAACTACAAAGACGTATTATGATATGTGGTTGTGACTTTGGTGGCTCAGTATGAAGCATGAAATCACAGAGTTTGTGTCTCACTATTACACCAGCCAATGGATAATGGAAAAGCACTTGAAACCTTTTGCGATTCATTAGCCTCTTTCAGTGTCAATTTTTAAATGGTATGATATTTCCATATATTTTGTTATTGGATTTCCATAGACTACCCATGAGAAGAATGTTATTTGGTAGGTTTTTGATTGTTTAATGAAGCCTATTCATTTCATTCTGACTAAGAACACCACTAAAGTTGATGATCTAGGTATGATGTATGTGCAGAAGATTTTGAGGATACATGGTAGTTCTTATTCCATTGTTTTGGATAGGGATACAAGGTTTACATCAAGATTATAGAAGATAATTCAAGAGGAAATGAGAACCCAAGTCAAGTTGAGCACAACTTACCATCCACAGAAAGATGGTTAAAAAGATAGAGTAATTCAGATCTTGGAAGATATTCTATGTTCATGTGTCTTGAATTATGGAGGATAATGGGATTTTCCTCTAGAACTGGTTGAGTTTGATTATAAAATAAATTATTAGTCTTCAATTAGAATGAATCACTTTGAGGCATTGAATGGTCACCCATGTAGATCACCTCTTCTTTAGTATGAGTTGGATGATGTATCCTTAGTTAGACCATGTCTGGTTTAGGAAACGTATGTGAAGATTCATGATGAATATCAACATCTTGTTATGGATTATAGTGGAAAAATGTCATATACAGATTGGTGGAATCAACTATGGATTTTTTCTATAGGTGACTGGGTTTTCTTGAAAGTTTCTCCTCGGTTGGGTCATTTTTTACATAGAAATAAGGAAATTTTGATACGATAAACCGATTGAATTAGAGCTGCATGCTTATCTTCTAGAGAAACCAATTGAGATCATTGAAACTCATGTGAATGTCTTGCAAGGGAATTTGATTCCATTTTTTAGAGTTCTATGGAAACAAGGATCAGATTCCCATGAGACTTGAGAACATAAATCATTGATGGGGAGTAGTGGACTCATCACTTTTGGGGGATTATATCTTCCACAAGACTTATTAGAGATGAAATGTATTTATAGTTGGGAGTTTGTAACAATCCCTTTCTATTTATCAGGTACTCCCTTAATCTCATCATGATTTCTCCCACATTTGGGATTGGGAGGATACCTATAATGGTGATGTAAAATAATTTTGAAACATTCCCTAATAATCATTCGTTTATGAATGCTTCAAAGTAGTTAGACACTATGTAACTATGTTACATTCCATGTAAAGTGTGTTGGATGTATGTCGTGAAAGGAAATATCATGTTGTAAGCTGGTACACATCATGAATGGCGATTACATGTTAGGTATGGTTTAAATGATTTATTTTTAATTAGAGGTGATGGGGTTTTTGTGTATGTGAGATGTTCTAGTTACACGTCATGAACATGGGATACATATCATGTAACGACCCACATTCAGTTTTTAAATTACATGTTTGGTTGTTTTGTTTCATTCCGTTCACTAGTTATTCATGGCTATCAACCTAGTGTAGTTCTGGCATGATTTTACGAGAGTCAACCCCTTCTATACCCATATGATCGACATCCGATCTCTGTTGCGATCACGGTGCATCTCTCAAGTTATGTTTACTTTCCATTTATCAATGCTTTTGATCACGGTAGCACTATAGGGTTGCATTATTGGATCCGTTGGTTTAATGTTGGTAATTCTTATTGGATTCGTCATGATCCAATGTGTGATCTAATTTGAAAGGACTTTTCTTCTATTGGTCATAGTGTAGTGAGAATTCATCTTTAAGGTATGTAGGTTTCCTCTCTTCCATTGTCCCCTTGTCATCTAAATTGAATCAATCTTGGTATAAATTTTATTCTAGGTCATTATATGATGTTTTTGGGTTTTTTTGATTTTATATTCTGTTACGAGCATGTTTTACCCGAGTTTTAAGGTAGGTGGTTCTATCTCTAGCCTATGTTCATGAACCTGGTTGTTTTGGTTTAAAAAATGTTTTGTATATTGAAATTGGCATGATTGTATTGTTTGTGTAAAAAAGATTATTTAATGAAAAATGTTTTTTCCCATGTTATTGATAAGTAGAGAGAAAATGGGTATTTTCAAAGAAATGAAATGGAATTTTTGAAATGGTTTTCAAAGAATCAAAATGAATTGTGAAAAGAGAACATGGGTTTCCATGGGTACTTAGGTGTAATATTAATCTTGGGTCCATCATCCACTGTTTTTTATTATCATGGAGGTTTTTCTTGGAGATTTACACTATTTCCTAGGCCCATTTCTCTAGGTGGTCCATATTGACAATTTGGGGGTTACTCATTGGGTATTCCTGTCTTTCCTAGGCCTGTGTTCTATGATATAAATTTGTGGACTTGATTGATTGATTGTGGTGTGATACCTATTCTTTTGTTCTTTACTTATTATATTTCTATGTTGGCCTTGAAATACATGTTTATTCTTGCCGAAAATGATATGAAAAATTTTCATTGAAATTGATATACCTATTTTTGTTTAAAAATGTGAAAAAAGGTGAATGTTTTCCTTGTTTTATATAAAATAGATTTACTTAATAAAATTCCATGTTTTAAATTAAAATGGTAATACATGAATTTCTATATAGATATTTGTTATAGAACACCTGGGTGGGATCCTATTGATCCCATTATCTCACACACTGCGCACCTCCACCATGGTGCATAGACCTTTGTTTGTCTTATAGTGTAGGGAAAGGAAAGGCGATGCATTGAAACTGCATGGTTCTTGTCAGATGGTTGGGTATATGGTGGTGAGATGGTGGGAATCCATCCCTACCATAATTTAGAGTATATGTTTGGTTTTTATAACTTTTTAGTTAGAATTATCTTAGTGTTTTTAATTACTTTTTCAATTTTTTATTTCCTTTGTATTCTTACAGTTATAGAATATATGTATTCTTTATCTTTTGTAGTTTCTCATGGTTTTGTTTGTTTTTTTGTGTGTGTGTCTATATGCCATGTGGGTTTTCTGGTTAAGAGAAGTTGTTCCCTCGGTTATGTTGATTGAGGTCGGGGTGATCGTCGCCTGCCTATGGGGATTGGGAATGCCCTTCAGGTATGTGAAAAATTGTGTTGGGTGCTAGGTTTGAGGGTAACCTGAGTCAATTCATAACATCTACCATCATTATCATTCCTCAATAGAGTCTAAAACTGATGGTTATGAATACATAAGATACCCATTTTACTAAATCTAGCCAACTGACTCATCTCATGAAACTACCAATGCATCGAGGGACAATATATAATTGGGCCCCGCCATTATCTACATGTCTAAATCATTCCTCATATATCAAATAATCTATTTAATTAATAAATAATGTTTCTTATCAAAAAATATCTTTATTGAGTTGAGAATACAGATTTATCAATATTTTCACATATGAAAAAACCTTCAATTTATTAAACCATGTGAAGAAATGATATACAATTCAATAAATAATCATATATATGATAAATAATATGTATATTTTGGGTAAATTTAATTTCCAATGATCAAAAGAAAGTAAATATTTCAATGGAATGCTAATGAATACCAAAATAAATCAAGAAAGTGAATTTCAATATTTTCTTGGTCAAAATGATCATAATACATCCATAGAAATAATAATTATATTACAAATCCAACATATATTTATTTTTATAATAATGAAGGGTTTATGTCATTAATGAATATAAATAATATAATAATATCTTTAAAAAACATTTTTCAGGAAAACATCATTTTCATTTTGAAAGTAGCCTTTTAAAAGATAAAGTTCAGAAAAAAAAATTATAAATAATATTCTTTGGAAATAAAATTTGAAACATATGTTGTAATATTTAAAATATAGGTTGGTTATTATAGTTGTAAATTCTATACATACCGTATAAATTTAAATAAATATTATTTTCACTTTTTTGGTAAAATCCAAACGTTACTTATTTTGAAAAAAACTTGAAGATTCCTTTGAAAACATTTTTTTAATGTTAAAATGTGAAAAAATTACTTAATAAGTCATTTTTAAAAATTTTTTACCGTTTTTTAAAACAAGTTTAAAAAATATGTGTTAGGAAGAAAATAGATTTCTGACCGAGGGGAGAAATGATGTCAGATTTTCATAGAAATCTTGTCTTAATCATTTTAAGTACCAAATTTTAAAAAATGGAACTATTGATTAAAAAAATAATTAATTAAAAAAGGATAATAAAATCAAAATTTTTTATTAGTAAATTTCCAAATAATTGACTACAATGCAAATTTAAGAATAAACAATCCTGATTACAATGAGGTTGTGGAATAAACCCCTAAAAATATCATAACATAGATGTGATAATTAACCAATGAATAGATTTTGTGTATCAACTATAAATCCACATAATATTAGTGGATATATTAAATAATATTGTCAAAATTCAATACAAACATAATAGTACAATATTGAAGACAATGAAGAAGTCATATAACCCAATAAAAAGAAATTGAGTTATGAAATTATTTACCACTTGGTAACAATCATGTAAAATACCCTTGGATGAAATAATTCAAATTAAAAATTAAAATATCATTAATTATTATTTAATTATGATATTACATGTCAATAGTAAATTATATAAACCATATAAAAGAAATTAGGTGCATAATATTACAATTTTCTTTAATGAAGAAAAATTGAGAAGAAGTACCTTACCTCATTTTTATTTTTGTTTTAAAGTGATTTAATCACATGTATAATGGTTTTAATAATATTATTAATATATTAAGGAACCATAATAATATTTATAATATCATATATGATTTTATTATAAGATTTACCACCTATTTTTTAATAATATTCCATTATTTTGGGTGATAATTACATTGTTTTGTTTTGCGTATTTTGTAATGAATGTTCTAGTTATTGTTCTTAGGAACCAATTATTTCATATATTAGATGATAATAGTGTTATAAATATCATATATATATAGAATATACTTTATCATAACCACTCTTAAAAGTTTTTCATGGAAAATTAATCGCATCGCTTCATGGAGACCATATGTCATACGTACGCACGAGAAATGATATAATTCCCTTAACGAGTGAAAGGGTATGGAATTGGTTGACATATTTATTTTACATAATAAATATCATCTTGTATATATCATATATATTCATTAATTTTATCACTATTATATTCCATGAAAAATCGTACTTGACAAATGAATTGCATCACTTCACGAGGCGGTTGTCAGCCGCACATACGAGGGTCATTATCAAACATGAAATGAAATGAACATGAATAGGAATATGTGATATTAAAATTACTTAATTATAATAATATCATAAATAGAATATATGTGTCATAAATCCATCATTATATCCCACATTGAAAGGATGTGATGGAAAATTAACTATATCTTTTCACAGGATGCTAGTCTTCTATACACATGATTGATGATTTAGTTTCTCATTTAATATAAGTATAGATGGACAATTATTGTTACATAAACATATAATACTACAAATATAGGCCTTTACCAGTGCTAAAAATGGCCTCTATTTCTGTTAACTATTTGAGTGAAATTAAAAGCCCTAGATTTTTATAAATGCTTTTAGAAGAACTAATAAAGGATACCTTTATCAGTATTTGTAAAAGTGATGATAAAGGGGCATATTATAGTGTTTTGTAACAACACACTAAAATACTAGTGCAGTGTGTTGTAACAACACACTAAAGCATTACAAAAACCACCCGAAATCAATAATATCAAGTACCAATGTAGAATTTAAATGAATAATATGTTTAAACAAAAATTATAGAAAAAAACAATATTCTATAGGAATTTGAAAAATTGGTTTATAACATTACATTAGTAAAAATTATTACTTACATTAAAAAACATCAATTTTCCTTTTTATTATCATCTTGACCCCAACTCATGTTATTTCCAAACAAACCACCCCTGATCAAGGAAAATAATGCACTTGTATAAGAAAAAAATTCTTATGTTAGTAATAATTTAATGAAATAAATTAACATAAATTGTCAATTTAAAATAAAATTTGGAGTCATACTTGGAACATTGGGTATCAAATTGTGTTGTGGTAGATTCTCAAACGGTACAATGTTTCTTATTCATCTTCATTAATTATCTCTATGAAAATAAAATAAATAAGTATAAGATAAAATTGATAATTAAATTAATTAAGTAAGAGAATATTGAATGATGAAGAAACAATATAGACTCATTTTCTCAGCTTTGTCGATGTGATGTGATTTTTAAAATTAAATGACACTTATATATTGAAAATATACTCCTAGAGTCTTACTTGTCACATCGTTCATTATATTTAGATGATGATAATTACTACACATCCTAATTAACTTATGGAACTTTTTTAAAATGATTCAAAATAATTGAATTTTTTTTATCAGTTTTGAGTACATCACCTATCTTTTTTTTCTAAAATGTCATCTTAAATGGAAGACACACACCATGAATAATACCAGTAAAATTGTGTGTTGTTATTATATGAGAATAATTCTAACACACCAAAAATTATATATTAATAATCTTCCTAAATTTTCAAGACAATCCTAGCATGTTTACTCTGTTTTTAGTGAGTGACACTTTTGGAACTAAAATGTCGATTTTAAACTAATATATAAACATTTAGTCATATAAGGAACATCGTGTATCTGATTTAGGTGATTAATATTCTAAAACATAAAAAAATGACATATGGATCATTTTCCTAAAGTATCAAAACAATAATAATGAATTTTCTCAATTTTGAGTAGGTTTGTTCTCTTTTTTACTAAAAGCGATGTTAATTTTAAATAAAAATATGCACTTGGAGTCATATCGGTCACATTGTTCATATTATTGAGGTGTGGATGATTCTTACACATCCAAAATGACATATGTATCAGTTAAATAATGTATAAAAACTATCTGAATATGTTTTTTTTGGTTTGGAGTATTTCACTTTTCTTTTTTACTATAATGTCATTTTAAACAAGAAACACACGCTTTGTGTCATACCGGTAACATCATTTATTGGTTTTAAATTAGAATGATTCATAAACATCAAAAATAAATTATGAATATTTTTTATATATTATCAAGACAATCCAAGTGTGTTTTCATAGATTTCAGTGAGTGACACTTTTTGAACTAAAATATAAATTTTTAACTGAAAATAGAAACGTTGAGCCATATTAGGAACATCATGTATCCAATTGATGATAAGATGATTCCTGCATGTAAAAATTACTTATCAATCATTTTAATAAAGTATCAATAAAATAAAAATGTGTTTTCATGGTTTTGAGTTGGTCAGTTGTCCTTTGTACTAAAATTGATGTCAATTTTAAATAAAAATGAACACATGGAGTCATACCTATCACACCGTGTGTCATATTAAGGTGAGATGATTCTTAAACAAACCAAATTACCTATGGATTGTTTTTCTAAATTATAAAACTAATATGAATACATTTTATTTTTTTAGTATATCACTTTTTTTAATTATTAAAACGTCTTTTTAAACTAGAAACACACACTTTGAGACATGTCGGTCACATCGTGTGTTGGTTTTATGTGATACTAATTCTTACAAATAAAATCTGACTTCTGAGTCATTTTAAAAAATTATCAAGATAATTTGACTATGTTTTATATGTTTTAGTGAGTGATACATTTTGGACTAAAATGTCTATTTTAAACTGATAAAGGACACATTGAGTCATACCAGGCACATCATGACTTATAATGAGGTGAGGATGATTTATACACCTCAAAAAATGTCTTATGGATGATTTTAGTAAAGTATCAAATCAATTAGGAAGTGTTTTCTTTGGTTTTGGGTAGGTTAATAGTCTTTTTTACTAAAATTGATGTCAATTTTAAATAAAAAATTAACTTGGAGTCATACCGGTCACACCATGCATAGGATTGAGGTGAGGATGATTCCAATAAATCCCAGTTGAATTATGGATCATTTTTATAAAGTATCAAAATAATTAGAGTGTGTTTTCTTGGTTCTGTGTATGTCACTTGCCTTTTTACTAAAATTTCATTTTAAATGGGAAACATGTACATTGGGATGTATGGGTCACATCATATGTTGGTTTTACCTGAGAATGATTCCTACATATAAAAAATTAATTTTTAATAATTTTTATAAATTCTCACAATAATCCAAGTGAATTATATCATTTTTTAGTGAGTGATAGTTTTTGAACTAAAATATCAATTTTAAACTGGTAAAAAATACTTTGAGTCATATAGGGAACATCATGTATATAATTTCGGTGAGGGTGATTTCTATTTGTAAAAATGACTTATATATAATTTTCCTAATATATAAAAACAATATGAATGTGTTTCCATGGTTTTGATTAGGTCAGTTGTATTTTTTATAAAATTAATGTCATTTTTTAATTAGAAGAAGCACATGGAGTTATTTCAGTCACACTATGCATCAGATTGATGTGTGGATAGTTTCTACACATCACAAATTACATATAGATAATTCCAATAATGTATCAAAACAATACATATGCATTTTTCTTTTTTTTTAATATTTCACTTTCCTCTTTTAAAAAAATATAATTTTAAACTAAAAACATGCACTTTTAGTCAGACTGGTCACATTGTGTGTTGGTTTGACATGAGACTAATTCATACACATCAAAATGACTTATAAATTATTTTAAAAAATTATTAAGACAACCTGAATATTTTTTCTTCATTTCTTGTGAGTGGAACTTTTTGAACTAAAATGTTAATTTTAAACTATTAACGGAAACTTTGAGTCATAATGGGAAGATATTGTATCAAATTATTGTGTGGATAATTATTACACATCACAAATAAATTATGGACCATTTTCCTAAAGTATAAACACAACCTGAATGACTTTTTTGGTTTTGGAGTATGTCGGTTGTCCTTTTTACTAAAATTGATATCAATTTTAAATAAACAGATGCACTTAGAGTCATAACAGTCACGCAGTGCATTATATTGAGGTGTGTATTATTTATAAAATCAAAAGTTACTTATGGATTTTCTCTAAATTTTCAAAATAATCCAAATGCATTTTCTCTGTTGTGATTACATCACTTGTCCTTTTTACTAAAATAACATTTTAAACTAGAAACACACACATTGATTCATACTGGTGACATTTTGTATCAGTTGGATGTGATACCAATTTTTATATGTTAAAAAATACTTATGAATATTTTTAATAAATTATCAAGGAAATCTGAGTGCATTTTTTTAGTTTTTCATGAGTGACACTTTTTGAACTGAAATATACATTTAAAATGATAATGGACAATTTAAATCATACCAGAAACATCGTGTATTGGATTGTAGTTTGGATGATGAATAAATATCAAAAATAACTTATGGTAATTTTTTAATGTATCAAAACAATAAGAATATTTTTTATCAGTTTTGAGTATGTTAGTTGTCGTTTTTTACTAAAATTGATGTCAATTAAAATAGTAATACACACTTTGAGTCATATCATTCACACGAAGAATCAGATTGAGATGAGGATGATTCATAAACATTAAAAACTATTTATTTATAATTTTACTAAATTGTCAAGGAAATACTAATGAATTTTCTTAGTTTTGAGTATTTTAGTTCTCTTTTTTACTAAAATGTCATTTTAAACTAGAAACATGCACTATGAGTCATGCCAGTCACATCGTGTATCAGTATGATGTGTGAATGATTCATACACATAAAAAATATGTATGAGTAATTTTCTTAAATTATCAATAAAATATGAGTTTGTTTTATTTGTTTTTTGTGAGTGACACGTTTCGAACTAAAGTGTCTACTTTAAACTCATAACAGACATTCTGAGTGATACCGGGAACATCATGTATTTAATTTAGGTGAGGTTATTTCTTAAAAATAAAAAATTAATTATGGACTATTTTAAAAACGTATTATAACAATATTAATGAATTTTCTTGATTTTGAGTAGGGTAGTTTCCTTTTTTTACTAAAAGTTATGTCAATTTTAAATATACAGACACACTTAGAGTCATACAGGTCCCACTGTGAGTTCAAATGAGGTGTGTATAATTACTATACCCCCAAATTAATTATGGATAATCATACTAAATTTTAAAAATAATACCAATGTTTTTTATTAGTTTTTGGTGGGTCACTTTTCTATTTTACTAAAACATCATTTTAAAATGGAAACATGCACTTTGAGTCATACTGGTCACATTGTGTATTAGTTTTATGTGAGACCAATTCATACACATCACAAATGAATTATGATATTTTTTTCTATATTATAAAGACAATTCAATCATGTTTTATCAGTTTTTAGTGAGGGATACTTTTTTAATTAAAATGAAAATTTTAAACTTATAATGGACACTTTGAGTGATACAGGGCACATTGTGTATTAGATTGGGGTATGGCTGATTCCTACACGTCAAAAATGACTTATGGATTTTTTTGATAAAATACAAAGAAATAAATATATTTTTTCTCAATTTTCAGTATTTCATTTGTTTTTTTAGTAAAATTAATATTAATTTTAAATAAAAATAAGTGGTCGGAGTCATATCGGTAACACCATTTTCCAGATTGAAGTATGGATGAATCCTTGATGTCCCAAAGCCTCAAAATAATCCCTAATTCCAATGTTACTAGGATGTAAATTTTTTATCATTTTAGATCTACCAAAACATCATATGAAGTCTATTTTCATTATCGAACAAGTTTTTTCTACTAGGAACATCGACTCAATATGCAATGTTGTAGTTTGAAAAAAAATATAATGGAAAGTGTGGTAACATTGTTAGTTGTTATTATTATACCTTTTGTAAATTTTTTTAGATAATTGAAATAAAAATATGAATTTCCAAAATATCTATGAAAAACTTAATAATTATTAGATATAACTGATTAGGAAATTAACATACAAATTGCAGATAAAATGATGAAAAAATTAATCAAATAAGTAATAGTAATTCAATTTTTCATGATTTTTTTATACATTCATGACTAATTTTCTTTCTTTTAATTATCTCATTTACAGTCCTGAAGTATAATATCTCATGGGAATGATAATATTTAAAAAAACTACCCCAACTCAAACAAAAGAATTCTTCTAAATATAAAAATATTATTATATGAGCAATATTAAAAAGAAATAAATTATAAATAAATACTAAATACTAAATTAATTTTAGGGAAAATGTTATTATTATGATAAAAGAAATATTACCTTTATGATTGATTAGAGACAATATCATTTCTCTTCTTGGAAAGGAAATGGAGGGAACAAGATGAAATGTGAATATTGCAAACACTGTTGGGGTGAAACGTTTTTGAGGGAGAATATTTTTTTGATGTTTTTTTTGTAAAAAGGCATGAAATATGGATAGAAATACTCTAAAATTTTAAAAAAAATCTAAGGAATACTGAAAATAAAATCAAAATTTCAAAATATAATTTTTTATAAAATAGAGAAAGTATATCATAACATTACCTTTTCTTCTTCCCAAAGGGTTTCCTTTGTCACAGTCTATTCTTCCACGATACTGGTAACATCTTCACATATAGAAGACATTGTCTGCATGAGTAGTCAAACATTTAATTTAGATTATGATTATGTAGTATAGATATCATAATATTATGTCAAAAAAAAGTTTTATTAAAAAACACTTTTACCTTCTCATTGAACTCTCTTTTATTTTTATAGGGGTTAGGGATTTGGTTCCACTATTTTGAATCCAATTCCACTATTTGCGGTCCCATCTAACATACAATACATTTTCTTCATTGGGACTGACATGAACTTATTATGGTCTCCCAATGAAAGGACCATGCTAAATTGAATTTTCATCTCACCCAACATTTTTTTAATTTCCATATGGACAATCGACCAATTCTTATTTACAGGATCTGAGACACAAAATACTTTCACTTCTTGTGATTACATTATGAATGACTCATCTTTTTCCCCTACCACAATAAAAGTCACCTTCAAAAACCCATTTCATCATCTTTTACAACAATCATATTATAAAAAAATTTGAAATGAAAAATCATCACATGAAATTTTGTATTATAAATCTTTTATATATATTCGATAATGCCAAAATATGATACATTTGAATAAATTGGATTCCAATATTTAGAATAAGTTATGTGAATCGCTTATTACATAAGTGTAATGCCACTGTTTTTCATCATACTACAATCATCATGTTCTCTATCATAGAACATATAACCACTGATTAAAAAACTACTTTAGGATATAACATTTTTCATTCACCCTTGGATAGCCATCGAATTCGTTCGACAATTGAATTCATATTTTTAGATAAATCCTTATAAATTTGATTGTAGAACCATCCAATAAATTATTTATTAGGTGTATTTGATATCAATCCTTTATCCCTTAATGAATTCAATTCTCTAACAATATATTTATGAGATTCAATATATGGATCCACATATTCATAATTATGTAAAATGTAAAGGGGTTATTTCATCTGATCTCTCAAGGAAATTGTAAAAATAATATTATACAGAAATATTTTCACCCACAAGGTGTCCACTATAACGAGGCTTTGGGAGACCGATTATGTCAACATATTAGAGTGATTCAGTATAGAACTCAATAACATCTTCAACAATATATCGTTCTGAAATACAAACTTCTATCTGACTTTCATTCTTGACTTACGCTTTCAAAATCATCATATACCATTAAGTGGGGTACATATATCAGTAATGGATAGGACCAAATTTCTAATCCTCTCTAACCAATTGAACTATCACGTGGAAAATTATATCAAAACTAATGGTGGGAAGAACATCTCTAATTCACATAATAATACTGTATCCTCCCTATTCATGATTAGAAACATCATCGGGTCTATAATTTTACTATATGTGGATTTGAAAAAAAAAGTAGAGTATGGTTAATTTATGCCACAAGTTTTCAGGTAGAGTGATATATAAAGATACATACATCAAATATTGCATAAAAACATGACAATTGTGTGATTTTGGTCTCTGTAACATCAAATTAGTCATGGAAATGATATTATTGATATTTGATTAATACCCCTATGGAACTTTCACATATTAAAGAAAATGAAAAAAAATTATTTTTACTATCTTGATAGAGTGTTGGTGATTGGAGGATGAAAATTTTACCTTTTACCATTCCCTGATTCCAACTCTTCCCTTAGCCCCATGGAAATCATGTCCAAACTACCCTTGATGCCATCTTTTTTTGGGAACATTTAGTAGTGTTCCAATAATAACATGAAATAAATTTTTTCTATATACATTACATTAAGAAAATGTCTAACATAAAACCAATTCCAATATGGTAATTCCATGAAAATTGATCTCTTCTTCCAACCGGGTTTTAAAACATTTTTCGAAAATGGATTACAAAAAATGATGTAAATAACTATTACTTTGTAGATCTTTTGATCACCTATTACTAGGGATAGTGTTGTACCTTCTTCAATACTCCCATAAAATGTTATTATCATAGACTCGTACTTATTTTATTGAGGTAAAAATATACAGTGTCCTAAAAACATAGTCTTCATGAAATATTCCATCATAATTGAGTGTGTCTGTGTTCTCCACAAATGGGATAACCCATCATTCCTTTAATACTATATCATGATAAATTTCCATAAGAGGGTAAGAAATTTATCATCCCATATAACATGGACCTCAATGTGAATTATTTACATTTATGAGAGTCATAAATTGTAACTCATGTATCCCATATCAATTTCATATCTTTGAACAATGGATCCAAATGGACATCAATATCATTGTCGGGTAGATTTGGTCCTAAAATAACAAGAGAGAACATATTGTATTTGTGCTTTGTGAATAAACATGGAGGAAAGTTATAACTTACTGACACGATGGTCTATGTAGTATGTGTACTACTATATATTGAAAAAGTATTTATTAGATTTTTAGATAATTCCAAATAAATGTTTCTAGCCTCATTTCCAATTTCGGGATATTTATTATCAATTTTCTTTTATAGAGGAGAATCTATTGGATCACATTGGGCCCATATTAAATTGTTTATCTACATTCCATGTCAATTGCATCATGGTTTTATGGCATACATATAGTATTCTAAACCATGAAATGATTGGAAAGTGCCATACAAATTTCAAAGGACTTGATTCATTTTGCTGAGATTGATCAATTCTACACATAGACAATTTTAGGAGTGATTCATAGTTCATAAAAAGAAATATTCAATCATTTGGACAAGTATTTATTTTTTACAGATAATACCAAATAAATATAGAATTAATTTAGTATCTTACGTTTGATATGGTAGTTCATTTTCATCTGGTAGGATATCTTTCAAGAGAACAAGTAGTTCTGTAAAACTCATTTCACTCCATCCACTGGCATCATTCATATTATATAACATCAATACAACTTAAATTTTTCTGTATTTAGTGAAACCAATATAAAATGGTATCTTATAATAACTATTTAACATCTCAAAAATATTTGGACAATCATTAAGGTCATCATTAATTTTTACTTTCATTTATTCTATGTTATCTACATCATCATTTACACTGGTATTTTTATCAAATGATTCATAATCCACAGTATCCTCCATATCAGTGTTCAAATTCATTTTTAACCATGTTTATTCAAAAAATATTTCTTTGATTTTTTTGACAAATAAAATGTTATTCTAACTCTTTTGTACTAATTTATTTTTAATAACAACAATGTAAACATCAAAAATGATCTAAGAAGGGTCGTTTTCATTCTCTATAGAAAAATTGATATACACTTTGAATCCATATTCATACACTTTTGTCAAATGATTAGAGTGAATCCATTTTAAATTCATATTCGACCTATTAGATTTATAAAATATTAATTTTGTTCAATAAATAAATAAATACACATAAGATATTCATTTTCAATGGTGAATGTTGTATTTAATTATCATAAAGGAAACCCAACATTTAATTTTTCAAATAATTTTAATATTCTTTGAAAAAAATATGTAATTTAATTTAATAAAATTATTAATCCACTAAGGTAGGTTTTATCATCTTAATTTATCCAAATGAGAGACTTATAGACAACTATTATCCTCATAACCTCATCTCCTAAGGAGTTATCAAATCATTTTTTTGTTCGACACTCATCCTCCATATCTTGTGGACATGCCCTAGTGTTTATTGAATTAATCAATGAAGTATTCATCAATGGTGTGACTACTGCTCAAATTATTACAAACAAAATAAAAGAGATTATGGATGAGCCTTAAGTAAAAAATATCAATAATAACTGTTCGTGATATGAAACTGATGAGAATAGTAGTTGTACTCCATTGTGGTCTCTAAAAGGATTAA
Organism: Viscum album; assembly: GCA_963277665.1. Classification (NCBI taxonomy): domain Eukaryota; kingdom Viridiplantae; phylum Streptophyta; class Magnoliopsida; order Santalales; family Viscaceae; genus Viscum; species Viscum album. The sequence goes on along the minus strand of OY728128.1, from coordinate 1,171,854,310 downwards.
TGCCTCCCATTTGTGAGAATTACACACTTAACAGCAGTTTTTAACTCCTGGCCTTTTTAAAGTGATATTTAGGGGGGCATACACATTCTTGTTTATGATTAAATGGGTCTCAATAGGGACATGTTATGATATTTGATTCCTTGAATCCTCTATGAATTCTATACTTAAAGTTGAAATCCCACTTTTAATACTTTCAATCCTCTAACAAAGACTAGCCCCAAATCTATTAAAATGAGTCTTCAAGTCTTTCTTAGATCTCTTAAACAAATGAAAATATAATATAGGAAATTATTAAGTAATAAGAAACCCAAATTTCATAAACAAGAAAGATAAACTCTAATTCCATCAACTAGAAGATAAAAAAATGTACTGATGAAACATCTAAATAAATAAAGAGTTATATCAATTAAATGGATGGTAATCAATGACTCCAATGAGTGGAACTGATACATGTAGACTTAATATGATGAATAACTAAAAACAATAACTAGTAATTATTCCAAAATATAGATAATTTGATAACCTCCATTAAATTTTTTAGAGCAAGTGATGTAACAACCTAAGGAATTATTACATTTAATATTAATGGTATACCAAATATTTTAAAATACCTTAAAATTATAATTTTAATTTCAATTAAAAATCGATAATGAATTGAAACAAATAGTAAAATAATATTCCTAATAACTACAAAGGTTTTATACATCTCCATATTCTTACGTGATAAATTGATTTAGTAATTATGTCTAGACAGGTTGAACGAAAGAATTATTTTCAAGCTGAAAAAGAGTAGGATTTATAACAAAAATTATTTTCATGGAAATTATGTGTTCAATGGTGATTTAGGGAACATAGTATAAAATTTTAAACATAATTAATTAAATAATATTAATTAATGAAGATATAGAGGTTTTAAGTTAAAGGGGAGATGACTCACTCTTACAAATATAGTTTCTAAGTGAGAGGAATCTTCATAAGTGAAATTGGATGATAAATTTCCACGATTAAATGAATTCTATTGAACACATCACAAATTAAACAGTTGATTGAAGGACAGTCAAGATTTTATAAAAAAATTTAATAAAATATAATCGGAATTTATTAACGATATAATGATAATCTATTTACAAAAGAAACATCCTTCCATGATAGATACTAGATTTTCATCTCATATATGACATGTAAATTGATGTAATTAAAGATATTTGACATGTTCAAAGGGTACTTATTGTTTTAGAAATGGTGGATATCTTAAGATAAATTGATTTTATTTAAATTATGTTGGAAAAAATTGTCAATGTTAATGAATGATTTGTTTTTAGATCGATTGAAGTTAAACATACACAGTATTAATTATATGTGTAATGAAGGAAATGAAGTGTTTTTTAATAATTATTAATGAGTGGGTTATAATTTCAAATATGGGTATATTTTTACATAGGTATATAAAATTAGCTGAACCATATATTAATTTGGGGATATTAAAAATTTATGGTAATTTTTTTTAAAAGAGGAAATTGATTTTTGGTACTCAAAAAATGTTCATATTTGGTAATGAGACATAAAAATATTGTCTTAAATGGGTAGGTTGAGATGTTTTTATGATGACAGGAAAAAATCCACAGGTATTTCTTACTAATTATAATGGGGAGATTTTTAATAATTAAAATAATATATTAGATATTAAAATGAAAAAAAACCCTTCGAGTTTATTCACTATGATATATATGGACCCTAAAAGTATAAATCAATGTATTGTGATAATTATTTCATTTCACCCATTTATTATTATACTCAGATCATATGTATTATGTTTTTGTCATGTATATATATATATATAATTTCTGAAAGGGGATTCCAATTTTAAGAAGGTGTATTAATAATTAGTTTCATTATGTGGTAAAGAAGTCTATATTAGATTGTGGAATTGTTGTCAAAGGCAGGGTGACCACACTGAATAGTTTTAAAGGTACCCGCCTCATGTTCCAAAGGCACATGCCTCGTGCAGAAACCAGGGAGGCGATGTAGCATCATGTGTAGAAAACTAGAACCACCAGCTATTGAAATTGTGGGGGGGGGGGTAAGGAATTAGAAATCACGGGCACATGGGTGGTGGAAATCGAGGGCAAACCCATGGAAGTTAGGGTCAGCGGTAAAAAAAATGACAAAAAATTGATAATATATATTATCAAACAAGAAAACATTGAACAAGGAGGAGGAGGAGAAAATAAGATACCTTATATTGATGGTTTGAATCATCCTAGAGAAATTTAATATATTTCCAAACATGGAATCCATTAGAGCCCTAGATTCATTCGACCCTTGAATCATTTGATCCTTGGATTCAAGCCTTGGAATTTTTTGAGCCTTGATTCGAGTTTGGATTCGACGAAGAGGAGCACTAATAGTAGGTGCTTCTATGAAAATCATCAAATACCACCACTCATTCATAACAGGATATGGTTATAAAATAGATCGGGAGCCTATTTTTAGAGCTTCCAAAAAAGTGTTAAAAAGATTTCTTTTCTCAGCACTAATTTAATAAGCTTTGATGAAGGATTTATATTTATAATTATAAATAATTTTTAAAAATATATATATATATCAAATATATATAAATATACATATATTAAGTACATTCATTATTTAAATATATTTATTATCATTTTATGATTAACTAAATATATAATTATATAAATTATTTAAATATATATATTATTATTTATTTATTTATACTATTATATATATTTATACCATTATATATATATAATAAATATATTTAAATATAAAATATAGGGAAAATGTTAGTTACTTTAATAAATTTATTATAAATTTATTATTATTTAAATATATGCAATAATTTATTTATAATTATATAAATATTTTAAAAAATTAATATTTATTGATTTATAATTATAAATGTATAAATGTATAAATATAGTAAATATTAATTTATAAATATATTTATTTATAAATAATTTCTAACAAAAACATTTTTACCATTATTAATGAATGTTTTATTTTAAGTGCATGCATGTTATATATGAGTGAAATTGAATTTTTAAAAAGGAGTACACATTAACAACATTGAAAAAATAGATAAGTTTTATTAATTAGATATAAATTATTAAAAAATATGGATATGTATTGAAATTAAGATGAAAACATATTCAAAATATTAAAACATAGTAAATAAATAAATATAAATAAATAATAGAAATTGATTAAATTCCAAAAAAATAAATAAAATATTAAAAATGAATTAATACATAATTAACAATAATAATATTTAAAGTAAATAAATTAAATTTACCAATTAAATTGATTATTTTTTAAATGTATCATGTTATATTGAAATATTAAAATTAATACTAAAATTTGAATAAATTATATAAATATTTGGTGTATGTGTTTCTATGTAAGACTTCATTAGTTACGTAAATATCTATGTGTGTGCATTTTATATATAGAATTAATTAATTACATATATGTATGTTAAATAAATATAATACATGTTTGATATATTTTAGATTGAAAAAAATGACACTCAATTATGTCTATTACTCGATGTATTTAACCAGTATTTTTCAATCATATTAATTTTAAATTATCAAAAATTCTTCACTAAGTATATTATTATTTAATATTAAACATAAATATTTTAAATTATATATAAATCATATATATATATATTCTTATATATCTATATAATTAATATATACTATTTATAAATATTATCAATAATTATTTAATTAATAAAATATTTAAAATTTTTCTCCATTAAAATATTTTTAATTTTAATTTTTTTGATTTTCATTTTACATATATCTATATATTTAATATATACTATTTATTAATATTAATAATTTATATATAGTATAATCAATTTATTCATTTTTATCAATAATAATTTAATTAATAAATTTTCTAATAAACTCATTTTATTTTTTTAATTAATTATATCATTTTATTCAAGACCTTTATTAGAGATTAAAAAGTACTGATAAAGGATCCCTTTTTCAGAACTAAAAAAGAGTTCTGATAAAGGGTACCCTTTATCAACACTAAAAATAAAGCACTAATAAAGGGTACCTCTTATCAGTGCTAAGGAAAATCAATGATAAAGGTTACCCTTTATCAGTTCAAAAAATAACCACTGATAAAGGGTACCTTTTATTATCACTTGAAAAAATAATTGATAAAAGGTATCATTTATTAACGCTTTTTGCTAGTACTAAAAAAGCCAAACGTTGTTAATGGCATGATTTGTAGTAGTGATAATCACATCTAATTATATGGAAGATACTAGTGTTATTGTATTATAAGTTATAAAACCTAATTTATTGTGGAAAAAGATGAAAGAAAATAAAATAACTTTGTTAAGATAATTACCTTTTCTAAGAAAAACCTCCTTAAGATCTCTTTTTAAGGACCCCAAGGATAGTCTTTTGGGAGGACTAGATTCTCTAAAGTGTGACTAAGGATTTTTTAAACATATTAGAAAATATAAATTTTTTTGATACCAAATATTGAAATACATGTTTCTAAATTTCATTCATAAAATTGAAAAAATTTAATTTAAAATCAATCCTCCAGTTGCGATGGGAAAACATGTTTTCAAAGAGAAAGTGTTTAAAATGTTAAAATTTCTTTATATCAAAATTATAAATGGAAATTAATCAAATGTTATAAATTCAATTAATAGATATATAATTTAACTAAATTTAATTTAAAAACAATTCAAAATATAATTTATCTTTATAAATAATTTAAACAAAAAATAGTTTTCAATTAAAATTTAGTATTTTCATTATTCATCGAAAAATGAAATATTAAAAAAAACAAACAATTTAACCTAATATAATTTTGATATTATTATTTAAAAAATTAATTATATCTTTTCAAAAAAACATTCTAAATATTCAAAAAATAATTTTATATTATGTGCGTGAAGATCGACTGAACTGGCTTTTAGAAAAAAATAAATTTTTTCAAAATAATATTCTTTTTATTTTAAATGATTATTATTTTATATCTAATCAAAATAAAAAAATCATAATTATTTTATCCATTCATACCAACTAATTTGACAACGTGGTTATAATGCTATACTATATTAAGGTTCATTTAGAATTAGGTTTGCATGTTCCATAATATGTCAAATAGATTAAATTTAATGAAATGTATTTTGGGAGTTGTTTAATCTTGGTGTTTCATGTCTCATTCTCTATCAAATAAAATATTCATATTTTATAAATTTGGGGTGTTACAAAAAAATAATTGTTTTAAAAATAATATAAACTAAACATTTACATATTCGTTCATACAAAATTGGCATAGTCTGCTCGATGTAAGATCATCATTAATTCATGGATCCAATGTAAAAAACACTCTAGATAATCCACACATAAACCATAAAAACTATTACATAATTATATACCCTTTATGGTCTATCTTGATAGAACTAAGGTCTTTATGATTCTCCTTTAATTCATGATCGATTCACGAGGATGGATAAATTGAATCATTTTCATCCATAATTTTATCAAGTTATAACATGATATTGATATTCAGAGAGAGAACAATTATTTTATAGAATTATATCCCATGATGTTTGGCAAAAATAAGAAATTATACCTTAGGGGTTATGGAAGGTCCCTTAATCATTTAGGAAATTTGAAAATTATGGGATTTAATGAGCTCTCTAAATTTAATTGATAATAGGGAAGCTAATAGTTGATCTCAATTGAAACCTAGTTAATATAGCATTGATTACTACACCTAGAGTTGTAGAATCATCAAAACACCATTCAATCCTACAATTCTAAAATTTTATAACTTCCACATAAGTATCATTCTATTAATTTGTTTCTTGATACAATTCATTCATGACTCTTGAATGTGATTTTGTGTTTTATTTATTGAAAACATACTCATGGATGAGTTACAGGTTGATAAGAGCATCGTAGAAAATGAAAGAATGAATATTTATTAGTATGGATCCAATCACTACATGAAGGGTACTTTTAACACTATAATGGAGTGAAATAGAAAAATAGTATTACTCTTACAAAGGAAATCACGCAGCAGCCTTTGGAGTTACACTGTGAATATTTTCCCTAAAAAGTTGTGGGGTTCAAATTGTGTTATGATGAGGATCTAAGAGAAATCATTGTGGATTTTTATAAGGGAGTGGAATGAAACCATTCCACAAACCAGGAACAATGTTGTAACAGATGGTTTTATTGCTCCAAGTACATGAATATGAAATTTTTTTGTGCAACAAGCTTGAAAGACAAAACTCTCATAACATAAGGCTTAAGGCCATGCCACAATTGGTTTTCTACATATATGAATACAGATAAATACCCCATCCCAATGATTTAATCCACTCAAAAATGAAGGTTTTATTTTTATAGATCTATAATCTACATGTTTTTGATCTACCCATCACTCCACAACATGCATTGACACATCGTGATGTATGTCAGGTCATTAAATACGAGGGGTATCATCCAAATAAATGAGTGAAGAAACATGAAATAATTGACCACACATTATTATTATCAGTATAGGTATATTATGGATGGAATTAAGAATATGAACAAGGGTGAAAAATTTATTTAAATTCAAGAGGAACATATGGTGTGAGTAAATGATTAATCTAATTATTTATACATATATTATTTTCTGCTAGTTAGAGTTCATGACCTTATTCAAACTCATTTTATTTTTCTTATTGATAATAATATAATAATGTGAATAATATGATCACAACCATTTTTTACCAAGGATTATTAACTCAATAAAAAGACTGAGTGAACCTTGATAAAACTCTTTTTCCATGTGCGTTCTTTCTCAGTTTATCCCTCATCATTACATCATTTAATTCAGTTTAATTTTCATTAAGAAATAATTGGAAAATAATTTTTCTAGTTTTTGTTTTGGTAATAAATGATTCACTACGCTCTCAATAGTGGTTTACTTTCACCTGGGCTAAAAATCTGGTACCATAGTGTTTATGAAGTTGTTACATGTATTTTTATCAGTAAAAAAGTTTTTTATTTAGTATTTACAAATTTTTTTATCAATGAGATTCATAAAAACAATGAACACTATTAATAAAAACAATTTTCCATTTTTTTATGGTAACTATTTCCCAAGGATCTTTTTCTGGGTAAATATTATTTTTATCTTGATTCAAAGTTATTGAGAAATGTTTTAGGATTCCATGATGGTGACGAAAATTATGAGGATTCTCCTATAAAAATTTGGTAAAAAGACTTCTTCCAAAGGGGATCGAGGAAAATGACTTGAAAATTGCTAGTCTCAATAATGTATTGATAACCTATGAGATGAGGAAAGAGATGCCCATAAGGTAACATAGAAAATGTGAGAAGGTGATGATTTTAAAAAAAATAAAATTTTTCAAACAACTTGAGAACAATATGTCTCATTAAGGGGAAACTAATGTCGAGGAAAATTTCTGGAATTTTAATGAATTTCAAACATTATTTAAAAAAAATACAGGGTAGAAAATGTAAATACGAGGGAAAACAAATTATTAATGATTGAAAAAATTTTAGTTGTTTATCAATGATGGGATAATAGATATGAGGGAGATAATACATCCCAATTATGGTCAAGAAGAATCAATGTGGAAGCAATACATAATGGGTGAATATTATTTAAATCCAATATAGAGGTCGATTATTGAAATAAAATTAAGATTCCCTAAAAATATGGTAAAATTTATTATGATAAATAAATTTAAAAGGATGAATATGGTCTCAAATCTTTCACTATAAAATCAAAATATTCTCATGCTCCCTCTAGTGAATAATAAGGGATAAGAAGACACAGAACTAGTGATAAAGAATGTGAATGTGAAAGGGAAACCAAATGAATCCCAATTAACATATTTGAGATAGGAATAGAATCATATAGGAACCGAGAAAATATAATTTACCACCAATAATTACAAATACATCTTCCGTATATATCCCTTAGATAGCTTGTATGAATTAAATTATACATTCAGAATGTATGAGTTAATGTCTTGTGGCTATAGTGTTTGTAACCCCTCAACTGATATATTCCTCCCATTCATTTAATCTTATGAAAAATTTATTGTAATGATATTCAATTGATGTTGTTTTTCCATTTAACCATTATACATTCCCCTACCTTAAATGAAATATACATTTCCAACTATGTTATAAGATATAATCATATTATATGAAACAGTATGCCAAGTCAATGAATATGATATCACTTATATCATTCAAAATGATATATCTAATCCATGCACGCCATCTGTATTGGTTTATATATATCGTATGATATGAAACATCAATATCTTACACTATGTTGTAGGCCATTATCGTATATCTCTAGTAAAGGGTTTACTGTTATTCCTTTTTAAAAGTAGTCTCTTGGTGAGACTTTAAACCTCACCTCTCTAACATGTCTTCATTGATTTAGATTATGTAAACACCATGAAAGTAGTTCTTTTTCATCTATATGAGATGAACCATATTATTTCTAGACCAGATGATGTTAAACTCATAAAATACTATTATGTTTTAAAATATAATGTAAAAATAACGCTCATTTATTTCATACTTATACATTTATCTCATACTTTTGGATTGATTTCATCTACAGATTGTCCCTTGTTATTAACCCAAGCCTCCTTGCACAACACATAATATGAGATTATGGTTTTTGGTCGGGTCAAATTTATAAATCTAAATCTCAACATATATATAAAAATAATTTTTATTTTAACTATTTTATAACAATTTCTATGAATGTACCATTTGATTTTAAAGTTTTCCATAACCCATTTTTGAATTACTCTATGTTTATAATGACATTGTGGTATATCTATTATTATCTACACCCCCTTTATATTATTATAGAGAAAAATATATGAAAAAATTTTATAATAAAAATCATTATAGATAAATTAAAATCACTTATAATTTACCTAAACACTTGCATCCTCAACTTTGGAAATTAAGTAATTACAATATTTCTGGGAGATGATGGTGTATAATGATTGTGGGTTAGTATTGAATTTCTTATTATAAATTCTCATGTCACTACGGAAAAAAGGAATTTCAGCGATGGGAACAAATCCCATCGAAAAAAGTCCGTCCAAGAGGTTATTTGCGACGGGGGTAACGACCCGTCGCAATAAGTTTTGCGTGGGTAGCGGGCCAAACCACACGAATGTTATTTGCGACGGTGGGATCACACCGTCGCAAACAGTGATGTATTTGTGATGGGCCCTGTCGCAAGTACCCAGCGGCGGTTAATATCTTTTTTCAACGGGATGTCATACGGTCGCAAAAGGTGTGTCGGCAGGGACTATTTGCGACGGGACCCGTCGCAAATAACTTTTTAACCTCCAACAGTAATTAATGTGGGCATAGGTATTTGCGACAGGTATCCCGTCACAAATAGTCCTGTCGTAAATAATCTAACCTATATATACCCCCATCTGTTTTTCCTCTCATTCCTCTCAATTCTTAGATCCTGTTTTTCTCTGAACTCTGATTTTAGAGGGAAAATTTTTCTAAATTAGTTTTTTTGTTCACGAAGAAGGTGTGAAGCCATCTACGTCAACAGAAAAAAAAAGCTTAAAGGGATTTATGTTTTATTTAATTTATTACTTATTCCATTTTTTATGTTAATTTTTATTACTGTTGATTAGTTGTAATTAAATTAAATTTAAATTGTTTTGTCATGAGTATATATTTGTACTACTAAATTAAAATTTTTAGTAAATTTTTTTAATAATTAGTATTAATTAATAATTATTAATGATAATTAGTAATGTATATAATTAATTTGTAGTACTTAATAATAATTGGTAATTAATAATAATTTGTAATAAATAATAATAAATACTAATAATTAGTAATAAATATTAATAATTATTAATAAATAGTAATAAATAGTAATAATGAGTAATAAATAGTAATAATGAGTAATAAATAGTAATAAATTGTCATAAATAGTAATAAATAGTAATAATTAGTAACAAATTGTAATAATTAGTAATAAATTGTAATATTTAGTAATAAATTGTAATAATTAGTAATAAATTGTAATAATTAGTAATAATTTGTAATAATTTGTAATAAATTGTACGAATTAGTAATAAATTATAACAATGAGTAGTAAATAGTAATAATGAGTAATTAATAGTAATAAATTGTATTAATTAGTAATGAATTGTAATAATTAGTAATAAATTGTAATAATTAGTAATAAATTGTAATAATTAGTAATAAATTGTAATAATTAGTAATAAATTGTAACAATTACTAATAAATTTTAATAAATTGTAATAAATTGTAATATTTAGTAATAAATTGTAATAATTACTAATAAATTGTAATAATAACTAATAAATTGTATTTATTAGTAATAAACTGTAATAATTAGTAATAAACTGTAATAACTACTACTAAATTGTAATAATTTGTAATAATTAGAAATATATATTAATAAATACTAATAGTTCGTAATAGTTTGTAATGATTAGTAATAAATACAGATAATTAGTAACAATTACAGATAATTAGTAATAATTAGTAATAAATTGTAATAATTATTTATAAATTGTAATAATTATTAATAAATTGTAATAATTATTAACAAATAGTAACAATTAGTAATAAATTGTAATAATTATTAATAAATAGTAATAATTAGTAATAATTAGTAATAATTAGTAAAAATTAGTAATAAATTGAAATAATTTGTAATTAATTGTAATAATTTGTAATAAATACTAATAATTGGTAAAAAATACTAATAATTTGTAATAACTACTAATAATTGGCAATAATTTGCAATAATTAGGAAAAATTAGCAATAATCAGTTATAATTAGCAATAATTGCTAATAAATATAAATAAATAACAATAATTAGTAATAAATAGCAATAATTGGTAATAAATAGCACTAAATATTAATAAATAAGAATAATTAGTAATAAATATTAATAATTTGTAATAATTACGAATAATTCGGAATAATTAGGAATAATTAGTAATAAATATGAATAATTAATAATAATTACGAATAAATTGTAATAATTAGTAATAAATTTTAATAATTAGTAAATAATACTAATAATTAATAATAAATACTAATAAATACTAATAAGTAAAATAATTAGAAATAATTAGGAATAATTAGAAAAAATTAGAAATAAATAGAAATAATTAGTAATAATTAGGAATAATTAGCAATAATTAGCAATAATTAGGAATAATTAGCAATAATTAGGAATATTTAGCCATAATTAGCAATAATTAGCAATAATTAGCAATAATTAGTAATAAATACCAATAAGTAGTAATAAATAGAAATAAATTGTAATAAATAGGATTAATTAGGAATAATTAGGAATATTTAGTAATAAATTGTAATAATTAAGAATAATTAGTAATAATTAGGAATAATTAGGAATAATTAGTAATAATTAGTAATAATTATTAATAATTAGTAATAATTAGTTATAATTAGTAAAAATTGGTAATAATTAGTAATAATTAGTAATAATTAGAAATAAATAGGAATAATTAGTAATAATTAGCAATAATTAGTAACAATTTGTAATAATTTATAATAATTAGTAATAAATAAGAATAAATAGGATTAAATTGGATTAAATAGGAACAAATAGTAATAAATAGGAATAATTATTAATAATTAGGAATAAATAGTAATAGTTAGTAATAAATAAGAATAGTTTGGAATAAATAGTAATAGCGAGTAATAAATAGGAATTGTTGGTAATAAATATGAATAATCAGTAATAAATAGAAATAATTAGTAATAAATATGAATAAATAGTAATATATAGGAATAAGTAGTAATAATTTGTAATAATTGATAATAAATAGTAATAATTAGTAATAAAAAGTAATAGTTAGTAATAAATAGGAATATTTAGTAATAAATATGAATAACTAGTAATAAATAGGAATAATTATTAAAAAAATATGAATAAATAGGAATAATTAGTAATAAATAGTAATAATTAGTAATAATTAGTAATAATTAGTCAGAAATAGTTAGGAAAAATTAGAATGAATATTTAATAAAACTTAATAAATTTTAAGAACTTGGCACAATTTCTATTGGATTGACGACACTGCTTTTCCTCGATGACTTTTATCTTTTCATCTCTCACTCACTCAAATCATTATGAAAAATGTGCTTCTACATAGGAATATTCAATCTCGTATGCATGAGATTGGATATGAATTTATATGATCGTATTTTTTTAATGTTTTCAGGTAGTGACAGTTGAAGAAGACGATTCATCGATGAAAAGGGGGCTCTTTTGTCGGATGGCTCATTTACTTGCATCTTTCTCACACTGAAATCACAATGAAGAATCTCATCGGAGTTACGCATATTTATTCTCATGCATACGAGAATGAATATGAGTACCTCCGACCATATTCTTCATTGTGATTTCATTATGAGAAAGATAAAAGTAAATGAGGTTTCATAGAAAAGTGTAGCTGTCAATCCACTAGAAATTATGTTGCCTTAGTTAATGGTAATTATTAAGAATTAGTAGTAATTATTTATCATCTTTTTGATATAGTGTTTTTATAATTTCAAATTATTCAAAAACAGTGATGATTTTATATTTTGTAGAAAAATATGGAACAAGTAGACATCAGTCATTATTAAATGATCGAACTTGGATAAATTAGTGTAGAAGTCTAAATGGTTCTAGTTTAAATCATGTATATATTAATGGTGTTTAATCTTTCTTAGCATTTGCTTCATCAAAACCAGAATATGTTTCAAAAGTCACAATTAAGTTTCCTTGTAAAAAATGTGCTCTGAGAACCCTAGAAACTTTTTACAAGGTTGGGGGACATCTCTTGCGGTTTGGTTTTCAACTGGAATATGTTTTTTGGTATCAACACGGTGAATTAAGTTTCAGATAAGATACTAATAACTTGATTCCAGATCCATCACGGTTCCAAAATTTAGTACATGATGTTTCAGGTTCATCTGTTCAAAAAAGTGAAACTGATGATGATATAGATTTAACTCTTGATTTGGCACCATCTGAATTTTATGAGTTGTTGAGGTCTGTTGAGTATGCATTATATCTTGGTTGAAAGATAAGAAAATTATAAGCAGTTGCAAAATTTATGGCTATTAAGTTAGAAAATGCAATGTCGAACAACTATTTTGATAAAATATTCTCTTTGGTTAAAACATTGTTACCTGAAAGAAATGGGTTTCCTGCAAATTACTATGAGAGCAAGAGGTTGGTTCATAATATAGGCCTTAGTTATCGGAAGATTCATGGATGTGAAAATGATTGAATCATATATTCTGGTGAAAATGAGTCATTGGATAGTTGTACCACATGTGGAAAATCAAGGTTTAAAGAAGCTCAACCAGGGAAGTCTGGATCAATTCCTATAAAACAGTTGAGATATTTCCACCTTACACCCAAGCTGCAATGTTTATTTATGTCTCATTACACAGTGTCAATGATTTCATGGCACAAAACTAGTAATTCAACTGGTAAAAGCTGGAATCATCCATATGATGATGATTCATGGAAACATTTTGATCGTCTACATCCGTCTTTTTCTTTAGAATCCCAAAACATGTGATTGGGTCTTTCTACTGATGGGTTCTATCCATTTGGTTCTTATGGTAGTTAGTATTCATGTTTTCTTGTCTTTATAACTCCGTACAATCTACCTCCATGGATTTTGATGAAGGATCCCTATATCTTCATGACCTTATTAATACAAGAACATCTGAAAAATAATATTGATGTTTATTTAAAACCATTGATTGATGAGTTAAATACATTTTTAGAGTAATTGTGTTAGTACATATGATGTTGCTGCAAAACAACATTTCACATTAAAAGCTGTATTGATATGATCGATTAGTGACTTTATGGCATATGACATGTTATCTGGTTAGAGTACACATGGTCCAAAATTGTGTCCTTATTATATGAAAGACAAAAAAGATTTTATTCTCATCAATGGAGAAAAAACTTTTCTATTTTGACTGTCATCACAGATTTCTTCCAACCGATCATCCTTTTAGAAGGAATAAATCTCATTTTAGAAAAGGTACAATTTAAAGGGATGAACCTCCAAAAATGATCTCAGGTAAAGAGTTAAAATCATTTGTATTTTCATTACCTCCAATCACATTTGGTCCAATAGTAAACCAATAGAAAATCCATGGCTTTGGTAAAGAACATAATTGGATAAAACGAAGCATTTTTTGGGATCTCCCATATTGGTCTGATTTGTTGGTCTGCCACATGTTGGATGTCATTCATATTGAGAAGAAATGTTTTGATAATTTATTTCATACAGTTTTGGATACACCAGGTAAGACCAAGGATATTTTAAAAGCATGATTAGATCTTGCCCAAATTTGCAGGCGACCAAAACTTGAACTATTTGAAAATTTCAGATCACAGAGGTTAATGAAGCCAAAAGCAAATTATACACTGTCCAAAGAGAGTCGCTTATTTTTTTGTTAGTGGATTACAGATTTGATACTTCCATATGGATATGATTCCAATTTGGATAGATGTGTTAAGAATGGTCATATTACCGGATTAAAAATTCATGTTTTTCATGTTATAATGTAAATACTTATGCCGATTGGATTTAGAGTATTGTTGAATTCTATGATTTGGGATTCGATAACGGACGTATCATATTTTTTTCATAAATTTGTGCAGATTCAATAGACTACGATGAACTAAGAAAACATGAAGAAGATGTTGCTGTAACTATATGTAAATTGGAGAAAATCTTTCCGCCTACTTTCTTTGACTCAATGAAACATTTGATATTACATTTTCCACATGAAGTTAAATGTGGAGGTCCAGTATAGTTTCGATGGAAATACCCATTCGAGAGATGCATTTAGAAATTAAAGAAAAAAGTACATAACAAAGCATCTGTTAAAGACTAAATTGTTGAAGCTTATTTGTAAGAGGAAATTTCTTTTTTCGGCTCTCACTATTTTGAATCTGAATATCCCTCAAAACAAAACCAGAATGTAAGGAACGAGAGAAATGGTAATGATAAAATGGACAATCAATTATCAGTTTCTAATCATCCAAATCATTGATTCTGTGGAGTTCAAGAACGATGGCTTTCAGATGATGAACATCACAGAGGTCATATATATGTCCTGCTCAACTGTGAAGAAATGATATCATTTGTACTGTGAGGGCTTCTATCACTTATTCTATAATTTCTATTATAGTATTTAAACTTATTTTATTTATAGGTTATATGATAATCATATCACGAAACAACTTCCAAAAATTACAGTAGTTGCTCTTGAAGAACGCAGACAAACAAAGTTTTATCAATGGTTTCAGAAACTGGTAACATAAATTATTTATGGATTAATATCAATTCATTTTACTATTTATTATATTGATAATTGTTTTAAAAATTTTCAGGTGTCTCAACATTCTGATAAAATTGATAAGAGACTGTGTATATTGAGTAACCCAACATCCAAAATGGTTAAATATTATAATATATAAGTGGTGAATGGTTTTTTATTTCATACACGTGTATATGGGGGATCAAGAAAAAAATGAACAATGGAGTTTGTTTGAGAGGATCACATCATATAGAAACTAAAGTTGACTTTTACGACATTCAGGATGAAATTATTGAGTTATGTTATCTTGGACAGAATTACATATAGATTTTTAAATGTCAGTGGTTGGATAATGAGAGAGGCTAGGATTTTCATCCAACTCATGGAATTGTCGATATTAAATATAAAATCCTTATTATAGTAAATGACCCACTTTTACTGGCTCACCAGGCACATCAAATTTATTATGCAATGTATTGTGCTACTTCAAGAAACAAGAGTGATTTGTAGAGCATAATAAAAATAAAATATCTAGAAAATCAATTTAGTCAAACTAAATGTGGTTTCACTGAAGTAGAAGGAATTGAAAATTTTCAGGAGACTACTCAAAATATATCTTTTTCACAAAGAAACATGAATATCTATGATGACACCCCACAATTAAGTGTCGATGGTGACAAAGATGTTAATGATGATACAAATGATTTTGAAATGATAATGGATGATGAAAGTGAAACTCCTATGGATATTGATGATGTTAAGGAGGAATATGAAGACATTGACATCGTCAGATTTGAAAATGATGACGAATATGAACATTGACACAGTTAAATGTTGGTTATGATCATAACTAATATATATTTATATATAATAGTTATTTTCAACTATCTGTTAGAAACAATAGTTTTGTGTTTCAGATGGACTCTGATCTACTTTGTGAGTTAGAGGAGGCTGATCAACCCTTGGATAAGGGGGATGTGGGATCCTCTGACCCTCACCATACTGGTGGTTCAGGAGGTACACAGAGGGGGTGCGGTCTTGCGTGACTGATGATTCCTGACCCTATCCCTGTTCAACGTCCATGCCTTGGATTTGATCCACGCACACTAAGGTATAGAAACCGGTATATTCTAGTTAGATTTCATTAATTTATATATATATATATATACAATTTGTTTGATTATTTATTCTTTTTTCACAGTTTTGTGCATGTAGCTATTGGATAGGGAAACACTATCTTTGACAATTATTTTTCTCATCTGTGGACCACATGGGAATAGATTATTTTTGATGTAAAGCTCGGAATGTACAATCATTGGCCGGTATGTAAATAAATAATATTTATTTTGAAATTTATTTTATTAAAAATTTGATATTAAAAATTATTTGTGGGGTTTATGATATCCCATCTATGATAGCATGCATGACGATATCCATGCAGCATGAGAGGTGGCTATGTGTGAGCGTTTGAGTCAGTTTTTACACAATTTGAGAATGAAGACAATTAAAAAAGTAGGAGCGACAATATTTGATGAGTAGTGTAGAGCCCACTGACCAGAGTATATTTCATCTCAGGTTTGGGATGGATTATGTGCACACTCGGTGGGTGGTGGATTTTAGAGGAGGTCTTCATTAGGTCGGCAGAACCGGGGAAGATAGGAGGTGACACATCGAGCTGGTAGCCGTACATTCAGAACACATAGAGATCATCTGATAAATATTTTTTAAAATATTTTATATAAAATCAAATATAAATAGTTTATTTTATATTCATATAGGCAGTCTGTAAAGACCCAGAAATTTCAAGGAAATTTTTTTCTTAATTTCTTTGGAATTTTGCGAGTGCGTGGTTTTAGACGGCACCTGATTCTAAGGCCCGGAGGTCCCAGAATGATCCGCCGATGTTTTGTTAAACTTAAAATTAACGCGCGTAAACAGTTTTCCTGAAAGACTGGAATAACTCTTGAACGGTTTCTTGGATCAGAAATCTGAGTGCACCGTTGCGCTTACGATGGCGGGATTACCCTAGGAGCGACTTAAGTTTAGTCGGCGCGGGCCTCCTGTGAGAAATTCCAAAAATGGCATAACCGTAAATAAAATAATTAAATAAATTATTTTATTTTTCGAATTCTTATAACTCACAAACGGTAGCTCGGATTAAAAATCCGAGACCACCACTAGACTCGTGAGGTTATGCATTATTTAAGCAGATACTAACTTTGATCGGCGCGGGCCAACAGAAAAAGTTAGTTTTTGACAGCAAATAAAATAATTAAGTGACAATTATTTTATTGTAAAATTCGTATCTTTAAAACGGTAACTCGGATTGAAAATATGAGAGTACCGTTGGATTTGTGGGGGCGTGTTTCACTCAGGCAGAGCCTGACCTTGACCGGCGCGGGTCGAGGGTGACTGATAATAATTTTCCAAACTTTTTTTTTCGGGTACGTTCAGTAAACGTACATGCAGGTTTTTCTATCTTTTGAACCGGTGCTCAGAATTGAAATCTGAGGGCACCGATGAACTCGCAATGCCGGTAATTGCTTAAGGGAACCTTTATCACAGTTGCGTTTTAAGCGAGTTGAGAATTAATAAATGGGGATTTAGAATTAAATAAATAAAATTGGTGATACATAATTTTATTTATATCTATGGTAGTTATACCCTATAAAGGTGAGTTAAGGGTGAGACCCATAACCACCAACTACCCATGTGTGGATAAATGAGAGGTGGGGCCCACACGAGCCCCAACCTTTCATTTCCCCATAACCTCCCTTAAACCCCCCCTTTTAACACCCCTTCAAATTAATGTGACAACCCCCTTAATAAAGAGACCATCTCTCTCCCTCTTTAATGGTGCCAACACTTTAATTAATTAAGTGTTTTGAATTTGAAAAGGCATGACGTTTTTATTAATAGGGGAAACATCTTTCTAATATGGGTTGGAAAATTTTTGGAGAATCTTGTGGGAAACCTCTGGAGAAATTTAGAGAGAATTATAAACCTTCGATGAAGAACGATTCTCCAATGACAGGCCTTCCAAGATCTTCGACGAAGAACAATCCTTCAACGGAGGTCAGATTCCTACATGTCATCGACGCTTAAGCTCTGATATGAAGTGTGAGGAGGACGCAATGATCAACGTCAACTCCATTCTCTTTTCGCGGCTCAACGACGTGTAACGTCATAATCAAGGTAGGGGTTTATTTTGAAGTATGATAAGTATCTATTTGCTAATTCCTCTTGTTCTCGATTCTCAATGATGATGGTCAAACAAATATGGTCATCAATCTGCAAATAAACCATGATATTTTCTATTTCGTTCTTCGCGCGTTCTTGGTATTCAAATAATTAAGCGCGTTGAAAACTTAATGTTTCGTTAAATGTGGAATATGGATGAGGAGATCTCGACCCAAGGATCTCAAATATGAAATCGTCACAATTTTCTGGCTTAGAACGAAGGTGCAGCGGCCCTCGGAAGGGGCGATGTGGAGATGCGATTCCAGCATGTCTTCAGAACGCAGCTCCCGACGAGCTAGGCGGTGCGGGTGGCTTGAGGTGCTGCAGTGTGGCAGGCTGGAGGCGCGGCGACCCGGCTTGCCGGAGGTGGTGCCGACGGTTCTGGTTGTACGGAGGAACCCCCACCGTTTGGGTTGCATGATAAAAACCGTGAAGGGACAAAACCGTGAATGAATGAGATTGGAGAGAGAAGGAATAAAGTGAGTTAATTAAAAGAAAAATAAATGAAAATTAATTGATTGAGGAAGAGGTGATTGAGGGGGCGCAGGGGTTTGAGGTGTGCGCTGTACACAAGAGGTGCGTTGTGTTGTACACAATCCACCCATAACTTTTTATTTGGTTTAGATATATCAATAATAAGATAAAATCAATTAAAATGGAAATTTTTAATTGAGCGCTACCCATGTGCGTAGAGAGTCTTGATTTGGGTGGATTTTTTTTGTTTATTAATGATAGAATAAAATAATGTTATTATTATTTTGAGTCTTGAAACCTTATTCTTGACATAAGTCCTTCATACGATGTCGGAATGAAGATTTGTCAGCGGTGATGTAACTCTATCTTTAAGATAGTCGATTCAAGTCCAATATTGGATATTAAATTCTGATCTGTAGCTCGGGTCCACGAAACACCCAATGATAATAATAATAATATTATTACGGGATCTTGTATCGGACATATATCTCTCATACAGTGTCGGAATGACGAACCGTTTGGGACGTTGCGACCTTGGAATTAAGACGGATGTTTCAAGAACAATTTTGGATATTTAAGAAAAGGTCGACGCACGGGCCCCACGAGGCCCGGTTCGCGCGTGTTGCGGTGAGATGCAACTTTTTCACCGGCTATCCGTTTTGGAATAATGGGTAGTCCATATCGTGTGTTTCTCGGTATGGATCACAATGGTGTGACTAGTTTGGTTAACCGGTGTCATTTGAAGTATGATCGGGATGGATCGAACATGAATCCAACCAGACCCTCGGTAACAAAACACTTATAACTTAAGGATCGGACGCCCGATAGACGCGCCGTCTATGTTGTTGAATTCCTCTTGATGAGATGGATCTTTTGGAATACTTTGCCTGAGTTTTGGACGCAGTTGGAGTATGGCCGGGTTGGATTGTACCCGAAATCCAACCGGGCCCCTGGAACGGAAAAGCGGATATCTTACAGACAGGACGTCCGTTTGACGAACCGTCAGCGGCGTTGGTGATCACGTTGAGAAACGGTCCCTATGAGTATACCCTATGAGAGATTGGGGTACAGTTGAGATACGGCCGGGATTGGTTCGCTCACGAGACCAACCGGGCCCCTGGGACGAAAAGACTAGTAACTCACAGACCGAGTGACCGATTGACGTGCCTTCTGTTGCGTTGAGACCCCTATGAAGAGGCGGTCCTTTGAGATACTTCTTCGCGAGACTTTGAGATACTTGGAGTATAGACTTGTAGCTCGTGGAGCGGACCCTCCCAGAGACGAGCGTGCGGAGTACGGAGACCGTGTAGCCGACTGAGCCCTGACGACTGCTTGACCGAATCGACTTGGAGTGAGTCGATTAGCCCAGTGGACGGAGCACTACTTTGTGAGGTGCAGACCCATGGCGGACGGAGCACTACCTGTGTGACTGTGCAGACCCTCGGTACTCGTCCGGAGAGTACCTCAGCAGGCTACTAGGGGGTGTGCACTACTGTGTTTGGGTGACACACCCCGGCGGGAAGCACTACTGTGTTTGGGTGGCTGGCCCGCGGTACTTGACAGGAGGAGTACCTCAGCAGTCTTAGGTTAGTGAGCAGTACCTCGGAGTCGTGACAGGACCACTGTACACTCCAGAGACGGAGCTCTTCAGCAGTTACAGTTTCGATAATAAAAATCCTGGTTTGAGCTGAGTCAATGACCTTTGTGTTTCCTCATGATTGATATGAGTTACTTGATAACTTAGGTATATGTATGGGCATATACCTTGGTAGTGGTTATCCGTTGATTTCATAATCCTTGTGTTTCCTCGTGATTGAGATGGGTTAGTTGATAACGTAGGTATATGTATGGGCATATACCTAAGTAGATGTTATCTGTTGAGATCTTCTTTGTGGTTATCCTTGTTGGTTTTAGTGAGACCTTGAGGGTCTCGGGGTCCCTAATGAGTATCATTATACTCAGCCCTGCACGGGCTATGCCCGCACCTCGTTGTGTTGGTTGCAGACGATGGGCAGTGCTGACGGAGGCCGAGTGTTCGAGGACTGGACGGTACCCGGAGGTGGACTACATGACGAGTCAGTACCCGGAGGTGGACTACACGACGAGTCAGTACCCGGAGGTGGACTACAAGACGAGTCAGTATCCGGAGGTGGACTTCACAGTGAGACGACACTCGGAGGAGGTTGACGGGAGAGAGCATTGTGGAGGCTATCTGTACCTACCCTTCAGGTAGGATTCGTGGCGGACGACGGGACCCGAGGAGCAGTGGAGCTATCTGTACCCACCCTTCAGGTGGGATTTCCAGTGGATAGTTCGGCGTAGCAGCTTTACCTTTTAGTTGTTGTTTTTCCTTTCAGTTGTACTTTACAGTTGGGCTTGTATTTCCGGCCCCCTTTACGTTCCGCACCTTTTGTTGTACTCAGTTTTACTTAGTATATTACTTCCGCTTTTACTCTGTGTGTTTGTTTACTTTTATAAAGGCAATTCCTTCCCAGTTATCGGAATTTATGCCTTTGGTGCTAGTCGCCAGCCCCTGGCCTATGGAGGCGGGCTTGGGGTAGTCACGGCACGGGCCCCGAGGACGGGTCGTGACAAATTGGTATCAAAGGAGTCGGTTCTACCGCATAACTTATAACTCTGATATTTTCTATACGTGAAGCAATAATGTTAAGGGTACCGAGTGTGGTCTTCAGTTCAGGGAGTCCAGTGTTGGTGTGGCGGCCGACGTATCCGTACACCAGGACCCTGACTACTGATCTCTGACTTTGTACATGAAAACACTGATTGCGTGTGTGTTTCCAAAGTATTAAAGTCAGCTCAAACCAGGTCAGCTCACCAGGTATAAACGTTGACCGTGTCGCATCTGTTCAGGATGTCTCCATGCAGACAGTCAGTTGGAGTTCCGAGAGAGTACTCGATGACGGCTCACCGAGCGATGAGGCTCTGGTGCAGGGCCCTTTTTACTATGTTGGCACCCTCGGGTGGTGTACCAGCAGCACCACCACCTGTTGGGCAGTAGATGCCAACAACTATAATAGAAAACTGTGCACGCTAGCAGATCACGTTGCACAAGTTCCAGTAGTAGCGGCCTCCGAGGTTACGAGGTGAGATAGAATTCCAAACAGCAAAGCAGTTGCTGGAGACGATTGCTAGAGTTTTCCGCCTAGCTGAGACATCAGTAGAGTGGATGGTGGACTTGGCCACTAGTGTTTTCCAGTGAATTACCATGAGGATGGTCCTCATAGTGATGAGACTTTGGTACGTGGACTGATGCCTGAGATAGTACCTTTGGGTAGTGTGTCAGCTATACATCACTACCTTTTGGTCAGCAGTTACAACCGGCGGTACCGGTAGGTGACACATGTAAGATTACTGCCTTACATGTGTTCTAACATCAGATACCCTCAATTTCCGAGGTGAACCTGACTCACAGGTGGCTGAGGACTGGCTTGAGGGGGTGGCAGAGAGTTTTCTAGAGCTTATACAGTTTCGGCGGGACGACGTGTTTATAGCTGAGAATTCATCGAGGCGTACCGAACGTACCTGGTACTCGATGGATGCGTTTCGATCAGTGCAATAGAGGTCGGACCTCTGATAATGGTATGTTTAAGGGCTTCCGAGCCAGCACATTTTCTCTATGCATTCCTACATAGGCTAGGGTGATAGAAGGAACCTTTGTGGTTGAGAATTCTTTGCTGAACAAATACAGCCAGAGAATGATAGAAGTTTGGAAAGCAGGAAACTGGCGCCAGTCTCAGAGACTTGGGCATGTGAATGTTTCAAGAAGAGAAAATGTTAAGGACAGATAAATCTTCAGATCATCAGAAGTGGAGGCAGAGCTTGGAGAGCAGCATGAGGTGGTGTACATCTCAACATGTTACAATCACCCGCCTTTGTAGTCCCTGCAAGACTCAGGGAGTTGGAGAGAAGGGGAAGAGATTAGTTGCTTGCGGTCATGGAGTGCGACAAAAAAAGGGCTCTAAGGATGATTCGAAGTGCGGAATTTGTCTTCTATTAGCTACCGTAGCCACAGACATCGATACGAATCATCCCTTCCTTCAACGAATCTTGTCCCAGACCTAGAGTTTCCGGTTAAAACCATAGACTTGACCCTCACGTCTGGAGATACCATTGGGAGGAGACTCGATGGTCACACATACGCCGACGGTGTGATCTGACCCTTGAGGCGAGAGTCTCGGTTGGGACCTCTTGGTGGCAGCGTCGAGGCCTTACGACGTTAGTTTGAGTATGGATTGGGAAATCACTGCTCATACTCAAATTGACGGTATTAGGCAAACGATGGGATGGGTTTTTCTTGGTCGGAGAAAAGGAAACCATGGGCAGCATAAGGACCTCCAGGAGAGCACATGGGAGCGGAAGGCTCAGATGCGTGCTCAGTACCACTTTTTTTCCCCCTAGTATGTGTTGAAGCTTTACGGGGACGTAAATCCCTGAGGTGGGAGTAATGTAAAGACCCAGAAATTTCAAGGAAATTTTTTTCGTAATTTCTTTGGAATTTTGTGAGTGCGCGGTTTCAGACGACACCTGATTCTGAGGCCCGGAGTTCATAGAATGATCCGTCGATGTTTTGTTAAACTTAAAATTAACGCGCGTAAATAGTTTTCCTGAAAAAGTGGAATAACTCTTGAACGGTTTCTCGGATCAGAAATCTGAGTGCACCGTTGCGCTTACGATGGCGGGATTACCCTAGGAGCGACTTAAGTTTAGTCGACACGGGCCTCCTGTGAGAAATTCCAAAAATGGCATAACCGTAAATAAAATAATTAAATAAATTATTTTATTTTTCGAATGCTTATAACTCACAAACGGTAGCTCGGATTAAAAATCTGAGACCACCGCTGGACTCGTGAGGTTATGAATTATTTGAGCAGATACTAACATTGATCGGCGCGGGCCAACAAAAAAAGTTAATTTTTGACCGCAAATAAAATAATTAAGTGACAATTATTTTATTGTAAAATTCGTATCTTTTAAACGGTAACTCGGAATGAAAATATGAGAGTACCGTTGGATTTTTTGGGGCGTGTTTCACTCATGCAGAGCCTGACCTTGACCGGCGCGGGTCGAGGGTGAATGATAATAATTTTCCAAACTTTTTTTTCAGGTACGTTCAGTAAACGTACATGCAGGTTTTTCTATCTTTTGAACCAGTGCTCGGAATTGAAATATGAGGGCACCGATGAACTCGCAACGCCGATAATTGCTTAAGGGAACCTTTATCACAGTTGCGTTTTAAGCGAGTTGAGAATTAATAATTGGGGATTTAGAATTAAATAAATAAAATTGGTGATACACAATTTTATTTATATCTATGGTAGTTATACACTATAAAGGTGAGTTAAGGGTGAGACCCATAACCACCAACTACCCATGTGTGGATAAATTAGAGGTGGGGCCCACACGAGCCCCAACCTTTCATTTCCCCATAACCTCCCTTAAACCCCCCTTTTAACACCCCTTCAAATTAATGTGACAACCCCCTTAATAAAGAGACCATCTCTCTCCCTCTTTAATGGTGCCAACACTTTAATTAATTAAGTGTTTTGAATTTGAAAAGGCATGACGTGTTTATTAATAGGGGAAAAATCTTTCTAATATGGTTTGGAAAATTTTTGGAGAATCTTGTGGGAAACCTCTGGAGAAATTTAGAGAGAATTCTAAACCTTCGATGAAGAACGGTTCTCCAACGACGGGCCTTCCAAGATCTTCGACGAAGAACAATCCTTCAACGGAGGTCAGATTCCTACGTGTCATCGACGCTTAATCTCTGATATGAAGTGTGAGGCGGACGCAATGATCAACGTCAACTCCATTCTCTTTCCGCGCCTCAACGACGTGCAACGTCATAATCAAGGTAGGGGTTTATTTTGAAGTTTGATAAGTATCTATTTGCTAATTCCTCGTGTTCTCGATTCTCAATGATGATGGTCAAACAAATATGGTCATCAATCTGCAAATAAACCATGATATTTTCTATTTCGTTCTTCGCGTGTTCTTGGTCTCCAAATAATTAAGCGCATTAAAAACATAATGTTTCGTTAAATGCAGAATATGGATGAGGAGATCTCGACCCAAGGATCTCAAATATGCAATCGTCACAATTTTCTGGATTAGAACGAAGGTGCAGCGGCCCTCGGAAGGGGCGATGTGGCGATGCGATTCCAGCATGTCTTCAGAACGCAGCTCCCGATGAGCTAGGCGGTGCGGCTGGCTTGAGGCGCTGCAGTGTGGCAGGCTGGAGGCGCGGCGACCCGGCTTGCCGGAGGTGGTGCCGACGGTTCTGGTTGTACGGAGGAACCCCCACCGTTTGGGTTGCATGATAAAAACCGTGAAGGGACAAAAATGTGAATGAATGTGATTGGAGAGAGAAGGAATAAAGTGAGTTAATTAAAAGAAAAATAAATGAAAATGAATTGATTGAGGAAGAGGTGATTGAGGGGACGCAGGGGTTTGAGGTGTGCGTTGTACACAAGAGGTGCGTTGTGTTGTACACAAGCCACCCATAACTTTTTATTTGGTTTAGATATATCAATAATAAGATAAAATCAATTAAAATGGAAATTTTTAATTGAGCGCTACCCATGTGCGTAGAGAGTCTTGATTTGGGTGTATTTGTTTGTGTATTAATGTTAGAATAAAATAATGTTATTATTATTTTGAGTCTTGAAACCTTATTCTTGACATAAGTCCTTCATACGATGTCGGAATGAAGATTTGTCAGCGGCGATGTAACTCTATCTTTAAGATGGTCGATTCAAGTCCAATATTGGATATTAAATTCTGATCTGTAGCTCGGGTCCACGAAACACCCAATGATAATAATAATATTATTATTACGGGATCTTGTATCGGACATATCTCTCTCATACAGTGTCGGAATGACGAACCATTTGGGACTTTGCGACCTTGGAATTAAGACGGATGTTTCAAGACCAATTATGGATATTTAAGAAAAGGTCAAGGCGCGGGCCCCACGAGGCCCGGTTCGCGCGTGTTGTGGTGAGATGCAACTTTTTCACCGGCTATCCGTTTTGGAATAATGGGTAGTCCATATCATGTGTTTCTCGGTATGGATCACAATGGTGTGACCAGTTTGGTTAACCGGTGTCATTTGAAGTATGATCGGGATGGATCGAACATGAATCCAACCAGACCCTCGGTAATAAAACACTTATAACTTAAGGATCGGACGCCCGATAGACGCGCCGTCTATCTCGTTGAATTCCTCTTGATGAGACAGAACTTTTGGAATACTTCGCCTAAGTTTTGGACGCAGTTGGAGAATGGCCGGGTTGGATTGTACCTGAAATCCAACCGGGCCCCTGGAACGGAAAAGCGGATATCTTACAGACCGGACGTCCGTTTGACGAACCGTCAGCGGCATTGGTGATCACGTTGAGAAACGGTCCCTATGAGTATACCCTATGAGAGATTGGGGTACAGTTGAGATACGGCCGGGATTGGTTCGCTCACGAGACCAACCTGGCCCCTGGGACGAAAAGACTAGTAACTCACAGACCGGGCGACCGATTGACGCGCCGTCTGTTGCGTTGAGACCCCTATGACGAGGTGGTCCTTTGAGATACTTCTTCGTGAGACTTTGAGATACTTGGAGTATTGACTTGTAGCTCGTGGAGAGGACCCTCCCAGAGACGAGCGTGCGGAGTACGGAGACCGTGTAGCCGATTGAGACCTGACGACTGCTTGACCGACTCGACTTGGAGTGAGTCGACTAACACAGTGGACGGAGCACTACTTTGTGCTGTGCAGACCCATGGCGGACGAAGCACTACCTGTGTGACAGTGCAGACCCGCAGTACTCGTCCGGAGAGTACCTCAGCAGGCTACTAGGGGGTGTGCACTACTGTGTTTGGGTGACACACCCCGGCGGGAAGCACTACTGTGTTTGGGTGGCTGGCCCGCGGTACTTGACAGGAGGAGTACCTCAGCAGTCTTAGGTTAGTGAGCAGTACCTTGGAGTCGTGACAGGACCACTGTACACTCCAGAGACGGAGCTCTTCAGCAGTTACAGTTTCGATAATGAAAATCCTGGTTTGAGCTGAGTCAATGACCTTTGTGTTTCCTCATGATTGAGATGAGTTACTTGATAACTTAGGTATATGTATGGTCATATACCTGGTTAGTGGTTATCCGTTGATTTCATAATCCTTGTGTTTCCTCGTGATTGAGATGGGTTACTTGATAACTTAGGTATATGTATGGGCGTATACCTAAGTAGATGTTATCTGTTGAGATCTTCTTTGTGGTTATCCTTGTTGGTTTTAGTGAGACCTTGAGGGTCTCGGGGTCCCTACTAAGTATCGTTATACTCACCCCTGCACGGGCTATGCCCGCACCTTGTTGTGTTGGTTGCAGACGACGGGCAGTGCTGACGGAGGCCGAGTGTTCGAGGACTGGACGGTACCCGGAGGTGGACTACACGACGAGTCAGTATCCGGAGGTGGACTACACGACGTGTCAGTATCCGGAGGTAGAATTCACGGTGAGACGACACTTGGAGGAGGTTGACGGGCGAGAGCGTTGTGGAGGCTATCTGTACCTACCCTTCAGGTAGGATCCGTGGTGGACGGCGGGACCCGAGGAGCAGTGGAGCTATCTGTACCCACCCTTCAGGTGGGATTTCCAGTGGACAGTTCGGCGTAGCGGCTTTACCTTTCAGTTGCTGTTTTTCCTTTCAGTTGTACTTTACAGTTGGGCTTGTATTTCCGGCCCCCTTTACGTTTCGCACCTTTTGTTGTACTCAGTTTTACTTAGTATATTACTTCCGCTTGTACTCTGTGTGTTCGTTTACTTTTATAAAGGCAATGCCTTCCGAGTTATCAGAATTTATGCCTTTGGTGCTAGTCACCAGCCCCTGGCCTATGGAAGGCGGGCTTGGGGTAGTCACGGCACGGGCCCCGAGGATGGGTCGTGACACAGTCGAGCATCCTGATATTATAAAGTACGATGTTTATCAGAGAATGTACAATGATCCAACTAACATAGAGATTAGTGGTGATCGCCAGTGTCAGGTTGTGGTTAGTCTTATTTTTTCAGTTTGAAAATTAATTGCATATAACATTTTCACAATTTTAATTTCAAATTGGAATTAAAGGAGTCATATGAGGTTGTGACCTCTTAGACACAGGCTGAGGGTCAGGACAAGGCGACTGATCAGAATAGTGCCCACCATTTCGACGAGGCGACATGGATGTAAGTGACTCAGTATGGCTTTGAGAAGGGTCGAGTAATTGGTATAGGCTCTAATCTGACTCCTTGTACTTATTATGGTACTTCTACGATGTCGGTGTCTAGCTCGAGAGGAGCTCGTGGAGAGGCAACATCTTCTGCCTGAAAGTATCAGGAGTAGTTCCTAGCTCAGAATGACCTTATAGAGAGTTTGCAGAACCAGCAAGAAGAGATGCGTCAGCAGCAGCAACATCAGAAGTAGCAGCATGAAGAGGATATGCGTCAATGGCAGCAGCAACATCATGAGCAGATAGAGTACATGCGTCGTCTGACTCGTAATTTAGAGATGGAGTTTCCTCCACCATCTTTTTCATCTCTTCCACCTCCTCTAGAAGACGACCCCCCAGTGATTGTTTTTAATGTCAAAAAACTTTGAATTTAACATTTTTTGTAATATGAACTATTTACAATTTCTGACTTTTATATTGGTGCAAATATTTCATTATTTAATTTTGAATATTTTATGATTTTTTTGTTAAAATTGATAATTTTAATAAATTTTTTTTTTATTATTTTAAGAATATTATTATTATTTTTTCATTAAACATAATTTTATTAAGTATATTTTATCAGTATTATATATTTTAATGTTTTTTTATTTTACTAATAAATATGAAAACAATATTTTATGTTGTTTTATATATTTTTGTAAATATTGAGAATTATAATGTTTTTTTATTATTTTAAAAATATTATAATTAGTTTTTCAATAATAATAATTCTATTAAATTTATTTTTTAAATTTATTTCTTATTTGAGACGGGATCTGTTGCAACGGGTTCCCTTTGCAAATAGCCTAAATAATTTTTTTTTAAAAGTATTTAAAATGGGATTATGGGCATGTCGCAAATAAGTATTTGCGATGGGCCCATCGCAAATAGTCTAAATAAGTATTTTCAAAAAATTATTTGCAACGGGATTACGAGCACATCACAAAAAATTATGTATATATAAAGTATATAATTAGATATTTATTTGCGACAGTTATGTTACCCATCAAAAAAAATATTATTTGCGATGGGCCCGCTGCAAATAATATTTTTTGCGATGAGGTTTTCTACCACGAGCTATTTGCGACGGGACCTCGTCACTATAGCTTATGTGCAATAAGAACCCGTCGCAAATAACCCGTCACAAATACCCAGAATACTAGTAGTGTGTAACTAGTGGTCAATATTTTTTGTTAACCTCTATATTACTTTATAGAAACATTCATAACAATATCCATTCTGAAATCTTTCTGAAGAAATCCACTCTTCAAAATAAAAAACAATTAAAATTTTAGGACATGATTTCATGGGAATAGAATGGAAACTTTTATAGTGTATTACCGTAATGTTCCCCTAAACAGTGACCTTTATTACATTTATAACACTATTCCGACAATATCTATAAATTAAAACATTAAATTTTTTA
This sequence comes from Viscum album, assembly GCA_963277665.1. NCBI lineage: Eukaryota > Viridiplantae > Streptophyta > Magnoliopsida > Santalales > Viscaceae > Viscum > Viscum album. Next base: position 1,171,824,469 of record OY728128.1, on the reverse strand, counting down.
CTAACACCTATATAACTAATGAATATTGATCTCTTGGGGTTAATTATTTGACCACGGTCATTCCACCCAACCTAATGTTTTGACCCTTGCTTCATTATTTAGATACTTTTGTTGATATAGTCATCTAAAACCACTCTTTTTTTATAGTTTCTTATCTTGAAAAAAATATTCTATAGTTCCCATTGGATGAATTTTATTTGTTTTCAATAAGGCTACCATGGTGTTGAGAAGATATTAATATGTTTTGAGAGACCATAGAGAGCTGATAAACGTGATTCCATGTTAAATGGAAAATGATTATTGGGGTTATATCTTGGATATATTTCATGTAAAGATTTAATAAAAATTAAGATTTAAATGTGGTGATTAATGTACTTCTCTTCAAGGTAATGAAAATAACTAATGATGAAATAATTTTATTCTAAATTTTTTAATGTAGAAAGCTGATAGTTAGTGGGATGTTTGAATTGAATGTCTTTCTTGATATGGATATATTAAAGAATGTGGAGACTATATATGTGAAAATAAATCCTATTGATTTGATCTAAATATCATTCAAGATGTTTTTAGTGGTTGATAAGGACTATGAATTCATTAAAGAGGTTTTGTTAGGTATAGTATTGAGTTTTGTAATTTTAGGTAATCTTTTAAGTATCATTTATCCTTATGAACTAGTTTCTAAATGTATACATAAGCATGAATTTCATATGGATAACTTAGAGACATTAATATTATGAAATCATTACATGAAAGTATTATCCCATAAGGATGAATTTTCGTGACATCTTAAGGATTACCGTCTAAGGATCATTTAAATTTTTGAAGATGTTAAGCCCCAATGATGATCCTAGGTTGAATTTGTGAGTCTTCATAAGGACTACCCTTTAATAATCACTTAAAATTTATGTGAATGTTATGCCCCATTGATGAATCCATAAGGATCATTTTACCCTTATGAGATTGATGATCAATAAGGATGACCCTATAAGGTTCATTTTATCCTTGTATGAATAATAAAATACTGTTAAGATCATATGGATTAATCTATACATATGAATATTATGAGAGTTTATATAATTCATAAGAAATATAAATTTAAATCAGATGATTCTTGATACCCATTAATTAAGGATTTAAATATCGATATTAAATTTAAATTATTTGGATTTAAGATAAAAGTCAAAGAAATTCCAACCAAGGAAGAATAGAGTGTTATAGATGAGATCTACACCAAAATTAGGGAAACCACATCATATTTCTGAGTTCCATGCACAATAGGATGATTTCAAAGAGAATTAATGTTGTAGATTTCATAGAAGAAATGGAATATGGAAACAAAAAAAGTCTTATAGGTATTTAAAAGGAGGAATTGATTGAAAATTCAAACGATATTAAATGAGAAGATAAATCGAGAACAATTTGAAAAATTAAAAATATGGGATCACTATTGTTCTCAAATATAAAGGGAGTTTCCAAAAATATATTTCAGAAACTTATATTAATGATATTATTTTTTGAATATATATGTGATGAAAATTATAAAAAATTATCATGTGAATAATTTGAAAACTCGTGAATACTATGTGATCTCTATGTGATGAGAAATATTGGGAGCTTCGTAAATCAATATATCAAATAGAGAACAAGGAACATGATGATGTGATCCATTCAAGGAATAAGAGACTTTTTGTGTGCCCGAGTGTTAAAACTATGAAGAAAAAGTAGATCATGTTAAGATTTGGAAATGTGAGAGAGACAAATGAACATTACTGAAGAATAAATGGTTATACAAACATCAATAGGTATACATGGTAAAACTAGTTGACACAATATATTTAAAGAGGTAGATCTATATCAGGATGTGTAAGAGTGGAGCATAGAAGAAGGATTATGTATCTAATTTTGGTTCATATTTTTAGAGGTAGTGTGGGGGGAAAATCACTTTTGTGGGAATCAGCAGACAACACTTAGTGGGAATATAATATAACTACACTAGGAAGGTCCATATTATAACCAATTGTTTATAATGTGGATAATCTATTGTTGGGTTGTTTAGGAAATCATGATAATGAGTAATATTTTACACCACCACTTGTAAATACATGTGTGTTGTGCCTTATTTATAATCATAAACATACAAGGTGAGTTTGGGGGAACATATTTAGTGGTTCCATAATTTAATAGGTTTAATAGGTTGGAGTAAAATGAATAATTCAAAAAAAAACCACTGATTCACCCTTAGTGTACCATCGACCTGGGATCTGCAAATTTGATAAGAGAAAATATAGGTTCCCTAGGAAGATCCTCTAAATTTATGAGTTTTGAGATTAAAAATTATATTAATAGTGTAGAAGTACCAAAATTTGAGGGAATAAAATATCATAGCTGGAAGAGTTGGATGATTCCCTACCTTTTATCACTCGACCAGGAAGTTAGATAAGTAGATACTGTGGAATCTACTCTAATTGATCAAGGTTCACTTATGTCACTTTTAGATAAGAGAAATTTATAAGATGATAAACAATCTCAAAAATTAATATTTATCCCTATGTCAGACAGGTAATGGGGCTTCAAATTATTTAATAGATATGGGAGAGATTATGAAGTAGCTATTAAAGAAATATTAAATTCAAGGAATCCAAACTACAAGTTTAGCAGAGAAAATTTATATATTTTAATGTAGATTATAATGTGAACATTGACAATTATTTTACAAGGTTTAATGAGATAGTTAGTAATATATTAGGGTTTGGTAAGAATATTTATTATTCCACAATTGTTAACAAAATTGATGATGAATATTCAAGATTTATTTGATCCAAAAGTTTCATCCCAAAAAGTTAGGGAAGACTTGAGTATAAATTATTTACATAAGATACTCATTAATTATGAGATGATAAAGGCTATTACCTTTAATAAGAATGTAAAAGATAATATATAATTGGTATCCATGATAATAAATAAATATATATATGAAGAATGTGTAGGATAAAGTTATTTTAAATATAAGGAGGATGAGGTAGAATTTTGAAGGATGTTTTCTCTTCTTTCAAAGAAATTCCAAAAAGATAAGTGGATAGGGAATGGAATGAAACAACCAACGTGATAAAAATATAATGATGTTGGTCATTTTTTATATAATTTTCCAAATAATAAATTTGTTGAGTTTGTTATTTATTTTGATGAGGAATATGAAACACCAAATAAAGATAAATGGGGTAATAACAAGATGAAGAGACACTAAAGTATGAAAAGGGGATTCATGAGTTAAGAGAAACACAATGAATTATTATCTAGTACTCCATTAGATGATAAATTAATGTTTTTGGCTCATTTTGATAGTGCTCATGATACATCCATGGGTGATTAGGGTTAAAAAAGTGAAGATATGGATTGAATGATGAAATGTGAGTTAGAATCATTTTTTGAAAAAAAATATATAGTTCAAGATAGAGAAAATAATGATGTAAAAATAAAATAAAAAGATAGATCATGATATATAGTAGTTTAACAATATGTAATTATATTATTTTGATGAAATTAAGAAAAATAAATCGATGTTATCTATTTAAGATATGATTCATCGAAATATTATAGAAAAAATAGATGGAAAAAATCAATATTTGGATGACTCACAAATTTTTTTCTTAGAGATCAAAATGAGTAGAAAAAAATTACATAATAATTCTCAAAATACTACTAAGGTTAACAGAGGATCCTCTTAATCTGAATATATTATGGGTTATAACATGAATTCAAAATATATATCCTATATATTTTATAATAAATTTTTATTTTTAATAGTGTATAAAACAAAATCTTGTTTGATCTTGTTTGGACCAAAAATAGAAATGAGAGGCACTCTTCCACATCAAAGGAATAGATGACTAATTTAAGGAAACCACATTATACTGGGAAAAGTATTCTTGTTTTGAATATCGATAAACCTAATAGCTTTCTATATATATTTATAATCAAGAAGTAATATTGTATTTCATAGGTTTTTATTTGTTTTAGATTGTATAGGGATAAATCCCACTCATATTGGTATAATATACCATTTATATGAATTTTTTGTGTACCAAGAGAGAGCTATGGAGAACAGATGTGGATTGATTTTAAAAACAAACATGTTGTAATAAAAACTTCACTAAATCTATCCACCGAAAAAATATTTTAGTTTGAAAAAGAGTTATATGGAATATATGCATAGGAGGGTCATAAATATGAAGTATTAATTTATAAAATATGAAGATAAATTACTTATGATGTAAAAGGGAAGAAAGAAATAGAATATAAAAGAATAGAATCCATGAATTGAGAATATAAGGAAAGTATAGTAATGAAAAATGGAATGATTAACAATCTAGATAACTCAATTGATGATGAAAAAGAAAATTCCGAATGAAGATATAAATTCTAGTGTTAAAAGAAATAAATTTATTACGTTGGGAGATGTAGGAATTCATGAGATATTATTCACAAGTGATAACCTAAAAGTGTAAACAAAGCTGTGTGAAAGGTATATACAAAGAAGACATGGAGCAAAAGTTTTTATCACAATATTACTAGCCCAAGAATAATTGATGAGAATTTTTTTTCAAAAATCATGTAATGAGTTTACCATGATGTTTTTGGTGGAGAAAAATAATTCAAACAAGGAAGAAGTTCATGGAAAGAGTGTGAGAACACAACCTATTAAGGCTCATAAAAGAAAATAATGTTTGATGAAATTTTTCTAATATGATTTTGGGAGAAATGATAGGTCTTGGATGAGTAAAAACACTCAGAATTTCTATTACCACTAAAGGACAAAACATTTTACTCCGTATTCAGTGATTTTTTATTTATGCTAACATAAAATGAAATAAAGGATAATAGTGTATTTTTGAATACTGGAAACTACATAATTTTTTTTTCATGGTGGACCAAAGCTACTATGAAAATGTGGATTTGAGTTCATCCTTTGAGGGAGAGAAAAAATGAGATAAATCCATTATGTAGTGAATTTGGAAATTCTTGAAATGTTCACAATGATTTGATAACAAAGTTTTATAATAAATCATAAAACCCAAATTTTCATTTATATCAAACATATTTATAAATGGGGGTGTTTGTTATTGAAAATATTATAATAATAAAGGGTTTATATGTCTCACAATTGACCCTTTTGATGGGTTTATTGAGATTTGTGAACGCTACTTATCTTCTTGGTACAATTGTTTGAATCATACCCTAGGATAATTAATTTGAGTTTATTAGGGAATGGTATCACATATATAGGTGGTTACGGAAATCATTGACAACCTTTGTTAAATTACTCTTCTTTACACAAGGAATGACCATATATTTGTATAGTTTACTAAATAAAGGCTCTTTGATAAAAAAATAATGTTGTTCCGTTAATCTCTCAAAATTGGATCAAGATATATTTTTAAATGAAAGTTGGAAAGAAGAATATGTTTTTGATATTTTTTGAAATAATAAAGAGGAGATGATAAGTCCGCAAAATTTACTTTGTATTTATTTTTAATAATAGAGAGAAATAGAATTACACATATTGAAATTAACAGATACAAGGTGGTAATGAGAAAAATTAAAGGGGAGTTCCCATTGGAAGATTTGTATTTTTTTGTTAAAAAGGAAGGATTCCTTGATGTTTAGGATATTTAAATACGTGTTGAGAGACTATGAAAAGTTGATAAACGTGTCACTGTGTTAAATAGGAATGAAGTATTGATTCTACAACTTAGATATCTATCTAAAACATATTTAAGATAAAGTATAATTTAAATGTGATGATTTGATATACTACTCACCAAGTTTAGGATAATAACTATTGGTGAAAGTTTTTTATTCTATATTTGTTGGAATTTATAAGATTATATTTAGTGGTATGTTGTTATTTTATTTCATGATTGATAAGATAGAAATTAATGAAATTAGAGACAATACAAGTGAGAATAAAATATTAGTTTTCAAGCTTATTGGATATATTTTGAGTGTTTGAGAAAGCCACTGAATGAATTAAATAGGTTATAGATTTAACTGTATTGAGTTATAGAATTTTAGGTTATCATTTAAAGACAATTCATCCATATGAATAGGTTACTTAATATCTATATGATCACGAGTGTCATAAGAACTATTAATATTTGTAAGGATCATTCCATATGTACACATATGAACCATCCCATAAGGATGATTCTAAATTAATTCATAAGTATGACACCATAATTTTTATTTTACCCTTATGATAATTAAAAACAATAAGGGTGACATTGTAAGGATCATTTTACTCTTATGAGAATGTTGAGATGTAAGGATGAAACTATAATGATCATTTTACCATTATATAAATTCTAAAATTCTCTGATACTATAAGGATTATTTTAACCTTATAAAGATATTTAGACTTTATTGAATTTATAATAAATTGATATTTTAATCATACAATTATTCAGGCATAATATTCAAGGATTCAAATATAACAATCAAAATTAAATGATTTTGATTCAAGAAAAGAGTGAAGAAAAATCCAACCAGGGAGGAAGTTGGCACAATAGATGAGATCCATATTACAATAAATACTGCCACATCACAATGCATGAGTTCCATG